>OX333073.1:39876303-41228759 GCA_946863875.1 Alloplasta piceator
GTAATCGTCGTTATCGTCGTAATCGTCGTTATCGTCGTAATCGTCGTAATCGTCGTTATCGTCGTAATCGTCGTAATCGTCGTAATCGTCGTAATCGTCGTAATCGTCGTTATCGTCGTAATCGTCGTAATCGTCGTAATCGTCGTAATCGTCGTAATCGTCGTAATCGTCGTAATCGTCGTAATCGTCGTAATCGTCGTAATCGTCGTAATCGTCGTAATCGTCGTAATCGTCGTAATCGTCGTAATCGTCGTAATCGTCGTAATCGTCGTAATCGTCGTAATCGTCGTAATCGTCGTAATCGTCGTAATCGTCGTAATCGTCGTAATCGTCGTAATCGTCGTAATCGTCGTAATCGTCGTAATCGTCGTAATCGTCGTAATCGTCGTAATCGTCGTAATCGTCGTAATCGTCGTAATCGTCGTAATCGTCGTAATCGTCGTAATCGTCGTAATCGTCGTAATCGTCGTAATCGTCGTAATCGTCGTAATCGTCGTAATCGTCGTAATCGTCGTAATCGTCGTAATCGTCGTAATCGTCGTAATCGTCGTAATCGTCGTAATCGTCGTAATCGTCGTAATCGTCGTAATCGTCGTAATCGTCGTAATCGTCGTAATCGTCGTAATCGTCGTAATCGTCGTAATCGTCGTAATCGTCGTAATCGTCGTAATCGTCGTAATCGTCGTTATCGTCGTAATCGTCGTAATCGTCGTAATCGTCGTAATCGTCGTAATCGTCGTAATCGTCGTAATCGTCGTAATCGTCGTAATCGTCGTAATCGTCGTAATCGTCGTAATCGTCGTAATCGTCGTAATCGTCGTAATCGTCGTAATCGTCGTAATCGTCGTAATCGTCGTAATCGTCGTAATCGTCGTCGTCGTCGTCGTCGTCGTCGTCGTAATCGTCGTCGTAATCGTCGTAATCGTCGTAATCGTCGTAATCGTCGTAATCGTCGTAATCGTCGTAATCGTCGTAATCGTCGTAATCGTCGTAATCGTCGTAATCGTCGTAATCGTCGTAATCGTCGTAATCGTCGTAATCGTCGTAATCGTCGTAATCGTCGTAATCGTCGTAATCGTCGTAATCGTCGTAATCGTCGTAATCGTCGTAATCGTCGTAATCGTCGTAATCGTCGTAATCGTCGTAATCGTCGTAATCGTCGTAATCGTCGTAATCGTCGTAATCGTCGTAATCGTCGTAATCGTCGTAATCGTCGTAATCGTCGTAATCGTCGTAATCGTCGTAATCGTCGTAATCGTCGTAATCGTCGTAATCGTCGTAATCGTCGTAATCGTCGTAATCGTCGTAATCGTCGTAATCGTCGTAATCGTCGTAATCGTCGTAATCGTCGTAATCGTCGTAATCGTCGTAATCGTCGTAATCGTCGTAATCGTCGTAATCGTCGTAATCGTCGTAATCGTCGTAATCGTCGTAATCGTCGTAATCGTCGTAATCGTCGTAATCGTCGTAATCGTCGTAATCGTCGTAATCGTCGTAATCGTCGTAATCGTCGTAATCGTCGTAATCGTCGTAATCGTCGTAATCGTCGTAATCGTCGTAATCGTCGTAATCGTCGTAATCGTCGTAATCGTCGTAATCGTCGTAATCGTCGTAATCGTCGTAATCGTCGTAATCGTCGTAATCGTCGTAATCGTCGTAATCGTCGTAATCGTCGTAATCGTCGTAATCGTCGTAATCGTCGTAATCGTCGTAATCGTCGTAATCGTCGTAATCGTCGTAATCGTCGTAATCGTCGTAATCGTCGTAATCGTCGTAATCGTCGTAATCGTCGTAATCGTCGTAATCGTCGTAATCGTCGTAATCGTCGTAATCGTCGTAATCGTCGTAATCGTCGTAATCGTCGTAATCGTCGTAATCGTCGTAATCGTCGTAATCGTCGTAATCGTCGTAATCGTCGTAATCGTCGTAATCGTCGTAATCGTCGTAATCGTCGTAATCGTCGTAATCGTCGTAATCGTCGTAATCGTCGTAATCGTCGTAATCGTCGTAATCGTCGTAATCGTCGTAATCGTCGTAATCGTCGTAATCGTCGTAATCGTCGTAATCGTCGTAATCGTCGTAATCGTCGTAATCGTCGTAATCGTCGTAATCGTCGTAATCGTCGTAATCGTCGTAATCGTCGTAATCGTCGTAATCGTCGTAATCGTCGTAATCGTCGTAATCGTCGTAATCGTCGTAATCGTCGTAATCGTCGTAATCGTCGTAATCGTCGTAATCGTCGTAATCGTCGTAATCGTCGTAATCGTCGTAATCGTAATCGTCGTAATCGTATCGTCGTAATCGTCGTAATCGTCGTAATCGTCGTAATCGTCGTAATCGTCGTAATCGTCGTAATCGTCGTAATCGTCGTAATCGTCGTAATCGTCGTAATCGTCGTAATCGTCGTAATCGTCGTAATCGTCGTAATCGTCGTAATCGTCGTAATCGTCGTAATCGTCGTAATCGTCGTAATCGTCGTAATCGTCGTAATCGTCGTAATCGTCGTAATCGTCGTAATCGTCGTAATCGTCGTAATCGTCGTAATCGTCGTAATCGTCGTAATCGTCGTAATCGTCGTAATCGTCGTAATCGTCGTTATCGTCGTAATCGTCGTAATCGTCGTAATCGTCGTAATCGTCGTAATCGTCGTAATCGTCGTAATCGTCGTTATCGTCGTAATCGTCGTAATCGTCGTTATCGTCGTAATCGTCGTAATCGTCGTTATCGTCGTAATCGTCGTAATCGTCGTAATCGTCGTAATCGTCGTAATCGTCGTTATCGTCGTAATCGTCGTAATCGTCGTAATCGTCGTAATCGTCGTAATCGTCGTCATCGTCGTAATCGTCGTAATCGTCGTAATCGTCGTAATCGTCGTAATCGTCGTAATCGTCGTAATCGTCGTAATCGTCGTAATCGTCGTAATCGTCGCAATCGTCGTAATCGTCGTAATCGTCGTAATCGTCGTAATCGTCGTAATCGTCGTAATCGTCGTAATCGTCGTAATCGTCGTAATCGTCGTAATCGTCGTAATCGTCGTAATCGACGTAATCGTCGTAATCGTCGTAATCGTCGTAATCGTCGTAATCGTCGTAATCGTCGTAATCGTCGTAATCGTCGTAATCGTCGTAATCGTCGTAATCGTCGTAATCGTCGTAATCGTCGTAATCGTCGTAATCGTCGTAATCGTCGTAATCGTCGTAATCGTCGTAATCGTCGTAATCGTCGTAATCGTCGTAATCGTCGTAATCGTCGTAATCGTCGTAATCGTCGTAATCGTCGTAATCGTCGTAATCGTCGTAATCGTCGTAATCGTCGTAATCGTCGTAATCGTCGTAATCGTCGTTATCGTCGTTATCGTCGTAATCGTCGTAATCGTCGTAATCGTCGTAATCGTCGTAATCGTCGTAATCGTCGTAATCGTCGTAATCGTCGTAATCGTCGTAATCGTCGTAATCGTCGTAATCGTCGTAATCGTCGTAATCGTCGTAATCGTCGTAATCGTCGTAATCGTCGTAATCGTCGTAATCGTCGTAATCGTCGTAATCGTCGTAATCGTCGTAATCGTCGTCGTCGTCGTCGTCGTCGTCGTAATCGTCGTCGTAATCGTCGTCGTAATCGTCGTAATCGTCGTAATCGTCGTAATCGTCGTAATCGTCGTAATCGTCGTAATCGTCGTAATCGTCGTAATCGTCGTAATCGTCGTAATCGTCGTAATCGTCGTAATCGTCGTAATCGTCGTAATCGTCGTAATCGTCGTAATCGTCGTAATCGTCGTAATCGTCGTAATCGTCGTAATCGTCGTAATCGTCGTAATCGTCGTAATCGTCGTAATCGTCGTAATCGTCGTAATCGTCGTAATCGTCGTAATCGTCGTAATCGTCGTAATCGTCGTAATCGTCGTAATCGTCGTAATCGTCGTAATCGTCGTAATCGTCGTAATCGTCGTAATCGTCGTAATCGTCGTAATCGTCGTAATCGTCGTAATCGTCGTAATCGTCGTAATCGTCGTAATCGTCGTAATCGTCGTAATCGTCGTAATCGTCGTAATCGTCGTAATCATCGTAATCATCGTAATCGTCGTAATCATCGTAATCGTCGTAATCGTCGTAATCATCGTAATCGTCGTAATCATCGTAATCATCGTAATCGTCGTAATCGTCGTAATCATCGTAATCGTCGTAATCATCGTAATCATCGTAATCATCGTAATCATCGTAATCATCGTAATCATCGTAATCATCGTAATCATCGTAATCATCGTAATCATCGTAATCATCGTAATCATCGTAATCATCGTAATCATCGTAATCATCGTAATCATCGTAATCATCGTAATCATCGTAATCATCGTAATCATCGTAATCATCGTAATCATCGTAATCATCGTAATCATCGTAATCATCGTAATCATCGTAATCATCGTAATCATCGTAATCGTCGTAATCATCGTAATCATCGTAATCATCGTAATCATCGTAATCATCGTAATCATCGGATCCATCGTAATCATCGTAATCATCGTAATCATCGTAATCATCGTAATCATCGTAATCATCGTAATCATCGTAATCATCGTAATCATCGTAATCATCGTAATCATCGTAATCATCGTAATCATCGTAATCATCGTAATCATCGTAATCATCGTAATCATCGTAATCATCGTAATCATCGTAATCATCGTAATCATCGTAATCATCGTAATCATCGTAATCATCGTAATCATCGTAATCATCGTAATCATCGTAATCATCGTAATCATCGTAATCATTGTAATCATCGTAATCATCGTAATCATCGTAATCATCGTAATCATCGTAATCATCGTAATCATCGTAATCATCGTAATCATCGTAATCATCGTAATCATCGTAATCATCGTAATCATCGTAATCATCGTAATCATCGTAATCATCGTAATCATCGTAATCGTCGTAATCATCGTAATCATCGTAATCATCGTAATCATCGTAATCATCGTAATCATCGTAATCATCGTAATCATCGTAATCATCGTAATCATCGTAATCATCATAATCATCGTAATCATCGTAATCATCGTAATCATCGTAATCATCGTAATCATCGTAATCATCGTAATCATCGTAATCATCGTAATCATCGTAATCATCGTAATCATCGTAATCATTGTAATCATCGTAATCATCGTAATCATCGTAATCATCGTAATCATCGTAATCATCGTAATCATCGCAATCATCGTAATCATCGTAATCATCGTAATCATCGTAATCATCGTAATCATCATCATCATCGTAATCATCATCATCATCGTAATTATCGTAATCATCGTAATCATCATCATCATCATCATCATCATCATCATCATCATCATCATCATCATCATCATCACTATCATCACCATGCGCATCCATTTTTACAATGTCGCAATTTTTTTTGTTCACATCATTTATTCATTCATTCACATCGTCATTAATAGCATGACCCTATATTAGTGTATCAGTAGAACTGTAGAGCAAAATTCTCTTATTGTCATTCCAGCTGAGAGATGACTTGGTCTGGACACTATGGTTCCGATTGACGATGAACTGCTGCGTATACAATTTTATTTTTGTAGTGGGACAAATACTCTCCATAATCGTTAAATGTTATCGATATGAAAGTTGATGCTCGAATGTCTTTGGCTTTTTTCTTTTCGATTTCGTCACCTTGGACTCTGGAAGTGTATAGTTTGGCTCTTTAACTCATTAATTCCTCCATTATCTTTCCGTTATTTTTATCCCACATGAGCCCTAATACATTTTTTTTAGCCTATTGTATGCCATGTTGGGTGCATAATCAGACGTATTAAATCAAGGCAAATCGTCCGCATTGTAGCTGTATATATTGGGGTGGGGTCCAAATGTGATACTCAGACTGCCGGTATCGGTGTAAAGTTATTTGACTATATCGAAATTTTTTCTTTTCAGGGTAATTATAACGAAAGTCATAAAAAGGGGTGATTTTTGAAATGTCGAGAATTGCAAACTTCACATTTGTCGGTTTTCATAAATTTCACTTCAGCTCGTGTAGCTGTGAAATGTCACCTTTGCGATTAAAGCCCTTGCACCAAAAAGCTCTGACCCATTTCCTCACAAGCTTAACATCTCGATGTCGCCTAACGTTTTTCCTTATTTTCCCGAAAACTGCATTATTCATGAGTTTAAAAAAGTTTTTTTCAAATTCATTGTTTGAATTTTTACGTGATTCAGTTTCAATATCTAAATACTTTTTCAGCCGTGCTCTTTGTTTGAATTTTATACACGAAACCACGTGAAGTCAGACCCTCTCTAAAATCATTTGTATATCAAGCGGGAGAGTGAATATCCCCTCTTGATGTTGTATCACCGAAAAAAACCATATGTAAATAATAGTTCAGTTTTATGATACTGGCGATGATGAGACTCAAGGCTAATTTTTTTTGGGACTAATAGAAATATTTTTCCGAACAAAAACCCTCCGATATTGATGTCTTTTTTTTTATAATCTGCCAATTATATATGAAAATTCATAAAAAGTTTCATCATGATACAAATTAAAGTTAACACTAACTACAATAAAAATTAAAATCATTTTGGATGTTTTCATTCCGATTTCAAAGAAAAGTAGAAAGCAAATATTTTTTGATCGAGAGCCCTTCATTAATATTAATGATTCTCGCAATCTGTAGATGATATGCAAGTGCCACGAGAAGGATTGACACGGAGATGCCGGATAATGTATCGGGATCCAAAGTTAGATTCATCTGGTAGCGAAACCTATGAACTGACTAAGTATGCAGCGCAAAGCCCCGTCGACCCTCCGAAACGTCGAGGTTTGTTAGGATAAATTCTGAAAATTGTTGAGATTGTCCACGTAACAATAATATAGATATAGAGTTCGGAGTTTGGATGCAGAATGTGGTTATTTTTTAGGTTAGGGTCGAAAGTTGCTTTCACTTGTTTACTGCATTTGCGTCCGGGAGTGAGTAGCATAATCTGTAATGAGCTGAGAATAATCGACGACAAATCTCTCTCTTTCTCTCTCTACACCACGCTGTCCCATGCGAGTCGCGAGCGAGCTATTTACTTACGTCGCCATATTGCTGACGTCAGAATTAAGTCATATCTCTCCTTAGGTCCCCAATATCATGAAAAAATCAGATCTTTCATGCTCACAATAACCGTGATTTTTGTTTTAATTTTATATTTATCTGGAGTTGTCGATGTGAGGATTACTTACTTTGCTCATATTCTGTGGATGTAACATAAATTTTATGCAAAGCTATCAGCAGTTATTTAAAAAACTTTAAAAGGAAATCGAATAAGTGGGCTGGCTTCTTCATGATATATATTTTTCACGGATTTCCATGTTATCTACGGATTGTGCGGAACAAAAATTGTTAGTTAAAATGTTGTTATTCATTCGGATGTTCCAACGTTACGAGAATTTTGATTTTCCGATCTGTAAGCCCATGGTTCTTGGAAATTGTTATTGTTATAATAATTACATAAAAATGTATTCATATTTGAGAAAAGTAACCCTTCTCAAAATTATGACAATCCACATTTTCGAGAAACTTCAATATTTGTTTCTGACCTTAGACCTAAAGATATAAATATAATTGATTTTTCTCGTAATGTGCCGACGACATTTAAATTTCGTGAAAATAAGCTAAGACATCCAAGATTTTTCTGAATAATACAATATATATATATTTTTTTTTTCTGAACGAGGGCCCTTCGAAGTGATGATTACTTATGCTTTCTCATCCTCTGCGGCTCGCATAGGAGTCTTACGTGAAAGTATAAAAATCATTTTTAAAAACTTGGAAAGACAGTATAAAAAAATATTGTATTGTTCATGATTTTAATTTCGAAGTAAACCTCTATATTATTCGCAGAAGATAAGAAAAAAATTACATTAATATGCTTAGACCTTTGGTGAGAAAAAATAATAAATTTTCTAAAAATCCAATTGCTTCATGAAAAAAAAGTTTTCATAATTTTTATATCAACCATAGAATTTATATATACCTCTAATATTAGTGGACCCGCGGGCCGAACACGATAGAAATTTTTGCTGAAATAATGCAATCATCATATTTTTAAAATATCTAGATATCAATCTATCATGATAAAACTTTTTTCCATTTGAATGCCATCTAGGGATAAGAGAGCGCGCGCGTTTGAGAGAGAGGGAGAGAGCGCGAGCGAGAGAGGGAGAGAGAGAGAGAGAGAGAGATAGAGAGAGAGTGTGTGTGACAGAGTCTGCGGGTCAACGTTATCGACGACGACGTCATCTAATGCTTTTTCCAAAAAATCATGGGCATCTATTCGAAAATCCCAAGACCTTCTCCCCCCCTCCCCGCCCCCGCACACACGCAAATGCACACACACACACACACACACACATACACGCAACACATGCTAATTTCAAATGCCCCCTCTCCCTCCTCACCTGCTACCCGCCACCCACCACCCACCTGTCACCCACCACCTACCTGCCACCCACCACCCACCATCCGCAAGCCGCTCATGACTCAGGACGCGGTTTGTGTCTCGGCTAAGTGGTTCGAGTCTCGGCTAAGTGGCTCGAGTCGCGGTTGAAAAAGGTCGGTAAATGTCGGGGTAGGGATCTTAGGACAGAACCAGCCTACTATCACTACTGGTACGATTGGTGGTAATCCATAGCTGTCGAAGTACCACCCTCTGCCATTTCGATTGACGTACATGGCGACCCAGTGCTCCCCTGGTTTGGTATGCTCATCTGTATTGACTATTACTCCGCAGGTCTAGTCCATACACGTGGAATCTCGTCAGCCGGAAATACTTCTGTAGTTGCGACGGATAAAACTCGTAGAGCTTCTCGTATTTCAGCTGAGTTCATACTCAGCGGTGGAACGTCCTCCAAATGTTTATGTTTTCTTCATATGCGCGTATAAATATGATTTTATTGCCTATCTTTTTTTCAGGCTGTTACGCTTGATCCATTTTTTCATCGCCGCACAGTGGTCCCAAATCCCAAAAAGCTGGCCAAAAGTCGAAAATGTATTCAATTCGGGTGAAAGTCTGTACTTCGGGGTTTTTGGGGTCGCTGACTACGAATATGAAGTCAAAATTTAGCGAAACAAAATGGCGGATCCAATATGGCATGAAATTTCGTCAAAAACGTATTCAATTCGGGTGAAAGTCTGTATTCCGGGGTTTTCGGGGTCGCTAACTACGAATATGAAGTCAAAATTTAGCAAAACAAAATGGCGGATCCAATATGGCGGGAAATTTCGTCAAAAACGTATTTAATTCGGGTGAAAGTCTGTACTCCGGGGTTTTCGGGGTCGCTGACTACGAATATGAAGTCAAAATTTAGCAAAACAAAATGGCGGATCAAATATGGTGGGAAATTTCGTCAAAAACGTATTTAATTCGGGTGACATTTGAAGACTTGAAGACTTGGGAAGAAGAGGATTGGAATACAGTCATAATAATCATTATTACAATGACAGTGAACATTCATGATATATTTCTTTCATTCTTTTATTTCTAATCGATATAATTTTAGCTTTTTTTACGATTAATCACTGTCCTGTGAACTGTCATCATCGTCACATGTATCGCTCGTATCATCAGAAAAAATCTGCCTTGATTCTGGAACTGAAGGTGGAATCAATAGTTCAACCGCGTATGGGGATAACGATCTTAGTTTCTTCGAAGGAAGTTTTCGCAAACTGGATATTACTGGATCTGACGTTACTAAACATCTGCAGAAAATGTCTTCCATGTTTTTGATGCGGTTACATTTTCGGGAAAAATCTTCTCGGAATCTTTTAATGTACTTATTGCATGATTCCTGAGCTTCTTCAGACATTTGTCCGATAGGAAGTAACGAAGATTCCACGATTCCGTGACCGTGAATAAGAATTTTGTGTACTGTTGTTGGCATGAAGTACCACGAATGGAGTTCGACAAATTTTCGTGCAGTATCTTCAGCGTATTTGCGAAATTTGGGTATATTGATTTCGAAACCACAAGAAATTACCTGCAATACAACATGGAATCGCTTTATCAATTCTTCATCGATTCCGGTTATTAAAGCGGAAATGTCAGAATTTTCGAAAAATCTTCTAGCTGTATTTCCGTCATTAGAACTTCCATAGCCTGGTTTTGGGTGATTAACAACAAGCCCTAATCTGTCACGAAAACCTTGTAGTATATTTTTTTTTCTTCTATCAACATTTTCTTTATCCTCTTTGCGCCCTTGCCACTTTTTTATTTCTAATTTGTAAGCTACATGTAAGCAACATTCAAAAAACCGTATCCAAGCATGCAGCGACGATATTCCGAATTTGAAGTGATCTTCATTAACCGGTCTTTGCAACATCTTGTCAATGTCATTAAATTCTTTGGACGTAGCACCACAAAGGTAGCAACGCATACTTGATGATGTATTCGTAATAGAATTACAAACTTTATTATCTATCATCGTCAACACAAGTTTGAAATTGATGTTAATTTTTTTGCCGCCAATTACAGTTTCAAAGGGCACGAGGTTTCTCTCTTGTGCTTGGATACAATCAACTTCTGCCCTAGTTGCTTCGGCAGTTTCATGAAAGAATTCAATTTTAATTGGGCGATAAAATCTTGGTGACGAAGGACGAGGATTTTTCCAAATAATCACGTGTGGATTGACTTTATCAAAGATTTGCAAGGGAACAAGTGAAATGAAGAAAATGTTGGCATCTGATTTATTGCCGTCTCCATCGTTAAATTTTTGTTTGTAAGTACTTTGACCAGAAGTTTCATCGCATCCCCACTTGCATATCAATTCTAAATTGCCAACTTTGTTTTCAGGAAGACTTCCAATAACGTCCGATTGTACCGTTAATATTCTTTCAGCTGTATGATTTAGCAATGCTTGAAGTCCAACTGTGGCTCCACTTTCAGTTACAGAAATTTATGACTTCGCAGGGTAACACTTTTTTTAGAATCCAATACACAATTATAAGGCGGGTATAATTGACAATTTTTTTTTAAGCTTACAGAACTAGTGTTTCGGTATGAGACGAGACTGTCAAGCATCTTGGTCAATTTTTCTCGCGTTTGTTCTTTGTTTCAATGTCTTGTCTCGATCGTTTGCTGTCAAGATCAAGCCGTGTTTCAAGATGAAATTAGCCAACGGACAAGCGAGATCGAGCGCGAATCTCGAAATCCATGCTTGTGGAAGAACGTTTTTCAAAAAAATTTTTTTAATTTTATTTTTTCCATCTTACTTATGATGTAGTAACACTTTTTCAAATGTCAATAATATTTTTTGGTACAAAACATGATAATTGATTTGTTTTCAAAAGAAATCTTTGATTTTCCTCTCCTTGATATCGTTCATTTTCAGGTGACTGAATAATTTTACTTTTTTCGGCATAACTGATCGCAACCCAGTTTTGCTCAAACATTTTGATGTACATGGCGACAATGCATAGCAATTTTTATTCCTATTGCGAATTTTTTGTTGATGGACATTAAAGCCAAAATACTTTTTTCGGCCGTTTTCGCTCACATAGCTATTTACAGCGTAAAAAACAATAACTTTGGGGCTTTAGTAAACATTGGTTTACATTCTACAAACATTGAGGAATAGTCAGGAATTTTTTAAGATTTCTTGAAACATTTTGATGCGTTGAAAATTGTACGCAGAAACAGACGACCCAGTGTGACCGCGGAAGCATCGGAATTACAATGTGGCCACTGAAGGTTACAAAATTTTTGACGTTTGACTCGCTGTTGTCAATTGATATAAATGACATAAACGACCGAGAATCTTGAAAAACAAGATGTCATCGAAACAAGATCGAGACAAGATCTGAGCTCGCCTCTCAAATTCGAGAACAAGAAAAAGTCTTGCTATATTCATTCGATCGAGAATTGGCAAAGATCGATGTTCAATTGTGTGAAGAGAGTCTCGATATTGATATTTTCTCGTCTCATCTCGCTTGCCGAATCACTATACAGAACGTAGTAATTGGTATTGACTTTTGGTCATTTCACCCTCTACCACAAGTGACAATCCTTCGTTGCCTGACAGTACATCTTTCGAAACGCGTTCCATAGACTTGAGGTACTGTGATGCTTTTGATGAACTGCCTTCTGTGACATCCCTAATTACCTTTGAAGCTTGTAAATTTCCAGAAGCCCGGAGACCCATTTGTGTAGCGTAGGCCAATTCGTGGACGGTATGTTCTTTTCGAACCTTTTCTGTCTTCCTACGCCCCAGCTTGTGGAAGGACGCCCCATTGTGCTTTCCGTAGAAGGATGCCCCATTGTGTTTTCCGTAGAAGGACGCTTCATTGTCTTTTCCGTGGAAGTCTTCAAACGTTCCTTTTCAATCGTGAAAGACACAGGAACGTTGAGCCACTTATCGAATTTATTGAAGAATTTGGTTCCGTCCCTCCTCGCTTCTTGCCACCTCTTTTTGAAATTCGATACCAATCTACCCATGGCATCTTTCAGATTTCTCGACAAAATGTATGGATGCTTCAATTGTTTTGACACCTCCATTTCAACAATGTCAGTGACAATGTTGATATTTTCTTTTAATACCGATTTCACAAGTATGTAAATTTCCTTTCTCGTGAAAGAAATTTCGTCGGTATTATCCAGAGGATCTGTAGAAAATGCAAAATAAGATTAATAGAAGAATTATCTTTATCAATTTCCTATGAACAATATTTCAGACGCGAAAATTACAAAAAACTGCAGAAAGCATTTTTGCCTCCACTATTGAATTTTTAGTGCGACAAAATTTCGACTAGTGTAGCACACTTTTCAGTGAGAGTGTATATTTAAAAAACGAGGATAAAAAATTTCAAAAGCTACTACAATTATATCTTCTACTGTGAGGAATATATGTGCTAAGTTTTAAATTTTTATATGAGTATTGACTAAGTTGAAAAAATGTTCAAATTGTTGACCGTGTAAAATACACGTATATGCCATTCAAAACTTTTACTGCTGGGGGGGCATAAAAATTACACTTAAAACCGAAGGAGCAGCTACGAGCAGCTAATTTTTGGATATGTTTTGAAGAAATGTCTAAGTAACAATTTCCATTTAGTTTAAGAGCGGGGGTCGATAGGGGTTTTGACTTATTGCTTTTTCTAACACGACTTTTCAGAACATAACCAAGAAAAATACCACTACTCTCATTAATGACTTACAATTTCATACATCGTTAACGATAATTTTGAGCAACACACTCAAATTGTAATTTTTTTCTGGAGAAGAATCCATTTTGTAAAATCCAAATCCGTTAACTTTTCACTCTTCCAGACACGTCGAAACTTTCATCTTATTTTTCCGCGCGACGAGCAAACAATGCGGTTGGCTCGACGCTCACGAATAAAATGGATTCCTGAGCCAGGTATGGACGCTCCTCTTTTCTTAACGGTCATAATACATACTAGAGGTACCACTACAACTATTTCAACCATTGAAAGTCCCTAGAAAAAAAAAATGTCCGACTTTTGGCCAGCCTTTGGCGATTTGGGACCACTGTGCGCCGATGCGTATGTTAACGCACATTCGAACGCGTCCGGTGTGTGTTTCAATGCGTGAACTAGACATTTTTCAGGTGTCGTTTTTACCAATTTCTCGAACTCTTGCGAAAAAAATTTTTTTGAGGCATATAATTTTTTTTTCCAGTGATCTCTTGGAGAAATACTGCAGTTTTCAATTCCTATGTATATATATGCCTCGAATCGTTTACAATTTTACGCAAATGCTCAGACATTTCAAGACTTTTTGTGTCTTCGTCGTCCCACTCAAGGCCATGCCGAAACATCGAGCGAGAATGATTTAGGAGTCTAGTCATAACTCCCAATTTTCCGTATGGGTATGGTGGTTGTACAATCCAATGCATTGTGACTTGTTTATCAAGAACCACAATAGACATTTCTTTTGGAATAATATTGAACGAGTCATCTATCATGCCTTGAATATCCACGACAATATCCATACTGCGACCGTTCGAGTTAACCCTTGCTGACAGACTGATTTACACATATGTCCAGCGTGAAAACGAGCGTGGTCAAAAAATTATGAGCCTCACACATACTCATACTCAACGAATTGCTAATCTTCGCACCAAACACATCCATCACACTCGTCTGATGAATCCATCCCTTCCTTTTTTTCTTCTTTAATTACCACAGGGATTTCTCCCATATTCCAAATATCTTCCATGGGCCGTACATTTTTTTGATACCACGCCTTGAGCATATTTGCCTGCGATAACATTCACGGTGTGCTAGGGGAATTTTTCGAAACCCGGACACTCGCGGTGTTCTGACTCAAGATCGATCACATCGCGAGATAATACGGTCGCTTCTTTTTTCCCTGGAGGGGAAAAAAGAACCGAACTCGTCTATTTTCACTCTTAGCTGTCAAAAAGAGCCTCTTTTTGGCTATCCGCGCACATAGTGAAAAGAGACTCAAATCTCCCATGGGGAAAAAAAGATCGTGTGCAACGCGGACCAGAGATTCGTCTTTTGTCTCGCGTGATTGCGGCCCTTGCTTCGCTTGTTGCGGCGAACTTCACGCTCGACAAAAAGACTTATCTCTGGCCCTAGATGCACAAAATACTATTAAAGACGAAAATTTTCGAAAAAATACGTCCCGATTAGTCAATTTTTGAAGAAGTTATAGCTATTTGAAAAAACAAAAGCCTTTTTTTTGAATAATTCATAACTTTTTTTGGGTTCGGTAAAAAAATTTGAAAATTTTCTGAAAAATGTTTTCAATGGGGTAGAAAAAAGACAAAAATTTTCAGCCAAATCGAAAGGGGTCGGGTTCAAAAGTGGTTGATTTGACATGGAATGACCCATATGTTTATTATACGATCAATATCTTTCACATATAAGATTAATATATTTCATATATATATTAGATGTGAGATGATTAATATAAAAATTGTATATAAATTATGTATGTTAGATCTATATGTGATATATATCGCATATATAGATAAGTTATTATACATACAAGTTAATGCATTCCAAGTATATTTGTTCATATATTTTTCATATAATGTTCATACATAATACGACAGAAAGTTGGTTATTTCTCATATATTTCTTATATATTTGCGATACATGATTCATACTTGGCATACATGAATTATATATTTCTCATACATATCTCATACCTCAAAAATATATTTTCGCATATACTTTTTTTCCGCGTGAGAAGGACGCTAATTTTTCAATAATTTCTGGAATAGTTGAGAATCTCTTATTGATCTTTTGCAATGTCTGAATTTAATGAATAATAGTAGCATCACTGCACATAATTGTTGCAATAATCATAAATATCGTTGCTACTTCTTTTATCATACATTTTTCTCGGTGATACCTGTGTAACGATATTTTATTTTTATAACGAATATTCTTTTATTTTCCTCTCTTAACGGTTCATCGTTTAAGTATCGAATACTCATCTTAAATATTGACCGGCATTGACATTCACGATGTACGCAGAAATATGCGACGAGGCCTGGATGATTATCGTGGATGCACGCGACGATTACGGGGTGAGATGCGGTCAGAGGCGTGAACAAACGAGCATTTTTTTTATTTTTTTTATAGTAATTAAATTTGTTTTAAAAAAGAGGTTACACAGACTTTTTATGTTATATTTCAACTTGACTTGTACAAATTCCCAAAGAAAAATATTGATTATTTTTAAAAATATCGCCATCTTTGGGGGACCCCCTTTGGCATGTAGTGCTTTGCGGTGACCATCATAAAATTGTACTGGATCATCTGAATTAAGAAAAAAAAACCATTAAATAAACCGTCAGTTTAATAATAAATCTAATCCTTAATCGATGTTTTTTTTTTCAAAAATTAATAAAATGGCGGCTTCTGGCAGATGACTTTCGATTTTCGACCAAAAAATCGCTCGTTTATTGATAAAAAAAATAGAAATTTTCAACAAAAATAAAAATCCGTTGATTAAGGACTAGTTTTTAATGTTTTCAATAAGCAAAATAAATTTCATCAAAATCCATAAAGTGGTTTCTGAATTATAGTGGTCAACGACTTGAAAAACATTTTTTCGAGAAAAACGCGTTTCAAGTTTTTCCATGTGGATACGGTATTTTATGTTCGTAAAATTTTGAACTTCATGGAGAAAGCTAAACTTTTTTATGTATTTTGATCTGCTCAATCTGTATATCACAATTTTTTGCCGAAAAGTCGAGCATTCAATTGTTTATAGACAATTGTTAAGGCAATTTTTCGAAAAATTAAAGTTTTTCGGTATAAATTATTATTTTTTAAACATTTTTGGCAATTTTGAAACGAAAGTATTCTTTATAAAATTTTGCTAAAGTTCAAAGTTTTTGACTAATACATTTTTGAAAATTTTTGAAATAGTTGTCCAATTTTACACTTGATTTATGTAGAGGAATACTAATTAAAAAATTACTTACATCGAATCATCAATTCCTGGCCCATACAATAGGGCTTTTACCGATGTGGAAGCTTCCGAGATATCAATTTGTTGTTGTCTTCGAAGCATTCTGCCTTACTTGGTATTATCGTTTGCGCGTTTGTCAGCCACGTCTATAAGTTGACACCTCCAAAAACACCAAAAATGGTGTACAAAAATTGGAGACAAGTACATTTACGAAAGTATCTCTAATTCAGTCTTCTTACAAAAAGTTGTAAAATAAATAGACATGAAACTCACAACACGCATTGCCAAGCACATGTACTTTCCAAATGGTACGTTAACTGCGTAATCATGATTTTTAGGGGTGGAGTCAAAATAAAAAAAATTCGAAAAGATCTTGACGGTAAACATTTAAGAAATAGTGAAATCAAGTGAAAATCGTTAACAAAGGGAAATTATCAATGAAAAAAATAATCAAAAACATAAAAAGTACTTGGCGAGTTCGTTTTTAACGGATGATCAGTCAAAACGGGTTTTTGGTTAACAGGTAAAAACCAGGTATGCTCAGTGAAAAAACTCGCCAAGTACTTTTTATTTTTGTAATTATTTTTTTCATTGATAATTTCCCTTTGTTAACGATTTTCACTTGATTTCACTATTTCTTAAATGTTTACCGTCAAGATCTTTTCGAATTTTTTTATTTCGATTCCACCCCTAAAAATCATGATTACGCAGTTAACGTTACATTTGGAAAGTACATGTGCTTGGCAATGCGTGTTGTGAGTTTCATGTCTATTTATTTCACAACTTTTTGTAAGAAGACTGAATTAGAGATACTTTCGTAAATGTACTTGTCTCAAATTTTTGTACACCATTTTTGGTGTTTTTGGAGGTGATTTGTCGACTTTTTGCAAAGTGTTTCCATTAGGTTTTTCAACTATACATAATTCATTATTCTATTTGATTATATAATTTAATATTATTAATGGTTTCATGTAATTATATTATTTTTATATACTTAGTTTATAATTTCGCTAGTCAGATGGACTGCAAAAATTATATTTTAGACACGAAATCATTCATCGATGAGAGAACGAATCATAAATCTCAATATAGATTGTGTTACGTCCTGATCGAAATTTTAATGGAGGACGAACCTGTTAATTTTTAATTTACTCCTTTTAGGCGGGAATGTGCCCGCCAGGGATGGAGCGCGAGCGGGATTGGTGATGTATAATAATGACAATCGTAGAAATACACTGTTTTCAAACAACACAATAAAAATTTATTCAAAAATGGCATCATCTAATTCGATCGATGGATTTGGCGAATAATTTAATTTCATAATCTCGTTCACAATGGTTGATATTTTGTTCGGCAGAATTTTATACAGTTCGCAAATTTCCGGTCTCGCGGTTGATCATTTAACCACGTTTCTATTCGCGATCCGCCTCACGCTCGGTTGTCGCGGTATCGTGAACGCACTCGCGCACTACTTTAATGATCCAATCAGATTTGGACACGAACAATCGATGCCTCGCAAAACGTATCAGAGGTAGGCATGGGCCTTTGCCTGAATGGTCGGTCAGAGGTGTAATTCAACGTGCCCGACTCTAGACCTCCGGTCCCATCCTCCTTGCACGGTTGATTGGTCACTCAGTTCGCGACGCGATGCTATTTCCGAAATATTACTTCTGATTCCTTCGGACTTGGATACGATTAACGTGGACGACCTGAAGGGTTGAACCACGGACTGTAATATTTGATTGGAGCTCGACCTGTAAGGTCGAGCTCCCCAAAGAAGGCTCTTAATTTCCATTGGAGTTTGACCGTCCTGGTCGAGCTCCGTCAATGGACTAACTAATTGACATCAAGAAAAATAGTGCTAAGCACTCCGACGAATCAAAGGGCGAGCAAAAGATAACACTACGCCGGGCGCTGCACATCCTCGAGGTGTGCAGCATCTCACCGGTCACCGTGGGATCCCATTCGTCAGCAAAATTTGCAGGTGGTTCTACCGTGGGATCCTCAACGGCTACTTACTCGCACGATGATAAGCCGGTCACATGAGATTTAACAATTCTTTGGCTCTCCGAGCACCAATGAACATTTTTAGTATAATTTATTATAAATTTTGAGGTGTGACCTAGACAATAAAATGGTCGACACTAAAAATGGTTGCCAAATTAACCCAGGACGTAACACCTCCCCCCTTAAGAAGAATGCTACGCTTTTGCTTAGCATTCGACAGGAGAGGAGTCCATCGGGTTTCGCGCGAGCTAACTATTATTTGCCATTTATTCCTTGAAGCGATTTTTTATAAATTCATTTATTTAATTTTCTTCATTATATTTTTTTCGAATATAGCGTGTATTATTTCGAATAAAAAAAAATTAATGTAAGTCGATTAAAGCTTCCGAATTCGGCCGCACGATCCCGAGTGTTAACGGAAGTGATTTTGGTTGGAGGATGAGCTCACAACGAATCGCTTGGCCCGGATAAATTTTGAGAATGCGAGTAATCGCACTACCCGAAGAGGAATTTTTGAGAATGCGAGCAATCGCACTACTCGGAGAGGGTGGGCTTGCAACAAATCGCGAGGCCCGGATTAATTTTGGAAATTTTGGGAATGCGAGGAATCGCACTACCCGGAATGGATGGGCTTGCAACGAATCGCGAGGCCCGGATTAACTTTTGAGAATGCGAGCAATCGCACTACTCGGAGAGGATGGGCTTGCAACGAATCGCAAGGCCCGGATTAATTTTTGAGAATGCGAGCAATCGCACTACCCGGAGAGGAATTTTTGAGAATGCGAGCAATCGCACTACTCGAAGAGGAATTTTTGAGAATGCGAGCAATCGCACTACTCGGAGAGGATGGGCTTGCAACAAATCGCGAGGCCCGGATTAATTTTTGGAAATTTTGGGAATGCGAAGAATCGCACTACCCGGAATGGATGGGCTTGCAACGAATCGCGAGGCCCGGATTAACTTTTGAGAATGCGAGCAATCGCACTACTCGGAGAGGATGGGCTTGCAACGAATCGCAAGGCCCGGATTAATTTTTGAGAATGTTCAGATAGTTTGTCAAAACTCGAAGTCCGCGACCAAATTCGGAAACACCCGGATTCTGGAATCGTCCCCAAATCGATGAGCTTTGCATTAAATAGAACTTTTAAAGCAGAAGAGTTGAAATGATAAAATTTTTAAGCAAGTGCCGTTTACAAACTCTAGAGTATTTTGTACCGGTCATTATAAACCGCCCGCACTGTGACGAGTTACTCACGAGAAGTTATATGAAAAAAAAAATGTAATTGATGTTTTGGTAGTCTTCTTTCAAGATATTCAAATGATAAAATTTTAAACAAATCCCATTTACAAAATCAAGAGTATTTTGTACCGGTCTTCGTAGACCGCCCGCACTATGACGAGTTACTCCTGAGAAGTTATAAGACAAACAGTTATAACCAGTAGTTAGTAGTAAAGTTATAACCCAAACCTATAAAACCTTGAACAATTTCCGTTTACAAAATCGAGAGTATTTTGTACCGGTCTTCGTAAACCGCCCGCACTATGACGAGTTACTCACGAGAAGTTATTTGCAAACTCGAGAGTATTTTGTACCGGTCTTCGTAAACCGCCCGCACTATGACGAGTTACTCACAAGAAGTTATATAAAAAGAAAAATGTAATTGATGCTTTAGTTATGTTCTTTCAAGAGATTCAAATGATAACATTTTACCGGTTATAAGACAAAATGTATTCACGAGGGCAAGACTAATGGTACTTGCGTGACCGTCGTTTAGTTGATTAAGATTTATAATAATAAAAAAAACACAAGTGACTCAAGTCATATTCCTGTTCGCTGGACGTCGTCCTTTCAATATACTTTAATTCGAGGGTTTTCTTATTAATTCGTTCTAAATTTGTTTCCTTTTTGTCCAAACAAATTTGTATTTGTTTTGGAAATTAATTTTACCTCTGTAAGGCAAAAATTCGTACTTTCCAAAATTTATTTTATTTTGTTTCGAAACTTCGTTTGAAGTTGAAATTTTTGATTGTCTTACTTTGTGAAAGCAAGGTTTACATTTATACATTAAAAAAAAATATATATATATATTTATTCAAAGATTATTTTCTTTTAAATTGATATTTTGGAGCGGCCTGTATCGCGCATAGGTCGGTCGTTGCAGGCGACTCGTACGGTGTGCTCTCCGCGCGATAACCAGCATCTCAGGTTACCGTGCTGGGGAACTCTCGCTATTTCGTCACCTCCCTTTCTTTCGTAAGGCGCGATGATTTACTTTGTATTTCTTTCATTCGTCAACTCTTTTTGTTGTTGTTAGTTTTGACGAAATATTGTTATTCCATTTTGAGCTACACATTGCCCAAATGGTTGTGGATCTTACGATTTTTATTTATAATACTGGAAATGATAATTTTATTTACTCGCGGTAAATGAAATATATTTCCAGTGAATCCCGGGATAAGAAAATTTAATTACTTATTGCTCGTTCGCAAATTTTATGAACCGCCTACTACAAATAATATTTTATTTAATTGCGCTTGGCACGTTTTAAATAATCGATATACGATTCCATCGTGAATCGTTTTTGTTCGTTCGCCTCCCTACCTTTCGTCGTGCGAGCGATTATCGAGGCTCGCGTTACCGTGGCGTCGCCTTCTTCGTCGCACTTGAGCATGGGCGATATTTTGTTGCCGGAATTTTATCTTCGAATGCTGATTAGTAAACTCCGGTCCTTTGTGATTGATGCTGTCGCTGGGTCGTTGATCGTTCTTCCATCAGTCGCAGTCGAAGATCCGATCGTTGCAGACGCTTGTTTTTCACTTTGGTGTTTTTCCCAGTTTTTCATCTCAAAAAGGGAAAAAATGGACCGGGTTCCTTATTTCCGTGTCAATTGGATAGAGGAGCGCCGTTGGCACGGCCGATTTTTGAGTGTAAGTTTCCTCGTTGGCCCGTGTCGTGTGTTGGTGCTTCTGAGGCGATTTTTGAGTGAAATTTGGTTTCAGTTTTATCTGAGACGACTCGCGCGGGAAGTGCCCCGCCCGAATCTAATTGAACGCATTCTGCATCATGCGGAGTGTCTTACTCTGGCCCTTTGGCGCCTCCCGTCGTACCGGGCCCGGGCAGAGGGTTGGATCGACGAGGAGCCGGGTATTGATAGGATGTTTCTTATCGCGGAGAGGGACGCCGAGGAACATGCCGGCTGGGACTAGGTCGATCGTGAGTGTTTTCCCGCCGACCTTATTTTTCCCTCCATTGTTTGTTCGGTTTGTTTTTATTTTTAATTTTGTTCCCTTCTCCAATTTCCAGAGCGGTTACGTCCAACATCGGTGTACGCGTCGAACCCGTTTATATATTTCACCGATTTTTTAAATATTGTAACAACTTCGGATGAAAATATTATACTCTGTTTAGTGGAGCCCCGTGTTCATTGATTTCGCGTTGTCGTGTGGCCGCGCACGGGAAGAATAGCTCGTATGAGCGCGCGCGTTATGTATATGATAGATTCCGCACGATCGCGTCGCCATTTTCAATTTTCTATTATTTTCAAAATAATAGGTCGCTACTCGTCTATTTGTTTTCCGCCGATTTTCACATAACAAGACGTGACGGAATTTGATTCACATTTAAATTTTATTTGCCGCGTATTTTCTAATCGCGCACTCGCGTATTGTTTTTTTTCACTATTTGGAGATTCTTTTGTTTTTAACGATCGCGTACTCGACGATCGTTTCCAAAAATATCATTTTTCCCTTCAAAGATCACGAATGATTCTTCGAGAATCAATTTCGTTTTTCAACGATCGCGCACTCGTCGATTGTTTTCGAAAATATTTTAAAAGTTACGAATGGTTCATAGAGAATCAATTTTCTGTTTGTCGACGATCGCGCACTCATCGATCGGTTTCGAAAATGTTTTTAACGCGAGACGTTTTTCCACACGAATCACGCACTCGTTAATCGTTGTTCGAAAATGTTTTTAACGAGAGACGTTTTTCCGTTTTTGCACCAATCACGCACTCACTTATCCCACCGCTGCCACCAAAAATTTAACCTGTTACGTCCTGATCGAAATTTTAATGGAGGACGAACCTGTTAATTTTTAATTTACTCCTTTTAGGCGGGAATGTGCCCGCCAGGGATGGAGCGCGAGCGGGATTGGTGATGTATAATAATGACACTCGTAGAAATACACTGTTTTCAAACAACACAATAAAAATTTATTCAAAAATGGCATCATCTAATTCGATCGATGGATTTGGCGAATAATTTAATTTTATAATCTCGTTCACAATGGTTGATATTTTGTTCGGCAGAATTTTATACAGTTCGCAAATTTCCGGTCTCGCGGTTGATCATTTAACCACGTTTCTATTCGCGATCCGCCTCACGCTCGGTTGTCGCGGTATCGTGAACGCACTCGCGCACTACTTTAATGATCCAATCAGATTTGGACACGAACAATCGATGCCTCGCAAAACGTATCAGAGGTAGGCATGGGCCTTTGCCTGAATGGTCGGTCAGAGGTGTAATTCAACGTGCCCGACTCTAGACCTCCGGTCCCATCCTCCTTGCACGGTTGATTGGTCACTCAGTTCGCGACGCGATGCTATTTCCGAAATATTACTTCTGATTCCTTCGGACTTGGATACGATTAACGTGGACGACCTGAAGGGTTGAACCACGGACTGTAATATTTGATTGGAGCTCGACCTGTAAGGTCGAGCTTCCCAAAGAAGGCTCTTAATTTCCATTGGAGTTTGACCGTCCTGGTCGAGCTCCGTCAATGGACTAACTAATTGACATCAAGAAAAATAGTGCTAAGCACTCCGACGAATCAAAGGGCGAGCAAAAGATAACACTACGCCGGGCGCTGCACATCCTCGAGGTGTGCAGCATCTCACCGGTCACCGTGGGATCCCATTCGTCAGCAAAATTTGCAGGTGGTTCTACCGTGGGATCCTCAACGGCTACTTACTCGCACGATGATAAGCCGGTCACATGAGATTTAACAATTCTTTGGCTCTCCGAGCACCAATGAACATTTTTAGTATAATTTATTATAAATTTTGAGGTGTGACCTAGACAATAAAATGGTCGACACTAAAAATGGTTGCCAAATTAACCCAGGACGTAACAATTGAATTTTCTTCATTGTGCAGTGAATAAAATGCTATTTATACTAAGGTTCATTATTATTTTTCTTCACCTAACTCCACAAATCATATTGTGGATACGAAAACTTCCATCGATGAGTTAAAAATCATAAACCTCATTATTGATAAAATGTTTACCAGTGCGCAGCAAACGAAATGCCATGAAATCTGAGATTCTTGGTTTTCTTATCAATTACCATGAATGATAATAAATCATATACCTCATAACCGATAGTCCTCACCTCATCCTGACCTTAATTCCCGCTATATGATTTGTTGGTTTTAAGAAAAAAAAACATGTATGCAGCTTTCGCGTTTCGCGACCTGCCTTTTTTCTGGAGCTAGTATCATCCGCAATAATCCACAAAGATGTATATAGTATAATATTATTTATAATTTCATTTGAATTTATAATTTTCATATAATTATAGTAATTTGTTCGTCTAATGGAATACACAATTTAGGATTGAAACAAAAACGTCCATCGATGAGAGAGAAAATCATAAACATCAATATGAATGGAATTTCCTTCATTATGTAGTGGACAAAATGCTATTAATACTGAGGTTCATAACTTTTTTTCTTCAACTAACACCACAAATTAAATCCTGTATGCAAAATCTACCAACGATGAATAAAAAAATCATAAGACTCATTATGAATAGAATTTTGTCCATGTTGCAGTGAACAAAATATGTTGTCCTGGTTGTCCATTGTGCGGCGAACAAAATTCTTCATTGTGCTATGGACAAAATAGTATTAACATTGAGGTTCACAACTTTTTTTTTAACTAAAATCACGAATTGGATTCGGGATATGAAATCTCCCATCGATGAGTAAAAAAAATTATAAACCTCATTATGAATAGAATTCTGACTGGTGCGCAGCAAACAAAATATTATAAATACTAAGATTGATATTAATAGTATCAAGTATGGTATTAAACTGTATGATATAAAATTTTTTCTACAGATCATAATGAATTCTAAATACATTTTTTGACAGATCACAATAAATTCTAAATAAATCTTTCTGAAAAAACTACAAACATGTTACATTAATAAAAAATTGAAAGTCTCCGGAAGTCCTTGGCAAACAATTTTTAGACCGCCTTCAATAATTTAGATGCATTATTTACCAAGAATTGGCAAAGCCTTTTAATTTTGCGTTGAGTGAATAAATTTATCATTTTTTTTTGTTCAAGGGAATATTCGAATCTTCAAGGACATAAATTATTATATTTTGGCAGCCCAAATCACTACACCAATTTTTTCTATACAAACTGTAAATATGGTTTTTGTATTTTTATTGAGCACATATCATTTTTTTTTAAGGTTTTCAAATATTTAAGATGAATTCAAACAAACGTTATACATACATATTAACTCGATGCACGTTTTGTAAACAAATCATTTCTATTTACAATGAGTGTTTTGTCAAACCACCATTGAATTTAAAGTATTTTTTAAAATAATGTATGAAAATAAACTGAAACAAATGTGACAATGTATATATATATATATATATATATATATATATATGCATCGATAAAACGTGCATCGAGTACATATATATATATATATATATATATATATATATATATATATATATATATGTGCATCGATAAAACGTGCATCGAGTATATATATATATATATATACTAGATGCACGTTTTATTATCAATTAAATAAAATCGACACTGCAATTAGTAAATAAAAAGTTACTAATGAAGAATGCTGCACCGACATTTATTTTTTAGGTTACACATGATGATGCGTAAGTTTCTGTTTGGTTCGCTCACGGTCGTCGCGTACATACCGACCGTGGGTTCGCTTCATTCATCGTTTCGTGAAATTAGCGCTTAGTCTAGCAGCCGAACTTTAGTTGTTTAATCTGTTGTTAGATGGTGTGAAAATATATTTCTGTGTGGTTCGCTTTATCGTCTGACCACGAGCCAATCACAGAGTTGCAAGCTGTGTCAGCGATAGGGATTGGCTCACGCAGTGGGAATTCGTTCTGCGAAAAATCGAGGAAGGAGAAAAACCATGATCATCGTAATATTCGGAAAATAACAATATAAATTCGATATCTTCCATATGCAAACACCTGTACCATTCATTTGGGTGTTGATGGAAAGAGAAAAAAATAACGAACAATACATGTATTTTTAAAATTTTCTACATCTTATATTTCAAGTTTAATCGAAAAAATCTATTTTTTAATATATATATACTCCTGTGTATAAGCAAGATCCTTGCTGTATAGAGAGTCCGCTGGAAGCTCCTCGAGTCGGTGAGGTTAGGTAAATGTACTTGTCTCGAGTCGCTATCGCGACTCTTGATACCTGCCACGGAGACCCGACGCCCCTTCACTAATTGTGTGATACCCCGGAAACTATTCATCGGATTGACTTGAATGTAAAAAAAATCGATTTTCCGAAAATTCTGACTGCATCTCACCCCTTAAGCGAGTATATTCAAGATTCTTCTTCACAATATAAAAAGCGATGCTTTAATTATGGTTGAATTCAAAAATTTCATAACGATCATTACACAAAATGCATTAGTAACACGTGAGCAATTGACAGAACTTGACAGTAAAATATACTCATGTTAATAATCTGTGTTATCCCAAGATAACTAGGTATAATAATTTTCTATCTTATCTCATGGCAATCCTGCAGCACCTGTCGGGCTAATTTTTCTTAACCCTGCACGCGAAGTTTTTTGTTTGGTTTAGTCATTAATAATTTAAGCATGCCAAGTTTTTAGCTTGGCTTGTGTGGTTTGGTTTTGTTTGAATTTGAAACTTGTAGGATTTTCTTCGAATTTCAAATGCTTGTGATTTTTTGAATTTAAGTTTCCGGGATCTTTACATATAACTTGGCTTTTATATTAATTGATTTTAATTTTTTTTAATATTTTGATATTTGACCATTTCTCCACTTATTTAAATACTTGGCGTTCTTTTTTTACTGTAGTGGTTACAACCATATGCAACTACCCTACAAAGGAGATTCAATTCTATGCACACGTTTTGAGATCTAGGTCTGGACGAACATCTGACATAGATTTTGGCTCGATTTTAACAGGCATTTTTTGTCACAAATGAGTGAGTGCCCAAAAAGTGACTTTTTCCCGTGTTTCGAAAAAACGACTGTAGCCTTGCTAAAATTGATGGGAGGGTTAATGTTTTAAGAAATTTTTGCAGATTAATGTACGAAAAAGCATCCTGAATCTGCCCTCACGGCGTTTTCTATCGACAGTTTAAGTATCATTTTGGTACGAAATAAAATTAATTCACCCCGGATTTCAGCTCCTATTTTTAAACAGTTTTCGAGTTATTTAAAAAAAACCTCTCCTTCCGTTTTTATTTCTTTTAATATTAAAAATGAAAATGAACAAATGACGATTCTTTTGCAAATACTTGAGAGTAAAAGGCATAAAAAAATGTTTTTGATATGACTCCTAAAATTAAAGCCAATTAAAATTATAATAAACGAGACTTAAATAAATTTTTTGACTACGCTTTTGAAAGCATGCAATCACCAAATTTTAACAGAAAACGTCTCTTATACTTCTCTATATTCAGACATTTTTTTAATTTTTTAGAGTTGCTGCAACATTATGAAAAAAAAATCAAAACCGTTTTTTTTTTTAATTTTGTGTTTAGGGGGTCACATCACTGTAAGCGTCTAAATAACCGTTTGCTTGATTTTTTTTTTTGTGGAAGAAAAGGTGATAGAATAATAAAATTTGGAGTAATTATTCAGCATATATTTAAATGTATTACATAAAAATTGCATAGGAAAATATTACAAAATGTAGACACTGCGGCAGTTCTCCCGAGGCATGTCGAATCAAATGGCTCGCGACATAACTTTAACAGTTTTGAATCTTTCCATTTGAAAATTGAATTTACACATACGAAGCGACTGTTTTAACAAACAAAAAAAACGAATTTTTAAAAATCCCAGAGTGGCCTAATCCCTTAAGGTTGTTGAGACCCAAATCGCAAATTCTGAAAATTTGGTATGTTTTTCAATAAAGTATTTAAAAGGTCGTGTAAAAATTTCACGACGATTTGGAAGCTCGTTGTCGAATAATTAAGATGAACATATTAAATGTATTCTTATGGAAACTGATATAACTTTGCGATAAGTTTTTTTTTTGCCCTCACAATTTTTCAACATTTACAATATACTGAAAGCAACGGAAAGAAAACGAAGTTTATTTATAAATATTTTTTTATTTGTTTGAAAAATTGTTTTTAACAAAACGTTAATTTCTTAATAACAAGCTTCCTAATCGTGGTGAAATTTTTACACGACCTCTTAAATACCTGATACGAAAACATACAAATTTTCGGAATTTTCTCATGACTTTTTATTTTAACCTTTAAGGAGGTTGAAGTTATGATGATAGAATTCTGAAAATTTGGTATGTTCTTACATGAAGTATTCAGGAGGTCGTGTAAAAATTTCACTACGATTAAGAAGCTCTTTATTGAACAATTAACATTCAAAAGTTTCCTAGGTTCTAAACAACCTTAAAATGTCAATTTTTCTTTAATAGAAGTAGTGAAATGAAAATACCTAATTACACTACAACTATAAGTAATCTTTGTCAAGATGAGTACAAGACCGTATAAATAAATATTAATACCTGTCTTGATTAGATTTGGGGCAAGACTTGGTCAAGATTGCTACTAGGGGAGACCGGGAACAGTTGTAACAATCTGTATTTTGGCTTTTCCTGGTCTCTCAGTATTATGCTTACGTAAATGACCCGTATACACTTGCATAGAGCATTTAATGGTCAACAAAATGGTTCTGTGTTGAAGTCTGTAACTAGAATTGAAAAAAAGTCTAGGCCTTTATAAAAAAGTGTAAGGAATCGTTACTACCGTCCCCTACCCCAGAGCCGTTGTATCAGTCAATGGGGACACTTGTAACAGTCGATGGGGCTAGTTATAACAGAAGATTTTAACACAAAATTATATCTTTCATTGTGATCAATATTATATAACATTGTTATGAATATAACTTTAGGAACACTGATTCCATTCCATACCTGACTACGACTACGACATACTGACGGGTAAATGACGGATGACGTACATAGCAACGCTGATGTAAATGACAGTCTTGCTTGAGACTTAAACGGAAGCACAACTGTGACAGATTACCATGAGACATCTTGTTTCTTTTTAGTAAATCGTGTCTTGATTATTCCAACGATCGTAACATTGGTGTCAGAAGAGGGATTACACGTCACAGTTTCCGCGAAAATTCAAAAAAATTCGCGAGTGAAAGATCGGTTGGAATAATCGTAGACATTCACGAAATAAATCATGAAGTAATCGTTAAAAAAGTGTCACGATGGATACGCGTAACGTGGCACGTAGGAGTCATCGCACGACATCAAACATCGCATCGACTTCTCCCATCTGCACGTGTGTACCAACGTCAACAAGCCCGTTCTCTTCAGTCAGATTCCCATGAATTTCGCCTAGCTTTCAGGGACGCATCACAGGAAGAACTGCACCATTCAAATAAGATAATATTCCTCATTTTAATATTGCTTCCTCTCTGTATTCTTACACCGCGGTGCTTCTGTTCCTTTTTCCGACACTCGTTCAGTTAATCTTGAAGCATAAAATTAGCGAATTCGAAATTCGTAGTCCTCCACAGTTTCTTTAGATTCCAACATTTATTTTCTCATATTTAATTTTATTAAATTATTTCAATTGTCCGGTTAAAAAAAAAATTGCAATGTTTGGCAGTAAGTTCTGCATGGAGTGAAATCTCCTATCTTTAAAAAAATGGATTATAATGAGATTAATTATTTTTCACCGTTTAATTAAATGGTTTTTCATTATTTAACCGCATTTTTACAGAGGTTAGAACTTTTCAAGGGCATAATTGGCGAAAATTTTTGTTCGTTCTCACTTTGTTAAAAGTGATACAATCCGAGGTTATTTGAAATTCGAGGGATTTTCAATAAGAACAATAGTTTTGAGAATTTATAATTCGATTCCAATTGAGTGATGGTATATAAAACAACAAAAAATTGAGAACCTTAAAAATAAATCTGAAAAGAATACCTAGAAATACCTAAGAATACCTAGAGAATTTTGCCAATTTTCAATTTCGATTGGAAATTAATTGGATAGTGTGACGAAAGGATAAATTTCAAAGGTTTAGGGGTCAAAACAAAATTCAAGATCGTTTACATAGATCATCCCACTCTTTATAACGGTCAAGCCATCAAGTTAAAGTACAACAACTAGTTAGAGATCTCAGATCAGTGAGGATCAAACTGAAAGTTTTTAATTGCTCGTCTGGAGCTTTGGACGCCTATTCACACTGGGAAAAGTGTGGAATTTCGTCCTGTGAGAGTTTCCGGAGAATTGGTTCATGCAAGGCCTTTACTGGGCTTGGTACTGATTTTGTTGTGAACGTGGCGGGATTCTACCTGGGCTGTCACCCAAGACATTTGTTATAGTGAAATAACATACGACGAATATTGCCGAACACAATATTCGTCGTAAAAAATGTGCTTGATATCCCGCAGGCGCCCTGCGTTTTTTGAGATCGAATGGTACCCCATACGCCGAATGGAATGACGATTTCATTCGTTAGAAGCGGTGATGAGATATTTATGATAATACGAAAATCTTTCAAATAGAGCTTGATTACTGATCGTCCGGGCTGCAAACTTCATTTCGCATTCAGATGGTATTTGTATACAAAGGAATCACGCTATATGTTTGGATCAGTGATTGACTAATATTACAGGTTTTTAATTATTATAGGAATCAATTATTACAAGAATTTATTATTATAGGTATTAAAAGTGTTTTTTGGAGAACTACGCTTTTGCATTTTTGTGTGTCACAGGTTTCTCCTCGATCCCGAAAGACCTGCTTCCCTTCCGTTACCTGTCGTGATCCCGGGATTAAACATCTAATCAGCCACCGGAGGAAACGACAAACCAACGTCACAGATATTTTAACCGCGGATGAAGCAAGATAGCAAATATTAAAGACACGAAGAAAATAAAATTTACTGTTAAACTACAACACCACATGACTAAGACTTAGGGAATTTTAAACCAAACAGAAATGATTGTAAATTTTTGTGTAGTTACTGTTCTTCCCAGGATTTGAATCTTGGTTTCCCTGTGGGCTTTGGTGCAAATGCCAGAACAGACTGAGAGAGGTCCAAGATAAAAAATGATTCCCTCCTCAGAGATAAAGTTTAGTTCAATTGCCGGGGCGGCAATTAGTGGAAGAGGGGGGTAATGTTATGAATATAACTTCAGGACCACTGATTCCATTCCATAGCTGACTACGACTACGACATACTGACGGATACATGACGGACGACGTACATAGGAACGCTGATGTAAATAACAGTCTTGCTTAAGACTTAAACGAAAGCACAACTGTGACAGATTACAATAAAGCCTTCGCCCATCTCGTTTCTTTTTAATAAATCGTGTCTTGATTATTCCAACGATCGTAACAATATTATCACAACATCGAACATTATCACAGAAATATATATTACGGTCACAATGATAAAATCTTAACACATGGAAATAGTCGTATTAAATTGATTATAACCATGAAATAATAGAATAAAGTCTCAGACACACCAAACCTGTCAAATAACATGACATAACCCAAAGTTACGTGCCATGGTTGCCTGTAAAGATTTTTCATTTTTGATCTCTTCATACGCTTCTTCCTACGTTGACAGGTCGGTAAAGGCTCGTTGTGTGATTCTTACGCGTTGCGGAGGAATTTTCGCACACAGAAACTTCAAAAAAGGTCTGTATGATGTTAGATTCAATGTTTAGATGTGAAATTCTCATAACAACTGACAGCCGACAAACTGTTACAACCGTCCCACAGTGGTCCCAAATCGCCAAAGGCTGGCCAAAAGTCGAAAAAAAATATTTTTTTCTAGGGACTTTCAATGGTTGAAATAGTTGTAGTGGTACCTCTAGTATGTATTATGACCGTTAAGAAAAGAGGAGCGTCCATACCTGGCTCAGGAATCCATTTTATTCGTGAGCGTCGAGCCAACCGCATTGTTTGCTCGTCGCGCGGAGAAATAAGACGAAAGTTTCGACGCGTCTGGAAGAGTGAAAAGTTAACGGATTTGGATTTTACAAAATGGATTCTTCTCCAGAAAAAAATTACAATTTGAGTGTGTTGCTCAAATTTATCGTTAACGATGGATGAAATTGTAAGTCATTAATGAAAGTAGTGGTATTTTTCTTGGTTATGTTCTGAAAAGTCGTGTTAGAAAAAGCAATAAGTCAAATACACTGTCACTCAAAAGTGTGCTACACTAGTCGAAATTTTGTCGCACTAAAAATTCAATAGTGGAGGCAAAAATGCTTTCTGCAGTTTTTTGTAATTTTCGCGTCTGAAATATTGTTCATAGGAAATTGATAAAGATAATTCTTCTATTAATCTTATTTTGCATTTTCTACAGATCCTCTGGATAATACCGACGAAATTTCTTTCACGAGAAAGGAAATTTACATACTTGTGAAATCGGTATTAAAAGAAAATATCAACATTGTCACTGACATTGTTGAAATGGAGGTGTCAAAGCAATTGAAGCATCCATACATTTTGTCGAAAAATCTAAAAGATGCCATGGGTAGATTGGTATCGAATTTGAAAAAGAGGTGGCAAGAACCCACACGGAACATTAGGGCCATGGGACGTCCAATATCCATACATGGTGGATGAATGCTCCATGCCAGGGACGTCTATGAGTATCCCTATCACTGCTAAAAGAAGTGCGAAACGGCACCTGTTCTATGTACTGGGAACATCCCTTATACGTACCTTGAGACGGTTTTTAGACGGACTAGACCCCAAAAAATGACGTCTGATTTACGTATTTAAGACGAATAAACCAGTGATCCGAAAGATGTCCAATGATCATCCATTATACGTCCCTTTATTTAAATAATTTAATCGTTATTAACTACACATTATTAATTAATTATAAACTTTGTTACTGATTATGTAATATTCGGGGCCTACGAGATATCCATATTTTACAGAAAAAAAAATAGTTTTCGATTTTTCACACTGCGGTCACCCATCCAAGTATTGGATTCAAGGGGTTCTGCTTAACTTTTCTAATCTCGTACCTACCTACCTACCTACCTACACTAACTTGACTTATGAGAAACTTATGCATGTAAAAACCTTATACGATGTAGTTTGCTGATATACTTATATATCTTTGTCTCACAGGCCTTGAATAATGTATAATCGTAATGAAATTTATAATTGATGGATAATGTGTAATCAATAGCGTTTAAATTAAGGGACGTATAATAGATGATCATTAGATATCTTTTGCAATATTGGCATTCGTCTTAAATACGTACATTAAATGTCACTTTATGTGGTCTATAGGTACCTCTAAAAAATATCTAAGGGTACGTATACGAAACGTTTTCAGCACATAGAATCGCTGCCGTTTCGTATCTCCGATAGTGGTTTAAGGAATGTCCCATGGACTTCCCCGGAATGAAATTTTCATCCAACTTAAATGATTATTGGACGTCCCCTGGCTGTTAAGTTACGCGCGGAATATATTTATAGCTCCAAAAATATGTGTCGTGGACGTCGAATAAACTTCCGCGTTATCCTTCGATAGACGTAATTTGTACGTACATACGACGGTCAATCGGCGTACCCATATCACAGCTGCCCGAAATACTTGAATGTACATCTAAAGGACGAATGCTTTTGATTGGACAACACGCGATGGATCACACAGGACGTATATTGTATGTTCACAAACGTACTATTTCTTAAGCTACAAATATACACAACACGGCCATCTATGGTATGCCCATAGGTAGACATTCAATAGCTCTTAATTCAGTATAGTAATTGGACATCTATTGGACGTTCCAGGTTCACGTCTATATGAAATCCTACATGGAACATCCGATAGACGTTCAATTGACGTCCTCCGAATGTGATTTTCGTTTACGAACCTGGAACGTCCAAAGGATTATGTTCAATTACTATCCTGAATTAAAAGCTATTTAATGTCTACCTATGGACATACCATGGATGGCCGTGTTGTGTATATTTGTAGCTCAAGAAATAGTACGTGTCGTGGACATACAATATACGTCCTGTGTGATCCATTGCATTTTGTCCAATCAAAAGTATACCATGGATGTTCAATGGATGTCCGCATTACATCCATCGTGGATGTAGACGTGTTAAGGATCAATGGATCATAGATGGACGTCCAATGGACACTCGGTTCCGTGTGGGAAGCGAGGAGGGACGAAACCGAATTCTTCAATAAATTCGATGAGTGGCTCAACGTTCCTGTGTCTTTCACGATTGAAAAGGAACGTTTGAAGACTTCCACGGAAAACACAATGAAGCGTCCTTCTACGGAAAACACAAAGGGGCATCCTTCTACGGAAAGCACAATGGGGCGTCCTTCCACAAGCTGGGGCGATTTAAGTGATCGGTCAAAACGTAGGAAGACAGAAAAGGTTCGAAAAGAACATACCGTCCACGAATTGGCCTACGCTACACAAATGGGTCTCCGGGCTTCTGGAAATTTACAAGCTTCAAAGGTAATTAGGGATGTCACGGAAGGCAGTCCATCAAAAGCATCACAGTACCGTAAGTCTATGGGACGCGTTTCAGAAGATGTACTGTCAGGCAACGAAGCATTATCACTTGTGGTAGAGGGTAAAATGACCAAAAGTCAATACCAATTACTACGTTCTGTAAGCTTGAAAAAAAAAATTGTCAATTATACCCGCCTTATAATTGTGTATTGGATTCTGAAAAAAATGTTACCCTGCGAAGTCAGAAATTTCTGCAACTGAAAGTGGAGCCACAGTTGGACTTCAAGCATTGCTAAATCATACAGCTGAAAGAATATTAACGGTACAATCGGACGTTATTGGAAGTCGTCCTGAAAACAAAGTTGGTAATTTAGAATTGATATGCAAGTGGGAATGCGATGAAACTTCTGGTCAAAGTACTTACAAACAAAAATTCAACGATGGAGACGGCAATAAATCAGATGCCAACATTTTCTTTATTTCACTTGTTCCCTTGCAAATCTTTGATAAAGTCAATCCACACGTGATTATTTGGAAAAATCCTCGTCCTTTGTCACCAAGGTTTTGTCGCCCAATAAAAATTGAATTCTTTCATGAAACTGCCGAAGCAACTAGGGCAGAAGTTGATTGTATCCAAGCACAAGAGAGAAACCTCGTGCCCTTTGAAACTGTAATTGGCGGCAAAAAAATTAACATCAATTTCAAATTTGTATTGACGATGATAGATGATAAAGTTTGTAATTCTATTACGAATACATCATCAAGTACGCGTTGCTACCTTTGTGGTGCTACGTCCAAAGAATTTAATGACATTGACAAGATGTTGCAAAGACCGGCTGATGAAGATCACTTCAAATTCAGAATATCGCCGCTGCATGCTTGGATACGGTTTTTTGAATGTTGCTTACATGTAGCTTACAAATTAGAAATAAAAAAGTGGCAAGGGCGCAAAGAGGATAAAGAAAATGTTGATAGAAGAAAAAAAAATATACAACAAGGTTTTCGTGACAGATTAGGGCTTGTTGTTGATCACCCAAAACCAGGCTATGGAAGTTCTAATGACGGAAATACAGCTAGAAGATTTTTCGAAAATTCTGAAATTTCCGCTTTAATAACCGGAATCGATGAAGAATTGATAAAGCGATTCCATGTTGTATTGCAGGTAATTTCTTGTGATTTCGAAATCAATATACCCAAATTTCGCAAATACGCTGAAAATACTGCACGAAAATTTGTCGAACTCCATTCGTGGTACTTCATGCCAACAACAGTACACAAAATTCTTATTCACGGTCACGGAATCGTGGAATCTTCGTTATTTCCTATCGGACAAATGTCTGAAGAAGCTCAGGAATCATGCAATAAGTACATTAAAAGATTCCGAGAAGATTTTTCACAAAAATGTAACCGCATCAAAAACATGGAAGACATTTTTTGCAGATGTTTAGTAACGTCAGATCCAGTAATATCCAGTTTGCGAAAACTTCCTTCGAAGAAACTAAGATCGTTATCCCCATACGCGGTTGAACTATTGATTCCACCATCAGTTCCAGAATCAAGGCAGATTTTTTCTGATGATACGAGCGATACATGTGACGATGATGACAGTTCACAGGACAGTGATTAATTGTAAAAAAAGCTAAAATTATATCGATTAGAAATAAAAGAATGGAAGAAATATATCATGAATGTTCATTGTCAATGTAATAATGATTATAATGACTGTATTCCAATCCTCTTCTTCCCAAGTCTTCAAGTCTTCAAATGTCAGCCGAATTAAATACGTTTTTGATGAAATTTCCCGCCATATTGGATCCGCTATTCTGTTTTGCTAAATTTTGACTTCATATTCGTAGTCAGCGACCCCGAAAACCCCGGAGTACAGACTTTCACCCGAATTGAATACATTTTTGACGAAATTTCCCACCATATTGGATCCGCCATTTTGTTTTGCTAAATTTTGATTTCATATTCGTAGTTAGCGACCCCGAAAACCCCGGAGTACAGACTTTCACCCGAATCGAATACGTTTTTGACGAAATTTCCCGCCATATTGGAGCCGCTATTTTGTTTCGCTAAATTTTGACTTCATATTCGTAGTCAGCGACCCCAAAAACCCCGGAGTACAAACTTTTACCCGAATTGAATACATTTTCGACTTTTGGCCAGCTTTTTGGGATTTGGGACCACCGCGTCCCCAGCAAAATTGCTACAATTGTCCCCAGATGGTTTTTTCTACTTCAAAGTTAGAATTTAATTAATTTTCTCAAGCTGGAAGCTTTAAAAGCCGCCAAAGTTGACACAAAAATGTTCAAGGAAGCTTATGAAAAAAAAATAATGACTGTAAGTAGCGCAGTAATCGAGATATTCATGTTTATCGAAAGCCGCAAAAGCTTACTTTGGTCCTGAGAATACCTATACATCTTTCTGGTCAAGTCTGCTTAGTGCGCATATCTCCTATATAGTTTTGAAGATATTCGCTATGTTACAACTATACCCTGTTACTTTTGTCCCCGGTCTCACCTATAAAATTTCGAAGTTTGAAAATGTTTTTTCCTGTGTTATTCAAATGGGAAATAAAAATTCACGATGCGAGGCTTCTAAATATTAATATTAAGAGCTCTGCTTTAGACAGGCATCTTTTTTCACCTCCATAAAAGTATTAATAAGGGATTTAGACAAAAAAATAGTCGCTTTTTCGAATCAGTTGAATATACATATATTTCGTGTGTGCAAGACGAATATAATTTGTGTTTCAATGAATATGATTATGTGTGTTTTATTTGTACAATTATTATTGAATTATCGTTATTATTACGGCAGTCGTCATGCTTATTCTACGCCTCTCAGAGTATTATGCCAAATATTTTGTAGCTCGAACTCTCCCACCCGTTATCAGGAATTGGGCACTGCTGCCCCCGCACGGTGAATCGGCGGACCTAATCGGGATTTATCACAAACACTGAATAACAATAGTGCTGAAGTTTTCATCGTTGTAATGCAACGTCAATTATTTATTTATTAATGAAATTAATTCTTCCCAAATCACTTTTGAAGAGAAATATTGTTAAAATATTTTTGAAGATCTCTATTAAGATTTTAAAAGTATTAATGCACAAGCTAAACGTAAAACCCACTAAAAATGAATTGGAAAAATTCATTTTCGATGTATTGCAACGATGCGAACTTAAATATCGTGAATAACAGTGCCATTTTGTATTCATCAAACGACCTGATATCCAAAATAGAATTACTACATTTCATTTTTATAGTATAATGAGATGAAAATCTATTCTGTTTGAATTAATGTTTTCATATGTTATATACAGCAGAGTCGCAGTATAACGGTCGCCAGCATAACGAACAAATCTTGGAGCCGTCAAGACTTGTTCGTTATACTGGCGCCGTTATGTATAGCGCAGTATAGTAAATGGGGTTTATGGCCATGGGCAATAAATCCCTATTCTGTTCGTTATACCGGGACTCTACTGTATTTATATTAATGTTTTTAACAGAACAGAATATTTAAAGTGAAAATATCAACGTTAATATAAAGTTGCTTAGTAATTTTAAAATGATTTCATTTTTTAGTTAGAAACATATTGTTTGCTCATTATCGCTGTCATTCTCTATTGCTATTTGTAATTGCAAATTTATCAAAACAATGTTATTTGAGATATTTCAAAGCTATAAACATTAAAGTTAATCAATTTTTAAATTGAAAAATCGGTTTTCATTTTTTGTTTAAATATGAGGTACCTTTTCGATCAATTTAAAATTTGGAAAGTTTATATGGGATAGTAAAATACAAGTAAAAAATATTTTTCCATTTAAGCCAGAACGATATCCTAGAGAAAAAAAATAATTGCCAAAAAACTTGAATGCTTCCATTAGTTGTTATGATTATTAGAAGATGTTTCTATTTTTTCAAGCACAGCCTTTTAATACCTTTGTAATGTGTCCAAATTTCATTCAAATCGGTACGACCGTTTGAAAAAACATTGTTTTTCGACTTGATTTTTTAAAAATTGAATCAAAATCAATAGTAGATAGAGGTCTGATCGTGAGGCTTGCAGTATCAATGTATGTTATCCGTATTACATGCCCTCGAAAGATGATCCAGATATTTATGGGCCAGATCTTATCATCCTATGGCATTTTAAGCCCAGACCCGTTCCCCGAATTTGACTGTCTCTCGATAAAGAATGGCCTCAATCGAGTTTAATACGAGTAATATCCCGCGCTCAATCCCAACGAAATTCCTGCAAGATTAACTCTAAAAGACGGGCAGATGTGTTTTGAGGTCAACAGCCAGAAGTAGTAAAGGTAAGGTTTATTTTCCTCACTAGAGCGCTGCAATAATAATCAGCACATCTAGCGTCAAAGATTAAATTGATAGTTATAAAAAAAACTCCGATTTTCGATCTAACACTGCATGAAAAAAACCATTTTCATGAATGGCCTATTGAAAGCGAGCTCACCACGTACTTTTTATTTCTTCGATTAATATTTTCCATTGATTTTATTATTTATTAACAATTTTCAATTGGTTTTACTATTTTCTCACTTGTTTACCGTCAATATGTTTTAGTATTTTTTATTCTGGTCCTGCCCCGTAAAAATTATACGTCAAGAATAACTTTACATTAGCAGAGTACATGTGCTTGGCAATACTTGTTGTGAATTTCATGGCTATTTTATTTTTCAACTCTTGAGAAAAATACTTAATTAGAGATACTTTCGTAAATGCACTTGTCTTCGATTTCGTAAACCATTTTTGGTGTTCTTGGGGTTGTATATCTATGCATGCTTAGATCTCATAGGAGTACACAAGTGCCTTAAGCTCATGCAGTAATTATGTGTATTTGAGAATACGGATTATAGGAAATGTACATTGATAATATGAGTTGGTCATTTACCCAGTTCACGTATCGACAATGACAAATCGAGTAAAACTCGAAATTACAAAAATAAAAGTCACGCGCATCGTTGCACAGTCAATCATTTAAATACGCTTCTTCTGTGAGTTACTATTAGTTATACACAACTGTTTTGATCGATGATGGTGTTCGATGACTATATAAAATGTTATAATTATGCAACATTTGTACTCGAATCGAGAAAAAACGCACAGATGACATGATAATGATCTTATACAAATTTAGAAAACATTCTCCCCGTTACATGAAAATAGCATATCGCAAAAACAGCTCATTAGAAAGCATTGTATTTAGCGATATTGAACGATAAGAATCCGTACTGTTCGAGTTTGATTCAACGAATGAGTGTTAATCACGAAACTCTAATTTACCAACGCACGTTTCATTACAATAATGACAAAAATTTAGTTCCATCACTCCAAAACGAGTATTCCTAATTCTCACATTTGTACGTATAATCACACCTTGTATGGGTCGTCTGTCAAGCAGTGATGGATCGTTCTACAAACACTCAAGAGTTGCGCATCCTGAACGTCGCAATTCAAATATTGCTTAATAATGTTGCATGATGGTATTCCAAATTCTGTTAAATCATACTCAAATCTGTCACGAGGAGCCTTTGGCACTTGGGGGTAATAAAAAACATGTGCCAAAGTTTCAATGGAACGAGTTCTCTAGTCGCTCAAAAACGCTATATTACAATTACATTCATGAAAAAATTGCATGCCTACTCGGTGTCCTTTTGCTCTGCTGTAACCCAGTTACGTTTATTATCGTTATCATTGACTAAGCGGCCATCAACTTGGTTGAGGGCAATGTCGTGATTTCTGCGTTGATGTCGTGCTCCACCGAGGCATGTGGTAAAACAAGTGTCGCCGTGGCCAAATTTTTCGCCATCCTCGAGGGTCTCGGGCATCGGCTGTCCAGCAGTTTCTGGCAGATATAACGATAGGAATCCTGAGAGAAGTGCAATCATGCCAAAAGTGGTGGCCGGAATACGGGGATTTAACGAGTCAAGTAGCATTATGAGTGGAGTCAGTGCACCGCCGAGACGTGCGCACATTGACCCTATACCAAGTGCCGTATTTCTCAGCACAGTTGGAAACAATTCGGCGGTATAGTTGTAAATGACAGCGAAGGAGAATGCTATGCAAGATTTTCCAAAGAGCCCAATCACTATTATCGTCGTTTTGGCGCCCAACATGTCACATGGCATCGAAGTTGCGGTGATGCAGCATATACCACCTATTAGCATAAAACTGCTTACCAAACAGCGTCGTCCAATGCGATCCATTGTAAGGCTGGCGAATACGTAGCTAGGAACTTCGACGAGACCACTGAGGAACAGCATCAGATAAGGATTGGTACTAATGAGATCACCACTACTCAACGAGAGTCCATAATAGACGGTCGAATTAGCGAACCAATTAAGACAAACGTTTAATGATTTTTTTCGTAGATTTGGGGTCTTAAAAAGATCCGCTGCTCCGTAAGAGCCAGCATCATTCCATGACGACTGACGCGCCTTGTTCTTCGAGACATACTTGGCTTTGTCCAATTCCAAACTCTTTTGATTTATCGTTAGTGCCTTCGCGACAATCTCAACGGCCTCTTTGGCTCGTCCTTGCGCCCAAAGCCATCTTGGTGATTCATCCATGAGCCACCAATGACCAATCAGCAGACCACCGTGAAGTCCGTAGACTATTTGCAGCCACGTGCAATTATTTATAAGTGCTGCCCACCCGGCGACGATCATAAAACCGCAGGCGAATGCGAGTTGAAACATTATTCCACACACTGTGCGTTTGGAAGGCCCAACGAGTTCCATCGTAAGAACAAAGCCCGTTATGTAAGCACCGGCGGATCCGAACATACCGTAGAGAAATCGTACAAAAAGGAAGCTGTAATACTCGGGTACCAGGGCTACCAGAACACCGAAAAAAAGTTGCGCAGTTCCAGATATACAAAAAATTATTTTACGTCCGTATTTATCGGCCATTGTACCGAGTGTAACTGCACCCGCGAAGACACCAAACATGTAAGACGATTGAGCCAGAGCACCCATCCATCTTCGTGAACAAACAAAGTTCCATTCCATTCCCCGTGATGATTGATGATAACTCGTGTCATAGACCCACTCTTGACACATTTCCGTCATGTTGCTAGATGGATCTAAATAGTAACACGAATCGAGACTGACTGGAACTTGCGTGTGGGTCCACGTGTCATTGGCTCCTAGGAAAAGTATCTCATTTGCCGCGGGAACATCGTGCCAATCTAAATGTTCCGTCGCCAGAACCTCGTGCAGACCGGGTACGACGCATTTGTGATTTGGCACTGTGGCTACAGTCAGCAGTGTCAACATGTGAAGACCCGCTGTTAATCCGACTATCACGTGAAGAGATAATTGCCATCCTTGATAACGTCCAAACTCCCCTAAATGCGACATCAACTCTTCCAAATCGGTGTCCACACTGGCCATTTTGTGTCACGTTAGCCTTTAAAACCTCGTTTATTCTCTGTATATTGTCGTGTGCAAACTTCGTGGGTAAGTGGATGAAAGCTCAAATGTGAAAGTTCAGTGCGTGCAAAATCCGAGGAGCTGGACGAAAAGGGATATTTGCCACTGGATCGTTTTCCCTGTTACTGCGGTGGACGCACTTTGTGCACATAACAAAGGAGGAGAAAATATAGAAAAAGTGTCAAGCAAAAACGGAGTATCTACGGTGTTTGAACGATTGATTAAGATATGCTAAGTTAGTAACCTTGTACTTGGAAACCTGAGAACCGGATAATGCATTCGATGGCAGATTGGTCTCAAATCTGTCTTTAACTTCCCTCGTGGGTGTTTATTCTGTATTTCCTTAAATTGTGTTTCTTTCTATTCTTTTTTTCCACTATTTGATTGCCAACTACAATCTCAACAATGCTACAACACCATTTAAAAACCAACGTTGTGCACATGCTTACTCTCTTCCCCTTTTTGCATATCGTTTTTTCTGCCTGTCATTCGTTTGTTTCTTGAGTATTTCCTTCGCTTAGCTTCAAGGTTTTTTCCTGCTTATCTGTACCTAACGAGTGATTCCATTTCTTTCTCGTCAAAATCGACGAACCGAACGACGAAGCTCAGAAATCATACTATGAACTCGTGATAGCCGATAAAATTCGGATTTTATAATCCAAGAAAACCGACAATCGTTAACGACGGGTTGTGTAAGGTCTTTAAACAAAAAAGATGATCTGGAGTTTCAAGAAACATAAGAATCGTCGAGACGGCGAACCAGCACGTTGTTCTCAGTAGATATCTTCAGCCCTGTGGGTACTGCAATAGCTTCGATTTTCTGTAAACACGAAAAAGAATAAACGTTTACTTACGGTCAATATATTAATTAATAAGCACTTAAGGTTATGATTTCGTGATAATAAAGAAATTATTTTCAGTAGATATTCACATTATATCTTTGTGATCTATTCCCAGAGCGTGGGATTTGGAGTATGAAATTTAATGATATATTTTCGATGTGGACGGAAAATTTTATAGACAGGTAAAGGATTAATTTAATGTGGTGAGATTGTTTGAGTTTGATTAAGACTTTGTTTTAATACCATTTGGTTCACACGTAACCGAGAAATATTGAGAGGGCGGGCGCTTCGTCTGCAGTGATTTGATCATTGCTAGCATATTTGCCAGGCTAGTAATAAAAGAATGTTCAGATGAGAGAAGTATAAATGAATAATGTAAAAAATATCTAGTATATCGAATCAACTAATTTTGAATCTAATTTCTTGATACAAAAACACCCATCGATAAGTAGGAAAATCATAAGCTTTATTATGGATAAAATATTTTCCACTACAGTGGACGCTCCCATAATTTGATACGTCGGGACCGGAAACGCTCCCATAATTTGATTTTCCCCTCATTGCCCCACTTTATATCTGTATAGCACATTTTACGGAAATTTATTATTTCTGAAGTGTAAGAATTTCTTTTTCATTGAGAAATATACACTAATTGACGATAACATTGAATTCATGGTTTTTAATTGTGTGGAAAATTTGACAATTGAGGTTGTGTTGCTTTCTCAGCACGGCAGCTGAGTTTGGAGTGGGGAGAAAGCACGATAGGGGTGATTAAATTATGGGAGCGTGTTGCCATGGTAACGAGTAAAATTGTGGGAGCGATCAAATTACGGGAGATTAAATTGTGGGAGCGTCCACTGTATACAGCAAATAAAATGCAATGAAAACTGTAATACTGAATTTTGAATCGTTGCAATCCAACGAAAATCACGTGAAAAAAAGAGAACGAGTATCAATCGACATGTTTTTGCATATTGAGGGTTGCAGTGACTGTTGGTACAGCCGGAAATATTCGAAGTGTTTTCAAACTTCCGAAAATCACCCTTATGAAAGGGTGAACATTTGAAAAATGTCAATTTCTGAGTGACGAGAGATCCTCAATTTTTTATTAGTGTCATACACTTTGGGTCCTCGTTAGAGGTGATATAACATATTTGAGCAATTTACATTTTTCGGAAAGAACCCTTCAGAGGGACTGAAAATTTAAAAAATGTTCATTTTAAGGGAGTATTCTGACCTAGAATTTTGGAAAAAGCAATTTTTTGCATATTCTTAAATTTTAGACTTTTAAGAATATATCCTCGAAAGGAAATTTTTGAATTTCAATAATTTGCGGGGTGATGGCTGTTATAGTGATGCAGCAACTACACCCGTTATATCGGAGAGCAAATCGGACTATAGACCGTTTTCTCAAAACGGCTGACAAGTTATCTGAAGTTCCACTCAACCGACTTACTTCAAATTTTTTACCGATCTTTAATGTATCTAACGCCGCTACCACTTTTCTATAAAAATTTTGTTTTTTACTATTCAATTTTTTCGGTTTTTGGCCGAAATTTTAATGAATTCGTTTTTTTTCGAAATCGCTGATATTTTTTTCACAAACCGCAGGAAATTTTCGATCGAGAGTTATTGGAAAAGAATTTTTTCGATTTCATTTTGCGCCGTGCCTAAGCTCCGAATAGCTGAATGCGCAAAAAGTTTGAAATATCACTTTTGGTGTTTCCAAAGAGTATTATAGTTAGAAATCTGAAAATTGGTGTACGAATGTACGATATACTTTCAAACAACACTAAAACATACTTGAGTTTCAAGTAATTCGAAAGGGGTCGGCTTAAAAGGGGGTCCCGATGAGGGGGAATACCTCACATGTACTACCAGAAATGTCTTGAATCATTTTGAGGTTATGTAGATTAAGGAACATAAACGATATATGAGTGTAATTATGTGAGCGTAATTACATGGTTATTGGTCATGATAGAAAAACACCCCAGAGAAAATTGTCTCTGAGCGACGAGTTTCATGAACTCGACTCTAAACCTGCAGAAATTAATTTCTACTATGATTTTCTATGCTATTTTGGCATAAGCCCTCCCCCCCATCGCATCCCCGCCATCGGCGTGGGCTGGCCCCTTAATATTGATTATTCGTCAATGATTTATCAACTTCAAATCTCCTATAAAGAATTTGTTCAATATGTAAAAATGAATTTCAGTGACCCATGTACCCCAAATGTAATATCAATATCACGGGCTCATGAGTAGATGATAGCGTAGTACGTAGCGTGTCAGCGTTAGATCGTTAGAAAGGTTTAGCAGTCAGGCAGGTCTCAATCCCCCACAATCGGCAAATTAACGTTCTTGGATCCGCGCAAAGTTGAAGAGCATATACCAGAAAAAAGATTTAGCTAATAAGTTAAATGTGAAAAGATATAATTCATTTAAAAAAAATTCCTTCCAATTTTGGATATAACCATGAAACTGGGCGTCGGAAGTTCAAACCCCGCAGTGGCGACGTTTATTTTATTTTTTTCATTTCGTAATATTATATAATGATTAAAAATAATAAAAAATTATTTTAAAAAAACTTAATTTTATCGGAATCATCAAGAAATATGTATTGCAAATTAAATTAAAATTGAGTGTTTCGTTACGTAACAGCTACATCAATGCTGCCCCCCCCCCCGCGCCTTTCCGCTCTCGTGAGATCGAGAGAGATAGAGCTAAAATGTTTGATTTCTTAAAAACGACTTAATGCAATGAAAAAAGAATAGCGAGGTCACCTGTATAAAGTAATTACGAAGGTGGCCCAACTCTTCATTTTTTATTCTATCAAGCTATCTTCGAGAAAAATGTGTTATAAAATTTTTGAGGTTATGTTGACACTTATGGCTATGAGATGAGTTTGTTACGTCAATGTTTTGAGTGTGTTACATCTTTGTACTGAGTTTGTTACATAACAGCTACATCTACGTGCTGAGTATTTTCCATAAATAATATTTGTAAATTTTCCGTAACGATAACGTTCCAATGGGGCGACAAATTTCTGAACAAGCACTGCTTCATTTACGGTGCTTGTGACGTAAATGTTACGTCCAATATAACGGCCGTTACAGAACATTTTTGTAACTTTTCTGAAACTGTGTTTGCTGGGATTCATGCTAATTAAGAATCTTTTTTTGAATTTTGTGTCGGATGACTAGAAAAGTTGCAACCGTGTGAGTTCGCACACCTCTTTTTTTAGCCCCTCCTTTACCAACTTAGAACTTTTTCAATTGTTTTTTTTTCTCGAAATTTTTTTTTATTATTGCCAAAATATTAATAAACATGTTGTAAAAATAATAATGGTAAAGACATTTTTGTTTTTTTTTTATCGAGCTCGACAAAATGCTAAAAATATATGTTGCTAGGCTAGAATACTGCCTTGAAGTGATGAGGGATGCTCAATTTTTTAATTAGCATCACACGCTCTGTAGGGATCTCGTAAAAAAGATAATTTCTTGAAAAGCACACTGCTGCAGGGGGCAAAATTAAAAAAGATTTTATCTTAAAGTGATGAGGGATTCTCAGTTATTTTATTGATCTATACGCTCTGAGACCTCGCTAAAAGGGATTCGAGACTTTGATGACATTTCATCTCAATTAGACCATAATTCCTCGATTCTTATTCACGGCGCTGGCGGTGATGGCAGCAGCGAAATATGTATATTATATATTATATTATATAGGGAAGTATATACAGGACATCAAACATACATATATCGCATACGCTGCTCGTGAAATATACGAGATTTATCATAATCAAACGAATTTGCGTTTCGCCGGCCGTGAACCAAATCCGTGGCGTGCCTGCGTTCGTCATAAGAGAGTCTAAGTGCTACTGTCACGAAGCCGCACTGCTAAAAATGGTGTGTTATCAAATGTGTATTCCCCTGCATTTTTCCAATAAAGTCACTAGTTTCACTCGCAAGCATGTGTTATTTCACCACGGGATTCACAAGCAAACATTTCAAGTCAAATTCTCATCATTAAACAATAAGAATTTTCAAATCAAAAATATAGTCTCTAGTACTTTCGAGTGTGCTCTTTCAGAATCCGGGATTAGAATTGAGTTTTGTCCAGTAGATAAAAAATATGGCCACGTTTAAACAAACAAAAAAACTCAAAAAAGCGAAGGCTTTTTTTCAATATTTTTTTTTCTCATTGAAGACGCTCGAAGATCTCCCCTTTTTTTAACCATGAGTGCATAAAATGGTTGTAGTCAAACGACGTATTTTTTAAATTTGTCGTAATCAAAATCCCCCCCCCCCCCCACTCCCCCAAATGACGTTTTTCACTCTTTGAGCAGCGAGAAAAATTTCACGCTTCGCGTAAAAAAGAAAAAAAAATCGGAAATTCACGACAATTTGTGTCCCGGGGTTTTCGAGGTCGCTGATCACGATTCTGCCCTCAAAATTCAAAAAGTCAAAATGGCGGATCCAATATGGCCTACAAAAAATGCAAAAACTCATTTAAATCAGATGAAATGTAGCACGCGGGGGTCTTCGAGGTCACTGATCACGATTCTGCCCTTAAAATTTAAAAATTCGAAATGGCGGATCCAATATGGCCGACAAAATATTCAAAAACTCATTTGCATCGGATGAAATGTGGCACTCGGGGGTTTTCGAGGTCGCTGATCACGATTCTATACCCTCAAAATTCAAAAATTCAAAATGGCGAATCCAAGATAGCCGACAAAAAATTGAAAAAATTAATTGAATCGCATGAAATGTGACACTCGGAGGTTATCGAGGTCGCAGATGACGATTCTGCCCTCAAAATTCGAAAATTCAAAATGGCGGATCCAATATAGCCAACAAAAAATTCAAAAACTTATTTGAATCGGATGAAATGTGGCACTGGGGGGTTTTTGAGGTCGCTGATCACGATTCAGCCCTCAGAATTCAAAAATTCAAAATGGCGGATCCAATATGGCTGACGAAAAATTAAAAAACTTATTTGAATCGGATGAAATAAAAAATGGTGGATAAAATTTGCTTACTTCCAAGTTCACATTATGATTTTTTATTCTTAGCGCAACCCAGAGACAACGATGTGGGCGTGGTAAAATTAGGTCTCCTTTGGGGTGCTTGTGGATAGCGAGTCCCCTTGCCTCTCACTATTCGGGGTGCTTTTTTATAGTGAGTCCTCTCGCCTCTCACTATTCGGGGTGTTGTTTATAGTGAGTCCCCTTGCCTCTGACTATTTAGGGTGCTTGTTTATAGTAAGTCCTCTCGCCTCTCACTATTCGGAGTGTTTGTTTATAGTGAGTCCCCTTGCCTCTCACTATTGGGGGGTGCTTGTTTATAGTGAGTCCCCTTGCTCCTCACTATTCGGGGTGCTGGTTTATAGTAAGTCCCTTTATCTCTTACTAGTTGGGGTGCTTGTTTCTAGTGAGTCCCCATGCCTCTCACTATTCGGGATACTTGTTTATAGTGAGTCCCTTTGCCTCTAACTATTCAGGGTGATTGCTTATAGTGAGTCCTCTTGCCTCTCACTATTCGGGGTGCTTGTTTATAGTGAGTGCCCTTGCCTCTCACTATTCGGGGTGCTTGTTTATAGTGAGTCCTCTTGCCTCTCACTATTCGGGGTGCTTGTTTATAGTGAGTCCCTTTGCCTCTCACTATTCGGGGTGCTTGTTTCTAGTGAGTTCCCGTGCTTCGCACTATTCGGGGTGCTTGGTTATAGTGAGTCCGCTCGCCTCTCACTATTCGGAGTGCTTGATTATAGTGAGGCCCCTTGCCTTTCACAGTCACTCAGATATTCTCGTGATTTCTTTTCAAACGTGGACTGCAAAAATATAAATTATAGTTTTCATAGAAAAAATTTGGTCTTATTGGACAATTGAAGCGGCGTTTTTGTTTATTTTGTGAAATCGTTTTATGTTTTTCCCGTTTTTTCTTACCACGATGAATATAACTCTTAGCTATCGACATTGCAAATTCTTTAGTTCCAAGTTTTTTCTTATCTTCCCCAGCTGCGTTGAATATTACTACAGAATTCACTATGGCAGCCTGGATGAGCCTCATAAAAACTACCTATTTCCATTTTGCCGATCGAATACTTGGCAGCACGTTGTGACAGTGTCCGTCGTGAACATCAACCCCACCCATGAACCGATTGTAAAGGTGAAATGCTTGCGAAAACGGTATCTCGATTTTGGCTTTTTCTTTAGAGTCGTACCTCTTTGATGGCAATAATGGAGTAACCCCTGCAGCTGTAGATAAGATCGACACTAATTTTGAATCCATTACAGTGATGTAATTGATTCCACTATTTTGGTCATGTTTCACTGCATATGTCCCTCATGGAGACTTCTTATCGATGACATTTGTTCCACGTACTCGATTCTCTTTAACAGTTCGGGTGTATTTTAATTGCATTCTCTTCAAATGTACAAGATCTGAATTTGTGAAATAGTTATCAAAATGAAGATGATACTGAGAAACTTTTCCAGCAGCTATCATTTCAAAAAATAGTTCCAACAAATTCATTACCACGCGAGAACCTAATGCGCATTTACTCAGTTTGTCTCCAACTACGGAATTTTTTCCACAATATATGTCGAGATTCAGCAAATACCCATCAGCAGTACAGAGGCTCCAAAATTTAATTCCAAAACGTATACGTTTCCCACGTATGAACTGTTTTAATGAAGTTCCAGCATACGATTTAGCCATCATTTCATCTACTGGCAGAGCAGTTCCCCAGATGTCAAACTTCAGAATATTTTGTTGGAATAGTTTCATCAATGCTCGAACCCGCCACCCTTTATCATTATTATCATTGTCTTTGGACTTTGAGCATTTCTATTTGAACTTGATTTGCTCAAACTTAGAACGAGTCATTGCTGAAGCAACTACTTCGCAAGATAGAAAGGGATCGGTTGACCAATAATCTCTCTGAGACTTTCTTTTATTGAATGAACTCATTATGATGATTCCAATAAATGTATCCAAATCGACCAAGGGAAAATCAAAACCATGTTTCTTCCATGCATCGATAATGTATTCATTCATTTCAATTGAAAAAAAGTCTCAGACAGTTCCACTGGCTCGCTTTTTCGAATTTTACGCTTTTGAGACGTAGACAATAGTATTTCATTTTCAATATTATCAGGATACTTTTTTCACCATTTACACCTTGAAATTCATGATCGTTTTCCAGCTTAGCTTGATCTGCTTGGTAACTATTTGGAACTCTCCTAAAAGTGACACTCGGTAATTCTTCATCACGGTCAGAATCAGAATCGGAATACGAATGGTCTGAAGGACCAGAATCACCTGGATTCGGTATTAGAACAGTTTCATCATCTTCTGAAGTATATGTTTCATCACCAGAATCATGAGAAACAGCAGGTCTCGGTCGTTTTCGTGACATTGCGTAGAAATGTCATACGTTATAAATTCTCAACTCGTCCACGAAAATCCAGAAATCGATCAACGGTTGAGGAAAAGTGCATAGTTCTACGGCTTCAAACTTGTAGTTTCTCATTGAAAAAATGATCGGAATAAGACCTTATTTCTTCATATTTTGTCAAAAAAATGAATTCTAAGGGCAGAATCGTGATCAGCGACCTCGAAAAACCCCTAGTGCCACATTTCATCCGATTTAAATAAGTTTTTAGGCACTCACTCATTTATGACAGAAAGTGCCTATTGCAATCACCTCGAAATCTGTGTCGGATGTCCGTCCAGACCCAGATTTCAGAAACCGGTGTACGGAATTCAATTTCCTTTGGAGGGTAGTTGTGTATGGTTGTAATATCTATGCCCAAGGAGTTTAAATCCAAACAGATATTGTAAAACAAAGATTTAAAAAAAAAAGCCATTTTTGAGCAAAAAAAGACAAAAAACAAAAAGACATCTAACGAAGTATGAATCTAATCAGACACCATTAAGGTTGCAATTTTGGCGAAAAACACCATTTAAACCAAAAAATGCTATTTCTATCTGTATGCACTTGGATCTCCGAAGATCACGGACGAATTTTTCTCTAACTCACACAATGTCTGTAAATAATGGTAAACAAATGTACCACGAAGTATGAATCCAATCAGACACCATTGAACTTACAATTTTTGCAAAGAAAACAATTTTTAACGAAAAAACAGCTATTTCTGTCCATATGCACATGAATCTCTGAAGTTCACGGACCAATTTTTCTCTAACTCACACGATGTCTGTATATGATTGTAAGCAAATGTCCCACGAAGTATTAATCCGATCGGAGACCATTAAGTTTACAATTTTTGCAAAGAAAACACAATTTTTAACGAAAAAAAGCTATTTCTGTCCATATGCACTTGGATCTCCGAAGTTCACGGACGATTTTTTTTCTAACTTACAGAATTTCTGTATATGATTATGAACGTCCCATGAAGGCACTGCTAAGTGAATAACTTTTGCACAAAAACAATATTTTTAACAAAAAAAGACTATATTTCTCACTGACAGAATTTCTATATGACTGTAAACAAGCACATATCACTCTCACCGCTTTCACGTAAAGCATAGACTGGCGCACGCCAAATTCAAAACCCATATTTCGCTCTTATAAAAAGTGCATGGTTCTTTTGTGTGCTTGCGCTCCATTGGCAATATGGCGATCACCCACGCGTTTCAAACGTGAAAAAACAGAATCTCAGCATTGATTTATAACCGAAAGCTTTTTTTACTTATTATAAATGGACTAATAATCATTAAATGATTAAAGTGTTATGATAAATATGCCCATCTCAAATGTCACTAATATTCTTCATTACTGCCTAATATTGTAACAATCCAGTGAAAAAAATCTATCAAAACATTTAAATGATATGATTGTTTAGATACTTTTATATCATATTGATTATATTCAAAACTGTCTTTTTAATTATGATTAATAGAATTTATACGACTACTCGATGTTCACAATGAATCAAAGAGTTTAAATTACGGTGTGAGTACCTATTAAAACGCGCGAAGCGCGACAATGTTGCGTCGCGCGGAGCGCAGGAGGGTTTGGGGGCGGAGCCCCCCAACGAGTACGCAAAGCGTACTTGTTGAATTCTTTGTCGGCTATATTGGATCTTCTATTTTGAATTTTTGAATTTTGAAAGCAGAATCGTGATTCTGTGACCTTGAAGACTCCCCAGTGCCACATTTCATCCGATTCAATTAATTTTTTGAAATTTTTGTCGGCTATATTGGATCCGCCATTTTAGATTTTTAAATTTCGAGGGCAGAATCATGATTAGCTACCTCGAAAACCCCCGTGTGCCACATTTCATCCGATTCAAATAAGTTTTTGAATTTTTTGTCGGCCATATTGGATCCGCTATTTCGAATTTTTGAATTTTGAGGGCAGAATCGTGATCAGCGACCTCGAAAACCCCCTAGGGCCACATTTCATCCGATTCAATTAATTTTTTGAATTTTTTGTTGGCGATATTGGATCCGCCATTTTGAATTTTTGAATTTTGAGGGCAGAATCGTGATCAGTGACCTCGAGGATCCCCAAGTGCTACATTTCATCCGATTCAAATAAGTTTGTGATTTTTTTGTCGGCCATATTGGATCCGCCATTTTGACTTTTTGAATTTTGAGGGCAGAATCGTGATCAGCGACCTGGAAAACCCCGGGACACCAATTTTCGTGAATGTCCGATTTTTTTTCTTTTTTACACGAAGCGTGAAATTTTTCTCGATGCTCAAGGAGTGAAAAACGTCATTTTGGGGAGGAGGGGGATTTTGATTACGACAAATTTAAAAAATACGTCGTTTGACTACAACCATTTTATGCACTCATGGTTGAAAAAAGGGGAGATTTTCAAGCGTCTTCTATGAGAAAAAAATATTGAAAAAAGGCCTTCGCTTTTTTTAGTTTTTTTTAAACGCGGCCATATCTTGTTTTCTACTAGACAAAACTCAATTCTAATCCCGGATTCCGAGAGAGCACACTCGAAACTACTAGAGACTATATTTTTCATTTGAAAATTCTTTTTGTTTAATGATGAGAATTTGACTTGAAAATGATAGAAAAAATTACGATTCTTGGTCGTTTATGGGTTGAGAGCATATTTTACAAACCAGTTAGTTTCCACAACCAACTCGTTTTTTCCGTGCACCGTGTATACGAGGGAGAGTTCGGCTCTGATGTCTCCATGTGCTAAAGTTCAATCCAACATCAGCTATATATATGGGGCATTCCACGTCAAATCACGCGGTCATCGGCCTGTCACCCTCAGATTTTGATGTCCAATGAATTGTGAGTTTTGTTTTCCTCAAAATATGACCTCAAATTTTTAGAAATTTTTATTTTTCTTTTTCGGAGGCGCTGGAGCTGAAAAATAATTCAATTGCGGGAAAACATAAACAAGAGCCTTTTTCAAATGAATGAAATTTTTTCACAGAAACTAGGGCCCAAAACAAATATTTCTGTCATAGTTCGATAATAGGCCAAAAATAATTACTATTTTATTAAAAATTATTTTAATTTTTTTTTAATTATTTATTTTTATTGTTTTTTGTAGTGAAAATAACAAAAAAAAATATTTGTATAGAAACTTGATTTTTTGTTCTTGGTTTAAAAGTGAAACAACATTTTTCGAAAATTTATGAAACGCGACGCCCTGAAATAAAACAGATGATAAAACAGATGAATAAATAAAATTATACCAGTTATTGCGGGAAAAAGAGTCAACAAAGACTGAAGATTTTATTATTAAGCAACATACACTTTCTTGGATTTTTTTACGGGAGGATTTGATATGTTTCACTTGGAGACGAAGAAGAATATTCTTTCGTGAATATTAGAAATCGCTAACAATAAAAGTGCATATAAAAAATCGGGTAAAAATATTAATCACCGGTTATTCCCACCATAATTTGTTGGAGGAAATCATTGTTCAACGTGACATCATATAACCTCAATCGAAAACGTAAGATATGAGAAATGTACGAGGACCCGATTTTTCCCGGAGACAATGTTTAGTAATAATTACATAATTTACAAACTACTCGATATTTCCATTGGTTTTTTGAGTTCAGTATGAACGAGTACGCTTCACGTACTCATTGGGAGGCTTCGCCCCCCAAACGCTCCCGTGCTTCACCCCCATACGCTCCCGCGCTTCGCGCTTCGTATTCTTGATCATTGTCTTGATTTATTCCGTTGTGATCGAATATATTTTAAATGTTAGTTAACATGTCCCTTGGGGAAGTTTTAATGGGCACTCACATCATAATTCGAACTCTTTGATTCATTGTGAAAATCGATCAATTATCCTGATAAATTATATTAATCGTCATTCATGACAGATTTGAATATAATTAAAATATTATTCGATATAAAAGTACAGTGTACGCTCCCACAAGTTAATCTCCCATGACTTGACCGCGCTTATAACTCAGTAACACGCTTCCATAACTTGACACCTCCTATCATTCTCTCCCTATCACTCTCTCCCTATCATTCTCCCCACTCCAAACTCGGCTGCCGCGCTGCGAAGATTTTACACAGAGCAACATAACCTCAACTGACAAATTTTGTTTGTCAATTACGTACGACAATTAAGTCTTACTATTAGTCATTTCCTCGAAGAAACGGGAATTTGTATTTCCCAGAAAAAACAAAATTTTTATTTTTAGTAGAATATTCGTATGTATACAAGTATATGAGTCATTCCATGTCAACTCAACGACGTTTTGTCGGTGACCCCCTTTGATTTTTTATTATTTTTCAATATGTTATTACACATACAAAAAAAAGTATTCATGTACATTTTTAGCTTTCCATCTTAGACCATACCGAAGTTATTTATTTTTGAAATTTTTTTAAAAAAATAATCATAACTTCCACAATAACCAAGATATTCTAATTTGCTAAGATGTCATTTTTATTTGTTTTTCAATGTACTCTTTGAAAAAAATATCAAAAGTTGAGAAAAAAAAAATGTATGTCTTTTTGGCTGTTTTGAGCTAAAAAAATTGGATTCTCTTTGAATAGGACCCCTTCAAATTTTTTCAAAAATAATTATAAAATTCTACGTAAAAAACGAAATTTTTGAGATTTTACCAAAGATGGGGTTCAAATAACTTTTCATAATAAAAGAAATTTCGTTCGACTTTTTTTCTCGTAATTTTGATCTTTTTTCCTTCTATGACTAAAATAGTTGATTTCTATTATGTTAAAATGAGTAATTTTACTATTCTCGCATATTTCATTTGTAAATTATAATGATTAACAATTTGAATTACAATTCAAGTACGTTTTGCACTTTATTCAATTTCTTTACATAAAAATTGTAATTCTTAATGTGAATTAATATAATTTAAAAAGGAAATATATGAAGCTAAATTATTCATCTTAACATAATTGAAATCAACTATTGCAGTCATAGAAGGAAAAAAGATCAAAATTAAAAAGAAAAAAATCGATTTTTTTTTTAAATAAGAAGTTATTTGAATCCCATCTTCAGTGAAATCTTAAAAATTATGTTTGTTAACGTAGAATTTTATAATTTTTTTTTAATCGAAAGGGTCCCATAGAAAGGAAATCCAATTTTTTAGCTTAAAACAGCCAAATAGACATTTCGATTTTTTTTTTAAATTTTCAATATATTTTTCGATAATTGTAATAGCGAGAATTTGAGTATATTTGATCATGTGTGTTTGTCAATTTAACTCGGACACGAATAATCAAAATTGACTCTAAATGGAGAGGCGATGGAACCTGAGACGAGCCGGGCGTATCTTTTGCTTTGGCTGATGTCGCGGCGAGTGGCAGCGAGAGTGCAGTACAGTGCACGCTCCCACAACTTAATAATTGAACCTGAAATTCGTACTTACGCGTTATAGACATGTGATTCAAATCCTGACAGCGATATATTTTGCAATTTTTTTTAAATATTGATAAGAATTTAATGTTAATAACTCCAGATGAAAAGAATTAAAGAGAAAATACACTTATCTGATTGTTTGAACGCACGAGATACGTTTTCTGGAGAATGTTATTCAAAGTTGCGTATATACAGGGTGATTCAGAATAGGTATCGAACCCTGGATTTTTGGGTTCCAGACGATATTTTAAGAATAACTACTCCGCCGTTTTTTCATTTTCGACGTAGTTTTTAGATGGGGATTACAGAATTACAGACTTTTTTGGCCCATTCGAGGACCAATCTGCGCCATGTTGAGCGATGCGTCAGTACCGTAGAATCAGGAAAGAAGCCGAGGGGCCCCGAGTCTCGGCCGGGACTGCAATCACGCCGCGTGAAAATAACGAACGCGCAAGAGCTTTGGTATAACCCCATACCACACGCCATCAAGTGGAAGCTAGACTATCGAAATCCATTCTGATATTTTGAAGTCGTCAAAATCACAGCTGTCGGTGTCCATGGGGTTTTCCATATGAGAAACCCAAGCTAATTAACGGTGTATCAGTTTAACACACAAAAATTTGAAGAAAAAAAGTGAAAAAATAATTTTCAATAGTGAACGTGATCATGAAAATATTGAAAAAATTGAATATTTGTTGAGGTTAATGAATGACAAAATGTGTACTGTAGAATATAAGATTCCTGGATTTAATAAAAGGAAATTTTGAAAAAGTCTTCTTTATTCATACGCGTTAACTCCATTATCGCTTGATGAAATTGTATTCATTATTCAGCATTTCAGCACATTTTGGAGCGGGATAGAAGTGCGCATTGTTTGAAGCTGTTACGTGCCCGAAGGCGCGTTCCAAGGATAAAAAGCATTCAAGTATTTTGAAGTTATCCTGAAATAGTCGTTGAAAAGGTATTGGGTGCCTCCCCGCCGTCCCATACGGGCCCGACCACCACCAAGAGGAGAGGGTATCGTCAGTAAATGAATAAGTGCGCCCTGAGTAATATTGAGAATATATATATACCAGGTGTGTAAGTATGAAACCGGAATTTGACCATAGGTGGCGCTAGATGTCGATGCAGTTACCGACACATCACGTCAGCGGTGTCTTGTTATTGTATTGATATCCGACAAAGATTTCCAACTCACAATAACACGACTTTCATTCAGTAGCATTAGTTTATTAGAGATAAACATATCGAGTTTTGTGCCAACAAATTACGATTTGCGGACAGCCCTACTTTTCTGTTTTCATCTGAAGAAAACCGCAGCCGAATCGCATCGAATGCTTCTGGAGGCGTTTGGTGAGCATGCTCTCGGTAAAACACAGTGTTTCGAGTGGTTTAAACGGTTCAAAAGTGGCGATTTTGACGTGAGGAACGAAGAACATGGAAGACCACCGAAAAAGTTTGAAGACGCTGACCTGCAAGCCTTGTTGGACGAAGACGACGCTCAAACACAACAACAACTGGCGGATCAGTTAAAGGTGACCCGAGAAGCCATCTCCCTTCGGTTAAAAGCCATGGGAAAGATACAAAAGGTGGGGAAATGGGTTTCATACTTTCGAAATTCCGGTTTCATACTTACACACCTGATATATATATATATATCGTTTATTGTACCGGCTCACCACGGGTGAGACGATACGTAACAGGCGGGCAGAGATTCGTCTGCACGGCGAATGAGCATAAGAGAGGGAGACGGTGCTTACAATCTCGCGCGCGCCGTCGCACAGTAGGAGAAAAGCCCAAAAACCTGGCCAAAACCTCAAATGACCTTTGACGGGAATGAAAATTGGCTTACAGGGGTTTTCAAGGTCGCTGATTACGAATCTGAAAGCCAAATTATCGTAAACAAAATGGCCGATCCAATATGGCTGACATGAATGTTAAAAAGTTGCCAGATGTCGACAAAAATTGGTATTTACGGGTTTTCAAGGTCGCTGATTACGAATCCGCAAGCCAAATTATCGAAAAAAAAATGGTTGATCCAATATGGCCGACATGAACGTTAAAAAGTTACCAGATGTTGACAAAAATTGGTATATACGTGTTTTCAAGGTCGCTGATTACCAATCCGATATCTATTGTTTATAACTTGCAACAAAGAGCTTACAGCAAATTGTTATAAACAAAATGGCCGAGTATCCTGCTGAATAGATAAATTAATATATAAAAAAATCATCATAATAAAATAAACGTGAACAGTGTATTCTACGCAATTATCATTTTTATTTCCAAAATACATACGGAACATTTCAAAAATAGAAAATTTTATTCTTAATCAAAATCGTAATCGGAGTCGGAGTCGGAGTCAGAATCATTATCTGAGTTTGTATCTATTACAACTCCCGGCACGGCTTCTTTCCTTGTCAGCACCAATTCTTTGTAACCGGATCCTGTAATAAAGACATAAAATTGTAGAAAATTGGTGTTAAAGGAAAAGATAAAATTTTCAATTAATACAATAACTTGAACAATGTACATTATTTTACCAAATAAATAGCCGCAATAATTGAAATAATTTTAAAAAAATTAGACAGAAAATATTGACATGGATTTGGTTAAAAGAAAGCTTTGCTTACTATATAATATATATATATTCAAATATTTTATTTGAATGTTATAACATTTCATTCATATTTAAGAAGTTTTTATGTGGTTGATTTTAATATGTATATATATTGTGACGTCGTATTTTTGCGAGTCACAAAGGAACTCGATAACGCGCGAGGTACAACCACGCTCCCAGGCCGAGTCCCTCTCGAACGATACAATCAGGGCCAAATTGTTAACTTGTCGTTAGATATTAATTTAATTTTGTATTTCCGAAAAATTCTCTTGAGCAAAACGGCGGTTCCCGCTGTTACCGACACGACGACAGCATCGAGAACACCATCGTCTGCGCAACAGTTCAACCGAGAACGAGAAGGGCCAGCGAGAGCAATATTCGATGCTCTCGCCACTAACACCATGAGCAACGTGGCCCACGTACGTGAGCCATACCGTCATCATCGACGAGAGCCACCAACATCATCCATCGTTGTCGCTCTCGGCATCATCGCTGAGAGAGCGCCAAATTCAACGTCGTCGCGTGGTTGTGCGTCGTATCGCACAGCTTGAGAGAAACATTATTATTATCGTCATTCGTCCGTAATTCTGGAGAGAGAATCGATCGCGCTCTTGTTCTATCGCTCGTGCCATCGATCTATCTGCCGCCTCGAATCAATTGCGCAATCGATTATCAAATCGCGCTAACATTCGACTCGAATCACCTAAGGGTGAGGGTAGAAATCAGAGCTTACGAGGGCGATCACGAAAGTTCTCTCGAGGACTTAAGCGGCCGTACCGAACGGGGAAGGACGTTGGAATCGCGCCGTTATCGAGTACCGAGCAAGAGAAGCGCGTCTGCCGAATATATCAAAGATTGGGTTCCCGCTGCATTACGGGACCATTCTGCTGAAAACAAACCGGTAAGAACGTCGTTTTGCTCGTTTTGGTTGTGGAATTGAGGAAAATCGCGAGTAGAGGCATTTTCGGGAGTAAAAGTGTTCCAAAACGAAGCAATATTGTCTCGACGACGAGTTAACGCGCGCGGCCAAATTAGAATCTTGTCCGCGAGTAAAATCATTCGCGAGTTACCGTTCGCGTGTTAAATTAATAGAATCGCCGAGAGGGATTCAATATCTATTCGTGCGGAAGCGAGAGTCCATAGGTTAATTAGCGTAATTTGTTTAGAACTCTCGGCCTGAGTAAAATCGAGAGCTATCGTAAGACAGCGGCCATTTTGTACGAGAGTGTGGAAACGGAGAAAACCGTTAAGATATCGGCCATTTTGAGATTGGGGCGCGATATTGCCACGAGGCCGAGAGGAATTAATTATTCGAGTATTAAAGAAAGCGAGAACGAGATCTCGAGGTTATTGCCATAGAACATTTAAATTGTATAGCAGCGAACGGAAAAAGCTTGTTAATAGTGAATAAGGATTCTGTGTTGAAAACGGGAATTTTGATTTTTTTTTGCATTTTGATTTCGTCTCGCCTTCTGCGAGCCGAAATAACGATAAATTAAATAAATAAAAGTAAGTGTTGTGTTTCCCGAACTTGCTGCCAAGAGTATTTATTGTAAAATTTCCAACGATCCCTAACCGCGCCCCTCTACCATCCTCAAGGGCAGCTAGCCAGGCGAAATTGTTGAACTCACGAGAGAACTCAAGGAAATATAAATTTGCTATCGTAATTTATTGCGATAGCTGGCGCCCAATCCTTGAGCGATCTCGTGAGCTGTTTTGTGACACGAAGAGTCAACTTTTCATGCGTTAAGAAAAGTCTCGTCACAATATATATATATGCATACGTATATATCATAATTAAATCACAGAAAATTTATATATATATATATATATATATATATATATATATATACACATACATATATATTAAAATAATTTATTTCAAGCGTATAACAGCCGTCTTGTCCGTTATGATGCTACTTCACCCATTCTCAGGTAGAGGCGCAGAGGCTGCTCAATAGTGCCGCGTGCACGCTCGGCTACCGCACGATGCGAAAAAAATCATAACGGACAAGACGCACGTTTTCCGCAGGTAACTCTTGTAAATTTCGAAAGCTTATACATTAAACTAAAGGCGGACTAGGAGCTTTGCAAAATGTGACAAAATATATAACTTTTCGGACCGTTGAAAATATAAGTTTTCAAAATTATTCAATTTTATTTATGCCGAAGGCTATACTACATTTCAATCATTTATACATAAAGTTTAGATTCAACCGATGTAAAAATATGTTCTACATACCTCCAGAAGTCGTATCTATGTTGCAGAATTGAAATTAAACCCGTCACTTTAAAGTTATGGGTTTTTGAAGTCAGCGTTATTTTCGTCTGTTCAGCGCGTGACACGTACACTCTTCACGAACACTAACTGCCAACTGACGCTGCGGCGCAGGTATACACTCAAAGGGCTTTCCCTTCCACAATAGAATGCAGTTACTAGTCCTCTACCTGAATGACTACTCAACTGACCCTATTTCGAAAATTTATTTTTTGGGGTTTTGGCCAGGTTTTTGGGCTTTTCTCCTACTGTGCGTCGCTCGTGAAAATATAGCTGACTTACATTAGCCGGAGCTCTGGCTGGCGCGCGATACAGAATTGGAGGGGTCCCCGCGCCCGCTGATAAGGGGAGACCTCTTGGGCCTCGCGCTGAGCGTTGGCGTTTTCCAATAGCTCCCGCGCACGCACACTATTGTCTCTATAGGTCCTCGCGCACACTAGCAGTCTCTAAAGAGTCCTTTACGCGCACCGATGCCCGAGGGCGCGAAGGGTTGACTCGCACTCGCTGCGGCGTTCGTATGTCGCGGTCACTCACGGCGCACGGAGATGTATATGCTTGTTCGTTATTTTTTGTCGCACTGTTTGTTTTGAGGAATGTCTACACTTGACGAATGTTCGAATTTGTTGAATGGTTTGGTTTTTCCAGGTATTTATATTCCGGGTAATTTAGTTTATCGAACGAATGAAGTTACCGAATAATTGTGTTTCGAATAATTATATTTAAAGAATATTTGTGGTTTTGAATGATTATGTTTAAAGAATAATTGTGGTTTTGAATAATGATATTTAAAGAATAATTGGTTTTGAATAATTATATTTAAAGAATAATTGGTTTTGAATAATTATATTTAAAGAATATTTGTGGTTTTGAATAATTATATTTATTTGAATGTTGGCAGCCCGAGACTTATGGGTCCACGCGAGCACCCCCGTGACGCACCAAGTTTAAATCAAGCGAGCGTATCAATCTGCACGGTTGCGCGGGGTATTATGCCGCTATGACTGGCTGAAGGCTGGAGTAATTTTCCCCGATTCACCTGTCGGTGGTTAGCGAGGTACTGGCTCGACTCGGCAACGGTCCTTAGAACGCTGGCGAATCGAGCAAGCATTCTTGCAATTCGGCTTTTCCTGAAGCGGCGCGTGCATGCCCTTGATGGACATACGCGAGCTCGCTCAAGGTTATAAAAGGTGCTGATTATTGTCGGCGACACGTGGGGTGATCGCGCACTCTTACACCGCGCAAGTCTCGGGAATCCGCCGACGCGACGCTTTCGCATGGGAGCGCGAGTCCACGCTCGTTCGCGCGAAATAAAATTTCGCGAGAGAGGGACGTGACAAAGCTACAGTCTCAGCGATTTTTTTCAAAGCATCTCCATCGGTGCTTTTGAATAAAAATATCCGTCAATGACGATCCACGAGGATGGCTCAAAAGCATAATGTTGGAGTCATAATAACAAAAAACAGCGAAATTTCGGGTTTTTCCAAAAAGCATTTGAAGGTGAATCAGAGTGTTCTGATTCCGTCACTCTTCTTGGCCAATTATTCTTCAGCAAGCACATTCCAATCGATGCTGCAGAGGATTTGACCGAGTTAATTTGTGGAATTTCATTGCACAAAAACCTGCGATTTTTCACTTTTTACCTAGGATAGCGATTTTTTCATGTTTTCAGCAAATTTTTCAACACCATTATCGGATGATTAAATTTTATTCATTATTCGTCAGCATTTCAGCACATTTTAGAGCGGGATAGAAGTGCGCATTGCTTGAAGCTACAGTCTTAGCGATTTTTTTCCAAGCATCTGCATCGGTGCTTTTGTATGGAAACATTCGTCAATGACGATCCACAAGGATCTATGAAAAACCTGGTTTTCTACTCATATTCACGAAAAGCAGTGAAATTTTGAAATTTTTTTATGCATTCGAAGGCAAATCGGAAGTCTCTGACTCCATCGCTCTTCTTGGTAAATTATTCTTCAGCAGGCACATTCCAATTGATGCTGCAAAGGATCTAACCGAGTTAATTTGTAGAATTTCGTTGTAGAAACGTTTCTTACTTTTCACCTGTAATGATCAATTCGAATTTAAATATAAAAGAGCGCGAATGTGGTGGGGAGCACTAGCTGTGGGGCGAGCAATGACAACGTCTCAGTTATTTAATATGATTAGTACATATTTAAATGTATTGATCATTCAAATATACGGATTTTGAGAGTGAGCATTGATCGCGCGTGGCGCTCGATCTCCGGAGACTTCTCATCCTGCTCTTGCCGTGTACGGTTCTCTTTGTCTTCGGTCTCTCTCTCTCCATTTTCACACATTATACTCGGACGACGCAATATTATATCCGAAGGAAAACGCGACGTCGAGCGATTCTTCCGTCTTTCTTCGTGCATCGGCGGCTCATCATCCAACGCAATTATCCGGATAAGTAGTTATATATATATATATATATATATATATATATATATATATATATGTTCGCTAATCTTGCCCAATATATATATATACATCTATATTCTCCGCCAGATTTTGTTAGAGAGAGAGAGATAGATTTCCGTACATTGTGCGAATATTGCATTTTAACCAAAGGGTTTTATATCTATATATGTATATATTTATTTCTGTATGCTGCGTGAATGTGTACGTGTGAGTATTATTTCAACGAAGCGATTAACCTGTATGCGAACATAAATTTCTATAAAGGGCCATTTACACCCGAAATCATGCCAGTTCTCTTTGAGTCGATTTTATTTTATTGAACCATACCTTATCGTTCAGCATTTCGTGTCCCCACTATCGTCATCGTCGCTTTCGTCATTCTCTTATTTGTGTATATTCGACAGTCTTTATCTTTGTCGATTACCGTGATTTTCAAAATTTCTCCTCCCAAACGATAAATAACGATATTATTCTTGTGTGATATTAAAAATAATATTGTCGCTTTTTTTTGCATTCGTTTTTTTTTGTTGCTGAATTCACATAAAACATTACACACCTACGATTGCGATTTTTTCGTGTTTCAGTACATTTTTTAATCGAGCGGCATAATGCTTGGCTTAAAGCAACAGGGTTGGCAATTTTTTTCCAAGCATCTACATTGGTGCTTTTGCATGGAAAAATTCGTCAATGACGACCCACGAGGATCTATGAGAATATATTCTAAACTTATGTATAAATACTGAATATAGGGCGTTCCATCCCAAATCGGACAGTTTGAAAATCTTTTTTTTTTTTGATTGCCTCAATTTTTTTTACATTTTTTAGTTCTCATCAAAAGCACTTGCTGTTAAATTTTGAGATTTTTTTATTACCCGTCCAAAAGATATTGAACTAACAAAAAACCCGTTTTTTTTTTTAATTTTGGTCAGAACTTCTTTAATAATGGTCCAAATTGAAAGTTTTCATTTTCAAAATTTTTGTTTTTTATGGCATTTTCAGAAAAAAATACAACAAAAATACTCGACATGTTTTTAAATGAGTTTTTTGAGTTTTAAATTTTAAATCGCGTTTTTGAAAGTGAGTATCATTTTTGATTTTTTTTTTAGTTTTTTGTTTCAAACTGTTAAGAATGAGCGTGTTCCGCGCATTTCCCGTTAGCAACAGTACAATCACGAGCTTATGTACGTGACTGTACAATCAAAGAGAAGAGCGCGACTCGGGTATCTTCGGTGATGCTCGCGCGCTACCGAACGGGCTAGCAACCAACGCGGTGCTCCCGCGTCTATCATGCAGTATCGTATGAGATATCATATGAAGAGTATCTCTCCCATATCACGCGCATATATTTTCCGTTAATAAATCTTCATACACTAAATGGTACTGGCTCGCTTATTACTCCATCCCGCTCACACAATCCTGCTTCAACAGGTTATGGGCCCAGTTAATTGTTAACTGTGAAAATTGTGTGTGACCGGTGTGAGATTTTTCTCGGGGAGTCGAGCGTGGCACGAGACAGAAGTCGGCCATTTTTCGCGAGTCCGTACGAGCGTGTCGGCAACAGGTGTGTGTGCGCGAATCTAATCCGCGATGTCTGTGGGAATCTCGGTAAAAGGCGTGAAGCCCTTTGATGGAACGAATTTCCAGGGCTGGAAAGCCCAAATAACCGCATTATTTGTGATGAACGATGTTCTCGATGTGGTAGACGGATCGCGAGAAGAGCCGGCTGCGGGGCCCGGGCACGCAGCCGCGCTGAAAAAGAACGTGAAAGACAATGCAACGGCGAGATTCATCATTTTATCAAATCTGGACGAGGCGCAACAAATATGTGTGCTCTCGTGTGTCACTGCAAAAGATATGTGGGACAAAATGTGTTTAATCCACGAGCAGAAAACGGCGTCAAACAAGTTGGGTCTTCTGCAAAAGTTCCACGCTTATCGGATGAGCGAGGCGGACACCGCGATACAGCACGTGGCGAGAGTGACCAATATGGCGAGCCAGCTGAAAGACATTGGTGAAAATGTGTCGGACGCCACAATCATCGCGAAAGTTCTCGCAAGTCTGACCACGAGGTTCAGCACGTTGCAAGTGGCGTGGGACAGCGTAGATCCCAATCGACAGACTCTCGACAATTTACAGGAGAGGCTGATACGAGAAGACGCGAGGCTCGACAACGACGACGACGCTTCAGAAGCGTTGGCCGCGACAACCGCGAAAAATCGACGTCCGCGAGAAAAGAAAAGCGCTGAAAATAAAAAGGCTGAAAATAAAAAAGTGATTAAGGACATAAAGTGTTTCAAGTGCCAAAGTATAGGACATATCGCGAGACAGTGTAAAAACAAAAGAAAGCCGCGCGAAGAAGGCGAGAAATCTCGCGACTGCGCGTTCGTTACACAAACCCGTGAAAATTCGGCCGCGTCGGGTTCGAGAAACGCGGGAAGTGCTCGCGAGCTATGGGCAGAGAGCCACGTAATGGCGGCAAACCAGAGCGACGCTTGGCTGCTAGATATAGCGGCTCATCGAGGCACTTAACTTTCCGTCGCGATTGGCTTATCGACTACAAGATCGATAAAACAGGTGCATCGGTAACATTGGGAGACAACCAAGTCTGTGACGTCGCTGGCGAAGGCACAGTGCGAATAAGAAAATTAATCGACGGTGTATGGTACGACTCGCGTATCGAAAAAGTACTGCATGTCCCAAAAATGCGCAAAAACTTATTTTCGGTTGGAACTTGTGCGAAAAACGGGATCATGTCGAAGTTTCTATACGACCGAGTCGAATTGGTGCGCGATAGTAAAGTGCTCGCGATCGGAAAAGTTCAGAGCAACAACGTATATCGATTGCTCTTCAAGGTCACGAAAGAAGGGAGCGTCGAAGAGGCGAATATAGCTACAACAAACCTCACCGTGTGGCACGAGCGATTAGGACACGTCGGAAAGCGCGCGGTGCTCGAATTGGCGGAAAAAGGGCTTGTGAGTGGAGTGAAAATAACAGACAAAAGTGACGTTTTCTGCGAACCATGTCAAAAGGGAAAATCGCACAGGCTGCCATTTAAAAAGAAACTTGATCGTGAAACGAAGACGAAACCGGGCGAGAAAATGCACGCTGATGTATGCGGGCCGATGTCAACTAATTCGATCGGTGGATCAAGATATTTCTTGACGTTCAAGGACGACGCAACTGGCTACAGACACGTGTATTTCTTGAAAAAGAAGTCCGAAGTTTTCGGAAAATTCAGGATCTTCGAGAAAATGATCGCGAACAAGTTTGGACAAAAAATGAAAACGCTGCGCTCTGATAACGGGCGAGAATTCTGCTACAAAGAAATGGATAATTATCTCGAGGAACGAGGAATTAAGCGAGAAACGACCGCGCCATATAATCCGGAACAAAACGGAAAAGCAGAACGTGACAATCGAACAATAGTGGAAAGTGCGCGCACGATGATTATCGCGAAAAACTTACCGTTGAGCCTATGGGCCGAAGCAGTGAATTGTGCGGTGTATGTTCTCAACCGAACCACGTGGTTGAGTGGAGCAGTGACGCCATACGAAGCCTGGGTTGGAAAAACGCCGGATCTGAAGCATCTACGAATTTTTGGAGCTGAAGCGTATGTACACACTCCGAAACAATTCACGCAGAAATTCGACGCACGAGCGAGTAAGAGAATCTTTGTTGGATACACAGAGGAATCGACAAATTATCGAGTTTTTGATCAGGAGTCGAAAAAGGTGAGCATAGTTCGAAATGTGGTGTTCAATGAGCAAATCGGAAAAGCACCGGCGGAATTCGGTGAAAATGGAGAAGCAAGCAAGTTAATAATTCCATTGCCGAGAGCCGACAACGAGAGCGACCACGAGGAAGAGCGCGACGCAGAAGGCGACGAGAGCAACGACGAACGAGAGGAAGACAACGATGCCGCGAACGAGGTACGAGTGAACGAGCCAGCGCGGGAAACTCCAAGATCTCTTCGAGATCGTTCGAGAATTCAAACTCCGATCCGGTACAGGAACGACGCAAACTTTGCCGAGTACAACGTGCCAAATACGTACGAGGAGGCCACGAATAGCACTGAAGCCGCGCAGTGGGCGGGTGCTATTCAAAGCGAATTTCGCGCTCATAAAGAAAATAACTCCTGGTCAATCGTGAAAAGAACACCGGAAATGAGACTTATAGACTCCAAATGGGTGTTTCGCGTGAAACCGGATACAGAAGGGAAATCACCCCGCTTTAAAGCACGACTATGTGCGAGAGGATTTCTACAACGCGAAGGTATAGACTACAAAGAAACTTTCTCTCCAGTGGTGAGGTACGACTCGCTGAGAGTACTGTTGGCGATGATCGCTGAAAAAGATCTTGAAGTAATGCAATTTGATGTCCAAACTGCATTTTTACACGGCAAACTGGAGGAAACCATATATATGGAAGTGCCGAAAGGTCTCAAGACAAAAGAAGATACCTCAAAAATCGCATGCAAGCTCAAGAGATCCCTCTACGGCTTGAAACAGGCACCAAGGTGCTGGAAGTTGAGATTTACGAAGTTTCTCAACGAATTCGAGTTCGAAGAATGTGAGGCAGACAAGTGTGTATTCACCGGAAAATTCAGAAACAACAAAGTTCATCTAGCGCTGTTCGTCGACGACGGACTAATAGCATCGAATAATCTAGAGACTTTAAGAATAATGATCCGGCGATTAAGTGAAACGTTCAAAATAACAGTGGAAGATTCGGATATCTTCGTAGGCCTGCAAATTGAGCGCGATTGAGAGCGAAAATCATTAAAAATTCACCAAAGCGCATACACGCAAAAAATAATCGAGAAATTTGGAATGTCAAACGCGAAAACGGTGAGTGTGCCGGCCGACCCGCACGCGGCATTATCTCCAACCGAGGAGACTGACGAGAAGTCAAATAATGTTCCGTATCGTGAAGCTGTCGGGTCTTTAGTGTTTCTTGCCGCGGTGTCAAGACCGGATATCGCATATTCAGTAAACTCAGTGAGCAAATACTTAAGTAATCATAACGCGACGCACTGGCGGGCAGTAAAAAGAATCTTCGCGTACCTAAAAGGGACAATTGAATACGGTATACAGTATATAAGCGGCGGTAGCGAAGCGGCATTGATCGGTTTTTCTGATGCCGATTACGCCGGTGATATCGAGACGCGGAGATCCACGACTGGATATGTATTTTGTCTAGCGAACGGAGCCGTTACGTGGTCGTCGCAGCGGCAACGACTCGTGACGTTAAGCACGACAGAGGCCGAGTATGTTGCGGCGTCAACAGCGGCGCGCGAATTAATTTGGCTGAGAAAATTACTGTCGGACATCGGATGTCCTTGCGAGAAAGAAACGGTGTTATACGTTGATAACCAAAGCGCGATCAAGCTAGTCAAAAACCCAGTATTTCATAAAAGAACTAAGCATATAGATGTTCACTATCATTTTATCCGCGAGAAAGTGAACGAAAAAGATATTAAAGTAGAGTACATTCCGTCCGAAAGTCAACGCGCGGATATATTTACAAAGGCGATGCCGAGAGATCGTTTTAGAGAAATGTGTTCAAAGTTGAACATGATAACTGTTAACGAGAAACGCTCAAACGGCGGTAGTGTTAAGAATGAGCGTGTTCCGCGCATTTCCCGTTAGCAACAGTACAATCACGAGCTTATGTACGTGACTGTACAATCAAAGAGAAGAGCGCGACTCGGGTATCTTCGGTGATGCTCGCGCGCGACCGAACGGGCTAGCAACCAACGCGGTGCTCCCGCGTCTATCATGCAGTATCGTATGAGATATCATATGAAGAGTATCTCTCCCATATCACGCGCATATATTTTCCGTTAATAAATCTTTATAGGGGAGAGTGGGGTTGAGTTGGCACTGCGGGTTGAGTCAGCACCATGGTGTTTATTACGAACGGCGTGTGTGTCGACTGAATTATTTTGGTGTATGACTTGTTGGTAAACACTAACGTAAATTATGCTCACCGTTGTCGGTTTCGATTGTACTGCGCAACGTGAGCGCGATTATATTGTTCGTGTGTAACAGAATTTCATTTTCATCATTCGCTCCGAAGCAGCTACAGGTATGTGACTATTTCACAAATTTAAAATAAGTGACGGTATTGGCTTCTTTATTCAATACTCTAATTGATTTATCATATCGATTTGTTATTCGGATTTGTTCGCGTGCATAATCACGTAAAACGTATAAAAAGTCGTAGTGGTCTTGAGTCGGCACAAAAAGGTGGTCCTGAGTCGACACCATCATTTTTTTATCTTGCTGCTTTTTTGTACTGTTTCTATTGTTTTTTTTTTGTATTTTCACTGTTTTTGCTCTGTAGTCATGGGACGCAGTTTCAAACGCAAGACACAAAAGCGTGATACCGATGTGCTTCGACGCGCAGTGGCAGCAATGAAGCTAGGCATGGCTTGCAAACGCGCCGCTCGAGAATTTCACGTGCCACGCTCGACATTGCAGTATCATTGGAAGAATAATCGAAATAAATCACCAACGGAAACGGACGGCACGACGCCAATGCAAGTGGATTTAGACGATTTGCATATTCCAACACATGGCCATAAAACGGTGAATACAAATTTTTTTCCACTGACCGATTAAGAAGACAAATTAGAGAAAAAAAAATTTTTATATAATTTTTTTCTACTATTTAACGTCTCATTACACCTCGTGTATTTCATTCCAGGTGTTTACGAATGAACAGGAGGACGCCTTAGAAAAACATATGCTGCATTCTTCGGACATCTATTTTGGCTTAACCGCGATGCAAGCTCGTTCATTAGCCTATGAGTTCGCCAAAAAATTGAATATCGCTTATCCGATCGGTTGGGATGAAAAACAATCAGCTGGTTTGGAATGGTTGCGTTCATTCTTCAAACGGCATCCTAAATTGTCACTCCGAAAACCAGAAGCCACCAGTTTGGCCCGTGTAAGCGCGTTTAACCGAGCAAACGTTGCAGCGTTCTTTGCCAATTATCACAAAGTTATGGACGAAATGAAATTTACGCCAAACAACATTTGGAACATCGATGAGACAGGTGTGACCACTGTACACAAAACGGTACGCGTCGTCTCACGTTGTGGTCAAAAACAAATTGGACAAATAACATCAGCAGAACGTGGACAACTTGTGACTTTGATCCAAGCGGTATCGGCAACTGGCATGCGTGCCCCGTCGTTCTTCATCTTTCTTCGCGCCCGCTTCCATAAACATTTTCTCAATGGAGGCCCTGTTGGTTGCGTTGGTGGTGCAAATCCATCTGGTTGGAGTAATGCCGAGCTGTTTTTGAAATTTTTGAAAACACTCCAAAAATCTACACGATGTACCGTGGCTGACCCCATTCTTGTCTTTTTGGATAACCATGAATCCCATCGTACACTGGTAGCTCTCGAATACTGTCAAGCTAATGGGATTCATGTTGTTTCTTTTCCCCCCCATTGTTCCCACCGACTGCAACCCTTAGACGTCAGTGTCTTCGGTCCGTTCAAAGCTGCATTAAATAAGCAATTTGAGTCGTTTATGCGCATGAATCCCGGCCGCGTGGTTCAGATCTTTGATATACCCTCCATGGTTGCCCGAGCGCTCGAGCTCGGAGCCACGGAGGTTAACATTAAATCGGGCTTCAGAGCAACGGGCATTTGGCCAATAGATTCTGATATCTTTCAAGATATCGACTATTTGCCCAGCTCAACAACGGATCGACCTAATCCTGAAAGCAATGACGTTCCCAGCACCGCGACGGGAGAAACGATGGTTGAGGAGGCAGAAGGCAACGTCGAAGCCATTGTAGCAGACGATGGGACCGAGGCGGCGGCTAATGAAAACTCATCCTCGTCCACGTCATTTCTAAATGACGCTTTGGAAAATCTGTCACCATTTCCGAAGGTGCCACCGCGCAAAATGACAGGCCCACGACGAGGCCGAAAGCCAGGTCGAACGACAATTTTAACAGCTGATGCCGAAATCAGCCGTATCGCTGAAGAAGAAGAACGGCGTCTTCAACGCAAAACCGTAGAAAAGAAACCACGAGGACGACCACCAAAGAACAAAACAGGACCAAACAAACCAACAAAAAAAACAGATAAAATACGACGTCAAGGAAGTCAGTCTCCGCAGCCCTCCACAAGCGGATTGTACTTGTACTTGTACTGAAAAACCACTGAATCACGGTGATTTTTTACGGTGACAAAGTGCCCACAAAATCACCGAGATCTTGGTGATTTTAAGGTGATTCCAACGTGATTCCACGGTGATTGTCACGGTGATTTTGTGACGGTGACAATCACCGTGAGAATCACCGTGGAATCACCTTAAAATCACCAAGATCTCGGTGATTTCGTGGGCACTTTGTCACCGTAAAAAATCACCGTGATTCAGTGGTGACTTCATCCACTAGGGCTAGTCCGAGCGTAGGATTTCCATTACTACTTTTTTTCGATTTATGAAAATTGAAATTTTTGTTTCTTATAAATTATTATGAATACTAATTTTTGTTACAATATAGTTTTTTTTTTCAATATTAAGAATTTATTTCGACACTTTTTTTTATTGTTAATAGGTTCTTAACATTACCCAGCAAACACAGTTCCGAAATAGTTACGAAAATGTTATGTAACGTGTGTTACATTGGACATAACATTTATGTCACAAACTCCGTGAATGAAGCAGAGTTTGTTCTCAAATATGTCATCCTATAAAAGAGCCACAGATACGAAACATCTACGAGGAATAATAATGAAATAAACACATACCCAAGATGTAACATATTCAGCTCATAGATGTAACAAACTCATCACATAGCCATAACAAACTCAGATAATAGATGTAACAAACTCAGATCATAGTTGTAACAAACTCAGCTCATTGATGTAACTCCTACGAAACGAAACGTAACCCTGGTGCATAATACTCGTAACAATGATGTCAATGTGATTTTGTGGTTACAGGTAATTTACGTATATACATATTTTATCAACAAATTACAAGAAATTTATGTATTTCTAACCTACATATTGGGTTGGAATTTTATTTTTATTTTAACATTTGAAAAGTACATTTTAATTATAATTTATAATTTTTGTAGAATACCTACAAATATGATGTATCGTCCACCATTTGAGGTACCAAATGAACAATTTTTTGGGACTAGTTAGAACCCTCAAGGTGCACCGGTGTCCTGAAAAGCCTAGTTTTGAGTTTTTATACTCTACGCTGATAAACTGCTGGCGACGTCTCATTTCCTTTGTAAACTTTTTCCCACGGGATGAGCGTGGCACATTTTGATTAAAGTCAAAATTGTGACCAGGACAATGCCTGGAAAGTTCAAAATAGGCTAACAATTTCAAAGCAGGCCTGCAACTCTGAAATAAAGAGCAGAAAACATGTGTCATGCTCATCTCATGGGAAAATGAGTTACGAAGGAAATAAGACGTCATAGAACAAAATCTGTCTATCAATTCTTTCTGAATGATGCGCAGAGTATAAAAACTCAAAGCTAGGTTTCTACACAGAGTGTAAAAACTCAAAACTGGGTTCTTACACTCTGCGCATGATGCCGAAAGAATTGCTGGATAGATTTTTTTCTACGACGTCTCATTTCCTTCGTAACACTTTTTCCTATGGGATGAGCGCGGCACATTTTGATTAAAGTCAAAATTGTGACCAGGACAATGTCTGGAAAGTTCAAAATAGGCTAACAATTTCAAAGCAGGCCTGCAACTCTGAAATAAAGAGCAAAAAACATATGCCGTGCTCATCTCATGGGAAAACGAGTTACGAAGGTAATGAGACGTCGTAGAACAAAATCTGTCTATCAATTCTTTCTGAATCAGCTGCAGAGTGTAAAAACTCAAAGCTAGGTTTTTACACAGAGTGTAAAAACTCAAAACTGGGTTCTGACACTCTGCGCATGATTCAGAAAGAATTGCTAGATAGATTTTGTTCTACGACGTCTCATTTCCTTTGTAACACTTTTTATTATGGGATGAGCGCGGCAAATTTCGATTAAAGTCAAAATTGTGACCAGGACAATGCCTGGAAAATTGAAAATAGGCTATCAATTTGAAAACAGGCCTGCAACACAGAAAGAAAGGGCAAAGAGAAATTAAGCGAACGTGCAACGCGAATAAGGTTATAAACCGAGTAAGGGAAATTCCTGGGTGTTTTTCCATCACGGCAAATACCCATATAACTTATTTTTTTCTTTTAAATAAAGGGATCACATTAAACTTACCTCTTGCAATGTATGCTGTATTATTCTGGTTTATTCTGTATTACGCTGGATTATTCGATATCACCTCCTTGTACTTTACACTCACATATTGTTTACGTTCCTTAATCGACATAACCTTAAAATGTGAGGACATTTCTCGTAATATATGATACGTATATGTTGCGGATTTGTTACAAGAAATGACTTGACATTTATGTCACACATTATACATAATCGCTACGTAGCCTACACTACGAGATTATAATATCACCAATATCTATAATTGTTACAGCAATGCTCTATAATTGTTACGGATTTATTACAAGAAATGTCTTATAACATTTATGTCACAGTGTGACATATTTGCTACGTAGCCTATACTACGAGATTATAATATCACTAATGTTCTATAATTGTTACAGCATCGACTCGTAACAGTTTGAAAAGTTTACAGTACATGTGAATATTCGTATAAGAGTGACGAGATCTTGACGTATCAATGTTACATATTTGTGATGTCTATAGTTTTTCGTAATTCCTACATCTTTCATTGACATCCTTACTACATATCGTCAGGACGTATTATATACATCTAGTTTACGTGCGTTATGAAAAATTTACGAATTTGTGATGAACATTATATGACGTAGTTATTACATTTCAATTATACGTAAATGTTTCGTAAATCATCCAAGTGTGTTTGCTGGGTAATAATTAATCGATAAGTCTGTTTATGAACAATAATAACAACAGTTTCGATTTATTCACGTATTTTTTCGCAAACCTTACATAAACGATTATTTCCTGAATTAGAATATTCCTTTGCCAATACGTTCCCGTTGCTCTTTGGAATAATTGAATGAAATTTTTGTGTCCCTCTGTGATTGACTTCACAGTATTGTATCGCAAATAGAATCTTTCTTTTGCATCTAAAAAAAATTTCTCAGGTGAAAATTTGACAGCAACATTTGGTACACCATTTAGATTCAATGCCTACTCATACAATTCTTGAACTGTTGTTATTTGCTCATCGATTAATTATTCATTTCCAAAATCCGTTAACAATGAAAAAGTGTCAAAATTAATTCAAAATGATTGAAAATATACTATACAATAACAAAAATCGGTATTCATAATAATTTATGAAGAAAAGAAAATTTAATTTCCTATAATCGAAAAAATCAGATAGTAGTTATGGAAATCCCACGATCGGACTGGTCTTAAAAATTGTTGAATAGATAGATACTTGGAACAAAAAATTTTTTAAAAGATCAAAAATGACACTCACTTTTAAAAACGCGATTTGAAGTTTAGAACTCAAAAAACTTATTCAAAAATATGTCGAGTAAATTTGTTGTATTTTTTTCTGGAAAGGCATTTAAAAAACAAAAATTTTGAAAAAAAATTTTTTAATTTGGTCCATTATTAAAGAAGTTATGATGAAAATACCAAAAAAAAGCGGTTCTTTTTGTTAATTTAATATCTTTTGAACGGGTAATAAAAAAGATCAAAAAATGTAACAGCAAGTACTTTTGATGGGAACTAAAAAATATTAAAAAATTGAGGAAATAAAAAAAAGTTTTTCAAACTGTCCGATTTGGGATGGAACCCCCTATATTAAGTATATATACATAAGCTTAGAATATATTTATCATTTTTAAATAAAAAAATGTATGTTTCATTCATGCAAATTTGTTATTTACGTATTTACGAAATAAAAAAGACAAAAGTCCGATGAGATACCTCTAAATCTTGAAGAACCGGCCCCATCTTTCGCGAGAATTATTTTTTTATGTCCAAGCATAGATTAAGATTGTATAAAGCTAATGAAAAAATTATCGATTTTTTTTTATACAGTCTAATATATGCACATTGTGTGAGTTAGAGCAAAATTCGTCCGTGAAATTCCAAATTTCATCTACATATAGTCATGAAACGTCTTTTTTTGCTTAAAAGTGGCAATTTTTTTCAAAAATCTTTGTTTTACAGTTTCCGTTTGGATTTGAACCAAGGACTGTGAGCAAATCGCGAGCGAGCCGAAGAACAGGTAAAATCTCCGATCCTTGCGAGTTTTACTCGTTCAGTGAGCATGCTCGTACCGAGCAGGTAGCTATATAACTCGTTGGCGAGTTAATACCCTCGCGATATAACTCTTCGAAAGAACGGCAAACGAAACTCGGGAGACGATCCCCTCCTCAAACGAGCGCCGAGTTGGAAGGATCGGGCAGCTTGAATCGTTCAACGATTGAATCCCGGCGCTCTCGACAGGTAAAAGATCTTCAAGGATTGGAGCCCCACGATCTCGACGGAGTATAACTCCTCGAGGAGCAAAACCGCTCGCCAAGCGAAAGGGTTTCGATCTTTACCTGAGTTTGGCTCTCCGCACGGTCATCGCTACTATGCATATACCTATATAGATGAAAATGGAGCGCACAGGCATAAACGAGCGTACATATATATATGTATATTTATATATACTGAAAAAAATTAAGCGATCAACAAATTTTCCAATTTTTTAGTGGTTTTTAACAATGCCGTATCTCAGTGAAAAATTGTCCAATTGAGGTATTGAAAAAGTGTTTTGAAGCTTCAAGTTTCTAGTTTTAAGATCTTTCAGCCAAAAAAATTTCGAAGCTATAGGTTTTACGCAATCCTGAGAAATAGTAAGGCAAACCAATCTTTTTGTTTTAATGCAGTTACTTGGAAAAAATTTTTCCAGCAAAATTATTACATGAACCGAATAGCTTGTTTATTTAACTTCAATTTGCTTTTTGTTGAGTCCTCGCTGTGACCATTTTTCGCTGAGATATTGGACTTTTAATAAAAGAAGATCCTTTTGTATTCAACCATTGATATCTCAGCAACCAATGATCGCACATCAATCAGAAGGAGCGTCTCACAAACTTAAATTAATGCTCTGAAAAAAATGTCAATAGTTTTTTGAAAAAAACAATTTTCCCATTTTTGCCATGAATTTGAAAAAACAGGAGAAAAAAGGCTATGTATTGTTTTTTTTTTTGGAAATAAAAAGCAAAATTAAAAATATTGATAAAACGACCAATGTTGAGCGTAACTTTTACAGCTCAACATACCCACAAAGACACTGTAAAGTTTCAATTTGATCTATGGAATGTTTTTTTTTGTTTCGAGTTTCAAGCAATCGAATTTTTGAAAAAAATTGAAGAATCGTGTTTATTTCCCTTAAACACTTCGTTATCACCATTGAAATGAGAAAATGTTTTTTTGAGCTTTTTTCACATTTTTATGGCAAACAACGTTTAAATTTATAAAAGAAAATAAAATTTACAAATTTTTGGAAAATTTGTTTGAAAAATGTTTAGAAATTTTTGGAGAAACTCACTCCTTTAAAAATTGTTCAAAGGTAAAATTAAATTTGGAATAAATTTCCTTTTTATTTTTAGTTTCCGGAAAAATGTTAAAGCTTATTACTAAATATCGTGAAATCTTTCTTCATAAAAACGTTCAAATTGCATTATCATAAATAACCTAATTTTTAAAGAAATAGCCAACAGTAGTTAACACATATTCACAGTCTAATATACATTTCTATTAGAACGTGAATAACTTTTGAAGAAGAGTGTTTATCGAAAAATCATGGGGAACGTTTTCTGTAGAGCGTTCAATTCCCTACAAGAACATGCATCGCTCGTTTTGGTATATTGATTTGAAGCCGAGGTGGAAAATTTCAAAGGTCGACTTATTTTTCCTGTGTCATTTAAATATAAAAAATAAATTTGCGACGAGAGACCTCTAAACATTAATATTCAGAGCTCTACTTTAAACAGGAATCTTTTTTTACTTCCCTGAAGGTAATTAATTGGAGATTGCGAATCAAAAAAATAGTCTCATTTTTTAAAAGCATAGTAACGATGACCATACGGAGAGCAAAATTCTGATAAGGATCGAAACGTCTCGCCTCGTGAGAGGTTTCGATCCTCAGACTTAGTATACCTATACGGATTTAAAAAAAATCCCAAAAATTCGAATTTAAAAAAAAATCCCAAAAATTTAAAATTTAAAGGAAATCCTAAAAATTTGAAATCTGAAATTTAAAAAAAAACACAAATCACACAAGCCAAGCCAAAAATTTTGCGTACGTAAATTATTAAAAATCAAGCCAAACTAGAAAACTTGGCGTGCAGGGTTAAGAAAAATAAGCCCGGAAGGTGCCGTAGGATTTCCACGAGATAAGGTAGAAAATTATTATACCTACTCATATAGTGTTAACACAGATTATTATCACGTGTGTATTTTACTGTCAAGTACAGTAGACGATCAGATAACTTGAACGCTCCCATAACTCAACTCATTACCATGGGAACACATTTGCATATCGTTACTCCCCCTATGACCGTTTCTCCTCAATTCAAACCTTCGACCGACGGCGAAACATCTATGAGCATGCGTATTGCCAATATGCGCAGTGTGCATGCGCTTAGACACGTGAGTGGGAGAATGAGGGGAAAGTTAAGTTATGCGAACGTTTCCGGTCCCGTCGCGTTAAGTTATCTGATCGTCTACTGCAGTTTGCTCACGATTACTGACGCATTATGCGATCGTTATGCGTTTTTTGAATTTAACCGTAATTAAAGCATCGCTCTTTATATGGTCAATTAGAATCTTGAATATTCTAATACACTCGCTCAATCGTCACGTGCATCCACGAAAATCATCGCAAATCCAGGCCAGGTCGCATTTCTGCGGACGTCGCGGATGTCATCGACGTTCAATCGTTAAGATGAGTATTCGATATTTAAACGATTGGCCGTTAAGAGAGGAAAATAAAAAATAAATCGTTAGGAAAATATAATAACGTTACATATATTACACCAAGAAAATTTATGACAAAGAAGTAGCAACGATATGTATGATTATTGCAACCATTATGTGCAGTGATGCTGCTATGATTTATCAAATTCGGACATAACAAAAGGTCAATAAAAGATTATCAACTATTCCAGAAATTCGGTTAAATATAAACCTTGTACAAGATTTTTCTCAGTGAACTTTTCTCAGAGTTATTCACTAGCTTACTCGGCCGTTACCTCTTGTGTTTTTTCTCATGGTTGCTTACTAGTGCACTTGATGAATTGTTTTTTTTTTTAATTTTCTCGTTCATTCACTCCTTCGTTAAACGGTAAGGGCGACTGGACTCCGTTTTCCCTCGCCGAGCGTATTGGTTCTTAACCCTGCACGCCAAGTTTTCTAGTTTGGCTTGATTTTTAATAATTTACGTACGCAAAATTTTTGGCTTGGCTTGTGTGATTTGTGTTTTTTTTTAAATTTCAGATTTCAAATTTTTAGGATTTCCTTTAAATTTTAAATTTTTGGGATTTTTTTTTAAATTCGAATTTTTGGGATTTTTTTTAAATTCGAATTTTTGGGATTTAATACTTGGCGTCCTTTTTTTACTTCTCAGAAGTATTTTGTGATTGATTTCACTTCTTTTTGAAAGTTCTTTCGAAGTATCTTTCCTGATTCAATTTATTTACATGAATTTTATATAAATTAGTGTTGAAATCGTCCAATATACAGAAGAACAAAAAATGAAAATGCATGGCTTGTTGTGTATACACTAGGGTGGTCCTTATTTAGGCTATGTTGTTTTTTCTTTTGACGATATTATATTAACTAAGTTGAAAAAATGTAAAAATCATTGACCGTATAAAATACACGTATTTCCCCTTTAAAACTTCGACTGCCGTGGGAGCCAGGTTAAAATTGAGATATCGAGCTGAAATTTGTTATGCATTTTTATTTGTTTATTTAAAACTGATTTAGCACTATTGTCAAAATAAAAAACAACATGGCCTAAATAAGGACCACTCTAGTATACACCCATTATACACCCATGTGCATGAAACCTATTTATAAAATCTATTGGTCAGAACTAGATCAAACTCCACAGAAATATAGATTTTTTGTCGTAAAAAAAGATTTTATATAGATATAGATAAGTAGATATAGATAGATAGAGAAGATACAGATAGAAGATAGACAGAAGATATAGATAGATATAGATAATATAGATTTTTTGTCGTGTTTTTTGACACAATTATGAAAACAATTTTTTTATTGTGTTTCACTATCCCAGATAATATCTCCAAATTTCAAATTGATCGGAGAGGTACTTCATATTAAAAAAAAAATTTTAATTAAAAAATGGGTTTCTATTTTTCTTTAATATGAAGTACCTCTTCAGTGAATTTGAAATTTGGGGACATTATATGGAATAGTAAAACACAGAAAAAAAATTATTTTCATAATTGTGCCAGAACGTTATCCTGGAGAAAAATAATAATTACTGATTGCAGTTTTCATTAGTTATTATGAGGATTATGAGCCGTTATTTTTTCTGTAAGTAGCCTTTTCATACCTTTGTAACGTGTCCGAATTTCATTTAAATCAGTCTAGCCGTTTATAAAAAAATTGTTCTTCAATGAAAAACAACTTAGATCGTCTTGCGGCACGTGTTATTTTTAATTGAAAAAAAAAGTACCTCGCGTTTTTTCATTTAGCGGAAGCTTTTTAGGGGCCGTCGCAAAAAATTCAATTTTTAACGACCAGGCTAATACTTATCTATGAATATGAAGCATAAAATTTGAGTTAGATTTTGGTTTGGCCTAAAATTGAAGTCAGATTTTGATTTAGCGTCAAATTAAAGTTGGATTTCGGTCAAACCCAAAATTAAAGTTAGATTTTGATTTAGCTTAAAATTTGAGTTCGATGTTGATTTAGCCTTAAATTTAAGTTAGATTTTAGATTAGCTTTAAATTTGAGGTAGATTTTGGTTTAGGCTAAAATTTAAGTTAGATTTTGGTTTAGCGTCAACTTAAAGTTGGATTTCAGTTTAACCTAAAATTAAAGTTAGATTTTGGTTTAGCTTAAAATTGAAGTTAGATTTTAGTTTAGCTTGAAATTTAAGTAAGATTTTGGTTTAGCCTAAAATTTACGTTAGATTTGGGTTAAGCATCAAATTAAAGTTGGATCTTGGTTTAACCTAAAATTTAACTTAGTTTTTGGTTTAGCTTAAAATTTGAGTTCGATTTTGATTTAGCCTAAAATTTAAGTTAGATTTTGATTTAGCTTAAAATTTAAGTTAGATTTTGATTTAGCCTAAAATTTAAGTTAGATTTTGGTTTAGCTTTAAATTTAAGTTGGATTGTGGTTTAGCCTAAAATTTAAGTTCGGTTTGGTTTAGCGTCAAATTAAAATTGGATTTCGGTTTAACCTAAAATTTAAGTTATATTTTACTATAGCTTGAAATTTGAGTTCGATTTTGATTAAGCCTAAAATTTGAGTTAGATTTTAGTTTAGCTTAAAATTTAAGATAGATTTTGGTTTAGCCTAAAATTGAAGTTAGATTTTGGTTGAGCGTCAAATTAAAGTTGGATTTCGGTTTAACCTAAAAAATTTGAGTTAGATTTTAGTGTAGCTTAAAATTTAAGATAGATTTTGGTTTAGCCTAAAATTGAAGTTAGATTTTGGTTGAGCGTCAAATTAAAGTTGGATTTCGGTTTAACCTAAAATTTAAGTTAGATTTTGGTTAGGCCTAAAATTAAATTTAGATTTTGATTTAGCTTAAAATATTAGTTAGGTTTTGGGTTAGCCTAAAATTCAAGTTTCATTTTGACTTATTAGCTATGTATAATGCTATATATTCATGGATATGTTATACATATAGATAAGGATATGTATATATGTACATAGGTGATCTATATATGTAGAAAATCCTGTATATAATGCTATATATACATAGATATGCTGCATACGTGTAGATAATACTATATTTAAAGAAATTAAATCTCAAAGGACCACCCTTATATTAATTGAGACCTGAAACAACGACCACTCTAATATACATCTTATAAATACATATATATAAATGATTAAGAAAATTCGAATCTAGAATGACCACTCTAATATAAATTCAGGCCTGAATAACTGACCACCCTAATGTATAACTCAATAAATATGTATATAAATATTTAAAGCATTGAATCTCGGAGGACCACCCTAATATTGATAGAGACCTGAAATAACGACCACTCTAATGTGCCATTAAAAAACATATATATGTAAATAATAAAGAAAATTTGAATCTCGAATGACCACCCAAATGTGAGTTGATACCTGAAATAACGACCACCTTAATATACATCGTACATATATATAAAAAAATACTCGCTCACACACACATGCACTCTTTTATATATAGGGATAGAATATTTAAAGCATCAAATCTCGAATGACCACCCAAATGTAAGTTGATACCTGAAGTAACGACCACCCTAATATACATCGTATATATAAAAAAATACTCGACACACTCGCACATACACACATATACTCGTTTTTATATAGAGAGATAGAATATTCATGCAAGCCTGTGTATGAGCCCGAGACTACGGTTGGCAGGGTGGGGATACGCCGTGTTCTCGCACACACTCATATTTTTCCACACTAATGCAAGCCCTTCTCTGTAAAATCGTATTACACCGCTTATACACGGGCTCTATATCTATAGAGACGTGACTTGAACTATTTTCTGATGATAAATATTCGGAATAATTCGCCCAATATTATGATATCTCAGTATCACGTGGGCGGAAAAAAATAAAAATGGTATCAATGGAAAGCTAATTTTTTTTTAAGATGACCATAGTTCGTAAATGTTAAAAAAGTTATCTCGTTTTTTAGTAATAACGAATTGAAGTGTAAAAGGGGCGTGGATTGAGGCATATTCGCGTATATAAGAGTGCGCGGCGTCTCGACTGGGACTCTCAGTTTCTTTAATACTTGGCGTCGAGTCGCTGCCGCGACTCTTGATATATCTCTGTCTCGCTTCCTCGCTCTATATCTCTCTCTCTATATCTATATACATATATATCCGCGCTTATTCCTGTACACCCCGTGATAATATATATAGGTATAGACATTGTAGCGATGACCGTACGGAGAGCAATAATCAGGTAAGGATCGAAACCGCTCGACTCTCGACGAGTTTTACTCCTCGAGGAGTTATACTCCATCGAGCCCATGCGCATTCGATCCTCGGCGATCGACCCGTTCAATGAGTTCCGACGGGAGATCCCATTAAATCAGTATACCTATATATATCTCTCTGTATACGTATATATTAGACTGATTCACGAAATTAGATTTTTTTTTTTGAAACCCTGGTGGAACTGTCTGCTCACATTTTGTGAGAATTGGACATATTTTCTCAGTTTTTTTCCAAGATTGTGACAGAAATTGATAATTTTTGTAAAAAATGTGTAAGAAATTAACGAAAACTGCCCAGTTATGTAACTATTTGACCAGGAATTGGGACCGAAAGCAATATTTTGTTAGTAAATGTCAAACAATAAATAATCATTTTTTATAATTTTATGTCAAATACTGAAGATTATGTTCGTCAGTTTTTGACATATTAGGAAATTTTTTGTTGTGACCCTGGTGGAACCTTCTGGTCACATTTTGTGAGAATTGAACATATTTGTTGAGATTTTTTCAAATATTTTAACGGAAATTGATCAATTTTGTAAAAAATTGGTAAGAAATTAACAAGAAATGCCCAGTTATGTAGCTAGATGACCAGCAATGGAACCAAAAGCCCATATTTTCTTAGTAAATGTCAAATATGGGCTTTAAGTCGTCTGGTCTGGTCGTCTAGCTACATAACTGGGCAATTTTTGTTAATTTCTTACACATTTTTTTCAAAATTTATCAATTCCTGTTCAAATCTTGAAAAAAATCTGAACAAATATGTTCAAATCTCACAAAATGGGATCTTTCCAAGATTTAACGCCGTGCTAAAACGGAATTTGGCCATGATGGTCATCTTTATTTTTGATTTGCAATCTTTTTCCTAAATAAAGTTTTTCGATTTTTTCACATTTCTTCTTTTTCGAAAATTGACTCGAATTGTTCAGTTTTTAGTTTTTCGTCAGGTTTCGAAAAAATTAATCGATCAAATCTTGAAAAAAAATCTGAACAAATATGTTCAATTCTCACAAAATGTGACCAGAAGGTTCCGCTAACAAAAAATTGTATAATAGTATATCAAAAACTGACAAACATAATCTTCAGTATTTGACATAAAATTCTAAAAAATTAGTTCCAATTCCTGCCCATCTAACTCCATAACTGGGCAATTTTTGTTGATTTCTTACACATTTTTTACAAAATTGATCCATTTCTGTTCAAATCTTGGAAAAAATCTGAACAAATATGTTCAAATCTCACAAAATGTGACCAGACAGTTCCACCAGGGAAATGTCAAATAAATAATCATTTTGGATAATTTTATATCAAATACTGAAGATTATGTTCAAATGTTGAAGGTGCAATAATTTGTACGAATTTATCATATTCGATATATTCTGCCATTTTTTATCAATTTTTAAAAAAAGTTCCAATTGATTCATAATAAATATGAAAAAAATACTACAAATAAAATGTTTTTTATTTGTAATTCTGCAAGCACCTACTGAATATTCAAACATTCCTATAAAAAGTAAAATTACTTAATAACAATAAAATAACAGTGATATACTGGCATTAGAACACAAAATGCATGATCACTTTGCAACTATATATGTGATAATGCATAATTTAAAATTACTTATCAGAATATCATATTAATTGTCATTTGATATGATGTCAGTAAGTATCATAAAAAATTAGAAATATATTTCTCAAATTATGACATATTCTTATACTATTTATTTGGTTATATCAATAACAAGACGTTTTATGAAAGATAGCTATTCCCAAAATATATAGTAAAATGTCATAATATGTTCGATTATATTTGAGATTATATTGCATTTTTTGCCGTTGTCTGCGAGATTATATTATATTATGTAATTTTGTTCAGTACAGAATTGATCCAAAATGTTAAACATTTTTATGAGAATTATTGACACTTTTCGTACTAATTCTGATAAAATAATACAGTATCTGTTCATTTATATCATTTATTTCTTGATCTATAGTAATAATTTTTGTTAAAAATTGTCAATATTTTTTATCAAAAGGTGCAATAATCTGTACGAATTTATCATATTCGATATATTCTGCCATTTTTTATCAATTTTTAAAATAAAGTTCCACCAGGGAATCTCCGATTAAATACTTTCGGGGAAGTGAAAAAGATGCCTGTTGGAAGCAGAGCTCCGAATGTTGATATATTTAGAAGTCTCCCGTCGTTAATTTGAATTTTAGATTTAAATGTTGCAGGAAAAAAATTCCAAACTTTGAAATTTTTTACCTCGACTTCGTGTGGACTACTGTTGGTCATTTCTTTAAAAATTAGGTTATTTACGATAATGCAATTCAAACTTTTTTTTCAAGAAAGATTTCACGATATTTAGTAATAAGGTTTAAAATTTTTCCGGAAACTAAAAAAAGGGAAATTTACTCAAAATTTAATTTTAACTTTGCATAACTTTCGAAGGAGTGAGTTTTTCAAAAAATCTTAAGAGACCTTCTTTGTAAAGCGTTCCATTTCCTGTAAGAATATGTATCGCAGATTTTGGTACAGGGACTTGAAGTCGAGGTATGACATTTCGAAGTTTAAACATTTTTTTTTCTTGTATTATTTAAATGGAAATTTCTGATAAGAGATCTCAAAATATTAATATTAAGATGAGCTCTGCTTATATATTATATATATATAAGCAGAGCTCTCAATATTAATATTTGGAGGTCTCTCATCGTGAATTTTAATTTTCCATTTAAATAATAGAGGAAAAAAAAATTTCGAAATTTTATACCTCAGCTTTAAGTCAATGTACGAAAATTTGGGATGCTTTTTTTTATGGAATGGAATGCTCTACAAAAAAGGTCTTAAGATTTTTCAAAAAAATCCTTCAAACGTTATCCAAAATTATCCAATCATCCAATTATCCAATTTCAATGCCTATACCTATATATATTATCACGGGGTGTACAGGAATAAGCGTAGATAGATATGTAAATAGATATATAGAGAGAGAGATATAGAGCGAGGGAGCGAAACAGAGATATATTATAGGTATACTAAGCCTGAGGATCGAAACCTCTCACGAGGCGAGACGTTTCGGTCCTTACCTGAATTTTGCTCACCGTATGGTCATCATTACTATACCTATACCTGTATACATTAACACGGGGCGCACAGGTATAAAGGGGCGTATATATACATATATAAGCAGTGATCTCAATATTAATATTTTGAGATTTCTCATCCCGAATTTCCATTTAAAAAATACAGGAAAAAAATGTTTATACTTTGAAATGTCATACCTCGACTTCACGTCCTTGTACCAAAATCTGCGATACATATTCTTATAGGGAATGGAACGCTTTACAGAAAAGGTCTCTGAAGATTCTTTTGAAAAACTCACTCCTTCGAAAGTTATGCAAAGTTAAAATTAAATTTAGAGTAAATTTCCCTTTTTTTCAGTTTTTGGAAAAATGTTGAAGTTTATTACTAAACATCGTGCAACCTTTCTTGAAAAAAAAGTTTGAATTGCATTATCGTAAATAACCTAATTTTTAAAGAAATGACCAACAGTAGTTCACACAAAGTCGAGGTAAAAAATTTCAAAGTTTGAAATTTTTTTTCCTGCAACATTTAAATCTAAAATTTAAATTAACGATGAGAGACTTCTAAATATATCAACATTTTGAGCTCTGCTTTTAACAGGCATATTTTTCACTTCCCCGAAAGTATTTAATCGGAGATTTCAAAAAAAAAAAAATCTAATTTCGTGAATCAGTCTAATATATACGTATACAGAGAGATATATATAGGTATACTGATTCAATGGGATCTCCCGTCGGAACTCATTGAACGGGTCGATCGCCGAGGATCGAATGCGCATGGGCTCGATGGAGTATAACTCCTCGAGGAGTAAAACTCGTCGAGAGTCGAGCGGTTTCGATCCTTACCTGAATTTTGCTCTCCGTACGGTCATCGCTACAATGTCTATACCTATATATGGGGCATTCCATGTCAAATCGACCACTTTTGAACCCGACCCCTTTCGATTTGGCTGAAAATTTTTGTTTCTTTTCAACCCTATAAAAAACATTTTTCGTCAAATTTTCAAATTTTTTTACCAAACCCAAAAAAAGTTATGAATTTTTCAAAAAAAAAAAACTTTATTTTTCAAATAGCTATAACTTCTTTAAGAATTGACCAATCGGGACGATTTTTTTTCGAAAATTTTTGTTTTTAAATGTACTTTTTGAAGAAAAATACAAAAAAAATTAAGATATTAAAATCTGTGGAATTTTTCACTTTTTCGAGAAAAATCATCGTTTTCTCGAAACCGCATTAAAAAAAAATTTTTTTTTTTACTAAAAAGAAACTTCGTTCAATTCGAGAAAGAATGCCGCCCAAACTGGAGTGGGTGGAATTTTCTTTCTATTTTATTTTATTCATTGAACAAATTTTTTTTTGCAACTGGCCTTATTTCACAAAACACAACACTTTGTAAATTTTTGAAGATTCATAAAGGACCTCAGAGTTCGAATAATTGGGAAGAAAAAGAAATCGAAAGAGGTAATCGTCTAAAAAATTTTGATTTTTTTTCAAAATAGTGAAAGAAAAAATAAAAAACACCTGTAAACAATTTTTTTGTACTTTTTTTCAAAAAATCACATAAAAAATTTAAAATAATGAAAAAAAAGCCATTTGGTCCATTTTTGACCAAGCCACAGGCTTTTCAAAAAGACATCCAACGCATAATCATCTTGAATCCGCCATTTTTTTATTTTAGGCGTATTTATTACAACGTACAATTTCGATTCGACCGCGGTCAATTTGACATAAGAAGTATTTAATTTTGCCACAAGAATAACATCGGTAAGCTAGGGTATGATAGTCGTTGACTTACCAACCGTCGATTCACTCATGCTTAGCGCCATCTATATTAAGAATCTCGGTACTACGGAGACTACACACGGTCTGCGCTCTCGATACTTTTCGATACTAACCTCGTTTCAGTCAGTTCCAGTGTTTACGAAAAGTTTTGAGTGACATTTTTGTTGGAAATTAGCAATCGCCTTTTTATTATTCGACCCACAATTGCGATTCAAACGTTCATTGTTTCGATTATTACACTTCAGAATTTATGTAATAATTTATAATCATATTTTTTATAACATGGCATCGAAAGAATATTTTGATCGATGTTGTAATCCTTTTGGGTCAGAAAATCACACGAAAAAAACTGGCTTACGTCACGCCACTGCCGATATAAAAATGATATTAAATCTTCGTGAAAATGATTTACTGTGCACTGAGTGCCGAAAAAGAGCATCGTTGTTACGTAATCAACAACCTGATAGTGACAGTGACACGGATGAAACAGATCTTCATCAAGTCTTACGTACGATCATTAATTTATTTAACAGTTTGCGACTATCTAAAGTAAACAAGTTTTTGACGATTATACTGACCAGAACATTCTTGTTTTTTCAAGGTTCCTTATCGTTTGATAGTGAACCAATAAATTCGCAGTCAAGTTGTGCATCGCAAGTCAGCATTGCCACACAATTGCCAATAATCAATAAAGCATTACAATTATTGCATCAATCACCAATTCCATCAAAAAAATTGAATGACAATCAGTTTTTAAATAACAAGATAAATCAGATTTCTGATAGTTTGAAAAAGCTTCTTCTTTCTCCTACTGATGAGGAGTCAAATTTTGATGATGACGGTGACAATTTTCGTTCTTTGATTGAAATGTTCCACGCTAAATTTAATGACAAGACAACAGAAAAATCAGTAAAGATACAGATTTTAACCTTATTACCGGCAAAGTGGAGTGAAAGACGTATTTGTGAAACCATGAATACTTCGAGGCATATGGTAAGAGTGGCGAAGCAATTGACTGAAGAAAAAGGCGTACTTTCAACACCGGAATCAAAAATGGGTACATATAATGTGAAATCCATATTTCAAATAATATTAAAACATAAATTTCTAAACGGTTTTTTCTTCAACAGGTAAAAAACTTTCAGATCAACTGAAATCAAAAATTTTGAATTTTTGTAACGATGATGAGTATAGCGCTCCAATGCCAGGCAAAAAAGATTTTGTTTCGATCCGAAATGATGATGGTGATCGTGTACATGTGCAAAAAAGACTTATCCTTTGCAACTTGAAAGAATTGTACCAATGTTTCCGTGAAATATGCCCTAGCGAGAAAGTTGGGTTTTCAAAATTTGCCTCTTTGCGCCCAAAACACTGCGTCTTAGCAGGAGCTAGTGGAACGCATACCATTTGTGTTTGTGGATCCATCAGAATATCAAGTTGATGATGCTTGGTAATTATCGAATTGATAGTGCATGAAAATTCATATTCATAAACAAATTTTCTATTCATTAAAATACTTTCATTTCAGGTGGCAACTTTCATTCATTAACAAAAAATGATGAAGTAGCTATGAATCATTACAACGATTGTTTGAACGTAATTATATGTGATCCTCCGTCACCTAAATGCTACATGAGTGCGTGTGAAAATTGTCCAGGCATAGATGACTTGAGTAACACTTTGATAACAGTTTTTGATGACAATGAGATAGAGGATATAACTTACAAGCATTGGATTTCAACACCAAGAACGAGCTTAGAAACTGTCATTAAGTCAGTGGGTGAATTTGTGGAAGAATTATGTCGTGAACTGAAGACTTTATTACCGCATTCATTCATCTCAAAAGAGCAAGCCAAGTTTTTAAAAACATTGAAAGAATCGTTGAAAACAGATGAATTTGTCATTATTTGTGATTTTGCAGAGAACTATGCGTTCGTAGTGCAAAATGCGGCATCTGGTTTTCACTGGAATAATGACGCGGCGACCATTTTTCCTGTTGTTATTTATTTTTAAGTGAATAACGAACTTCAACACAGAAGTCTTGTAATTGTATCAGACTGCAATAACCATGATGCGGTTGCTGTACATATTTTTATCAAAATTATTACGGATTTTGTAAAACGCATTTCTGAAACTGTAAACAAAATTCATTATTTTTCGGACGGGGCTCCTCAACAATTCAAAAATTTCAAAAATTTTGTCAAATTATATTACCACGAAAATGATTTTGGTATACCTGCCGAATGGCATTTTTTCGCAACTGCCCATGGAAAAGGGCCGTGTGACGGTATTGGTGGGACAGTCAAACGACTAGCAGCAAGAGCTAGTCTTCAACTAGCGGTTGACAAGCAAATTACCACACTTCGAGAATTATTTGCCTGGGCTTCTGCACCAGATAATCTTCCCAATATGACGGTCAAGTTTGCGTCAGAAGAAGATTACAATAAAGCTGTAAATGATTTGACTGAACGATTCGCAAAAACCAAACCAATTACAGGAGCTCAGAAATTACATAGTATAATTCCTGACAAAGATGGATCCCTTTACGTCCGAAATTATTCAAATTCTGAAGAATATAGAACATGTAAAATATTTAAACGCCAAAGGAAAATAAAATAGTTTTTGAATTGGTATTAAATGAATGTTTACTAATTGTATTATATAACCAGAAAGTCCCTAGTAGAAATCATTAAGCTAGACCATAAGTTCCGTCGTAAACACCTTTAAAACATTTTCTCACATTCAATTTATAATTTTTTTAAAAATCGTTAAAAGCGTCAAAAATATAGAATAAATAATAAGAATTTTTTTTCAATCAAAGAAGAAATATAAAAAGCAAAGACGGGCCAAAATTTAAAAAGAACAAATAATAGAACAGAATAGAATAAGGAAGTTTTCAATCAAGGAAGAAATATAAAAAGCAAAAACGGGCCAAAATTAAAAAATAGCGGATTCAAGATGCTATGCGTTGGAAATTTTTTTGAAAAGCCAGTGGCTTGGTCAAAAATGGACCAAATGGCTATTTGTATACATTATTTTTGTTTTTTGATGTAATTTTTTGAAAAAAATACAAAAAAATTGTTTATAGGTGTTTTATATTTTTTATTTCACTTTTTTGGAAAAAATCAAAATTTTTTCGGCGATTACCACTTTCGATTTCTTCTCCTTCCCAATTATTCAAACTCTGAGGTCTTTTATAAATCCTCAAAAATTTACAGAGCGTTGTGTTTTGTGAAATAAGGCAACTTGCAAAAAAAAAAAATTTCAATGAATAAAATAAAATAGAAGAAAAATTCCACCCACTTCAGTTTTGGCGGCATTCTTCCTGGAATTGAACGAAGTTTCTTTTTAGTAAAAAAAATTTTTTTTTTTGAAAAATTCATAACTTTTCATGGGTTTGGTAAAAAAATTTGAAAATTTCACGAAAAATGTTTTTAATGGGGTAGAAAAGAAACAAAAATTTTCAGCCAAATCAAAAGGGGTCGGGTTCAAAAGTGGTCGATTTGACATGGAATGACCCATATATTATCACAGGGTGTACAGGAATAAGCGTGGATATATATGTATATGGATATAAAGAGGGAGAGATATAGAGCGAGGGAGCGAGACAGAGATATTTATAGGTATACCGAGTGCGAGGATCGAAACCTTTCACGAGGCGGGACGTTTCGATCCTTACCTGAATTTTACTCTCCGTATGGTGATCATTACTATACCTATACCTATATGCATTAACACGGGGCGCACAGGAATGAACGGGCGTATATATACGTGTATAAGCAGAGATCTTAATATTAATATTTTGAGACCTCTCATCACGAATTTCCATTTAAATAATGCAGGAAAAAAAATGTTTATACTTTGAAATGTCATACCTCGACTTCAATTCCCTGTACCAAAATCTGCGAAACATATTCTTATAGGGAATGGAACGCTTTACAGAAAAGGTCTCTCAAGATTTTTTTGAAAAACTCACTCCTTCGAAAGTTATGCAAAGTTAAAATTAAATTTAGAGTAAATTTCCTTTTTTTTTAGTTTCCGGAAAAATGTTGAAATTTATTACTAATCATCGTGAAATCTTTCTCGAAAAAAGAGTTTGAATTGCATTATCGTAAATAACCTAATTTTTAAAGAAATGACCACACAAAGTCGAGGTAAAAAATTTCAAAGTTCGAAATTTTTTTTCCTGCAACATTTAAATCTAAAATTTAAGTTACCGACGGGAGGCTTCTAAATATATCAACATTCGGAGCTCTGCCTTCAACAGGCATCTTTTTCACTCCCCCGAAAGTATTTAATCGGAGATTTCAAAAAAAATCTAATTTCGTGAATCAGTCTAATATACGTATACAGAGAGATCTATATAGGTATACTGAGTCAATGGGATCCCCCGTCGGAACTCATTGAACGTGTTGATCATCGAGGATCGAATGCGCATGGGCTCGATGGAGTATAACTCTTCGAGGAGTAAAACTCGTCGAGAGTCGAGCGGTTTCGATCCTTACCTGAATTTCGCTTACAATGTCTATACCTATACATATTTTATCACGGGGTGTACATATGATGGATATATATGTATATAGATATAGAGTTTCAAGATATAACGGTACTCAGAAACCTATGAAATTCTCAAAAACTAAAAAAAATGCGATCCCAAAATTTTGAAAAAATGTACACTACCCTTTTTCATATAATTAAAAAATTTGACAAAATGTCAATTTTTTAGAGTGGACAACTTTTTGACCGTTCAAAATCGCACGGAATGCATTATGTATATATTATATAAATATATGTGGCATTCCACGGTATTTCGATCAAAATCTTAGCTTGATGATTTTGATTTTCCTCTTAATTTTTTAAATAAATAAGGACATTAAAAAAAATTTTACCAAATTGTTTTAGAATTTTTCAGTCACGCGTTTGTGGATTTATTTATTTATTTTTTTTAAACGGGACATTTTTGTAAAATCTGAAAAAATTCCGAAAAATCTAATAAATATAACAAATTTTTTGGGCTTTGTTCCATAACGGAGATTTCAATACTCTATTAGTCAAATTAAAAAAAAAAAATTTACTTATAGAATTCCAAAATCTCCATTTTGGAACAAAGCCCAAAAATTTTGTTATATTTTATTAGATTATTCTGCATTTTTCCAGATTTTACAAAGAAGTCTCTTAAAAAAAAAAATCCAAAGAACGCCTGACCAAACAATTCTGAAATACTTTGGCAAAAACGATTTCAATGTGTTTTTTTATACAAAAAATTTCGAGGATAATCGAAATGATCTAGGCAAGATTTTGATCGGAATGTCGTGGAATTACACGACAAAATCTTGTTTCAATGATTTCGATTTTTCTCTTAATTTTTTATATAAAACAACACTTGAAAAAAATATTCCTGAATTTTTTCAGAATTTTTCGTCACGCGTTCATTGGATTTTTTTTTAAGGGACCTCTTTGTAAAATCTGAAAAAATTCAGAATAATCTAATAAAATATAACAAAATTTTTGGGCTTTGTTCCAAAATGGAGATTTCAAAACTCTATGAGTCAACTTTTTGTTTATAATTTTTTGAATTTGACTCATAGAGTATTGAAATCTCCGTTATGGAACAAAGCCCAAAAAATTTGTTATATTTTTCTAGATTTTTCCGCATTTTTTCAGATTTTACAAAGTTGTCGCGTTTTTTTTCAAAAAAAAAAATAATAAACCCAAAAAACGCGTGGCTGAAAAATTCTAAAAAAATTTGGGAAATTTTTTTGAATGTCCTTATTTACATAAAAAGTTTAGAGGAAAATCGAAATCATCAAGGTAAGATTTTGATCGAAATACCGTCGAATGCCACATATATATACATGGATATATGTTATTATTTGTTGATCCGGTTTACGAAAACCCGGCTTGCGTTAGTGCTTACCTATCGACTGTATGTATCATAATTTTTCGTTACATTCATCACTGGTGATAATTGTCAAGCAAAAATCCGAATAAAAGAATAACAGGAAATGATAATTTAGAAAAACAACGAAATTAGCGGAAATTAATTACGACAATTCGCAATTAATCATGTTAACAAAAATTTGTATTCCAATACTCCTTTTTCCCAAGAATTTAAAGATGAAAAAATAATTGTCTGCTTAAAATTAAAAAAAAAAGATTGTCGCAACGTAATTAACTATTAACGGTTGCATGCACAAAAGAAAATGAAGCGTTCAAAAACAATCGTCATTTCAATAGTAGAATATTTGAAAAAAAATACGTTTCCATTGAAAAGATTACATTAATCATAATATGTAATCTATGAGATTTTTGCGGTAACAATTTTTTAAAAGTTCAATGTTTTATTATTTCATGTGAAAATGCCGTTTTAATATTTCATCCAATCGTCATGATCGTACCTATATAATGTAACGCAAAACAAAGAGGGAAACATCCTATGCCCAACGAGATCGGGCCAGGTAAAGATCGAAACCCTTTTGCGTCGCTCGAGGTTTTGATCCTCGGCGAGTTTTACTGGAAGAGTTCTCGGACGTTTCGATCCTCATAGGATCGATCCGACGGACTCGAGACACCCAATAACTCGCGATAGGATGGAAACCTCGTTCGAGAACTATTTACTCGCTCGCGATACGATCCCTAAAAATAAATGTCTCCTCGACTCGCGAGGAGAGGGAAACTACCTGAGTCCCTTTGTGCTCCCTCTCCGATTCGATCGTCCCGGTATACCATAAAGTTCCTCTCGCGATACGAGCTACCCTTCGTACCCTAGCGGATCGGGTGACAATGTTTTCACCCTGAAAAACCACTGAATCACGGTGATTTTTTACGGTGACAAAGTGCCCACAAAATCACCGAGATCTTGGTGATTTTAAGGTGATTCCAACGTGATTCCACGGTGATTGTCACGGTGATTTTGTGACGGTGACAATCACCGTGAGAATCACCGAGGAATCACCTTAAAATCACCAAGATCTCGGTGATTTTGTGGGCACTTTGTCACCGTTAAAAATCACCGTGATTCAGTGGTGACTTCATCCACTAGGGTATACCTGCAATGTGCTCGCTCAAGGATTAAATCCCCAATCGAGCAAAACGTTTCGCTCGCAACCCCTGATTTAAACTCCTTGGGCATAGAGATTACATCCATACGCGACCCTCTAAAGGAAATTGAATTCCGTATACCGGTTTCTTAGATCTGGGTCTGGACGGACATCTGACGCAGATTTCGAGGCGATTGCAATAGGCACTTTTTGTCATAAAATAAGAGAGTACCTTAAAACGAACGAGTATGTTGGATACGACGCTACTAAGGAACATCAAAAAGTTTGATAGCTCAAATTTCCGAGCGTGGAAAATTTGAATGAATTCGATGCTCATCGCGAACGCGATTCAAGATGTCGTCACGGGCGAGAGAAAGATTCCGCAAGACGCCAAATCCGCCTCCAGAAAAAGATTGGTAAAGGAGAATGCGACGGCATTGTGTCGTCGTCGATCGAGGACTCGCAACTCGACTGTTTGCTGGATTGCGCGACAGTCAAGCGAATGTGGGACAAAAATTAATGAGAATCCACGAACAAAAGTCAGCGTCGAACAAGATGCGGCTGCTGCAAAAGTTGCATGGGTACCGCATGGACTCGAACGAGTCAGTCGTGCAACATGTGTCTCGAGTACAAAATATGGCCAGTCAGCTGAGAGATTTAGTAGAAATCGTGTCTGACACAGCTCTGATGGCAAAAATTCTCGGCAGTCTTCCATCGAAATATAACGCGCTTCAAACAGCGAGGGACAGTGTGTTGGAAGACAACCAGACAATCGAAAATTTACTGGAACGATTGATGAAAGAAGAGAGACGCCTCGAAGGGGACGATGACGTCACTCAAGCGTTAGCCGCCGTGAAACTCAGCGGGAACAAAAAGAAAAAAGGCACTGCGAGTGCGAGCAAAGATGACAGAAAAACTCGTGAAAGTGACAAGACGAACGTCGAGTGCTTCTATGGTAAAAATAAAGGTCATTATGCTCGCGAGTGTCGCAAAAAAGAAAAGGAAAAAAATGAACATGGTAAAAATCCTCGTGAATGTGCTTTTACCGCGACTTCCGGTGCACGCGGTTGGGACAACGGTAGTCGAAATCAAGTTGATCAGGCATCGCCATCTAGTGAGATCGTCGAAAAGCTCATGTCAGCCGGAATAAGTAACGTTCGGCTTACCGACAGTGGTGCTTCTATGCACATGACTTACCGACGGGACTGGTTCAGCGAGTCTTACCCTAAGAGCGGTGAATCACTCGGTGATATCCGCGAGTGCGACGTTATCGGCATCGGTAATATTGTGATCGAGACACTCGTGAACAACAGATGGTATAAAGCGCGTATCGAAAACGTGCTGTTCGTTCCCGAACTCCGAAAAAACCTGTTTTCACCGTGTGTGCACCGAAAAACAGTTTGAGGTCTCGTTTAAAGGACAATATGGCACTCTCAATCGAGACGGCGAAGTTCTTTGCACCGGTGTGAAACGAGAGAACAAAATTTATCGTTTGCTCTTCAGAACTGTGAACTCGACTGTCAAGTGTGAAGCGAGTGCAACACCAGTGAACTTGCGTGTGTGGCACGAACGCATGGGCCATGCAAACAACAGAGTGTCGCGCGAGATGACAAGGAAGTGGCTAATACGTGGTGTTAAACTAGCCGATGTCGATGATTTCGTCTATGAATCATGCGCCCTTGGAAAATCTCACTGACTCTCGTTCAAAAGGGCCGAGACGAAAAGGAATACACAGCCCGCGGAATACATACACTCTGATGTATGTGGTCCTTTCTCAGTGGATTCGCCAGGTGGTTCAAGATATTGCGTGATCTTCAAACATCACGCGTCAGGTTTTCGGTATGTTCATTTCATGAGACATCAATCTGATATTTTTGGTATTTTTAAGAGGTACGAGAGGCTGATCAACAACAAGTTCGGCAAGCCGATGAAGGTTCTACGCACGGACAATGGACGAGAATATTGTAACAGAGACATTAAACAATATCTCGAGACTCAAGGGGTCGAGTTGGTGAACACGGCACCATACACACCACCACAAAATGGATGAGCCAAGCGTGACAACAGAACGATTGTCGAAAGTGCTCGCACGATGATCACGGCCAAGAATCTCCCTCCCTCTCTGTGGGCCGAAGCAGTTGGTACCGCAGTAACCATGCTATATCGAGTCTTATCGACCGGTAGCGATAAAACACCATATGAAATGTGAATGGTAAAACCACCAGATGTGTCGCACTTTCGTGTGTTCAGATCAGATGCCTACGTGCATATTGACAAGCAGTTCCGCAAGAAACTAGATCCGAAAGTCACTAAGATGATCTTAGTTGGGTACCGAAACGATTCAACGAACTATCGTTTGTGCAATCCTCGCACCAAGAAGGTAACAGTGGTGAGGGACGTCATCTTCAATGAGAAATCTAAGTTCAGGGCATCATCTGACAACAGCGACGAAGAGGGAGTCGAGTTTACATTCCCTGAAGCTGAAAGTGAAGATGGGCCAGAAGTCTTTGAAAAAGCTCAAGAAGAACCCGAAGTACTTGCGGAAGCAGAAGCCAGAGAGATCGTTCGTGAGGAAGGAATCGAACAGCCCGGTCAAGATAGACAATTGCGAGATCGAAACAGTATTCGGGTGTCAGCCAGGTATGCGGTCGATTTTGTCGAATATAATCCGCCAAGATCATTCCAGGAGGCAATGCAAACACCAGAGGCTGAGATTTGGGCTAAGGCTGTCAACGAAGAACTCGACGCACACAAACGAAACAAGAACTGGATGGTTGTCCCAAGAAAAGACGATTGAAAACCCATCGATTCGAAATGGGTGTTCAAGGTGATACCAGACACGTCAGGAAACATGTGTCGGTACAAAGCACGCCTCTGTGCTCGAGAGTTTCTTCAAAAGGAGGGGGTAGATTATACCAAGACCTTCTCACCTATCGTGAGGTACAATTCCCTTCGGGTTCTGTTGGCCATAGTGGCCGAAAAGGATCTAGAACTCGCCCAATTCGACGTAAAAATGGCGTTTTTACACAGGGAACTGAAGGAAGAGATCCTCATGGAAGTTCCAGAAGGATTTGCGATCAAGAAAGAAGAGAAGCAACGTGTAGTCTGCAAGCTCAACAAATCTTTGTACGGGTTAAGACAGGCGCCCAGGTGCTGGAACGAGAAGTTTCCCAAGTTTTTAGAATAATATAGTTTTCGCGAAACTGAAGCTGACAAGTGTATATTTCGCGGTCGTATCGGTGATACCGAAGTGTTTTCAGTGCTGTTTGTGGATGACGGACTCATAGCAGCAAAAACGAATTAAGCTCTCGTCTCAGTGGTCGAATCTTTGGAAAATGCGTTCGAAAATATTTGCGGGGTTGGTAAATTTTTTGTCGGGATACAAATTAAACGAGATCGAAAGCATAAGACGCTTTTCTTGCATCAAGAAGCGTACACGAGTCGAATTATAAGTAAATTCAAGATGGGCGAAGCAAAAGTCGTAAGTGTACCCGCCGATCCCCATGCGAAGTCAACTGAATGTGACGGCGAGGTCGTAGAGTCAATTAATGTACCATATCGAGAAGCTGTTGGGTCGTTAATGTTTCTCGCAGTCGTATCGCGACCAGATATCGCGTATTCCGTCAATTCAGTCAGTAAATATTTGAGCGATCACAACGAAAGTCACTGGCAAGCTGTAAAAAAATTTTTTCGTTATTTGATTGTTACCGCTAAAGTTGGTATCAAGAGACGCGGCAGCGTCTCGACGCCAAGTATTAAAAAAACTGAGAGTCTCAGTCGAGACTGCCGCGCACTCTTATATACGCGAATATACCTCGGCCCACACCCTTTTTTCGATATAACTAAAAAACACGACAATTAGGACATTATCAAAATTTGATATCAAGCTAATATCAAGTTTTTATATGACGTCTTACATCATTTAAAAAATGTCATCGAAAATTTATTCTTTTCGAGAAGTTATTCAGTTATAAAGAATTTTTAAAAAAGGAAGAAAGAAAGGAGCATTTTTATTATATTTATATCAAATTTAATATTAACTTTGATATAAAGTTCATATTAAACTTGATATCAAGTTTGATATGAATTCGATAAAAATTCCTATTTCTTTGGATCTTTCTTTAAAAATTACCTCCACTTAAATAATTTCTAAAAAAGCCGAAAATTTAGTTATTTTTTGGATGATGTAGGACGTCATATCGAAACTTGACATCAAGATATTAAGATAATCATGTCATAAAAACTCTTTTTTCTTTCCTTCTTTAAAAATTCTCTCTGATTACAATTTATTTTAATTACAAGAGAAATTAAGAAGTTTATTTTCAAATTAAATAATTTCTTAAAAATAATAAATTTTTTATTCGATTTCTTTGAAGATTGAGGATGTCATATTAAAACTTTATATAAAATTGGATATCAAGACTTAATATCAAAACTCAATATCGACTTTATATCATGACTTGATATAAAATTTCATATCAACTTGATAACAAATTTTATACAAATTTATTATCAAGTTGATGTTTTTATTTTTATTTTTAATTTTTCAAGAAAGAAATAAGAATCAAGTTAATATCAACTATTTCTTTCAGGAGGTTCAGTCGTAATCATCATAATAGTATACACAAAGTAAGGGCAAAATCATGAGATTTAGTTTTTCTAAGTTAATTTTTGGAAAATTTCCGTGAATCTTCTTGAGGGTCGTGTTGTGATGTGTAAAAAATTTGAGATGGTTTCACCGTCTGGTAATCGAGATATTCAGTGTTTAAAATCGCAACTTCAACATAAGGTCTTATGGGAAGTTACGAAAAAAGACGATATTTCACAACAAATAACTCGATTTCTCGACGTTAAAACTTTCTCAAATTTTACCCACAGTTGAGTATGATTGTTAAGAAGGTGCATACGACTTTTAAGAAATTTAACTTAGAATTTAACGTATTGCATAGATACGCGTGAACCTCCTTAATCAGAAGAAAAATAAAAAAAATTCTCTTCTAATAACATAATTTTCCAAAAGGAATGCGAATTGACGATGGAGTTTTTTGGATGATGTAGGACGTCATATCAAAATTTTATATCAAATTTGATATCTAGATATTAATTTGATAAAAATTCATCATTCTTTCTTCTGTTGGCCGTCATTTGCACTCCCTGGAATTTGCAGGTAAATTGCCACACTTGGGCATCCCTTGGGCATTTGGTCCCCAATACTACCTAGATTTTTTAGGGGAGGGTAGCCGCAGCCTGCTCTCTATTCATCAACGGGAAATTTTAGTTTCAAATTTCTACTGTTCCCTTAAAGACCCAGTGTACAGACGGAGCTTTAAAAATTGGCTTGAATTACAAATTCCTTACATTAGATTGGAAATTAAAAAACTTCTCTCGTAATTAAATAATTTCTAAAAGAGAAAAAAAACGATTAATAGCCTGATAAGCATGTGGAATGTACCCTCAGCGATTTTTAAAAATCCACATGGCCGATCGCTTCCTAATTACAAAAAAAAATTTCCTGCAAATTTCAGCTTTTAAACCCAAAGAGTTACGACATAACTAAAAAAAACGGGTCTTTCAGTAATTATTTTATTGTAACTATTCTACTGAATATAATTTTGCCAACATTTTTTTGTAATAATTATCGATAAGAGACGTTGAAAAGTATTTTTGTTGTAATGGTCCATGATAAAGAGCATAGAATCAGGAGCAATGAAAAACATTGCTGACAATGAGACGAACTCTTTTCATCTAGCAATGTTCCAATTGCATCAATTCTCCTTGAAAAACGGGATAATTTTTAAAGAAAGAAATAAAATTTCGAGATAACGCAATGATTTCAGATAGTTGTTCTTTTATTTTGGTTTATAACAAAAATGTGATATATTTTCGTGGATTTCACGTTCATGTTTCAAAAATGAAAATACTCAACAAAAAGTTATCCGATCTTTCTCGTGAATCATCTACAATAAAGAACACAGATGAAAAATCTATGGAAAAAATTACCTGGGCAGTCGTTTTCAAAGGCTTCCCAGTTGATGTAAATTTGATATGTATTACAGTACAGACGTGCCGACAGAGCTTGCTGTGATTATTAATTAGCGTTTATAAGAGTTAGTTTCAATAGATATATTAATAATTAATGATAATGGATAATTGATTTTGCGAAACTGTATTATATTCATATTTATTCACTACAATGTGACTATATCAAGTAGGTAACAATTGGTTTTTTTTCAGATCTCTCCATTCGTGTGTTGTTCTGTTAATTTTTGCCCTAATTTTTGTTTATTTCCTTCCATTCAACTTCTTTTCTTTATTTGCAACGTTTCCCGTTTTCAATTATTATTTCATTTATTATTATTGGCTGCAATATTGCGCCTTCGGCTGCTGTGAGCGCTGACATTAATTTTTCTTCGATAGCGTTTATAGTGCTTTGCAATCGATTATATCGTCAACTGATTGTTATGATCGTCAAATCGCCCGCATCGCCAATGGTGAGTGGTTAGATGACGATCATGTTTCGGAATTCGCAAAATTACTGAAATCATCATCTGATTCGGTATTCGACATGCGTCCATTGCTGCATCTCTATTTTCCGGAAGAAATAGATCCAGTTGCACCGATTAGTCGTCATATCCAAATTTTGTATAGTTGCAGCGAATTAATAAGGGTTCACAAACAGGAACCTCAACATGGTCACTGGGTCTGCAGTTATTATGATGGAAATCAAATTTATATAAACAACTCGAGCGGGGGCAAAATGCTGCATGCTCATCATAAAGTGTATCTCGAAAGGCTTTTTCCATTTTATGACTTCAACAACATTAACGCAGTTTTATTCCCCTTGGTCGATCGGCAACTGAATGGTAACGATTGTGCATTATATGCGATGGCATTCGCGCTTTCAATATTATATGGATTGAAACCGGAGAATGTTAGATATCACCAGCCGCTTATGCGTACACATTTGCTAAAAATGTTTGAATCGAAGAAAATTGAACATTTTTAACCGTGCTATTATCGATCGAAATATCATACCGGTACTTAAGATCGTACAAAAAAACCGGAAACGAAGTTTGGCAGCCTCGGCGAGCAAAATGATAAAGAAAAAATCACGCATTGATTCTTCACAAATAGACACTAACCCATCAATCGATATGACTTGCAGCAGTAATAAACGCAAACGAATTTTTCCCTCAAATGACCGAGGTAAGCGATGTGCGGCACCAAAATGTGCCAACATGGGCACATCCATCGGCCGGAAATTAGAAAAAAAATTAATCGCTACTGAGAAGACCGTACACTTTAACGAAACTAAGGAGTTGTCTCATCAACATCAAAATGTTCAAATTTCGAGTCCCAATGATCGGGTCAAAAGTCCTAATGATTGTATCGTCCTGATTGATGACGATACTACCTGCCCTCCCCAGAATAACATAATGGAATCTTTCGAAGTTCGCCAAACACGTTTGATTGCTGACGGTCCGTTACTCAATGACGATCACATCGAAGAGTTTGGAGAATTATTGAGGACAGCGTCCAATTCGGAATTTAGGCAACGGCCGCCGTGGCAACTTTATTTTCCCGATCGAATTGAGTCTGTCACACGGCATCAAAGACATATTCAGATTTTATTCAGCTGCGTTGAATTGCTCGTGCCGAACAACAAACCTCATGAAGGAGGGCATTGGGTTTGTAGTTATTACGACGGGCATAAGATATTTATTTATGATTCTTTGGGGAGAAAAGAGTTGCATCGATATCATAAGGTGTATTTACAAAAATTATTTCCGTTTTACGATTTTGATAAAACGAACTCAATCATATTTCCGCCAGTTAATCGACAACCAAACGCCACTGATTGCGGTTTATATGCAATGGCTTTTGCGACGACGATATTTTATGGACTCAATCCACAAAATATGACATATTTTAACGCAGAATTTCGTCAACATTTGCTGAAGATGCGTGAAGTTAAGCAACTGCTACAATTTCCGTGTTTAACAGTGGATATAGTATCATCTCTTCCGGATAGTATTAAAGTACGGCATAGCCAAATAACGCAATCGATTGAAGTTAAGGCTTCACTAGGACAAACTTTAAATCGATTCATCGGCCTGACAGTTGAAACTGTTGATCAAATTGAGTTCATGGATGTTGAGGATACCCAGATCATATCTAAAAATACTTTTCTGGATGGAAGACGTAAAGCTGCTGAGCGAAAACAACGCTCCAGAGCGAAATTGAAAAAACTATAACAAATCATAAATGACCGAACTGAAACAAAAAAAAGCGATAAAATTTCATTAAACATTTCTCCGATATGTACCACATTGAATCGAAAAACCTATATGAAAAATTATCATCATGCAAATAGGGCCAAGCTTTTACCACGAAAGAAGATTATTTACCAAAAGAAAAAAAAGGTTAGAGACTTGATGCGTGTTGCTAAGAAAATAAAAATCAAATATTCTAAAATAAATAAAAGAAATTCTTGGGTGAAAACTAAATTTACTAAAGAAAGATATATTCAGAACGTATGCAAAAATTTGGAAATTTTATCACCCGTGGAGTGCCGGCTTGAAGCTGACCGCATTATTCAATGGTGTTTTTGTATAAGAGGAAAATATAGTTCAATTGAAAAAAACTTTACAAGATGCTAAAGAAAAGGCTGGAGTGTGTTCAATGCGTGTTAAGGAATGTTCGAACGTCGAAGAAGGCGTTAAGGTTATGTGTGGCCAATCTATGCATAATGCATCCTCCGAAGCTTTTTTCACAGAAACTGCTTATCATCCTTTTAAAGGGTCGCAATCGATCATAATGAATTCTCAAGGTAGGGCTCTCAATATTTTACCTTTTATAGAAAGAAAAAATAAAGATCAAAAGTCGTGGCTTTGCAGTGACCTGTGTAAGACAAAAGATTTTGCGGTTTTTAAAAATTTCATTACTTTTCTTCAACAATTAAGCACCTGCTTTTTCTCACGGCTATCTTCCTTCTTGTGCGGGGTTCACAGCTGTTCGAATAACGCCAAGATCGATAAGCTCGGCTATTCTCATGGTTGTTATATTAATTCAAAAACCTGTACTTCGAAGTTTCTTTCGGTAGAATTATTATCGCCACATTTTCCGATGATAAGAAATATCAAAAGATCCATTTATCGTTTAACTTCGTTGGTTCACAAATTGTTGAAACTGGATGAGGCATTGAATAGTAATGCCATTCAAACGCTTCGTTATTTTGCAGATGAAGCTGAGCGGCGAGCTCACGCTTTCAAGATAAATGTAGCGGAAATTAATCTTAATGAAACTGAGAATAGAGTTGAGCATCAGGATGCATTTCGAGCTTTCACGAAACGCATGATGGATACACCGCGCTTTCCTTGTATTTCTTGCGAAATGGTGTGGCCGGAAAGTAACATTATCCATTTTGCTATTTCCAAAGTCTCAAGGTATGGACAAATCTGGGATGAATTCCTACAATTTCTCGGCAAATATACAATCATTGAAGAAGATAATTGCATATGTCGTTATTGTGATGGGAAATTAAAGGAAAATAAGATGCCACCTAGATGTGTTCTTAACGATCTATATTCTCCCGAAGTACCAGAAGAAGGGAAGTGCCTCAATACGTTTGAAGCCATTTTAATTCAAAGAGCAAAAGCTTTTCAGGTGGTACAAAGATTAGGCACGGTAATGAACAAAAATTTACCTCACAAACATCTAGTTCCTAAAGCTGTAGGTAATAATTTTATTTTACCTTTGCCTCTAGAAGAAACATTACAAAAGATATGTCCTTCTCTGGAGCCCATTAATTGCAATCATGAATTGTTTATAATTGTCCGTGGTATTCCTACAAAATCTAAAATAGTTTGGGAACGTTTAGTGGATCTGAAAAAAGTATGGAACGCTTTGAAATCGCTACAGTGTAACAATGTCTTCTATTTTGGCATAGAACTGCCAAAGTCGCACAAGGATTTGTTGCCAAATCGTATGTGTGAGGTCGAGTTTCAAGAAGAAAAGGAATCCATAAGTTGCTTGACAAATATCAGCAATATGACATGCGCAACGAGAGATGAAGAGCAGAAGCCCAATATTGACTTGAATCGCGAGAAAAAAGGGGCGCTTCTGACTCAAATGTCAAATTCAGATCCGTACTATCAGCAGTTCAGTATTTATCCAATACATGAGAAATGAATAATGCGACTGCAACGGATCTTTATTAAATGCTAAAGGTCAACGATGTTCCGCTTGATAAACGTCTTGAGCCCTTGGATTTATAATGTTTTCCCGATTTATTTCCACACGGAATAAATGGACAGGATGAACAAAGGAAGGTGCGTCTTACGGATTTTGAATTTTATAAATCAAAATTCATGTCTAAGCATTCACAATATCGTTTAAATATTCAATATCTGTTTTATGCTTTAAACACAAACAATACACGTCAATTGAATGCTGGAATTTTCCATAAACTCAATGTAACAGCAAATAATCGTGAGAATTATACAGCACGCGATTATTTAGACAAAATGTCAAAATGTGAGCTTGAAACTAAATTAGATACAATATTTTCAAGATTGCGCAATACTGAACAATTTTGGAGAATTCCGCGCAGTAATTTAAAAGCAATGATTCGTGAGTATGGTCCGGCTACATGGTTTCTCACCGTGAGCCCCAACGAATGGTTATGGGATGATTTATTAGAATATCTTAAAGACATACATGATATTCCACCAGAGACAAAATTGAATCCAATGGAACTAGTTTTCAAAGATCCACTAGCAACCTCCAGATTTATGGATATTAAATTCAAAGCAATACTGGATTTTATTTTATCATCTGCTAATCCACTCGGTAAAATTCAACATTATTTTTGGCGTAGAGAGTATCAGAGTAGGGGCGCACAGCATTTTCATCTTTTACTGTGGGTTAAAGATGCTCCGACAATTGGTAAGTCTTCAACCGATGACATTGTTTCATTTATAACGAGGTATGTTACATGCAGGATGCCAAATAAAGACATTTCACCGCAATTACACAGGCGAGTCAATGTCCATCAAAAACACCGTCATAATTCGTATTGTATGCGAAATAAGAAAACAAGGAGTAGATTCACTCGACGTTGTAAGTTTGGTCTTCCACGCCCTGAGACGGAAACTTTTAAGCTTCGTGACGTTGCCGTTTCTATCGCTGGAAGAAAACAACTGAAAACAAGAAGCAGATTATACAATTCACCACGTGGTCCAGCTGAAGTTTATATCAATGATTATAATCCATCTATTCTTTGTGTTTGGGAAGGTAATATGGATATCCAATTCATTGGTGAACATTCAACGGTATTAACGACGTACGTGACCAAATACATTTCCAAAGCTGAGAAGAGTAATGACCATAGTCTAATTGAAATTATCAATTCTACGAAATCGATAGCTAGTGTTCTGTGGAATTGGGCAATGCGATTATTGAGTCATCGTGAATGTGGGGCTCTTGAAGCTGCTGATAGTTTGGTCGGGATTTCATTATGGGGGACTGGCCCTTTAACAACTATCAAATGGTTGGATGTGAATATTATCAGAAATCGGAAAGTTAAACCTCGTAAAGATATCGAATCATTGGATCCTGAATCAACGGATATATTTTATCCTTCCGTCATTGATACATATTATCCAAATAGACCTCAGAAGTTACAATTGATCAATCTTTACGATTTCGCTCGGTGGTACGACGTTACAAAAATAAAACCAAAAACGAATTCAGAGGTATATAAAATCGGTGGATCGACGTTTTTGAAAAAGCGTTCACGGGCTTGCATAATTGATCATTACATGTATAATGTGAAAACCGAACCCGAACGTTATTATTACACATTGCTACTGTTATTCATGCCATGGCGTGGTATCAACGAATTAAAAAATAGTCGTGATACGTATGCTGAAGCATTTTTATCCCTCCAAGAGCATCTCGCAGAGGCTCCACGTTATCACGATAAAATAATAGAAATTCAAGCGGCAATAGAATACGTTAATGAACAGGTTAATAAGGAATTGGAAAATCCGGGAAAAGAGGATGAAGGTTACAATCATAATGATGTATTGGAATGTGTTCCAATTGAGGTGGAAGGTGCTGTGAGGGACTTTCAAGACGTTGTTAATCAAATTGAGGTTATTAACATTACGCAAATTATAGAAGAATTGAATTCTGATCAGAGGCGTATCTTTGATAGAGTCACTAATGCTTTATTGTCGGAAAATGAAATTATTCGACTATACGTAAGCGGGGAAGGAGGAACTGGAAAAACTTTCTGATAAAAACCATTTGAGCTTGGATCAAAAAACGTCTTGACAAAAATACAGCAGTAACTACTCCAACAGACATCGCGGCATTTAATATCAATGGTTTAACGATACATCGCTTATTCCAATTGCCGGTCGAACATGGCCATACTGCTAAATACAGATAACTTTCGGATGCCGTACTAAAGTTGTTACGCGATGAACTTCGAAACGTGGCTTTAATAATCATTGACGGAGTTTCTATGATTTCCAATGTTACATTAGCCTATATCCACTTACGATTAACTGAAATATTCAATACGGAAGATTGTGACGATGGTTGGTTCGGCAAAAGACATATTCTTTTGTTCGGCGATTTATGACAGCTTCCCCCTGTACACGAAGAGCCAGCTTTCATTGTTTTACAAGCAGATAAAATTGAAAAATACATCGGAGCTATGGGATCAACAGATTTATGGTCTGCATTATTTTCCTATGATGAGCTTAATATAAATATGCGTCAAAAAGGTGATCATTCTTACAGAGATATGTTGTCCAGAATCCGATTGGGTATTGTAACAGATTCTGACAAACAAACTTTACAGTCACTAAAGTTGCACTTTAATTCAAAAACAATTGAAAGTCGATTGTGTGAGTTATGCGACACTTTGAGTAAGTTGCCATCTGATACCGTTTGCCGTCTTCCTACCCGTATGCTTGGATACAATCAACTTCTGCCCTAGTGTGTGATCAGTGTGATGCATTGAATTCAGCAATGTTGCCACGAATCCCATCGATGGAAATACGTCTCATGGCTCGAGATACTATTGATTGTCCAGCTTATTTGAGAAAGAAAGTTACAAAAGCCTTGTGCAGTAATGAAGAAGGTAGCTCGCGAACTGCTGGATTAGCAAAGGTTATAATCATCAAGATTGGAGCGGTAATCATGATCCGCAGAAATATCGATGTTACTTCGGGTCTGGTTAATGGAACTATTGGGAAAATTGTTTCCGTACGACAAGACATTCAGACCGACGATGTTGAAACAATTACAGTTTTGCTGCCATCCGGCTTGGAGTACACTTTGGAACGCTCTAGCGTTAAATTTGAGTTAATAGATCGGGCTTTTGTAGTAAGAAAACAATTTCCTATATGCCTCAGTTATGGTATGACCATACATGAAAGTCAAGGCCTCAGTTTAAGGCCCAGTTCCACAACCATCACTTAAACCTGGTTTAATTTTTTTTACATAGCGTATGTCTATGTAAAACAAATTAAACCACGTTTAAATTATGGTTGTGGAACTGGGCCTAATTTTTACATAGACATACGCTATGTAAAAAAAATTAAACCAGGTTTAAATGGTGGTTGTGGAACTGGGCCTAAAGAACGCTCTTGTCGAAGCGGGTAATTCCATATTTATCTCTGGACAAGTTTATGTTGCTCTCTCCCGAGTTACTACATTGAAGGGATTACATCTCATTAATTTTGATCCAGCAGTAGTGAAAGCCAATTCATTTTCTATACTTGAGAACAATCGTTTACGGCAAAAGTATCGACCCAATCTCACGGCTTTCAGTATTTCTAAATAGCGTATCTATAAAACAGCCGATAACTTGTGTGCAATATCGACAAAAATGTTAGCGCGTCAACATCACGAGACTCAGTACGAATGTCCCTTACCCTTTCATGTGAGAGGGCTCCCAAATGTCGATGGTGTATCCTGCTATGCAAATGCTGTAGTACAGTGTATGATACATTGCCTTCCAATTCGCGAAGCTTTGTCAATCGATGCATTTAACAATAATTTTAAACGTGTAATTGAAACATACATGATAAATGATGAGAATGTTAACGTATTGGCAGTACAGAAGATAATAAACGAAACATGTCTTTACCATGCTCAACATGATCCCTGCGATTTTATCGTTCTTTCAGCGGGCAAACTGGTGAATTTGAAGAATGTGATTGAAATAGAAATGAAATCTGTAATATTATGCGATGTGTGCGGTGTCAAAGTAACCGACTCTTGCTTCAATAATGTTCTTTCACTAACACTTTCAGAAATGGGAAAAACAGCATTGAATTTGCAACAGATAATCAATTATAACGTAGAAATTTGAAGAAGCATTGATCAATCGTGTGCTTCTTGTCATACAGCAACTGTACTCAAAAGGATCAAAATTACATCGCAGAAAAAAGCTTTGGTAATTCAATTATTACTTTTCAATAAGGTCAACGACAAAATAATTAAAAAAAAGTGCAATATCAAATTGATACCAACTTCGACCATTTGTATCAATCATCTAAATTATAGAGTCATCGGTGCAGTTTTCCATGATGGTAAGACCCAAACAGACGGCCATTACACGAGTATGGTGAGATGTAAAGGTAACACCTGGGTGTTTGCCGACGATTTATTTATTGCAAAACGAAACTGGCCACGAAACAGTAAGGATGTATATATGTTATTTTTACAACAAAAGTAATTTTGTGATATTCTACTAATTGATTTTCTGCTTTTAAGCGGTATTTTCACAACAAAAGTAATATTGTGATATCCTTCTAATGGATTTGCTGCTTTTAAGCGGTACCTCAGTGGAACACGAGTGATATTATGACATAGTTATTATTTCAATTTTTAAATAATAATAAATTGCAATTGGTTTATTGACATTTTTGAAACTACAGTGATTTTAATTGCTGTGATATACATTTGAAGCGCAATGTTAGAGACTGTTTGATGGGAAAGATACAATGTTGTAATATCCCCGGGGTCCATTTTATGGCTCGAAAGTAGCCGAGGCTCGTATGTAGCCAGGGCGCGTTGCGTTGTTTGTACAGGTGTGTGTGTGTGTGTGTGTGTGTGTGTGTGTGTGTGTGTGTGTGTGTGTGTGTGCCATCACATCTAACTTCAAGCCATCGCAAGGACAACACCAACTCAACTCACACCAACATGAAAACAGAAAAACAAAACATCTGGACTGGACACTGTACAAAGTCCACAGTCACGAGAAGCCGTAGTCTACAAACAATACAAGGATGGGATATTCTCGTGAAATTGAGAGAAGCGTGCAAAAAGGTGGGGATGGCACATACAACCAAAGCCACTGCCCACCAACACGCGAGACGTCTCTCAAAGCTTTGTATATTTTTTTGCTTTCTGAAATCCAACAATACCAAATAAACTTTAGAAGCCGGGACCTAGCTATTTACTCGCTCCTAAAACGATGGCAAGAAATAGAGGAGAACATACAACCCTCAGGTGCATCGTGAGTAGGGGACTCTCCAGCAGGGCAGAGAACCACGTGAGACAAAAAGATCGGGTCTCAACCGCACCGAGAGCACAGTAGCATATATGCGAAACAGATCCGCTATATAGCTCCGACAATACCGCCGTCATTGTCTCACCTCATACCTCTTGGCCTGGGAGCCACATTTACAGTCTTGCTAACACAGACGAGAGGGATACCACAACATCGGACGAAACAAAAGTAAACAAGGAAATAAAACCGAAAACCTCGAGAGACGAGGTGCTAGGGCAACGAGAGAGCGAGGCAGGCCGGCTAGGACGCTCCCCTCACATTGCTATATCGACCAAAGTACCAAAGGACAAGATCACGTACACCGGAGCCCGCTTGCCACAGAAAGCTTCGATTCCTAACTCCTGAACCAACGCTGTCAACAAGCCGGTTAAGCGGGACAAACCTCAAAGAACTACGTTCCGTCCAACTAAACCACGCGTCTCGAGGACGGAAGGGCAAAAGATTGGACACAACCTCGATCACCACGAATTTCAACCCAACGAGGATCCGAGAGGGCCATCAACGAACGTACCGAGGCAATCAACGAGTGGACCGAGAAATGGACCTACTACAATCCGGTCCAAGTCACTTCAAAAGTGGACAACACCTCTGAGATCAAGGCTGAGAGGGGCACGAGGTCTGGAAGGGCTGCTCAGGTTGGTGGACAACATCATCAGGCTGAACGGCGGAACCAGTGGCCACCCAACACGGCCATGGAGGGGGTGCAAGACAAGAGAAACGAAAGTAATCCAGCACCAACGTCACATGTTAAAAAGATGCTCGCAATGTCCTACAATACTCTCATCTTTGCAAGGGCATTGTAACAAGACGGCCTCTTCGGCCTTCCGTCACCAAATTGGATCATCACGAGAGAGGTGGGGCAGAACTTTTAGGCCTTATGTGGTGTCTAGGTGTCTTATGTGAATACTTTGAATTATAATAAATCATAGAATATCGTCAGCTGCGATTAAATCGCCAGGACGCCGTTTGACAAATTTAATCCACATAAGAAAAATCTTTTAACCACGCGTTATTGCGAATATCATCTTAAATTTATAATTTGGAGAAAGACCTTCTGTCTTTCTCACACATATAATCCCGGCATTGTATTCCGAGCGGATTAGCATAGAAACAAACACAGCGAGCGAATCGTACACTCACAAACATCTAACACACATTCTGTTTCTTTTCGACGAAGATCTTCGTACAATTCTTTAAATATTCACGCCAATCCCTTCAAATTAATTTCTTTCCTATCAGAAGTCTTCCAAATACCGGTCGAGTCCTTTGATAAAATATTTACAAGTCCGTCATGGCAAAGCCGATCCTGATTATAGCAAGACCTTTTTTATTATCACCAAACTCGCTTCACGAGTACCAAAATTAATTTTGCCTCGCTTCTCGAGATTTGTCCCATTGCTAAATTTAATCAAAGTCTCGCTTATCGAGCGTTGCATAGGGCTGACCTTTTTTCACTCGTTGAGTCCCGATGATGAAGGGTCAATCTTTCTAGGCTTGCTCATGCTCGCTGTCTGAAAGGCCACTCTGAGGGATCTTCTGAATAAAATTTAATTTAATTAAATTCTTTAAATTCCTCTCAGGCGTGAATAATCCCAAATATGATTTTGTATCACGCGACATACACATACACACACACTTGCAAACGTACTCTCACACATGTGAATGACTTTTATGAGGAGAGATATTTTCGAAAAAAGTTTCAAAAAGGAGCGAAATCAATCACAAAATACTTCTAAGAAGTAAAAAAAGGACGCCAAGTATTAAATCCCAAAAATTCGAATTCAAGAAAATCACAAAAATTCCAAATTTAAAGGAAATCCTACAAATATAAAATCTGAAATTAAAAAAAAAAAATACAAATCACTCTAGCCAAGCCAAAAACTTGGCACACGTAAATTATTAAAGAGCAAGTAAAACTAAAAAATTTTGCCTGCAGGGTTAAGAACCAATATGCTCGGCGAGGAAAAATCGAGTCCAGCAGCCCTTACTGTTTAATGAAGGAGTGAATGAAGGAGAGAATAAAAAATAAAATAATTGATCAAGTGCACTTGTAAGCAACCACGAAAATAGACACAAGAGGTAATGGCAGAGTAACCCTTTCAAACTTAGCGACGATGAAGTGCGACCATTAAACGACCATGGTTGATATTATGAAGCTGCACGACCCTGGTGCTACGGTTGCTAACGTATCATGGTACATCATTCAAATGACTTCATGGTCGCCCCTAGTCGCTTCACAGTCGCAAAAAAGATAAATGACCGTCATTGGGTTTGCTAGGGGAATTAGTGAGTAACTATGAGAAAAGTTCACTGAGAAAAATCTTGTACATTGTTTATATTTAAATGAACGAACAATGATTATCATTATTTCTGGAATAGTTGAAGATCTTCTATTGATCTTTTGTTATGTCCGGATTTAGTAGTATCACTGTACATAATAGTTGCAATAATAATAAATATCGTTGCTACTTCTTTTGTCATACATTTTTTCGGTGTAATATATGGAATGTTATTTTCATTTCATAAAAAATTATCTTTTATTTTCCTCTCTTAACGGCCAATGGTTCAAATATCGAATAATCATCTTAACTATTGAACGCCGATGACATCCACGACGTATAGAAAAATGCGACCAGGCCTGGATTTACGATAATTGTCGTAGATGCACGTGATGATTAAGCAATCGTATTAGGAAATTCAAGATTCTAGTCAACCATATAAAGAGCAATGCTCTAATTACGGTTAAATTAACAAATCTTATAACGATCATTGCACGTAATGCTTCAGGAATCGTAAGCAAACTACAGTAGTCGATCGGATAACTTAACTCGACGGGACTGGAAACGTTCACATAACTTAATTTTCCCCTCATTTTTCCACTCACGTGTGTAATTGCATGCGCACTACCATGTTGGCAATACGCATGCTCGTAGATGTTTCGCGGCCGGCCGTAGGCTTGGAGTGGGGAGAGACTGTCATAGGGATAATTCAGATATGGGAATGTATTGCCATGGTTAGGAGTTGAGTTATGTGGGCGGTCACGTTATCTGATCGTCTACTGTACTTGACAGTAAAATATACAAGGGAACATAACCTGTGTAATCACTATATGAGTAGGTACAATAATTTTCTATCTTATCTCGAGGAAATCTTACAGCACCTCCCGGGCTTATTTTTCTCAACCCTGCAGGCAACATTTTTTAGTTTGGCTCGCTCTTTAATAATTTACGCGCGCCAAGTTTTTGGCTTGGCTAGTGTGATTTGTATTTTTTTTTTAAATTTCAGATTTTATATTTGTAGGATTTCCTTTAAATTTTGAACTTTGTGATTTTCTTGAATTCGAATTTTTGGGATTTAATACTTGGCGTCCTTTTTTACTTCTTAGTAATGTATACAAGCGGCGGGAAAAATTCCGAGTTAATGGGATTTTCAGATCCTGATTTTGCGAGTGATGCAGAGGCGCGTAAGTCCACCACCGGGTATGCCTTTCGTATGTCTAATAACATCGTTTCATGGTCGTCGCTGCGACAAAAACTGGTCACACTCAGCACTATAGAAGCTGAGTATGTAGCAGCAGCAACGACTGCAAAAGAGGTTGTGTGGCTTAGAAAATTGTTAAATGATCACGGGTGTCCACTCAATACTGCGACACTGTTGCAAATGGACACTCAAAGTGCAATCCGTCTAATAAAGAATCCCGAGTTCCACAAAAGGACAAAACATATAGACATTAAGTCCCATTATGTACGACAAGTATACAAGAATAGAGAAATGTCTTTGCAGTATGTATCAACTGAACGGCAGTTAGCCGATGTATTTACCAAAGCGTTGCCCAAGAAGCCGTTTGGTTTCCTGTGTACAAATCTAGGTATAGTATCTCGATGTACTCAAACGACGGGAGTGTTGAAAATATAGTTTTCGCATATCGAGTACAAGCGCATGCGCGTACAGATTAAGCGGAGAGACCCGAGCGTTCGTCTCTCAACGTCTCATCTAGTCAGTCTATTGTAGCACGCCAAGAATAAAACAAGTTTATCTTTATCACGTCTACGGTGTCTCAGTTATCTTCTTTTCTCTCCGTTATCGGTTTTTTTCAACATAAAACCCTCAACAGTTACGATTTTTTCATGTTTTCAGCAAATTTTCGAATCGAGCGGCATGATCCCAGTAAACACGTTTCATTACAGCAATGTAACCAGGAAGTTACAAGTGACATAACCGATGTTACACTTATGTTACGTAACCGCTATGTAGCATAGAAGTAACATGTTTATGTCACATTTGTTATGTTCACCTTATGTACGTGCAATGTACCAATGTGACGTTACAGTCACATGACCAAAACGTGTAACCACCATGTAACATGTCTATAACAATGTGCGTATAACATTGGAAATAGGCTGGTATTGTTAATGTTATAGAACGTTGCTACGTTGCAGTTCCATAACTAGCATTCGTAATGATTACGTACCATGCATGCGTAATGTACGTAATAATAGTTATCCCTGCTGAAAATTCCCACGCAGGAACCTGTACGGGATCCAACGTGGGAACCCACGTAGAATCCCATATGGTGTTTTCGGACAAGCAACCCACATGGTAACCTGTACGGGATCCCACATGGTGACCCATGCAGGTTTCTTGTCTGAAAACTGCACGTGGGATCCCGTACGGGTTGTTGTATGGGAACCTGTACGGGTTCCCTGTCGAAAAACACCATGTGGGATCCCCCACAGGTTTGTGCGTAGGAACCCATACGGGTTCCCTATCCGAAAACACCACGTGGGATCCCGTGCGGGTTATTATGTGGGAACCCATACGGGATCCCACGAGGTGACCTGCACGCATTTTTGCGTGGGAACCCGTAGGGTCCGAAACATCACGTGGGAACCCGTACGGGTTTTTATATGGGAAGCCATACGGGATCTCACGTGGTGACCCATACGGGAACCCAAACAGTGTTTTAAATGTTTCACGCCTCTTTGCGTGGCCGGGACCCAAGTGAGAAAAAAACAATATAGGTTACCCTTTCTTAGGGTACGCTCCTTTGGCAATCCTCGAAGAGAACATTTCCGAGTGAACGGAAATTCTCTACGAGAATTAAATGAACAAGTACAATTACATAAGGCGCACAGTGGGGCCACATCCCAAAAAGCTGGCCAAAAGTCGACAACGTTATAAATTCGGCTGAAAATCAGTACTCGGGGGTTTTTCGGGTCGCTGACTATGAATCTAAAGTCAAAATTTGAAATAATAACAAAATGGCGGATTTGAAGTCTCAAATGCTCGAAAAAAGTCGAAAGCGTCATAAATTCGGCTGAAAGTCAGTACTCGGAGGTTTTCGGGGTCGCTGATTATGAATCCACACTCCAAATTTGAAATAAAAACAAAATGGCGGATTCTATTTTTTGGTAAAAAATCAGCGTTACTGGAACGTAAAAACTATTTCAAATATTCCGCTCAAATGCTAACACAAAACTACAACTTTTATGTGTAGACATTTTTTTTCAATTACTTCAAATTTCCAAGATATATTCATTTGGAAAGAAAACGGCGATTTGTAAAATTTTTAATTTAAAAATGTGAAGAAATTCACAAATTAGTAGCACTTTAATATAACCAATTATGGGGCACATCTGAGATGGTCGAAAAAAAGTGGCTGAGTTGACAGAGAATCCCTCATATATAGATATAGCGCTCTTCAACTCGACCGACCGCGACACGCTGCTTGGATGGGTGCCAATGTATTTCAGTGTACAATGAAGACCGCAATAAAATTCGAGAAAAAGATTCTATTCAAGAAAAACATTCCACGTCGTTAATGTACGAAATTCAGAAAACTGTGTTTTATATTGCAAAAACACGTAGCAATGACACGCGCGCAGCTAAGCGCAGCCATTTTCGATGTTTTCCATTCAATAATACATCCATCTACAACACGTGATAGGTCAGCTCGTGGAACACTGTGGAACTTATCAACTTTTCTCTACGTTTTTAGAATTTTCACTTGTAATTTTCCGTGAATTTTCGTACAAATGATTCATTTATTATTATCGCATGAACTATTATTATCAATTTTCAGTTAGACAATGATTTTCTACTCACTTTCAGCTGTTGATTCCATTCGAAAAAATTCGAATCGGAAACATTGTAAAGTTTTGGCGTCCTGTTCAATACAGCGTCGAAATGGTCATTTACTGCACGACGCGTCGAGCTCGCTCGAGGGCTCCCTTTCAACTGCCGTACAAAAGTAGGTATAAGGGCCAGGGCCCGCTGATGCCAAGAATTTGACCTTCGGACTCTTCCCCCACCTAACCCACGACTAAAAATTACCGAAACTTAAACTTTATTTTCCGACTTTTGGCCAGCTTTTTGGGATTTGGCCCCACTGTGAGGCGGCAAGAACTCCTTGATTCTTTTGATACCGACTTATGTTAATATTCTGTGCTCCCACCCGTCTATATATGCATAACGTTCGCATAATCTGTATAGGAGTTCAGCGGTTGCTGTCCTGCGACATGTCGGGCCAAGTCTCGGAACTAACGCGACGTGGTTTGTGGTGATAGTAATAATAATCCTCTGCGTTAACCCATACAGGATTCCATACGGGATTCAGCCTCCCACATTGCTCCACATAAATTCCCATATAGGTTCCTGTACAAGAATTTATTTTCTGCATCCTCTCGTACAGGATCGCGTACAGGATTCAGCTTCCCACGTTGCCCCACACAGGTTCCCATGTAGGTTTCTGTACAGGAATCTATTTCCTGCATTCTTCCGTACAGGATCCCGTACAGGATTCAGCTTCCTGCGTTGAACCACACAGGTTCCCATGTATGTTCCTGTACAAGAATTCATTTCCTGCGTTGTCCCGTACAGGATTCGGCTCCCCACGTTGACCCATACAGGTTCCCATGTAGGTTCCTGTACAGGAACTTATTTCCTACATTTTTCCGCACAGGATCCCGTACAGGACTCAGCTACGCACATTGTCCCACATAGGTTCCTGGGTAGGTTCCTGTACAGGAATTTATTTCTTGCGTTCAGCCGTACAGGATCCCGTACAGAATTGGGCTCCCTACGTTGATCCACACAGGTTCTAATGTAAGTTCCTGTACAGGAATTTACTTCCTGCGTTCTCCGGTACAGGATCGCGTGCCAAATTCAGCTTCCCACGTTGACCCACACAGGTTCCCATGTAGGTTTCTGTACAGGAATTGCTAGCTGTCGTTCTCCCATATGGGATCCTGTACAGGATTCAGCTATCAACATTGTCCCCCACAGGTTCTCATGTAGGTTCCTGTACAGGAATTTATTTCCTGCGTTCTCCTGTACATGATCCCGTACAGAATTAAACTTCCCACGTTGCCCTACCCGGGTTCCCATGCAGGTTCCCGTACAGGAATGTTCATCCTGTACAGGAAACCGTACGGGATGCCATAATTTCCTTGGCTGTCTCCATACATGCCCACACTGAAACCCGTACGGGAATTTTAAGCAGGGATGTGTAGGTTATACAAATGTTCATGCAACGTTAAATATTGCAGTTACATAATTCGCAATACACACGTTCTATTACAGCTATGTAACCAAGAAGTAGCAAGTGACGTAACCGACGTTACATTTATGTTCCATAACCACTATGTAACATGAAAGTAACATATTCGTCACATTTTTTATCTTCACGTTATATACGTGCTATGTACCGATGTGACGTTACATTAACATTGCCAAAACGTGAAACCGTCATGTAACATGGCTATAACAATGTATGTATAACATTGGAAACAGGCAGGTAATATAAACGTTATGAAACGTTACTATATTGCAGTTGCATATCTAGTATTTGTAACGATTACGTACCATACATGTAGCGTAATGTAAGGAACAATAGTTATGTTCAGGTTATACAAATGTTATGCAACTTTAAGTATTGCAGATACATAATTTGCAGTACACACGTTTCATTACAGCAATGTAACCAGGTAGATACAAGTGGCGTAACCTATGTAGGTTTCTGTACAGAAATTTATTTCCTGCGTTCTTCCCTACAGGATTTATCTTGCCACGATGACCCACACAGGCTCCCATGTAGGTTCCTGTACAGGAACTTATTTCCTGCGTTCTCCCGTACAGGATCCTGTACAGAATTTAGCTACCCACATTGCCCCACACAGGTTCCCATGGAAGTTCCTGTACAGGAATTTATTTCCTGTGTTCTCCTGTACAGGGTTCCGTACAGGATTCAGCTGCTTGCATTGACCCACACAGGTTCCTATGTACGTTCCTGTACGGGAATTCATTTCCTGTGTTGTCGCGTACAGGATCCCGTACAGGATTCGGCTCCCCACGTTGACCGATACAGGTTCCCATGTAGGTTCATGTACAGGAATTTATTTCCTGCATTTTCCCATACAGGATCCCGTACAGGATTCAGCTTCCCACGTTGCCCCACACAGGTTCCCATGTAGGTTTCTGTACAGGAATCTATTTCCTGCATTCTTCCGTACAGGATCCCGTACAGAATTCAGCTTCCTGCGTTGAACCACACAGGTTCCCATGTATGTTCCTGTACAAGAATTCATTTCCTGCGTTGTCCCGTACAGGATCCCGTACAGAATTGGGCTCCCTACGTTGATCCACACAGGTTCCAATGTAAGTTCCTGTACAGGAATTTATTTCCTGCGTTCTCCGCTACAGGATCGCGTACCAAATTGTTACAATTATGTTACGAAACCACTATGTAACATGAAAGTAACATATTCGACACATTTGTTATCTTCACATTGTATATGTGCCATGAACCGTAGTGACGTTACAGTAGGGTTACCAAAACGTCTAACCGTCATGTAACATGGCTATAACAATGTACGCATAACATTGGTAACAGGCTGGTAATGTAAATTTTATGAAACGGTACTTCATCCGAGATCCGTCACCGAGCTCTCGTGCCAACGAAACGGCCACCGAGAACCGATAAAGTCCTGTGTATTATCGTCCTCGATTAACATACAATCGTTAGAAAATTACCGGCGTCCTGTGGTCACGCAATCCTATAGGCTGCTATAGACTAAAGACTACATATTTTGACCAGCTCACTATTCGTGAGCTGGTCAAAATATGTCACTTCGGTGACGCAATCACTGCAATATATTATAAATTACTGACTGCAAGTGGGGGATTGTAAATTACATGTAACATCTAGGTATTGTTGCCTGTTACAATCTGTAACACTGCCGTACTATTTCCGGTACAGGCTTGTGTTTCGGATAGCAACACATAACTACAATATAACGGTTGCATTCGAAGTTACATAACCTGTAGTACTTATGAGTGGGAAATCATAACTAACGTGGAACTTACATATAACATCTAGTCAACATTACTTGTGTTAGATTCGGTTACATTGCCGTTACATTGCCGCTACCGAACTGTGTTTACTGGGATGCTTGGCTTAAAGCAAAAGTCTTGGCGATTTTTGTCCAAGCACCTGCATCGGTGCTTTTGCGTGGAAACATTTGTCAATGTCGATCCACGAGGATCTATAAAAAATATGATTTCCCACTCATAATCATGACAAACGGCGAAATTTCGGGCTTTTTCAATGCATTGCAAATCGGAGGACTCTGACTCCATCGCCCTTCTTGGCCAATTATTCTTCAGCAAGCACATTTCAATCGATGCTGCGAAGAGTCTGAGCAAGCTGATTTGTGGCATTTCGTTGCAAAAACGATTTTTCACTTTTTACCCACGATTGCGATTTCTTCATGTTCTCAGCAAATTTTCCAAAACCACCGAAAATATGCTTGGCTTAAACAAGAGTCTCGGCAATTTTTTTCCAGGCACCTGCATCGGTGCTTTTGCATAGAAATATCTGTCAATGATGATCCACAAGGACCTACGAAAAACATGATTTTTTGCTCATAATCACGAAAAACAGCGAAATTTCGTGTTTTTTCAATGCATTGCAAGGCAAATCGGAGGACTCTAACTCCATCGTCCTTTTTGGCTGATTATTCTTCAGCAAGCACATTTTAATCGATATTGCAAAGGATCTTACCGAGTAAATTTTGTGGACTTTCGTTGCAGAAACGATTTTTCACTTTTTACCTACGCACAGTAGGAGAAAAGCCCAAAAACCTGGCCAAAACCTCAAATGACCTTTGACGGGAATGAAAATTGGCTTACAGGGGTTTTCAAGGTCGCTGATTACGAATCTGAAAGCCAAATTATCGTAAACAAAATGGCCGATCCAATATGGCTGACATGAATGTTAAAAAGTTGCCAGATGTCGACAAAAATTGGTATTCACGGGTTTTCAAGGTCGCTGATTACGAATCCGCAAGCCAAATTATCGTAAAAAAAATGGCCGATCCAATATGGCCGACATGAACGTTAAAAAGTTACCAGATGTTGACAAAAATTGGTATATACGGGTTTTCAAGGTCGCTGATTACCAATCCGATATCTATTGTTTATAACTTGCAACAAAGAGCTTACAGCAAATTGTTATAAACAAAATGGCCGAGAATCCTGCTAAATAGATAAATTAATATATAAAAAAAATCATCATAATAAAATAAACGTGAACAGTGTATTCTACGCAATTATCATTTTTATTTCCAAAGTACATACGGAACGTTTCAAAAATAGAAAATTTTATTCTTAATCAAAATCGTAATCGGAGTCGGAGTCGGAGTCAGAATCATTATCCGAGTTTGTATCTATTACAACTCCCGGCACGGCTTCTTTCCTTGTCAGCACCAATTCTTTGTAACCGGATCCTGTAATAAAGACATAAAATTGTAGAAAATTGGTGTTAAAGGAAAAGATAAAATTTTCAATTAATACAATAACTTGAACAATGTACATTATTTTACCAAATAAATAACCGCAATAATTGAAATAATTTTTAAAAAATTAGACAGAAAATATTGACATGGATGTGGTTAAAAGAAAGCTTTGCTTACTATATAATATATATATATTCCAATTTTTTATTTCAAGCGTATAACAGCCGTCTTGTCCGTTATGATGCTACTTCACCCATTCTCAGGTAGAGGCGCAGAGGCTGCTCAATAGTGCCGCGTGCACGCTCGGCTACCGCACGATGCGAAAAAAATCATAACGGACCAGACGCACGTTTTCCGCAGGTAACTCTTGTAAATTTCGAAAGCTTATACATTAAACTAAAGGCCGAGACTAGGAGCTTTGCAAAATGTGACAAAATATATAACTTTTCGGACCGTTGAAAATATAAGTTTTCAAAATTATTCAATTTTATTTATGCCGAAGGCTATACTACATTTCAATCATTTATACATAAAGTTTAGATTCAACCGATGTAAAAATATGTTCTACATACCTCCAGAAGTCGTATCCATGTTGCAGAATTGAAATTAAACCCGTCACTCTAAAGTTATGGGTTTTTGAAGTCAGCATTATTTTCGTCTGTTCAGCGCGTGACACGTACACTCTTCACGAACACTAACTGCCAACTGACGCTGCGGCGCAGGTATACACTTAAAGGGCTTTCCCTTCCACAATAGAATGCAGTTACTAGTCCTCTACCTGAATGACTACTCAACTGACCCTATTTCGAAAATTTATTTTTTGGGGTTTTGGCCAGGTTTTTGGGCTTTTCTCCTACTGTGCTACGATAGCGACTTTTTCATGTTTTCAGCAAATTTTTGAATCGAGCGACATAATGCTTGCCTTAAAGGAACAGGCTTGGCGATTTTTTCCAAGCACCTGCATCGGTGCTTTTGAATAAAAACATCACTTAGTGAGATTCCCCCAAGATCTCTTAAAGATGCGATTTTTTACTCACGATCAACAATAACAGCGAAAATTCCGGTTTTTTCAATCGATTCCAATGCAAACCGGAGGGCTCTGACTCTATCGCTACTTCTTGGCCAATTATTCTTCAACTAGCATGTTTCAATCGATGCTGGAAGGATCCGACTAAGTTAATTTGGGGAATTTTTCCCATAGCGATTTCACAATTTTTGCCTATACCCTCTGATTTTTTCATGTTTCGGCGAATTTTTGAACGGAGTTGAACTATGCCCAACTCAAAGCTACAGTCTTGGCTATCTTTTTCAAAGCACCTGCATTGAATAAAAACATCGGTCAATGAGAATCCTCGAAGATCTCAAAAATACGATTTTTTATTCACGATTAACAAAAGAAGCCAATCATCGTGTGTTTTGAAGTGATTACAAGGCAAATAAGAGCACACCGACCCGACCACTTATCTTGGCCAATTATAATTTAAATAATTTAAATATGTTAATGCCAAGGAATTTCAATAAATAAGCAACGAGAACAATTAAACTTTTATGAGAACTCAGCGAACTCGCTCATAACAATGATTTTAATACGTCTTTCAGGTGAGGGATATTAATACGAAATTGATGTCCACTTGATACTAAGTTGATGTTGTGTTGATACCAAGTTGATGTAAATAATTCATCAATTACAAAATACTTCTCAGAAGTAAAAAAAAGGATGCCAAGTATTAAATCCCAAAAATTCGAATTCAAAAAATCTGAAATTAACAAAAAAAAAACAAAAAAAAACCAATCACAGAAGCCAAGTCAAAAACTTAGCGTGCGTAAATTATTAAAGACCAAGCCAAACTAAAAAACTTGGCGTGCAGGGTTAAGAAAAATAAGCCCGGAAGGTGCTGTAGGATTTCCACAAGATCAGATAGAAAATTATTATACCTACTCATATAGTGATAACACAGATTATTATCACTTGTATTTTTTACTGTCAAGTACAGTAGACAATCGGATAACTTGACTGCTCGCGAATCTTGACACTCCCTATAACCGTTTCTCACCGCTTCAAACCTTTGAACGACCGCGAAACATCTATGAGCATGCGTATTGCCAACATGCGTAGTGCGCATGCGCTTAGACACGTGAGTAGGAAAATGAGGGGAAAGTTAAGTTATGTGAATGTTTCCGGTCCCGTCGAGTTAAGTTATCTGATCGCCTACTGTAGTTTGCTGACGATTACTGACCGAGAATATTTATGACAAGGAAGTAGTTATTGTGATTTATAAAATTCGGACATAACCAATCCAGATAGACAGCCATAATTATCACGCCATGCATACATTCAATGAAGCAAATTTTCCAGTATATTGGCTACATGTTGTGATGCATGCCCATTAGTTGATTTAGTATGATGAATTTACAAAACATTTCGATCTCATCATGTCGTTTACCAATGCATCATCCGTTGACTACAAGATGAACTCATAAGCCGGCAAATTTACATTCTGCAAAGAATATTTGCAGATGGATATCATATGAAAGCCATTCAATGATTTCTTTAGTGTATTCACTAGGTTAGCATTGAAAGTATACATGTCATGCATGCAATATGATGGCGTTATGCGTGTGTCTCAGTTATACATTCGATGAGCGCAATATGACGGCGACATGCATGTTTCTTAGTGATACATTCGATGAGCGCAATATGACGGCTGCAAAATCACTGCAAAATGACAGCATGTTGTGACAAGCCTCGCATCTTTTGCAAGTCCAAAAAATTAATTATAAAGTTATTAATAATGTTCACCAATATCTGAGAATTTTTGCAAACCACGGCCGCCATATTGAATTTTTGAAAATTGTTTTCATTTACTTAGAAAAAAAATTATTTCAACTAATTTTCTTTGATGTTTGAATTTTTTTGTTCTATATTTCAGTTTCATATAAGCAAACAAACTTTTAAAAAAGTTGCACTATTTTTCATCATTTTTTTTTATCAAATAGAACCCCCATTTTGAATTCTACAAATTTCCCTATAGATTCGATTGAGATATTCGAATTCGCGAAACTGTAAAAAAAACTAAGGAATTGACTTTCACGAATATCTCATTTTTTTGAATTTTCGGATGCTATATTGAATCGTCTATTTTTTCAATTCTTAATTTATTAATTACTTTCATTTTTAACTGTGTATATATAATATTCAAATGTGATTCGTTTTCCCTGGCATGTCACCACTGATATATCATATAAGTGAAGAAAATTCATAAGTACTCGGTAGCGTAATAGGTAGCGTGTTGGGTTGTTAGGTAGGATAGTAGGCAGGTCGCAGGTTCGAATCCCACTGGAGACAGAAGAAATTGAAATATAATGAAATTGGGTGTTTTTTTAATTTTTTTAAAATGTAATCGGTTCAGAAGCTATGTAAATGAAAAAATATACATAATAAATTTTTTTTCAAGCAATAGAAATTGAAAAAAAAAAATCGTATGAAAATTACAATAATACCTCACATCCCGACGGTCATATGAGCTTCATATGAGCGCAAGCAATTTCACCAGGGTATGACGACAATATGATCTTCGTATGAGCACCACAATTTCGTCACGCCGTGACTGCCATATGAGCCCCGTATGATGTGTTATTGTCAATCATCGTATGATGCAAATGTGACTTCCAGATGAGCACTCATAAGCGACACACAGCTGTGAGTGTTCCTTTGCGTCATAGATGTATGCAATATGATGCCAATATGAGCTACATTTGTCTATCTGGGCAAAGGTCAATAAGATTCTCAACTATTCCAGAAATAATGATAATATCATTGTTCGTTCATTTAAATATAAACCTTGGACAAGATTTTTCTCAGTGAACTTTTCTCATAGTTACTCACTAGTTTACCCTTACCTCTTGTGTATATTCTCATGGTTGCTTACTAGGGCACTTGATCAATTGTTTTCTTTTTCATTTTCTCATTCAATCAACTCCTTCGTTAAACGATAAGGGTGGATGGTCTCGGTTTTTCCTCGCCGAGCGTATTGGTTCTCAACCCTGCACGCCAAGTTTTTTAGTTTGGCTTGGTCTTTAATAATTTACGCACGCTAAGTTTTTGACTTGGCTTCTGTGATTGGTTTTTTTTTGTTTTTTTTTTGTTAATTTCAGATTTTTTATTTTTAGGATTTTTTTTGAATTTAATACTTGGCGTCCTTTTTTTCACTTCTGAGAAGTATTTTGTAATTGATTTCACTTCTTTTTGAAAGTTGTTTCGAAGTATCTTCACTGATTTAATTCATTAACATGAATTTTATATAAATTGTTGTTGAAATCATCGAAAATGAAGAAGAACAAAAAATGAAAGTGCATGGCTTGTTGTGTATACGCAGTTGGAAATACAGTACAGTTATTTCGGTACATTCTTTGTATATCAAAAAAAATTTAATTGTTTCAATTGATTGATATCTCTTGTAATGTAACTATATTTGATAGGAATGCCTAAAATTATACACTGAGAAAAAAATTGTCGAATGAACTATATTTGTAGTCGCATACGCACGAGTAAATATTTATTTGGTATAACTAAATAATTAGTTTCTTGAATAATTCTGCGCTTCAGTTGACGAAAATATGATTCATACAAAAAAAATTGGAGTCGTACAACTAAATATTTAGTCGTGCGTATGCGACTGAAGATTTAGTTCATTCAACCATTTTTTTCTCCGTGCTGCCAGTTATATTAGAGGAAATATTCGCTATAAAGACAGTGTGAAATTCAATTATAATCCAATACGCAGATATTCTCAAGCAATGCTTTGTAAAACCTTTCCGTAGATTCGCAATTGTCGACAAAAATAAGCAAGAAAAATTAAATTCCTATAACTATCACAGCCCTATGATCCAAATTGGTGATGGTACAATATACATGGCGTTAAAAAAATTAGGCTCAAAAGTTTTATTAGGTATAAGAAAGGGCGTGTGAAAATATGGGCTCTTAATATTAATGTTAACATCGTACTCATCGCATTTTTCTATTTTCCATAAGAATAACATGGGAAGAATTATTTTTACGTCTTCTGATTTTTATGACTAACAAACAATTCATCATAAGAGAAATCTACAAACAGAATTGGAACTATTAGTTGCATCGACAAAATGTGCATAAACTTTCGTGTGAAACATAAATCGAGCTTTCCAGTCATTGCAACCAATAGTTCTTACTATAGGAATAAAAAAAATGGAACGCTTTAAGAAGCAGTAGAAGTTTGCTTAAAAATTTCATTTTTCTAGTAAGAAAATGACATTTATTGTAGTGTAACAGAATATTATTATTCGATTTTATTTTTGAATAGAATTTTAAAAAAATGTATAAGCCAAATTCTACCGCACAACTTTCTAAAGACGTTATTTTTTATTATTATTATAGTGAGAACTATTCTTAAACATTTCTCGAGAGTTTAATTTGTATTTTACATGAAATTTTATTCACATTTTGATGATAAAACTAATCGTTCCGTTATAAAATCGGCCAAATCTTCGAAAAATTGAACTTTGACATTGAATAACTTTTAAACGAGTGGACTTATCAAAATTAACTCGAAACCTTTTTTGTAGAGCGTTCAATTCTGTACAAAGATATGTCTGTAGATTTCTCTTATGATAAATCGTTTGTGAGTTATAAAAATCAGATGACGTAAGAATAATTTTTCCCATGTTGTTCTTATTCCGAAACGGCTCACGCAAATCTTCATTCAGATTTTTTTTATAGAGCGTTAACAAATATAGCCTTAAATTAAAGTAAGATAGTGGTTTAGCTTAAAGTTTAAGTTAGATTTCGGTTTAGCCTAAAATTTGAGATAAACTTTGGTTTAGCCTAAAATTTGAGTTAAATTATGGTTTAGCCTGAAATTTAAGTCAGATTTTGGTTTAGCCTAAAATTTAAGTTAGATTTTGGTTCAGCCTAAAATTTAAGTTTAATTTTGGTTTAGCCTAAAATTTAAGTTAAATTTTGGTTTAGCCTAAAATTGAAGTTAGATTTTGGTTAAGCCTAAAATTTAAGTTAAATTTTAGTTTAGCCTAAAATTTAAGTTAGATTTTGGCTTAGCCTACAATTTAAGTTAGATTTTGGCTTAGCCTAAAATTTAAGTTAAATTTGGGTTTAGCCTAAAATTCAAGTTAAATTTTGGTTCAGTCTAAAATTTGAGTTAAATTTTGGTTCAGCCTGAAATTTAAGTTTGATTTTGGTTTAGCCTGAAATTTAAGTTAGATTTTTGTTTAGCCTAAAATTTAAGTTAGATTTTGATTTAGCCTATAATTCAATTTAAATTTAGGTTCAGCCTAAAATTTAGGTCAAATTTTGGTTTAGTCTAAAATTCAAGTTAAATTTTAGTTTAGCCTAAAATTTAAGTTAGATTTTGGTTTAGCCTAAAATTTAAGTTGAATTTTGGTTTAGCCTAAAATTTGAGCTAAATTTTGGTTTAGCCTAAAATTTAAGTTTGATTTTAGTTTAGCCTCAGAATGAGGTCAAATTTTGATTCAGCTTCAAATTGAAGTTAGATTTTGACTTATTAGGGCTATATAATGATATATATTCATAGACATGCTTTATAGATAGAAAATGCTATTTAAAGAAATCGAATCTCGAATGACTATTTAAATATAAGTTGAGACCTGAAATCGCGGCCACCCTAATATATATAGTATAAATACATGTATTAATAAAACAACATTTAAATACATAGATATACATAGAAATACATAGTACATAGATATAAATATACCTGAATATACCTCTATATGCCTTTATATACCAGTATATACATGTATATACCTATATATACTTGTATGTATATACCTATATATACCTGTATATACCTATATATACTTGTATATACTTGTACGTAATAAAAACTAAAAACTCATTATTTAGTTTAATTTAAGTATTCAAATCATTATCCTAAGAAATATGATTTAAAAAACTGTTGTACCCCGAGCAAGTAGCAACAATACGTTATTGCCACATAGCAAGAGTATTGACCGGACGTTCCAGAACGTTCGATTTGTCAACGCTAACAAATAACTGCAGGTCTTTGACCGCTGCTGACAATGCAGCGCGTGTACAAATGACGAAACGCAATTATCCAAAATCGTGAGCCTCCAGCTCACGACAAAATTCGACAGTCTTCGAGGAACTCTCGAAGCGGTTGGTCGATCACTAAACTACACTTCTAATTACATATTAATCATTAGATTAACCATCCCGGTTATTTCTCAATAAAGTCAACGTGCTTTTAAATTACGTCGAACCGAGCAAATTCATTTGCCTTGGCAAATAACCCACAAATCCGGACCTCATTTCCTCCTCTCGAGTTGAGTCGAAATTCGAGGTCACAACATTGGTGGCAGCGGTGGGATGCCAACAGTTCGAAAAATCGATATAATATCGATTGTACGAGAAACTGGACGAGAGAAGATACTCCAAGACTCCAGGTGACCGAGGACCAAGGATCCGAGGATCAAGGAAGGAAGGACGATCAACCGAACCGAAGACTCCCTGAAGAGGCACTTGGTATCCAGCGACGACATCGCTGAAGAAGGCAATCAGTAGTCCAGACGACCAACGCAAAGAGGGTCAAGATCATCATGCGTCTTCTCATCTTACTGTAAGTGATGGAACAAAAATTTTTGTAACTCGCCAAAGCCAGCAATTTTTTAACGTCATATGTCGGACGACGAGCTAGTAGACAGACTCAAATTACGCGGAAATAAGTCAATTTCGAGATCGCTAGAATCATTTTTTGATCGTTCATTAGATTACGATCGAGTAGAAGAATCAACCGAAAACTCAAAAAAACGACGTAGGGCAACAGACAGTTCTGAAGAATTTGGACGTACTCCTGTACCCGCTAGACGTACTAAATTTATAGAAAAGAAAAGAAGAGTCACTGTAATTGGACTCGACCCTGAATTAGAGGACAGCGACCCTGAAGTAGAGAATAGCGACCCCTTTGACGTAGTAGAAACAGAACGCGGTCGAGAAATAAACCCGATAGATTTTTCATTGCTAAATATCGACGGACAGACGAACAATATGTCTAGACAAGAAACTCCAGAGAATGCGGAATACATGTCCCTTAAGGAGGCCCGTAGCCTCATACCCCGGTTTGACGGATCGAAACCGGAAGAAGTAGACGATATAATCGAAGCGTTCGGTTATGCCGATAAAAGCGTGGCCGTGCGAGATCGCGCGTCGTTGCTAGAATCAGTATTAGCGACAAAAATCGTAGGAAAAGCCCGAAAAGATACGCGATATAAACAGATAAGTTCATTCCGACAATTTAAAGAACAAATGACAGCTTTGTATGGCACGCGACGTACAGTAGCTGCGTTGCAAGTCGAATTTAATACGTGTAAGCAGAAACACGGAGAAACGGTATTAGCTTACGGTCAACGACTTGAGGGAATAATGATGGAATTAATTGACGCAAGTACGATAAACGAAGCTACAGCCGCGGGCAAACAAACAATCGAAACATATGTACGTCAACTAGCTCTGCATAATTTCGAAAGAGGATTACAAAGGGAATATCAGGTAATAATTAAGGCCCGAGGATTCACCGATTTAAGCGAGGCGCTCAAGGGTGCAATAGAAGAGGAAAAATCGATGCAAGGAGGAGATTCAATCTACCGTCAAACGCACACAAAAGAACCACAAAAATGCCACAAGTGCAACAGAATAGGGCACCTGGCCAAGGACTGCAGAAGTACAACTTCCGGCTATGGAAGACAGAGCCTTCCGGCAGCACCATCGAGAGGTATGAATCAACTAGAAGTAACCTGCCATTACTGCAAGAAGCCAGGACATTATCAAAGGGATTGTCGCAGTCGAATGCGAGATCAAGGGCAACAAAATAATCAAGGACAACAAAAACATCAAGGACCAAGAAAGGACTATCAAACGCAAACGGATACGAGCTGGAAAAATCGAGAACAAGAAAAATCTCGTAACGAAAAACGAGAAGAAATAGCCGAGAAGAAAACCCTAAGTTCACTCGACATTGGAATGCTGATTCGTAACCAAGGGAAAAATAATACGGGCACAGCTGTGAGGTCAACGATACGTACATTACGCGACGTTGGAGATAACGCGCCCGAGAAGACGAAATACGATCTGCAGCAAGGACGTACGGAAAAAATTTTTAATATGGATGTTCCGACGACAGAAGAAGCAGCCAACGATTTCTTTATCCCTTCAATGCATGCGAAGAGTGGAATGCTCACACTGAAAGGAGATACAGGCGCGCAGTGCAGCGTCATCAAAAAAGGCGTGCTCGATCAAAACATCGAAATAATAGATGAAATCGTTGAATTTAAAGGAGTTACCGGAATGACGTTCCGTGCATTGTGCAAAATCATGCTAGAATTGGAGACTCCTACAGCAAAAATAAATCACCCATTTTTTGTTCTCGAAGAGGATGCACCATTAGGAATAGATGGGCTAATGGGAATCGATTTTATGAAAAAACATAAAGTCGACATTTTAAATGGAGAGACGATTAAAATATATGGGCACTGTATGCCCTCAATAAATGGATCGAAAAAATTGTCCCTGCCAGCAAGAGCAGAAATTTTAATTTGCGCAAAGGCGACCGGCCCGACGCAAGGAATCATCGCAGGACGAACCTTGGAAAAGGGCGTGCAACTTGGCGAAGGGCTTGCCAAACGTAACGGTCACTGTTGTTTAACCGTGATTTGTAATACAAATAAATATTCGCTCGAGATAGAGAGACCGACGGTCGAGCTCGAGGAGGACAGAGGAGACTCCGCTGACGCAGCAGAAACCCGAGCATCTACAGCCGCGTTAAATACAGTAAACTCGTACTACGCGAATGAGCGTATAAAAAATATATGGAAAGAAATTACGAGAGAGACCTATCTCAACCCGGAAGAAGAAAAATATCTCAGGAATTTTTGCCAGGAATATGCAGACGTATTTCATATAGAGGGTGAACCCCTATATGGCACGAACAAAGTACAGCACGAAATACACGTAAAGGAAAATACTCTCCCGATCAAAGTACGTCCTTATCGACTCCCAGAAGTACACAAACAGGAAGTGATGAAACAAACGAAGGAAATGCTGAAAGAAGGAATTATTCGGCCGAGCAAAAGCCAATGGAACGCGCCTTTGTTGGTGGTGCCGAAGAAAACCGGTGTTGACGGCATAATAAGAAAAAGGGTCGTAGTTGATTTTCGAAAATTAAATGACGTCACCGAAGGCGACTCATACCCACTGCCTAATATTACGGAGATACTGGACCAGTTGGGACAAGCAAAATATTTTTCGACTCTGGATCTCGCATCGGGTTTTCATCAAATACCAATGGCGGAAAACGACAAGGGTAAAACCGCGTTTTCCACCCCGTTAGGGCACTACGAATTCAATCGCATGCCTTTCGGTTTAAAAAACGCGCCACCGACGTTCCAAAGATTAATGGACGCCGTATTAGCAGGAATACAAGGTATAAAATGCTACGTATAATTAGACGATATTGTCGTCTACGGAAGATCGTTCAAAGAACATAACGATCGACTCGAGGAAATTTTCGAGCGACTGAGAGAGGCGAATTGAAAATACAGCCTCGAAAATGCCAGTTCCTAAAAAAAAAGAAACGCAATATTTGGGACACATCATAACGGAGGTAGGGGTAAAACCAGACCCCTCGAAAATATCGGCAGTACAGGATTTCACTGCTCCAAAAAACGTGAAGCAATTACAATCGTTTTTGGGACTGATAGGATACTACAGGAAGTTCATTTTGGACTTCGCAAAAACTGCGAAACCTCTCACGGAACTGATAAAAAAAAAAAAAAAATACGATTGGACAGAAACATGCCAACTCGCATTCGAAAAGTTAAAGGAAAAAATCATCACTGCTCCAATTTTGCAGTACCCAGATTTTTCGAAGCCCTTCGTTATCACGACCGACGCATCAGACAAAGCAATCGGAGGCATATTATCACAAGGGAAAATTGGATCGGATTTACCCATATGCTATGCGAGTAGGACGTTGAACAAAGCTGAAATAAATTATTCTACAACGGAGAAAGAAATGCTCGCGATAGTATGGGCGGTAGCTCAATTTCGGCCTTATGTATAAGGAACTGCCTTTACAATCGTTACAGACCATAAACCCCTCACCTGGTTATTTAGCATAAAAGACCCAGGTTCGAGATTAATGCGATGGAGAATAAAACTTGAAGAATACGACTACACAGTCGAATATAAAGCTGGAAAAATGAATACAAACGCCGATGCCCTTAGCCGGTTGTATCTACTCGGATTGCAGCAGCAGGGTGGAGCGAGTGATACGGCAACAGTAGAGAAAAGGGGGAGGGGAAGGCCGCGCAAGGCCGCCCGCGCGATCGCGACACCCGCCGGACACCCGGGGCCAGAGGGGCCGCGGAAAAGAGGGAGACCGCGCAAGGTAACACCACAGAGCGCGAGCCCCCCACCCGCCACCGACTCGGAGACGGAGCACGAACAACGCGAGGAAAAGGAGAACACAAAAGACGAAGGAGAGAAAGAGAAAGAAATAGTGAACGAAAACTACGAATCGGAAGATAGCGACATCAGCTGTAGTGAAGAATGCGATAACTGGGCACATGCTAGCCCCACCGAGGACGAAAGAAAACTTATCTTGAGAGAATATCATGACACACCGTTGGGCGGTCATCAAGGAGTCCAACGCATGCTAAATAGAATAAAAAGACTATACCACTGGCCGGGAATGAAGAAAGAAATAGAAGAATACGTCGCCAAGTGTGATAAATGCCAACGGAACAAAACAGCATACAGAAAAAATGCACCTTTAATGATTACCGACACGCCAGAGCATGCATTTGAAAAATGCGCTGTCGATATAGTAGGGCCATTACCCGAAACCGAAAATGGAAACAAATATATTTTGACATTCCAGGATTTGCTAACCAAATTTAGCGCAGCCATACCCTTGAAAAATCAGGAAGCGGAAAGCGTCGCTAAAGGACTCGCGACAGAAATAATTTGCAAATATGGAACACCCAAGGTAATTTTATCAGACCAGGGAACGAATTTTTTAAGCGAAATATTCAAAGACTTATGCAAATTATTCAAAATAAAAAAGATACAAACCACAGCGTACCATCCAGAATCTAACGGTGCGTTAGAAAGATCGCATAAAACGTTGGCGGAATATCTAAAGGCATTTGTGAATAAGGACCAAACAGACTGGGATGAATGGCTACCATATGCCATGTGTGTGTATAACGTTACGCCACACACAGCAACGGGATTCTCGCCACACGAACTGGTGTTCGGGAGAAACGCAGTGCTACCGACCGCGCTTATTGAACAAAACTTATTGGAACAAAGAAAAATGAAAATAAATTAAGCATCGTATTATTTTGTTTAACAAAATTCATAGTTTATTGAAAATGATTAAAAAATGTATGACAAATGTATGAGAAGAATATTATTTTGTTAAGGAACTAAAAAATGATTTGATTATAATTTTGTATTTAAAAAAACATGAAGAATTAGAAAATGTGTTATGTTATGTAAATTTAAAATATACAAAACATATGAAACATATTTTATACTAATTTATTTAAAATTCCTAAAAAACTTTATATTAGTGGGTTCAAAATTATTATTTTAACCCTTAAAGAGCACTATCGCGCGCAGGCGTCGGAGAGTGAGGCGCGAAAGAGTGCTGTGGTTATCTCGCACACACTCATATTTTCCCACTAACACATGCAAGCCCCTCTCTATAAAATCGTATTACACGATGCTCGAGCTGAGGCGAGAGAGAGAGCGCTGCGCACACACTCATATTTTCCCACTAACACATGCAAGCCCCTCCCTGTAAAATCGTATTACACGACGCTCGAGCTGAGGCGAGAGAGAGCGCTGCGCACACACTCATATTTTCCCACTAACACATGCAAGCCTCTCTCTGTAAAATCGTATTACACGACGCTCGAGCTGAGGAGTGAGAGAGAGCGCTGCGCACACACTCATATTTTCTCACTACCACATACAAGCCTCTCTCTATAAAATCGTATTACACCGCTTATACACGGGCTTGTATATCTATAAGCGTGACATGCAAACTTGAAGAATTTTTCTGATGTTAAATATTCGAAATAATTAGCCCAATATTATGATATCTCAGCATCGCGTGGGCGGAAAAAAAATGGTATCAATGGAAAGCTAATTTTTTTTTAAGAAAAGTATATTCGTAAATTTTTAACAAGTTGTCTCGTTTTTTAGTAATATCGAATTGAAGTGTAAAAGGGGCGTGGATTGAGGCATATTCGCGTATATAAGAGTGCGCGGCGTCTCGACTGAGACTCTCAGTTTTTAATACTTGGCGTCGAGACGCTGCCGCGTCTCTTGAAATAACATTAATAAATGAAGAAAAATTATTCTTCATCAAGCGCGTTTCAATCGATGCTGCGAAGGATCTGACTGTGCTTATTTGTGGAACTTCATTCCAGAAACGATTTTTCACTTTTTACCTATAATTCTGATTTTTTCATGGTTTCAGCAATTTTTCGAATCGAGCGGCAATATGCTTGGCTTAAAGCAAGAGTCTTGGCGATTTTTTTCCAAATACCTGTATCAGTGCTTTTGAATAAAAACATCAGTCAGTGAGGTTCCCCGAAAATGTCTCAAAAATACGATTTTTCACTTACGATCATCAAAAACAGCGAATTTTCGTGTTTTTTCAATGGATTTCAAGGCAAATCGGAGGGCATCAACCTGACCGCTACTTCTTGGCGAATTATTCTTCATCGAGCACGTTTTAATCGATGCTGCGAAGAATCTGACCGACTTTATTTGTGGAATTTCGTTCTAGAAACGATGTTTCAGTTTTTACCTATGCTTCTGATTTTTTCAAATTTTCAGCGAATTTTTGAACCGAGTGGCACTATATTTAGCTTACAACAAGAGTCTTGGCGATTTCTTTCCAACCCCTGCATCGGTGTTTTTTAATAAAAACATCGCTTAATGCGAATCCCCGGAGATCTCTCAAGGATACGATTCTTTACTCACGATCGACAAAAACACCGAATTTTGGTGTTTTTTTTATGGATTTGAAGGCAAATCGGAGGGCCTTGACTCTATCACCACTTCGTGGTCGGTATTCGTTAGCGAGCACGTTTCAATTGATGCTGCGAAGTATCTGACTGAGTTTATTTGTGAAATTTCGTTCCAGAAACCATTCACCAGTTTTTACCTATGCTTCCTTTTTTTAATGTTTTCAGCGATTTTGTGAACCTAGCGGCAAGAATATGCTTAGCTTTAATTACATCGGTGCTTTTCAATAAAAACATCAGTTCCCACACGGAACCGAGTGTCCATTGGACGTCCATCTATCATCCATAGATCCTTAACACGTTTACATCCACGATGGACGTAATGCGGACATCCATTGAACATCCATGGTATACTTTTGATTGGACAAAACGCAATGGATCACACAGGACGTATATTGTATGTCCACGACACGTACTATTTCTTGAGCTACAAATATACACAACACGGCCATCCATGGTATGTCCATATAGGTAGACATTAAATAGCTTTTAATTCAGGATAGTAATTGAACATCCATTGGACGTTCCAGGTTCGTAAACGAAAATCACATTCGGAGGACGTCAATTGAACGTCTATCGGATGTTCCATGTAGGATTTCATATAGACGTGAACCTGGAACGTCCAATAGATGTCCAATTACTATACTGAATTAAAAGCTATTGAATGTCTACCCATGGACATGCCATAGATGGCCGTGTTGTGTATATTTGTAGCTTAAGAAATAGTACGTGTGTGAACATACAATATACGTCCTGTGTGATCCATCGCGTGTTGTCCAATCAAAAGCATTCGTCATTTAGATGTACATTTAAGTATTTCGGGCAGCTGTGATATGGGTACGCCGATTGACCGTCGTATGTACGTACAAATTACGTCTATCGAAGGATAACGCGGAAGTTTATTCGACGTCCACGACACATATTTTTGGAGCTATAAATATATTCCGCGCGTAACTTAACAGCCAGGGGATGTCCAATAATCATTTAAGTTGGATGAAAATTTTATTCCGGGGAAGTCCATGGGACATTCCTTAAACCATTATCGGAGATTCGAAACGACAGCGATTCTATGTGCTGAAAACGTTTCGTATACGTACCCTTAGATATTTTTTAGAGGTACCTATAGACCACATAAAGTGACATTTAATGTACGTATTTAAGACGAATGCAAATATTGCAAAAGATATCTAATGATCATCTATTATACGTCCCTTAATTTTAACGCTATTAATTACACATTATCCATTAATTATAAATTTCATTACGATTATACATTATTCAAGGCCTGTGAAACAAAGATATATAAGTATATCAGCAAACTACATCGTATAAGGTTTTTACATGCATAAGTTTCTCATAAGTCAAGTTAGTGTAGGTAGGTAGGTAGGTAGGTAGGAGATTAGAAAAGTTAAGCAGCACCCCTTGAATCCAATACTTGGATGGGTGACCGCAGTGTGAAAAATCGAAAACTATTTTTTTTTCTTTTTTTCTGTAAAATATGGATATCTCGTAGGCCCCGAATATTATATAATCAGTAACAAAGTTTATAATTAATTAATAATGTGTAGTTAATAACGATTAAATTATTTAAATAAAGGGACGTATAATGGATGATCATTGGACGTCTTTCGGGTCACTGGTTTATTCGTCTTAAATACGTAAATCAGACGTCATTTTTTGGGGTCTAGTCCGTCTAAAAACCGTCTCAAGGTACGTATAAGGGATGTTCCCAGTACATAGAACAGGTGCCGTTTCGCACTTCTTTTAGCAGTGATAGGGATACTCATAGACGTCCCTGAGATGGAGCATTCATCCACCATGTATGGATATTGGACGTCCCATGGCCCTAATGTTCCGTGTGGGTTAATGAGAATCCTCGAAGATCTCTCGAAGATACGATTTTTTACTCACAATTAACAAAAACGGCAAATTTTCGTGGTTTTTCAAAGGTTTTCAAGGCAAATCGGAGGGCTCTGACTCTATCGCTACTACTCGGCCAAATAATCAAATTCGATGAAATTTAATTAAAACGCTCGAAGTAATAGGTAATTCAATAAAATTTAATTAAAATTCTCGAAGTACCCTAGCGGGATTTGCAACGCTCAGGGCAACTCGGTTCGCAACGCGTTGCTTTGTATCAAAAGGCAACTCGTATTAGAACGCTGTCACAACACATCGCCGCTGGTAACCTCAAAAATTGCGGATTCTTCAGTCGGTAACATTTGGAAAGAGCGTTGCTCTGGCGTCGCTCCGTGAGTCACTTGATATTATGTCAACATCAAGTTGATATCATGTTCATATTAAGTTGATATATTGATAACCAGTTTACATCAAATCGAGAAAACCGAATAATTTTTGGCCGCGAATTTGAAATTTAGAATTTCAACGTGACACCAATGTGATATTAATATCTCCCTTTTGAAAAACTATTGAAGTCTCAATTTGTAGCTATTTTGCCGTTTCCACGTAAAATTGAATTCTTCTTATTGCATATTCGCGATCAGTGGGTGATTTCCCAAAGACATTTTACCTGATATTTCAATCAAATTGAGACAGAAAAAATTATTTCTCACCGTCAATTTGTAATTCCGAATTTGAACTTGACACCATTTTGATATCGATATATCACGTTAATATGAAAATGTTGTCAAGTTGTAATCCCAAATTCTATATTAACGGAAATAGAATTTTTTTTTTCTGTTTAACCTATTTTGAAGTACCAGGTACAATATCTGTGGGAAATTGACTCACAAATAAGCAATTGGAAATATTGAATTTTTTCTAGAACATGGCGAAATCGCTGATAATAATAATTTCAATATGTCTTTCGGGAGAGGGATTTCAATATCAAATTGGTGTTTAGTTGATACGAAGTTGACATCAAGTTCACATCAAGTTGATATGATGTTAATATCAATTTGAGATCAAGTTGATACGAAGGTGATTTTAAATAGCGAAATCACCCGCTGAACACGACTAAGCAATGAGAAAAATTGAATTTTTGCGAGAACACGGTGAAATTACTAATAATAATGATTTTAATACGTATTTTCGGAGAGGGATATTAATATCAAATTGGAGTCCAGTGCATACTAAGTTGACATCGAGTTGATGTCAGTTTGACATGAAGTTTACATCATGTTGATATCAAATTGAGAAGAGAAAATTATTTCTAGCCGTGAATTTGGAATTCGGAATTAGAACTTGACACCATTGTGATTTCGATATGATATTACGTTGATATGAAAATGTTGTCAAGTTGAAATTCCGAATTCTAAATTAACGAAAATAGAATTTTTTATTTCTGTATTAACTATTTTGAAATATCGCGAAATATGAACTTGATATCGACTGGACACCAATTTCATATCGATATCTCTGTCCCAAATGATGTATTAAAATCATTATTTTCGGCCATTTTACCGTGTTCTCCCTAGCGGATTGGGTGACGATGTTTCCACCCTGAAAAACCACTGAATCACGGTGATTTTTTACGGTGACAAAGTGCCCACAAAATCACCGAGATCTTGGTGATTTTAAGGTGATTCCAACGTGATTCCACGGTGACTGTCACGGTGATTTTGTGACGGTGACAATCACCGTGAGAATCACCGTGGAATCACCTTAAAATCACCAAGATCTCGGTGATTTTGTGGGCACTTTGTCACCGTAAAAAATCACCGTGATTCAGTGGTGACTTCATCCACTAGGGCTTGAAGAAATTCATTTTCTCCTATTACTTATTCATGATCAGCAGTCGATTTCCCTTAGTGAAATTTTATATTTTATTTAATATTACTGTGAATAAATTTTAAAGATTAAAATTAAGTTAAATTTTAAACTTTATCTAATTTTATCGTTAATCATAGACATGAAAAAAATCTATTTCCGTTGATTATAATTCGGAATTTCAACTTGACATTTTTTTTATATCAACGTGATATCATATCGGAATCATGGTGGTGTCAAGTTTTCATCCCGAATTCCAAATTCACAGCCAAAAATTATTTCCTCTTCTCAATTTGATATCAACTTGATATAAAGTTGACATCATGTTGCTATCAAATTTAGAAAAGAAAATAATGTTTGGCTGTGGATTTGGAATTCGGAATTACATTTTTTTTATTTCCGTTTTAACTATTGAAAAATATCAGGCACCAAGTTGATACCAACTTGATAACAACTTGACATCAGCTTGGTGTCAACTTGGTATCAACTTAGTATTAAGGGGACCAAGTCAGCGTGAAATCGGAAAAGAATCGTTTTTTTTAATTTTTTTTTCACGTTTTACAAACTCTTTTGCACCTTTTTACCAAGCCATAGACCCCAATTTTGAAAAATGGCAGAGTTACAGACGAATCTGTAAAAGTAGAATTTCGAAAATTTCGACATCCATTTTTAAAATTCTGGAATTTTTTTTCACAGATTCTGGGTCATAAATAAATAATATATATCATGATTAGAAAGTGGGATGCGGCTGCCTCATTTCTTTTTTAGAATTTTTTTTCTTCTAGTTTCTAAAATTAAAAAAAATAATAATAATTTACAATATTTCTTACAGAAGTGAAAAAATAAAATAAAAATAAAACATATCTTGGAAAATTTTGATATTTTGCATATTCCCCAAAGTAAATGAGAAAAATCTTTTATTGAAAAAAAAAGTATTCTCATTTATTTTGAAAAATATGCAAAATATTGAAATTTTTCATGTGATACATGTATGGACCAATTAAAATGCTCAAAAGACGTGATTGGCCCTTACAACTCTGCAGACCAATCAAAACGCTCGAAAGAAGTGATTGGCCCATACAATTCTACGGGCCAATCAAAAAAATTATCGAAAGTCATCAGAAAGTACCTCCAAAATTTTCTAGTAAGTTTTCCTAGTTACTAAATTTTTTTTACCAGCAAATTATTCGTGAGCTGCGAAACACATGTTCGCTGTATTGAATTATTTTTATCAGTTTTTTTTCAAATGTAATATTAGAAATTTACGCTAATCAAACGAGAAATTACGTGCAAGTGCTTTTTCGATCTCGACAAACGACACGAGCAATTTCACAGTGGTTAGTGTCACTTCAAATGTTCACATGTCCATATGTTTATTATAATCATTTATTTTTATAAGCAATGGTGTTCGCTGTGTGTGCAAAATAATCAAATTAATTTTCATACTCATCTAAAAAAATTTCAGTGAGTGCATTTGATTTTGTGCCTTGTATACAGATTATAACCTTTCAACTGTCAACGGAAGAGTTTCCAGTTATTTTTAAATTTTGAGCAATTTTTGGGTAAAAATTCTTATTATTAAAAATAATAAAAAACATAAAAAATAAAAAACCGTGACAAGCGCGTAAAAAATGTGTTTTTCTTCTTGTAATAACCTTGGAAAATATTGTTTGTTATGCAGATACAAGAATCAGTGGAGCGAAGGACTGCGGAAGCTTTTTGCCACACATTTCACTTCGGAGGCTGTTTCCCAAAACCTAACCTTTGGATGGATTTTATCCTGGGACGTCTCATTTTCTTTGTAAGACTTTTCCAGACCGCTTGTATGCGACACATTTTCATTAAAATCAAAATTGTATTGTGTGGAATGCTCTAAAAACCAAAAAGGGTACAACATTTCAAAAAGTGGCCTGTAACTCTATAATGAGAACCTTAAAAAAAATGTGTCACATACAAGTGGTCCGGAAAAGTGTTACAAAGAAAATGAAACGTCGCAGGATAAGATCCATCAAGCGGTTTGGTCAGGATTGCGCGTAGCGTGTGAAACTCAAACATTTATTTATGAGAGAACCGCTGCACCTTAAGGGTTCTAATTAGGGCCAAGCATTTCTACTATTGATACGTCAAATGATAGATCATTGATGAACTTTACACCAATCCTACGAACATTTATATTTATGTTCGAAAATCGGCGTTTTGACGCTGACTGGGTACCCTTAACTTGATATCAACTTGGTATCAACATTACATCAACTTAGTATCAAGTGGACATCAATTTTGTATTAATATCCCTCTCCTGAAAGACATAATAAAATCATTATTATCAGCTATTTCGCAGAGTTCTCGTAAAAGTTGAATTGTTCTCATTGCTTATTTATTGGAATTCCATTGCATTAAAATGATATCAAGTTGATATTAAGTTGATTTAAAAATGGAAATCGCCTGCTGAACACGAATAAGCAATGAGAAAAATTAAATTTTTACGAGACCACGGTGAAATAGCTGATAATAATGATTTTGATACGTCTTTCGGGAGAGAGATATTAATAACAAATTGGTGTCTAACTTCGTGTCTAATACTAAGGTAGTATTAACATCATATCAACTTAGTATCAACTTGATATCAATATGATATCAACTTAGTATCAACTTACCCTGTTCAAAGAGACCGGTATGAACCGATAAATTTCTATAAATCTTCATAAATTGCAATCGGAATTTCGTGTGCATTTATCCCTGATTCTAACAGGGACAAATGCGATTGCAAAATCGCCCGCTCAACACGAATAAAGCAACGAGAAAAATTGAATTCATAGGAGAATACGGCGAAATGGGTGATAATAATGATTTCAATACGTCTTTCGGGAAAGAATTTTAATATCATATTGGTGTTACTAAGTTGATATAATGTTGATATCAAGTTAATACTAAGTTGATGCTAAGTTGATATCAACTTGATAGCAAGTACAAATTAAGTCGATATAAACTTTATTTCAACTTGATGTGAACTTGCTATCAACTTAATATCAAATTAGTATGTTACGTCCTGAGTTGAACTTGAGAAAGAACGAATCTGTTAGTAAGTTGATTTGCTCCTTTTAGACGGGAATGCGCTTGTCAGAGATTGGAGTGCGAGCGGGATTGGTGATGTAAAAAGTAATAATGGTCGTTGAGGTGCACCTCTTCAAACACGATAACTGAATTTATTTAAAATGCCAACGACTAATTTAGTCGATGGGTTCGACGAGTTATTAAATTTCATAAACTTCACAATAATTACAATTTTGGTTTTGATACAGTTTGAATTTTGTACGCAGTTCGCAAATTTTCGGGTTTGCTGTTGATCGCTTAGCCGTGTTTCTATTCGCGATCCGCCTCACGCTCGGTTGTTGCGGTATCGTGAATACGCTCGCGCACTTCCTTAATGATCCAATCAGAATTTGAGCATGAACAATCGATGCCTCGTAAAACGTGTCAGAGGTAGGCATGGGCCTTTGCCTTTTCTGGACCTCAGATCCCATCCCCCTTGCACGGTCGATTGGTCACTTAAGGAGGCTCGATGGTGATATAGCTAGTCAAATTCGTGACGTCAAATAAATTTAATAAATCTATCGCGATATGTCCTATATGCTACATCAAAATGTAAGTTATGAATTTCGATGGAATTTCCATTGACATTTTATTCATAATTTGTAATAAATATTATTATAAATGTAATGTCAATAGACATTAGTAGTCAGTACTATCAGTGCGCAGGCGCTGGGTACGCCGCTGGCGCCAAGTTATTATGATCGCCAATGCAGCTGACACCATAACCTCAATCCGCGTCGGATGTACGTCGAGGAACATTACACAAAGTATTAATAAATTAAAAGCATTGCTAATTACAATGGCCCCAAAGAATATTCATCGTTATATAAGAGGTAAAAAAAAAGAAAATTCTGTAAGAAAAAAGTGCAAGTGGCTCGAGAAAACGTACTCGCTTCAATAGCGGAATCGAGAGCAGAAAAGTCCAAAACACGGATATCAACAGATGCAACCTTGCAGACGCAACCGTGCGCAGCAGACGACAGACATACTCCTTCCGGAACTCGGACACACAATCACTTTCTCTATTAAAATTCTCAAAAATAACTTCGATAAGACACAATTTTCCAGATACTATTGGAAAGCTTATGATGTCGTCTTGCAGTACGCGGTTTTTAAATAGGATCTTCCGTTTTCATCAAAAGATATCATGCCATATCCGGTGAGAATTGGCCGGACTCCCATAAGAGCAATGTTAAAAATAGTAATGTTTGAATGAACTTCTTGTCATTATTTCCTCGATAACAGACCCTGAAATTTCATGGGGTGGTTCGTCGTGTCTTGAATAACACCCTCTAAAAGTTTCATTCATTTCTCCCGTTTTTTAATCTACCATCGAGCCTCCTTAATTCGAGACGCGATGCTATTTCCGAAAACATTAATTCTGATTCTTTTTAATTTGGATGAGTTTAACGTGATTGACCTGAAGGGTCGAACCACGGAGTTGATTTCAGATTTTCAATCGATTGAGGAGTCGACCATACTAATCGCCCTTACAAAGACAAAAATGTTTAGTGAATAATGACAGCGACCACTCTGGCCGCTCCCTCCGAGACAACTGAAGATTCATTCCTCATAAAAAAATAGTCCTAAGGACTTGGTTGGATATCAAGGCGCGAGCGAGATGTTCTTACGCCGAGCGCTGCTCATATCTTGTATGTGCAGCGACTCTCGGCTACCGTGAGATCTCCTTGGTCAGCAGAAAAGCTGCAACTAACTACCGTGAGCACGCCGATAAGCCGTCACAAAAAATTTTGATAATTTACAGGCTCCTCCGAGCACCAATGAACATTATTTATTATAAATTTATTATAAATTTTGAGGTGTGACCTAAACAAAATGGTCGACACAAAAATGGTTGCAGAATAAACCCAGGACGTAACATAGTAACAACTTAGTATTAACTTGATATCAACTTAGTATCAACTTAGTAATAACTTGATATCAACTTAGTATCAACTTAGTATTAACTTGATATCACCATTATATCAAGTTAGTAACACCCATTTGGTATTAATATCCTGTAACACGAAATTGGTAGTAATATCCAAACAGGGATGGGCATAAAGAACTAAAAAAAAAAATAAGTGATAAATCATTTTTGACTCGTGATTTAAACGGGCTCGGAGTATCAAGTACTTTCGGACTTGTGATTTAAACGGGCTTGGAGTATCAAGCCTTTTTTGACTTGGGATTTAAACGGGCTCGGAGTATCAAGTCTTTTTTGATTGGTGATTTGAACGGGCTCGAAGTATCAAGTACTTTTGGACTTGTGATTTAAACGGGCTTGGAGTATCAAGCCTTTTTTGACTTGGGATTTAAACGGGCTCGGAGTATCAAGTCTTTTTTGATTCGTGATTTGAACGGGCTCGGAGTATCAAGTACTTTTGGACCTGTGATTTAAACGGGCTTGGAGTATCATGCCTTTTTTGATGTGGGATTTAAACGGGCTCGGAGTATCAAGTCTTTTTTGATTCGTGATTTGAACGGGCTCGGAGTATCAAGTACTTTTTTACTCGTCACTCCTTTCGATTAAGAGTGACAAATTCTTTTTAATTCTGAGTATATTTAAGCTTTAAATTCATTTTAATTCCTTTTTTAATCGAATTAAACGACGAAATTCATATTAATTCCTGAATATTTTTTAATTGTACCATGGTCAAATCGATCCCGGTACAACAAATTATAACTCCGCATACGGAGAATAATAATTAGTGACAAATAAATAAATAAATAAATAAATAAATAAATAAATAAATAAATAAATAAATAAATAAATAATTAATTTTTTTTTTTTTTTTTTTTTTTTAATACGGGCCAGTATGCTCGCGCGTAGACTCAACCAAACCAAATCCGGATTTGGTTTGGTTGAGTCTACGCGCGAGCATACTGGCCCGTATTAAAAAAAAAAAAAAAAAAAAAAAAAAAAAAAAAAAAATTTAATTATTTATTTATTTATTTATTTATTTATTTATTTATCTATCTATTTATTTATTTATTTATTTATTTATTTATTTATTTATTTATTTATTTATCTATCTATTCATTTATTTATCTATTTATTTATTTATTTATTTATTTATTTATTTATTTATTTGTCACTTATTATTATTCTCCGTATGCGGAGTTATAATTTGTTGTACCGGGATCGATTTGACCATGGTACAATTAAAAAATATTCAGGAATTAATGTGAATTTCGTCGTTTAATTCGATTAAAAAAGGAATTAAAATGAATTTAAAGCTTGAATATACTCAGAATTAAAAAGAATTTGTCACTCTTAATCGAAAGGAGTGACGAGTAAAAAAGTACTTGATACTCCGAGCCCGTTCAAATCACGAATCAAAAAAGACTTGATACTCCGAGCCCGTTTAAATCCCACATCAAAAAAGGCTTGATACTCCAAGCCCGTTTAAATCACAGGTCCAAAAGTACTTGATACTCCGAGCCCGTTCAAATCACGAATCAAAAAAGACTTGATACTCCGAGCCCGTTTAAATCCCACATCAAAAAAGGCTTGATACTCCAAGCCCGTTTAAATCACAAGTCCAAAAGTACTTGATACTCCGAGCCCGTTCAAATCACCAATCAAAAAAGACTTGATACTCCGAGCCCGTTTAAATCCCAAGTCAAAAAAGGCTTGATACTCCAAGCCCGTTTAAATCACAAGTCCGAAAGTACTTGATACTCCGAGCCCGTTTAAATCACGAGTCAAAAATGATTTATCATTTAAAGCATGTATTGAAATACTTTTTGATTCGAGTCCGCCCATCCCTGTATCCAAATTGGTATTAATATCCTGCCTGCTGAGGAATAATTGGTCAAGAAGGAGTCGATGGAGTCGGAGTCCTCCGATTTGCCTTGTAATGTATTGAAAAATACGAAATTTCGCTGTTTTTCGTGATTAGGAGTAGAAAATCAGGTCTCTTATAGATCCTCGTGGATCGTCATTGAAGAATGTTTCCATGCAAAAGCACCGATGTAGGTGCTTGGAAAAAAATCGCCAAGCCGGTTGCTTTAAGCCAAGCATTATGCCGCTCAGTTCAACAATTTGCTGAAAACATGAAAAAATGGCAATCGTAGGTAAAAAGTGAAAAATCTTTTCTGCAACGGAAATCCACAAATTAACTCAGTTAGGTCCTTTGCATCATCGATTGAAATGTGCTTGCTGAAGAATAATTGGCCATGAAGGGCGATGGAGTCAGAATTTTCCGATTTGCGTTGAAATGCATTGAAAAAACCCGAAATTTCGCTGTTTTTCGTGATTGTGAGTAGAAAATTATATTTTGCATAGATCCTCGTGGATCGTCATTGACAGATGTTTCTATGCAAAAGCACCGATGCAGGTGCTTGGAAAAAAACTGCGGACACTCTTGCTCTAAGCCAAGCATATTTTCGCTCGTTTTAAAAATTCGCTGAAAACATAAAGAAATCACAATCGTGGCTCAAAAGTGAAAAATCGTTTCTGCAACGAAATTCCACAAATTAGCTTGCTCAGATTCTTCGTAGAATCGATTGGAATGTCCTTGCTGAAGAATAATTAGCCAAGAAGGGCGATGGAGTCAGAGTTTTCCGAGTGCCTCGAAATGCATTGAAAAAATCCGAAATTTCGCTGTTTTTCGTGATTATGAGTCGAAAATCATATTTTTCATAGATCCTCGTGGATCGTCATTGACAGATGTTTCCATGCAAAAGCACCGATACAGACGCTTACAAAAAAATCGTCAAGACTTTTGCTTTAAGCCAAGCATATTGTCGCTCGTTTTAAAAATTCACTGAAAACATTAAAAAATCGCAATCGTGGGTAAAAAGTGAAAAATCATTTCTGCAATGAAATTTCACAAATAAGCTTGCTCAGATTCTTCGCAGCATCGATTGAAATGTGCTTGCTGAAGAATAATTGACCAAGAAGGGCAATGGAGTCGGAATCCTTCGATTTGCCTTAGGGTGCATTGAAAAAATCCGAAATTTCGCTGTTTTTGGTAATTATGAGTAAAAATCATGTTTTTCGTAGATCCTCGTAGATCGTCATTGACAAATGTTTCCATGCAAAAGGACCGATGTAGGTGCTCGGAAAAAGTTTGCCAAGCCTGCTGCTTTAAGCCAAGCATTTTGCCGCTCGATTTAAAAATTTGCTGAAAACATGAAAAAATCGCAATTGTTGGTAAAAAGTGAAAAATCGTTTCTGCAACGAAATGCCGCGAATCAGCTTGGTCAGATTCTCTGCAGCATTGATTGAAACGTGCTTGCTGAAAAATAATTGGCCAAAAAGAGCGATGGAGTCAGGGTCTTCCGATTTGCCTTGAAATGCATTGAAAAAACCCGAAATTTCGCTGTTTTTCGTGATTATGAGTAGAAAATCAGATTTTTCATAGATCCTTGTGGATCGTCATTGACGAACGTTTCCATGCAAAAGCACCGATGCAAGTGCTCGAAAAAAAATCACCAAGCCTGCTGCTTTAAGCCAAGCATTTTGCCGCTCGATTAAAAAATTTGCTGAGAATATGCAAAAATCACAATCGTGGGTAAAAAGTGAAAAATCGTTTCTGCAACAATATTTCACAAATAAACTTGATTAGATCCCTTGGAGCATCAATTAGAATGTGCTTGCTGAAGAATACCCTGGTGGAACTGTCTGTTCACATTTCGTGAGAATTGAACATATTTGTTCAGATTTTTTCCAAGATTTGACCGGAAATTGATTAATTTTGTAAAAAATGTTTAAGAAATTATCACAAATTGCCCCAGGAATTAGGACTGAAAGCCATATTTCCTCAGTAAATGTCCAATAATTAATAATCATGTTTTAGAATTTCATATTACATACTGAAGATTATGTTCGTCAGTTTTTGATATATTAGGAATTTTTTTGTTACCTTGGTGGAACCTTCTGATGGTCACATTTTGTGAGAATTGAACATATTTGTTCAGATTATATTTTAATTATTTATTTATTCTTTATTCCATACATTTATTAGTACCCTAGCGGATTCGACGACCGTACATACGGTCGTAAATGGTGGTCTTGTCAACGGTAATTTTGTGGTCGTCAGAAAAAGCATCGCATTTTGGTTGGTGGTCGTTATGACCAAAAATTATTAGTCGTAACAACCTGTTCATGGGTTCGTTTGCTGGTCGTTACGACCCGACATTTTGAGTATAATTTTTTGCCAGCTCCGCGGGCCCTGGTCGTTATGACCAAAAATCTTGAGTCGAAGTTTTTTTCCCCCAGCTCGGCGCCGGGGGAAAAAAATCGACCCTGAATTTCTCGTCGTTACGATCACGGGCGCGACCCTAGCGAATTCGATGACCAGAAGTTCGGTCATAAGTGGATTTTTTTCAACCGATTTTTCTCGGTCGTAAGAAGTGGGTCGTTACGACTGAGAATTATTAGTCGTAAAGACCCATTCCGGGGGCCAGTCGGCTGGTCGTTACGACTGAGAATTATTAGTTGTAACGACTTATTCCGGGGGCCAGTTGACTGGTCGTTACGACTGAGAATTATTAGTCGTAACGACCTATTTCGGGGCCAGTTGACTGGTCGTTACGACTGAGAATTATTAGTCGAGAATTATTTACGACCTATTTCGGGGCCCGTTTGCTGGTCGTTACGACCCGAAATCCTTAGTCGAATATTTTTTTCCCAGCGCAAATTAATACAAAAATTTGTATAGGTTATTCCGAAATAGCGACCATAAATTTAGGATCGACGAATCTGCTAGGGTAGTCACAATGAAAATCGGGTTTTCAATCATCGTTGGTAGTTTCTAAAGATCAAGTAAAATTAAAAAACAAAATTTAAAGAAAACATAGAATTGTTGCCACTTCGATTTGAACCCCCGACCCTCTGTTTCAACCGTATTCTAATACTTACACGCTAATCACTATACCATCGACTACTTGTATTTTTTTCATCCATATATTATAGTTTTCTAACAGAGGCCCGAAAAATGTACTTTGAAACCTAAGTCAGTTCGGACCGTTAACACAAGTTTCGAGGGTTTACATAAGTTATAAGGGTCTGGGTATCCTGAAGTCAAGTGTTATAATATATGCATATCTATATATGTGTCATTCCATACCATTTTGACCTGGGTCTGACACTTGACCTCTCGGATTGGGCTCGCGATTTTTCATATGATTGTTCTCACTTTGAACCGCAGCCAGTTTTTTTTTTATTTTTTACATCCAATTTGAATTTTCTACAATTTTTTAAACGATTTTATTCATCGACATAATTTAAAAATATGAAAGAATTCTGAAAAATCGTGTGTCAGATATCAAATTTTTTAAGCTCATAGCTGAAGTGGGGAGATTTTTTGCTTCTTACATTTTTCAAGCTTTTTCCGAAAAAAACGTAAAAAATAATAGAAGCGGGAGTTATTTTACTGGGAATGGTAGCTGAAACATTTTCATACGTCATATCGGATTTTTAAAAATCTTTTCAGATTTTTCGCAGGAGATTTTTTTTCGTTATCTTGCTATAATAAATGGTTCCGGAAAATCCGAAATAAAAAAAAAATCCGATATGACATCTGAAAATGTTTCAGTTACCATCCATAGTAAAATCACTCTCGCTGTAAATTTTTTTAGCTAATGCTTCGAGCCAGAGTAGGGAGATTACTATTTTCAGGCTTCTTTCGGAAAAAACGCTAAACAAATTAGAAGCGGGAGTTATTTTACAATGGATGGTTGCTGAAGCATTTTCATATGTCATATCGGATTTTTGAAAAAACAATCAGATTTTTTGGAACGATTTATAAGTAAAATAAATTTAAAAAAAATCTTTTCCGAAAAATCTGAAATTTTTTTCAAAAATCCGATATGACATATAAAAATGTTTCAGTAAACATTCATTGTAAAATAACTTAAGCTTATACCCTAGTGGATGAAGTCACCACTGAATCACGGTGATTTTTTACGGTGACAAAGTGCCCACGAAATCACCGAGATCTTGGTGATTTTAAGGTAATTCCACGGTGATTCTCACGGTGATTGTCACCGTCACAAAATCACCGTGACAATCACCGTGGAATCACGTTGGAATCACCTTAAAATCACCAAGATCTCGGTGATTTTGTGGGCACTTTGTCACCGTAAAAAATCACCGTGATTCAGTGGTTTTTCAGGGTGAAAACATCGTCACCCAATCCGCTAGGGTAGTAAGAAAGAAAAATCTCCCCACTCCGGCTCCAAGCTTGAAAATTTTGATATCTGACGCACGATTTTTCAGAATTTTTTCAGATTTTTAAATTGTGTCGATTAATAAAATCATTTTAAAAAATGTAGAAATTTCAAATTGAATCTGAAAAATCTAAAAAAAAACAGAGTGCCTTTTAAAGTGAGAATAATCATATAAAAAATCGCGAGCCAAATCCAAGAGGTCAAGGGTCAGACTCAGGTCGAAATGGTATGGAATGACACATAGATAAAGCAAAGTCTTCGATTTTGGTGTCTGTCCGCACTCACATAGACACTCACAGATACTCACAGACACTTTTTGACTCACACGGACACTCACACAGACACTCACAGATACTTACGAACACTCACAGTAACTCTCTCAGACACTCATGGACACTCACATATACACTTTTGGACATTCATGGACACTCATACAGGTTTTCGTTAATATATTCATACCGACACTCTCATAGACACTCACAGACACTCACAGACACTCACGGATACTCTCATAGATACTCACAGATACTCAGCGCCACTCATGGACAGTCCTATTTACCCTCCTCGGGGCCTGATTAGTCTAAGTCTCTCTTTGAAGGCCGTCTTCGAGATCCAATTATTCTAAGTCCTGTAATGGAAGCTAACTCTTCGATTTTGGTGTCTGCACGCACCCACATAGACACTCACACGGACACTTACACAGACACTCACAGAGACTCTCACAGACACTCATGGACACTCAAATATACACTTTTGGACATTCGCGGACACTCATACAGGTTTTTGTTAATATCCCAGCAAACACACTTGGATTATTTACGAAACATTTACGTATAATTGAAATGTAATAACTACGTCATATAATGTTCATCACAAATTCGTAACTTTTTCATAACGCACGTAAACGAGATGTATATAATACGTCCTGACGATATGTAGTAAGGATGGCAATGAAAGATGTAGGAATTACGAAAAACTATAGACATCACAAATACGTAACATTGATACGTCAAGATCTCGTCACTCTTATACGAGATATTTACATGTACTGTAAAATTGTCAAACTGTTACGAGTCGATGCTGTAACAATTATAGAACATTGGTGATATTATAATCTCGTAGTATAGGCTACGTAGCAAATATGTCACACTGTGACATAAATGTTATAAGACATTTTTTGTAACAAATCCGTAACAATTATAGAATATTGCTGTAACAATTATAGAACATTGGTGATGTTATAATCTCGTAGTATAGGCTACGTAGCAAATATGTATAATGTGTGACGTAAATGTCACAAGTCATTTCTTGTAGCAAATCCGCAACATATACGTATCATATATTACGAGAAATGTCTTCAATCATTTTAAGGTTATGTCGATTAAGGAACGTGAACACTATGTGAGTGTAACCCTAGTGGATAAAGTCACCACTGAATGACGGTGATTTTTTACGGTGACAAAGTGCCCACAAAATCACCGAGATCTTGGTGATTTTAAAGTGATTCCACGGTGATTCTCACGGTGATTGTCACCGTCACAAAATCACCGTGACAATCACCGTGGAATCACGTTGGAATCACCTTAAAATCACCAAGATCTCGGTGATTTTGTGGGCACTTTGTCACCGTAAAAAATCACCGTGATTCAGTGGTTTTTCAGGGTGAAAACATCGTCACCCAATCCGCTAGGGTAAAGTACAAGGAGGTGATATCGAATAATCCAGCGTAATACAGAATAAACCAGAATAATACAGCATACATTGCAAGAGGTAAGTTTAATGTGATCCCTTTATTAAAAAAAAAATATAAGTTATATGGGTATTTGCTATGATGGAAAAACACCCAGGAATTTCCCTTACTTGGTTTTGTTACGTCCTGACGTAACGTCCAAAAATGAGATTATTTAACGAAACTTCCACCGAAAACATAATTAAAAACTTGAAGATTTGTGAGAGAAAGGTTTGTCGTTTCCTACGTTATTCCGTTCAATTCAATAATAAAAATTAGAAATTCACATTACCGACTGAAAATCTCAAGGAAAAGGCCATCGGTAAAATCGGGTAGTAAGGAAGGGAAAACCAGGGTCAAAGATCCCTACAGGAAAAGCCATAGGCTCGTCACACCATCTGGTGGGTCAAGCACACTAACGTCGCTTTCCTAACTGACGTACCCTCTACCGGCCTATCGATCCGAGAGATAGATCATTGGATCCGAAAATGCTCTTACCATTGGGAAAAGAAAAGAAAAAGCACATAGTATCTTACTCTGCCGTAAAGCCAACGAGGGGCGCTGATTACACCCTCTCGAAGAACTAGCATACAAGGAAACGTTGCATTCCTCTTCTCATACACATACGTGTATGTGTATGAGTATATATGCGTATATTCAAAGCAAGAACGAACGGAATGACGCTAAACAACGATGGATTTTCCTATCTCAAACCAATATAGAATTTTGAAACATTAATTAAAATTTATTTGAATAACAACTTTCGGGAGAAATTCGCAATGGAATTAAGGGAAACAAAACGAAATAAATAATTGAAACCAAATAATACTTCAACAAACAGAAGAGACTGAATAATGGTTAACCAAACAAATGAAATAGTTGAAAATATATCTATAACTCTCTTGATCAAAAATAGGTAATAAAGATTATAATTAAGAACGAGATCTAAAATAAATATTAAGTCAACTTAAAACGATGAGTATTGACAAGGGAGAAGATCATGGCAAAACGGAAAGGAAACCACTAGTCGTTCCGAAGAGGGCAATGACCTCACAAGAATACAAGAAGGGAAGCGAGAAAAGATTTTAAAGAGGCCTATGCGTAGGATCACCGTTTCTTGACCTTCTCTCTCTCTCTCACTCATGTTGCAAGGCGCGAAAAACCCCGAACCGTCCTTAAGACCCAATTCTGTACACCTCACAAAACAGGTATCGGGGCACGCGTACATATATATATATATATATATATATATGCACTAGAATATACACACTGTCATTTATCTATGTGTGAGTAAGAGTAGGAATATACGCGTGGAAATACTCTACGATAAAAAAATACTCATTTAAAGTTATTCCTCTCAAATGGGAAAATCGTTACGCAATGTTAAATAATATTTCGAAGAATTAACAATTTAAAGAAACCTACAATTGCGAAATAAGATTATGCACCGAATTCGGTTAATGCTAAATCCAATAATCAAACTCCGGAAGAAACAAGTTAAAACTTATATTATTTAACTTCAATAACTACAAACTCGAAATATTATTTAACTATGTTAAAATCAAGAAGGAAGTAAAAAGCAAAAACGCCCCGAAGTCCACGAGCAGAAGCAGAGCTCATTTACATAATCCCCTCCCCTCTTTCGACGATCCACGGAGTTTGCGTGGCAAAGCGAGGAGCTCGGCTCTCGTTGCTACCCGGAGACCGTTCGAATGCCTTCCCACTCTCCACCCTCTATTCTAGCCTTACCCTTTTTATCTACCCAATAAATCTCCCATCTCTCTCTCTCGAAGGAAAAGAGGACGCGAATAAGAGTTGAGTTTTTCCTAGTCATGCGCCGTAGCTCCCTACCTCCCCTTTTTCTCGTGGACTCATACAAGAAGCCTATGCGACCACACCCCAAAGGAAAAATATAAAAATATAAAAACTAAGAAAACGATGTTTCAATCACAGGATTAATTTTTAATCATAAATACTTGAACACTAACAATTCAAAATCCACAAAAAAATTGCCAACAAAATTATTTATAACAATTTGGATAGTAATTTTAATCTGCAAAAATATCGCACAAATATTCAATTCATTTGGATTTACTATTCTGATGTTCAATTCGAAGACAACAATTTTTTTTTTTTTCATTTAATAATAATTAAACAAACAATAAGATATAAGAAAGGAAGGTAATTTTAACAAACGCGCAACACGATAAATATAAAGGAAAATATAAGAATTCTATCCATGATAAATAAGCAACTAAAAAAATATTTATAATACTAAAATTAAAATTGTTCATAAGAAAGTAATATGGGGGTACACGTGCCGCGATACAGCCACGCGCGCCGCAATACAGCCACGCGCGCCGCGATGCAGCCACACGTATAGGGCCTACCCTGTGATCTACGCTAGCGCCCTCGCTATGACCCCGATTTTTCAAGGGAAGCTCACGAAATAGAAAAGGAAAATGCATTGCATCAGAAAAATTCATCCTCTGTCTTTATCATCAATCCCCACTTTTATCGAACGGGTTAGCCTGGATCACGGGTATATAAAGGCCGGAAAAAGGGCTCTCGAGAGACTTCTTCGACTTTTTTCCGACGTGGAAACTACGAAACCCATCGTTCTCATCGAATCCATTCTTGGCCTGAACTTGCGAAATTTTTCGACAAAGACGTTCTTGATTCTGGAATTTTCCAAATCAATTCGTTTTGGACTTAGAGTTTCACTCGATTTTCAAAGGAAGATAGTTTTTTTCGGTTCGGAATTTCAAATCTTGAATTCTGAGTCGAATTGAAATTTCTTCTATTTTGAATTCTCGAGATTTCGGGTTGGCCTCTGAATGTCGGAAGAGACGTTGAACCTCGTTTTATTCTATTTCATTTTCCTTTGTCTAGTTATTATTTTCTGTTTAATAATTTTCGTTTATTTTACTTTGACATCCGCAATCCACGAAATATTGGATAACGTATACATCGCGGTTATTGTTAAATAAATTGCGAAATTTAAGATTGAATCTCTGTTAACCAGTTCTTTCTTTTTACAATAATTTGAATAAAATTTTGGATCTCGAAAATTAAACTCTGTGCATCGACAAATTCTTTGACTTCATCGCCAACCTGCCACGCCCTTGATCTACTGCCGATTCAACTTCACCGTTTCCGTCCGAGTCGCCGGTGCGTCTACAAATGCTGTCACCCTTTCCGTTTGGAGAACGTCTCAGCCAGTAAGTGAAGTTTTATTACAACCTCATCTTCCTCTCGTGAAATTGTGAGGAATAGTTCGGGAAAAATTGAACACAGTGAATATCATAAATTCGGACGGAATTGATCGATTAAATTCAATTAAAAACCGGTTAGTTGATTATTTTTGGAGAATCTCTATTTTTGGAATCTCTATCCAAGTGATCCTAAATTCATATTACCCCTGCGGCGTTGGTGATTTAATTGTCCATAAAAGGCTTTATTTAAACAATTTCATTAAAATAATTTAAAAGAAGAAGTTTCAACATTATCCAAGTGAATCTTAAATCTAGATTGTTCTTGCAGCATTACTGGGTCAAGTTTCATAAAACCTTAATTAAACCAACTCTTTGAGATAATTTGGAGGAGGAAGATTCATCCGCGTGAAGTTTAACAAAGGCCTTTCGACCCCTCTCCCCTTTCCCTTGCTGAAATCGTGTCATTCAAGAATTGGAGATTCTCGACAAAGGAGAAAAAAATATAAAATTCAGGGAAGGGTTAGATAACAAATTGATCAAGTTTGAGACTCTCGCGAACCGGTGACTCATCAATAGTCACAGAATGAGGTTTAATTGAATTTTCCTTTTCGGTATCTCATTAAAAGTTTAAACAATTTAACAAATCCAATCCAAAGAATTTTTCCTCTCCAACGATTAAATTTAAAGTAAGAATCCTACCACTCTCTCTCTCTCTACTATTCGTTCAACTTATTCGATTCAGTACGGTTATGTAAATCTGCAACTTCATCCGAGGATTCGTGTTCTTTACTTTACTCTCCCCCCGTGCGAAAAACTTGGTTGGGACTAGAGTTGCGTCAGGTTGCACGCCCACCAACTATTCGTAGTCCCCCCCCCCCTCCGTGCGGAAAACTTGGTTGGGACTAGGGTTGCGTCAGGTTGCACGCTCACCAAGTATTCGTTTACCTCTCCTTACGCAAAGTTTGGTTGGGACAAGGGTTGCGTAAGGTTGCACGCTCACCAAATTTTTGCACTCCTTTGTTTTCCTTGGCGGAAATCTGGTTGGGACTAGGGTTGCGTCAGGTTGCACGCTCACCAGAGATTCACCCTGGATACTCTCCCCTTAAATCCCATGAGAGTAACCCCCCCCGTATCGCGCAAAAAGAAAAGAACACGCAGAGCCGGACGAAGATATCAATTACGTAAACTCGACGCGATATATTCGAATCCGTGGCCAAAAAGGTTAAACCCTGTTCAAAGATCTGAATCAAATTATCACGGAGTACGGGCATTGCCTGCAGACACAGAAATAACTAGAGAGACTCCAAAGCCCAAAATTACTTCCACTGAAATCCTTAAACATCCAATAACTATTTACAAACTACGGCCGATCGATTTTTTCCCAATCATTCCTTCATTTATTAAATCTAACAATCAGGATCCACGTGGTAAAACTAACAGTAATTTATATCGAAATGAAAGATCCGAAAATTCAATAGACATCAACGTGATTAAAGGTTTGACAGTGATTCCAAGCCCATTTCCCGAGTAATTTTCCGAAAGGTTAGACTCAAAAACAGGGGCAGACGTGTTCGAGATTGATTCCAGGAGTAGTACGGAAATTTAATTCCACGACTAGAGAGTCTCAATCAAATTCAGCACGTCATACGTCAGAAATTATTAATAGTTCGCGAAAACTCCCATTTTTGACGTAACAGTTTATAACCTTATTCGCGTTGCACGTTCGCTTAATTTCTCTTTGCCCTTTCTTTCTGTGTTGCAGGCCTGTTTTGAAATTGATAACCTATTTTCAATTTTCCAGGCATTGTCCTGGTCACAATTTTGACTTTAATCAAAATTTGCCGCGCTCATCCCTAGCGGATTGGGTGACGATGTTTTCACCCTGAAAAACCACTGAATCACGGTGATTTTTTACGGTGACAAAGTGCCCACAAAATCACCGAGATCTTGGTGATTTTAAGGTGATTCCAACGTGATTCCACGGTGATTGTCACGGTGATTTTGTGACGGTGACAATCACCGTGAGAATCACCGTGGAATCACCTTAAAATCACCAAGATCTCGGTGATTTTGTGGGCACTTTGTCACCGTAAAAAATCACCGTGATTCAGTAGTGACTTCATCCACTAGGGATCCCATATTAAAAAGTGTTACGAAGGAAATGAGATGTCGTAGAACAAAATCTAGTTTTTTACACTCTGCGGGTGATTCAGAAAGAATTGATAGACAGATTTTGTTCTACGACGTCTCATTTCCTTCGTAACTCATTTTCCCATGGGATGAGCATGGCACATTTTTTTTGCTCTTTATTTCAGAGTTGCAGGCCTGCTTTAAAATTGTTAGCCTATTTTGAACTTTCCAGGCATTGTCCTGGTCACAATTTTGACTTTAATCAAAATGTGCCACGCTCATCCCATAGGAAAAAGTGTTACGAAGGAAATGAGACGTCGTAGAACAAAATTTATCTAGCAATTCTTTCTGAATCATGCGCAGAGTGTAAGAACCCAGTTTTGAGTTTTTACTCTCTGTGTAAAAACCTAGCTTTGAGTTTTTACACTCTGTGCATGATTCAGAAAGAATTGATAGACATATTTTGTTCTACGACGTCTCATTTCCTTCGTAACTCGTTTTCCCATGAGATGAGTACGGCATATGTTTTTTGCTCTTTATTTCAGAGTTGCAGGCCTGCTTTGAAATTGTTGGCCTATTTTGAACTTTCCAGATATTGTCCTGGTTACAATTTTGACTTTGATCAAAATGTGCCACGCTCATCCCATAGGAAAAAGTGTTACGAAGGAAATGAGACGTCGTAGAACAAAATCTATCTAGCAATTCTTTCGGCATCATGCGCAGAGTGTAAGAACCTAGTTTTGAGTTTTTACACTCTGTGTAAAAACCTAGCTTTGAGTTTTTATACTCTGTGCATGATTCAGAAAGAATTGATAGACAGATTTTGTTCTACGACGTCTCATTTCCTTCGTAACTCATTTTCCCATGAGATGAGCATGACACATGTTTTCTGCTCTTTATTCCAGAGTTGCAGGCCTGCTTTGAAATTGTTAGCCTATTTTGAACTTTCCAGGCATTGTCCTGGTCACAATTTTGACTTTAATCAAAATGTGCCACGCTCATCCCGTGGGAAAAAGTTTACAAAGGAAATAAGACGTCGCCAGCAGTTTATTAGCATAGAGTATAAAAACTCAAAACTAGGCTTTTCAGGACACAGGTGCACCTTGAGGGTTCTAACTAGTCCCAAAAAATTGTTCATTTGGTACCTCAAATGGTGGACGATACATCATATTTGTAGGTATTCTACAAATATTATAAATTATAATTAAAATGTACTTTTCAAATGTTAAAATAAAAATAAAACTCCAACCTAATATGTAGGTTGGGAATACATAAATTTCTTGTAATTTGTTCATAAAATATGTATATACGTAAATTACCTGTAACCACGAAATCACATTAACATCATTGTTACGAGTATTATGCGTTACCAGGGTTACGTTTCGTTTCGTAGGAGTTACATCAATGAGCTGAGTTTGTTACAACTATGATCTGAGTTTGTTACATCTATTATCTGAGTTTGTTATGGCTATGTGATGAGTTTGTTACATCTATGAGCTGAATATGTTACATCTTGGGTATGAGTTTATTTCATTATTATTTCTCGTAGATGTTTCGTATCTGTGACTTGTTTATAGGATGACATATTTGAGAACAAACTCTGCTTCATTCACGGAGTTTGTGACATAAATGTTATGTCCAATCGTTACGTAACATTTTCGTAACTATTTCGGAACTGCCGTCTTCGTTGAAACGCCTCTACAGAGAGAGTATCGATTGCGAACTGACCTTCTGCGGCATGTCGCATTAGGAATTGGTGAAACTTCTGATGATAAGGGTGTACGATTAGAAGCACGATGTCTTGCGCGATGGGAACGAGCAGAAATCGAAGGTCGATGGATCGTTAAAGAAAATTCTGCTTTTTCGTATAATCGATTTATCAATTACGAAACAGATGCCGATGTTTCCATCGGTACTATGCCCGATGTTTGTAGTTTTTGCAATGCATATTAATAGAAGCCCGAATTACGGGGACTTTGTTGTTTAAATGGAAAAATTACATTAATTGTGATCTATGAACTTCTTGAACCAATGAAAGATATATTACGTGGCACGCATAGATTATCGAAATGTTTTTTAGAAAACTCCCGTGAATACAATTCTGTTTTCCAAATGACTTCTTTCAGCGCAAAAGAAATGGTACATGCGAATTTTATGCCGACGTTCAAGGTTAAGGGTCAAATTTATCATCTCAGCGGGTCTTTGTTACCAATTGGCCAATCAGAGCCGAAGTTTTTGCAAATTTATTTCATGGGTAACAGTGAACTTTAAATAGAGCGAAGTCAAACCAAATACTAAACGCGAATTGATTAGTATTTTGCAAGAAATGTTGAACGAACACAATCCATACATTCGCAGCTTCAAATCTACTCTAGAGACTCTGCCATTAGACATCGAAGATGCCTAATTAATAATTCGAGCTGATAAAACACTACAGACAGAACATAAAGGCAGGTTCTATAGACTTACAACAAATGAAATCGGAATTTTAATTGTCAGGCAAGAGTTCACAAGTCGTGACATACTACTTCAAAGTCACGATAATAGATTGCAGCGAGTAAGTGAGATACACCGGGCTTATGATTCTTTACAATATCCTCTAATGTTCCCACGTGGTGAAGTTGGATACTGTATCAAGAGTCGCGGCAGCGACTCGACGCCAAGTATTAATAAAACTGAGAGTCTTAGTCGAGACGCCGCGCACTCTTACATACGCGAATATGCCTCAATCCACGATGCTTTTACACTTCAATTTGATATTACTAAAAAACGAGACAACTTTTTTAACATTTACGAATATCCTAGTCTTAAAAAAAAATTAGCTTCCCATTGATGCCATTACTTTTTTTCCGCCCACGCGATGCTGAGATATCATAATATTGGGCGAATTTTTCTCGAATTCTATCATCGTGAAAAGTGATTTAACAATTCGCGTTACCTCATTGGTCAGATTTCTGTAACGCTTATACACGGGATGTATATCTATAGCTATGACTATGATATCTATAGCACAAAAATCATATTGCGGCCGACGACGTCATGTATTTTGCGGCCGATGACGTCATGTGTATTATATCTACTATGAGCGTCATGCACGGCGAATATATATTTTATCTATATTTTTACATAAAAGAGTGTGTGTGTGTGTGTGTAATCGTGTGCGAGTGTGTGCAAGCGCGTGCAAGTGTGTGAGAGTATTTTATACGATGTATATTTATACGATGTATATTAGGGTGGTCGTTATTTCAGGGTTCAACTTACATTTACGTAGTCATTTGAGAATCGATGCTTTAAACATTTTTTATATACATATTTATTATTAAGATACACATTAGGGTGATCGTTATTTCCATTCTGAATTTATATTTGGGTGGTCATTCGAGATACGAATTTTCTTTATTATTTATATATATATATATGTATTTATAAGATTAATATTAGAGTGGTCGTTATTTCAGGGCTCAATTAATATTAGGGTGGTCATTATTCGAGATTCGAACTTTCTTCAATTTCATCTATATGTATTCATAAGATGTATATTAGAGTGGTCGTTATTTCAGGTCTCAATTAATATTAGGGTGGCCCTTCAAGATTCGATTTCTCTAAATATTTTTATATACGTATATTATGACATATATTAGGGTGGGCGTTATTTCATATCTCATTGTCAATTTATATTTGGGTGGTCATTATTCGAGATTCGAACTTTCTTCATTTTCATATATATGTATTCATAAGATGTATATTGGAGTGGTCGTTATTTCAAGTCTCAATTAATATTAGGGTTGTCCTTCGAGATTCGATTTCTCTTAATTTTTTTATATATGTTATAACGCTTTTTGCGTTATGGACAATTCAGAAAAAAATGCGGAGGGACGGGACCGGGATTCGAACCCGGGACCTCTCGATTGCCGGTCGAGTGCTCTTCCAACTGAGCTATCCAACCCGCTACCGACATCATTTCCGAATTGTCCATATGTACACGATTTCGTGTTATAATCTCCCCCTGCCAGAGTCGAGCCGCCATCTAGCGGCTCGCACTCGAACACAAACGCACACTCAACTCAAACGCAACGAGTACAACAGACTGGGATTGTCTGAGGGGGGGTATGAGGTATGGGAAGGGGTACTACAGGCGTCGGCCTGAGGGAGGAGTGGGGGAGCTTGGCTAGCAGAAAGGTGGGAGATGGATCTCAGGGATTTGGATTCTTTTTACACGGCAACCACGAAATTAATTTTCCGTGGTTATTCAGAGGCCGTGTCCCATTGTCGGGCGCACTTATAACGCTTTTTGCGTTATGGACAATTCAGAAAAAAATGCGGAGGGACGGGACCGGGATTCGAACCCGGGACCTCTCGATTGCCGGTCGAGGGCTCTTCCAACTGAGCTATCCAACCCGCTACCGACATCATTTCCGAATTGTCCATATGTACACGATTTCGTGTCATAATCTCTCCTGCCAGAGTCGAGCCGCCATCTAGCGGCTCGCACTCGAACTCAAACGCAAACTCAACTCAAACGCAACGGGTACAACAGACTGGGATTGTCTGAGGGGGGTATGAGGTATGGGAAGGGGTACTACAGGCGTCGGCCTGAGGGAGGAGTGGGGGAGCTTGACTAGCAGAAAGGTGGGAGATGGATCTCAGGGATTTGGATTCTTTTAACACGGCAACCACGAAATTAATTTTCCGTGGTTATTCAGAGGCCGTGTCCCATTGTCGGGCGCTACTTATAACGCTTTTTGCGTTATGGTCAATTCAGAAAAAAATGCGGAGGGACGGGACCGGGATTCGAACCCGGGACCTCTCGATTGCCGGTCGCGTGCTCTTCCAACTGAGCTATCCAACCCGCTACCGACATTAATTCCGAATTGTCCATATGTGCACGATTTCGTGTTACAATGTATATTATGATATATATCAGGGTGGTCGTTATTTCATGTCTCATTGTCAATTTATATTGGGGTGGTCATTATTCGAGATTCAAACTTTCTTTATATTCATATATATGTATTCATAAGATGTATATTAGAGTGGTCGTTATTGAAGGTCTCAATTAATATAAGGGTGGTCTTTCGAGATTCGATTTCTTTAAACAGTATTTTCTATCTATATACAGCATATCTATGAATATATAGCTATCAAGTCCAAATCTAACTTAAATTTTAAGCTAAACCAAAATCTTAACTCAAATTTTAGGCTAAACTGAAATCAAACTTAAATTTTAGGGTAAAGCAAAATATAACTTAAATTCTAGGCTAAACCAATATCTAAATTAAATTTTAGGCTAAACCAAATTTAACTTAAATTTTAGGCTAAACTAAAATTCAACTTAAATTTTAGGCTAAACCTAAATTTAACTTGAATTTTAGGCTAAACCAAAATCTAACTTAAATTTTAGGCTAAACCAAAATCTAACTTAAATTTTAGGCTAAACCAAAATCAAACTTAAATTTCAGGCTGAACCAAAATTCAACTCAAATTTTAGGCTGAACCAAAGTTTAACTCAAATTTTAGGCTAAATCGAAATCTAACTTAAGATTTAAGCTAAACCACAATCTGACTCCAATCTAAGGCTATATTTGTTAAAGCTCTATAAAAAAAATCTGAATAAAGATTTGCGTGAGCCGTTTCGGAATAAAAATAACATGGGAAAAATTATTTTTACATCTGATTATTATAACTAACAAACGATTCATCATAAGAGAAATCTACAGACATATCTTTGTACAGACTTGAACGCTCTGAAAAAGGTCTTGAGTTACTTTTTGATAAGTCCACTCGTTTAAAAGTTATTCAATGTCAGAGTTCAATTTTTCGAAGATTTGGCCGATTTTATAACGGAACAATTAGTTTTATCGATAAAATGTGAATAAAATTTCATGTATAATACAAATTAAACTTCCGAGAAATGTTTAAGAATAGTTTTTATTATAATAAGAAAAAATAGAACGCCTTTAGAAAGTTGTGCAGTAGAATTTAGCTTATACATTTTTTTTAAATTCTATTCAAAAATAAAATCGAATAATAATTTTCTGTTACACTACGATAAATGTCATTTTCTTAATATAAAAATGAAATTCTTGAGCAAACTTCGGCTGTACAATTTTCTTAAAGCGTTCCATTTTTTTTATTTCTATAGTGAGAACAATAAGTTACAATGACTCGAAAGCTTGATTTATGTTTCACACGAAAGTTTATGCATATTTTGTCGATACAACTAATAGTTCCGTAATAACCAAAAATCGGCCAAATTTACGAAAATCTAAATTTTGCCATTGAATAACTTTTGAACAAGTGGACTTATCAAAAAGTAACCCGAAACCTTTTTTGTAGAGCGTTTAATTCTGTACCAATTCTGTCTGTAGATTTCTCTTATGATGAATTGTTTGTTAGTCATAAAAATCAGAAGACGTAAAAATAATTTTTCCCATGTTATTCTTATGGAAAATTGAAAAATGCGATGAGTACGATGTTAACATTAATATTAAGAGCCCATATTTTCACACGCCCTTTATTATACCTAATAAAACTTTTGAGCCTATATGGAAGACGGAAATTTTTTTTTAACGCCATGTATAAAATACCATCCACAATTTGGATCATTGAGCGTGATAGTTATAGGAAATTATTTTTCTTGTTTATTTTTGTCGACAATTGCGAATCGACGGAAAGGTTTTACAAAGCATTGTTTGAGAATATCTGCGTATTAGATTACAATTAAATTTCACACTGTGTTTATAGCGAATATTTCCGCTAATATAAATGGCATCTCACTGAGAAAAAAAAATGGTTGAATGAACTAAATCTTTAGTCGCATACGCACGACTAAATAGTTAGTTGTACGACTCCAATTTTTTTTTGTATGAATCATATTTTGGTCAACTGAAGCACAGAATTATTTAAAAAATTAATTATTTAGTTATACCAAATAAGTATTTACTCGTGCGTATGCGACTACAAATATAGTTCACTCAACAATTTTTTTTCTCAGTGAATAATTTTAGGCATTCCTATCAATTATGGTGACATTACGAGAGATATCAATCAATTGAACAATTTAATTTTTTTTGATATACAAAGAATGTACCGAAATAACTGTACTGTATTTCCAACTGCGTATACACAACAAGCCATGCACTTTCATTTTTTGATCTTCTGCATTTTCGACGATTTCAACACCAATTTATTTAAAATTCATTCTACTGAATTAAATCAGGAAAGATACTTCAAAACAACTTTCAAAAAGAAGTGAAATCAATCACAAAATACTTCTCAGAAGAAAAAAAAAGGACGCCAAGTATTAAATCCCAAGAATTCGAATTCAAAAAAATCCCAAAAATTCGAAAGAAATCCTAAAAATTTAAAATCTGAAATTAACAAAAAAAAAACAAAAAAAATCACATAAGCTAAGCCAAAAACTTAGCGTGCGTAAATTATTAAAGACCAAGCCAAACTAAAAAACTTGGCGTGCAGGGTTAAGGACCAATACGCTCGGCGAGGAAAAACCGAGACCATCCACCCTTATCGTTTAACGAAGGAGTTGATTGAATGAGAAAATGAAAAAGAAAACAATTGATCAAGTCCAAGGTTTACATTTAAATGGACGAACAATGATATTATCATTATTTCTGGAATAGTTGAGAATCTCTCATTGACCTTTGGTTATGTCCGAATTTGATAAATCACAATAGCTACTTCCTTGTCATAAATGTTCTCGGTCAGTAATCGTTAGCAAACTACAGTAGGCGATCAGATAACTTAACTCGATGGCGCCGGAAACATTCACATAACTTAACTTTCCCCTCATTCTCCCACTCACGTATCTAAGCGCATGAGCACTACGCATGTTAGCAATACGCATGCTCGTAGATGTTTCGCGGTCGTTCAAGGGTTTGAAGTGGGGAGAAACGGTCATAGGGAGAGTCAAGATATGCGAGCAGTCCAGTTATCCGATCGTCTGCTGTACTTGACAGTAAAAAATACAAGTGATAATAATCTGTGTTATCACTATATGAGTAGGTATAATAATTTTCTGTCTGATCTCGTGGCAATCCTACAGCACCTCCCGAGCTTATTTTTCTTAACCCTGAACGCCAAGTTTTTTAGTTTGGCTTGGTCTTTAATAATTTACGCACGCTAAGTTTTTGGCTTGGCTTATGTGATTTGTTTTTTTTTTGTTTTTTTTTGTTGTAAATTTCAGATTTCAAATTTTTAGGATTTCTTTCGAATTTTTAGGGTTTTTTTAAATTCGAATTCTTGGGATTTTTGTATACCACAGGTACATCCGGCTACGGAAATTCCAAATACTCAAAAAACTGTATCCGCGATGAACTTTTATGCGTACCAGATCAATTCGATCCCCTCCATTATTTCAGGGCACTTCTCAATCAATTTTGGGTTGATATGTATGCAAAAATTGAAACAGAAAGGCTAGCGTTCATACGTGCCAACCAAACAAAACTGCGATCGGAGAACTATTTCAATTTGCATGATGCAATTCACAGCGATGGGGACATCAATAATATCGGTCAATTGGTAATATTATCGACGTTTTTTATAGGAGGACCACGATATATGCACGGACGTACACAGGATGCAATGGTATGTGTCAGATATTTTGGCACGCCTGATTTGTTCATAACGATGACACGTAACCCTAAGTGGCCAGAGATTAGCCAATCGTTATTTAAAAAAAAAATCTTTCGATCGGCACGACATAATAAGCAGAGTCTTTCATTTGAAAGTAGTACAGTTAATCTCTCTAATAACAAAAATATATATACTTGGTCACACGGTATGCCATGTGTATACGATAGAGTGGCAAAAGCGCGGCTTGCCACATGTTCACCTATTAGTTTGGCTTCAAAATAAGATCCGACCAGATAATATTGACTTTGTCTGAAGATCCTATGCTGTATACCAGAGTAAAGAAAAATATGATGCACGGTCCGCATGGTACACATAATAGACATGCGCCGTGTATGCAGTCAAGAAAATGTTCCAAAAAGTTCCCGAAACCGTTTGTAAAAGAAACACTTACTGGAGTAGATGGTTATCCGAAATGTAGACGGAGATCACCTGACGATGGTGGTTTCACAGCAGACATAACAGTTGATAATCGATGGGTAGTTCCGTACTGCCCAGTATTATCGCGTGTCTTCAATGCTCATATAAACGTCGACTATTGTAATTCGATCAAATCGATAAAGTATATATGCAAGTATGTTAACAAAGGCAGTGATCAAGCTACATTTTCTGTAAATGGAGCAAACGATGGAATTCATATGTTTCAAACAGGACGTTGAATTAGAACATCTGAAGCAATGTGGCGAATATTGTCATTCCCTATTCATGATCGGGCACCCACGGTTGTTCGGTTGGCAGTACATTTGGAGAATGGACAAAGAGTGCATTTCACAATTGATTTCGCTCGCGAGAGACTTGCTAATGCTCCTTAGGTCGAGTATACACAGTACACTCGAGTAACAGAGAGTGTTTTTACCTACGATTACTTCTGCATCATGTGTGTAGTTCAACGTCATTCGAGGGGTAACACGACATTTGATCACATGCCAAAATATCACACGACAAAATATCACAACAAAATATCACGCGACAAGATATCACGCGACAAATTATCACCGTGACAAAATATCACACGACAAAATATCACCGCGACAATATATCACAATCGCAGTCAACGACCAAAACATTATGAATACAAAAATATCACATTATGTACTATTTTTTTGCTTTTTAACTGCCGGTTGCAGAGTTTCTGTCGGTTTTTTAGGTTTGATAAAAAAAAAGAAATTGAATTTGGCTACTAGCTTTGTACGGATTTACACCTAGTCTATGGACGCACGCACCCCAAGGACGCACGCACCCCACGGACGCACGCACCACACCCGATGCTTCTAACCCACCCCACAAATCCACGTTTTCCGACGTTGAATTCACGCAGAGTAATGATTATTCCGGAGCCATTCACCGTTACATTAAGGATGTATAAGCGCTAGGCTTAGTATTAGATTAAACGCTGATTTTTTTATATGATATTGTCGAGGTTCAATATTCAGTACTCCAAAAATTTGAAGACCCCTCAACGACTGTTTAAGTAAGATATTATTAATTAAAAATGTAGCATTATTCATGGTTATACACAGAGCTTACGGCAAGGTTGACTTTGCAACTCTTCATTTTCTATGCTTCGATCGTTTGTATATAAGATACCGTAGATGAAAAACATCGAGTATATCCATTGAATGTCAGGGATTATGATGATATATTGAAAAACAGGGGTCACCCGTAATTCAGATTAGATATATCAAGCTAAACACGGCCTTCTTCACTCAGTCAGTTACTCGGAACGAAATCATTCTTCAAACGATATCAGTTTGATATTATATAATCTCTGAACATCATCTATGTACTTTTGACTAATATTTTGCTAAATATTACTACCTACTGTTCCCTTTCTACGAAATTTCAATGAGATCATGTGTATTGACTACCACGTAGTGCTCATACATCCTTAAAAGGATAAGTTTTTTTGATGCACCATTTGTTCGCGTTTGTGAATGTTCTCTGACTGGGATTGTGATATATTGTCGCGGTGATGATTTGCCGTGTGATATTTTTTTTACGGTGATATTTTGTCACGGTGATATTTGTCGCGTGATATTTTGTCGTGATATTGTGTCAAGTGATATTTTGGCATGTGATCAAACGTCATGGAACCCATTCGAGGCGCTTAGAACCGTTAACCAAATAGTCCACCCAACTCACCAAGCAGCTTCCAAAGCTCTAGGTATTTTGGAAGATGACACTCATTGCGATGTGACTTTGCAAGAAGCAGTATCAAGAGTTGCGGCAGCGACTCGACGCCAACCCTAGCGGATTGGGTGACGATGTTTTCACCCTGCAAAACCTATGAATCACGGTGATTTTTTACGGTGACAAAGTGCCCACAAAATCACCGAGATCTTGGTGATTTTAAGGTGATTCCAACGTGATTCCACGGTGATTGTCACGGTGTTTTTGTGACGGTGACAATCACCGTGAGAATCACCGTAGAATCACCTTAAAATCACCAAGATCTCGGTGATTTTGTGGGCACTTTGTCACCGTAAAAAATCACCGTGATTCAGTGGTGACTTCATCCACTAGGGAAGTATTTAAAAAACTGAGTCTCAGTCGAGATTGCCGCGCAAATATGCCTCGGCCCACGCCCTTTTTACATTTCAATTCGATATTACTAAAAAACACAACAACTTTTTCAACATTTACGAACTATGGTCATCTTTAAAAAAATTAGCTTTCCATTGATACCATTTTATTTTCTTTCCGCCCACGTGATACTGAGATATCATAATATTGGGCGAATTATTCCGAATATTTATCATCGCGAAAATGTTCAAGTCACGTCTCTATAGATATAGAGCCCGTGTATAAGCGGTGTAATACGACTTTACAGAGAGGCCTTGCATTAGTGTGGGAAAATATGAGTGCTGCGAGAACACAGCATTCCCCCGACCCGCCAACCGTAGTCTCGGGCTTATACACAGATTTGCATGTATATTCTATCTCTATATACAAAAAAGAGTATATGTGAGTATGTGCCAGTCTGTCGAGTATTTTTTTATATATACGATGTATATTAGGGTGGTCGTTATTTCAGGTCTCTATTAATATTAGGGTGGTCCTTCGAGATTTAATTTCTTCAAATATAGCATCATCTACATATATGCAGCATATATGTAGAATTATACATAGATTTTCTATATAATGGATCATCTATGTACTGTAACGTGACATTTTGTTCCTGTTACAATGGCGCGAAGTGTGGGCATTCCGGGGGTCGGATTTGCGACCCCGAGGACGGCACGTGTCCGTCTCGTGTGCTCTCGGGAGCGGAGTTCTTGTCAGGCTACCGTTATGATTCTTTTTCATCGTATTTTTATGTTTCCGGATCTCGTCAAGTCCGAATTTAATCCGCGTACTATATTTCCCGTCCGTTTAGTTATCGTCCTTGAATTTTATCGTCCTTGAATTTTATCGTTCTTGAATCTTATCATCCTTGAATTTTTGCGTTTATTCAGTCCTCGTCAGTCAAATTTTGCTCTCGTTTCGGCTCTCGATAATTTAAGGGTTTTCGGTGGTTACTGTCTCAAAATAACGAATACCTCTTTCGTCGGGCTCTCGTATGGTTTTTGGGAAGCCGGGAGGCTGATCACCTCCCGGATTCATTTTGTTTATTTAGGTGGCTGCACTCGAGGTTCGTCCGATGACGCAGGCGAGTAGCGTATCATCAGCACTCGCGGGAACTGGATGCTTGGGAGCGAGCTGGAGAAACGACCGAGATATTACCGTGTCACCCTCCTCCCTAACTTCCCAGCCTGAGGCTGGACCAGCCTGCTGTTATCGGAGTATCCGAGGTTCGGATAAAACCGGCGCCTCATTTGGGGGGATCGTGGAGAGGCAGGACTTGTGAGGATAGCGGTGTCGCAGTTTCGGTTTGGGGTTTGCGTGAGGCGAGTGGTGGCCACCACCGTTCACGGGCAGGGCCTCACCCCTCGTCCTGACCTCGACAAGGTTCCTGGAGGAAGGGCATTTCGATGCAGCGTCAATCACTGCCGGGCGAGCAGCGAGTTGCATGTCGCGGAGAGTCCGCGAGACGTTTAAATCTGGCGCCTTAGCGCGACGGTAATGTGGGGATATTCGGCGATCTCAGCGCGCCACGAGAGCTCCGTGGTAACACCAGCGCGCCGAGCTGTCTGCGAGAGACGATCGTCGCCACGCGGAGCCGAAGAGTCACGGAGACGGCTGAACGCTGGCGATAGTGGGGACTATCGAGCCAGCGAGAGCGTGGATCATCGGCGTACCGGCACTTCGCGTTCCGGGAGACATCGAGCGACACGTGCCGTATTTTTCGTCCTCGAGTACTTTGTTCTTTTATAATTTTCAATTTTTATATCATTTAATAATTTTCGAGTAAATTCTGTGCAAGTAAGGAGATCTTGGTTCCTACGACGGCAGAGTTCGGTAAGCCGTTCCAAATTTCTCTGTGAAAGGGGCCATTCCGTACTTAGTTGGCCATGAGGCCGTGATTTTGCTTTATTGTATGTTCTTTGACCTTGTGGTCGTATTTCGGGGAGTTTTCTTTTATGTCTTTGGCCGTGTGGCTGTGATTTTGGCAAACTCTTGTATCATATTTCGCCGTGGGGCTGTATTATGGGGCTTATTGTATCCTCGTTAATGTAAATTGCGTGTACGGAATTGTCGCCTCGTTATCGTCACCAAATCATGTATTTTCGTGTTAGGATAAATTCAGGTTAATTGCTTAGGGTAAAAATTACGTAATCGATGCTAAATAATCGTGGGGTAAAATGTCGTCGGATATCGTGCGCTTCGTAGAATGAGGGTTACCGTGCGTGAAAGCAAGTCTCGAACATCATGGCTATCGTTGGTTACCGTGAATTTTGGCTATCGTTGGTTACCGTGAATCTCATGGCTATCGTGGTTACCGTGAATACTATGGTTATCGTTGGCTCTCGTTGGTTACCGTGGATATTATGGTTATCGTTGGCTATCGTATGGTTCGAAAGAAAAGAAGAATTTTCCGGCGACGCACGATATCTCGATGGCGAATTTTGAGTTACCGATATTAAGCGTGATAATTTTTCAATATTAATCTTGTTCTATTTCTTTAATTATCGAGTTACGTGAACTTTTTATTGTGTTATCGTTAGGTTGCTTTAGGGTTAATTAGGTTCAGTTTCGCGCGTGCCGAACGTCCAGTACAAACTTTCTTTTTTTTTTGGTTCTTCGATATTTATTTCGTAATAATTCTTTTGGCGTTTTAAAATGGCTCACGTTCTTGTTAATTTTCTGGTAATATTTCTTCGGTTCGATACCTCCTGTATAAATTCTTAACCGCGTATTCTCACTTAAAAAAAATGTTGTAAAACTTTCAAACGGCTCTCGTTCATTGTAAAATGGTTACCGAGACTTTGCCATATGAGAATTAAAATCTGTTATCGTAAAATGTGATTATTTTCGGTTGCCGAATTATTCGCTCACCTAAAGAATCCCCCCCTCTACCAATTTGGCCTTGAGTAATATTTTGAGCGGCCGGCGTCTCAGTCGTCACGCGAAAACCTGCGTTTTCTTGGCTGGCGCCGTCGAGGGCGAAAAATAAATATGCCGTTCTTTCGGAGCGGTGGCGCATGATATCATTATTGTGTGCCTGGCGCCTAACCCTCGTACGGATTTGCAAATTTTGGGAATTTAGGATTTTTTATATTTTTCCTTTTAAAATTAATTGCGTTAAGTAATTAAATTCATTGAACATTTTTTTGTCTATTTCGCGTTGGCGCGCCCATATAAGTGACGGATAAAAATCGCGTTACAGTACATATATATATCCTTATCTATATGTATAACTTATCTATGAATACATAACATTATACATAGCTAATGAGTCAAAATGAAACTTTAATTTTAGGCTAACCCAAAACGTAACTAAAATTTTAAACTCAATCGAAATCTAATCTAAATTTTGTGTACAGCAAAATCTAACTTAAATTTTAAGCTAAACCAAAATCTAACTTCAATTTTAAGCCAAACCAAAATCCAACTTCAATTTTAGGTTAAACCGAAATCCAACTTTAATTTGACGCTTAACCAAAATCTAACTTAAATTTTAGGCTAAATCAGAATCGAAGTCAAATTTCAAGCTAAACCAAAATCTACCTCTAATTTTAGGTTAAACCGAAATCCAACTTCAATTTGACGCTTAATCAAAATCTGACTTTCATTTTAGGCCAAACCAAAATCTAACTTAAATGTTATGCTTTATATTCGTAGATAAGTATTAGACTGGTCGTTAAAAATTAAATTTTTTGCGACGCCCCCTGAAAAGCTTCCGCTTAATGAAAAAATGCGAGGTACTTTTTTTTTAAATCAAAAATAACACGTGCCGCAAGACGATCTAAGTTGTTTTTCATCGAAGAACATTTTTTTTATAAACGGCTAGACTGATTTGAATTAAATTTGGACACGTACCAAAGGTATAAAAAGGCTATTTACAGAAAAAATAACATTCCAAAATCCTCATAATAACTAATGAAAACTCTCAATTTTTTGAGTAATTATTTTCAGTAGTAAAAACCCATTTTCAAATGTAATTTTTTTTTTTTCAAATATGAAGTATCTCTCCGATCAATTTAAAATTTGGAGACATTATATGAGACAGTTGAACACAATAAAAAATTGTTTCCATAATTGTGCCAAAAAACACGACAAAAAATCTATATTATCTATGTCTATTTATATCTTCTGTCTATCTTCTATCTATATCTTCTCTATCTATCTATATCTACTTATCTATATCTATGCAAAATGTTTTTTTACGACAAACAATCTATATTTCTGTGGAGTTTGATCTAGTTCTGACCAATAGATTTTATAAATGGGTTTCATGCACATGGGTGTATAATGGGTGTATACAAAACAAGCCATGCATTTTCATTTTTTGTTCTTCTGTATATTGGACGATTTCAACACCAATTTATTTAAAATTCATGTAAATTAATTGAATCAGGAAAGATACTTTGAAAGAACTTTCAAAAAGAAGTGAAATCAATCACAAAATACTTCTGAGAAGTAAAAAAACGACGCCAAGTATTAAATCCCAAAAATTCGAATTTTAAAAAAAATCCCAAAAATTCAAAATTTAGAGGGAATCCTAAAAATTTGAAATCTGAAATTAAAAAAAAAAAAAACAAATCACACAAGCCAAGCCAAAAATTTGGCGTACGTATATTATTAAGGACCAAGCCAAACTAGAAAACTTGGCGTGCAGGGTTAAGAACCAATACGCTTGGCGAGGGAAAACGGAGTCCAGTCGCCCTTACCGTTTAACGAAGGAGTGAATGAACGAGAAAATGAAAAAGAAAACAATTCATCAAGTGCACTAGTAAGCAACCATGAGAAAAAAACACAAGAGGTAACGACCGAGTAAGCTAGTGAGTGACCATGAGAAAAGTTCACTGCGAAAAATCTTGTACAAGGTTTATATTTAACCGAACGGACAATTATATGATCATTATTTCTGAAATAGTTGATCTTTTTTTATTGACCTTCTGTTATGTCCAAATTTGATAAATCATAGTAGCATTGAGTGAGTGTATTAGAATATTCACGATTCTAATTGACCATATAAAGAGCGATGCTCTAATTGCGGTTAAATTCAAAAATTGCATAACGATCATTGTACATAATGCGTCAGTAATCTCGAGCAAACTGCAGTAGACGATCAGATAACTTGACTCGACGAGACTGGAAACGTTCCCATAAGTTAACTTTCCCCTCATTCTCCCACTCACGTGTCTAAGCGCATGCGCACTGCGCATGTTGGCAATACGCATGCTCATAGATGTTTCGCGGTCGGTCGAAGGTTTGTATTGGGGAGAAACGGTCATAGGGGGAGTTAAGATATGCAAATGTGTTCCCATGGTAATGAGTTAAGTTATGTGACCGGTCAAGTCATCTGATCGTCTACTGTACTTGACAGTAAAATATACAAGTGATAACAATCTGTGTTAACACTATATGAGTAGGTATAATAATTTTCGACCTTATCTCGTGGAAATCCTACGGCACCTCCTGGGCTTATTTTTCTTAACCTTGCACGCCAAGTTTTCTAGTTCGGCTTGGTCCTTAATAATTTACGTACGCCAAATTTGTGGCTTAGCTTGTGTGATTTGTGTTTTTTTTTTCAATTTCAGATTTCAAATTTTTAGGATTTCCTCTAAATTTTGAATTTTTGGGTTTTGTATAAATCTCCTAATAAACTTAGAGATTTATTTGGAATTATTTTAGTTTTCTGTCATATATCGGAGCCGCAGAAGCTTTGGGATAAATTCAAACGCGAACTTTCTCAGGATGTCCTTTTCCGGCGAAAACATCATCTTTTAGACACAGAAACAGTTTCCATTGGAACTATTTTCAACGAAACATTAATTTTACTCGAAGATCATACGCTCTTATTGAACAACAAAAAATTGACTGACCTAGGATTGCCTTTGCCAGATCGTATAAACGTGAGTGGATTGCACAGTAGAGAATATTTGATGGAAACTTATTATAACACTTTGGATCTTTCAACCCACACAGCAATATGACGTCTGAAAGAATCGCTGTAGATTTCTTATGTAAGATTTGGACATCCGAATACATTTTCCGAAAGACATCTTAATGAGTTCCAAAAGTAGTCTTATGCGTTACTTTGAGGGAAGATTTTGATATCTGTGAAAAGTTGTCTTGAAGATAACTTTTTCAGACTTCTCAAAAAAGATATCGTAAAGACTACTCTTTCGAGATTTCTTCACAAGACATCGTCAAGATAACTTTTTCAGGGTTCCTTTAAAATGATCAAAAATTAATTTTTTTCTTATTCCTATCGTTTGCAAAATTTTTTAATACGTATTTTTATTTATTAACATAGTTACTGGACCGACTGTATTAAAAAAAAATTAGAAAAAAACTCGATTTCATCATTTCAATTTCATCTGCCTCCACGGGGATTCGAACCTGCGACCTGCCTATCTATCCTACTTGAGAACCTATCACGCTACCTATTACGCTACCGACTACTTATGAATTCTATTTACTTATATGATATGTCAGTGGTGAAATCCAAGAATTTAAACGGTTCCGATATGTATCCGAACAAATATTATCACGTAGTCTATCTGAATATGCGATTTCTAATAACTTTTTAATATTCATTCCGAAGATCTCTTAAGGGGAGGTTCAACCCCCTCCCCCGCCTTTCCGCTCTCGTAAGTGCGAGAGAGATAGAGCTAAAACGTTTAACACATTTTTCGCGGAGATGACTTGATGGAATAAAAAAAGAATATAGTGCGGCCATGACCTGTACACATTAATTACGCAGGCGATCCCACATTATCTTTTTTCATTTCATCAAGCCATCTCCGTTAAAAATGAGTCAAGAAATTTTTGAGGTTACGTTGACCTTTTTACACTCTTCTTAAGTAGGTCTTATTTCAGACTTCTTCGGACTAACGTCTGAGAGATATCATACGTGTTGCTCTAGAAGTAGTCTTAAAAAAGAGTTCGCGAGGAAGTATTTCTGACTTTTGTGCTGTGTGGGAAGTTATCTACAAGATAACGAATGTTTGTTAGTATAAGATCAGCGAAAAGTTTATTTTGAAACTTTGCGAAGCGTTGAACAAAATGAGGGTCGGTTGTATTTTTTGGATGCACCAGGTGGCACAGGAAAGACTTTGATGGTCAATTTATTGTTATCGAAAATAAGAGCTCAACGAAAAATCGCACTTGCCGATGCATCGTCGGTTATAGCTGCTACTCTTCTACAAAATGAAAAAACAGCGCATTCTGCTTTCAAATTACCTCTATTTTCATCTGATATCGATACTCATGTTTATAATATATCCAAACAAAGTTCTAAAGCTAGGATATTGCAAGATTGTTCACTTATAGTTTCAGATGAATGTACAATGGCTCATAAGACATCAATAGAGACGTTGAAACGTACGTTGATGGATTTCCGAAACGACGAGCGAAATATGGGTGGTGTCACAGTTGTATTCGCATGTGAGTCTCGACAAACTCTTCCGATTATACCTGGGAGCACTAAAGCCGATGAAATTCATGCGTGTTTGAAGTCATCTTTCTTATGGGAGTCCGTTAAGGGGAGACTGGCAGCGTCAAAATGCCGATTTTTGGACATCAATATAAATGTTCATGGCATTTGTGAAAATTTCACAGATAGTCTCCAGTTTGATGTAACGAATGTAGCAACTTTTAACGGTAGTTAGAGCCCTTAAGGTGCAGCGGTTCCCTTATAAATCAATTTTTGATTTTCACACGCTGCGCGCAGTTCTGACCAAACCGCTTGACGGATCTTATCCTACGACGTCTCATTTTCTTTGTGAAACTTTTGCGGACCGCTTGAGCGCAGCACATTTTTTTTTAGATCCTTATTTTGGAGTTACAGGCCACTTTTTGAATCATTGACCCATTTTTGGTTTTTAGAGCACTGCACACAAAACAATATTGATTATAATAAAAAGGTGCCGCGCTCAAGCGGTCCGTAGAAGTGTTACAAAGAAAATGAGACGTCGCAGGATAAAATCTATGAAGCGGTTTGGTCAGGATTGCGCGCAGAGTTTTTGAAGATCCAGGTTTCGGGAAGCAGCCTCCGAAGTTGAAGGTGTGGAAAAACGTTTCCTCAGTCCTTCGCTCCACCGATTACTGCACCTGCATAACAAACAATATTTTACGTGGTTATTGCGTGCGAAAAAAATTTTTTTAACACGCTTTTCACGGTTTGTTAATATTTATTTGTGTAATTATTTTTAATATTTACGAATATTCTGACACCAAAAATGCTATAAAATTATTATAATATAAGGCACGGAATTGAATTCACTTACTGGAAAAAGTGTAAATAAATATGAAAATCAATTTGATTATTTAGTAAAGACGACGAATACCATTGCAATTGTCTTTACAAATAATTGAATATAATAAACATATGAACTGACGTATCACTAACCACTGTGAAACTGCTCGTGTCGTTTGTCGAGATCGAAAAAGCACTTTCACGTCATTTCTCGATCGGTTTAGATATTTTATATTGCTTTTGAACAAATAAATAAACACTCGGTGAAAATAAGTGAATGCAATAAAAAAAATGATAAACCACGCGCGAACGTTTGTTTTCTGTTACACTTTCTGATCACTTCCCTGGTGGAACTGTCTGCTCACATTTTGTGAGAATTGGACATATTTTCTCAGTTTTTTTCCAAGATTCTGACAGAAATTGATAAATTTTGTAAAAAATGTGTAAGAAATTAACAAGAACTGCCCAGTTATGTAACTATTTGACCAGGAATTGGGACCGAAAGCAATATTTTGTCAGTTAATGTCAAACAATAAATAATCATTTTTCATAATTTTATGTCAAATACTGAAGATTATGTTCGTCAGTTTTTGATTTATTAGGAAATTTTTTGTTGTGACCCTGGTGGAACCTTCTGGTCACATTTTGTGAGAATTGAACATATTTGTTGAGATTTTTTCAAATATTTTAACGGAAATTGATCAAATTTGTAAAAAATTGGTAAGAAATTAACAAGAAATGCCCAGTTATGTAGCTAGATGACCAGCAATTGGAACCAAAAGCCCATATTTTCTTAGTAAATGTCAAATATGGGCTTTTAGTTCCAATTTCTGGTCGTCTAGCTACATAACTGGGCAATTTTTGTTAATTTTTTACACATTTTTTTCAAAATTTATCAATTCCTGTTCAAATCTTGAAAAAAATCTGAACAAATATGTTCAAATCTCACAAAATGGGATCTTTCCAAGATTTAACGCCGTGCTAAAACGGAATTTGGCCATGATGGTCATCTTTATTTTTGATTTGCAATCTTTTTCCTAAATAAAGTTTTTCGATTTTTTCACATTTCTTCTTTTTCGAAAATTGACTCGAATTGTTCAGTTTTTAGTTTTTCGTCAGGTTTCGAAGAAATTGATCGATTTCCGTTCAAATCTTGAAAAAAAATCGGAACAAATATGTTCAATTCTCACAATATGTGACCAGAAGGTTCCGCTAACAAAAAATTTTATAATAGTATATCAAAAACTGACAAACATAATCTTCAGTATTTGACATAAAATTCTAAAAAATTAGTTCCAATTCCTGCCCATCTAACTCCATAACTGGGCAATTTTTGTTGATTTCTTACACATTTTTTACAAAATTGATCCATTTCTGTTCAAATCTAGGAAAAAATCTGATCAAATATGTTCAAATCTCACAAAATGTGACCAGACAGTTCCACCAGGGAAATGTCAAATAAATAATAATTTTATATAATTTTATATCAAATACTGAAGATTATGTTCAAATGTTGAAGGTGCAATAATTTGTACGAATTTATCATATTCGATATATTCTGCCATTTTTTATCAATTTTTAAAAAAAGTTCCAATTAATTCATAATAAATATGAAAAAAATACTGCAAATGAAATGTTTTTTATTTGTAATTCTGCAAGCACCTACTGAATATTTAAGGTAGAACGATACCTCTTTTGCGGGGCAGGCGGTGAGAGGGGTACTCCTATGCTTAAACATGGGGAGAGTCTCGTGTTACCAACTGCACAAAAATTATAAGTCGCATGTATATAGGTATACGAGAGCACGGAGAGAGCGCGTTCGCCGCGCCGGGCTGCTGCGCATATAGCTATAGATATAGAAGAAGATAGAGAAAAACTGCGTTTAATAATTTTCTTTTGCACAATGCAGCTTATTGGTACGATGAAATTGCTATAAACTTTGCGCGAGTGATCTTGAGAGTTGGTTCATGTACTTGTGTTAGTTTCATCAAAAAGTGGCTTTTTTAACGGTACTTTTTCAATGTTTTTTTGCGGTTTTTGACCCTTTTCCATAAGATCCAATGTAAAAAACTAATTCGATTTTCTCAGAAACAGTTCGATCGAATCCGTTGAAATTTGTCGAGCGAACATTTTAGTCAATTTCAAACGTATCTACCAGTTTTCATCAAAACCCCTCTTTTTTGATATATGGTATCGTTCTACCTTAAACATTCCTATAAAAAGTAAAATTACTCAATAACAATAAAATAACAGTGATATACTGGCATTAGAACACAAAATGCATGATCACTTTGCAACTATATATGTGATAATGCATAATTTAAAATTACTTATCAGAATATCATATTAATTGTCATTTGATATGATTACTGATCATTACAATGAATGTCAGTAAGTATCATAAAAAATTAAAAATATATTTCTCAAATTATGACATATTCTTATATGATTTATTTGGTTATATCAATAACAAGACGTTTTATGAAAGATAGCTATTCCCAAAATATATAGTAAAATGTCATAATATGTTCGATTATATTTGAAATTATATTGCATTTTTTGCCGTTGTCTGCGAGATTATATTATTTTATGTAATTTTGTTCAGCACAGAATTGATCCAAATATGAAAATTTCTCATAAAAATGTTTAACATTTTTTGAGAATTATTGACACTTTTCATACTAATTCTGATAAAATAATACAGTATCTGTTCATTTATATCATTTATTTCTTGATCTATAGTAATAATTTTTGTTAAAAATTGTCAATATTTTTTATCAAAAGGTGCAATAATCTGTACGAATTTATCGTATTCGATGTATTCTGTCATTTTTTATCAATTTTTAAAATAAAGTTCCACCAGGGTTGCGACAATTTTTTTGATTGGCCCGTAGTCACTTCTTTCAAGCGTTTTGATTGGTCCGCAGAGTTGTAAGCGCGTAATTGCGTGATGTTCAAATTTCGATTCAGCAGTAGAATAATTATTTTTTTACCAACTTTACAGAAATCTGAATGAATAATCAATTATATATATATTGTTCGGAAAAGTGCCTGAATTGACCTGGTTGGGAACACACGCTTTTCTGCTTTTCTGCTTTTCACCCGCTTTTCTGAACACACTCCCTGCCTTCGGCAAACTCCGTTGACGAAGAGTCTGTCGGCAGAACGCATAATTTTGCGACAGGCTGCTTGAAGGTGGAAGTTGCCGTTCGAAGTGTGACGACTCGAGTGAGGCCGTCTTCGCCAGGGTGAAGTTCGAGGATCCGCGCGAGTGGCCACCGCGTCGGAGGAAGTCTTTCGTCGGTTATGAGAACGAGTGACCCCACTCGTATCTCATTCGAAGGATGATGCCATTTTGAAGTAGAGAGACTTTGATGGAGGTACTCTCTTGACTATCTCTGCCAGAAGTGCTGAAGCCGTGCCTGAAGAAGTTGCCACCGAGACAACCGAGATTCCGCCGTTGAAGTCAGAGATGGCTCAGGCACTGTAGTAAGTGCCTCACCGACGATAAAGTGACCCGGAGTTAAGGATGACAAGTCCTCTGGGTCGTCCGAGAGAGCACAGAGCGGCCTTGAATTGAGCACTGCCTCGACTTGCGTAAGAAGAGTCGTAAATTCTTCATACGTAAGTGCAGTCTCACCGATGACCCGCCGAAGATGATATTTTGCCGATTTCACGGCAGCCTCCCATTTTCCACCCATGTGAGGGGCTGCCGGGGGATTGAAGGACCACTTTTTGCCAAGGCTGGTTAATGCGGAGATGGTGTGACTCAATTCCCTTGAGCCAGCCTTGAAGAGAGCCTGAAGAGTGGCATCTGCACCGCTGAAGTTCGTTCCACAGTCACTATACAGCGTGTGACAAATGCCCCGTCGACCAGAGAACCGCCGATATGCTGCGATGAAGGCTTCTGAAGTGTAGTCCGTTACCAATTCGAGGTGCACCGCTGAAGTAGAGAAACAGACAAAAACTGCGAGATAACCCTTGTATGTTTTTGCTGCTCTTCCTCGCCAAGTCTTAACCGTGAAGGGTCCAGCATAATCCAAGCCCGAATGAAGGAAGGCACGTGAAGGTGTAACTCGTGGCGAGGGAAGTTGCCCCATCAACTGCTGAGCTCTGAGGCCTCGAAACCGTGCGCAAGTGGTGCAGCGAAGAATGTATGATCGTACTGGCGCTCGACCACCCAAAATCCAGTACGATCTGCGGAGATAGGCCAGTGTTGCTTGTGTGCCGCCGTGAAGAGTCCGGAGATGGGCATCTGAAATTATCAATGTAGTTAGCCGTGAATTCCGAGGCAAGACAGGTGGATGTTTCGCCTCGGAGTGAAGGATCGAATGCTGGAGGCGTCCACCCACACGAAGGACTCCGAGTTGGTCGATGAAAGGTGTGAGGGCGGCCATTGCATTGCTCCGTTGAAGTGTCGCTCCGCTTGAGATTATCCGTAGCTCAGCAGTGAAGTACGACTGTTGGATGAGGCGTATCCAGAAAATTGTTGTGTCTTCCAGGTCTCCCGGTGATATCGGGTTGGTCATTGAAGTATGTGGAACTCGCCTGAAGCGGCCAAGAGCTCTTTTGCAAATGGCCATGATTCGAAGTAGCCGATTTAGGGACGAATATCGCTCCAGACGGTCCCAAACCGGTACAAGAGCCCCTGAAGTTGAAGTGAAGGCGAGACCTGGACGCTGTTCGAGGTCACAGTCGGTTACGACCTCGAACGACGAAGTGGGCCAACTGGTGCAAGGCTGCGAAAGCCAGGTTGGTCCATTCCACCAGAGGGGATGCCGAGAAAGTTGCCGAGGTGTCATTCCGCGAGACGCACAGTCTGCGGGATTTACCTTGCCTGAAATGAAGCGCCACGTCGCTTGCAAAGTGATTTCTTGGATTGAAGTAACTCGATTTCGGACAAAGTCCTTCCAACGAGCCGAAGGCGACGTGATCCAAGTTAAGGTTACCAACGAGTCAGTCCAAAGGAACACTGGAACAGTTCCAAGTTCGAGTGTCTTCTGGACGTACGAAACCAGCCGTGAAAGAAGTGATGCAGCGGTGAGCTCAAGCCGCGGAATTGTCAGTCGCTTGAGAGGTGCAACCTTCGTCTTTGAAGCGACAAGCGTGATGGTTGAAGAGTCATCATCTGAAGTTGAACGAAGGTAAACCACGGCTGACATGGCCAATTGCGAGGCGTCCGAAAAACCGTGAAGCTGAACCGTTGCCGAGGGTTTTAGTTGAAGCCACCGAGGGAGAGAAATGAGCGAGAGATCCGCCAAGTTCTCTCGGAAGTGAAGCCACCGTTGTTGAAGCGCAACCGGAAGAGGGTCGTCCCAGTGAAGTTTTGCCAACCAGGGCTCTTGAAGAAACATCTTTGCCGTGATGATGATTGGCGAAATGAAGCCCAACGGATCAAATAGTTGCGCCGTTTCCGAGAGGATTGTCCGTTTTGTCACAGATTGACTGAAGTTCGGCTGAAGCGTGAACTTGAAGTGGTCGGTTTGGGGGTTCCAAACGAGCCCAAGAAGTTTGACGCTGGAGTCCTCTGGTTGAATCACGACTGCGTGTGATTCTGAAGTGGAATGGCTCACCCTTTGAAGAAGTTCCGTGGAGTTGGACGACCATTTTTGAAGTGGAAAGCACCCTCGGTCGCAGATCTCCTGAAGTTGAAGTGAGGATGCTTGAAGTTCCGCTGTTGAATCTGCACCTCCGAAGATATCATCGACGTACCTGCCCTTCGTCAACGGAAGTACCACCAATGGAAAGTTGTGCCCTTCGTCCTCGACAAGTTGCAGCATGACTCGTCATGCGAGAGCCACGGGTAATGCAGAGTCCAGCGAGAGCTTGACCGTTCACTGAGGGTCTCTCGCGGGAGCTCTGGCAACTACACGCTTTTCTGAACATATATATATATATATATACAAGGGGCCCTCGCATCGCACGCCCAAACCTTCAAACCCAAACCATCAAACCCAAACCTCCGAACCCAAACCTCCAAACCCAAACCTCCAAACCCAAACCTCCAAACCCAAACCTCCAAACCCAAACCTCCAAACCCAAACCTCCAAACCCTAACCTCCAAACCCAAACCTCCAAACCCAAACCTCCAAACCCAAACCTCCAAACCCAAACCATCAAACCCAAACCTCCAAACCCAAACCTCCAAACACAAACCTCCAAACCCAAACCTCCAAACCCAAACCTCCAAACCCAAACCTACAAACCCGAACCTCCAAACTCAAACCTCCAAACCCAAACCTCCAAACCCAAACCTCCAAACCCAAACCTCCAAACCCAAACCCCCAAACCTAAACCTCCAAACCTAAATTGTCATGATAGACTTACAATCAAATTGTCTAGAAAAACTTAAATTCACGTTACCATTATACAAAAGATACGTAGACGACATCATCATTGCTCTTCCAACCAACAAAATTAATTCGACTCTACAAATCTTCAACTCATCCCTAGCGGATTGGGTGACGATGTTTTCACCCTGAAAAACCACTGAATCACGGTGATTTTTTACGGTGACAAAGTGCCCACAAAATCACCGAGATCTTGGTGTTTTTAAGGTGATTCCAACGCGATTCCACGGTGATTGTCACGGTGATTTTGTGACGGTGACAATCACCGTGGAATCACGTTGGAATCACCTTAAAATCACCAAGATCTCGGTGATTTTGTGGGCACTTTGTCACCGTAAAAAATCACCGTGATTCAGTGGTGACTTCATCCATTAGGGATACCATAAAAAACTACAATTCACAACAGAAATAGAAAAAAACAATGAAATACCATTCTTAGACATACTTCTAATTAAAAACAACCCAGCAAACACAGTTCCGAAATAGTTACAAAAATGTTACGTAACGTGTGTTACATTGGACATAACATTTATGTCACAAACTCCGTGAATGAAGCAGAGTTTGTTCTCAAATGTCATCCTATAAACAAGTCACAGATACGAAACATCTACGAGAAATAATAATGAAATAAACTCATACCCAAGATGTAACATATTCAGCTCATAGATGTAACAAACTCATCACATAGCCATAACAAACTCAGATAATAGATGTAACAAACTCAGATCATAGTTGTAACAAACTCAGCTCATTGATGTAACTCCTACGAAACGAAGCGTAACCCTGGTAACGCATAATACTCGTAACAATGATGTCAATGTGATTTCGTGGTTACAGGTAATTTACGTATATACATATTTTATGAACAAATTACAAGAAATTTATGTATTTCCAACCTACATATTGGGTTGGAGTTTTATTTTTATTTTAACATTTGAAAAGTACATTTTAATTATAATTTATAATTTTTGTAGAATACCTACAAATATGATGTATCGTCCATCATTTGAGGTACCAAATGAACAATTTTTTGGGACTAGTTAGAACCCTCAAGGTGCACCGGTGTCCTGAAAAGCCTAGTTTTGAGTTTTTATACTCTACGCTAATAAACTGCTGGCGACGTCTCATTTCCTTTGTAAACTTTTTCCCACGGGATGAGCGTGGCACATTTTGATGAAAGTCAAAATTGTGACCAGGACAATGCCTGGAAAGTTCAAAATAGGCTAACAATTTCAAAGCAGGCCTGCAACTCTGAAATAAAGAGCAGAAAACATGTGTCATGCTCATCTCATGGGAAAATGAGTTACGAAGGAAATGAGACGTCGTAGAACAAAATCTGTCTATCAATTCTTTCTGAATCATGCGCAGAGTATAAAAACTCAAAGCTAGGTTTTTACACAGAGTGTAAAGACTCAAAACTGGGTTCTTACACTCTGTGCATGATGCCGAAAGAATTGCTAGATAGATTTTGTTCTACGACGTTTCATTTCCTTCGTAACACTTTTTCCTATGGGATGAGCGCGGCACATTTTGATTAAAGTCAAAATTGTGACCAGGACAATGTCTGGAAAGTTCAAAATAGGCTAACAATTTTAAAGCAGGCCTGCAACTCTGAAATAAAGAGCAAAAAACATATGCCGTGCTCATCTCATGGGAAAACGAGTTACGAACGAAATGAGACGTCGTAGAACAAAATCTGTCTATTAATTCTTTCTGAATAATGCGCAGAGTGTAAAAACTCAAAGCTAGGTTTTTACACAGAGTGTAAAAACTCAAAACTGGGTTCTTACACTCTGCGCATGATTCCGAAAGAATTGCTACATAGATTTTGTTCTACGACGTCTCATTTCCTTCGTAACTCTTTTTCCTATGGGATGAGCGTGGCACATTTTGATTAAAGTCAAAATTTCGACCAGGACAATGCCTGGAAAGTTCAAAATAGGCTAACAATTTCAAAGCAGGCCTGCGAGTCTGAAATAAAGAGCAAAAAAAAATGTGCCGTGCTCATCCCATGGGAAAATGAGTTACGAAGGAAATGAGACATCATAGAACAAAATCTGTCTATCAATTCTTTCTGAATCAGCCGCAGAGTGTAAAAACTCAAAGCTAGGTTTTTACACAGAGTGTAAAAACTCAAAACTGGGTTCTTACACTCTGCGCATGATTCAGAAAGAATTGCTAGATAGATTTTGTTCTACGACGTCTCATTTCCTTCGTAACACTTTTTATTATGGGATGAGCGCGGCAAATTTTGATTAAAGTCAAAATTGTGACCAGGACAATGCCTGGAAAATTGAAAATAGGCTATCAATTTCAAAACAGGCCTGCAACACAGAAAGAAAGGGCAAAGAGAAATTAAGCGAACGTGCAACGCGAATAAGGTTATAAACCGAGTAAGGGAAATTCCTGGGTGTTTTTCCATCACGGCAAATGCCCATATAACTTATTTTTTTCTTTTAAATAAAGGGATCACATTAAACTTACCTCTTATTGCAATGCATGTTGTATTATTCTGGTTTATTCTGTATTACGCTGGATTATTCAATATCACCTCCTTGTACTTTACACTCACATAGTGTTTACGTTCCTTAATCGACATAACCTTAAAATGATTGAAGACATTTCTCGTAATATATGATACGTATATGTTGCGGATTTCCCTAGCGGATTGGGTGACGATGTTTTCACCCTGAAAAACCACTGAATCACGGTGATTTTTTACGGTGACAAAGTGCCCACAAAATCACCGAGATCTTGGTGATTTTAAGGTGATTCCAACGTCATTCCACGGTGATTTTCACGGTGATTTTGTGACGGTGACAATCACCGTGAGAATCACCGTGGAATCACCTTAAAATCACCAAGATCTCGGTGATTTTGTGGGCACTTTGCCACCGTAAAAAATCACCGTGATTCAGTGGTGACTTCATCCACTAGGGTTGTTACAAGAAATGACTTGTGACATTTATGTCACACATTATACATATTTGCTACGTAGCCTATACTACGAGATTATAATATCACCAATGTTCTATAATTGTTACAGCAATGTTCTATAATTGTTACGGATTTGTTACAAAAAATGTCTTATAACATTTATGTCACAGTGTGACATATTTGCTACGTAGCCTATACTACGAGTTTATAATATCACCAATGTTCTATAATTGTTACAGCATCGACTCGTAACAGTTTGACAAGTTTACAGTACATGTAAATATCTCGTATAAGAGTGACGAGATCTTGACGTATCAATGTTACGTATTTGTGATGTCTATAGTTTTTCGTAATTCCTACATCTTTCATTGACATCCTTACTACATATCGTCAGGACGTATTATATACATCTCGTTTACGTGCGTTATGAAAAAGTTACGAATTTGTGATGAACATTATATGACGTAGTTATTACATTTCAATTATACGTAAATGTTTCGTAAATCATCCAAGTGTGTTTGCTGGGAATAACTCAATTATCACTGATTGGTACAGAAAACCGACCTGGGCCGGTAGATTTATAAATTTCTTTTCTCACCATCCACTCAACCAAAAAAAAGGGAACTATCACATCAATCTTTTCATCATAAAAACTTAGAACTCATTAAAAACCCTAGCGGATTGGGTGACGATGTTTTCACCCTGAAAAACCACTGAATCACGGTGATTTTTTACGGTGACAAAGTGCCCACAAAATCACCGAGATCTTGGTGATTTTAAGGTTATTCCAACGTGATTCCACGGTGATTGTCACGGTGATTTTGTGACGGTGACAATCACCGTGAGAATCACCGTGGAATCACCTTAAAATCACCAAGATCTCGGTGATTTTGTGGGCACTTTGTCACCGTAAAAAATCACCGTGATTCAGTGGTGACTTCATCCACTAGGGAATACCTTGACTCAAAATTATTATCCAATCTTCTTCACACACAAAATAATAAAACAAAGACTATCACAAATCAACACACAATCAAACTCCAACAATAGCTTTGACTCCTCTAGATTAATTAATCTACCTTACACAAAAAATATCCACCATGAATTATTCCGTCTTTTTCAACTTTATAATATAACACTAGTCACAAATAACAAACACAACATTTTATCCATAATCGGATCTACGAAAGACAATATAGAAACAATAAATAAATCAAACTTAGTTTACAAAATCGAGTGTAATGATTGTGACTCAGTATATATTAGACAAACCAAAAGATACCTAAAAACCAGAATAAATGAACACAAAAACAGTCTGAAACACATTAACACTCAACATACTGCTCTGGCACAACATAGCATAGAACTAAAACATAACTTTAAATTTGATGATGTTAAAATTTTAAACAACGAAGAATGGCTCAAAAAACCACTTATCCTAGAAATGATTCAAATCAAAGCACACCCTAATTCAATTAACTTTAGAACTGACATTGACAAACTAAGTTGCATATACAATTCAATAATATAATAAATTCAAAAGAAATCAAGTATCAATCATATACACATACAATCATTTTATTTAGTGACCTTTATTTTAACTTACTAATACTACTACATTTACTATCTTCATCGACCCACTCATTTAAACTCTCCTGACTAAACAAATTTATCAAAATACTCAACTCGATCTATATTTAATTTTTAACATAAAGATTTATTACTCTATTCTCCATCAAATGGTAAATATCGCAATTATATTTCGAAATATCATTCATAAACACTATAACCGTTTTTATCACTTATTTGCAGAAAATATCCGTCGTGAAAAACCGACTGGAAATCGATTCATTAGAAAAACTTACACACATTGAATTGATAAAACAAACTTTTCAATTGTTTTTCAATTCGCCTTATTCGTTGACTTTCACCAACAAATCAAGATGATCATCAAAGAAATGCAACATGAAACCAGATATCGACAAAATCAAGGTTCGTCACTTTGACATAAATCATAACCTACAAACGAATACTGTAAGAACGATTACCACACAACTATCTCACACAACATTTAACTATCTACTTGTAATAAAATTTTAATGTACTCTAATTATTCTGAACGATTTGTTATAATTTATAGCGTGAATAAATTTTCTGAAGAGGATCCGAAACAGGATCGAAACGTAAAAAACTCTCAAAAAGATCATTCCACTTCCACCTGGATCACTGGCCGAATCGAAGCCGACACTTCATCAACATCATTTATTTACACGGCCGCACACGATATCAATCAATCTAAACCTCTAAACCCAAACCTCCAAACGCAAACCTAGAACCAACCAAGGTGAAGTTGGCCATGAAATCGAGGCTCGAGTGGGTTCGAAGTTGGTCATGGCCTCGATTATTGTACACAGCGGCGGCGGCGGCGATAATTTTATATAATATCCCAGTGGACACAGTAATGTTGCAGCAATGTAACGGCAATGTTACCGTTTGTAACATGTAACATTACATGGACGTTACATGTAAGTTACATGTAAGTTACAATTTCCTACTCAGCAATGTAACATTGTTATATAACAGTTATGTAACAGTTATGTAACAGTTATGTAACAGTTATGTAACAGTTATGTAACAGTTATGTAACAGTTATGTAACAGTTACGTAACAGTTATGTAATTGTGTTACGTTACTGCAAATAGAATTAATTGTTGTTAAACATGTTATAAAAAATATATAGCTCTCGCAAAATAGTTTAATATGCATAGTTTACCGGCTCGAAAGAGATTCGTAGAAAAAAAAATCTGCACGAATTGTCTGATCTAACTTTTCTCAGAGACTGGGAATCGAACCATCGACCCTTCCTACCATCCTACCTATCTACCTAACACGCTACCGATTACGCTACCGACTACTTATGAATTCTCTCTACTTGTATAATATATGAATGCTGGAGTGCCGAACAAATAATAGTAGTATAATAATGGTAGTAAAATAATAATAATAATAATAATAATAATAATAATAATAATAATAATAGTATATGCATTTGAATGAGCAATAAACCATGAAAGTTCGTTTTTTTATTTGCGAATTCTAATCCCCTGACCCCTCATAAGTTATGTAAACTTTATTACAGAATACCTGAACCCTCATAACTTACGTTACCCTTCATAACTTAATTTCAGAGCTTCTAACCTCTCATAAATTATGTAAGCCCTTAAAACATGTTTGAAAGAGCTGTGACTTCTCATAAGTTAAGTGACCTCTCATAACTTAATTTGGGGGCCTCTGACCCCTAGTGTCATGTGAACTCTCAAAACTTTATTCCAAAATACCTGACCCCTCATAACTTACGTCATCCCTCATAACTCAATTTCGCGACCCCTGACCCCTCGTAGTAAAAATGTTTACAGTGTGTAACTTCTATGGTATATTGCCGCAATAGAACATATGTTACATTACTGTAATGTAACAAGGTTATATAGCAGTTATGTAACCTACATGTAACAAATGTTACATAATATGTTACTTGCACGTTATATAACAGCAACGTTACATAGGAATAACATTGTAACATTACATGTAACTTCCATGTTATATTGCCGCAATATAACATTTGCTACGTTACTGTAATGTAACAAATTTATATTGCCGCAATATAACATATGTTACATTGCTGTAATGTAACAAAGTTATATTGCAGTTATGTAACCTACATGTAACAAATGTTACATAACATTGTTACTTGCATGTTATATAACAGCAACGTTACATAGGGATAACATTGTAACATTACATGTAACTTCCATGTTACATTGCGGCAACATAACGTGTTCACTGGGATATATATATATATATATATATATATATATATATATATTAAATAAATGATAACGTGAAAAAGAAAAATTTGACACTCACTAGACCACGGTCCCTATACACAGTTATGTACGCAATTTATGTCCCTAAGTTTGCGTACTCGCTTTTGCAGACATACAAAAAAAATGTTTTTCCTTTCTTGTTTTTGAATTAAATCAACCGCGTTAGCTCGATTTATATGTCGACATTTTACACAGAAATTTGGTATATTGAATGTTGAAATTTACACACACAGGGAAAAAAAATTAATAAATAAAATAAAAAATAAAAATGAAATCTATTTAAATTAATTCAAAATAGAAATCTACATTTAATTATAATTATCTTAAATAGATAAAAGATTCTTTTTTTTTTAAATGATACTGAAATATAATGTATTATACCAATTCGAAATTCTATTTATTTAAATTTTAGAATGAACTTTGAATAAACTTTAAATAACCTTAAAATAATTCAATAAATTTATTATTAAATTCCAAAGTTTGATTCATTTGTTTCAACTTCCTCGCTTCAATTCGCAGGGTTTTATTTTTATAGCATAAGCTAATAATAATAATATAATGGTAATAATAAAATTGATCAAATCAAATATAAATATATCAAATCGAATGTGCCCGAAAAATTTGAGAAAAATATTTATTTTACGGGATTAAAAGAGCATATTCAGTATTGACGAGACCATCAATCTTCTCAGGAGTGCGTGGTAGGGGCAGTATCCCACCGCTGCCACCAAAACTTGTTACGTACCGGGAGGCACGTTGCAAGGATAAATGTAAATGTGAGGAATCGAAATGCATGTTTGAAGATTGAAATTAAGCACTCAATTAGTAGATTTGGGCGCCTCTACACCGTCCCATACGGGCCCGGCCACTGCTGGAAAGGGTGAAGGTCTCTTCAATGATAACGCAATCTAGTGAGAGTACATCATATACTACGGAATTTATTGTACCATGTCACCACGGGTGACACGATATCCCAAAGTATGCAAAAAAGGGCAAGCGGAGATCCGCATACGCTGTAATCAAGAATGAGAGAGAGAGAGACGACGCTTACAATACGCGCGACGACTCTCGGATACAAAATGCTGACTTACGTTTTATACGGCCAGAGCTCTGGGCTATCGCGCGCTGCGATGTGGGTGTGTATGTTTGTATGTTTGTCCGTACAGGCTGAGCGTGGATCTTGAGCCGCACTCTGGACGCCGATCTTACCAATACACTTACGAGTCTATAATCACACTAGGGTCTCTATGTAGCAAGGACGAAGATGCACAATGCACGATCTCGCTAGCGATGGCCGAAAGATCCGCGGTGCCACAAAGTCGAAGAAATCGATGAACAGTTCCATTATTATTATTGAGCGTAAATGTTTAGCAATGACTTTTATTAGTTCTCGGTTTACTATTTTGTCTGTTATATTATTTAAATGATTAATTGTTGCAACGAAATGTTAATTATCCCAAATGTTTGGAAACACTTATTTTTACTATGACCTTAGAGTCATAGGCACGAACTTGTAGGACGGGCGAACATTTATATTGACTCGAGACTTACGCGTCTACGCGAGCACCCCTGCGTAACGCACCAAGATTTATTAACGGGCGAGCGTAATAATCTTATCTGGCTGCGCGGGAATTAAGCCGCAGCGACTGGCTGAGAGCCGGAGTATTATTCCTTGATTCACCTGACGGTGGGTAGCAAGGTACTAACTCGACTTGCCAACGTTCCTCTGGACGTTGGCGAGTCGAACGAGAATTTCTGCAAATTTGGCTTTTTGAAAACGGCGCGTGCATGCCCTTGGTGGCCATGCACGAGTTCATTCGAGGTGACCGAAAAGTGCCATCGACCGGTAAGTTGCTGATTGTGATTTGCAACACATGGGGTGATCGCGACGCATGAGTCTCTGGAATCCGCCGACGGGAGCATTTTAGCGTAGGACCGTGAGTTCACGTCGGTTCTCGCGCGAAATAATAGTATTGATAAATTTTATAGATTTATAGATTAAAGCGAAACACAGGACGTATCATGATCATTATTTTGGCATTGCAATTTTTGCAATAATTAAGGGGATATGCACGATAGAACATTGAAAAATTTAATAACTGCAGCGTTTATCGAGATTCTCACTTTGACAAAGGGTCACAATTTTCATTTTGTAACATGCTTCATGATCATTATTTTAGCATTGCGATTTTTGCCATTTTTAAAGGGATATGCGCCAAAGAACATTTAAAAAATCAATAACTACTGCGTTTATCGAGATTCTCACTTTGACGGAGAGTCGCAAATTTTATTTTACGACCTCTTTATGATCATTATTGTAGTATTGCGATTTTTCCCATTTTTAAGGGGATGTGCACGATAGAAGATTTAAAAAATCAATAACTGCCGCGTTGATCGAGACTCTCATTTTGACAAAGAGACGCATTTTTTATTTTGCAACATTCTTCATGATCATTATTTTGGCATTGCGATTTTTGCAATTGTTAAGGGGATATGCATGAAAGAACATTTAAAAAATCAATAACTACCGCTTTAATCGAGGTTTTCACTTTAACAAAGGGTCATTTTTTTTATTTTGCCACATTCTTCATGATCATTATTTTGGCATTGCGATTTTTGCCATTCTGAAGGAGATGTGCACGATAGAAGATTTAAAAAATCAATAACTGCCGCGTTTATCGAGATTCTCACTTTGACAAAGAGTCATATTTTTTATTTTGCCACATTCTTAATGATCATTATTTTGGCATTGCGATTTTTGCAATTGTTAAGAAAATATGCATGAAAGAACATTTGAAAAATCAATAACTACCGCGTTTATCGAGGTTCTCACTTTGACAAAGAGTCATATTTTTTATTTTGCCACATTCTTCATGATCATTATTCTGGCATTGCGAATTTTGCCATTCTTGAGGGGATGTGCACGATAGAAGATTTGAAAAATCAATAACTGCCGCGTTTATCGAGATTCTCACTTTGACAAATGGTCATATTTTTTATTTTGCCACATTCTTAATGATCATTATTTTGGCATTGCGGATTTTGCAATTGTCAAGGGGAAATGTGCGAAAAAACATTTGAAAAATCAATAACTGCCGCTTTTATCGAGATTCTCACTTTGACAAAGGGTCATATTTTTTATTTTTCCACATTCTTCATGATCATAATTTTGGCTTTGCGATTTTTGTTATTCTTAAGGGGATGTGCACGATAGAAGATTTAAAAAATCAATAACTTTCGCGGTTATCGAGATTCTCACTTTGACAAAGAGTCATATTTTTTTATTTTGCCACATTCTTCATGATCATTATTTTGGCATTGCGATTTTCGCAATCGTTAAGGGGATATGCATGAAAGAACATTAAAAAAATCAATAACCACTGCGTTTATCGAGATTATCACTTGGACAAACGATCACATTTTCTATTTTACCATATTTTTCATGATCATTATTTTGTCATTGCGATTTTCACCATTCTTAAGGGGATATGCACGATAGAACATTGTAAAAATCAATAACTGCCGCGTTTATCGAGATTCTTACTTTGACAGAGGGTCATATCTTTTATTTTGCCACATTCTTTATGATCATTATGTTAGCATTGCGATTTTTGCAATTGTTAAGGGGATATGCATGAAAGAACATTAAAAAATCAATCACTACCGCGTTTATCGAGATTATCACTTTGACAAACGGTCACATTTTTTATTTTGCCACATTCTTCATGATCATTATTTTGTCATTGCGATTTTCACCATTCTTAAGGAGATATGCACGATAGAACAATTAAAAAATCAATAATTGCCGCGTTTATCGAGATTCTTACTTTGACAGAGAGTCATATTTTTTATTTCGCCACGTTCTTCATGATCATTATTTTGGCATTGCGATTTTTGCAATTGGTAAGGGGATATGCATGAAAGAACATTTAAAAAATCAATAACTACCGCGTTTATCGAGATTCTCACTTTGGCAAAGAGTCATATTCTTTATTTTGCCATATTCTCCATGATCATTATTTTGGCATTGCGATTTTTGCAATCGTTAAGAGGATATGCATGAAAGAACATTGAAAAAATCAATAACTGCCGCGTTTATCAAGGTTCTCACTTTGACGAAGAGTCATATTTTTTATTTTGCCACATTCTTCATGATTATTATTTTGGCATTGTGATTTTTGCAATTGTTAAGGGGATATGCATAAGAGCACATTTGAAAAATCAATAACTACCGCGTTTATCGAGATTCTCACTTTGACAAAGAGTCAAATTTGTTATTTTGCCACATTCTTCATGATCATTATTTTGGATTGCGATTTTCGCAATTGTTAAGGGGATATGCATGAAAAAATATTTAAAAAATCAATAACTACGGCGTTTATCGAGATTCTTACTTTGACAAAGAGTCATATTTTCCATTTTGCGATTTCCGCAAGTGTTAAGGGGATATGCACGATAGAACATTTAAAAAATCAATAACTGCCAGGTTTATTGCGATTCTCACTTTGACACAAAGTCATATTGTTTATTTTGCCACATTGTTCATGATCATTATTTTGGCATTGCGATTTTTGCCATTCTTAAGGGGATGTGCACGATAGAAGATTTAAAAAATCAATAACTGCCGCGTTTATCGAGATTCTCACTTTGACAAAGAGTCATATTTTTTATTTTGCCACATGCTTAATGATCATTATTTTGGCATTGCGATTTTTGCAATTGTCAAGGGGATATGTGCGAAAGAACATTTCAAAAATCAATAACTACCGCGTTTATCGAGATTCTCACTTTGACAAAGGGTTAAAATTGTTATTTTTTTACATTTTTAATGATCATTATTTTGGCATTGCGGTTTTTGCATTTCTTAATGGGGTAGACGAAAACGATATTTCAAAAAGTCAATAAGAAATGTGTTAATCGAGATCTTGACATTCAAAAAGCGTAACTTTCTTTTTTTAGGACATTTTTTATGATTTTTTTTGTTGGCATTGTAATTTTTGCGATCCTTAAGGGAGTATGCGGAGAAGAAATTTAGAAAAGTTAACCACTACCGTGTTTTTTGGAATTGTCACTTTTCAAAAACGTATTTTTTCTTATTTTCCAATATTTTTTATGCTCTCTGCTTTTGGATAACGATTTTGGTAATTCTTAAGGAGATGGACAGAAAATAAATCTTTTCAAATCAATAACTACCGTAGTTACCATCATACTGACTTCACTGACTTTCCCCGCGGGAATGTTGAAAAATGGTCTCTTTATGAGTATCGATAACTAGTGCAAAATTGATTATTCGAATTGCTACCATACTCTTGAGAGAAAATGGCCTCGAAAAAATCGGTCCTCATCCAGTATCTGGAGCTGTTACCTGTGACCTGTTAAAAATTCATTCATAAAAAATTCATCAAGCCTTCCATCACTCAGCCGATGAGTCCTGTCGATTGACTCGTAAAAACTCACCGTTGTCCGACTTTCACCACGTGGAGGTGGATGGACGGGCGCATGGTGCAAGACCTTCGAAAGTCGTGTGTGTGTGTTTGTTTGTTTGTTTGTGTGTGTGTGTATATGTGTGTGTGTGTGTGTGTGTGTGTGTGTGTGTGTGTGTGTGTGTGTGTGTGTGTTTGTGTGTGTGTGTTCGTGCGTGCGTGAGTTGTATTAATATTTTAGGGATTCTCCACGTCCTCTTCTCAAGGCAACGCAGCGACGTTGCATGCTCTTTATTGTTTTCGCGATGTCATTTTGAGGAATTTTGTTCCATTCGCTTATCGTCGCTGCTTCCTATCGTTGCAACGTCACGGGAGGAACTTCAAGAGCGTGAATTCTCGATTTTAGCATGGCCGAAATGTTTTCGATTGGATTTAAATCCGGAAAATTTGGCGGCCACACGCTCCTCTCAATTTTATTTTCGGCCAAAAATGCATTGACGGTGCATGAGCGATGACAAGGGTCATTGTCATCGATTAAGACAAATCCTTCGCCGACTCGATTTGACTCAGGAATTACGACCGGTCGCAAAATTTTATTAATGTACCACTCGCTGTTAACCGTTTCGTTCTTGAAAATAACGAGCTACGTGTGTGATTCTGTTGAAATTCCTTCCTAGATTGTTATATAGCCAACCCCGAAAGCACGCGAACGATTAATATTTTTTTCTCGCATCCTTTCGCCTTTTCTCCGGTAAACTCGATCCGCTCTTGAATTGCTGAGGAGCGTTATCTTTGACTCATCAGTAAACAGACAATTTTTCCATTGCTGTTGCGTCCACTCTTCATGGTCGTGTGCAAAGTCTCTTTGATCAGCGCGATTCCGATTCGAGAGGGTTGGTTTGATGATAGGACGACGCGATCTTATTCCTCTTTCTCTTAACCGCCAACCAATCGTGCTACACGACACGGGCCGAGGGATTTGCCTTTTCAAAACGCTTGCTGTTACGCGCGGATTTCTACGCGTTTCTTGGACGATCGCTCTATCTTCTCTTCGTGTTGTGACACGTTGTCGTCCTCCACCATGTCGGTATGACGGACTGCCTGTTTCACGATAACGCTCCAATAATCGATGAATCGCCCCCTTACTCGCTCTGATCGCTTCAGCAATCGCACGGTGGTTTTCGCCTATTCCGTGCGATGCGATTGCACGCCCTATCTCAATCTCGGACAATCTTACTATTTTTCGCACACGCAGAAGTAAATCTCGATTCGCGATTAAAAAGTCGTGTCATTCAACGCTCGCACGATGTTTGAAACAATAAAATACGTTGTGGAGATGTGATTTTGTTTTTTGGCGATCGTATAAAAAAATCTCAATACATTAACGCTACAGAAAACAAAATCACATCTCCACAACGTATTTCATTGTTTCAAACATCTTGCAAGCGTTGAATGACACGACTTTTTAATCGCGAATCGAGATTTATTTTTGCGTGTGCGAAAAATGGTAAGATTTGAGAAAATCGAAAAACTTTATTTAGAAAAAAGATATAAAATGAAAAATAAAAAATACTATCGTGACCAAATTCATTTACAAAATCTTGGAAATGTTGGAAAAAACAAAATTATTTCCAATATTCTCCCGGCCGATCTGCTTATACAAGATTTTTTATATTAGTCTCTGAGATTTTTGCAATTAATCTTTTCCAGATTTTTTGAACGAACGTTTCTAAGATTCTTCAAATGAATTTTTCCAAGATTCTTTAAATTAATCTTTCTAAGATTCTTCCAATTAATCTTTCGAAGTTCCTTTGAATGAATTTTTCCAAGATTTAACGACGTGTTAAAACGGAATTTGGCTATGCTGGTCATCTTTATTTTTGATTTTCCATCCTTTCCAAAATAAAGTTCTTCGATTTTCTCAAATTTCTTCTTTTTCGAAAATTGACTCGAATTGGTCGGTTTTTAGTTTTTCGTAAGGTTTCGAAAAAACCTCATTGTTTCAAAAAATCTTTTGAAGATTATCCGAAAGATTTTCATCCAATGCGACAAAAGAATCTTTGAAATAATCGTTTGAAAAATCGTTGAAAGAATCTTGGAAAGAATCTTTGCAAGAATCTTAAAAGGATTCTTAGAATCTTGGAAAGAATCTTTAAAAGAATCCCGCTCCGGATCGTATCCGTGATTCTTTTCAAGATTTTTCCCAAGATTCTATCGAAGATTCTAAGAATCTCTTTAAGATTCTTTCTGAGATTCAAACAATCTTTGTAAGATCCTTTTAAAGATTCTTACCAAGATTCTTTCAAAGATTCTTTTTTTTTACGCGGGGGTACATTAATAAAATTTTGCGACTAGTCGTAATTCCTGAGTCAAATCAAGTCGGCGAAGGATTTGTCTTAATCGATGACAATGCCGCTTGTCATCGCTCACGCACCGTCAATGCATTTTTGGCCGAAAATGAAATTAAGAGGAGCGTGTAGCCTGCAAATTCGACGGATTTGAATCCAATCAAAAACATCTGGGCCATGCTAAAATCGAGAATTCGCGCCCTTGAAATTCCTCCCGTGACGTTGCAACAATTGGAAGCAGCGACGATAAGCGAATGGAACAAAATTCCTCAAGATGACTTCGCGGAAACAATAAAGAGCATGCAACGTCGCTGCGTTGCCTTGAGAAGAGGACGTGGAGAATCCCTAAAATATTAATACAACTCACGCACGCACGAACACACAAACACAAACACACACACACATACACACACACACACACAAACACAAACAAACAAACACACACACACGCGACTTTCGAAGGTCTTGCACCATGCGCCCGTCCATCCACCTCCACGTGGTGAAAGTCGGACAGCGGTGAGTTTCTGCAAGTTAATCGACAGGACTCACCGGCTAAGTGATATAGGGCTTGATGATTTTTTTATGAATGCATTTTTAACAGGTCACAGGTAACAGCTCCAGATACTGGATGAGGACCAATTTTTTCAAAGCCATTTTCTCTCAAGAGTATGGTTGCAATTCGAATAATTAATTTTGCACCAGTTATCGATACTCATAAAGAGACCATTTTTCAACACTCCCGCGGGGAAAGTCAGTGAAGTCAGTATGATAGTAACTACAGTAGTTATTGATTTAAAAAGATTTATTTTCTGTCCACCTCCTTGAGAATTACCGAAATCGTAATCCAAAAGAAAAGAGCATAAAAAATATTGAAAAATGAGAAAAAATACCTTTTTGAAAAGTGACAATTCCAAAAAACACGGTAGTGGTTAACTTTTCTAAATTTTTTCTCCGCATACTCCCTCAAGAATCGCAAAAATTACAATGCTAACAAAAAAAATCATAAAAAATGTCCTTAAAGAAGAAAGTTACGGTTTTTGAATGTCAAGATCTCGATAAACACATTTCTTATTGACTTTTTAAAATATCGTTTCCGTCTACCCCGATAAAAAATGCAAAAACCGCAATAACAAAATAATAATAATTAAAAATGTGGAAAAATAAAACTTTTGACCCTTTGTCAAAGTGAGAATCTCGATAAACGCGGTGATTATTGATTTTGTAAATGTTCTTTCGCACATATCCCCTTGACAATTACAAAAATCGCAATGCCAAAATAATGATCATTAAGAATGTGGTAAAATGAAAAATATGACTCTTTGTCAAAGTGAGAATTTCGATAAACGCGGCAGTTATTGATTTTTTAAATCTTCTATCGTGCACATCCCCTTGAGAATGGCAAAAATCGCAATGCCGAAATAATGATCATGAAAGATGTAGCAAATTAAAAAATATAGCTCTTTGTCGAAGTGAGAATCGCAATAAACGTGGCAGTTATTGATTTTTCAAATATTCTATCGTGCATATCCCCTTAATAATTTCAAAAATCACAATGCCAAAATAATGATCATGAAGAATGTGGCAAAATAAAAAATATGACTTATTGTCAAAGTGGGAATCTCGATAAAGGCAGCAGTGATTGATTTTTTAAATGTTCTATCGTGCATATCCTCTTAACAATTGCAAAAATCGCAATGCGAAGATAATAATCATGAAGAATGTGGCAAAATAAAAAATATGACTCTTTGTCAAAGTGAGAATCTCGAGAAACGCCGTAGTTGATGATTTTTTAAATGTTCTTTCATGCATATGCCCTTAACAATTGCAAAAATCGCAATGTCAAAATAATGATCATGAAGAATGTGGCAAAATAACGAATTTGACTCTTTGTCAATTGAGAATCTCGATAAACGCGGTAGTAATTGATTTTTTAAATGTTCTTTCATGCATATCCCCTTGACAATTGCAAAAATCACAATGCCAAAATAATGATCATAAAGAATATGGAAAAATAAAAAATATGACCCTTTGTCAAACTGAGAACCTCGATAAACGCGGTAGTTATTGATTTTTTAAATGTTCTTTCATGCATATCCCCTTAACAATTGCAAAAATCGCAATGTCAAAATAATGATCATGAAGAATATGGCAAAATAAAAAATGTGACTCTTTGCCAAAGTGAGAATCTCGATAAACGCGGTAGTTATTGATTTTTTAAATGTTCTTTAATGCATATCCCCTTAAAAATTGCAAAAATCGCAATGCCAAGATAATGATCATGAAGAATGTGGCAAAATAAAAGATATAACTCTCTGTCAAAGTAAGAATCTCGATAAACGCGGCAGTTATTGATTTTTTAAATGTTCTATCGTGCATATCCCCTTTAGAATGGTGAAAATCGCAATGACAAAATAATCATCATGAAAATTGTGGCAAAATAAAAAATGTGACCGTTTGTCAAAGTGATAATCTCGATAAACGCGGTAGTTATTGATTTTTCTAATGTTCTTTCATGCATATCCCCTCAACAATTGCAAAAATCGCAATGCCAAAATAATAATCATGAAGAATGTGGCAAAATAAAAGGGTATCACGACGAAATATCCGCGAACAAAATATCCGCGACAAAATATCCGTGACAAAATATCCGCAGTTGAAATATCCGCGATACAAAATATCGACGGTCCAAAATACCCGCAGTTAAAAATATCCGCTGTTCAAAATATCCGTGGTTTAAAATATCCGCAGTTAAAAATATCTACTCTTGAGTATCCACATGAGAAACATTTAGAACATCCGTGAGAATGATGCGAAAAGAAATGGTGGCGATAATCCCTGTAATGTTTTGAATCTCGGATTAATTTTCTATATAAGATTGAAACCTCAGATATGTGTATGTGTGTGTGTGTGTGTGTGTGTGTGTGTGTGTGTGTGTGTGTGTGTGTGTGTGTGTGTGTGTGTGTGTGTGTGTGTGTGTGTGTGTGTGTGTGTGTGTGTGTGTGAGTGTGTGTGTGTGTGTGTGTGTGTGTGTGTGTGTGTGTGTGTGTGTGTGTGTGTGTGTGTGTGTGTGTGTGTGTTGTGTGTGTGTGTGTGTGTGTGTGTGCGTGCGCGCGTGCGCGCGTGCACGTGCGTGTGTGTGCCGCTTAAATTTATGACATCCGCACAGGTACGAATATTATGAGTTTGGGTCTGTGTTTAGGGCTATGCGTTTATGGTCACTTCACTCTAGTTATAATTATATTGAATAGGTGAGATTATTAATTTACGCTGGTGTTCATGAGGAAATATACATATGGGGACAAGTTGTGTGTTGACATTTTCCGAAATTCCCAAAGCCAAACATTCTAAAATCCTACAGAAATTTCTCAGGTATTCTGACCGCGGATATTTTTTACCACGGATATTCTGAATAGCGGATATTTTTTACCGCAGATATTTTGGACCACGGATATTTTTTACCGCGGATATTTTGACTGCGGATATTTTGTCACGGATATTTTGTCGCGGATATTTTGTCCGCGGATATTTCGTTACGAAACCAACTAAAAGATGATTCTCTGTCAAAGTAAGAATCTCGATAAACGCGGCAGTTATTGAATTTTTAAATGTTTTATCGTGCATATCCCCTTAAGAATGGTGAAAATCGCAATGACAAAATAATGATCATGAAAAATGTGGTAAAATGAAAAATGTGACCGTTTGTCAAAGTGATAATCTCGATAAACGCGGTAGTTATTGATTTTCTTAATGTCCTTTCATGATTTCCCATAATGATTGCAAAAATCGCAATGCCAAAATAATGATCATGAAGAATGTGGCAAAATAAAAAATATGAGTTTTTGTCGAAGTGAGAATTTCGATAACCGCCGTAGTTATTGATTTTTTAAATGTTCTTTCATGCATATCCCCTTAACAATTGCAAAAATCGCAATGCCAAAATAATGTTCATGAAGAATGTGGCAAAATAACAAATATGACTCTTGGTCAAAGTGAGAATCTTGATAAACGCGGTAGTTATTGATTTTTTAAATGTTCTTTCATGCATATCCCTTTAAATATTGCAAAAATTGCAATGCCAAAATAATGATCATGAAGAATGTTGAAAAATAAAAAATGTGACCCTTTCTCAAAGTGGGAATCTCGATAAAGGCGGCAGTTATTGATTTTTTTAATGTTCTCTTGCACATATCCCCTTGACAAATGCAAAAATCGCAATGCCAAAATAATGATCATTAAGAATGTGGCAAAATAAAAAATATGACTCTTTGTCAAAGTGAGAACCTCGATAAACGCGGTAGTTATTGATTTTTTAAATGTTCTTTTATGCATATCCCCTTAACAATTGCAAAAATTGCAATGCCGAAATGATGATCATGAAGTATGTTGCAAAATAAAAAATGCGTCTCATTGTCAAAGTGAGAGTCTCGATAAACGCGGCAGTTTTTGATTTTTCAAATCTTCTATCGTGCACATCCCCTTAAAAATGGCAAAAATCGCAATGCCAAAATAATGATCATGAAGAATGTGGCAAAATAAAAAATATGACATTTTGTCAAAGTGAGAACCTCGATAAACGCAGTAGTTATTGATTTTTTAAATGTTCTTTTATGCATATCCCCTTAAATATTGCAAAAATTGCAATGCCAAAATAATGATTATGAAGAATGTTGAAAAATAAAAAATGTGACCCTTTGTCAAAGTGGGAATCTCGATAGAGGCGGCAGTTATTGATTTTTTTAATGTTCTCTCGCACATATCCCGTTAAGAATGGGAAAAATCGCAATGCCAAAATAATGATCATGAAGAATGTGGCAAAATAAAAAATATGACATTTTGTCAAAGTGAGAACCTCGATAAACGCGGTAGTTATTGATTTTTTAAATGTTCTTTTATGCATATCCCCTTAACAATTGCAAAAATCGCAATGCCAAAATAATGATCATGAAGTATGTTGCAGAATAAAAAATGCGTCTCATTGTCAAAGTGAGAGTCTCGATAAACGCGGCAGTTTTTGATTTTTTAAATCTTCTGTCGTGCACATCCCCCTAAGAATGGGAAAAATCGCAATACCAAAATAATGATCATAAAAAGTCTGGTAAAATAAAATTTGCGACTCTTTGTCAAAGTGAGAATCTCGATGAACGCAGTAGTTATTGATTTTTTATATGTTCTTTGGCGCATATCCCCTTCAAAATGGCAAAAATCGCAATGCCAAAAAAATTATCATGAAGAATGTTACAAAATATAAATTGTGACCCTTTGTCAAAGTGAGAATCTCGATAAACTTGGCAGTTATTGATTTTTTAAATGTTCTATCGTGCATATCCCCTAATTATTGCAAAAATCGCAATGCCAAAATGATGATCATGAAGAATGTGGCAAAATAACAAATATGACTCTTGGTCAAAGTGAGAATCTTGATAAAAGCGGTAGTTATTGATTTTTTAAATGTTCTTTCATGCATATCCCCTTAAATATTGCAAAAATTGCAATGCCAAAATAATGATCATGAAGAATGTTGAAAAATAAAAAATGTGACCCTTTGTCAAAGTGGGAATCTCGATAAAGGCGGCAGTTATTGATTTTTTTAATGTTCTCTTGCACATATCCCCTTGACAATTGCAAAAATCGCAATGCCAAAATAATGATCATTAAGAATGTGGCAAAATAAAAAATATGACCCTTTGTCAAAGTGAGAACCTCGATAAACGCGGTAGTTATTGATTTTTCAAATGTTCTTTTATGCATATCCCCTTAACAATTGCAAAAATCGCAATGCCGAAATAATGATCATGAAGGATGTTGCAAAATAAAAATTGCGTCTCATTGTCAAAGTGAGAGTCTCGATAAACGCGGCAGTTTTTGATTTTTCAAATCTTCTATCGTGCACATCCCCTTAAGAATGGCAAAAATCGCAATGCCAAAATAATGATCATGAAGAATGTGGCAATATAAAAAATATGACATTTTGTCAAAGTGAGAACCTCGATAAACGCGGTAGTTATTGATTTTTTAAATGTTCTTTTATGCATATCCCCTTAAATATTGCAAAAATTGCAATGCCAAAATAATGATCATGAAGAATGTTGAAAAATAAAAAATGTGACCCTTTGTCAAAGTGGGAATCTCGATAGAGGCGGCAGTTATTGATTTTTTTAATGTTCTCTTGCACATATCCCCTTAAGAATGGCAAAAATCGCAATGCCAAAATAATGATCATGAGGAATGTGGCAAAATAAAAAATATGACATTTTGTCAAAGTGAGAACCTCGATAAACGCGGTAGTTATTGATTTTTTAAATGTTCTTTTATGCATATCCCCTTAACAATTGCAAAAATCGCAATGCCAAAATAATGATCATGAAGTATGTTGCAAAATGAAAAATGCGTCTCATTGTCAAAGTGAGAGTCTCGATAAACGCGGCAGTTTTTGATTTTCTAAATCTTCTATCGTGCACATCCCCCTAAGAATGGGAAAAATCGCAATACCAAAATAATGATCATAAAAAGTCTGGTAAAATAAAATTTGCGACTCTTTGTCAAAGTGAGAATCTCGATAAACGCAGTAGTTATTGATTTTTTAAATGTTCTTTGGCGCATATCCCCTTCAAAATGGCAAAAATCGCAATGCCAAAAAAATTATCATGAAGAATGTTACAAAATATAAATTGTGACCCTTTGTCAAAGTGAGAATCTCGATGAACTTGGCAGTTATTGATTTTTTAAATGTTCTATCGTGCATATCTTCTAATTATTGCAAAAATCGCAATGCCAAAATAATGATCATAAAGAATGTGGCAAAATAACAAATATGACTCTTGGTCAAAGTGAGAATCTTGATAAACGCGGTAGTTATTGATTTTTTAAATGTTCTTTCATGCATATCCCCTTAAATATTGCAAAAATTGCAATGCCAAAATAATGATCATGAAGAATGTTGAAAAATAAAAAATGTGACCCTTTGTCAAAGTGGGAATCTCGATAAAGGCGGCAGTTATTGATTTTTTTAATGTTCTCTTGCACATATCCCCTTGACAATTGCAGTAGATGTAGACAGCCGGTTCTGGATCAAGATCCCTACCCCGACATTTACCGACCTTTTTTAACCCGCGATTCGAGGCACTTAGCCGAGACACAAACCACTTAGCCTAGACATAAACCGTTGCGCGTCGTGAGTGGGTGGCTCGCGGGTGGTCAGTGGGTGGTGGGTGGGTGGCTTAGGGGGGGGGGATTTTTCCGTCAGCACATCTTGCGTGTATATGCGTGTGCATGTGTGTGTGTATGTGCCTATGTGTTGCGGACGGGGAGTTGGAGGGTGGAATGTGGGTGGTGGGTGGACAGGTGCATCGTGGGTGGCAGGTAAAGAGGGGAGGGGATCTTTTCGTCCGCACATCTTGCGTGTATATACGTATGCGTGTGCGTGTGTGTGTGTGTGTGTGTGTGTGTGTGTGTGTGTGTGTGTGCGTGTGTGTGTGTGTGTGTGTGTTGCGCACAGGGGGTGGTGGGTGGTGGGTGGGAAGGTGCATCGCGGGTGGCAGGTAGAGAAGGGGGGGGGGGGATTTCGAGATTTTCTGCCAGCATGTCTTGCGTGTACGTGCGGGTACGTGCGTGCATACGTACGTGCGTGCGTGCGTTAGGGGGGGGGGGGGGATTGTCGATGCCCGAGATTTTTTGAAGAAAGCATTAGGCGTCGTCACTGACGTTGACTCATGCTCTCTCTCTCTCACCCTCTCTCTCTCGCACGCGCACTCTTTGTCGCCCGCGCTCTCACGCGCCGAGTGTCAAGTATCAAGTTTACGATGTATACAACTCTGTATCCAAACATGATCCAAATTTTTTCGTCGCGACGCATATTATCGACACATAGCTGCATAGACGATCATCGCAATTCACAATTTTCGAGTTTTTTCAAGCAATCCTTCGGCAACGTTATTTCTCTCTCTCTCTCTCTCTTTCTCTTTATCTCTCTGTCCTCTCTTTCACTAGTTCTCCGTATCTCGTACGTCAGTGTATTCTAAGCTATGAGATTGCTAATGATTTAGACTTTTTGTAGTTCATGCATGATTTTTGGGGAAAATGTGAAATCAAATATTTTTGGTGAAAGGCCCATTGATATTTACTATTTTATTTGTTATCAATATCCCTAGATGGCATTCAAATGGAAAAAAGTTTTATCATGATAGATTGATATCTAGATATTTCAAAGCTATGATGATTTAATTATTTCAGCAAAAATTTCTATCGTGATCTGCCCGCGGGTCCACTGATATTAGTGGTATATACAAATTCTATGGTTGATATAAAAATTGGGAAAACTTGTTTTTTCATGAAGCAATTGGATTTTTAGAAAATTTATTATTTTTTCTCACCAAAGGTCTAAGCATGTTAATGTAATTTTTTTCTTATCTTCTGCGAATAATATAATAGTTTACTTTGAAATTAAAATCATGAACAATACAATCTTTTTTTATACTGTCTTTTCAAGTTTTTTAAAATAATTTTCATAACTTCACGTAAGACTCCTATGCGAGCCGCAGAGGATGAGAAAGCATAAGTAATCATCACTTCCAAGGGCCCTCGTTCAGAAAAAAATATATATATTGTATAATTCAAAAAAATCTTGGATGTCTTAGCTTATTTTCACGAAATTTTAATGTCGTCGGCACATTATGAGAAAAATCAATTATATTTATATCTTTGGGTCTATGGTCAGAAACAAATATTAGAATTTCTCAAAAATGTGAATTGTCATAATTTTGAGGAGGGTTACTTTTCTCAAATATGAATATATTTTTATGTAATTATAATAACAATAACAATTTCCAAGAACCATAGGCTTACAGATAGGAAAATCGAAATTCTCGTAACGTTGAAACATCCGAATGAATAACAACATTTTAACTAACAATTTTTGTTCCGCACAATCCGTAGATTACATGGAAATCCGTGAAAAATATACATCATGGAGGAGCCAGCCCACTTATTCGATTTCTTTTTAAAGTTTTTTAAATAACTGCTTATAGCTTTGCATAAAATTTATGTTACATCCACGAAATATGAGCAAAGTAAGTAATTCTCACATCGACAACTCCAGGTAAATATAAAATTAAAACAAAAATCACGGTTATTGTGAGTATAAAAGATCTGATTTTTTCATGATATTGGGAACCTAAGGAGAGGTATGACTTAATTCTGACGTCAGCAATATGGCGACGTAAGTAAATAGCTCGCTCGCGACTCGCATGTGACAGCGTGATGTAGAGAGAGAGAGAGAGAGAGAGAGAAAGAGAGATTTGTCGTCGATTATTCTCAGCTCATTACAGATTATGCTACTCACTACCGGACGCAAATGCAGTAAACGAGTAAAGCAACTTTTGACCCTAACCTAAAAAAAAATAAAAAAATAAGAAAAAAAAAAAAAACCCTATTCTGCATCCAAACTCTGAACTCTATATCTATATTATTGTTACGTGGACAATCTCAACAATTTTCAGAATTGATCCTAACAAACCTCGACGTTTCGCATGGTCGACGGGGCTTTGCGCTTCCTGCTTAGTCAGTTCTTAGGTTTTGCCACCAGATGAATCTAACTTTGGATCCCCGATACATTATCCGGCATCTCCGTGTCAATCCTTCTCGCAGCATTTGCATATCATCTACAGATTGCGAAAATCATTAATATTAATGAAGGGCTCTCGATCGAAAAATATTTGCTTTCTACTTTTCTTCAAAATCGGAATAAAAACATCCGAAATAATTTCAATTTTTATTGTAGTTAATGTTAACTTTAATTTGCATCATGATAAAACTTTTTATGAATTTTCATATATAATTGGCAGATTATGAAAAATAAGACATCAATATCGGAGAGTTCTCGTTCGGAAAAATATTTCTATTAGTCCCGAAAAGAATTGGCCTTGAGTCTCATCATCGCCAGTATCATAAAACTGAACTATTATTTACATATGGTTTTTTCCGGTGATATAACATCAAGAGGGGATCACTCTCCCGCTTGATATACAAATGATTTTAGAGAGGGTCTGACTTCACGTGATTTCGTGTATAAAATTCAAACAAAAAGCACGGCTGAAAAAGTATAGAGATATTGACACTGATTCACGTAAAAAATCAAATAATGAATTTGAGAAAAACTTTTTTAAACTCATGAATAATTTCAGTTTTCGGGGAGATAATGAATAACGTTAGGCGACATCGAGATGTTAAGCTTGTGAGGAAATGGGGTAGAGCTTTTTGGTGCAAGGGCTTTAATCGCAAAGGTGACATTTCACAGCTACACGAGCTGAAGTGAAATTTATAAAAACCGACATATGTGAAGTTTGCAATTCTTGACATTTTAAAAATCACCCCTTTTTATGACTTCCGTTATAATGACCCTGAAAAGAAAAAATTTTGATATAGTAAAATAACTTTACACCGATACCGGCAGTCTGAGTATCACATTAGAAGCCCCTCCCCGATATATAGAGCCACGATAGGGACGATTTGCCTCGATTTGATACGTCGGATTATGCACCCGACAATCAATATGGCATACAATAAGCTAATAAATAAAAATAAATGAATAAAAATCATATAAATATAAGGGTTCACGAAGAATAAGAATAACGGAGAGATAATGAAGGAATTGACGGGTTTGAGAGCCAAACTATACACCCCCCCCCCCCCCGCCAAGTATATATATATCATAAATTTTTCAAACAATTTTTATATGTTCTGATAATCATTTTTATACATTGCATTTTCATACATTGCATTTAAAAATAAAAATAAAAATATTTAGAAATCTATAAATTTTGGAAATTGAGAAAAAAATGTGTGTGTGTGTGTGTGTGTGTGTGTGTGTGTGTGTGTGTGTGTGTGTGTGTGTGTGTGTGTAAATGTATGTATGTGGATGTGTTTATACTCCTCATTTGGATTCCTCGACGAAGGGCTTTGTAGAGAGTGCACCCCTAGCTGCACTGCAAACCTCAATGCATCAGGGAGAGAGAGAGAGAGAGAATCAGTGTCAAATTTTCAGCATCCTCGTAACTGCCAAGTGGTTCGAGTGGTGGTGCTGGTCGTTTGGGTGGTAAAATATACTGCGTTTGAAGATGTATATATTTTTCGAAAATTTCCATCCTTGTTTCTCGGGCTTGGTGTGACATCGAGATTGAATCTTAGCTTCACTTCTATTTTAAAGCTCAGAGTGAACGGCCGTACAAAATCAAAAAAATTAAAATGAGTACAGTGCGAAACAACAGCGATATAACGGGCATTATTGAATTTCTGATCAAACGTTTTTCCCCACTGAGAGTGGCGTTTTATCCTCAAGAGTGCATACGGGATGTGCGTTTGATTAATCGGGCAGCAGCATTGCGTAAACTGCGGAGGATTCTGTAAGCTGCGCGAAAAATGGTTTTTATAGCAGCGTTTAATCTCGGGTTGCTACATACATTCGATGTACTGGACTCAGCCGTTCGGGTGATCCGATTATTCAATTGGCAAAATGTAAATCGTCTCCGACCAATTATTGATGCACATGGTAAGTGAATTTCAAATTCCTATCTCCCATACATTTATATATTACTTAATTCTGTTGAAGTCGTTCAATATTTTAACAGAGAAAAACAATTTCTGTCACAGCGGAGATGTCTCGTCGCAGACGATCCAATTTGGGGGGAGAAGAAGAAGAAGAAGAAGAAGAGGAGGAGAAGGAGGAGGAGGAGGAGGAGGAGGAGGAAGAAGGAGAAGAAGAAGAAGAGGAAGAAGATGAAGAAAGAGAAGAAGGAGATGAAGAACTAGATGCTGATGATGAAGAGGGAGAAGATGATGATGATGAAGAAGAAGAAGAAGAAGATGATGATGATGATGGAGAAGAAGGAGAAGAAGAAGTGCATGATGCACTAAGACCACCAACACCACCACCACCACCACCACCACCACCACCACCACCACCACCACCACCACCACCACCACCACTACCACCATACGCCGATGGCATCGATTATGAGAGGGCCCGAATAGAATGGGAGCATCGGCAAATCGAGAGAGCTGCCGGAACCGCAAGAAATGTGGATGAAGGTAAAAAGAATATGGGTGGGGTATTAAATTAATGATGCTCATGAGAGATATTAATTTCTATCCATCTTTTCAGGATATGAATCCGGTCAGTCCGATGAGCTGACGTATAGAGCACTATTCGGGGACGATCTCGAAATGTTCCCCGGTATGTTTAGCGAAGAAGAGCTGAATGCTCAAGATGTTAACCTTAGTTTTTACAAACATTAATTAAGAGAATACTTTATAAATATTTATAGCATAATTTTTTTCAATAAAAAAACAAAATATAAATAAAAAATCTTTGATAATGATCATTTCGGAATCCTTCCTATCGCGAAAAAGCGTTCCTTGGGGTGAAAAAAAAAATCATAAAAACTGTAAATTTCACAAATCAGCTTCATTGGTCCATGTGTTCTGGGTATCATCAAATCTCAACCATTTTACAAAAATGTTATTACCATGCTTTTGTAGAACTTTTACGAGATCAGATAATCTAAGAAAATACTTTATAAATATTTATAGCATAATTTTTTTCAATAAAAAAACAAAATATAAATAAAAAAATCTTCGATCATGATCATTTCGAAATCCTTCCTATCGCGAAAAAGCGTTCCTTGGGGTGAAAAAAATCATCAATACTGTAAATTTCACAAATCAGCTTCATTGGTCCATGTGTTGTGGGTATCATCAAATCTTAACCATTTTACAAAAATGTTATTACCGTGCTTTTGTAGAACTTTTTCGAGATCAGATAAATATCTGGATATTCACCTTTCAATAATTCTTGTTCGTTAAATCCACCGACGATGGGCTCGTTCTGATAATCTTCAATATTATACGTCACATGATTGGTATTGTTCACTCAGCTAATGGTAAATATTTCTGTCGTTCAATTTGGGATATAACCCTTCGCGAAAACATTCTTAAACTTGCGTATTCACACTTTGTCGCCAAATTTTTCAATGTGCGATTAAATCAGTGGAAAATTGCTCTATGTCGAGTACATATGAATATTATATTTTTGGATGAGCGATTCAAAATCTGGATTATTTATTCCATAACTGTATAGAAACTCTGCATCGCCAAAACCAAAGTAACTCTGCAACGGGGATATCCATTCTAGTAGCAAATTTCGACTTCCCCTATCTGAACGTAAATGGCGTTATTTACCAGTATCATTGTGTATAAAAATATGTATGAGAAATGACATTATGCTTACGTTCTTTTTTTATCGAACCGCAAAAAAATAAAATCAAATCAAATAAAATAAAAACAACAGAAACTCTGCAACGGAGATGTCCATTCTAGTAGCAAATTCTGGCGCGTCCCATCTAAACGCAAGTGTCATCATTTACCAGTATTATAGTATATACAAATTCGTATGAGAAATGAAATTATTTCTACTTTTTTTTTTATATAAAAAATAAATAAAAAAAATAAATAAATAAAAATAAATAAAAATGAAAATAAAATAAAAAACAAAAAAAAACAAAAAACAAAAACAAAAACAAAACAAAAAACAACAAAACAAAAGAAACTTTGCAACGGAGATATCTATTCGAGTAGCAAATTTTGACAGTATCATTGTGTATAAAAATATGTATGAGAAATGACATTATGCTTACGTTCTTTTTTTATCGAACCGCAAAAAAGTAAAATAAAATCAAATAAAATAAAAACAACAGAAACTCTGCAACGGAGATGTCTATTCTAGTTGCTAATTCTGGCGCGCCCCATCAAAACGCAAGTGTCGTCATTTACCAGTATTATAGTATATACAAATTCGTATGAGGAATGAAATTATTTCTACTTTTTCTATATAAAAAATAATTAAAAAAATAAAAAATAAATTAAAAAAAAGTAAAAAATAAAAAATAAATAAATAAATAAAAAACAAAAAAAAAACAAAAAACAAAAACAAAAAACAACAAAACGAAAGAAACGTTGCAACGGAGATATCTATTCAAAAAAAGTAAAATAAAATCAAATCAAATAAAAACAACAGAAAGTCTGCAACGGAGATGTCCATTCTATTTCTCATATATATTTGCATCCACAATAATACTGGTAAGTGACGACAGAAATTTTGACTCCCCCCTATCTGAACGCAACTGTCGTCACTTACCAGTATTATTGCATTACAGTCTTAGTGCATCATGCACTTCTTCTTCTCCTTCTTCTCCATCATCATCATCATCATCTTCTTCTTCTTCTTCTTCTTCTTCTTCTTCTTCATAATCATCATCTTCTCCCTCTTCATCATCAGCATCTAGTTCTTCATCTCCTTCTTCTCTTTCTTCATCTTCTTCCTCTTCTTCTTCTTCTCCTTCTTCCTCCTCCTCCTCCTCCTCCTTCTCCTCCTCTTCTTCTTCTTCTTCTTCTTCTCCCCCCAAATTGGATCGTCTGCGACGAGACATCTCCGCTGTGACAGAAATTGTTTTTCTCTGTTAAAATATTGAACGACTTCAACAGAATTAAGTAATATATAAATGTATGGGAGATAGGAATTTGAAATTCACTTACCATGTGCATCAATAATTGGTCGGAGACGATTTACATTTTGCCAATTGAATAATCGGATCACCCGAACGGCTGAGTCCAGTACATCGAATGTATGTAGCAACCCGAGATTAAACGCTGCTATAAAAACCATTTTTCGCGCAGCATACAGAATCCTCCGCAGTTTACGCAATGCTGCTGCCCGATTAATCAAACGCACATCCCGTATGCACTCTTGAGGATAAAACGCCACTCTCAGTGGGGAAAAACGTTTGATCAGAAATTCAATAATGCCCGTTATATCGCTGTTGTTTCGCACTGTACTCATTTTAATTTTTTTGATTTTGTACGGCCGTTCACTCTGAGCTTTAAAATAGAAGTGAAGCTAAGATTCAATCTCGATGTCACACCAAGCCCGAGAAACAAGGATGGAAATTTTCGAAAAATATATACATCTTCGAACGCAGTATATTTTACCACCCAAACGACCAGCACCACCACTCGAACCACTTGGCAGTTACGAGGATGCTGAAAATTTGACACTGATTCTCTCTCTCTCTCTCTCCCTGATGCATTGAGGTTTGCAGTGCAGCTAGGGGTGCACTCTCTACAAAGCCCTTCGTCGAGGAATCCAAATGAGGAGTATAAACACATCCACATACATACATTTACACACACACACACACACACACACACACACACACATTTTTTTCTCAATTTCCAAAATTTATAGATTTCTAAATATTTTTATTTTTATTTTTGAATGCAATGTATGAAAATGCAATGTATAAAAATGATTATCAGAACATATAAAAATTATTTGAAAAATTTATGATATATATATACTTGGCGGGGGGAGGGGTGTATAGTTTGGCTCTCAAACCCGTCAATTCCTCCATTATCTCTCCGTTATTCTTATTCTTCGTGAACCCTTATATTTATATGATTTTTATTCATTTATTTTTATTTATTAGCTTATTGTATGCCATATTGATTGTCGGGTGCATAATCCGACGTATCAAATCGAGGCAAATCGTCCCTATCGTGGCTCTATATATCGGGGAGGGGCTCCTAATGTGATACTCAGACTGCCGGTATCGGTGTAAAGTTATTTTACTATATCAAAATTTTTTCTTTTCAGGGTCATTATAACGGAAGTCATAAAAAGGGGTGATTTTTAAAATGTCAAGAATTGCAAACTTCACATATGTCGGTTTTCATAAATTTCACTTCAGCTCGTGTAGCTGTGAAATGTCACCTTTGCGATTAAAGCCCTTGCACCAAAAAGCTCTACCCCATTTCCTCACAAGCTTAACATCTCGATGTCGCCTAACGTTTTTCATTATCTCCCCGAAAACTGAAATTATTCATGAGTTAAAAAAGTTTTTCTCAAATTCATTATTTGATTTTTTACGTGAATCAGTGTCAATATCTCTATACTTTTTCAGCCGTGCTTTTTGTTTGAATTTTATACACGAAATCACGTGAAGTCAGACCCTCTCTAAAATCATTTGTATATCAAGCGGGAGAGTGATCCCCTCTTGATGTTATATCACCGGAAAAAACCATATGTAAATAATAGTTCAGTTTTATGATACTGGCGATGATGAGACTCAAGGCCAATTCTTTTCGGGACTAATAGAAATATTTTTCCGAACGAGAACTCTCCGATATTGATGTCTTATTTTTCATAATCTGCCAATTATATATGAAAATTCATAAAAAGTTTTATCATGATGCAAATTAAAGTTAACATTAACTACAATAAAAATTGAAATTATTTCGGATGTTTTTATTCCGATTTTGAAGAAAAGTAGAAAGCAAATATTTTTCGATCGAGAGCCCTTCATTAATATTAATGATTTTCGCAATCTGTAGATGATATGCAAATGCTGCGAGAAGGATTGACACGGAGATGCCGGATAATGTATCGGGGATCCAAAGTTAGATTCATCTGGTGGCAAAACCTAAGAACTGACTAAGCAGGAAGCGCAAAGCCCCGTCGACCATGCGAAACGTCGAGGTTTGTTAGGATCAATTCTGAAAATTGTTGAGATTGTCCACGTTACAATAATATAGATATAGAGTTCGGAGTTTAGATGCAGAATGTGGTTTTTTTTTTTTTTTTTTTTTTTTTTTTTTTTTTTTTTTTTTAGGTTAGGGTCAAAAGTTGCCTTACTCGTTTACTGCATTTGCGTCCGGTAGTGAGTAGCATAATCTGTAATGAGCTGAGAATAATCGACGACAAATCTCTCTTTCTCTCTCTCTCTCTCTCTCTACATCACGCTGTCACATGCGAGTCGCGAGCGAGCTATTTACTTACGTCGCCATATTGCTGACGTCAGAATTAAGTCATACCTCTCCTTAGGTTCCCAATATCATGAAAAAATCAGATCTTTCATACTCACAATAACCGTGATTTTTGTTTTAATTTTATATTTATCTGGAGTTGTCGATGTGAGAATTACTTACTTTGCTCATATTTCGTGGATGTAACATAAATTTTATGCAAAGCTATAAGCAGTTATTTAAAAAACTTTTAAAAGAAATCGAATAAGTGGGCTGGCTCCTCCATGATGTATATTTTTCACGGATTTCCATGTAATCTACGGATTGTGCGGAACAAAAATTGTTAGTTAAAATGTTGTTATTCATTCGGATGTTTCAACGTTACGAGAATTTCGATTTTCCTATCTGTAAGCCTATGGTTCTTGGAAATTGTTATTGTTATTATAATGACATAAAAATGTATTCATATTTGAGAAAAGTAACCCTCCTCAAAATTATGACAATTCACATTTTTGAGAAATTCTAATATTTGTTTCTGACCATAGACCCAAAGATATAAATATAATTGATTTTTCTCATAATGTGCCGACGACATTAAAATTTCGTGAAAATAAGCTAAGACATCCAAGATTTTTCTGAATTATACAATATATATATTTTTTTCTGAACGAGGGCCCTTGGAAGTGATGATTACTTATGCTTTCTCATCCTCTGCGGCTCGCATAGGAGTCTTACGTGAAGTTATGAAAATTATTTTAAAAAACTTGAAAAGACAGTATAAAAAAAGATTGTATTGTTCATGATTTTAATTTCAAAGTAAACTATTATATTATTCGCAGAAGATAAGAAAAAAATTACATTAACATGCTTAGACCTTTGGTGAGAAAAAATAATAAATTTTCTAAAAATCCAATTGCTTCATGAAAAAACAAGTTTTCCCAATTTTTATATCAACCATAGAATTTGTATATACCACTAATATCAGTGGACCCGCAAGCAGAACACGATAGAAATTTTTGCTGAAATAATTAAATCATCATAGCTTTGAAATATCTAGATATCAATCTATCATGATAAGACTTTTTTTCATTTGAATGCCATCTAGGGATATTGATAACAAATAAAATAGTGAATATCAATGGGCCTTTCACCAAAAATATTTGATTTCACATTTTCCCCAAAAATCATGCTTGAACTACAAAAAGTCTAAATCATTAGCAATCTCATAGCTTAGAATACACTGACGTACGAAATACGGAGAACAAGTGAAAGAGAGGACAGAGAGATAAAGAGAAAGAGAGAGAGAGAGAGAAATAACGTTGCCAAAGGATTGCTTGAAAAAACTCGGAAATTGTGAATTGCGATGATCGTCTATGCAGCTATGTGTCGATAATATGCGTCGCGACGAAAAAATTTGGATCATGTTTGGATACAGAGTTGTATACATCGTAAATTTGATACTTGACACTCGGCGCGTGAGAGCGCGGGCGACAAAGAGTGCGCGTGCGAGAGAGAGAGGGTGAGAGAGAGAGCATGAGTCAACGCCAGTGACGACGCCTAATGCTTTCTTCAAAAAATCATAGACAAGCGCGGGCGACAAAGAGTGCGCGAGAGAGAGGGTGAGAGAGAGAGAGAGCATGAGTCAACGCCAGCGACGACGCCTAATGCTTTCTTCTCGGGCATCGACAATCCCCCCCCCCTAACGCACGCACGCACGCACGTATGCACGCACGTACCCGCACGTACACGCAAGACATGCTGACAGAAAATCTCGAAATCCTCCCCTCCCCCCCTTCACTACCTGCCACCTGCGATGCACCTGCCCACCCACCACCCACCACCTCCTGTGCGCAACACACACACACATACACACACACACACACACACACACACACACACACACACACATGCACACGCATATACACGCAAGATGTGTGGACGAAAAAATCCCCCCCCCCTCCTAAGCCACCCACCTACCACCCACTGACCACCCGCGGGCCACCCACTCACGACGCGCAACGGTTTGTGTCTAGGCTAAGTGGTTTGTGTCTCGGCTAAGTGCCTCGAATCGCGGGTTAAAAAAGGTCGGTAAATGTCGGGGTAGGGATCTTGATCCAGAACCGGCTGTCTACATCTACTAATTGCAAAAATCGCAATGCCAAAATAATAATCATTAGGAATGTGGCAAAATAAAAAATATGACTCTTTGTCAAAGTGAGAACCTCGATAAACGCGGTAGTTATTGATTTTTCAAATGTTCTTTTATGCATATCCCCTTAACAGTTGCAAAAATCGCAATGCCAAAATAATGATCATGAAGTATGTTGCAAAATGAAAAATGCGTCTCATTGTCAAAGTGAGAGTCTCGATAAACGCGGCAGTTTTTGATTTTTCAAATCTTCTATCGTGCACATCCCCTTAAGAATGGCAAAAATCGCAATGCCAAAATAATGATCATGAAGAATGTGGCAAAATAAAAAATATGACATTTTGTCAAAGTGAGAACCTCGATAAACGCGGTAGTTATTGATTTTTTAAATGTTCTTTTATGCATATCCCCTTAAATATTGCAAAAATTGCAATGCCAAAATAATGATCATGAAGAATGTTGAAAAATAAAAAATGTGACCCTTTGTCAAAGTGGGAATCTCGATAGAGGCGGCAGTTATTGATTTTTTTAATGTTCTCTTGCACATATCCCCTTAAGAATGGCAAAAATCGCAATGCCAAAATAATGATCATAAAAAATGTGGCAAAATAAAAAATATGTCTCTTCGTCAAAGTCAGAATCTCGATAAACGCGGTAGTTATTTATTTTTTTAACGTTCTTTCATGCATATCCCCTTAACAATTGCAAAAATCGCAATGCGAAAATAATGATCATGCAGAATGTGGCAAAATAAAAAATATGACTTTTTGTCAAAGTGAGAATCTCGATAAACGCGGTAGTTATTGATTTTTTAAATGTTCTTCTATGCATTTCCCCTTAACAGTTTCAAAAACTGCAATGACAAAATAATGATCATGAAGAATGTAGCAAAATAAAAAATATGACTCGTTGTCAAAGTGAGAATCTCGATAAACGCGGTAGTTATTGATTTTTTAAATGTTTTTTCATGCATTTCCCCTTAACAATTGCAAAAAACGCACTGTTAAAATAATGATTATGAAGAATATGGCAAATCAAAAAATATTATTCTTTGCCAAAGTGAGAATCTCGATAAACGCGGTAGTTACTGATTTTTGAAATGTTCTCTCATGCATATCGCCTCAACAATTGCAAAAATCGCAATGCCAAAATAATGATCATGAAGAATGTGGCAAAATAAAAAATATGACTCTTTGTCAAAGTGAGAATCTTGATAAACGCGGCAGTTATTGATTTTTTAAATGTTCCATCGAGCGTATGCCCTTAAGAATGGCGAAAATTGGAATGCCGAAATAATGTTCATAAAATATGTGGCAAAATAAAAAATGTGACCTTATCTCAAAGTGATAATCTCGATAAACGCGGTAGTTATTGATTTTTTCAATGTTCTTTTATGCATATCCCCTTAAATATTGCAAAAATTGCAATGCCAAAATAATGATCATGAAGAATGTTAAAAAATAAAAAATGTGACCCTTTGTCAAAGTGGGAATCTCGATAGAGGCGGCAGTTATTGATTTTTTTAATGTTCTCTTGCACATATCCCCTTAAGAATGGCAAAAATCGCAATGCCAAAATAATGATCATGAAGAATGTGGCAAAATAAAAAATATGACATTTTGTCAAAGTGAGAACCTCGATAAACGCGGTAGTTATTGATTTTTTAAATGTTCTTTTATGCATATCCCCTTAACAATTGCAAAAATCGCAATGCCAAAATAATGATCATGAAGTATGTTGCAAAATAAAAAATGCGTCTCATTGTCAAAGTGAGAGTCTCGATAAACGCGGCAGTTTTTGATTTTTTAAATCTTCTATCGTGCACATCCCCCTAAGAATGGGAAAAATCGCAATACCAAAATAAAAATATAAAAAGTCTGGTAAAATAAAATTTGCGACTCTTTGTCAAAGTGAGAATTATCACGAAGAATGTTACAAAATATAAATTGTGACCCTTTGTCAAAGTGAGAATCTCGATAAACTTGGCAGTTATTGATTTTTTAAATGTTCTATCGTGCATATCCCCTAATTATTGCAAAAATCGCAATGCCAAAATAATGATCATAAAGAATGTGGCAAAATAAAAAATATGTCTCTTCGTCAAAGTGAGAATCTCGATAAACGCGGTAGTTATTTATTTTTTTAACGTTCTTTCATGCATATCCCCTTAACAATTGCAAAAATCGCAATGCGAAAATAATGATCATGCAGAATGTGGCAAAATAAAAAATATGACTTTTTGTCAAAGTGAGAATCTCGATAAACGCGGTAGTTATTGATTTTTTAAATGTTCTTCTATGCATTTCCCCTTAACAGTTTCAAAAACTGCAATGACAAAATAATGATCATGAAGAATGTAGCAAAATAAAAAATATGACTCGTTTTCAAAGTGAGAATCTCGATAAACGCGGTAGTTATTGATTTTTTAAATGTTTTTTCATGCATTTCCCCTTAACAATTGCAAAAAACGCACTGTTAAAATAATGATTATGAAGAATATGGCAAATCAAAAAATATTATTCTTTGCCAAAGTGAGAATCTCGATAAACGCGGTAGTTACTGATTTTTGAAATGTTCTCTCATGCATATCGCCTCAACAATTGCAAAAATCGCAATGTCAAAATAATGATCATGAAGAATGTGGCAAAATAAAAAATATGATTCTTTGTCAAAGTGAGAATCTTGATAAACGCGGCAGTTATTGATTTTTTAAATGTTCCATCGAGCGTATGCCCTTAAGAATGGCGAAAATTGGAATGCCGAAATAATGATCATAAAATATGTGGCAAAATAAAAAATGTGACCTTATCTCAAAGTGATAATCTCGATAAACGCGGTAGTTATTGATTTTTTCAATGTTCTTGCATGCATATCCCTTCAACAATTGCAAAAATCGCAATGCCAAAATAATGATCATGAAGAATGTGGCAAAATAAAAAATATGACATTTTGTCAAAGTGAGAACCTCGATAAACGCGGTAGTTATTGATTTTTTAAATGTTCTTTTATGCATATCCCCTTAAATATTGCAAAAATTGCAATGCCAAAATAATGATCATGAAGAATGTTGAAAAATAAAAAATGTGACCCTTTGTCAAAGTGGGAATCTCGATAGAGGCGGCAGTTATTGATTTTTTTAATGTTCTCTTGCACATATCCCCTTAAGAATGGCAAAAATCGCAATGCCAAAATAATGATCATGAAGAATGTGGCAAAATAAATATATGACATTTTGTCAAAGTGAGAACCTCGATAAACGCGGTAGTTATTGATTTTTTAAATGTTCTTTTATGCATATCCCCTTAACAATTGCAAAAATCGCAATGCCAAAATAATGATCATGAAGTATGTTGCAAAATAAAAAATGCGTCTCATTGTCAAAGTGAGAGTCGCGATAAACGCGGCAGTTTTTGATTTTTTAAATCTTCTATCGTGCACATCCCCCTAAGAATGGGAAAAATCGCAATACCAAAATAATGATCATAAAAAGTCTGGTAAAATAAAATTTGCGACTCTTTGTCAAAGTGAGAATCTCGATAAACGCAGTAGTTATTGATTTTTTAAATGTTCTTTGGCGCATATCCCCTTCAAAATGGCAAAAATCGCAATGCCAAAAAAATTATCATGAAGAATGTTACAAAATATAAATTGTGACCCTTTGTCAAAGTGAGAATCTCGATAAACTTGGCAGTTATTGATTTTTTAAATGTTCTATCGTGCATATCCCCTAATTATTGCAAAAATCGCAATGCCAAAATAATGATCATAAAGAATGTGGCAAAATAAAAAATATGTCTCTTCGTCAAAGTGAGAATCTCGATAAACGCGGTAGTTATTGATTTTTTAAATGTTCTTCTATGCATTTCCCCTTAACAGTTTCAAAAACTGCAATGACAAAATAATGATCATGAAGAATGTAGCAAAATAAAAAATATGACTCGTTGTCAAAGTGAGAATCTCGATAAACGCGGTAGTTATTGATTTTTTAAATGTTTTTTCATGCATTTCCCCTTAACAATTGCAAAAAACGCACTGTTAAAATAATGATTATGAAGAATATGGCAAATCAAAAAATATTATTCTTTGCCAAAGTGAGAATCTCGATAAACGCGGTAGTTACTGATTTTTGAAATGTTCTCTCATGCATATCGCCTCAACAAGTGCAAAAATCGCAATGCCAAACTAATGATCATGAAGAATGTGGCAAAATAAAAAATATGACTCTTTGTCAAAGTGAGAATCTTGATAAACGCGGCAGTTATTGATTTTTTAAATGTTCCATCGAGCGTATGCCCTTAAGAATGGCGAAAATTGGAATGCCGAAATAATGATCATAAAATATGTGGCAAAATAAAAAATGTGACCTTATCTCAAAGTGATAATCTCGATAAACGCGGTAGTTATTGATTTTTTCAATGTTCTTGCATGCATATCCCTTCAACAATTGCAAAAATCACAATGCCAAAATAATAATCATGAAGAATGTCGCAAAATAAAACATATGACTTTTTGTTGAAGTGAGAATCTCAATAAATACGGTAGTGATTGATTTTTTAATTTTTTTTTGTACGCATATCCCCTCAAGACCGGCAAAAATTGCAATGCAAACATAACATTAGTGAAAACTGTTGTAAAATAAAAAATACCACGCTGATTCAAAGTTAAAATCTCGATAAAAACGGTAGTTATTGATTTTTGAAATATTCTCTTGCGCATGCCCCCTTAAGAATTGCAAAAACCGTAATGAAAAAAACATTGTCATAAAAAGTTTTTCAAAGTAAGAAAAATGACACGGTTTCAACGTCAAAATTTTGGTAAACACGTTAGTCATTAATTTTTCAACATTTCCTTTTTGCATAGCCCCTTAAGAATTGCAAAAATCACATGGCAAGAAAACTGATCATAAAAAATATTGCAAAATGAGAAAATTGATGCTTTCTAAAAGTCAACATTCCGGTAAACACGTCGTTATTAATTTATCAAAATTTCTTTCCCGCATACCCTCTTAAGAATGAAAAAAATCGTTTTGCAAAATCGAAAATTCGAAAATTTCTTTTTTGCATACCCCCTTAAGAAAGAAAAACAGTCATGAAAAAAATGATTTAAAGATGAAAATGTTTTTTCTCTCCAATATTGATTAATCTCAAAGCGGTCCATCTCACCCCAGTAGTGAGGAAATGTGTGGTCAGCCGACGAGTGCGAAAACAATTGAGCATCATCTTGCGACTCCGGACGCGATCTTTTTTGGTTTCAGCATTTCCATCCTATTTTTCAACCCCTTTCCATTTGTGATAGAGGTAGACTTTGGTATTGCGCGACCACACGTTTTGTTCGTTGAAACTTCCCCTCAATAATGCACCAACTCACATTTTCGGCATTAAAGTCTTTCATTGCGAAAAATGTGAATCATTGACACGGTGCATTCGAGACAACCCTGGATCTCATCCCCAAGGAGAGTTTTTATAACATGACCTAGACCGGGTCGTCGGCTATGACGAAACACGACTCTCTGATAAATTTCAGGTCGATCGATCAAGAAACTTTCAAGTTATCGTCGAAAAACCGTTTCCACTTCCTAGGGCTATATCATCCACTGGAGTTGACCGATTTTCAATTTTGTTTTTTGAACCCTGATTGCCATGAGCTGCGCCTTTGAATGATTTCAATTAGAAAGCCATTCGACAATGGCACATGCTCTTTTTCAGGCTGTCCCCGAATTCACGATTTGCGCGTCCTGACTCCATCTGCTCGCACTCGGCCAATTCTTGACCGATTGCATTTCACCTAGTCTCATTCGAAAGATAATAAAATTTACTCCAATGTACTTTTTTGAAATTTTCAAATCGGACAAATTTTCGCCAAAATCGAGAAAAAACACTTGGTCCCACTTCAATTGACGATGACTGTATATGGGAAGATTCATTACTTTTCGAACTTATCCTGCGGGGTCGGATCAGCGATTTGGCTGCTGATTTTTTTCAAAAAAGTAGGTCATCAAAAAAGACGATCCTGAAATTTTCAGCTCAAAATAATAAAATTTGTTGGCGGGTAGAAATTTTTGAATTTGAAAAAAAATCATTTTTTCTGTCATTTTCACGATTTTTTTGCACGATTTTCTACGAGGCTTGGGCAATCGAGTAGAACGGCATTTCTCTTCTTTGACCTCTTTTTTTCAATAAAAAAATAGTTTTCGCAAAATTTTTCGTCAATTTGAAACGCTGTCAGGTCAAGGCTTTTTCACGTAGACTAATTTCCGACGGCTCAAATTTTTCGTCTTGGTATATACTATAATTACCTACACTAATTTTTAGATATTGCAACGTTCTTTTTTATACACGGCTTTTCAAAGCCAATGAAATTCTGAAAAATCGCTGTTCTCAGATAGCCGTAACTTTTTTCTATCAACTTGAAATCACTTGAAACTTTTAGGGAATATACTTTATTAAATCCCCAAACAACGCTGAAAATTTCAAGCTTGGTTTTGAACTGGCTTACGAGCGATGAATTTTTTCAATAGTCCAGTTTTCCTTGTAATCTTTCCTGTCTTGTGGCATTATTAATGACTTACTGAATCGCGCGTGTAAAATTTACACTTTTCTCTTAATAAGTAATGAAAAACTATGGGTGAAAAAGTATAGGTAAAATCGAATTTATTTGTCTGTATTGATATCAAAGTGACCAGTCTCCTAAAAATATGTACACAAACATTTGAAAACTAAATATTCTTGGGAATTTTTATACGAAAAACATTTCCTTCGCCATAAATAAGCCTGCTGTTATCTATTAATTCCCCAGCATTTTCTAAAAGTAAATCATAGATTCATTCTAAATGGTCTCCTCTGTATTGATGTTTTTTGTACAACAATGCAAATGCTTATGAAAATATATTTATCTCAAATTAAAACAAAAATTTACTGTATTTAGGCGTGGTTGACTTGTGGTTTATATTTTTTTCATGGACGGCGAAACATCAATACTTTGGGGCGATTAGATGAAAGTCATTGAATTTCTGTGACACGATGACTATGGCCAAAATTTTCACTGTAAAAGAGACCGCAATTTTCGTTACCAAGCTGCCTTGAGCTGAAGTAAAAAGTAGAAAAATCTTCCACGTTGTAAGCTGTATATTACAACGAAAAACTTCGAAAATCGTGCATAAAATTTCGAGACAAGTACATTTACGGAAGTATCTCTAATTACTTGTACTTACAAAAAGTAGTGAAGTAAATAGACAGGAAACTCACAACTCCTATTGCGGAGTACACGGTGGAGTCAAAATGTAAGATAAACGAAAACATCTTGACGGTAGATAATTGAAAAATTTATTTGACGAATTGGGCTTCGTAAAATCTTTTTCAAAGTTGTGCAAATAAAACTCTATTGATTGATAGTTAAATAATTTAATTTTTTTAAAAAACAAATATTATTAATGGAAACAAATAAAAAGTTCTTGGCGAGTTTTTTTACTGAGTAACTGAGTATCATTTTTCAACTAACTCCACGAAATAGATTCTGGATACACAAAATGCATCGATGAGTAAATAAATCATAAACCTCTCTACGGATAGTGTGCAGCATACAAAATACTATAAAAACTTGAATTCGTGGTTTTTCAATCAACAACCATGGATGTTTAAAAATCATACACGTGAATAGCAATCCTTTTTTCAGTACGCTGCTAAGTAAAATATTCTTCATTGTAGAGTGGACAAAATACTATTAATATTGAGGTTCATGATTTTTTTTGAACAGACTTTTTAAATTGGGATTTGGATATCTGTGGCTTGCAAGCATGACGAGTTAAATCCATAAACAAGAATTCCGAGAAATCGCTGTTTCTATTTTGACAGATTCGATTCTCAATAATATAACACGTCAATACAGGAGAGATACTCCGGGATTCCAAAATATCTGACCATAAAATCACAATTTCTAATCATCCTAATTGTTTATAATAACTGAATATTCATGTTAAGTCCAAATATCCCGGCACAACGAGTTAAGTCTAAAGATCCCCGTGTAACAAGTTAACTCCACATATGGAGAATGATAAGTAGTGATACATTTGATCAATGGTTATTCAACTATTTTTCTGTACAATTTTATCGATTCGTTATTGATTAAAACTACAAATACGTATTGATTTTAAATAAACAATATTTATAAACAATTATATTCATAAACCATTTTTAAGAGAAAAATGTTATAATTAGTTGATGAAAAAGTTTAAGAACGTGAAAAATAAAAATAAAATGAAAAGTTGAAATTATAATTTCAACTTTTCGTTTTTTTTCACGTTCCTAAGCTTTTTCATCACCTAATTTTAAGATTTCGTTCTATCAAAGTTGTTTATTGATGTTCTTGTTGAATATTTTTCATTTAGGATCGTTTTAATACGTTTTTTGATCCTTTTGAGTTAATTTAAAATCAATACTTGTGTTGAAACGGCAAATTCGCTGATTGCTATTTTATGATCTATTTTATGATCTAGTTTTAATCCATAACAAATTGTTTAAAAAAATAAACAATTTTTAAAGAGAAAAATGTTGAAATCACTTGATGAAAACAGTAAATGCGCGGATTACAATTTTATGATATATTTGGAGGCTGAATCAACAACAAATGAATAAAATTGTACTAAAAATTGGAGAAACGATAACCATTGTTCAAATTTATCACTAATTATCATATTCCATATGCGGAGTTACCCAGTGGACACAGTAATGTTGCAGCACTCTCACTCTCACTCGACCCCCAAAATACCTGACCCCTCATAACTTAATTTCGCGACCCCTGACCCCTCGTAGTAAAAATGTTTGAAATTTCATATCTTCTTTACAGTGTGTAACTTCTATGGTATATTGCCACAATATAACATATGTTACATTACTGTAATGTAACGAAGTTATATAGCAGTTATGTAACCTGCATGTAACAAATGTTACATAACATGTTACTTGCACGTTATATAACAGCAACGTTATTGCCGCAATATAACACATGTTACATTGCTGTAATGTAACAAAGTTATATTGCAGTTATGTAACCTACATGTAACAAATGTTACATAACATTGTTACTTGCACGTTATATAACAGCAATGTTACATAGGGATAACATTATAACATTACATGTAACTTCCATGTTACATTGCGGCAACATAACGTGTTTACTGGGTAACTTGTTTTACTGAGATCTTTGGACTTAACTCGTTATGCTGGGATATTTGGACTTAAATGGTTATGAAATATGGCTGTATCTCTTATCAAATCAAATAAACCTGGGTAACAAATGTCTGAGATAAAAGAGTAACTAACAATTGATGAGATATTTAGGATGAGCAGGAATGGTTTTCTGTATTAATCCGTACACGTTACACGTCGATGAAACACGATAAAGAAAATATATTTATTGATAGAAAAGAAACGATGTTAGTGTGATCTCGTGCTTGCCGGAAGACTACTTTATATATATATATATATATATATATATATATATATATATATATATACATATTAGAATCAACCACATAAAAATTTCTTAAATATGAATGAAATGTTATAACATTCAAATAAAATATTTGAATATATATATATTATATAGTAAGCAAAGCTTTCTTTTAACCAAATCCATGTCAATATTTTCTGTCTAATTTTTTTAAAATTATTTCAATTATTGCGGTTATTTATTTGGTAAAATAATGTACATTGTTCAAGTTATTGTATTAATTGAAAATTTTATCTTTTCCTTTAACACCAATTTTCTACAATTTTATGTCTTTATTACAGGATCCGGTTACAAAGAATTGGTGCTGACAAGGAAAGAAGTATTTCTGATAATCAGCGAGCATTTATCCGATAAATTCGCTTCCTTGATCGAATTTATGGTAGAAAAAATTTCCAAGGACACCGGACGTACAGTTGTAGTGCCTGAGGACTCGAAACAGACTTTTTCGATACTCTTCAATCAAATGAGAACGAGGTGGCCACAAGCTCACAGAAAATCCTGTGTATTTTTCAAGAATAACGGTGAATGGCTTAGCAAGCAGGTATGTTTTGCCGCACCTACAGACACTGTAGTAACAAGCCCGGGTAATACGGGCGGCCGCCCGTCCCTTGAGTTTACAATGTCCAGTGAAAGATCTAAACGAAGGAAGACCCAAGATATTCGTACATCGTTCAACTCGGTCGAGTTAGCATACGCTACTTAGATGAGCCTTCGCTCTTCAGGACAATCCGACGCCGCAAAACTTATTAAGGACGTAACAATGACGAGTCCTTTAAGAGCTTCCAAGTATCGTAAAGCTTACTCAGCAACGGATGAAATTACTTTATCCGAAGAGGCTGCACTTTCCGCTATGATTGAATATAAATTCTCCAAGAGTACTTACCAGGGAATGAGAAGATTAGGGAAGGAAAATAACTGTAAGCTATATCCGTCTTACGAAAAAGTGATGAAAGCAAAAAAGCGTTGTTATCCACCACGTGATGCAATCAGGATTACAGAGAGTAGTGCAGAAGTCCAACTACAGGCACTATTAGATCATACAGTTGAACGTATTTTACTCGTCCAAAATGTACTCATTCAAAGATTGACTCCAGATAATGTTCGTAAAATGGACTTGATTTGCAAGTGGGGTTACGATGGAAGTTCTGGGCAAAGTGAATATAAGCAGACGTTCAGTGATGACAGCAAATCTGATGCGCATGTATTCCTTACTTCAGTCGCACATTAGGAGAAAAGCCGAAAAACCTGGCCAAAACCCCAAAAAATAAATTTTCGAAATAGGGTCAGTTGAGTAGTCATTCAGGTAGAGGACTAGTAACTGCATTCTATTGTGGAAGGGAAAGCCCTTTAAGAGTATACCTGCGTCGCAGCGTCAGTTGGCAGTTAGTGTTCGTGAAGAGTGTACGTGTCACGCGCTGAACAGACGAAAATAACGCTGACTTCAAAAACCCATAACTTTAAAGTGACGGGTTTAATTTCAATTCTGCAACATGGATACGACTTCTGGAGGTATGTAGAACATATTTTTACATCGGTTGAATCTAAACTTTATGTATAAATGATTGAAATGTAGTATAGCCTTCGGCATAAATAAAATTGAATAATTTTGAAAACTTATATTTTCAACGGTCCGAAAAGTTATATATTCTGTCACATTTTGCAAAGCTCCTAGTCTCGGCCTTTAGTTTAATGTATAAGCTTGCGAAATTTACAAGAGTTACCTGCGGAAAACGTGCGTCTTGTCCGTTATGATTTTTTTCGCATCGTGCGTTAGCCGAGCGTGCACGCGGCACTATTGAGCAGCTTCTGCGCCTCTACCTGAGAATGGGTGAAGTAGCATCATAACGGACAAGACGGCTGTTATACGCTTGAAATAAATTATTTTAATATATATGTATGTGTATATATATATATTGTTACGTCCGGGTATCGTTTCTAAGCCCTGTCGGATGTTGCCAAACTGCAATCGCCAACTCCGTTGAGTGAGACTGACGTGACGTTGAGTGTTGATCCTCCGCAGTCGTATCCCATGAGCGCAATGGAAGTGGGGATACGCGCGAGCAACGTCCAAAAGATGAGCCGAACGATCTTCATCCTTGAACAAAGATGATTACTCTTTTAATTCGTGAGGTTTCTCTCGAATTCGTTAAGATCTTCAGGTATTTCATATATTTTATTTCTGGAGCGAATTATTTCTACGTCCTCGTAATCAACAAATATTTTCCTCGATCGGTAAGTGATATCGCAAATCGTCTCGATTTCAAAGGTTTTCGCGGCTCGGTTATACCGCAGTACCGGACTAATTTTGAAGTGTGACCAGTCGTCGACAAAGAATATGGTCGTATCGTTACATGACACGAAGTCCAACGTTTCGCGCATGCCGTGAACACTTCGTTCGCGATATTTCTCGAGAAAGATCCAACGTTGATCGGGAATTATATATTTTATATTCCCGAGAGTTACGGCAGTGACGTTGCAGAGATTGATAGTTCTGATTTCGTTTTCTCTGCTTTCGGCGTTGTGAATCACATGTACAATGTCTGCCGTATCCGCGTTGAATAATAAGACTCGATATTTACGAGCGAATCCGTACTCGTTATTGTAATGCACGTTGAATCGCAAATCGTGTTGCAATTGGGTGCTGAGCGAGGCGTACTCCTCTTCCTGTTTTTGCGTCGCCATCGCAGACCGTTTCTGAAACAGAGCGTTACAGTCTCGTTATCCTCAGTTTATTCGCATGAACAACTTTGGGTTTTCCTTTAAATTTTATTTTAACATTGCCGTTGGGTAATATTTCAAGGACTTCACAAGGATCTGAGTATTGATCACCGAATTTTCCTATTTTCGGTTCCTTTAAAACAAGAACTTTATCCCCGACTTTAAAGTCCTGAGGATTTATTCGTTGGTCGTAACGAGTTTTTGATTTTTCTTTGGCAACGAGCAATCTTTCCGCCGCCATTTCCTGGAGTCCGTGGATTTTTGTGAATAATTTACGTAAGTATTCGGTGTACGTTGGGTCTTGAACTTCCTCGATTCTGTCGTGAGAAGTCGGTTGCCTTGCCAATTTTCCAAACACGAGTTCGTGAGGTGTGAAGCCCGTCCCCTCGTGTTGGCTCGTATTGTACGAGAACATCGCCATTTCTAAAAATTCGTCCCAATCGTTATGTTGGTCGACGTACTGTTTCAAATATTCCACGAGAACATGGTGCGATCGTTCGATCGATCCGTTCGATTGTGGATGGAATGCGGTAGTTCTGTATTGTTGAATTTTGAATTTCTTGGCTAGACTTTTCATAAGAGTACTGCAAAAGTTTGTGCCTTGATCAGTGAGAAGTGCCCTTGGTGCACCGAAACGAGAAACAAAATTTTTAACGAACGCGTCAGCTATGTCTGCCGCTGTTGTTTTTTGCATTGGGATGGCCAGCGAATATTTTGACAGTATGTCCTGAATGGTCAAGATATTCGTGTGTCCCTTTTTGGTAGTTGGAAATGGTCCAACGATATCCATCGCGACTTTGTCGAACGCGCTACCTGGTGTATCCGTTATCGTCATGGGCTGCTTTGTCTTGACGCGGACTAACTTTTTCAGTTGACAATTTCGACAGTGTTGAATATACTCCTGAATTTGTGTTTTCATGTTATTCCAGAAGTAATTTTCACGAACACGTTTGTAAGTTTTCGTGACGCCCTTGTGACCGCCGATCAGGGATGCGTGACACTCTTCGATGATGCCGTTGCGTTCTTCCTGGGGTGGCACCTGGACGAGCTGCTTGCATACCGTCAAGCTTGCGGGCAAATCGTTGAGATTTTCATATAACATTGTTTGCACCTCGTCCCATATGATATTGTCTATTTTATCCGTTTTGGCGATGCTCACGGATTCTAGTCTCAACTCGACCATGACGTCTCGGAGCGATTGTATTGCTTCCAATAAATCGTCTTTTACAACGTTGGCTCGCAGATCATTTTTGATTGGGAGGCCTATAAAAATTTTACTTCCGACGCGTTGAATACCTGCCCTCGAAAGATTTGGGCTGTGGTATACTGGTAGCGTGAGTGTTGATTCTAGGTCTTTTGCCCCAGCATCTACGGCCTGATTTTTCGTCGTGATAAAGAACGCTAGATTATCTTTTCGCATTGAAAGCCTATCTCTAGTTTCTTCGATCGTAAATTCATTCAATTGTTCGGGAGAACTTGCCCTACTTGAGTCGGTGGGAGAATCGGCAGAGTCTACGGATGTTTCATCAGCTATATCGGAGAGTTCTTCTCTCGATGTCGTACTACTACTACTACTACTACTGCATGATTCATCATTTTTTTCCGCGTTTCCTGCTGCCGACGGTCCAGCAGCAGAGTTTTCATTACTCTCTGCCGGGTTCTCCCGTTCGACTTTACGTTTTTTCCGTCTAGCGGTATTTAATTCGCTTTCGTCGTCTGAGACGGTCGGATTAGCCCTTGATCTTACCGGCATTACGACTTGAGCAGAATCATCCCCTTCCGGAGGATTGCGTGACAACGCGTCGGCATTACTGTTCGCTTTACCCGGCTTATACACGATTTTATACTGGTAGTTTGCGAGTTTTAAGCGCCAACGAACTAACCTGTTTGCAGGATCTTTTACTGAATCCAGCCATACTAATGGTTTGTGATCTGTCACGAGAGTGAATTCTCTGCCATACACGTAGGGTCTAAAATGACCTACGCTGTAAACGATTGCTAACAATTCTTTTTCAATAGTCGGGTAGTTCGTTTCTGCTTTTGACAGTGTTCGCGACGTGTACGCTATCGGCCTATCGTTACCAATGTTTCCTTGGCTGATCACTCCACCGATTGCCGCATTTGAGGCGTCGGTTGTTATTATGAACGGCTGAGTGAAGTCCGGGTATTGTAATACCGGTTCCTTACACAGAGCGTCCCTTAATTTGACAAAAGCGTCTTCTTGCGCTTGTGTCCATTTAAATACCGACTCTTTTTTCAACAATTGAGTCAGTGGCCTAGCGACGTTGGAGAAGCCTTCCACAAACCTACGATAGTACCCCGCTAAGCCGAGAAATTGTTTAATTTTCGTCGGGTTTGTTGGTCGTGGATAAAATTTTAAGGCTTCTATTTTCTTTGGGTTGGGCTTGACACCGTCCTCACTTATTACATGGCCCAAATAGGCGACTTCTTTACGCAAGAATTCACACTTATCGGGTTGCAGTTTGAGGTTAGCCTTCCGCAATCGCTCTGCCAGTTTGTTGAATTTTACTTCGTGTTCGTGCAGTGAGCTCGCGTATATTACAATATCGTCGAGGTATACGAAGAGCTCAATGCCTTGTAATCCGCACAACACGCGGTCCATTAGTCTTTGAAACGTCGCAGGAGCGTTTTTGAGCCCAAATGGCATTCTACAAAATTCATAATGCCCAAATGGCGTTGAAAAAGCTGTTTTATGTGCATCGGATGGATGCATGCGAATTTGATGAAATCCGCTTGCCAAGTCAAACACGGAGAAGTACTTCGCACTCCCCAACTGGTCAAGGATTTCTGTTATATTTGGGAGCGGATACGCGTCCCCGATTGTTTTTTCATTGAGCTTTCGGTAGTCGATTACCATTCTCCACCTTGGTCTTCCGTGCGAATCGGCCTTTTTCGGCACGATCCACAAGGGTGAGCTGAAAGGAGATTCCGAAGGTTTCACAATTTTTCCCTCTATAAGGTCGCTAACTTGATGCGTAATTTCATCCTTGTGCGCTGGCGGAAATCGATATTGACGTGGCAAAACCGGTTGGTCATCGGTCGTCGAAATTTTGTGCTCAATGGCATTTGTGCAATCTAAGAATCTTCCCGGTACGTGAAAGAGATCTGCATTTTTCCGTATTAGCCTCCCTATGCTCGCCCGCTCCTCATCGTTAAGGTCGTCGAGGCGTAGTAGGCCTAAAATTTCCTGGTCCTGTGTGGGTTCGCTTTCAACCCGTAGAACGCTACGGCTACATGTTTGATGGGCATTCGTTGGCTGGTTACTATCACGATCATCCGGATTCTGTGCACTAAGCATTTCACCGGGCTGACCGTGATTGTCCTGGCTATACCATGAACTGGGATCGTAGAGCTCAAAAGCCTCTAAGGTCACCGAGGGAACGGTGAGCTCCACGTCCACCTCATTTGTGTTGAACGCCATCAACCATGCTATGCCATTTTTGTTTGAGACCACGGTTTCTCCTAAGTAGAAACCGTTTCCGGCCTTCAAACGTGGAATATATCCCTCTTTAATTTCGGGATTTTTGACTTTTACGTAATATAGTGCGCAAGACCTTTTTGGTAAAACTACCGTCTAGTGGCTTTTAAAAGCGAGCGCTTTATCGCTCCATGAGACGACTTTCTCGTCCCAATCGATTTTTGCGCGATTTTGATCATAAAATTCCGCACCAAGGATCGCGTCCTGTTCAATAGGAAACTCGTTTCCTACCACATGAAATTCGGATTCGGTCCCCTTGATGTTGATGTTAGTCGACCCCTTTGTAAAAACTGGCTCGTCAGTAATCCCTTTTAATTTTAAAACATCGTTTTCGTCTATGGGGACACTCGTTCAAAGCTTGTTCTTTTACTAAGTTCGGGTCAGACCCTGAATCAACTAGAAAATCAGATTTCTGTATCAGTTGAGGAGAATCGATTTCTACCGTGGGGATGAACGAATGTTCTCCTAGTTTGACTTTGGCGGTGCGGACTCGTCGCTCACCGTTTGCACCGTGCGTATCGGACGCTCGGCTGTTTTCTCCGCTTGGTTCGCGCCCGCGTTTCCCGAGCGAGACTTCTCGTTTCCCGAATTCGGTTGTAGGTCCCGTTTCTTTTTACGACATTCACCCTCGACATGACCATTTTTATTACAATAACCGCAAGTGACTCGCGGTTTTCCTGAATTTTCGGCATCATTTCCCTTGTTTTGATTTTTGGATTTGTTGCACGAATTATTTTGAGGGCGTTTTTCAGGATATTTTGTCCAACAATTTTCGATATCGTGGCCTTTGGCCCCACAATGATCACACGTTTTCGAATCGCTGCTAGATACCGTTTTGACATTAGCGTGTGATCCTGTTTTACATCCCGATTGCGTTTCTTTAAAATTTACACGATCTCTGTCAATGTCCGTTTCGATTTTTATTGCATTCGTGAACGCGAGAGCAAGCGTTGTACAACCCTCGAGTTTTAAACGAACGCGGAAGTCAGGAGGGAGACCATTCATAAAACAATCTAGTGTCTCGGCTTCAAGACTAGTTGCCCTAATACGCGAGATTGCCCCTGTTCCCGACGCTTCTTCTTCTGTTATCGCGGTATGAAGGTCTTTGACACGACTTATGTAATCGATCACGTGTTCGGATTTATGCTTTGAAATATTCCCTAACTCGCCCCGATATTGATTCAATGTTTTTGCAACTCCAAATACTTCGTTTAATCGTTCTGTAAACGCGTTGACGGATAAGAATGTGTCGTCTTCTATTGCGGTGTACGCGCGACCTTTTAATTTATTTCGGAGGAGCCGCGCGAATGTCCCTTCCAGATGGGCAGGAAACATGTCCCGTGCTCGCTTACACGCCCGAGCAAATTTCAAAACGGTCATATTATCACCGCTAAAAACCGGTATTCCTTCCAAAACGTCCTTAAACGATAATTGAGTAATTGGAGCGACATGACCACTTTGATTTACTGGAGGAGGTGGTATAGAACTATTCGTTCGCTCTGATGGTTGTGACGATTGTGACTGTACATTCGGTAAAATTTGCGCGTGCAGTTCAGCGAGAGCTCGTTTTACAGCTTCAAATTCCGAAACTATTCCATGCACCGTTGTTGCTAACCTTTCCTCGACCAGATTTTGCGACCGCGCTGCCGCAACATTAGGTTCCTGTTTGAGCTTAAGTTGTTCTTCAATTTCAAATTCGCGAGCTGTTAATAGTTGCTCGCGTTCTTGCAAACTAAGTTTTTCGTTTTCCAATTGATCGTGCAATAAGCGTAATTCTTCTTGATTTAAATCGTTATTTGTATTGGCCATTTTTAATGATTTGATTATTTCGCGTACGATATAGTCGTTTTACGAAAATTGACGCTGGGTTCGTTAAGACAGCTTTCGATACACAAGTTTTATCACCGATCACTCGTTTATCATCCCACCGCTGTCACCAAAAATTTCTCCTGTTACGTCCGGGTATCGTTTCTAAGCCCTGTCGGAGGGGCAAACGACTGGCCGTCGGATGTGCGAGGTGAAATATATTTTTGCTCCTGTATTTTAGATGGGAATGTGCCCATCGGGGATCGGAGTTGACGAGCGAGGTGATATTTTGGTATCAATAATTTTATTTTGTTGCCACTTACCTTATTTGCAGCGTGATAGAGGTAGAGCGTAGCGGGTTTTAATCGAGGACGTTTAGTTCGTTTCCCTCGTTGCTCGTGGCGCTCGATGCGTCGGTATCGGTGTCGACCTCCGTTGACGTGTCACCCCGATGTCCGTGTGGCCGACGTACTGCTTTTGGTGCTGGCCAAAGTGGGTCAGGCGGATCTTCCTGCACTAACAGCCGCACGGGATTTCTGAACACGGTGGCCCTCCCACAGGGACGAACTACAGGCTTCACTGCGATCGGCGTCGGAATGTAGTCCGGAAGAATGCACCCTGGTGCACCGGAATCAAGCGGCGCCGGCTGATATTCTGCGATATCAGAGCTTGGTCCTGGTTGAGGTTCAAAAGTACCGTTTGTTGCGCAAACGTTCAGTTCAGGACGCACCACACACACGTTCGAGACTGTTTCCGAAATAGTATTTAATTTCGCGCACACGGTTTTCGATTGCTCGCGGTGATGAGCTAACACTCGCAACGCGGTTTCTCGTTCGCGTTTCTTTTTCCCGCCCCGGCGTTTTCCCATAAGCTGTAGGATTTGACCAAGAACCCGTTAATTGAGTCCAGCCTCAAACGAGCCGTCGGTGATGTGTCGGCGATGCTCGAGCATAGAGATAAACTATTCGGAGGGTGTGCAACGAATCGCACTACCAGGATTAAGAAATATGAGCGTGCAAGGAATCGCACTGCTCCGGATATTAGGATGAGCGTGCAACGAATCGCACTGCTCCTGCTATTAGGAAGAGCGTGCAACGAATCGCACTGCTCGAAATATTAGAATGAGCGTGCAAAATATCGCACTGCTCGTGATATTGGAGTGAGCATGCAAAGGAATCGCACTGCTCGAAATATTAGAGAGAGCGTGCAACGAATCGCACTGCTCGAAATATTAGAATGAGCGTGCAAAATATCGCACTGCTCGTGATTTTGGGATGAGATCGAGCTCGACGCACACCGCGTGACACAACCCGAATGACTCGATCCGAAACCAGTCCCAACCAACGAGGTTAATGAGACTAAATATTCAAATTCAATTTTATATTTTAATATGATGAAGTTTATTTAAAAATATAACAAGTATAATGTTTGATAACGATGCGTTGCGACAAAGTTTAACACTGACTAACGTCGGCTTACTGATCGCGTAAAATGAATAAAATTGTAATGAGAAAGAAATAATAAAAGCGCGAGAGGCTTCTTCTGAAGAAAACTCTAACAGTGGTCGCTATGAGCTGTCGGCGCTTTCTTCAGGATAAAAGTCGCGAATTAGCTGCTCTCTCCGGAGGCAAGCCTAAGACTAATTAATTCTAAATCATTTGTCCGGGACATTAGGCCCTCGGACTTCAATCAAGGTGGGAGATGTCGGCGCGTGGGGGATAAATCTCTCTCACGCCTCGACATAACCGATGCGTAATCTGCATCCTGTCTGGAGCAAAGTCAGCAGGCGCACTCGTGAGAATCGCGCGAAGCTTTGATAAGGGCTGTAGCGCGAGAGCTCGTGGCTGCTGACCCAGCACCTTCACACGGTAGCTAATGCGTACCCGTGCTATTGAAATAATAAAAAGAAATAATTTCAGAGTAAAAGAAATTTGAAAAAAAATACAATATTTCATCGTAATGTCATTGGAAATACTGGCGTGAGAAGATGCTGCCGTCGTGGTTTCACACGACGGTCACAGGTTTGGTCCGCTCACCTCAGTATTCCTGGGAGAGAGAGTGAGAGCGACAATGCCAGCGAGCGTCTGGAGATACGAGCGCTCTTATCAGTTTTGACCGATGCAAAAATGTATGGGTCGCTCTTACTCTCGTCCATACGCGTACGCATGGGACGTTCTTCCTAAAAAATTATACTAACAATATTTAATGTTTGTATTGATTAGTTGTAAAAGAAAGTTTGATTAAAAAAAAATATTATATACGGGCTTTTCTTTTCCCAGATATCAAATTTCAGTTCTACGTTCAAAACTCTTTACTTGGCTGTTGTGCACGTGCGTGAATCCAGGGACTCCGCCGCCCTCACGATCGCGAACTGCAGCATCGCCGAGTAACTCGAACAAGGCGACAGCTCGCGACTTGCAAGCTTCTCATATTATGTCTAATGTAACGCATATTCCTTGAATCAATCGTGAGCGCATCGTGAGAGAGATACCAGATATTTAATTTGAAAAAACTTTTCCAAGCCTGCTAAGAAAATAATAAAAGTAAATTGAAAAAATTATGATGAATTATGATTAAATAATTGAATTAAAAATGTCGGGATGCAACACCCCTCCCCTCTTAGAAAGTCGACGACCCTGTCGACTCAGCCGTCGCAACGATATGAGGCCGACGGTGGCGTCGATCCGACGGATGGTCACAATAATTAAATACATGCCGCAGGCATGGCTCTCGTTTCAGGGTGACTCTCGTTTTCAGGGTGAAAACATCGTCACCCAATCCGCTAGGGTAGTGACGGTGGTGGAAAATTATCCCACCGCTCGAAAACTCTGCGGATGGAAGGTTTTGACGCGTCGGTAATGTATCCAGCTTCATCTTCTTGTAGTCCTCCACCTTCCGTTCATGGGAGAATATGAATGCCCCCGCAGGCAATGGATAGGCCCCCGGCTTACAGCTATCCCAGCATAAAGGGCACACAACCCTTATCTGAGGGTTGTGCCTTTTAAACGCGAACCGATGGGAACACTTTGTGAAGCCCCCACAAGACCGATCTTTCTCCGGCTTACGACACATCGCGCACAGCCCCTTCAACGTCGTTCGGCGGAAAACTATTAGATAGTTTTCCTCGCTACCAGCAGCGACGCACTTATTGTTCTGCATTTTCAGTTTCTTTTTTTTCTATGGGACACGAGACAAAAAGTGACGCGCGCGAGTAACTTTTGGTCTTCCAGTCACGGTGGCCAAGAGCGTATTGAAATGAAATTATCTCACTCTAGCTCGGTGTCCTCTCCTTGGTCTTTCGGTGATGATGGGTGGGGGTTGTTTTTTTCCTAATCAAGCTCTGCGCCTTGGCGAGGAAGGCGCAGGGCGTTCGAGGGTCCAGAGTCAAATTTCTTTTTTCTCTGCTCGGGCGTCGAAGTCCAGTGATGTGAAGCTGTAACGTGACCGTCGTGTGACCGTCACGTGACCGTAACAGAACCGTCACGTGACGGATGCAAAAATGACGAAAATGACTGACCGCCCGATATCATATTTGCGCATGCGCACACACTGCAAACACCGCCGCCATTCGGAAGAAATTAAAAATAATAATACGACGTTTATAATTTAAAAAATATTAAAAATTCCTGTCTTCCTTCATTCCAATGTTCTTAATATTGTAATTCCCAATTTACTCAAACAATCACGATGAAAATAATTAATTTTACAATTATCATGAAATCTAAAAGTGTTGTGACCGAAAAAAATGACCGAAAAAATCGTGACGGTCATTTTCCATCTAGATAGAAGTCCCAGTCAGGCTTGTCTTGTCAGATGACGAAAGTAAAAATGACCGTCATTTTCACGTAGAAAATTATGTAAAACGAAAATGACGTCACGTGACGGTCACGTGACGGTCAGGTGACGCGTGACTGATGCGAACTCAAAACGACGGTCATTTTGCATCACTGTCGAAGTCAGCGACGGAGAGACCTCAGCGTCGCCCGAGAGTTCTTTATCTCGAGATAAATATTGAGACTCATGTTTCGAAATTTTATGTTGCCTCTTACAATGTATCATTCTTCCAACGGCGCTAAAGAGTCGAGCGCGAAAGAAAAATAATATTATTACGAGCATACACAATCCTTGGAAACCGAAGCCAGCGAGAAATAAATGGTGCTGTCGTCGCTTTCTCGTCGATGCGCACCTATCGTTCGAATTTTTTCTTCTAACTCGTAAAGCGCAGTCCCGATTTTTAATGCTGGCCCTTCAGTTTGTTTTTTTTATTGTTTTGTTTACTCCTTCCTCCAACGAGTTGATGAAAGATGGGTTAACATCTTGTATTTCATTTATCGTTGGCGCGACAATGGACACATTCAGCGTGAGGCTGGGTTGATAAATATATTGCATTGAACCGGCATACTTTCGAATACTCGTCAATGTCGTGCTTCGAGTTCGGCTTATGCAATTGCCGTTGAGATATAAAATTCCCATTCCTTTTATTTCCACGCTAGCATCACGTATAGCGTGGCAAAGGATTCTCAAATTTTCGGGCTGTGGTAGAGAATACAACCAGCCTCCTTGTTTTGTAAGTGGAGTCAGAAAGGCTCATGTTCCGAATAAATTCTTACGTCGCATTGTCAATAGGCTTCAAGCGACGGAGAAGTCAACATCCTTATCTCTGTTACGTCCTCACGTAACGTCCCACAAAAATAATTAAAGTTCCTTTCAACTCAAGCGCCGAACGCGATAACTGAATCTCAAATATTAATATTTGAGATTCAGTTATCGCTTTCGGCGTTTGAGTTGAAAGGAACTTTAATTATTTTTGCATTTCCTGCATTTCCTAATGAAAAGAGTCCGGTGCCTATAGCATCAGACATATATACATATATGGAGTTGGGAGAATTCATTAGAATAGAATACTGAGTCATTAAAATCGAAACAATTTAGTCGTCCAGATACTTTAAATAGATTAATCCTCAAGCGCACAAAACACTGATAATATGACTAATCCGACCTTTGGAGGGTAATAGACAACGACCCCTCCACTCCTTTTTGCATACGATGTAGTTTTCGTCTCCTTATAAGGAGCGAGAAGATTTTTTTTCTCCACTTAGAAGACGATTTCTACTACCGTACATGGGGGAGCGCGCGTGCCCGTACCCCCGGAATTGACTTAGCCCCCGATTATAAAAACGCGATCTCGAGGCTCTTAGGGGTACTTGATCGATAATTCTTGAATTCTCAAGAACTCTCTTTCTGGAGTCACTTACTCGTTAAATTTTTACTAAATCAAATTGTAATCTTTTTCCACAAGTTAAGACTTAGTATATCTCCAATTCCTAAATCTACGATTCTAGGACTTGAAATATTCAGTCAAGTACGAAAAGAATTGTTCTAGGTCTGAATTCTACTTTTTTCCGGAATTTATTTCGGAAATATAATCAGATTTAACCAATTTATTTCATACTTAGGAAATAGAATTTTCATTTCTTTCCTTTCATAAAACCATTATAGAATTATTTTTAGTTTGTAATTTCATTTATGGAATCGACCTATAAATCCGAGTATTAACTATTCCTGTCTTTATTATACGAAATCGAGTCTATCGTTTCATTTCATTGTTATACCGTAGTCGATTATTGTCTAAAATCTTTATTGTGTGGGTTCGAATTAATTGTTCAATTCTACTGTTCGATCTTATTGGTTTGTGTGTTAAATAAAATACAAGCACGTCATAAATTAATCGACGATTTAGTCCAATTTTTTTCACCGATCATCGTGAAACGATCAAGTTAAGTGTTAAGTATTCTTTTAACGGCGAAATCAGTGACCAAACCTTCGGGCAAACCTCTTTCATCGCTGGAACATCAGCTGCCGATCTTCAAGGAATTCTCTGGACACCGAATCGCCACCGCCTCAAGGCCTCACGAAAACCAAGGTAAGTGGAAATTTAGATCCGTTCCTCGACAATCAGAAACGCGTTAGTTACCCCTATCCTCAATAATTAACAACCACAAGATTTGAAGCAGCTGAATTTCCGTGCCCATTCCCAAGTAATTTTCCGAAAGGTTAGACTTAAAACTGGGTTGCGATATATAAGTCCATGACCAGGAGTAGTGAAGGGGGAGGTTCTTTCCCTGGCCAGCGCGTCGAGGGTCGCGCGTCACTTGTATGTCTTCCGTCGATTAAAGAAACAATCGGTCATCTGAAACCCTACTTTTTGAATGGTCATCTGAAACCCGTAAAAAATTGGGGGCTCGTCCGGGATCCATAGAATTTTTGTTGCTCATTTTGTGGTGTTAATAATTAATAATCTTATTTTATTTTCCTTTCGGTGTGTAAATTCAGTGAATAAAAAGTGAAAAAAATTATCGGGGGAAAACCGTTACGCGTCAAGTGATCTCCGAGTGAAAAAGGGGCGGAAATTTGTGAAAATCGTGAAAAAAAGAGATAAAATCGATCAAGTGACCATTTTTCCCGGGAAGCCAAAATCAAACTTGTCAAACTTAATTAAAACTCATTAAATTGTAAAGGAAAAAGGAGGACGGAATTAATCGAGTAAGTGTCAATTTGGACCCCATGAATAGAATTAAATTCAGTAAAATCGGTTAAATTTTATTTTTTCCTGTGGAACCAATCAATCAAACAAGTGAGAATTTTTGCCTAGGTACAAATTCACTAAATTGGAAAAAGAAAGAGAAAGGGAATAAAAAAAGGAAGGGAAACAGGGAATTAATCAACCGAGAGGAAATTTTCTCATTTAATCGAAGTAAATTAATTAAAATGTGTTCAAATTTGATGATGTTAAGCGGAAGCATATGAATTTTGAATCCCGCACGGACGTTAATAAATATTTTAAAAAAGGGGTAAAAAAAGAGAGAGAGAGACGTTCTTCCAGTCCAATAGGCAATAAATTTTCATTAATAAATCCATTCTTTGTTTCTTCCTGTCTAATTCGAAGGATCGGTGAGATCCGGTCGCTTGTGACGCGCCTTCGCCAGGAATTCGTATTTTCCTCCAATCATCTGTGAAGTACTGGTGAGATCCGGTCGCTTGTGACGCGCCTTCGCCAAGAATTCATATTTGATACCTCCATCCAAATCCTTTGGAAAACTCTCACCCTTCTTAAACTCCCTGCAAAGAGGCGACGGTCCCTAATATAAACCCTCCCAAACGGCGAAAAACACACAGATCACACAGGGCTGGAAGAAGGTACCAGATTAATAGACTTCAAGCTATTCTAATGAACCCTTGGCCATCCAGACTAGCTCGTGCGAAGACGCAAAGTTTCATTTTTTGAATTAATTCCCTTGTTGAGGAGGTAGAGTCAATAAAAGTAGTCACTAAACCGGAAATTATTGAGAAAACAGAGACAAAGACAAAACCAAAAATCGTTGAAGATATAATTTTGAAAAATTACTACGTATACCTTGATCACCAATTGAAGTACACTGAATCAAAGCCTATTGATTTTGAACCACTAACTCCTTCGTTCTCTACGATTGACCATAAAGATCACGAGGCTTATAAAAAATTTAACCCGACATCCCTTGGATATAAATTAAAGCCAATAGAAGTGATACCGTCTCAACCATTGCTCGACCAGATAAAAACAAGTACGCTTTGCGTACTCGTTGGGGGGCTCCGCCCCCCACCCCCCCCCCCGCGCTCACGTTTTGTTGGGAGGCTCCGCCCCCCAAACCCCCCTTAACGTTTTGTTGGGGGGCTTTGCGCTCCGTATTCTTGACCATTATCTTCATTTATGCGGTATGTAAATACTATATTGTTTTTATGTTATTGAACATTGTTTTTGATAATATTGAGTCACATTTTTCATTCTCAATGGGGGCAATGAGTCATAAAGTTAAAGACCGAATTTTAAGAATTATATTAGTAGGCACTTACACCGTTATTTAAACTCTTTGATTCATTGTGAACATCGAGTAGTCGTATAAATTCTATTAATAAGTTGGTGATCGAATTTCAAGGATTATATTAGTAGGCACTCACAACTTTAGAATATAAGGCTCATACATTTTGTTTTTGTGATATATTTTGAATGTTGGTTAACATGTCCCTTAGGAACGTTTTAATAGGCACTCACACCGTTATTTAAACTCTTTGATTCATTGTGAACATCGACTAGTGGTATAAATTCTATTAATCATAATTAAAAAGACAGGTTTAAATATAATCAATATGATCTAAAAGTATCTAAACAATCATATCATTTAAATGTTTTGATTGGGAAGTTATTTGAATTCCATTTTCAGTAAAATCTTAAAAATTTTGTTTGTTTACGTAGAATTTTATATATTTTTTTATCGAAGAGGTCCCATAGAAAGAAAATCCAATTTTTTAGCTTAAAACAGCCAAAAAGACATTAACATTTTTTTTCCATATTTTTGTCGACAATTGTAATAGCGAGAATTGAGTAGATTTGATCATGTGTGTGGCGCGGCGCGTGGCAGTGAGATAGCATAGGCTGCATTCGTCTTGAATGTTTTGAGTGCTGTGAGCGTCATATCCAGTAGCTTTTTATATGCCGATGTATGGGTGAATCACGGTCGTACATACAGTTCTGGAAACTCCCGTGGTGGGGGTACGTTGCTTATTGATGCCAGATGTGTAGTTTATAAATTTGTCACTGTGATCGCTGCGATCTTAACTCTCTCTGGCGCAAGCATGGATGACGATGGGTGGGGGAAGTGAGATAGAGACAGCGCTATAGCCTAGCTTTTCAATCACTTGTTTTTAATATTATTGTAGACTATTATAACCCGCACTAAAACGCAAATGCTTATTTTCAAAAACCTCCGACTCCAAGCGGGTCTGAAAAACATGAGAGATTTCGAGTTTATTCAACAACATGTCGAATATCGAGCGCAAAATATTATCATTTGGCACCCAGAAAACCGACACCTTCGCATTGTCGGCTTTGCGGCCGGTATTGCAATAAGGAATAGAGCACCGTCTTGACATTTTTGCTAAATTAAAAAAAATCTTTTCTTTTTATTAAATATAATTTGAATCACAACTGCAGCAAAACCAGCAAGACACAACGTATGAGATATTGTTATTGTGGAGTCGGCTTCGATTCGAATCGAAGCCGACTCCACAATAACAATATTCATCAACACGGCCGCATATAACTCATTAAATTGACAACGTATGAGAGCATAATATCTGGCACGGGGATTTTGAGGTTAAGCTTGAGAATACCCAGAAAGCGCATAGATCGCAGAGACGAGTAGTGACGAAATTACGAACTATTCTCGTGCTTCGATAAGCAAGGTACCCCCACCCTCGAAATTCGGCCGAGTTTCCAGACCTGTATGTACGACCGTGGGGTGAATTCTGACACGGGCGCACTGCGCTTGAGCGCTGCATAATCTGGCGTACCTATTGATCAAATTGAATTTCGCGCGCCACAATGCCACGTCCGAAATTCATTTTGACCAATGGGTACGCCAGATTATGCAGCGCTCAAGCGCAGTCCGCCCGTTTCAGAATTCCCCCTATACGTGCTGTAAGCGTGTAAATAAAGCCGGAGACACAATGACAAAAATAAGAAATGAGGAGTAAAATCAGCCATCCGATTGGCGTAGTTTCTCTCAAGTGCGCGGCGATTGGCTGATTCTTATTGATTATTTCTTATTCTTGTCATTGTGTCTCTGGCTTAAGCCTGGTTTATCCAGCGGCCGTAACTTAACTTAGCCGTAACTTAAGAAAGTTGAAAGTACCCTAGTGGATGAAGTCACCACTGAATCACGGTGATTTTTTACGGTGACAAAGTGCCCACAAAATCACCGAGATCTTGGTGATTTTAAGGTGATTCCACGGTGATTCTCACGGTGATTGTAACCGTCACAAAATCACCGTGACAATCACCGTGGAATCACGTTGGAATCACCATAAAATCACCAAGATCTCGGTGATTTTGTGGGCACTTTGTCACCGTAAAAAATCACCGTGATTCAGTGGTTTTTTAGGGTGAAAACATCGTCACCCAATCCGCTAGGGTATATATTGCCCTTGTAGCGTTTATGCACGCTTACGGTTACGGCTAATTGCTGCATAAACGCTACAAGGGCAATATATACTTTCAACTTCTTAAGTTACGGCTAAGTTAAGTTACGGCCGCTGCATAAACCAGGCTTTAAGGATGTATATGCCCAAAATGCGCAGTATGGAATTCTCTGTTGAATTTAAACTATGTTTTAGAGTGAACGATGCCACGTCGATAAAAAAAAAGAAAAATTGTTTACCGTATATTTTTTACAAAAATTAATGTTTTCTGTCTCATTAAAACGCGTGTGATTTGTACAAGAAAATTAGAAAATAAAGCATGTTTTAAATGGTAGGAAAAATTAAAAAACTTATCATTAAAAACTTGGGATTTTTTACTACTGAAAGAAAAAAAAACCCCTGGTGTTACCCGGGTCTTCGTTGAGTAATCTCAATAAAATGTAATCGTTCACCGGATGTGCAAAAAAACTGCTACTGCAGTCGCCATTTTTAAATGTACGTACTATGGGGATGTGGCAACGTTGGGTAGTAGGTAAACAGAGTGTGCAGTAGTAGTAGCCCTAGTGGATGCAGTCACCACTGAATCACGGTGATTTTTTACGGTGACAAAGTGCCCACAAAATCACCGAGATCTTGGTGATTTTAAGGTGATTCCACGGTGATTCTCACGGTGATTGTCACCGTCACAAAATCACCGTGTCAATCACCGTGGAATCACGTTGGAATCACCTTAAAATCACCAAGATCTCGGTGATTTTTTGGGCACTTTGTCACCGTAAAAATCACCGTGATTCATTGGTTTTTCAGGGTGAAAACATCGTCACCCAATCCGCTAGGGAGAGTAGTCACGGATGTAAGATCGTGAGAGTAGTAGAGCGGCGCTGTTGCCAAATTTTCTTGATATATAAACGGAATTTTCTGATTGCTTGATGGAACGGCCATTACCCATATATGTAATACTCCTATAGCGCTGGCGGAAACTCTGCGAACACTTTACGGTGCAGACAATATCGTTCTTTCTCTCTCTGGCTCTTGCAATGCGCAAGTGCGAATGAAAGCGGGAGTGCACTAGCCAATAATATTTATATATTATGTCTACGTAGTGGGTCGCGCGTGCGCAGAATGACCCTGTCTGAGTCTTCTATCCCTCTTTTTTTGTGGACCCATCACTTATAGGGTAGCATAGGCTGCTAGCAATATAGGAGTATTACATATATGCCATTACCTCAAGTACAACATACATGGAATGAAGAACTTATTATTCTTGACGTTAAAAACCGTAACTTTTATCGACCTGTTTTGTTATGTATGATTAGTTATAATTAATATTAAATATATTTATGATTGATATTTGATATAATAATCGGTTTGAAAAAACGAATAGATGTACTGCGGAATTGACTGGGCATACATCCTTAAGCATTCAAGATAATGCAGCCAACATTTGCTTTCGTTTATTGATTATCTGTCATCGTAATCACGGCCGTTTTATCGTTTACTTGAATTATAATGTTGAAAAATATGACATATGATTTTTTAAAGTGACAATTTGTGCAATTCGATCGAGTGTAGTGTGGTGTATTGTGTGGGGATGTTTTTTTTTTCATTAAGAAAATTGTGTATTTCAGAAACATAAGGTTATATTTCATATCATTTTTTTCTTTGCACAAAAGTAATAATATTTGAAAAAAAAAAATTAAATACATAAAAGTGTACTCATTATCAATCATTATATTTTAAAGAAAAATAACATTTTATCGAATAGTAAGAAATGTCTAAGATTTTTGTCCAATCAGTGTTTTTTTTCGCCAAACTTTTTAACGTTTGGTGAAAGTTACAAATGAATAAAACAAAAATATTAAAAATTCGATGTTAAAATTGTTTTAATCATTTTAAACTCTTGAAATAGTTGAAATGTATTAAGATGAAAGTACACGGTGAAAATTAAAAAAATTCGTTCACGCATCTTCGTGCAATGATTGAAAAACTGAAAAAAAAAGTTATTTTCGTTAAAACAAAATGGTTCAAAGAACTGTCAAGTCTTAAACTCTACAGGACACTTCTTTATGATCCTATAAAGAAAGTCTATAAGTTACAAAAACATTGGTTCACAGGTTGGGGAGATCTGACTCTGGACGGACAAAAAAATGGCTTTTTGGTTAAAAAATGGCTGTTTTTTTGGGAAATTTTCTATTGAACATTCTCTGAATGAATTGAGTCGAAAAAGGTTTGGAGATTATAGTAAAACAAAACTGTGCTATGAATTTGGACCGGATCCATTCATGGGTTGCTGAGTTATGAGTGCAGACGGACGGCTCAGGTGACGAAAAATCCAAAAAAAATTGTTTTTGTATAATATGCCAACATATGTTGGTATAAAGTTTGTATGGTTATTTTTTATAAGAGATAGGTTTTTGGAAGGCAATACTAATAGTCACTCCTTACATATAGAGTGAGTGCCTAAAAAAGGACCCACGTTATAGATATTATAAAAAACTTCCTCTACTGCGGGAACTTTTCGGTTAAAAGGATAAGCAGGAATTTTTCAAAACAGATTTTGTAGACAATTGATGTAATTGAGCTTTAAAAAAAATAATAATAAACCCTTAAAAAAAACTCGTTCTAAAACAAAAATCGACGACTCGGTTTTTACAAAATACCCCCTTGAGGGGCGAAAAAGGGCTATTGCGAGAAAATCTAAAACTATAAGCCCTGTGGCCTTACGGTTGGATGCCCGTGAAAGTATTAGTGAGATAGAAACATCTTCTAGTCGCAAAATTCTGAGTATTAATCAGCCTCTACGCGAAACTAACAGCGATAGTGGAGATCGAGCAGAGGCGTCGTCCCGAGAGAATTGCAGTGAAAAGAACACCGAGGAATCTTATATTCCCGACCAAAGGGACAGCGAAATAACCTATCCGGCAATATCGCGAAGCTTACCGAATCCTTCTTTTAAAAAATAAATCGAATTATTCCCATCAACATCTAATCTTACCCCACAAGTCAAACTTAGTAGAGCAAGAGATCAAATTGAATTTTTGAGAAGAGAATTTCGTCTTTGTAGAAGCAAAAGTTACCAAAATATTAGTAAATCAACTGACTCAAGTATTGGGAGTAGTCGTAGGAGTGCGAATTTATATCCAATAGTTGTGGTGGAAAATTTCACTCCTCCCAGGGAAGTAAAAGAAACCACCGAACGAAGTCCACTTTCAAATAGGGCATCGAAAACTCCTGAAATTTTTGTTTCACTTAACTGGACCTCGCCTTTTAATAAAACTACTAATCGACGAACGTGCGTTGCCAAAAAACAGCCACCCGTGAAACGATCATTTTTCAACTTTTTCGATTTTTTTTCAAGAAGGACAGATAAAACGCCTGTAAAATACTTAAATCTCGCGGAAACCCCGAAGAGTAGAAGTTTGAATATTCCGCGAGTAAGCGGCTCATTAAAATCACAGATTAATCAGCAGTCAAAACCTGAAAGAAATATGGCTGAATCAGACGCAAAATAGAGGAACCCATTGAATAAAATGGCCGAGGATATTATCGAGGTCAACGACCCAAAGGATGTCGACAGCTCTGAAGAAGAAGAGGTTGATTCGGAGAGTAGAAAACGTAGCTCTCAAAAAACAAAGAATCGGTAGAAACCAATTAACCCTGGGCAGGTCATATCCTTAAAAGATGCTTTAGCCGTGGTGCCTGAATACGACAATGTTAAAACATCTCTTAGCATGTTCATGCAAGGATGCGAGGAAGCACTCGAAATGTTAGAACCAGAAAGCGAAAAATACTTCGTGAAGGCGGTACGCGCGAAAATAAAAGGTGAACCACGAAGAACGTTTCACCTGAAAACTTTCAATACGATAGACCAGTTATTTGACCTGTTAAAATGTATTTATTCAACCACCGCAAATATGTACCATTTACAGGTAGAATTGGGTACGAGTTACCAAAAACAAGATAAATCAGTAATCACATTCGCAAATCGCATATGCGATTTGAGAGAACAAATTCTCGAAGCATGTGAGTATGAAAAAAATGTTACTCCCGATGAAACCTTTCAGAAGAATGTACAGGAGAGTTTAGCATCATGCTTCATGCAAGGATTAAAACCCGAAATCGAGCAAAGACTAAATACTATTGGTGATCTGGATGAAGTATGTTAACAGGCAATAAAGATCGAGAAACAATTGCGAGCTAAAGCAATTCTCCAGAAAGGAAAAAATACTGCAGATAAATGTTTAAAAAATTTTCCTCCGCAAAATAACACCAGGCTAGCTGCGACCGTACCTGCAATTACGGTGTGTCAAATTTGCAATAAACGAGGACACACTGTGGAACGATGCTATCGAATGTTTCCTCCTGAGAATAAATCTAATGATAATAAAAACTTTCAGTGTCAGTTATGCAAGGCATCGGGACATGTAGCTCTGCATTGTACTCGATTGCCTAAAAAGATGTCAAATACAAGCCAATTAAAATTAGAACAAGTTCCACAGGCATTACAATTTCAACTACGAAGCGAGGTAAAATGTCAAATTTGCAATAAGGAAGGACACGAGGCACGAACGTGTTTCCATAGATATACTATGCCTCAATAATGCGATCAAAAGACACCGAGGAATTACGGGACATATGCAGAGGTAGCAAGCAATGCACAGGATCAAATTCGGGGGTGTCATTATTGTAGACAACCTGGACATTTTATCCGTGAATGTCCTGCGAGATTCAAGGAGCAACGAAGATACAACAATGGATCGGGAAACGCGAGCCGTCTCCCCCCTAGCGGATTGGGTGACGATGTTTTCACCCTGAAAAACCACTGAATCACCGTGATTTTTTACGGTGACAAAGTGCCCACAAAATCACCGAGATCTTGGTGATTTTAAGGTGATTCCAACGTGATTCCACGGTGATTGTCACGGTGATTTTGTGACGGTGACAATCACCGTGAGAATCACCGTGGAATCACCTTAAAATCACCAAGATCTCGGTGATTTTGTGGGCACTTTGTCACCGTAAAAAATCACCGTGATTCAGTGGTGACTTCATCCACTAGGGCCGCCTACAGGTGCGTCGGGGGAGATCTCGCATGGCGCACGCCCCATCCGCACCATTACAACCACGACAACGGATCAAGGCCCAGAGTCATACAAATGTGCACAGTCTTTTTGGAAAGAGAACGGTCTGTTCTCACTGTTATGATGAGTATTGAAAGAGCCATGACACCAATTATCCTAATGATAGATACGAGAGCCGGGCCAAATATCTTGAAAGAAAGATGTGTAGCAGAAAAAGAAACGATCCAACGGGAAGAAATATTACAATTAAATGGAATAACGAAATCTTCAATATACACTATCGGACACATAACTATAGAAACTTTTGGTCGTCGCGCTACGTTTCACATCGATGATTTTCCGATCCAGGAAGATGGAATTTTGGGGTCACAATATCTCAACGGAAATCGTGTGACGATAGATTACGAAAAACGACAATTAAAAATGCAGAAAATGGAAATTCCCTTTGCAGCCCCAGAAACTATGGTATCCCAGAGAAAACGACAAAATTATGCTTCGTTCGCTTAAAAAATCTGGAAATGAGAGAAGGATATCCACCCGCCTTAGACGCAGGTGAAGGTCTTATAATACGTAATGGATTTGTAGAAAATAACAATGGCAAAGCTTATATATAGCGGGTGGTCCACGCAACGTGTACACCTCTTTTACGGCTAAAATATGCTCTGCACAAAAAAATGTTGTATACAAAAATTACATGGTTTATAAGGCTGCACTATGGAGTGCATTTATTTTTTTTATAGGTGGAGGCGCTTTGAAGATTTCAAGGTCAACTTTGTTTTTTTAAATGGAACGGCATATTTTTTATAACGTAATTTGGTAGGGTATTGAATTCTGAATAAAAAAGTATAGACCTTTATTAGCCGTAAATTCAATAGCTAACGAGTAATTTCACTTTATTTGGGCTTATCGCTGTCCTTCAGAGATTTGTAGTAGATTCGAATTTCTAGTTTGATATGACGCGACGCGAAGAAAATTTAAAAGTACTAAAGTGAAATTACTCGTTAGCTATTAAATTTACGGCTAATAAAGGTCTATACTTTTTTATTCAGAATTCAATACCCTACCATATTAGGTTATAAAAAATATGCCGTTCCATTTAAATAAACAAAGTTGACCTTGAAATCTTCGAAGCGCCTCCACCTATGAAAAAAATAAATTCACTCCATAGTGCAGCCTTCTAAACCATGTAACTTTTTTATATAACATTTTTTTGTGCAGAGCATATTTTAGCCGTAAAAGAGGTGTACACGTTGCGTGGACCACCTGGTATATTACAAACACCAATCCTTACTCTGTGGAAGTGCAAGTACCTGTATTGGATTTGTTACACTATGATGACGCAACTAATGGCAAAAATTTAATTGACAAAGGGGAAAACCAGGAAACTTCAGTTAGGGAAAAACTTAGTGTAGACGAGATTCAAGAAGAGGCCTGCACAAGAGAATCCGGAACTCTAGATGCAAAGACCCGCCTTGAAGCAAGTCAACCCACGAAAGCAAAGGTACCTGCAGTTAGGAAAGGCTCCGTTGTGGATGCGCCGTTTTACACTGAAAAGGATTCTGAATCTGTTGTTACGTCCCGCGACTTTCGGGATTTCTCATCGTCCACGGGTTTACCTATATCGAGTAATTCCCGAGGAAAAATGCGCATGAGAGGGAAACACGGTCGAGGCGAGGATATATCCTTACGGTGGTCATATTCTCACCAATTCTCGAATTGCAGCCCATAGCGACAGCGTTGACGCCTCACTCATCAACGCATACCATCGGGGAGAATTTCGAGCGAAGTAATTATAATGCCGAAAGAAAAATGGTATATCAAATATATTAAACATCCGCGGAGATACGGACTCCGAGAAAATAGCGATAGGGCCTTTGTCGGGCCAAGCGATGCGGGCATTAGAATCTTTGAATGCGCGTGGCACACACACTAGGTCGAGAATAAATTCGAGATACTCACGCACATTAGCGTGCATCCACACCGATGCTGTCATAAATGATACGTCGAGTAATGATATTAATACGTACGATCAGTGGTTCTTCCCTTTCATTTTTTGGCAACGAAATAATTTCGAAATCCCGAAAGTCCGAAAAATGGGACAATAAAGTAAAGTCAATTCTGAATTCAAGAATGGAAATTATGGCCTGGGTCAGGTCAGTCGAAACAGAAAATAGATTCATTTTTTTTAAGGAAGAAAAAAAAACAAACATAGAAAGCGCAGAGGAAAAATTCCTCTTGAGAATATTGAATTTCGCTGCTTGAAAGTTTCAAGATGGTTGGGTTTTGCGATGATTTATTGAGGTAGAAGAGGAAAAAAGGGAAAAGAACAGGCGGACAGAAAAATGACGAGAGAAAGGAACACCAGTGTCATGAAAAGAGCACACACGTGGCTCTTCAAGAATTAGTCACCCTGCGTGGAAAGAGAAAGGAAATCGCTTGGAGATAGTTCAGTTTATAGTTGAGATTTTCAAGCAGAGGAACATATCAAATATATTAAACATCCGGGCGTAATTAAATTTATCAACCCCCAAAGGAAAATAAGTCTGCGCAAGAGAGAATTAGCGAGACAGGCGTGAGTGTTTGTCCCGGGGTCCGAGGAAATCTCGCGCCCCGCGGACGACACGAGGCCCGCTGCCCCCTTGAATCGCGTCGTTCTCTCTCGCACAACGGGCTGCTACAGAGGATACACGCCATATATGGGCACAAGTAATATTCAAAAGCATTTTTTTTTGTATGAAAAGGCAAATGAAAAATCTCAAGAGAAATTTCGCCTCAAAGAATACGTGCGAATTATTATTAATTATGAATGTATGTATGAATGATTTGTTCCAGGCTAATACAAAAATTTATTTATTTCAAATGATAGAATTTACATAACATTTTTATTTGAAATCATGAAATTCCAATAATACAGATTTTATTTCAAAATAATGATTTCAAGAAGTAAAATTCAAATAAAGGTTAATTAAAATAATAAGCCCTTTATTTTAAATGATAAAATTCAAATAAAAAATTTTTCAATAATTTATCAATTTAATCTTTGGATCCTTTAATCGCTATTGACAGAATTAATGAAAATCAGAAAAATTGAAATGTTAAAATATTCATTATAATAATTTCATCAGCGCATTCCTTTTCTCCATAGAAAATCAGTTCAATAAATATGAATAAATTTTACAATTCCGATATTATAAAATCATCAAATTCTTTGGAAATTATAAAACAGTTTATTGAAAGGAATTATGGGAATCATTAAAATATAAAATAATTCATTTAAATAAAAGTAAAATGGATCCCCGCATAAGAAGTTGGTGTGTCACGAAATTGCTATGTTCGGACTGAAGCCGTTTTATTCGTGCTGTGATTGGTCGGTTAGCCAGACTCGAGCGCGACTTCAGACCTCGCGTGTGCGCGACTTCGCACATCGTGAGTCGCGCGATGACTTTGACAGTTGATTGCGGTTTCATGTCTGTCACTTTAACCGGAGAAATCGTTTAGTTACACATATACGCGTAATACGGGTAAAGGATCTGCGCGTCACTTGAAAAGAGTCAGTGAGATAATTTCAAGAGAAACACGGACATCAATCCCGTGTAACGGTGGTTTCTGTGCGCAGATTCGTACATCGCGAGTCGTGCGATGTTTTGACAGTCAGTGCGCGGTTATACGTCGTGTTGATCGACGAAATCGCTTGTGAAGATTAAGCTTTGATGAAATTTTTTGCGATTAACGGTTAGTAGTATTCAATTTGCGAAAAAAAATCTTTTCAACATCAAGTCAACCATTATTCATATCAGCAAACAGTAATTTTGATTTCTTCATTATAATTTATTATTCCGAAGTATGAGTATATCACAAGGACTCCGTTCTGGCCAAAATACTTCTTTAATTGTGAAAATTTTATCGATGCTTATCCATAGATCTAACAGAATATTTGGATGCCGATATTGGGTCAATAATGTACATCGACATATCGAGAGTCTCAAATGAGTTTGACAGTTGATGCATTCGAATATACGGAGCGTCTGGTCAGTCACATCAGAACGACAAAATCGGTGAGCCATGATGAACAGCTTATTCGTGTTCCCCAGAGAATTTCCGATAGAAATCACCCGCTTTGAATCTTTCAACAACGAACAAAAATTTTCCCATGCCCAGATCTGCCGAGGTTCATTTGCGAACCTACAGGTCGAAAAAGGTGTTTGATATATTTGAGCATGTTCCGTGAGGAATTATTCCATCGCAAATATCTTATTCGTGTAGCCCGAAAAAAATTTTCGTTGAAAACACATGCTTTGAAACTTTAAACGACGAAAAAAAGCTTTCCTCATGGCCCCACGCCCGGGTCAGCAAAAGACCATTTGCAAATGGACGAGCCAAAACGATTTTTGGTATTAATGAGCATGTTTCGTAAGGAATCTTATAATCGTAAATAGCTTATTCGTGTTCCTCAGGAAATTTCCGATCGAGAACACACACACTGAACCTTTGAATGACGAAAAAAAGTTTTTTTGTGGAATAGAATGGAATGGAATGGGATTTTCGTTTCAAAACACAGGCTTCAAATCTTAAAACGACAAAAAAATCTTTTTCGTAAAATGGAATAGAATGGAATGGAATTTTCGATCAAAACACAGGCTTTACACTTTCAAACGACCAAAAAGAACTTTTCCGTGGACTGGAATGGAATGAAATTTTCGATTCATAACACAGGCTTCAAATCTTGAAACGACGGAAAAAAAACATTTTCATAAAATGGAATGGAATGAAATGCGATTTCCGATTCAGAACAGACGCAGGGTTCAAAACTTGAAACGACGAAAAAAAACTTTTCTGTGGAAGGGAATGGAATTTCTGATTCAAAACACATGGCTTCAAACCTTGAAACGACAAAAAAAAACTTTTCGTGGAATGGAATGGAATGGAATGGATTAGAATGAAATTTCCGATTCAAAACACAGGCTTCAAACCTTAAAACGACGAAAAAAAACTTTTTCGTGGAATGGAATGGAATTTTCAATTCAAAACCCAGGCTTCAAATCTTGAAACGACGAAAAGAAACTTTTTCGTGGAATAGAATGGAATTTCCGATTCAAAACACAGGCTTCAAACCTCGAAACGACGAGAAAAAACTTTTTCGTGGAATGGAATGGAATTTCCGATTCAAAACACGGGTTTCAAATCTTGAAACGACGAGAAAAAACATTCGTGGATCGGAATGGAATAGAATTTTCGATTTAAAACGCAGGCTTCAAATCTTAAAACAACGAAAAAAAAACTTTTTCATCGAATTGAATGGAATTTTCGATTCATAATCCAGGCTTCAGACCTTGAAATGACGGAAAAAAAACTTTTTCGTGAAATGGAATGGAATGGAATTTCCAATTCAAAACACAGGCTTCAAACCTTGAAACGACGAAAAAATACATTACCGTGGAATAAAATGGAATTTTCGGTTCAAAACATAGGCTTCAAACTTTGAATTGACGAAGAAAAACTTTTTCGTGGAATGGAATGGAATTTTCGATTCAAAACACGGGCTTCAAATCTTGAAACGTCGAAAAAAAACTTTCATGCAATGCAATGAAATCGAATGGGATTTTCGATTTAAAACGCAGGCTTCAAATGTTAAAACGACGAAAAAAAAAATTTCATCGAATTGAATAGAATTTTCGATTCATAACACAGGCTTCAGACCTTGAAACGACGAAAAAAAAACTTTTTCGTGGTATGGAATGAAATTTTCGATTCAAAACAGAGGCTTCAAATCTTGAGACGACGAAAAAACACATTTTCCTGGAATGGAATGGAATGGAATTTCCAATTCAAAACACAGGCTTCAAACCTTGAAACGCCGAAAAAAAAACATTTTCGTGGAATTGAATGGAATTTTCGATTAAAAACACAGGCTTCAAGCCTTGAAACGACGACAGAAAACTTTTTCTTGGAATGGAATGGAATTTTTTATTGGAAAATACAGGCTTCAAACCTTGAAACAACGAAAAAAACTTTCGTAAATTGGAATGGAATAGATTGGAATGGAATGGAATTTTCGATTCAAAACACAGGCTTTATATCTTGAAACGTCGAAAAAATCTTTTTCATGGAATGGAATGGAATGGAATAGGATTTTCGATTTAAAACACAGGCTTCAAACTTTGGAACGACGAAAAAAAACTTTTTACGTGGAATGGAATGGAATTTTCAGTTCAAAACACAGGCCTCAAACCTTGAAACGACGAGAAAAAAATCTTCTGTGCAATGGATTTTGGAATGGACCTTTCGATTTCAAACACAGACTTTAAATTTTGAAACGACGAAAAAAACTTTTTTGTGGAATGGATTGGAATGGAATGGTATTTTTTATTCAAAACACAGGCTTCAAATCTTGAAACGACGAAAAAAAACTTTTTCGTGGAATGGAATGGAATGGATTTTTCGATTTAAAACACAGGCTTCAAATTTTGAAATGACGAAAAAAACTTTTTCGTACAATGGATTGGAATGGAATGGAATTTTTTATTTAAAAAACAGGTTTCAAACTTTGAAACGACGAAAAAAAACTTTTTCGTGGAATAGAATGGAAGGGAATAGAATTTTCGATTTAAAACACAGGCTTCAAACCTTGAAACGACGAGAAAAAACTTTTCAGTGAAATGGAATGGAATGTTCAATTCAAAACACAGGCTTTAAATCTTGAAACGTCGAAAAAAAAACGTTTTCTTCGAATGGAATGAAATGGAATAGAATTTTCGATTCACAACACAGGCTTTAAACCTTGAAACGACGAAAAAAAACTTTTTCGTTGAATAGAATGGAATGGAATAGAATTTTCGATTCAAAACACACCCAGCAAACACACTTGGATAATTTACGAAACACTGACGTATAATTGAAATGTTATAAATACGTCATATAATGTTCATCACAAATTCGAAACTTTTTCATAATGACGTAAACGAGATGTATATAATACGCTATGACAGTATGTAGCAAGGACGTCAATGAAAGATGAAGGAATTACGAAAAACTGTCGACATCACAAATATGTAAGATTGATACGTTAAGATCTCGTCACTGTTATGAGATATTTACGTATACTGTGAACCTGTAAAATTGTTACGAGTCGATGCTGTAACAATTATAGAACATTAGTGATATTATAATCTCGTAGTATAGGCTACGTAACAAATACGTATGATGTGTTACATAAATGTTACAAGACATTTCTTGTAACAAATCCGTAACAATTACAGAACATTGCTGTAGCAATTATAGAACATTGGTGATATTATAATCTCGTAGTGTTGACTACGTAGCAAATACGTATAATGTGTCACGTAAATGTTACGAGACGTTTCTTGTAACAAATCCGTAACAATTATAGAACATTGATGACATTATAATCTCGTACTACAGACTACGTAGCAAATACGTATGATGTGTTACATAAATGTTACAAGACATTTCTCGTAACCAATCCGTAACAATTATAGAACATTGCTGTAATAATTATAGAACATTGGTGATATTGTAATCTCGTAGTATGGGCTACGTAGCAAATACGTATAATGTGTTACATAAATGTTACAAGACATTTCTTGTAACAAATTCGTAACAGTTACGGAACATTGGTGATATTATAATCTTCGTAGTATAGGCTACGTACCAAATACGTTTTATGTGTTACATAAATGTTACATGTCCTTAATACATACATATATACATACACTACCAGAAATGTCTTGAATCATTTTGAGGTTATATCGATTAAGAAACGTAAACAATATATGAATGTAATTATGTGAGCGCAATTACGTGGGTATTTGTCGTGACAGAAACCCCAGTAAAAACTGTCTTTGAGCGACGAGTTTCATGAACTCGACTTTAAACCTGCTGGAATAAATCTCTACTATGATTTTTGATGCTATGTTGGCATAACAGCCCCCCCCCTCCCATCGCATCCTCGCCATCGGTGTGAACTGGCCCCTTGATATGGATCATTCGTCAATAATTTATCAAATTCAAATCGCTTATAAAGAATTTGTTCAATAAGTGAAAATGTATTTTAATGACTCATGTACCTTAAATGTAATATAAATATCACGGGCTCTTAAGAAGATGATAGCGTAGTAGGTAGCGTGTCAGCGTTAGATCGTTAGAAAGGTTCAGTATTTAGGCAGGTATCAATCCCCCACAATCGGCAAATGAACGTTCTCGGATCCGCGCAGAGTTGAGGAGCATTTGTCAGAAAAAAGATATAGCTAATAAGTTAAATTCGAAAAAATATAATTTATTTTAAAAAAATTTTCTTCTATTCTTGGATATAACCATGAAACTCGGGAGTCGGGAGTTCAAACCCAGGAGAAGGTCTCATTCTCCGTTATTTCAAATGCCGTGCTGCTCAAACTCCGTGGTCAAATGCCGTGTGTATCAAACTCCGTTCTTCATTTTCCGGCGTTTCCCCCTTCTCCCTAATAATCCGAAAGGGTCGCCACTCGCTTCGAGCTCGACCCTCGCACCTTTTTTTTTAAATCGCCTGTGTACCTGCTTTGTCTATACCCCATTACTAATAATACGGTTCGTAGCAACGAGGAACTGGACGGCCACGTGGTTCAGTTAACATCTCACGAAATGTCATCGCGCCGCACTGCCTCAGTGATTCTCAACACTTCAAGTCGCAGCCGTTTTTTCCAATTTTATAGATTAATATGTGAAATAATATTATGATATTAATTAATCACAGATAATAATCGCTCGCTCGGATGTATTCATACACGGAATAATTCACGGTAGATTCTCTAAACTGAATTCTCGTAGTATATATTGTACCGCATGAAATAATCCCTCCGTGATTATTAACATTCATGTTCTTGTAAAAAGAATAGAATGAAAGACGCACTGTTTTTGTACATATATCACTGTTATGATTCTATCAGACCATACCATACTAACAGATATTCATATTATATGAGGGGCATTCCACGCCAAATCAACCACTTTAGAATCCAACCCCTTTCGATTTGGCTCAAACATTTTGATTTTTTTCTACCCTTCCAAAAACATTTTACAGAGTTTTTTCAAATTTTTTCACCCAACCGGTAAAAAATTATGAACTTTTCAGGAAAAATAAGCTTTTTGTTTTTCAAATATCTATAACTTTTTCAAAAATTGACATATCTGGATGTTTTTTTTTATGTGTGTTTTTCTATGTACTTTTTAGAAATAAAATAGAAAAAAATATTCGGGCCGATCTTCAACGTTTTTTTTTGTGAATTTTCAGAAAAAAAAAATTTCTCGATTATTATCATTTTTAATTTTTCTTATCTTTTTTGTGATAGAAACTTTTCCATTTTATGCAAATTCACTGAAATTTTCAGAGTGGGATTTTTTTGTTTTCTATTTCTTTTTTCAATTCAAATTTTTTTTTTTCACTCAGCTTATTTCTCATAATACCACTCTGGGGATTTTTGAGGATGTCGAAAGAACCTCAAATTTTGAAAAAAAAAAAACAATAATAAATGCAATCGAAAGTGGTATCCATCGAAAAGAAAATTTATTTTTCAAATATCTATAACTTTTTTGAAAATTGACTTTTCGTGACGTTGTTTTTTTGAAAATTTATGTTTATCGATGTACTTTTCAGAAAAAGAAACGGAAAAAAATATTCGGGCCGATCATCAACGTTTGTTTTGCGAATTTAAAAAAAAAAAAAAAAATTTCTCGATTATTGTCATTTTTAATTTTTCTTATCAAAAATTTCAATTCAAAAATTTTTTTTTTACTCAGCTCATTTCTTATATTATCACTTTGGGAATTTTTGAGGATGTTGAGAGAATGTCAAAGTTCAAAAAAATATAATAATAAATGAAATTGAAAGTGTTAATCATCAAAAAAATTTCAATGTTTTTTGAAAAAGTAGGACAAAAAATGGAAGATAGTTCTGGATAATTTTTTTATTCAGAACTATTCAGACTTTTCGAAAGCGTCCACTTTATCATTGCACAATGATTTTCATCGTCCTTAATTTAGCATTACGATTTTTGCAATTATTGAGGGGTTATGGGCAAAAGAAATATTGAAAAATCAATAACTACTGTGATTCACGGTATTCAGACTTTTCAAAAGCGTCCACTTTATCATTGCACAATGATTTTCATCGTCCTTAATTTGGCATTGCGATTTTCGCCATTATTAAGGGGTTATGAGCAAAAGAAATATTGAAAAATCAATAACTACCGTGGTTCACGGTATTCAGACTTTTCAAAAGCGTCCACTTTATCAATGCACAATGATTTTCATCGTCCTTAATTTGGCATTGCGATTTTCGCAATTATTAAGGGGTTATGAGCGAAAGAAATATTGAAAAATCGATAACTACCGTAATTCGCGGTATTCAGACTTTTCAAAAGCGTCTACTTTATCAATGCACAATGATTTTCATCATCCTTAATTTGGCATTGCAATTTTTGCAATTATTAAGGGGTTATGAGCAAAAGAAATATTGAAAAATCAATAACTACCGCGGTTCACGGTATTCAGACTTTTCAAAAGCGTCCACTTCATCATTGCACAATGATTTTCATCGTCAATAATTTGGCATTGCGATTTTCGCAATTATTAAGGGGTTATGAGCAAAAGAAATATTAAAAAATCAATAACTACCGTGGTTCACGGTATTCAGACTTTTCAAAAGCGTCCACTTTATCATTGCACAATGATTTTTGTCGTCCTCAATTTGGCATTGCGATTTTTGCAATTATTAAGGGGTTATTGGCAAAAGAAATATTGAAAAATCAATAACTACCGTGGTGCACGGTATTCAGACTTTTCGAAAACGTCCACTTTATCAATGCACAATGATTTTCATCGTCCTTAATTTGGAATTGCGATTTTTGCAATTATCAAGGGGTTATGGCTGAAAGAAATATTGAAAAATCAATAACTACCGTGATTCACGGTATTCAGACTTTTCAAAAGCGTCCACTTCATCATTGCACAATGATTTTTATCGTCCTTAATTTGGCATTGCGATTTTTGCAATTATCAAGGGGTTATGGGCAAAAGAAATATTGAAAAATCAATTTTGAAATTGAAATTTTTTCGATGATTACCACTTTCAATTTCATTTATTATTATTTTTTTTCGAACTTTGACATTCTCTCAACATCCTCAAAAATTCCCAAAGTGATAATATAAGAAATAAGCTGAGTAAAAAAAAAATTTTTTGAATTGAAAAAAAATCCTACTCTGAAAATTTCAGTGAATTTGCAGAAAATGGCAAAGTTTTTATAAAAAAAACGATAAGGAAAATTAAAAATGACAATAATCGAGAAATTTTTGTTTTTTTTTTGGAAAATTCGCAAAACAAACGTTGAAGATCGGTCCGAATATTTTTTTCCGTTTTTTTTCTGAAAAGTACATTGATAAACATAAATTTTCAAAAAAACAACGTCACGAAAAGTCAATTTTCAAAAAAGTTATAGATATTTGAAAAATAAATTTTCTTTTCGATGGATACCACTTTCGATTGCATTTATTATTTTTTTTTTTTCAAAATTTGAGGTTTTTTCGACATCCTCAAAAATCCCCAGAGTGGTATTATAAGAAATAAGCTGAGTGAAAAAAAAATTTGAATTGAAAAAAGAAATAGAAAACGAAAAAATCCCACTCTGAAAATTTCAGTGAATTTGCATAAAATGGAAAAGTTTCTATCAAAAAAAAGATAAGAAAAATTAAAAATGATAATAATCGAGAAATTTTTTTTTTTCTGAAAATTCGCAAAAAAAACGTTGAAGATCGGCCCGAATATTTTTTTCTATTTTATTTCTAAAAAGTACATAGAAAAACACACATAAAAAAAATCCAGATATGTCAATTTTTGAAAAAGTTATAGATATTTGAAAAATAAAAAGCTTATTTTTCCTGAAAAGTTCATAATTTTTTACCGGTTGGGTGAAAAAATTTGAAAAAATTCTGTAAAATGTTTTTGGAAGGGTAGAAAAAAATAAAAATGTTTTAGCCAAATCGAAAGGGGTTGGATTCTTAAGTGGTTGATTTGGCGTGGAATGCCCCTCATATAATATGAATATCTGTTAGTATGGTATGGTCTGATAAAATCATAACAGTGATATATGTACAAAAACAGTGCCTCTTTCATTCTATTCTTTTTACAAGAACATGAATGTTAATAATCACGGAGGGATTATTTCATGCCGTACAAAATATACTACGAGAATTCAGTTTAGAGAATCTACCGTGAATTATTCCGTGTATGAATACATCCGAGCGAGCGATTATTATCTGTGATTAATTAATATCATAATATTATTTCACATATTAATCTATAAAATTGGAAAAAACGGCTGCGACTTGAAGTGTTGAGAATCACTGAGGCAGTGCGGTGCGATGACATTTCGTGAGATGTTAACTGAACCACGTGGCCGTCCAGTTCGTCGTTGCCACGAACCGTATTATTAGTAATGGAGTATAGACAAAGCAGGTACACGGGCGATTTAAAAAAAAAGGTGCGAGGGTCGAGCTCAGAGCGAGTGGCGACCCTTTCGGATTATTAGGGAGAAGGGGGAAACGCCGGAAAATGAAGAACGGAGTTTGATACACACGGCATTTGACCACGGAGTTTGAGCAGCACGGCATTTGAAATAACGGAGAATGAGACCTTCTCAAACCCAGGTGGCGACGTCTTTTTTTTTTTTATTCCCTAATATTATATAATGTTCAAAAATATTAAAAGATTAATAAAAAGAACTCAATTTTATCGAAATTATGAAGAAATTATATATTGCAAATGAAATTAAAATTGAATGTTTCGTTACGTAACGGTTACATCAATGATCTTTCCCCCGCGCCTTTCCGCTCTCGTGAGATCGAGAGAGATGGAGCTAAAACTTTTAACACGTATTTCTTGAAAACGACTGAATGGAATGAAAAAAGAATAGTGAGGCCACCTGTACAAATTAATTACGCAGGCCACCTCACTCTTCTGCTTTCATTCTATCAAGTAATCTTCGAGAAAAATGTGTTAAAAAATTTTTGAGGTTATGTTGACCTTTATGGCTATGAGATGAGTATGTTACGTCAATGTGCCGAGTGTGTTACATCTTTGTGCTGAGTTTGTTACATAACAGTTACATCTATGTGTTGAGTATTTGCCATAAATATTATTCGGAAATTTTCTGTAACGATAACGTTCCAATGGGACGACAAATTTCTGAACAAGCACTGCTTCATTTACGGTGCTTGTGACATAAATGTTTCATCCAATATAACGTCCGTTACAGAACATTTTCGTAACTATTCTGAAACTGTGTTTGCTGGGCAGGCTTCAATTTTCGAAACGACGAAAAAAAACTTTTTCGTGGAATGGAATGGAATGGAATTTCTGTTTCAAAATACAGGCTTCGAACCTTGAAACCTTGAAACAACCGACACTAATTTTATCTCGAAACTATGAATTTATGGATGAAAAAAATTGTTTAACTAAGAACAGACGGAATTCTAAATGTTCCGACGAGTTCTCCAGCGTGTTCTCTTCCTCATGTACAACTGACATTGTTTTTACTTGGAAATTATGAATTTATTGAAAAAAAAAAAATTTCGTCTGTTCTTGGCTAAACAATTTTTTTTATCGATAAATTCATAGTTTCCAGGTAAAAACCATGTCAGTTGTACATGAAGAAGAGAAACATACTAAAGGACCCGTCGAAATATTTAAAATTCCGTCTGTTCTTAGCTAAACAATTTTTTTAAATCGATAAACTTTTAGTTTCCAAGTAAAAACTGTGTCAGTTGTAGATGAGGAAGAGAACACGCTGAAGAACTCATTGAAATATTTAGAATTTCGTCTGTTCTTAGCTCCAAGTCCGATCGAAAAATTCCGGTCGACAAATCCGCTAGGGTTCGAGGCTCGCATTTTTTCTCGGGTATGAATTTGAAAGTTGCCACTCAACGATTTTCAAAGTCGGACATTACATATCCAAGCCTAATATTTAGAAATTTGTATTTCAATTTCTAAATATTTAAGCAATTAATAAATTTCAGACCATATTCAAGGTCGAAGCGCTGCAGCGCTGATGGGCAGCCGCTCGCGCGCGTGAGCGCGCGTCTCCGTTCCCTAGTTAATTAAAAGACTCTCCCTCTCTTGCAAGGAAACGATGGGAGGAGTCGAAGAGAAAAGAGGAAATGCAGAACAGTCGGGCAAAGAAAGAGAAAGAAATATGAATTTGTCATAGGAAAGAGAGTGAGAGTCATAGCCGAAAATTAAGCCAATCGGAAGTATCGATGAGTGAGAGAGTCCGAGCGCGCGTGCGAGAGCGAAAGAGAAGAGAGGGATGATCAGAGCCTCCGTAGCGGGGCCTAGAGCGCGGCGAGAGCCCAAGCGAGGGCGGGAGTAAGAGAGAAGGAGAGCGAAGAGGAGACCCCTCGACTCCCTGTACGCGCGAAAATTTACATAAAAATTGAAAATTAAAAATTGAAAATTGTCCTGGTATAAAAATTAAGTTTAATTATAGTTTAATTATTGTAAAAACTAGGATGACCAGCGAGGTGGAGGGGAGAACCAACCCTAGTGGATGAAGTCACCACTGAATCACGTTGATTTTTTACGGTGACAAAGTGCCCACAAAATCACCGAGATCTTGGTGATTTTAAGGTGATTCCACGGTGATTCTCACGGTGATTGTCACCGTCACAAAATCACCGTGACAATCACCGTGGAATCACGTTGGAATCACCTTAAAATCACCAAGATCTCGGTGATTTTGTGGGCACTTTGTCACCGTAAAAAATCAACGTGATTCAGTGGTTTTTCAGGGTGAAAACATCGTCACCCAATCCGCTAGGGAAGGCGTGAACGGCTTGGAGACAAGGGACAAAATACCCCTTCCCGAAGCTAAGCGGGTCATGATTATAAAAACGCGTGTCACAAGGCACAATTACCGCATTGATCACCGAATTTTCCGCGAGTTTACTCCGTTCACGACACTCATAATTTGAGTTGTCGTCCGCGCGAATATCTTGGAAGTGCGATTTCCGTGCAAAATCTTTCATATTCTTTTATTTTAATCCTCATAAAATTTCATAAAACCTTCAGAGTGTAGTTTCGTTTAATATAATTTTCTTTTTCAATCTGGAACAGTTACGTGGATTTTAATAATTAACTCTAATCGATTAAGCCAGCTACGGCTTAATAATCCTAATCGTTTTCTTTAAAATGAATTAAACTTTTACGCCTACTTTAGTAATTACTGTTCATCGCTATATCAAGCTACGGCTTTGATCATAAATTAACATTATTATAAACATTGTGCAGATTTCGTTGTTCAACGATTAACATTAAGAAAATTGTGCGAAAGATTTGTGATTTCCGTATGGTGTTCTGTGAAAAATACAGCCAAAATTATCAACCATAACTCGTAAACACTGTGCTGAATTCTCTCGAGTCGTTTATTCTTTTGTGCATCGATCTATTGCTCGAATCATTTATTCGCTGGTGCATCGATGCATCGCCCAAAACATCGTTCTCTGGACTCATCTTCGATCGTTCAACCTATCATCTCTGGACTCAATTACGTCATTCGTTCCATCAGCATTGCAGCTCGCCTGCCACTTCTCACCTCTCCCAAGAGAACAACACCAGGTAAGGAAAAAAAAATTAAAATATGTCTTTCGCATGAGGATCATGAAACCCGGGGGAACATGCTCTCGACATTCCGCGAGCACGGCTCGGTTGTTCGATTCTCCTCTCGGAGTTTTCGCGGAATCCCTGTCTTAATCATTCACTAAAGAATCAATTTTCTACTCATTTGCTCTCTGCTGATTTTCGAATTTTGGTTATCTCGGGAAAATATTTCCGAAAAATAAATCTTGAATTTTAGCTATTTCTGGAAAGTATCACTGAAAATGTTTTTCCGAATTTTAAGTACTACTGGAAAGTGTTTCTGAAATAATTTCGCAGATTTCAATTATCACATCTCCATTTTTGAAAAATGAATGTTGAATTTTAATCGTTTTCAGGGGATATTTCTAAAAAAAAAAAATTTTGCTTCGAATTTTAACTATTTCTAAACATAACCTTGTTCCGAAATTCCATTTCCAGGAAAAATAATTTGTTTCGAATTTGAATTCTTTCTGGAAGGAAAAACTAACTTCGTTTCTATTTCTGAAATATGAATTTCAATCTTAAATGTTTTCGAAAGGCGTTACTGAAAAGTGAATTTTTAAGTTTTAATAATTTCTGAAAAATAACTTCGTTTCAAATTCCTATTTTCAAAATTGATTTTGTTTTAAATTTCAATAATTTCTGGAAAATAATTTCATTTTAAATTCCATTTTTCACAATTGATTTTGTTTTAAATTTCAATAATTTCCGGAAAATAATTTCATTTTAAATTCCTATTTTCAAAAATTAATTTTGTTTTCAAATTCTAATAATTTCTGAAAAATAATTTCATTCTTACATTCGTATTTTTGGAAAATAATTTTCTTCTGGTATCATAATCGCTTTTGAAAAGAAAATGATTTCGTTTAGGATCTTGAAAAATGATTTTGTTCATAAATCCTAATTATTTACAAAAGGAAGTAAACTCGTTTGGTTCCTGAAATGTGATATTGTTGTCAAATTTTGACTATTCCCGAAAGTAAGTCCTTATTAAATTCTATTCAACATGAGTTCACTGGTCGAGTTTTGAATTGCGACTATGCTTATGATTTTTAGTTTGGTCATTCTGGTTACATTAACGTGCTGGTTTTATTTTAAAAATCAACAAAAATCCGTCCGAGTTAAAATTGTTTCACGAATTATATTTTCCCCGGCTGAAATAAATCACCCTGTCCAATCTGAAAGAATTGCGACAGCGGTTTAATCGAGATCCCCGTTCATACGCGACATTTACAATTTTCGACTATGCAATTTTTCAATATGTTATTTTTTTTATGTTGTTCCATTTCATTTGCATCAAATCTCCTAGTTTGAAAATCGCAATATTCTAACGCCTCAGTTACAATCCGTTATTTAAGACACCGAGCTTAATAAAATACACTCTCACGGCCGTCCTGAGGAAATTTCCGCGAGGTTAGGCTCGAAAAGGCCACCTGTCCAACATAACGCAGTTTCTTCCGAAAAACGTGTAAAGGAAGGGTTTGCCCCTTCTTGACCGAGATAGAAAACTCGCCGGTTGGGACGTAACACTGTAAAGGAGACGAGTCCAAGGCAAAACGTAGTGGCTAATAACCCTACACTGAGAAAAAAAATGTAGATTCAAATAAATTGATGTTATTGGAATATATTTAATCAATTCAATTGCAATGTTTTCCGCTCAAGTAAATATGTGAGTGGTTTAACAATACTGTCATTTTTTTCAAAAGCATAATGATTTTGATTTTTTTTTTAAATTGAACTATACATTTCATTGACTGAAGAATCTATGCGATTGAGCCCATAAAATATTGTATTGCCAAAAAATAATGGCGTCTTGAATCTACGTACTCAACGTAAATTAATATTTGATTAGAAAGACTACGTATTAATTGAATTAATTGAATTGAATCGATTGAATTAAGTGAATTGCTGCGGTCGGATTTCATTACGACTTTTGTTTGTCCCAAGTAATGCTTTTGTCTGATTAATCATTTATTTCGTTAATTTAATAACTTCAGCTATTGATTGTTTAAGCACTTTTTTATTGCTATAAAAGTATAAAGTTTTGATTGAAAAAAATCAAATCACTGATCAAATCGATTGGCGGTGTTGTTCAGAGTAATTATGTGCTTTTGGCAAATAAACGAAGCAGTTGAATGGAAGTGATTTTTTATTGTCGTACGTAGACAGTTCAATTATATATACGATTACATTAACTAAATGTGGAATTGAAACAACATTATTTAGTCTTGAATCTACTTACTCGATGGAAGTTAATATTGTATTAGAAAGACTACTTATACATGATTGAACTAAATACATTGCTGCAGTTGATTGCATTGCGACTTTTCTTAGATTCAAGTAAAATATTTTCATCGGATTAATCCATTATTTCGTTCATTTAAAAACTTTGACTATTGATGTTCGAGCACATATTTTATTGCTATAAGAGTATAAACTTTTGATTGAAAGTAATCACATCCCTGATCAAATTGATTGGCGGAGTTGTTCAGAGTAATTATGTGCTTCTGGGCAAATAAACGAAGCAGTTGAACGAAAGTGATTTTTTATTATTGTGGACAGTTCAATTATATATACGATTACATTAACTAAATGTGGAATTGAAACAACATTATTTAGTCTTGAATCTACTTATTCGATGGAAGTTAATATTGTATTAGAAAGACTACTTATACATGATTGAACTAAATACATTGCTGCAGTCAGATTGCATCGTGACTTTTGTTAGATTCAAGTAAAATATTTTAATCCGATTAATCCGTTATTTCATTAATTTAAAAACTTTGACTATTCACTGTTCGAGCACATTTTTTATTGCTATAAGAGCATAAGCTTTTGATTGAAGCAAATAAAATTCCTGATCAAATTAATTGGCGGAGTTGTTCAGAGTAATTATATGCTCTTGGCAAATAAACGAAGCAGTTGAACGGAAGTGATTTTTTATTGTTGTATGTAGACAGTTCAATTATATATACGATTACATTAACTAAATGTGGAATTGAAACAACATTATTTAGTCTTGAATCTGCTTACTCGATGGAAGTTCATATTGTATTAGAAAGACTACTTATACATGATTGAACTAAATTCATTGCTGCAGTCAGGTTGCATCGCGACTTTTGTTAGACTCAAGTGAAATATTTTCATCGGATTGATCCATTATTTCGAGAAAATTATGCCGAAAATATTATCTAATGCGTCTACTCGATGTAAAATGATATTCTATAAGAACCACTATTTGTATGCATCATGCACTGAAGAAAAAATCCGTGCGTTCAAACAAATTAAACTTTCTGCGGAATAAAACTATAATAGGGAATAAAAAGAAGCTGCGTATATTATTTGAAAAATGCCAGATGCATTTGTTCCACACAATAAAAGTATGATTGACTGTACAGGTTCTTACTGATATCAAATGGAAAACTACTTGTCGCAAATATACGTTTCTATATAGATTAAACCCCTATATAACTGATGAGATTGCAATCAGTTTGCATTGATTCAATTACGAATGTTCTCGTGTTAATGAACTGAAAACATCGGAAGTAAGTCTTCTTGGAATCGATGAAAAAGGATAACAGGGGTATTCCTATAAATTCAAACAACTCTATTAATATAGCACGTATTTATTCGGACATATTTTTATATTTTCAAGAGCGTGCACATCCAAGGTTAATATTATTCAACACAAAGGTGAGTAACGTAAGTAAGGTGAGTTTATATATGATACATATATCTACAGTATTGCCGGAATAAAATTTACACCTGTCGCAGAAACGCTAACACTGAAGGGCGCGTATTCTGTTAATTTCGCTTGGGTTATGAACCCCCAACAATTTGAGGGACTTACTTCATAGGCACAATAATGTTCAGAAAATTTTATAGTTTTCATAAACTTAAACACGAAATATGCATCGGAGCAGTTGTCCACTGAAATACATTCTATCTTTCCAAACGTAACATTTGCACTATCTACACAAATTACCATATTTATTTTATATTGCGTTCCATTAATTTTGATCCACGATAAACAACTATTATTTATCAGATCATACGTTACAACATTTTTAAAATCATCAAAATCATTCATGTTTGAAATATCAGTGTGCAAAGTAGTTCCGATTTCAACCCGTTTAGAAAATCCTTGGTTCGAAATGTATCGTTCATTCATTATTAATTGATGCTTTAGTGCTAGAGTATACTTTGGATTTACCCGCAATGGGACAACTTTGGCTACTGTTTTAAATTCTCTATGCTTTGCCTCGAATCGCATACAAGTCATATTACGTATTGGGCCAATGAATCGCAATACCCGAGGATAATGCAATAATATGTGATGTTTGTATTTTAATGTATCATTGAACAATTGTCGGTATAATATATGGTGTTTACTGATCAATTTGGTCAACGTATTTATTTTATCTTCAGTTATTTCTCGACATAAAATAAGAGAAACGATTTTACGGAGAAGAATATATATGTTCCAAATCCGGTGTTTTTGTGGAATCAAATCACCAATTATCAAACTGAGATTATAGAAAAAACAAGCCGTTTCTGCTGCTGAAAATATAATATTTCCTTTTTTAACAGCAACTGCGGTTATAGCGGTTGGGATATTTTTTGAATCATCCGATCCGCAATTGAAATACATAATTCTGTGGTTCAATGTTTCCAATGAAAATAATTTTTCTTCTAAGATTAAGACTTTTAACATCAATCCTAAATCATAACGACACCCGCCCTAAAAAATATCATGCATAGGATCAACGCTTAGATTAATGAGAACATGAAAGTTCGAAATTGAGTTAAAAACTGCATCTTTACGAATGCCTCTGGTGCAATTCTCCACGTCTTGAGTGTAATTATTGGTTGTTCGGATCAGTTTTTTATTTTCAACGGCTTGTGATTGTAAAGTTTTTTTATCTGCTAAGCAGATTCGGCAGTATTAATTTGCATTGAAACTCGATGAAAATCCGAAAATACTGTTCAGACCCAAATTATCCCCAAGAATTTGCAGCAAAGCGAAATTAACTTTAACGTCGGAATTTTCGATTGTAATCGAAATTCCTACCATCTCAAGATCTTTCAGTTGCTCTATAATATTCTGAAAAATTAATGCATTACCAGAATTTTCATAATCTTTCGTATGATGCAACTGAATTAAATAGTATTTTGTGCATCTAGGGCCAGAGATAAGTCTTTTTGTCGAGCGTGAAGTTTGCCGCAACGAGCGAAGCGAGGGCCGCAACCACGCGGGACACGCTCTGGCGCGCGTTGCACACGATCTTTTTTTTCCCCATGGGAGATTTTCGTGCTTTTTACTATATGCGTGGATAGCCAAAAAGAGGCTCTTTTTTGATAGCTAAGAATGAAAACAGACGAGTTCGGTTCTTTTTTCCCCGGAGGGGAAATTCCCCGGGAAATTTCCCGGGAGGCATATTCTTGGGGAATGCAAGCAATACTGCAATAGACCGCACCAAGTTTATGTAAGCCTCGGTGAGTTCTTAGTGGGTTATTTATTTCAAAATCATCGAAGTATAGACTCAAGGGCAAAACTAAATTATCATATTTTTTCTCGATCGTCTGCCACAATTTGCCCTGTAAGATATTGCTGACACAGTTGGATGCCTTTGATTGTTGGAGTTCACAGACGAGACGATTATATACTCCCGGCAATTCCAAGAATTTACTCAAAATATTTTTGAGGGGTATAACGCAAATTTTTTGTTGAACCGCGCACATTCGTCGTCTATTATTTATGACTTTCGGCCTGTACATCATGTTTATCGGTATTTCTTGTGGCTTAATGAACGTTTCAATATTCTTAAAATGTTCGAATGTCGAGTGCTCGGTCAAAAACTTTTTGAAAGAATTTTTTTAAATCTCATGCATTTGAATTAACTCGGAGTCTGTTAGGTGCGAAATTGACTTATAACTGTCCATAAAATCGGTAACATGAGACAAAAATTGATTAATCATTTGTGTCATTTCGTTAGCAAATGATCGCGTTATTTCCGGCTTCGAATATAAGCTGGCTACAAACACTTCAGAAGCCCTCTCTAAACGCTCAGCGAATTGGTCGACTGTATAGGGAACGCTTACACCATCGTGTGCGTTATGACTTGAAACAGTTTCAGTTGTAAGCGCGTCTCTATTTTGGATCGTGGATTCCGTTTCGTTTGTTGTATTATAAGTCGAACACTGTCGTACAACAGATTCGATTTTTTCGATTTCGTTTTCAGTATGTTTCTGCGTCAGGTGTTTAAACAAAGAGTAAGTATTACTAAATTTACGCGAACATTGTGCTTGACAACAAGAGACCGTGGATAAACGTTCAGAAAAATGCTTCAACTTACAGTGCGCTTTTAGAAGGAGAATTGTATCAATTGTTGCCGCGCAAAAAGGACATGTATACATATTTGAATATTTTTACTTATTTCTTATATTGTCTCTTGCACACAGCGAATGTCGACGCAACACCATCCATTCGTTCATCAAGGGTTTCCAGTGACCCGGCGAACGACATGAACACGGACTGTTGATGGAACCGTATATGCCATTAAGCAAAAAGCTTCACTAGATAATGCTGGGTGGCTGGACGAGATTTCACAATCGTTGGGACGCTGAGCGCGGATGAAATCTTTTGTTCCGATATAACACCACTGCCTTTTTGGTTTTGCCATACAGTGAGAAGTCTTGACTGTTGTTAGCTGATGTATTCGCATCGTCCGGGGAACTTGACTCGCTATCTGTACTATCAGACTCAGCACAATCATCTTATAAAATGCAAAAAACGAGGAACCAATGACCAGAGAACAATATTATAGAAACGATAGACAAGTACTAGACAATAGGCGCCTTTTGTCGAATCAATGAAACAGCTTATTGACTCAGTAGCAAGCAACCTATAGTTGTTTTTGTTCCAAGAAGACAAAGCGAAATTGTAAAAAAAAGATGTAAATTCAATGAAATATACAATTTATTCAATGAAATGTGGTCATAATTCAATAGCATATACTATTCATTTAGTCAAATAAACAATTAATGGATCGACATCTGACAAAGAAATCTAAAATATGAATAGAGATGCAGACAAAGCATGTGTCGTTTATTACGACCCGGTGTTATATAGAATTAAAACCAGATTTTATAAATGAATAACATCTCTTTTCAAACAAATAACATGGTCGGTAAAATCAATGTTATTCTCTGTCAAATGAATCGCATCTTTCGTCGAATCAATGAAACCGTCTATTGACGGTGCATCAAGCAGCAGGAAGTAGATTGTCTTCCGAAAGAGTAAAATTGTGAAAAGTTGTTAGTTCATTAAAATATGCAATTTATTCAATGGAATGTGGTCATAATTCAATAGAATATGCTATTCATTGAGTCAAATAAGCAATCAATGGATTGATATCGGACAAAGAAATCTGAAATGTGAATAGAGATGTAGACCAAGTAAGTATATTGGGCACGCTGGCCGTCCGGTATATAACACCGTCATATGCCTATTTCGCCTGGGCACAGCGCACAGTAGGAGAAAAGCCCAAAAACCTGGCCAAAACCTCAAATGACCTTTGACGGGAATGAAAATTGGCTTACAGGGGTTTTCAAGGTCGCTGATTACGAATCTGAAAGCCAAATTATCGTAAACAAAATGGCCGATCCAATATGGCTGACATGAATGTTAAAAAGTTGCCAGATGTCGACAAAAATTGGTATTTACGGGTTTTCAAGGTCGCTGATTACGAATCCGCAAGCCAAATTATCGTAAAAAAAATGGCCGATCCAATATGGCCGACATGAACGTTAAAAAGTTACCAGATGTTGACAAAAATTGGTATATACGGGTTTTCAAGGTCGCTGATTACCAATCCGATATCTATTGTTTATAACTTGCAACAAAGAGCTTACAGCAAATTGTTATAAACAAAATGGCCGAGTATCCTGCTAAATAGATAAATTAATATATAAAAAAAATCATCATAATAAAATAAACGTGAACAGTGTATTCTACGCAATTATTATTTTTATTTCCAAAATACATACGGAACGTTTCAAAAATAGAAAATTTTATTCTTAATCAAAATCGTAATCGGAGTCGGAGTCGGAGTCAGAATCATTATCCGAGTTTGTATCTATTACAACTCCCGGCACGGCTTCTTTCCTTGTCAGCACCAATTCTTTGTAACCGGATCCTGTAATAAAGACATAAAATTGTAGAAAATTGGTGTTAAAGGAAAAGATAAAATTTTCAATTAATACAATAACTTGAACAATGTACATTATTTTACCAAATAAATAACCGCAATAATTGAAATAATTTTAAAAAAATTAGACATAAAATATTGTCATGGATTTGGTTAAAAGAAAGCTTTGCTTACTATATAATATATATATATTCAAATATTTTATTTGAATGTTATAACATTTCATTCATATTTGAGAAATTTTTATGTGGTCGATTTTAATATGTTAAAACCCTATTTCGAAAATTTATTTTTTGGGGTTTTGGCCAGGTTTTTGGGCTTTTCTCCTACTGTGCAGCGGTCCGAGCCCATGCGACGCATAGTGGTGGATGCGTCAACTAGCACGGCCGCTGACGTTGATTGTAATTTTGGAAAATTAGTGTATTAATTTCCAATAACGTATCTTAAAAATGCGAAAAAGTATATAGAAACTATTTTCATATACGGAGATTTGAATTTTCAACGTTCATCTCTTAATATTAATATCCAAATATTAAATTTAAGATGAAATTGTTAATTTTCCAATACCAGGTATATTAATTTCGAGTTCGTATACTTGTTATTGAAATTCCCTATACTGTATATTAAATTTCATTACAATATAGAAAAAAAATTTCAATGGTTGATTGCAATTTTAAGAAATAAGTGTTTTAATTTTCAATAATGTATTTGAAAATTGCGAAAAAGTATACAAAAACTATTTTCATATACGGGTATATTAATTTTCAATGCTCACTTTTTTAATTTTAATATACAAATATTAAATTTTAGATGAAATTGTTAATTTTCCGATACCTTGTATATTAATTTCGATTTCATATACTTATTTTTGAAATTTAATATACTTTTGTATATTAAATTTAATAACATTTTTTACAGTGCACCATTTGAGGTACCGAATGAAAACTTTTTTGGGACTAGTTAGAACCCTTACGGTGCATCGGATTCCTGAAAAACTTAGTTTCGAGTTTTTACACTCTACGCGAGATTCAGAATAAACCGCTCAAAGGATTTTACTGAACGACGTCTTATTTTCTTCATGACACTCCTCCCCATAGGATTAGTGATTCGGCAAGCGAGATGAGACGAGAAAATATCAATATCGAGACTCTCTTCACACAATTGAACATCGATCTTTGCCAATTCTCGATCGAATGAATATAGCAAGACTTTTTCTTGTTCTCGAATTTGAGAGGCGAGCTCAGATCTTGTCTCGATCTTGTTTCGATGACATCTTGTTTTTCAAGATTCTCGGTCGCTTATGTCATTTATATCAATTAACAACAGCGAGTCAAACGTCAAAAATTTTGTAACCTTCAGTGGCCACACTGTAATTCCGATGCTTCCGCGGTCACACTGGGTCGTCTGTTTCTGCGTACAATTTTCAACGCATCAAAATGTTTCAAGAAATCTAAAAAAATTCCTGACTATTTCTCAATGTTTGTAGAATGTAAACCAATGTTTACTAAAGCCCCAAAGTTATTGTTTTTTACGCTGTAAATAGCTATGTGAGCGAAAACGGCCGAAAAAAGTATTTTGGCTTTAATGTCCATCAAAAAAAAATTCGCAATAGGAATAAAAATTGCTATGGATTGTCGTCATATACATCGGAATGTTTGAGCAAAACTGGGTTGCGATCAGTTATGCCGAAAAAAGTAAAATTATTCAGTCACCTGAAAATGAACGATATCAAGGAGAGGAAAATCAAAGATTTCTTTTGAAAACAAATCAATTATCATGTTTTGTACCAAAAAATATTATTGACATTTGAAAAAGTGTGACTACATCATAAGTAAGATGGAAAAAATAAAATTTAAAAAAAATTTTTGAAAAACGTTCTTCCACAAGCATGGATTTCGAGATTCTCGCTCGATCTCGCTTGTCCGTTGTCTAATTTCATCTTGAAACACGGCTTGATCTTGACAGCAAACGATCGAGACAAGACATTGAAACAAACAACGAACGCGAGAAAAATTGACCAAGATGCTTGACAGTCTCGTCTCATACCGAAACACTACATAGGATGGAAATGGCACATTTTTTGTTAGCTCTTTATTTCAGAGTTGCAGGCCTGTTTTAAAATTTGCAGCCTATTTTTAACTTTCCAGGCATTATCTTGGTCGCATCTTTGACTTTAATAAATATGTGCCGCGCTCATCCCATGGGAAAAAGCGTTATGAAGAAAATGAGACATTGTAGATCAAAATCCGTCCAGCGGTTCTTTCTGAATCATGCGCAGAGCGTTAACTCTCAAAACTAGGTTTCTCGGGAAACTGGTGCACCTTAAGGGTTCTAACTCGACCCAAAAAATTGTTTATTTGGTACCTTAAATGGTGGACGATACATCATATTTGTAAGCATTCTACAAAAATTATAAATTATCATTAAAAATCGCCGTTTTGAGGCTGGCTCGACCGCCTTAAATTAAATTTATAAATGAAATAAAATGAAATTAATTAATTAATTGAATAAATTCTTTGAATATATTAAATTAACTACGATGAACAATTTATTAACGTGCTCAGACCCTTGCGCTCGAGCTTGGTCGAGCGCGCTTGTGCACATCCCTACTCTCACCAGTGGTGATCATATTTGCCCTTTTCAGAGGCACAAAAACTTAAAAATCATTTAGCGCATGATCTATAGACGATTAAAAAAAAGTTCTCATTTTTGTTACGCGAAATTTCAAGTTCCACAACTTTTGTTTGAAATTTTTTTAAATAATTTTTTTAAATAATTATTTTCACCCTTAAGCACGCTGTTGGGAGTTGAAATTCATATGTAGATCGATTCAAAATATGAAAAAACATAAGAAAAACATGTTCATATGCCAGAAGTCGCATTCTCTTACTTTGACCGATATTGACTGGACTAATTACGCTTCGGCTCGTTTCCCCTCACGTGCTTCTCGGCTGTATCAGAGTTGTGCGCATGTGCCACCAGTGGAAGGGGCGACCATCTATCTCTCTCGTGGTATCAGCACCGCCTAGGATGGGCGCTGGCAACTGAGATAAGACCTTCAAAAAAAGGCGAGCATTTTTTACCCCCAAAAACGACACTTTTTTCAGAACTACGCCATTTTGTTAATTTTTGATATTTTTCAAAAATCGTAGATCATTGTATAGGAAATACCTTCAACTTTGATAACCTTTTTGAATTTTTTTGTTTCAGCTACTCATTCGGCCGGAATCATGTCAGCAGTTGGGGAACTTTTTTTTTGGCACCTCCGAAGACAGCACATAACTCTGTTATTTTTCAATATTTTAAAAATGAATCTTAAAATATAGCTGAAAATATACCTTATTATGTTCAAAAAACTTCAAAACATTCTATCGAGTACTTTCTTTTAAAAAAATTCCCGAAAATCGCCTCATTTTTCATGGGTTACACTTGTATAGCAGCTTAAAGGTGCCGAAAAACTCGTTACCATTTAAGGGTAAATATTTAACATATACATCTTGTACGTTCCTGAAAGAGGAACATGTCGATGAATCCAGAGAATAATTGTTAAAGAAGGGTAAAAAAAACACCGTTGAGACTTGTCAATTCGAGGCTCCATTGAGTCTGTGTCAAAGGTAAACAACAGAATAAATGCTAACATTTTGATTATTTTAGGTACAGTTGCTGACGAAATGTTTTTCCGACGTTACAGAATCGAGTGAACGAATTCACGTGACATGAAAGTTCGAGATGTGAGGACTCTCACTCGAGTTACAGAATCGACCCCCTGGCACAAACTTACCGGGTACACGATTTCACCGCTTGGGGCGTGGTTGTTGAAACATCGTTCGAATGTTATGATTATTAGCAGCAGCGTATATATTCCGAAGTGACAGATGGCTGACTGATAGCTGTTTCCCGTGCAAAAATTTCCGCGGGAATCCAACTGGATTCTGGCAATTACGTAGCCTAATCGAATCTTCAAATATTCAATTCGCAGGATAATTTTTTGATTCGCAGTCTAAGATTTTTCAACAAAGTGTCTAGTATAGATTTGACATTTATATAAAAGGAAAACAAGCTCTGCATTGGTATTTTTGTAAATCCTGATAACTAAGGATGAAAAATTTGCACATTTCTGAAGCTACGTGTCCCAGTCTAAGCAGTGTGACTTGGTTCTTTCATTGATATAAAATAGTCTAGACTACGCAAAGTTTGTTTTGATGGAAAACTCTTGGGTTTTTCATTGATATAAAAATCCAAGTAACATTGCTTAGATTGGGCGACGTAGCTTGAGAAATGTGCAAATTTTTCATCCTCAGTTGTCAGTATTTACAAAAATGCCAGTGCGGAGTTTCCCAGTAAACACGTTTTATTACAGCAATGTAACCAGGAAGTTACAAGTGACATAACCGATGTTACACTTATGTTAGGTAACCGCTATGTAGCATGGAAGTAACATGTTTATGTCACATTTGTTATCTTCACGTTATGTACGTGCTATGTACCGATGTGATGTTACAGTCACATTACCAAAACGCGCAACCGTTATGTAACATGGGTATAACAATGTGCGTATAACATTGGAAACAGGCAGGTAATGTAAATGTTATGAAACGTTACAATATTGCAGTTCCATAACTAGCATTTGTAACGATTACATAACATGCGTGTAGCGTAATGTACGTAACAATAGTTATATGTAGGCTATACAAATGATGTGCAACGTTAAGTATTGCAGATACATAATTTGCAGTATACACGTTTCATAACAGCAATGTAACCAGGAAGATACAAGTGACGTAACTTATGTTACATTTATATTGCGTAACCACTATGCAACATGAAAGTAACATATTCCCCACATTTGATATGTTCGCATTGTATATGTGCCATGAACCGTAGTGACGTCACAGTAACGTTACCAAAACGTGTAACCGTCATGTAACATGGCTATAACAATGTACGCGTAACATTGGTAACAGGCAGGTAATGCGAATGTTATGAAACGGTACTTCGTCCGAGATCCGCCAGGTGGCGAGATCCGTCGCCGAGCTCTCGCGCCAGCGAAACGGCCACCGAGAACAGATACAGTCCAAGGTATTATTGCTGTCGGCGTCCTCGATTAACATAAAATCGTTGGAACATTACCCGCGTCTTGTGGTCACGCCTTCTTATAGGTTGCTTCTTATTGGACTAAAGACTACATATTTTGACCAGCTCACAAATAGTGAGCTGGTCAAAATATGTCACTTCGGTGACGCAATCACTGCAAGATTGCAGTAATATAACTGCAATATAATATTAATTACTGATTGTGAGTAGGGAAGTGTAAATAACATGTAACATCTAGGTATTATTACCTGTTACAATCTGTAACATTGCCGTACCATTGCCGGTACAGGCCTGTGTTTCGGATAGCAACACATAACTGTAATATAACGGTTGCATTCGTCGCTGCATAACCTGTAGTACTTATGAGTGGGAAATCAGAACTAACGTGGAACTTACATGTAACATCTAGTCAACATTACTTGTTACATTCGGTAACATTCAGTTACGGTGCCGTTACATTGCCGCTACCGAACTGTGTTTACAGGGTTGTTTTCCTTTGCGTAGTCTAAATTATATTTTATCAATGAGAAATCCAAGTGACACTGCTTAAACTGGGCTACGCAGCTTCAGAAATGTGCAAATTTTTCATCTTCAGTTTTCAGTATTTACAAAAATACCAGGGCAGAGCTTGTTTTACTTTGCGTAGTCTAAATTGTTTTATATCAATGAAAAATCCTAGTGACACTGCTTAGACCGGGCTTGGTAGCTTCAGACATGTGCAAACTTTCATCAATTATCCTCCGTTTTCAGTATTTACAAAAATACCAGTGCGGAGCTTATTTTCTTTTGATATAAATGTCCAATCTATTCTGGAAATTTTGTTGAAAACTCTTAGAATCTGTGAATCAAAAAATTACCCAGTGACTTGCATATTTGCCGATTCTGGCAATTATGTAGTCTAATCAAATCTTCAAATATTCAATTCGCAGGATAATTTTTTGATTGGTGTTATTATAGGTTCCTTACATTGCGAGCATTAAAAAAAACTCAAATTTTTGCGATTTTTTTTTCCGTCCACTTGAATAGCCCGTCTTACAGCCTCGTATAAAATACGAAATTTTCAAAACATATATTATTACGGTTAGGTTGTGTTATTTTTTGTGTCAATCGTGTCGACGGTGGACACTGAAATATATATGGGGCATTCCAAGTGAAAACGTCGGGTCATTTCCTTCGGGTCATCAGATCCTTTCATAACTTTTTTTCGCATTGATTCCACTTTAAAAACAGCCTAATTTTTTAAAAGATTTTTCTGGCCATTCCTTCAGGTAGCGCGACGATTATTTTTGTGTAAAAAAGGGATAACTGAAAAAACACCATTTTAAAAATTCTGCAATTTTTTCCACAGATTCTGGGTTAGAAATGAGTAATTTCTATCATAATTTGAAAGTGGGCCGCGGCTGCCTCATATTTTTTTAAATAATTTTCTTTTTTTCAGTTTTTAAATAAAATGAAAAAATTAATTCCTAATACCTTTTACATAAGGAAAAAAATAAAATAAAAATAAAAGATTTCCTGGCAAATTTTGATGTTTTGCATATTTTTCCAAATAAATGAGAAAAATCTTTTTTTTTCAATAAAATACTTCAATTAAAAGAGATGACTGAAAAAATACCAATTTTAAAATTCTGCAATTTTTTTCACAGATTTTGGGTCAAAAATAAGTAATTTCTATCATGATTAGAAAGTGGGCCACGCTTGCCTTATATATTTTTTTATAAGGTGTACAAATAAGTTTCCGCGGTTTGTCAAAAGATGGCCCCACCAGAAGGTTATGGAGAAATTGTCAGATGTAAAACGTAATATCCCAAGTTTCGTCATCCGGCAACACCATAACCTTCAAGTACTAGTGATTCCGTATCAGCATCATGTAATTTTTTTCGTGCAAAAATGTCAAGTTTTGTGCCGAATAAGCATCATTTGCGGGAACTTTTGATTTACTTCTTTAATTTGAAAAAATCTGCAGCTGAGGCGCATCGATTGCTTCTAGAAGCATATGGTGAAGCTGCTTTAAGTGAGAGAAGTTGTCAGGAATGGTTTCAAAAGTTTAAGAACGGTGAGTTTGACGTGAAGGACAAAGAACGGACAACGGAACGGAACGGACAAAGAACCTGCGAAACCATTACTGGAGCTTTCTACCGAACACAATTGATGAGATTGAGTCGGGCACTTAAGGAAAAACGCGCCCATTACTACTCCAGACACGACAAAATTATTCTTTTACACGATAATGCTCGTCCACATGTTGCGGCGCCGGTAAAAACATACTTGGAAACACTCAACTGGGAAGTTTTACCCCACCCGCCGTATTCACCAGACTTAGCCCCTTCCGATTATCACCTGTTCCGGTCGATGGCACATGGTCTGTCTGAGCAGCGCTTCACATCATATGAAGACACCAAAAATTGGGTAGATTTGTGGATAGCGTCAAAGGATGAAGAGTTTTTTCGACGGGGTATCCGAATGTTGCCAGAAAGATGGGGAAAAGTAGTGGCAAATGATGGAAAATACTTTGAATAAAACGTAATGTACTGTTCCTTCACAATAAATTCCTAATTTTTTATAAAAAACCGCGGAAACTTATTTGTACACCTAATAATTTTTTTGTTCAGTTTCTCCAATAAAATAAAAAAATTGATTCCTAATACCTCTTACATGAGTAAAAAAATAAAATAAAAATAAAACGTATCTTGGAAAATTTTGATATTTTGCATATTTTACAAAATGAATGAGAAATTTTTTTTTTCCAATTAAATATTTTTCTTTTTTATTTTGGAAAATGTGCAAAATATCAAAATTTGCCAAGATATGTTTCATTTTTATTTTATTTTTTTACTCATGTAAGAGGTATAAGGAATTAATTTTTTTATTTTATTTTAGAAACTGAAAAAAAGAAAATTATAAAAAAAAATATAAGGCAGGCGCGGCCCACTTTCTAATCATGATAGAAATTACTTATTTTCGACCAAGAATCTGTTGAAAAAATTGCAGAATTTTAAAAATGGTGTTTTTCCAGTTATCACTTTTTTCCACAAAAGTGATCGTCGTGCCACCTGAAGGAGTCGCCAGAAAAATCTTTTAAAAAATTGGGATGTTTTTGAGGTGGAATCAATGCGAACAAAAAAGTTATGCAAGGATCTGATGACCCGAGGGAAATGACCCCACGTTTTCACTTGGAATGCCCCACATATTAATACACGGTGGAAAACTTTTAAAACGATGGTGGAACACTAGCGCCGCGAGTGGACAGATTAGTACTACTATCTTTGAGCCAAAACGCGAACCATATCTCGCCGGCCAGCCTGGCAGAGTTTCGACTCCTTACCTCTTACTTCCTGGTTAGCCGCTTACCCAGCGCTTGCACACTGATAATACTGACTACTTATGTCTATTGACATTTAATTTATAATATTATTTATTGCAAATTATGAATAAAATATCAATGGAAATTCCATCGAAATTCATAATTTTTATTTGGATGTAGCATTTAGTAGATATCGTGATAGATTTATTAAATTTTTTTCACTTCACGAATTTGTCGAGCTATGACTCCATCGAGCCTCCTGAAATAGAACTTTTTTTGAAGCGTCCGCTTTTGCCAATTATACCTTGATTGCGAAATAGGTTTTCGCGATGCCAAGTTTAAAGTAAACTGAGATAACCATGCATACACGAACATTGCAAAGGGCAACAAATATATCGTACATCGCGTACATCGCGTAGACAAAAGCCAAATGAGCGGCTTAGCTACGGGCGGAGTATGGGAACGTGGTCAGGTTAAAATGTAAAAGGTATCGAAAAGTACAGTTAGAATGATAGGATTATTCTAGAATTTTGAGAGAGAATTTTTAAAACCTTTACTTTCTGAAAGTGAAAGAAAAAATTGATTTTTTGAAGTTGGTGAAGTAGAATGGTCCTTTAATTCACGGAATTTCAACACTTATCGATTGATTTTTGAAATGATCTTTACTATTGTTCCTTGTCGAATTCGACGAAGCATAAATGGAAATCTCACAATTATTGAAAGCATTCACTCAGAAAAATGTAAGGTATGACCAGAAAATGATAATAAAAGATTCATGTTTTATACAACGATTGTGTGGTTACAAAAATAATCATTTAGCAATTCGGGCATTATGAAGGATAAATTAAATGTTCTAAACGGTTTCAGAAATTGTATTTGTATTGTAATATTATTGGGTTGATTTTGCTCATCTTCATCACAAACAAGTATGAGTTGGGGCTTTGATTTTCCTTGACCCTGTTGCATAAACTTTTTCAAGACAAAGTCGATTGATTTTGCACTTCATGATTGTTATGTAACTAATTTAATGATACACGAAACAAAAGATCTTAATAATTACGATCCGTCGTTTTTTGGGATTAGTTTTCATACTAATTTGTGGCATAATTTATGATTTTAATCCGAGATCCTCCGTTACATGTTTTCGCATATTTCAGTTCAAACGGTATATTTTCATCGACGGATTTTCGCAATATTTGGTTCGATTTTTTACAGGATTTTGCTGACGTTATTTTGGACAAATTGGACGTACCCTAAGTCAAGATAATTGACGGTGTCAAGTGTCAAATGTACATTATACAATAGGTGTTACGATATGCAAAGCGGATGAAAAAAAATCTTGAATTTATTCTGACGAGTCGCGTTACCGTCGATATCATTGAAGTGATCTATTCGATCTGGATACACCGTGTATGATCCATTTCCGAAGCATGCTCGATCGCCCCGCACGTATGTATGTCTGCTTGTGATGGAAGATCGCACGCACGCACGCACGCACGCGCGCGTGCGCGCGCCCTTGTAACACGGGAAATATCGTGGAGGCACGACACACTCGGCAACGATTTCGATCGACTTATCCACCAGTTTGGCTTCGCTCTTCCGCAGCGAATAATGTAAGTCAGTGTTAGAAACATTCACCGTATTGCAAAGTAGCATAGAAGAATAGAAATGGATTTACGTCCGCTATGTAACACCTGTCTAACATGGTTTTTTTCCATTCAATTTTCTATTACTGTCGATATGTTTTCTCTTCACCTCTTTTGTCCTTTTCATAGTATCGGATGAAGAACTTTTCAACAGGATAACCATTTTTTCTGTGGCCTTACTTTGGCTTGGCAGACAAATAGTGCGCAATGAATTACGTCTTTTTGTAGTGTGATCAAGTATTCAATGATTTTGTTTTCGAGTAAACAAGACATATGAGTGAATCAATTATTCGAAGATTGTTTTTTTCATCCGGATTGTACTTTTGGATTCTGCTCTTGAGTGAATAGAGTGGATTGAAAAAAATTGCCAATCATGAAATGTTGCTACTGTGCGACTTTTTTATCACTCTAATTACTGGCATAGAGTTAACATCTCTATCTATAATGTAGTTTCAAAATCAAAATTAGGAATCGAAATGTAACTTTCAATACTATTTCATTTTTATACCATTTTTAATCCTCCTTCACCTCGAGAGACCTATCCTCTGACGATTATGTGTGGAGCTTCATCCAAGTGTCAAACGGCGCCACCATATTCCAGCCAAGTGTTCATGGTCAGCTTAACCTCGAAATAGTGATAAATTTTTCTACAACTCGTAACGCGGATGAAAACTGAAACGACCGTTAGAAAACATTTAAATAAGAAAAGTAAAAAAAATCTATCCCCAGTGAATATTTAATAAAACTGAGAGCGGCTGAAAACATATGGTGCAGATGATCAAGAAGTATGAGTTCGGTAATATAAAGTTGCTTTGCTTAAAAATCGTGGATACTAATGACATACGATTTATTCTGTATTTGGGAATATCGGGCGCAAAATTGAGATCGTCACAAGTATAGGAGTTTGAAAACCCACAAATAACATTATTATTAGGGTACAACTTCAATCAGTTATGTGTTTTTATCATCGATGAGTAGATAATTTATTAGTACAACACTATTACATAACACTAATTTTTTTTCATAAAATATTTTAACTTCAGTAAGCAAAATATCAATCGCAATTAGACACATCTATTGCAATTCAAGACGGAATTCAGTATTTTTAGTACAATGTACATGCCGAATTTGATACTGATCAGCAAACTCTTTAAAAAAATATTACGTTTTTGAATGACATGTACCGATGAACCAACAGATATATGGCAATGCAAAAATATAGCTTTCGTGTTGTAGCGTGTTTAAAATGTGTATTTCTAGAAAAAAGATACAGACCATTGACCTCACGTGTCGTAACAGCGCAACTTTCTCTTTTTCCGTCTGTTTCTCTCTCGGGTTATTCGTTTCGACAACATGAAATGTTTCATTAATTTAAACTACTTATAACTTCTCCGAAAAAGTTGAATTTGAGCAAAAACAGTAACCAATAATGTCATCATCTCATATGTCAATAATGTCAATGTTATCGTAAGCACGGAGCGGAAAAACACCTGTTCCTTAATATACATGCTTACAAGGAAAGTCTTTCGTGTGACGTCCTCCGATTTTGATGAAATTCAAATATGTTATTCTACATAAAAATCTAAGAGGCACGTATTTTTTATTGGCGGAAAAACATGTCTAGGGGGTGAAATTACCCCCTATAATTGGGACTTCGAGGGGTACTTTGCAGGTTTCACCCATGTTCACTTGAGATAATCGAATGCACTCAAATGGAGAATTACCTTGATGATAAATGATGAAAAATGCAACTGGGTTCATATCGGGGGATTGCAGAAGAAAAAAGTTATGGGGGTTGAAATTCACAAAATCATCGTAATAAAAAAAACTATTGTACCTATCTCAATGGACTCAAAGGCACTTTGAAGAGGGCAAAAAATAGTACATACGGTTTTTTTTCCGTTTTTCTCGCAAATCAAGTTAAGGGAGTGTATTACCCCTATATATGTTTATGTTTAATCTCAATAAAACGGCAGTAATTTCTTTCGATCTTTTTTCTAATCCTTGCTGTACGATGTTTTTTTATTTGCAACAACTGGATTACGTATATAGCATTTAATGAACGATTTTATCTTGGTACCACCTTATTCATAGATCGATCTTTCGATGAAAAAGTATTTATATCTGACTTATCGATATTTCTGACTGATTTAAAGTTCACGATGAGATGACATAGGCATACGATAAGCGTTTACACATATACGTTCCAGTTGATAAGGGAAAAGATAGCAAATCAAAAATGAAGATGACCCTCATTCCTAAAATCCATTTAAGCAAAATGTTAAGAAGGTTCTATCGTTTCTCATGTAAAAATTATTTTCCAACTTAGCTACAGACAATTTTGTGTGCACGAAGTTTCACGTAATATTCAACTTGTGGAGAAATTCCACAACGATTCATCGTCTACAAATAAAGATATTTAAACAGTGATTTTTCTATATACTTGAAACATGTCTTATAGCGTTGGGGTACCAAGGTGAGGTTTTTTTGGTGTGATAGATTTATGAATGCAACGGAGTGCAAAAACTGACTGAAAATCGATTTGACAACGTCGATATTTTCGTAAATGTGTCGCACACATCCATAAAATTCTTATACATGCACAGTCATATACTACTGGAAAAAAATTAAGAGAACAAACAAATTTCCTAAATTTTTAGTGGTTTTTAACAATGCTGTATCCCAGTCAAAAATAATAGTATCGAGGTCTTAAAAAAAGTATTTTAAAGCTTGAAGTTTCTAGTTTTAAGATCTTTTAGCAAACGAAAATTCAAAGCTGCAAATGTCACACAATCCTAAGAAATAGTGAAAAAAAATGTGGCATATTTTGAGTACTTTTTTTGGCTGCAGTTACTTGGATAAAAAATTTCCAGCTAAGCCATTGCATGGGCCGGAGAGTTTGTTTATTTAGCTTCAATTTGCTTCTTTTTGAGACCTCGATGCGACCAGTTTTCGCTGAGATATCGGACTTTTTATAAAAAAGAATCCTTTTGTGTTTGAACATTGACATCTCGTCAGCAACCAATGTTCGCACAGAAATTAAAAGGGGGGTTTAAAAAACTTGAATTAATGCTCTACAAGGATTGATAATGGTTTTTAAAAAAAACTTCCATTCTTGCCATGAATTTGAAAAAAAACAGGAGAAAAAGGGCTATTTATGGTTTTTTTAGAAATTCAACGGCCAAAGTAAAAATTGACAAAACGACTAATGTTGAGCGTGACTTTTACAGCTCAAGATATCTATAAAAACCCTGTAAAGTTTCAATTTGATCTATTGAACGGTTTTTTGTTTCAAGCAATCAAATTTTTGAAAAAAATTGTAGGATCATGTTAATTGTCCCTAAACGCTTCATAATCATTATTAAAATGAAGAAATTTTTTTTTTCTCAGACTTTTTCCATATTTTTATCGCAAACAAGGCTCAAATTTATAGAAAAGAGAAAATGAATAAAAAATTTCTAAGTTTTTTTGAAATTTTTTTGACATTTTTTTTTATATTTAAGCATCATGTTTATTACCCCTAAATACTTCACAATCATTATTAAAATGAAAAACAAAAAATTTGAGCTTTTTCCACATTTTTATCGCAAACAGCGTTTAAAGGCCATAGGGGAATAAGCATGGTAACATGGCCCCAGGTGAATATTTAATTGCTACTTCCAGGATGTGTAGGTACTAATGAAAGTAGATAACTCTCCGAATATCAGACGTCCAACTCAACGCGTTTTCAAGTCAATCAAAAAATACTGAAAGATCGAGGAACATTTTTTTCTCAGCAACGGCTTAATCAATTTCAATTAAATTTAAGTCGGTTACACTGATATATAAAGACTTTCTCGAGACAGGGTAACAGCCATATAGGCTATCATGATCCTCTGAAAAAAATATTTTTTAAGAAAATCTTTTTTTAAAGCATGATAGGATTTGAGCAAAAATATGAATTATTATTTTTTTTTAGAAGCTTTATACTTTTCTATATAACAAAAGTAAAAAAAGAACGCCAAGTATTTAAAGATAGTAAAAAAATAGTCGAATATCAAAATATAAAAAAAAAAATTGAAATCAATTAATATAAAAGCCAAGTTATATGAAAAATCCCAAACATTTAAATAGAAAAAAGACAAAAATTCAAAACAAATTCTACAAATTTGAAATTAAAAAAAACCAAACCACACAAGCCAAGCTAAAAACTTGGCATGCTTAAGTTATTAATGACTAAACCAAACAAAACACTTGACGTGCAGGGTTGAGAAAAATAAGCCTGGGAGGTGCTGCAGGATTTCCATGAGATGAGATTGAAAATTATTATGCCTACTTATCTTGTGATAACACAGATTATTAACATGAGTATATTTCACTGTTAAGGTCTGTCAATTGCTTACGCGTTACTAATGCATTGTGTGTAATGATCGTTATGAGATTTTTGAATTCAACCGTAATTAGAGTATTGCTCTTTACATTGTGAAGAAGAATCTTGAACAAACTCGCTTAATCGTCACGACCATCCACGATATTCGATATTCAAACGATTAACCGTGAACCCTGGTGGAACTTTATTTTAAAAATTGATAAAAAATGGCAGAATATATCGAATATGATAAATTCGTACAGATTATTGCACCTTTTGATAAAAAATATTGACAATTTTTAACAAAAATTATTACTATAGATCAAGAAATAAATGATATAAATGAACAGATACTGTATTATTTTATCAGAATTAGTATGAAAAGTGTCAATAATTCTCAAAAAATGTTAAACATTTTTATGAGAAATTTTCATATTTGAATCAATTCTGTGCTGAACAAAATTACATAATATAATATAATCTCGCAGGCAACGGCAAAAAATGCAATATAATCTCAAATATAATCGAACATATTATGACATTTTACTATATATTTTGGGAATAGCTATCTTTCATAAAACGTCTTGTTATTGATATAACCAAATAAATAGTATAAGAATATGTCATAATTCGAGAAATATATTTCTAATTTTTTATGATACTTACTGACATTAATTGTAATGATCAGTAATCATATCAAATGACAATGAATATGATATTCTGATAAGTAATTTTAAATTATGCATTATCACATATATAGTTGCAAAGTGATCATGCATTTTGTGTTCTAATGCCAGTATATCACTGTTATTTTATTGTTATTAAGTAATTTTACTTTTTATAGGAATGTTTGAATATTCAGTAGGTGCTTGCAGAATTACAAATAAAAAACATTTTATTTGTAGTATTTTTTTCATATTTATTATGAATCAATTGGAACTTTTTTTAAAAATTGATAAAAAATGGCAGAATATATCGAATATGATAAATTCGTACAAATCATTGCACCTTCAACATTTGAACATAATCTTCAGTATTTGATATAAAATTATATAAAATGATTATTTATTTGACATTTCCCTGGTGGAACTGTCTGGTCACATTTTGTGAGATTTGAACATATTTGTTCAGATTTTTTCCAAGATTTGAACAGAAATGGATCAATTTTGTAAAAAATGTGTAAGAAATCAACAAAAATTACCCAGTTATGGAGTTAGATGGGCAGGAATTGGAACTAATTTTTTAGAATTTTATGTCAAATACTGAAGATTATGTTTGTCAGTTTTTGATATACTATTATAACAAATTTTGTTAGCGGAACCATCTGGTCACATTTTGTGAGAATTGAACATATTTGTTCAGATTTTTTTTCAAGATTTGAACGGAAATCGATCAATTTTTTCGAAACCTGACGAAAAACTAAAAACTGAACAATTTGAGTCAATTTTCGAAAAAGAAGAAATGTGAAAAAATCGAAAAACTTTATTTAGGAAAAAGATTGCAAATCAAAAATAAAGATAACCATCATGGCCAAATTCCGTTTTAGCACGGCGTTAAATCTTGGAAAGATCCCATTTTGTGAGATTTGAACATATTTGTTCAGATTTTTTTCAAGATTTGAACAGGAATTGATAAATTTTGAAAAAAATGTGTAAAAAATTAACAAAAATTGCCCAGTTATGTAGCTAGACGATCAGAAATTGGAACTAAAAGCCCATATTTGACATTTACTAAGAAAATATGGGCTTTTGGTTCCAATTGCTGGTCATCTAGCTACATAACTGGGCATTTCTTGTTAATTTCTTACCAATTTTTTACAAAATTGATCAATTTCCGTTAAAATATTTGAAAAAATCTCAACAAATATGTTCAATTCTCACAAAATGTGACCAGAAGGTTCCACCAGGGTCACAACAAAAAATTTCCTAATATATCAAAAACTGACGAACATAATCTTCAGTATTTGACATAAAATTATAAAAAATGATTATTTATTGTTTGACATTTACTGACAAAATATTGCTTTCGGTCCCAATTCCTGGTCAAATAGTTACATAACTGGGCAGTTTTTGTTAATGTCTTACACATTTTTTACAAAATTTATCAATTTCTGTCAGAATCTTGGAAAAAAACTGAGAAAATATGTCCAATTCTCACAAAATGTGAGCAGACAGTTCCACCAGGGAAGAGAGGAAAATAAAAGAAAATGCGTTATAAATAAAATATTACATAGGTTACACCGAGAAAAATGTATGATAAGAGAGGTATCAACAATATTGATGATTATTGCAACAATTATGTGCAGTGATTTTACTATCATTTATCAAATTCAGACACTGCAAACGGTCAATCAAAGATTCTTAACTTTTTCAGAAATTATTAAAAAATTATTGTCCTTTCATTTAAATGTATTCATTGTACAAGATTTTTCTCAGTGAACTCTTCTCGTAGTCTACTAGGTCATTACCTCTTTTGTTTATTGTCATAGTTGGTTGCTAGTGCACTCATTAAATCATTTTGTTTTTTATTGTGTCGTTTGTTTACTCCTTCGTTAAGCGGTAGAGGGGCACCTGGACGCGGTTTTTCCTCGCCGAGCGTATTAGTTCTTAACCCTCCCTAGTGGATGAAGTCACCACTGAATCACGGTGATTTTTTACGGTGACAAAGTGCCCACAAAATCACCGAGATCTTGGTGATTTTAAGGTGATTCCACGGTGATTCTCACGGTGATTGTCACCGTCACAAAATCACCGTGATTATGGAATTATGGCATTATGGAATTGGCAAGGTAGTCCTCTACGTAGTATTCTACGTAAAGGCTGAAACTCAAGAGGGAGGCTTTCTGAGGCCTTCAGAAACTCTACGGAGAGACTATCCGAAGTCTTCAGAAATTCTACGCAGAGGCTGTTTGTGGCCTTTAGAAACTCTGCGTAGAGGCTGAACTCAACAGAGCGGCTGTCCGAGGCCTTCAGAAACTCTACGAATAGGCTGTTCGAGGTCTTTAGAAAGTCTACGTGGAGGCTGAAATTCAACAAAGAGGCTGTCCAGAGCCTTCAGAAACTCTGCGGAGAGTCTGTTCAAGACCTGTAGAAACTCTACGTGGAGGCTGGAACTCAGCAGAGAGGCTGTCCGAGACCTTCAGAAACTCTACGGAGGGGCAATTCGAGACCTTCAGAAACTCTACAAAGAGGCTGTCGGAGGCCATTAGAAACTCTACGCAGAGGCTGAAACTCAATAGAGAGGTTGTCCAAGACCTTTAGAAACTCTACGAAGAGGCTGCTGAAGGCCTTCAGAACCTCTACGTAGAGACAGAATTTCATCAAAGAGACTCCCTTCACCTCAAAAAAAGTATAATTTTGTTTATGACCCTAGTGGATGAAGTCACCACTGAATCACGGTGATTTTTTACGGTGACAAAGTGCCCACAAAATCACCGTGACAATCACCGTAGAATCACGTTGGAATCACCTTAAAATCACCAAGATCTCGGTGATTTTGTGGGCACTTTGTCACCGTAAAAAATCACCGTGATTCAGTGGTTTTTCAGGGTGAAAACATCGTCACCCAATCCGCTAGGGGAGGAACAAAAGTGATTTCAGAATGGCAGTATCTTGTTTACAATTAATGGTCTTGAACATACTTTATGTTAGTTCATTTTGAATAATATTCGAAAAAAATGTTTAATTTGAAAAATTAAAATAAAAATGCATTGAAAATTAGATCATGCAAATTTGAAATTTGCAAGTAGCTTCCTCATTTTTTTCCGTCGTTCGTCAAGCCTCCTTTACGAAGACCTCCTTAACCATATCTTTATGACATGTATATTTAACATGTTTTAAAATAATGATTAGCAAAAAAATAAATGTAGGGAAAATAGCCCAGGAATGATTAGCCCAATTATCGTGTAATTTTGATCATTTAACCCGGGAAAAAAATCATATATGATCATATAATCATATATAATGATATATGTTCATATGATAATATGTAACCATTTTTTCCCGAGATATATGATCATACATGGGAATATACGATCATTTATGATGTCATATTAATGCATATATAGCGTTATATAATAATATTTGATTCATATATGATTATATATGATTTTTTTTTCCCGGGAATTACATTTAAAAACTAGTTTTGTTTTCTCTGGGGGGCTTCGCCCCCTTAACCCCTCAGGGGGCTTTGCCCCCTCCACCCCCAGAAGGGGCTCTGCCCCCTCACCCCGCCAGGGGGCTGCAACTCCTCGGACCCCCCGCTCCCGCGTGCGTCACACGCACCTCTAATCATCGCACAAAAAACATTTACACACACACACACACACACTCGACTTTGCTTCCGTGATGCACATTTTAATTTATCCGTGTTAAGCGCCTGGCTGATGGTGGGGAGAGAGAGAGACACCCGTCTATAAAGCCGGCCACACACGCTATGGTCTACCGGAGAGGTCTACCTGCGCAGTTGTACCTGTATGGGAAACCAGAGCGTGTATGGGAATAGACCTGTGCAGTTCTTTAAACCTGCACAGGTGACCGGCGCAAAATCGAAAATCAATTCTTTTTAGTGACACCGTACGGTATAACTGAAGATTTCTCCGGTATACCGGACCGTCCCATACACCCCTAGCGGATTGGGTGACGATGTTTTCACCCTAAAAAACCACTGAATCACGGTGATTTTTTACGGTGACAAAGTGCCCACAAAATCACCGAGATCTTGGTGATTTTATGGTGATTCCAACGTGATTCCACGGTGATTGTCACGGTGATTTTGTGACGGTGACAATCACCGTGAGAATCACCGTGGAATCACCTTAAAATCACCAAGATCTCGGTGATTTTGTGGGCATTTTGTCACCGTAAAAAATCACCGTGATTCAGTGGTGACTTCATCCACTAGGGACGCTACGATATACGGTGAAGATGCCCAGGCATAACTGCACAGGTAGACCCAGGGGAGTGACACTCCAGGCCAAACGGGGTTTTCCCCGTTTGGGGTGCTTTTCATCTACACGACACGGTGTGACACGGTGTTACATAGGCTATGTTCCTTTTTAGACTGCAAGTACTGCAATATGGTGGCTATAAAGCGTACTGCAAGTGTTGTTCCGATATTACTTTTAGTCCTATACCGTACAATGGCACTGCTACCCTAGCGGATTGGGTGACGATGTTTTCACCCTGAAAAACCACTGAATCACGGTGATTTTTTACGGTGACAAAGTGCACACAAAATCACCGAGATCTTGGTGATTTTAAGGTGATTCCAACGTGATTCCACGGTGATTGTCACGGTGATTTTGTGACGGTGACCATCACCGTGAGAATCACCGTGGAATCACCTTAAAATCACTAAGATCTCGGTGATTTTGTGGGCACTTTGTCACCGTAAAAAATCACCGTGATTCAGTGGTGACTTCATCCACTAGGGTATAACGGAACGAGCTTCAGTGCACTTCAGTGTCCGTCCTGACACGAGCGCACAGCGCATGTGCGCTACGAATCCAACGTTACCATTGGACGAAATGAATTTCGCACGCCTCTCGCAGGCCGCCATGTTGTTGCTGGGAGTTGCCCTACCTCGCCAGCCGCAGTGATCACAGCAGGAAGTGACGACAAGAAATGTGACGTCATATGATCCCAAGTGCGACCACAAAGCGTACTGCGGCGTACATCGAAACGCGTTTGCAGTACTGCAAGTACTTGCAGTTAAAAAAGGAACATGGCCACAGTGTTCATGTGCCTGATGGAACGCTGTAGGTCCCGACACAGCCACTAGTGAGCGTTTGTGAACCTCTTTCTTCACGTTCTGCACTCGGTGCCTAACCTAAAAATTGATTATAAGTTACGTTTGTTGAAACACAAATGTTACAAATCGAATATAAAAATACCTTGTATAGAAATATGATATTTTGTCACAATAACCGCGGAGACAGAAACAGCGCTTGAGATCTTGGGTAATTATCTGATAGTAAGAAAATAGTTCGAGCTAGGGATGTGCATGAGCGTTGTATGCTCGAGCGCTCGCACGCTCAGCTTGAAAAGATGCCGCTCGAGTAAGCTCGAGCGTAATATGAGCGCTCATTTGACTCGAGCGTCCATCTCGCTCGAGCGCTCGGACCCCTCGAGCGCTCGGACCGCTCGAGCGCCCAGTCCGTTCGAGCACTCGGTCGGCTCGAACATTTATTCAACGCGGGCACTCAGGGATGAGAGTGATTTTTTTCATGAAATTAACAATAATACTTTAAATAGTTTATTCATTTATTTATTTATTTAATTATTGGGTTAATTAATGGAATCAAGAAACGATAATTAAAACCATGAATAGCTTGAATTATTTTTTTCTAACTAATTAATAATAAATTAAATTATTAATGAAATTAAATTAAAGGGGTCGAGAGATCGTCAAAACGGCGATTTTTAATTATAATTCATAATTTTTGTAGAATGCCTACAAATATGATGTATCGTCCACCATTTGAGGTACCAAATGAACAGTTTTTTGGGACTAGTTAGAACCCTTACGGTGCACCGGATTCCTGAAAAACTTAGTTTTTAGTTTTTACACTCTGCGCGTGATTCAGAATAAACCGCTCAACGGATTTAACTGTACAACGTCTTATTTTCTTCATGACACTCCTCCCCATAGGATGAAAACGGCACATTTTTTGTTAGTCCTTTATTTCAGAGTTGCAGGCCTGTTTTACATTTTTTAGCCTATTTTGAACTTTCCAGGCATTATCCTGGTCGCATCTTTGACTTTAATAAAAATGTGCCGCGCTCATCCCGTGGGAAAAAGCGTTATGAAGAAAATGAGACGTTGTAGATCAAAATCCGTCCAGCGGTTCTTCTTGAATCATGTGCAGAGCGTTAACTCTCAAAACTAGGTTTCTCGGGAAACTGGTGCACCTTAAGGGTTCTAACTCGTCCCAAAAAACTGTTCATTTGGTATCTCAAATGGTGGACGATACATCATATTTATAGGCATTCTACCAAAATTATAAATGATCATTAAAAATCGCCGTATTGAGGCTGACTCGACCGCCTTAAATTAAATTTATAAATGAAATAAAATGAAATGAATTAATTAATTAAATGAATTCTTTGAATATATTTAATTAATTACGATGAACAATTTATTAATGTGAGCCCCATAGCCGATCATTTATGATTTTGGCGGAGAAATGCAATTTATTGGTTATCCTCGCATATTTATGTGCAAGGACAGTAAATATGCATTGCATAGTTTAGCAAAACAATTTTTTGCATATAAACAGAATTCTTTAGTTATACCGATTATACTCGAACTGTCCGAGCGCTCGAACCGCTCGAGCGTTCGAACCGCTCGAACCGCTCGAACCGCTCGGACCGCTCGAGCGCTCGAACCGCTCGAGCGCTCGAACCACTCGAACCGCTCGAGCGCTCACACTGCTCGAACCGCTCGAGCGCTCGCACCGCTCGAGCGCTCAAGCCGCGTGAGTGCTCGAATCGAATGAGCGCTCATTCCTCGGCTCGAGCTTGCTCGAGCGGAGACCATTGCGCTCGAGCTTGCTCGAGCGCGCTTGTGCACATCCCTAGTTCGAGCATTTGAAGTATTTTCTAGTTTTCGAAAATATCCTAAAACTCACGGGTAAATAACAACTATTTAATATCTAGCTAATTTTAGTGGAACCCTAGCGGATTGGGTGACGATGTTTTCACCCTGAAAAACCACTGAATCACGGTGATTTTTTACGGTGACAAAGTGCCCACAAAATCACCGAGATCTTGGTGATTTTAAGGTGATTCCAACGTGATTCCACGGTGATTTTCACGGTGATTTTGTGACGGTGACAATCACCGTGAGAATCACCGTGGAATCACCTTAAAATCACCAAGATCTTGGTGATTTTGTGGGCACTCTGTCACCGTAAAAAATCACCGTGATTCAGTGGTGACTTCATCCACTAGGGAAGAGATGAAATGTGGAAAGTTTTGTATGAAAATTTGATTTTACCGCGAAGTAGTTGCAGTGGGGCAACACAAAATCAACCAATGGCAGCTCTTACGGTTGTAACTATAGGCTCGACATGCTCGAACATAACTTGTTTCCGTGTCGTGCCGTGTCGTTGATGGAACGCATTTTATTGAACACCGTGTCACACTGTGCCGCTCTGTGTCGTAGATGAAAAGCACACTTGGCCACATCCAGAAAAGTATCAGCCAAGCTGCAATCTTGGGAAAAAAAAATATTATCTTAGTGGTGATGGTGGTAGCACTGCACTACAGTAGCGGTATCTGTCGGGCGGCGGGTGAATTTCCTTTGAGAAGATGTGGAAGGTCTGTCTTACCGACAAATTTCGGACAGGGTTTTCTCGTAAATGTTGAAGAATATATAAAAAAACAAAGTGATGGCTTGATGGAATAAGAAAATAATAATGGGGCCGCCTGTACACATTAATTACGCAGGCGGCCCCACTCTTCTTTTTTTTTATTCCATCAAGCAATTTTCCGAGAAAAATGTGTTAAAAAAGTTTTGAGGTTATGTTGGAAGTTTTGAGATTATGAGACTCCGCAATAAGTGCTTGCATTTTGTTGTATATTAAATTGCAGGTTGAATATTAACAGATTATCTTATCAATTATTTTCCAATATGTTTTGTTCTTAATCACCAGATCAATACACATTTAAAAATTACGATGAGCAGGGAATTTTGTACATACATTGCCACACAAAAATTTGGAAACACTCGCCCTGATTCCGCACCGCACAAAAAGTTTCACTGCTCTTTTAAAAATGAAAATATACCAATTCAACAAGTGGCATTTCGAAGGGGACATATTCAGCTTCATTTCGCTTTTTCCTAAATTTTTTTCGATGTCTTTTCACCCCTGTACGCCCTTTGAAACATGATCATTTTTCGGCGTTTTTTTCTGGATTCAATGAAATTTTTGAATGCATCTTTTTGCTCTCTAAGACCTACACTAAAACCCAGTAGCTTCAGAGTTACGCTCCATTACATGAATATCGTTTTTTTTGCGAGAATCTGAATATTTTTGCGAAAACAAATCGTACAAAACATTTAAAAAAATGAATTTGAAGCTAATAACCCCCACTACGAGATTTTCATGCGAAGAACAGTCGAAAAAAATGTTCATGGGTTGTGCACCAAAATTTCAACGTCAAAAAAGCCAAAAAACGACCATGTTTCAAAGGACCCTAGTGGATGAAGTCACCACTGAATCACGGTGATTTTTTACGGTGACAAAGTGCCCATAAAATCACCGAGATCTTGGTGATTTTAAGGTGATTCCACGGTGATTCTCACGGTGATTGTCACCGTCACAAAATCACCGTGACAATCACCGTGGAATCACGTTGGAATCACCTTAAAATTACCAAGATCTCGGTGATTTTGTGGGCACTTTGTCACCGTAAAAAATCACCGTGATTCAGTGGTTTTGCAGGGTGAAAACATCGTCACCCAATCCGCTAGGGGACATACCGGGTTAAAAAAAAATCAAAAAGATTATTTGGTAGAAGCGAAATGAAGCTGAATAGGTTTCCCCTTTGAGACGGCGCTTGTTCAATTTAAATATATTCATTTTTAAAAGAGCAGCCAAATTTTTTGTTCAAAATAGCGTATATAGTTATTATAAAATATTAAACTGGAGAACAGTTTTACTCGGAATAAGAATTGATGACATTCATTGACTATTTCAGTAAAATGTTCAAGTGGTATTTATTATTCCTTATAATTTCTCACTGCGCAAAGTGTTATAGAATTATAGAGCTTTGATTTGTATTCCCATATAAAAAGTCAATACAGAATGTACACAAATGTTTATTGTGTAGCTGCGATCTGATTCCATCGATCATGTTAAATAATTTGTTATTCCAAAATTATGAAATCAATGAATCCGTATTTAAAAAAACGGCAATAAATATTAATTATCCTCAGCGTTGTAAACTATTAATAACAGCGGGGCAAGAACGAAAAAGAATCCCATAGGGTAGCGCGTATAAAAGATCGATTATTGATAAGATAGTTCTCTACTTTTCCGGCGAAAATTCAGCAATGCTACCACCATTAGCACCACATACCGCAGTTCGAGTTTTATGCCCTGAGGTTGGTAGCAGTATTATACTTTAACCAATGGAAAGCGTATCAAATAAGCGACGCTCGTTTAACATTGAGTGTCACTCCCCTGGGTTCCAGAGCGTGGTTTGAATGTGCCAGCATCGCTCTCCTGCAAGCAGTCTTCGACAAGCGTTCAAGTGTGAACCATTGTAATAGCGCTTTAATAATAAAGTCTTTTGTATAGAAACTCTCCATATTGGTTTTTCCCTACTGTCCTCTCTCTCTCTCACTCATCTGCTCATCCGTTGGTCTTAACACAATTATATACTTTGGTCATATTCGACTTTTCCATTGAAATGCAATTTATACTTACCGTTTCGAGCAACGAGCGAACCATTCTCTTCCGGCAGCTCCTTTATTTTTTCTTCTGTCACGATACACTTTCCGCGAGAATTGCTTCTAATCGCGAACATAGTATCTATCAAACTGCACATAATTTCAATTTCTCAACGCCACTAATAATATTAATTTTCAATCCAGTATATGTTGTCATTTAAACTGGTATATGGTGTCAACACAACAGTCCTTCGGACACTTGGCGATAACTGGCGAGAACTGGCCGAGTCCACACCGATTCAACCTAGGTCTCACCCCTCACCTCTCCGATTTTGTCCGAAATTTTTGATGATTTTGTAGAACCTCGGAAAAGTACCGGCTGCATATATTCGCCTTGAACGCTTATACGCTTTCAGCACTTACATATAGATATACATCGACATATAAAATGCTACATTGTAATGCAAAATTATCATATTCGGCTGCTCGAAGACCACAATTATAATATTTTCTTATGCGAAGGCCAAAATTATGATATTTAGCTACGCTTAGGCCAAATTATGATATGCAGCTACACGAATGCCAAAATTGTGATATTTAGTTATGCGAGGGCTAATATTATGATATTGAGACTTTTAGCTATGTGAAGGCCAAAATTGGGATATTAAGCTACTCGAAGCCCAAAATTATGATATTCTGCTATGCGAAGGCCAAAATTTTGATATTTAGCTATGCTCAGGCTAACATTATGATATTCTGCTACGCGGAGGCCAAATTCTAATATTTAGCTATGCAGAGGCCAAATTATGATATTGAGCTATGTGAAGACCAATATCATGATATTTAGCTATGTGAAGGCCATGGAAGCTTTTGTATCCACAATCTCATTTGATGAGGACTTAGTTGAAAAAAAAACATGGATCGTAGTTTTTTGATAATTTTGCTTGCTCCACACTGGACAAAACTTAATTTATAATCAGGTTTATGATTTTTAGACTCATCGATGGTAGCTTTTGAATCAAAAATTTCATTGGCGCTGAAGAAAAAAATCATAAATCCTAGTTTTTGTAGATTTTTGTATTGAAAATATACTAGAATATATATTCTCAATACGAGAGGATTGTGAGGATGGATCGAGTGAGAATAAATAATCGAGAAAAGATATACACAACTAGATAACTCTTTATTTAATCTATTTAGAAAGTAAATGACTGTTCGATATATTCTTTTGGCTTTGACCGCGAGTATATAAAATGGACGAGACTAGACACGACTGTCTTCGATTGGAATCGCGAAAGAACAAGATCGAGAGATCTTGTCGATGAAGCTCGACAAGATTCGTGCGCGCTCGTATTACAAGAACGAAGGAGAAGAATCGGGTTATTCCGTGCGTCGTCGCTCGTCTTCGCGACTGCGCACTATCGCGGCTGATTCGCGAGAACATTATCCAATACTCCCGCCGTTTGAGCGTGGTTCAGCCATCTTCACTCCGATGCTCTTCCGCAGAAAACAGAATCTATTCTTTGTCAGAGGCTTCGTTAGAATGTCCGCCTTCAGATCCTCAGTGCATAGATACTCGACTGCTAATTCTTCCAATTGCACTTTCTCCCGTACGAAGTGGAAACGCACATCAATGTGCTTAGTCCTCTTGTGAAACTCTGGATTCCGAACCAGACGGATAGAGCTCTGATTATCAACGAAGATAGTTGTCGCTTCTTCGCACGGGCACTCGATTTCCTCGAGTAATCGTCGGATCCACACTGCTTCTCGTGCAGTGATTGACGCTGCGACGTACTCCGCTTCCGTCGTACTCAGGGTAACCAGCTTTTGCCGCTGACTAGCTCATGTCACGGTCCTCCCGCCATCTTGAATAGATATCCGGTCGTTGATCTCCTTGTCTCGACGTCGCCCGCGAAATCAGCATCGAAATATCCTTGTAGTTTTAGTGTTTTTCCGTCATCGCAATACTTGATGCCGTAGTTTGTCGTGCCTGCGACGTAAGAAATGATTTTCTTCACAGCTCGCCAATGTTCTTCGCTGTGATGATTTAAAAACTTGCTCACCAAGTTGACCGCAAACGATATGTCGGGGCGCGACACTATCGCTAAGAACATTAGCGATCCGACTGCTTCTCGATACGGAATCGTTGCCGATCCTTCCTCGACTTCTAGTTGCAGTTTCGTATTCGGGTCGCATGAAATGCTCAGAGATTTCGCGTTAGCCATTCCGAATCTCTGTATAGTATTTTCTTCGCATAGGCACTCTGATGGATGAAGATTGACCGCCTCTCGCGGTCGCGCTCGATCTGCATGCCCGCGAATATGCTCGCATCTCCTTTTGTTATTTTAAAGTGTTCCTTTAAATGCTCGAGTACAATTCCGATTGATTCGGTATTTTCTGCTGCAATCAAACCATCATCAACAAATATTGCCAAGTAAACCAGGCTTACCCCGACACGACCGACAAAAATGCATTGGTCTGCGTTCGTTTGACAAAATTCGAACTTCTTCAGGAACGAGCTGAATTCTCTGTTCCAATACCGAGGCGCCTGCTTCAGCCCGTACAACGATTTGTGCAGCTGACACACCACGTCGTTTTTCGTTTTTCCTTCCTTGATGTATCCATTCGGCACTTCCATGAAGATCTCTTCGTCGAGTTTTCCGTACAAAATAGCCGTTTGCACGTCAAATTGCGCAAGCTCGAGATCCTTTGAAGCTGCAACAGAGAGAATAATTTGCAACGAATCATATCTCACGACCGGTGCGAATGTTTCGGTAAAATCTATGCCTCTTTTCTGCATAAATCCCCTCGCGCAAACACGAGCCTTGAACTGACATACTTCGTCTCTCTCGTTCTTTATAACACGAAACACCCATCTCGAGTCGATCGTTCTCATTCTTGGTTCTCTCTTCACGAGAGTCCAGGTACCATTTTCTCGATGACATTCGAGTTCCGACTCGATTGCTACCTTCCAATTCTTTGAGTCGTTGCCACTGATCGCTTCTTCGTAGGTGTTCGGAATATTGTATTCGACGATGTTTGAATCAAATCGAGATGGCCTTCGTATAGACCTCCGATCTCGAAGTTTACGATCGTCATTGTTCGAAGCTTCTTGTACTTCCGCCCGTGGCGAAGCGACACCATTTTCTTCGGCTTCCACGAAGACTTCGTCGTCGTTCTCCTCATCAGATTCTTCTCGTTGCGGCATTAGAACTCTTTCTTCTCGTTTCGGTAGAATTGTTTCTTTGTCCACTTCGACATCCGCCGGTAATACTGTCGGTCCTCGCACTTCGTGAAAGACCATGTCACGCGAGACTCTAATTTTCTTCGTTTCGGGGTCAAACACCCGGTAATTCGACGAGTTGCTCTCGTAGCCGAACAGTACCATCTTTTTCCCACGGGCGTTGAGTTTTGTCGTTTGCTGCTTCGGTGTGTTCACGTACGCTTCCGAGCCAAAAATTCTCAGGTGCTCCAAATTTGGTTTTGCACCGATCCAGCGCTCGTACGGAGTCGCTCCGTTTCTCGCGCTTGATGCACCCGCTCGGTTCATCAGATACACCGTCGTGCTGCACGCTTCCACCCAAAGAAACTTCGGCAGATTCTTCGCTAAGAGCATCGTCCTCGCGCTCTCGACAATTGTACGGTTCTCTCTCGCGGCTTTCCCGTTCTGTTCTGGTGTGTATGGGGTAGTATATTCTCGCTGGATTCCTCTCGAATCCATATACATCGCCATTGCACGGTTTTTAAATTCACGACCGTTATCGGAACGCAGAACGCGCATCGATCTTCCGAATTTGTTTCCGATTAACTCCTCAAACTTTTTGAATTTTTCGAATACATCACTTTTATGTTTCAGAAAATAAATGTATCGAAAACTCGTTGCATCGTCTTTGAATGTCAATAAGAAACGCGCACCACCGAGTGACGTTTCTGTCATTGGACTGCATACATCCGTGTGCACCACTTCGCTCGGAATTGTCTCTGCGCGTTCGCGGATTTTTCGAAATTCTCTGCGATGCGACTCACAAAAATGTTCAGAGTCGTTCGCGAATTCGACGCCTTTCACGAGTTTGCTCTTCACGAGCTGTCGCATCGCTTGGGCATTCACGTGCCCAAGCCTCTCGTGCCACAATTGAAAATCGGTCTTTGCAACGTTTGCTTCACTTTTACGTTTCGCACATTTCGACTTAAAAATCATACGATAAATATGATTTTCTTGTTTCACGCCGTATCCGAAGACTGTCCCGCGGTTATCGAACCGAACAAAATTTCCGAAGAAAAATATTCCGAGTCCTTTCGTTGCACAGACACCAACCGAAAACGAATTTTTAGTCATTTCCGGTACGTAAAGCACGTTTTCAATACGCGACGATTTCCATTCTCCGCGCACAAACTTTTCGATCTCGACTGTTCCTTCTCCAACAACTCGACATTCTTTGTCATCGCCGAGAGACACCGTGCCACCGTGGGGTAACTCGCGATAATCAGTGATCCATTCACGTCGGTAAGTAATATGCCGCGATGCACCACTGTCGGTAAGCCAGCAATCTTTTCTATCCGCGCTCAACGTCGCGTTCGCGATTTTCGTCGGTAACTCGTTTGCTTCAATTCTTCTGGCACTCGATTCACTCGTTTTGACACTAAATTCGGTGCTCACGATGTTGCTTTCGACGAGGAATTCACAGTCATACGTGTCATTCGATTGTCGGCAACTTTCTTTCTTTTTCACTTTTACACTCTCTCGCAAAATGACCGAGTCCTTGGCACTTGTAACACCGCACTTTGTCTTTGTTTTGTTTCTTTTTATTTTTATCGCGCGCACTTGATTTTTGTCCGTTTTTCTTTTCAGCTTTCTTTACCACTGCGAACGCTCCCGGAGATTCGTCGTCCTCCATTAGACGAGCCTCCGCCTGGAGTAATTTTTCCTCAAGATTTACCATCGTTTGCATGTTCGACGGTACATTGTCCCAGACCGTCTTGAAGAACGTGTATTTTGGAGTCAAGCTCGCGAGAACCTTCGCCAATACGAGCGTATCATCGACGGATCCTCCCACGTCGATCAAATCAACGAATTCAGACGTACATAGAAGCACAGTTCTTATGCTTCGATCCGAGACAAGTATTCTCGGACAGGAACTGTCGCTAGAGGCACTGTGATCGGAAAAAAATGTCTGTGTTACATCAGTGAGGCGTTGGTGTACAATACACGCATACGCTGTTAGCGCCTCTAGCCACTGGGGTACAGAACTAACGCCTGTACCCCAGTTCGTCCGAATGTATAGGAACTGAGCTTCTATGTACGTCTGAATTCGTTGATCAAATTCGCCGCCAAATTCTTTATCGACGACACGTGTTGCGAAATCGAGTCATTCGAGCTCATTTTATAATCGTTTAGTCGTGATGCCAATAATAATTTATTTGCTGCCGTCTTTTGCTCGTGCGTTCGTGATAATGTCGTCCACATCTCGAATGCAGTTTCACACGTGATCAACGGTCGTCCTTGTTCCGGTTCGAGCGCTGATCCGATCAAAAAACCTGCGCGCGCATCATCGGCATCCCACGTTGCTTGAGCGTCGCCAGCTTCCGCCGGCCTCGTTTTTGTACCATCCACGATTTTCCAGATACGATGAGCCACTAATAATTTTTTCATCTGGTATTTCCACCATTGGAAATCATTCCCGTCGAATTTGTACATCGCCTTCGTTGAGATTGCTTCAGCCATCGCGGATTCTTTTCTCGTGCACCGCGTGCCCAAACTCGCAAGAATACAGCGATCTCAAAATGGCCGCCTCGCGTCTCAACACGTGCAACGTGCTTCTCACACTATACACTTTTCGCACTCCGAAACTTCGCGTTTCCCACTCGCAACGCGTTCGCGAGTTTTTCACTTGATCGCTCACAAAACTCTCACAGTCAACGTGACTGGGCCCATAACCTATTGAAAATATACTAGAATATATATTCTCAATACGAGAGAATTGTGAGGATGGATCGAGTGAGAATAAATAATCGAGAAAAGATGTACACAATTAGATAACTCTTTATTTAATCTATTTAGAAAGTAAATGACTGTTCGATATATTCTTTTGGCTTTGATCGCGAGTATATAAAATGGACGAGACTAGACACGACTGTCTTCGATGGGAATCACGAAAGAACAAGATCGACAGCTCTTGTCGATGAAGCTCGACAAGATTCGTGCGCGGTCGTATCGCAAGAACGAAGGAGAAGAATCGGGTGTTACCGTGCGTCGTCGCTCGTCTTCGCGACTGCGCACTATCACGGCTGATTCGCGAGAACTTTATCCAATATTTTGCTTGCTCCGCACTAGACAAAATTCAATTTGTAATGAGGTTTATGATTTTTAGACGGATCGATTTTTTAAGTTTACATTATTTATTGGTTACAGCCGGTATGGTGGAAAAAAAATTACAATCAACCTCAAAATCTGATTAATTGACATTTTATAAGAATAATATATTATTTATTTATTTTCACTCTCTCTAGATACTATGCTATGCGATGTTGTTATTTTTATCGTGAAAAAAATAAAAGAAATAACTACAAATATTTGGAGAAAAGTAAATTATTTTTTTGAAAAAAATAACAGTTAACCTCAAAATCTGACGAAGTTTACGATTCTTTATCTCATCGTCGGACTTCCAATAATGATTAAAAAAAACGTAACCTCGATAATAACAGCATTTTTAATTGATGAAAAAACCATGAATCTTAGTTGTCTTAGCATTTTGTTTGCTATGCACTGGACAAACGCGATCTGTAACGAGGTTTATGATTTTTAGACTCATCGATGGAAGTTTTTGTATTCACAATCCTATTCGAGTAGTTAGATGGAGAAAAAAAATCATGAATCCTGGTTTTTGTAGAATTTTGTTTGCTCCGCACTGGAGAAAATTTATTGGTTATAGATGGTATAGTGAAAAAAATTACAGTTAAGCTCAAAATCTGATAAATTGAAATTTTATAAAAATAATATATTATTAGTGTATACATTTACTATAACTGCCTCGAAAATACCATGCTGTGCGATGTTATTATTTTTTTCGTGAAAGAAACATCACGAATACCAACAAATATTTGGGGAAAAGAAAATTATTTTTTGAAACAAATAACAGTTAATATCAAAATCTGACGATGTTTATGATTCTTTATCTCAGCGTTGGACTACCATTAATGATACAAAACGTAACCTCGGTAATAACAGCATTTTTATCATCATGCTGAAAATTATAAATGTCAGTTTTTTTATCATTCATGGGAATTGATAAAAAAACCATGAATCTTCCCACACAGCACAAAAGTCAGAAATACTTCCTCGCGAACTCTTTTTTAAGACTACTTCTAGAGCAACACGTATGATATCTCGCGAACGTTAGTCTGAAGAAGTCTGAAATAAGAATAACTTAAGAGATCTTCGGAATGAAATCAACTGTCAGATATCCTTAGAAGATATCTTTAAGATATTCCGTAAAAGACATCCAATACAAAGCCAGAAATACTTCCTCGTGAATTCTTTTTTAAGACTACTTCTAGAGCAACACGTATGATATCTCGCAGACGTTAGTCCGAAGAAGTCTGAAATAAGAATTACTTAAGAAGAGTGTAAAAAGGTCAACATAACCTCAAAAATTTCTTGACGCATTTTTCTCGGAGATGGCTTGATGAAATGAAAAAAGATTAGTGGGGTTTATGATTGCCTGCGTAATTAATGTGTACAGGTCATGGCCCCACTATATTCTTTTTTTATTCCATCAAGTCATCTCCGCGAAAAATGTGTTCAACGTTTTAGCTCTATCTCTCTCGCACTCACGAGAGCGGAAAGGCGGGGGAGGGGGTTGAACCTCCCCTTAAGAGATCTTCGGAATGAATATTAAAAAGTTATTAGAAATCGCATATTCAGATGAACTACGTGATAATATTTGTTCGGATACATATCAGAACCGTTTAAATTCTGGGATTTCACCACTGATATATCATATAAGTAAAGAGAATTCATAAGTAGTCGGTAGCGTAATAGGTAGCGTGATAGGTTCGCAAGTAGGATAGATAGGCAGGTCGCAGGTTCGAATCCCCGTGGAGGCAGATGAAATTGAAAGGATGAAATCGAGTTTTTTTCTAATTTTTTTTTGATACAGTCGGTCCAGTAACCATGTAAATAAATAAAAATACGTATTAAAAAATTTTGCAAACGATAGAAATAAGAAAAAAAATAATTTTTGATAATTCTAAAGGAACCCTTAAAAAGTTATCTTGACGATGTCTTGTGAAGAAATCTCGAAATAGTAGTCTTTACGATATCTTTTTTGAGAAGTCTGAAAAAGTTATCTCCAAGACAACTTTTCACAGATATCAAAATCATCCCTCAAAGAGGCGCATTCGACTACTTTCGGAACTTATTAAGATGTCTTTCGGAAAATGTATTCGGATGTCCAAATCTTACATAAGAAATCTACAGTCATAACACTTATTGCTTGCTACGCACTGGACAAAATGCAATCTGTAATGAGGCTTATGATTTTTGACTCATCGATGGAAGCTTTAGTATCCACAATCTCATTTGGGAAGTTGGTTGAAGAAAAAAAATCATGAATTCTCATTTTTGCAGGATTTTGTTTACTCCGCACTGGACAAAATTCAATTTGTAATGAGGTTCATGATTTTTAGACTTATCGATGAAAGTTTTTGTATCCAGAATCTAATTTGGGGATCGAGTTAAAGAAAAAAAATTAGAACCTCAAAATTAATAAAATTTTGTCCACTGCAGAATGAAGAATATTTGATGGAAGATTTTGTATCAAAAGATTAACTCGTGGAGTTAGTTGAGAACAAAAAAATGATTAACCTTAGTATTAATAGAGTTTTTTCCACTGCGCAATGATGATTCATTCACAGCCTATGGGAAAAAAGTGTACAGGTTTATGATTTTTTATAATGCATGGTAAATGTTGGAAAATCACAAATCCTTTTTTTTGTAGCACTTTTTCTGCTGCGCACTGGTCAAAATACAATCTGTTATGAAGCTTATGATTTTTAGACTCATCGATGGAAGATTTTTATCCAAAATTCAATTTGTAGAGTTGTAGAGATTTGTAAAAAAACATGAATCTCAGTATTAATAGTATTACTATTAATACTGAATTGTTCACTGCACAATGAGGAATAATTCATTCTTAGCAAACTTAGAAAATAGGGTTGAGGTGTATGATTTTTTATCATCCATGGTGATGAAAAAATCATGAATCCTAATTTTTGTAGCATTTTTGTAGCAAGCTTATGATTTTTAGACTCATCGATGGAAGTTTTTATATCTGTGGCTTTCCGGCAGAATGAGTTAAGTCCATTTTTTCAAAAAATGAGTTAACAACGGAAATCAGTCTATTAATTGTTGTTGAGAAAATGAAAGTTTATGGAATTCGTATCTCCCGCGCCTGCGTGCGCAGCTCGATGGGGAGAACGACAGTTTGAGCGGTTGACGGGAGGAGCGCTTGAGTGGACGGATGATACATATATATAAAGTACCCTTTCGGCAAGCATGAAATCACACTAACATCGTTTCTTTTCTATCAATAAATACATTTTCTTAATCGTGTTTCATCGACGTGTAACGTGTACGGATTAATACAGAAAACCATTCCTGCTCATCGTAATATCTCATCAGGTTATGGGCCCAGGACGTTCTGAGAGGAATGGTGTATTAATTAGGTATTTTTCGTCGAGTTGTTAAGCAACTGGTCAGTCGTACCGCGAGGCGCGTGGCAGCCATTTTGCGTGTCGCTCCGTGAGAGTGTCGAGTCGAGTGACTGTATCGGAGATGGCGTGTGCGGGTCGAGACTGAAAATGTCGGACGATATTTCGGTGAGGCACGTTGAGAAGCTCGATGGCTCAAACTTCCTCACGTGGAAATTTGAGATGAAGGCAGTGTTTCGTGCGGCGAGGGTGCACGGCGTCGTAGGCGGCGCGGACGTGTTGGCGGCCGATGCCGCAGCAATGTGGGTTGATTCACAGAAAAATCGGCAAAACTAGGCCGATGTGCGTACTGAAAAATGCAATGGTGATTCTTAAGTTTTTAACCTCGCTGATTTCAAATCTGGAATCAAAATTTCGAAAAAACAAAATGGCGGACCGGAAGTGACTATCTGCGTTACTAAAAAGAATCCGATTTGAGTAGGGATCGGTAAATTAGCGGTTTAAAAGTCACTGATTAAAAATCTCAAATCCAAATTTTGAAAAAACAAAATGGCAGACCGGAAGTGACTATCTGCGTTACTAAAAAGCATCCGATTTGAGTAGGGATCGGTAAATTTGCGGTTTAAAAGTCACTTATTGAAAATCTTGAATCAAAATTTCGAAAAAATAAAATGGCGGATCGGAAGTGACTATCTGCGTTACTAAAAAGAATCCGATTTGAGTAGGGATCGGTAAATTAGCGGTTTAAAAGTCACTGATTAAAAATCTCAAATCCAAATTTTGAAAAAACAAAATGGCAGACCGGAAGTGACTATCTGCGTTACTAAAAAGCATCCGATTTGAGTAGGGATCGGTAAATTTGCGGTTTAAAAGTCACTTATTGAAAATCTTGAATCAAAATTTCGAAAAAACAAAATGGCGGACCGGAAGTGACTATTTGCGTTACTAAAAAGAATCCGATTTGAGTAGGGGTCGGTAAATTTGCGGTTTAAAAGTCACTTATTGAAAATCTCTAATCAAAATTTCGAAAAAACAAAATGGCGGACCGGAAGTGACTATCTGCATTACTAAAAAGCATCCGATTTGTGTAGGGATCGGTAAATTTGCGGTTTAAAAGTCACTTATTGAAAATCTTGAATCAAAATTTCGAAAAAAAAACAAAATGGCGAACCGAAAATATATTTTTATCTTACTCATAAGCAACTTTTGCTATCAGAAATCAATATTTGTGTTTTGAAGGTTGTTTTTTATAAATTTTGAATGAGATTTGGGGAAAACAAAACGATTGTCTGGAAGTGAGGGAAAGTTTTCAAATAATTTCGGAAAATTAGTTATAAATCATTTTTAACGAATTTTATTGCTAAATACATTTGAAACAGCAATCGACACTTAACGAATTAAATTTTACCGAAAATAATACGTGCGTTACATAGAATAATTAATAATTAATAATAATAATAATAATATTAATTATTAATAATTATTCCTGATTTCAATATTAATCATAATCGTCAGCGTCGGAATCGCAATCGCCGTCGACAGAGGAATTGGTGGATTCTGATTCGTCACTCGTGTATTCCATTAATTCACCTAAACCATACTTATCGCGAGAACTATCGGTACAGAGCAAAAGTTGCAATGCTTCCGGTGATAAACTTTTTGCTTTTTTCGGATACTGCTTGCCCATGCTCGATATGTACGGATCTGAAGTTAAGAGGAGTCGATTGAAAACGTCTTGCATGGTCGCTGTTCTCGAGTGTTTTCGAGCAAAACACTCGCGATATTTTTTAATATCCTTGTTACGGGCTTCCTGTGCGTCTTCTGACATTTGCCCGATAGGAAGCAGGGACCATTCAATTATCAAAGGACCGTGAATCAAAACTTTGTGAACCGTAGTTGGCATGCAGTACCAAGAATACAAAGTTACGAACATTTCGGCGGTTTCAAGACTATATTGTTTGAAAGCAGTTACATTTACGGCAAAGCCACTTGAAAGAACTTGCAATATTATGTGGAATCTTTTCATAATATTCTCGTCCAAACCCAAAATTCTTGATGAAATTTGAGTATTTTCGAAAAAACGTCGCGCAGTGTTTCCGTCGTTACTGCTACCAAACCCTTGTTTCGGTTTATCAACATCAAGATGCAACTCTTTCTTGAATGCGGCTTGAATAACTCGTTTTCGCTCAGCAACTACTTTTTTTTCTTCATCTTTTCGAGTTTGCCACTTGTGAACACCGATTTTATAGCCGGTGTTCAAGAAGCACTCAAAAAAACGGATCCACGCATGCAACGTTGATAATCCAAGTTCGAGTCGAGTTCTGTCAAAGTCTACAGTTTTCATCAGCTCTATGTCATTAAATTGCGATGATGTAAGATTGCATATATAGCAACGCATTGCGGATTTTGTATTTGTCACGGAGTTGCAAACTTTGCCGTCAATCATAGTGAAATACAGCTCGTATTTAACAGTAACTTCCTTCCCGTCAATGAATGTCGTAAAAGGGGTGAGAAACTCGATCTGATTATCAACGTGTTGCCGTTCCTGAATCGTTGACGACACAGTTTCTTTTAAAAATGGAATTCTAATAGGGCGACAATACCGTGGAGATGAGGGCCTGGGATTTTTCCAAAGGACGAATTCTTTTTTTGAGATATCCGATCCTAAAATTTGCAATGGAGCTAAAGACGTTAAAAATATACTCGCATCAGAACTCTTAGCATTCGTAAACTTTTGTTTGTATTCACTGTGCCCAGAGCTTCCATCACAACCCCATTTACAAATTAGTCTTAAATTCTTCGATTCTTCAGGGCGCAAAGAGTTGATCACGTCAGTTTGCAACTTTAGAATTCTGTCGCAAGTGTGATCAATCAAAGACTGTAATTTCACTTCGGCTAAAGTCTCAGTTACCGTTATATCTGAAGGGTAACAACGGTTTTTAGCAGCAACGACTTTTGCGTACGATGGATAAATAGCAACTTTTTTATTTCTCAAAGATCGCCTGATGTCTATGTATTGCTGTTTTGTTAGTTTTGCATTTACAAAATCTATCAGTGCTTCATCTCCAGACATCTCAACTAGCCGTGGATCTATCGACGATTCATATGCTGTTCGGTATCTCGCAGCTCTTGAGGGAGATTTTGTTGTGATGTTTTTTAAAATAGTGGCAGCATCGTTTAATCCTGCAGAACTGAGTCTCATCCTGGTGGCCAAACTTAATTCCTCCACGCAATGCTTTTCACTGACTTCTAAAGCCCTTCTTTTCTTGGTACGTTCACTCGACTCTTCGAAACTCAATTTTCGAGGTCGCCCAGATACACCTGAAGTTGATGGCTCTCCAATTGGTTTCGTACAATTCTGAAAAAAATAGCGCGAGCGTTATACTATACATCTTGACCCATAACTCGAGTTTTCGAAACATCAATAAAATTAATTACCAAAATAGTTATTGAAGTTTGCAACCATTTTTCATTTTTTTTAAAAAATGCATCGTGGCTTCTGTGCACTTTGAGCCATCTACTTTTGATATTACAAACTAATTTTTTTAATGAATCCTTTTCATTGTTGTCAATCGTGAAAGATTCGGATGACTCAAGAGTAATTTTTTCCTCAAAAATCTGAAGTTGCTCATCCAGGCACAATTTAAATTTCTCCTTAATCATTCCAAAAATATCCTGATAAGTGCACGTGTAATCCATGGCACGTGAACCTAGAATAAAACAAGTATGATAAACATTTACTAAAAATGAATGTGTTCATGGGAAAAATTTTAATCTAATTGTAAATGATAGAATAAATTATTGTAACATTTTGAACACCCGTTACATGAATCATGACTCTTTACGAATAGATCACTGGGTAGAAAATTATTTTATATTCCACAAGGACCGGCTGTTGTCCCCAGCAGGTATACGTTTACCTGCTGGGGACTATGCGCCCAGCCTGAACAAAGAAGCCAAGCGTTGCGCGACATGAGAATTCCGGTTCCCAAAGCCAGATATGCAACAATCTGCAGAATTTTTTTTATAAATTCTAATCTTAATAACATTATCAATAGGCTACAATGTTCAAAAGTCTGGGATCTCCTGGGATCACAACTATTTTTATACTTCTTTTGGAAAAATAAATTTACAAGCTTGCTTAAAATGCATACATTGAACACTCTTTTATACATACAATATTTTAAATTTCAAAAAACTATTTGACATGATAATATTCTACATACCTTCAAGATTATCTCCCATTTTACCGATTTGAAATCGGTAGCGTAGAACAAAATATATTTCACTTTGCGCGAATCGAAAATTTCAGCGTACAAAATCGCTACGTTCTTCACTCTCGAACGGTCGAGTTCAGACTGTCGTAAGTCGAGTACCGCGAAGGGTAGGGACCGGTCCTTTTACAATAGGGCGTACAAATACCTGGTCTTTGAAATGACAAACATAGAAATACGAAATGAGAACACTCAATTTTTGGGTTTTGCCGATTTTTCTGTGATTCTGCCCACAGTGCGCAGTGGCGGCAAGGAGTGCGTGGGAAGAGAAAGACGCGAAAGCGAGAGTGCTGATCTCGACGTCCATCGAGAGATCGCAGTTAATTTCTCTTATAACGTGTGCAACCGCGAAGGAAATGTGGGACGCGCTGTGTGGACAATACGAGCAAGCGTCGTCGTCGAGCAAGTTGCATTTGCTAAACAAATTTCACGCGTATCGAATGGAATCGGGCGACACGGTGGTGCAACATGTTGCAAAAATTAAAAACATGGCGTTGCAACTAAAGAATGTCGGTGCAGTAGTGCCCGATGACACCGTGATGGCGAAAATTCTTTCGTGTTTGCCGCCGAGTTACAACGGTTTTCATGGGATAACATTGATAGTGCGCAACAGATGATTCAAAATTTGACAGAGCGGCTTGTGCGTGAGGAGTCGAGGCACGGGACGAGTAGTGACGGGATCGAAGTATTAGCTGTGACAAATAGCAGTGGTACAAAGAAAAAAATGCAGAGCTCGAAAACAAAGAAGGACCTAAAAGACGTCAAGTGTTTTAAATGCCACGAGAAAGGTCATTTCGCGCGTGACTGCCCTCAGAAGAAAACCGGGAGTGAAAAGAAAAATAAAGATGGCGGTGGAACAAAGACATTTGTGCTCGTGGCTGATGTGAGAGAGAGTGGATCGACGAAGGCGAAAGGACGCGTCGGTATCCCAGACGAACAGTTGCGACGCTTGCTTGAGGTCGATAAGGCAGAGACCTGGCTTGGTGACAGCGGCGCTTCTCGGCATCTTACCTATCGGCGAGAGTGGTTCGAAAATCTTCGCACAGGTGTCAGTGGCTCGGTCGTACTCGGTAATGGCTGCGAGTGCAGTGTCAAGGGAGAGGGAGATATCGAACTCGAAGCGTTTGTCGATGGTCGGTGGAATTCCGTGCGAATCGAGAAAGTGTTATACGTTCCGGAGATGAAGAAAAGTCTGCTATCGTTGGGAGCCTGGGCCAAGAAAGGCTGTTTCATCGGGATCGACGAGGACAGTGTAACTGTAACGTTGAAGGACGAAATCGTGATGACCGGTGTGGATCTCGGTAACTCGACTTATCAAATGCTCGTTCGCGTGGTGTCGTCGAAAGAGTCGATGGAAGTCAACGTGTCGACAGCTGATCTAAAAATGTGGCACGAGCGTCTTGGTCATGTTGGTGCGCGTGCTCTCGAGGACATGGTGAAAAATGATCGTGTGACTGGCGTGAAGCTGAAGAACGTGGAAAAAATTTTCTGTGAGCCTTCCCTAGTGGATGAAGTCACCACTGAATCACGGTGATTTTTTACGGTGACAGAGTGCCCACAAAATCACCGAGATCTTGGTGATTTTAAGGTGATTCCACGGTGATTCTCACGGTGATTGTCACCGTCACAAAATCACCGTGACAATCACCGTGGAATCACGTTGGAATCACCTTAAAATCACCAAGATCTCGGTGATTTTGTGGGCACTTTGTCACCGTAAAAAATCACCGTGATTCAGTAGTTTTTCAGGGTGAAAACATCGTCACCCAATCCGCTAGGGTTGTCAGCTTGGAAAAGCACACCAAAAATCGTTTAAGGAGAGTTCAAGGTCGCGAGAGCTGAAACCGGGTGAGTACGTGCATACCTACGTGTGTGGACCGATTCAAGTGAAGACACAGGGTGGCGCTAGCTATTTCGTTACTTTTATCGACGAGGCTTCGAATTTTTACCATGTGGACTTCCTCCGACACAAAGATCAAGTGTTCAAAAAATTTAAAGCTTACGATAAAATGGTCGAAAATAAGTTCAGTGCGAAGCTGAAGATCGTGAGGTCGAACAATGGCGGTGAATACAAGAACAAAAGGTTTGCTGCGTATCTTGAAGCACGAGGAATAGTTATGGGAAATTCAGCGCCACACACGCCGGAACAAAACGGAAAGGCTGAGAGAGCAAATCGCACGATTTTCGAGAGTGCGAGAACGATGCTTCGAGCTAAGGATTTTCCCAAGATGCTGTGGGCTGAAGCCGTGAATACGGCTGTGTATATTCTCAACAGAACGACCCATTTGAGCAGAGAAAACGTTAAAACAGCATTCGAAGAGTGGACCTGAAGGAAGCCAGCGCTAGGACACGTACGAGTTTTTGGATCGATTGCATATGCGCATATTCCGAAACAATTTCGCAAGAAGCTCGACGACAAGGCGAAGAAGTTGGTACTGGTGGGATGCCAGGACGAATCCTCGAACTATCGATTGTATGATCTGAAGGAGATATCGATAGTTGTGTCTCGCGATGTCGTGTTCAACGAAACTGGAACTGACGAGAGTACGAGCGTGAGCAAATCTGAAGCAGAGTCGCTGAAACTGAGAGGAGAAAACGAGGTAGTCGAGTTGTCCGACGGATCAGACGTGGAAGCAGAGCCGGACGAGCAACGAGAGGATCAACGTAACGAGCAGCAGGGTGAGTCAGACGAGGGACAGCAGGGAGAGTAGACCGAGAATCATGGAGAACCTGTCAGATGTCAACTCAGGGATCGGAGACTGATTCACCGCCCTAGCAGGTTTCTGCACGAAATTGATTCAGTCGAGTACAAGGCACCTGCAACCTACAGAGAGGCTGTAAGCGGACCTGATGGGGCAAAATGGTCGGAGGCCATAAATCAGGAGTTACTCGCTCACGATGAAAACGAAACTTGGACTTTGGTCGACAAGAAGTCGAGTGACAAGCTGATAGACTCAAAGTGGGTGTTCAAGGTCATTCAGGGGTCATCAACCGGTGAGTGTCGCTTCAAGGCACGTTTGTGCGCTCGAGGTTTTCTGCAGCGAGACGGCGTAGACTACAACGAGACGTTCGCGCCTGTCATTCGCTACGACTCTCTTTGGGCATTTCTGGCGAAGACGACACAAGACGACACTTTCCTGTACGGCGAACTGGAAGAGAATATTTTTAGGAAAATTTCCGAGGGTCTCATCGTCGAAGGAACTGCGGAAGTGCGAGGTGACTACGTGTGCAAATTAAACAAGTCGCTCTACGGCTTGAAACAGGCACCCAGATGCTGGAACCTCAAGGTACTGAATTTTTAAAGAAATTCAGTTTTTCTCAAGGCAATGCGGATCATTGCATATTCAAAGGGTGCGTCAAAGATAAGAGTATTTTTCTGGCATTTTTTGTAGATGGTGGCCTTGTGGCTGCAAAGTCAAATCGAGTGCTCAGTGTCGTGTTGAACCACTTAAAGAGTGCGTTCAAGATAACGATCGGTGACGGGTCGCGATTCGTAGGTTTGCAGATCGAACGAAATCGTGTTGAGAAATCAATGTTTGTTCACCAATCCGAGTATGCTAAAAAAATTCTAAATAAATTTGGTATGCTGGATGCGAAAAGTTTGTGTGTGCCTGCTGATCCGAATGTTACGTTGAATCCGGTAGAGCATGAAGACGAGTGCGAGGAGTGCCGTATCGTGAAGCGGTAGGGTCCCTTATGTTCTTGGCGGTTGTCACTCGTCCCGACATCGCGTTCGCGGTTAATCTAGTCTCGAAGTACCTAAATAAACATAGTCGAGCGCACTGGATGGCAGTAAAGCGAATTTTGGCGTATCTAGTGGGAACGCAGGGTCGAGGTATACTCTACAAGAGTGGCGGGAACGAATCGGAGCTAGTCGGCTATAGTGATGCTGATTTCGCGGGCGATATTAAAACACGTCGATCAACGCAAACGGGTTAATTTCGTGGTCGAGTCAACTGCAGAAAATGGTGACGCTTAGCACCACGGAGTCAGAGTACGTGGCTGCGACAGCGGCCGCACGCGAGGCTGTTTGGCTCCGAAAATTGTTCGAAGAGCTTGGTTCGTGCGATGGTAAACCGACGGTAATCTGGGTCGACAATCAAAGCGCGATTAAGCTTGCGAAAAATCCCGAGTACCATAAGCGTACAAAACATATAGATATCAAGTTTCACTATGTACGAGAAAAAGTAGCTAGTCGAGATATCGAAGTGAAATATGTTCCTACCGAGCGCCAAAGTGCAGATATATTTACTAAAGCGTTGCCAAGAAAGCAATTTCATTTGTTGTGTTCTCTGCTAGCGATAACGAGTTCTCAAACGGTGAGTGTGTTGAGAAAATGAAAGTTTATCGAATTCGTATCTCCCGCGCCTGCGTGCGCAGCTCGATGGGGAGAACGACAGTTTGAGCGGTTGACGAGAAGAGTGGACGGATGATATATATATATATATATATATATATATATATATATATATATATATGCATACGTATATATCATAATTAAATCACAGAAAATTTATATATATATATATACACATACATATATATTAAAATAATTTATTTCAAGCGTATAACAGCCGTCTTGTCCGTTATGATGCTACTTCACCCATTCTCAGGTAGAGGCGCAGAGGCTGCTCAATAGTGCCGCGTGCACGCTCGGCTACCGCACGATGCGAAAAAAATCATAACGGACAAGACGCACGTTTTCCGCAGGTAACTCTTGTAAATTTCGAAAGCTTATACATTAAACTAAAGGCCGAGACTAGGAGCTTTGCAAAATGTGACAAAATATATAACTTTTCGGACCGTTGAAAATATAAGTTTTCAAAATTATTCAATTTTATTTATGCCGAAGGCTATACTACATTTCAATCATTTATACATAAAATTTAGATTCAACCGATGTAAAAATATGTTCTACATACCTCCAGAAGTCGTATCCATGCTGCAGAATTGAAATTAAACCCGTCACTTTAAAGTTATGGGTTTTTGAAGTCAGCATTATTTTCGTCTGTTCAGCGCGTGACACGTACACTCTTCACGAACACTAACTGCCAACTGACGCTGCGGCGCAGGTATACACTTAAAGGGCTTTCCCTTCCACAATAGAATGCAGTTACTAGTCCTCTACCTGAATGACTACTCAACTGACCCTATTTCGAAAATTTATTTTTTGGGGTTTTGGCCAGGTTTTTGGGCTTTTCTCCTACTGTGCGATCCTATGATGATCGAAACGTTCGAGAACTCTTCCAGTAAAACTCGCCGAGGATCAAAACCTCGAGCGACGCAAACGGGTTTCGATCTTTACCTGGCCCGATCTCGTTGGGCATAGGATGTTTCCCTCTTTGTTTTGCGTTACATTATATAGGTACGATCATATTAAAACGGCATTTTCACATGAAATAATAAAACATTGAACTTTAAAAAAATTGTTACTGCAAAAATCTCATAGATTACATATTATGATTAATGTAATCTTTTCAATGGAAACGTATTTTTTTTTAAATATTCTACTATTGAAATGACGATTGTTTTTGAACGCTTCATTTTCTTTTGTGCATGCAACCGTTAATAGTTAATTACGTTGCGACAATCTTTTTTTTTTTTTAATTTTAAGCCGACAATTATTTTTTCATCTTTAAATTCTTGGGAAACAGGAGTATTGAAATACAAATTTTTGTTAACATGATTAATTGCGAATTGTCGTAATTAATTTCTGCTAATTTCGTTGTTTTTCTAAATTATCATTTCCTGTTCTTCTTTTATTCGGATTTTTGCTTGACAATTATCACCAGTGATGAATGTAACGAAAAATTATGATACATACAGTCGATAGGTAAGCACTAACGCAAGCCGGGCTTTCGTAAACCGGATCAACAAATAATAACATATATCTATGTATATATATGTGGCATTCGACGGTATTTCGATCAAAATCTTACCTTGATGATTTCGACTTTCCTCTAAACTTCTCATGTAAATAAGGACATTCAAAAAAATTTCTCAAATTTTTTCGGAATTTTTCAGCCACGCGTTGTTTGGGTTTAATATTTTTTTTTTTGAAAAAAAAACGCGACAACTTTGTGAAATCTGAAAAAATGCGGAAAAATCTAGAAAAATATAACAAATTTTTTGGGCTTTGTTCCATAACGGAGATTTCAATACTCTATGAGTCAAATTCAAAAAATTAAAAACAAAAAGTTGACTCATAGAGTTTTGAAATCTCCATTTTGGAACAAAGCCCAAAAATTTTGTTATATTTTATTAGATTATTCTGAATTTTTCAGATTTTACAAAGAGGTCCCTTAAAAAAAAATCCAAAGAACGCGTGACGAAAAATTCTGAAAAAATTCAGGAATATTTTTTTCAAGTGTTGTTTTATATACAAAATTAAGAGAAAAATCGAAATCATTGAAACAAGATTTTGTCGTGTCATTCCACGACATTCCGATCAAAATCTTGCCTAGATCATTTCGATTTTCCTCGAAATTTTTGATATAAAAAAACACATTGAAATCGTTTTTGCCAAAGTATTTCAGAATTTTTTGGTCAGGCGTTCTTTGGATTTTTTTTTTTTAAAGTGACCTCTTTGTAAAATCTGGAAAAATGCAGAATAATCTAATAAAATATAACAAAATTTTTGGGCTTTGTTCCAAAATGGAGATTTTGGAATTCTATAAGTAAATTTTTTATTTTTAATTTGACTAATAGAGTATTGAAATCTCCGTTATGGAACAAAGCCCAAAAAATTTGTTATATTTATTAGATTTTTCTGAATTTTTTCAGATTTTACAAAGTTGTCCCGTTTAAAAAAAATAAATAAATAAATCCACAAACGCCTGACTGAAAAATTCTAAAAAAATTTGATAAAATTTTTTTTATCGTCCTTATTTATATAAAAAATTAAGAGGAAAATCAAAATCATCAAGCTAAGATTTTGATCGAAATACCGTGGAATGCCACATATATTTATATAATATATATAGAATGCATTCCGTGCGATTTTGAACGGTCAAAAAGTTGTCCACTCTAAAAAATTGACATTTTGTCAAATTATTTAAATATATGAAAAAGGGTAGTGTACATTTTTTCAAAATTTTGAGATCGCATTCTTTTTAGTTTTTGAGAATTTCATAATTTTCTGGGTACCGTTATATCTTGAAATTCTATATCTATATACATATATATCCATCATATGTACACCCCGTGATAAAATATGTATGGGTATAGACATTGTAGCGATGGACGTACGGAGAGTAAAATTCAGGTAAGGATCGAAACCGCTCGACTCTCGACGAGTTTTACTCCTCGAGGAGTTATACTCCATCGAGCCCATGCGCATTCGATCCTCGATGATCAACACGTTCAATGAGTTCCGACGGGGGATCCCATTGACTCAGTATACCTATATAGATCTCTCTGTATACGTATAGTAGACTGATTCACGAAATTAGATTTTTTTTTGAAATCTCCGATTAAATACTTTCGGGGAAGTGAAAAAGATGCCTGTTGAAAGCAGAGCTCCGAATGTTGATATATTTAGAAGCCTCCCGTCGGTAATTTAAATTTTAGATTTAAATGTTGCAGGAAAAAAAATTTCAAACTTTGAAATTTTTTACCTCGACTTTGTGTGGTCAATTCTTTAAAAATTAGGTTATTTACGATAATGCAATTCAAACTTTTTTTTCAAGAAAGATTTCACGATGCTTAGTAATAAATTTCAACATTTTTCCGGAAACTAAAAAAAAAGGAAATTTACTCTAAATTTAATTTTAACTTTGCATAACTTTCGAAGGAGTGAGTTTTTCAAAAAAATCTTGAGAGACCTTTTCTGTAAAGCGTTCCATTCCCTATAAGAATATGTTTCGCAGATTTTGGTACAGGGAATTGAAGTCGAGGTATGACATTTCAAAGTATAAACTTTTTTTTTCCTGTATTATTTAAATGGAAATTCGTGATGAGAGATCTCAAAATATTAATATTAAGATCTCTGCTTATATACGTATATATACGCCCGTTCATTCCTGTGCGCCCCGTGTTAATGTATATAGGTATAGGTATAGTAATGATCACCATACGGAGAGTAAAATTCAGGTAAGGATCGAAACGTCCCGCCTCGTGAAAGGTTTCGATCCTCACACTCGGTATACCTATATATATCTCTGTCTCGCTTCCTCGCTCTATATCTCTCCCTCTCTATATCTATATACATATATATCCACGCTTATTCCTGTACACCCTGTGATAATATATATAGGTATAGACATTGTAGCGATGACCGTACGGAGAGCAAAATTCAAGTAAGGATCGAAACCGCTCGACTCTCGACGAGTTTTACTCCTCGAGGAGTTACCCTAGCGGATTGGGTGACGATGTTTTCACCCTGAAAAACCACTGAATCACGGTGATTTTTTACGGTGACAAAGTGCCCACAAAATCACCGAGATCTTGGTGATTTTAAGGTGATTCCAACGTGATTGTCACGGTGATTTTGTGACGGTGACAATCACCGTGAGAATCACCGTGGAATCACCTTAAAATCACCAAGATCTCGGTGATTTTGTGGGCACTTTGTCACCGTAAAAATTCACCGTGATTCAGTGGTGACTTCATCCACTAGGGTATACTCCATCGAGCCCATGCGCATTCGATCCTCGGCAATCGACCCGTTTAATGAGTTCCGACGGGAGATCCCATTGAATCAGTATACCTATATATATATCTCTCTGTATACGTACATATTAGACTGATTCACGAAATTAGATTTTTTTTTTTTGAAATCTCCGATTAAATACTTTCGGGGAAGTGAAAAATATGCCTGTTGAAAGCAGAGCTCCGAATGTTGATATATTTAGAAGTCTCTCATCGTTAATTTAAATTTTAGATTTAAATGTTGCAGGAAAAAAAATTTCAAACTTTGAAATTTTTTACCTCGACTTTGTGTGAACTACTGTTGGTCATTTCTTTAAAAATTAGGTTATTTACGATAATGCAATTCAAACTTTTTTTTCAAGAAAGGTTTCACGATGTTTAGTAAAAAATTTCAACATTTTTCCGAAAACTAAAAAAAAAGGGAAATTTACTCTAAATTTAATTTTAACTTCGCATAACTTTCGAAGGAGTGAGTTTTTCAAAAAAATCTTGAGAGACCTTTTCTGTAAAGCGTTCCACTCCCTATAAGAATATGTATCGCAGATTTTGGTACAAGGACGTGAAGTCGAGGTATGACATTTCAAAGTATAAACATTTTTTTCCTGTATTATTTAAATGGAAATTCGGGATGAGAGATCTCAAAATATTAATATTGAGATCGCTGCTTATATATGTATATATACGCCCGTTCATTCCTGTGCGCCCCGTGTTAATGTATATAGGTATAGGTATAGTAATGATGACCATACGGAGAGCAAAATTCAGGTAAGGACCGAAACGTCTCGTCTCGTGAGAGGTTTCGATCCTCAGGCTTAGTATACCTATAATATATCTCTGTCTCGCTCCCTCGCTCTATATCTCTCTCTCTAAATATCTATATACATATCTATCCACGCTTATTCCTGCACACCCCGTGATAATATATATAGGTATAGGCATTGAAATTGGATAATTGGATGATTTTGGATAACTTTTGAAGGATTTTTTTGAAAAATCTTAAGACCTTTTTTGTAGAGCATTCCATTCCATAAAAAAAAAGCATCCCAAATTTTCGTACATTGACTTAAAGCTGCGGTATAAAATTTCGAAATTTTTTTTCCTCTATTATTTAAATGGAAAATTAAAATTCACGATGAGAGACCTCAAAATATTAATATTAAGAGCTCTGCTTATATATATATAATATATAAGCAGTGCTTATATATATATATATTTTTTTTTTTATTGTGCATTTCCCCCCGTCTAGAGGCTTTCGCTTATTACAGGGTCGGCCCGGGTCAGTAGCTAGTCCCCCCTGAGGATCTGGTCCGGATCAGTAACCAGATCCCCATGCGGCCGCATCCGACTTCCCCCTCTATAGCGTATTTGCTATGGAAATTAATTTCCATAGACACAGGGAAACTGCGGAAAACGTGTGTCACTATAGCCGGTCCTGAGTTCGCTTTCCGATGCCGGAGCTACGTCACGTTTCGTCGAGAAATTGTAAACATGGACTACAGCTATATACATGTGACTCACACCTGTACGAGTACTTGTGTAGGCCACATATATATATCTGGTGCTTGTCACGCCCATCTTTTTATTTCTCGACGAAACTACGGCACAGGGAATCGAACCCAGGACCTCCCGATGCTCTGGTTTAGAGGCGAGCACGCTAGCCACTACACCAGAGTACCGGTTATGTGCTTATATATATATATGCTTATATATATATATATAATATATAAGCAGAGCTCATCTTAATATTAATATTTTGAGATCTCTCATCAGAAATTTCCATTTAAATAATACAGGAAAAAAAAATTTTAAACTTCGAAATGTCATACCTCGACTTCAAGTCTCTGTACCAAAATCTGCGATACATATTCTTACAGGAAATGGAACGCTTTACAAAAAAGGTCTCTCAAGATTTTTTGAAAAACTCACTCCTTCGAAAGTTATGCAAAGTTAAAATTAAATTTTCAGTAAATTTCCCTTTTTTTAGTTTCCGGAAAAAGTTTGAAACTTATTACTAAATATCGTGAAATCTTTCTTGAAAAAAAAGTTTGAATTGCATTATCGTAAATAACCTAATTTTTAAAGAAATGACCAACAGTGGTTCACACGAAGTCGAGGTAAAAAATTTCAAAGTTTGAAATTTTTTTCCTGCAACATTTAAATCTAAAATTCAAATTAACGACGGGAGACTTCTAAATATATCAACATTCGGAGCTCTGCTTCCAACAGGCATCTTTTTCACTTCCCCGAAAGTATTTAATCGGAGATTTAAAAAAAAAAAAATCTAATTTCGTGAATCAGTCTAATATATACGTATACAGAGAGGTATATATAGGTATACTGATTCAATGGGATCTCCCGTCAGAACTCATTGAACGGGTCGATCGCCGAGGATCGAATGCGCATGGGCTCGATGGAGTATAACTCCTCGAGGAGTAAAACTCGTCGAGAGTCGAGCGGTTTCGATCCTTACCTGATTTTTGCTCTCCATACGGTCATCGCTACAATGTCTATACCTATATATATTTTCACGGGGTGTACAGGAATAAGCGCGGATATATATGTATATACGTATAGAGAGAGAGATATAGAGCGAGGGAGCGAGACAGAGATATATATAGGTATACCGAGTGTGAGGATCGAAACCTCTCACGAGGCGAGACTTTTCGATCCTTATCAGAATTTTGCTCTCCGTATGGTCATCGTTACTACCCTAGCGGATTGGGTGACGATGTTTTCACCCTGAAAAACCACTGAATCACGGTCATTTTTTACGGTGACAAAGTGCCCACAAAATCACCGAATCTTGGTGATTTTAAGGTGATTCCAACGTGATTCCACGGTGATTGTCACGGTGATTTTGTGACGGTGACAATCACCGTGAGAATCACCGTGGAATCACCTTAAAATCACCAAGATCTCGGTGATTTTGCGGGCACTTCTTTTAAAAAATGAGACTATTTTTTTAATTCGCAATCTCCAATTAATAACCTTCAGGGAAGTAAAAAAAGATTCGTGTTTAAAGCAGAGCTCTGAATATTAATATTTAGAGGTCTCTCGTCGCAAATTTATTTTTTATATTTAAATGACACAGGAAAAAAAAAGTCGACCTTTGAAATTTTCCACCTCGGCTTCAAATCAATATACCAAAACGAGCGATGCATGTTCTTGTAGGGAATTGAACGTTCTACAGAAAACGTTCCCCATGATTTTTCGATAAACACTCTCCTTCAAAAGTTATTCACGTTCTAATAGAAATGTATATTAGACTGTGAATATGTGGCTGTTGGCTATTTCTACTGTTGGCTATTTCTTTAAAAATTAGGTTATTTATGATAATGCAATTTGAACGTTTTTTTGAAGAAAGATTTCACGATATTTAGCAATAAGCTTTAACATTTTTCCGGAAACTAAAAATAAAAGGAAAATTTATTATAAATTCAATTTTACCTTTGAACAATTTTTAAAGGAGTGAGTTTCTTCAAAAGTTTCTAAACATTTTTCAAACAAATTTTCCAAAAATTTGTAAATTTTATTTTCTTTTATAAATTTAAACGTTGTTTGCGATAAAAATGTGAAAAAAGCTCAAAAAAATATTTTCTCATTTTAATGGTGATAACGAAGTGTTTAAGGGCAATAAACATGATTCTTCAATTTTTTTCAAAAATTCGATTGCTTGAAACTCGAAACAAAAAAAAACATTCGATAGATCAAATTGAAACTTTACAGTGTCTTTGTGGGTATGTTGAGCTGTAAAAGTTACGCTCAACATTGGTCGTTTTATCAATATTTTTAATTTTGCCTTTTATTTCCAAAAAAAAACAATAAATAGCCTTTTTTCTCCTGTTTTTTTCAAATTCATGGCAAAAATGGGAAAATTGTTTTTTTCAAAAAACTATTGACATTTTTTTCAGAGCATTAATTTAAGTTTGTGAGACGCTCCTTCTGATTGATGTGCGATCATTGGTTGCTGAGATATCAATGGTTGAATACAAAAGGATCTTCTTTCATTAAAAGTCCAATATCTCAGCGAAAAATGGTCACAGCGAGGACTCAACAAAAAGCAAATTGAAGTTAAATAAACAAGCTATTCGGTTCATGTAATAATTTTGCTGGAAAATTTTTTTCCAAGTAACTGCATTAAAAAAAAAAGATTGGTTTGCCTTACTACCCTAGCGGATTGGGTGACGATGTTTTCACCCTGAAAAACCACTGAATCACGGTGATTTTTTACGGTGACAAAGTGCCTACAAAATCACCGAGATCTTGGTGATTTTAAGGTGATTCCAACGTCATTCCACGGTGATTGTCACGGTGATTTTGTGACGGTGACATTCACCGTGAGAATCACCGTGGAATCACCTTAAAATCACCAAGATCTCGGTGATTTTGTGGGCACTTTGTCACCGTAAAAAATCACCGTGATTCAGTGGTGACTTCATCCACTAGGGTATTTCTCAGGATTGCGTAAAACCTATAGTTTCGAAATTTTTTTGGCTGAAAGATTTTAAAACTAGAAACTTGAATTTTCAAAATACTTTTTCAATGCCTCAATTGGACAATTTTTCACTGAGATACGGCATTGTTAAAAACCACTAAAAAATTGGAAAATTTGTTGATCGCTTAATTCTTTTCAGTATATATAAATACACATATATAGATATATATATAGATATACTAGGGTCCGTGCGGCTCGGGCGCTACGCGCCCTCGCGTCGTAGAGGTTCAATTCTAACCCAAACCTCAACTCCCGCCCACCGCCTTTCCCCACCCCTACGCGCCCCCGTCCCATCCCCGCCGCCCCAACCCTCTGCTCGATTCTCTATTCCATGGCCAACTTCACCTCGCTCTATTTTCGATTCCATAGCCAACTTCACCCCGCTCGATTCCCGATTCCATGGCCAACTTCACCCCGCTCGATTCTCGAATCCATGGCCAACTTCGCCCTCGCATCGTAAAGGTTTGGGTTTGGGTTCCGAGGTTTGGGTTCTCGATTCGTGTACACGGCGGCAGCGGCGGCAGCGGCGGCGGCGGCGGCGAAATATTTATATAATGTAGAGAGATATATATATATATACTAGGGTCCGTGCGGCTCGGGCGCTACGCGCCCTCGCGTCGTAGAGGTTCAATTCTAACCCAAACCTCAACTCCCGCCCACCGCCTTTCCCCACCCCCACGCTCCCCCGTCCCATCCCCGCCACCCCAACCCTCTGCTCGATTCTCGATTCCATGGCCAACTTCACCTCGCTCTATTTTCGATTCCATAGCCAACTTCACCCCGCTCGATTCTCGATTCCATGGCCAACTTCACCCCGCTCGATTCTCGAATCCATGGCCAACTTCGCCCTCGCATCGTAAAGGTTTGGGTTTGGGTTCCGAGGTTTGGGTTCTCGATTCTTGTACACGGCGGCAGCGGCGGCAGCGGTGGCGGCGGTGGCGGCGGCGGCGAAATATTTATATAATACTAGCGCACGCGCGCGCTTCGCGCACGCCAGCTTGTCAGATATCTATTGTTAAAAAAGATTGGAGTGAATTTGAGGTTATGTGAAAATTAGGCAAAATAAAAATGCTCAATTTCATTTGCAAGAATTTCTCAAATTTCTTAAAAATATTTTCAGTTTTTTTCTCAATACTCAATGTTCAAGACTAATGTTTGGTACTCTATTTGTTAACACATTATGCCTTGACACATTAATAGATTCAATGAAAAAAAAATGGTATTTCGAAGAAAAAAAAATGTATCTCAAAAAAGTGTAAAAGTGTTCAATATTTTCTAAAATTTTTATTTAATTTCTTCCAATCTTTAAAATTTCCTTCGATTTTCATGTAATTTCTTCAAATCTTCGAAATTTTCCTCCGATTTTTATGTAATTTCTTCAGAAATCTTCAACATTTTTTCAGATTTTTATGTAATTTTTTCAAATCTCCAAAATTTCCTCAGATTTTTATGTAATATCTACAAATCTTCAGAATTTCCTCAGATCTTATGTAATTGCTTCTGATCTTCGAAATTTCCTCAAGTTTTTATGTAGTTTCTCTAAATCTTCAAAATTTCCTCAGATTTTAATGTGGTTTTTTCAGAAATCTTCAAAATTTCTTCGGATTTTCATGTAATTTCTTCAAATCTTCAACATTTCTTCAGATTTTCATGTAATTGCTTCACATCGTCAAAATTTCCTCAGATTTTTATGTAATTTCCTCAAATCTTCGAAATTTCCGTTAATTTTTATGTAATTAATTTAAATCTTTAAAGTTTCCTCAGATTTTTATGAAATTTCTTCAAACCTTCAGAAGTTACTCAGATTTTTAATTTCTACAAATCTTTAAAATTTCCTCTGATTTTCATGTGATTTCTTTAAGTTATCAAAATTTCCTCCGATTTTTATGTAATTTCTTCAAGTCTTGAAAATATCCTCAGATTTGTATGCAATTTCTTCAAATCTTCAAAATTTCCTCAGATTTTAATGTAATTTCTTAAAATCTTCAACATTTCTTCAGATTTTCATGTAATTTCTTAAAATTTCCAAAATTTACTTAGATTTTTATGTAATTTTCTCAAATCTTAAGAATTTCCTCAGATTTTTATGTAATTTCTTCAAATCTTCAAAATTTTCTCAGATTTTAATATAATTTTTTCAAACCTTCAAAATGTCCTCAGATTTGTGGGTTATTTCTTCAAATCTTCAAAATTTCCTCAGATTTTTTATTTCTTTTAATCTTCAAAATTTCCTCAGATTTTGATGTAAGTCCTTCACATCGTCAAAATTTCCTCAGATTTTTATGTAATTTCTTCCAATCTTCGAGATTTTCGCTAATTTTTATGTAATTTCTTCAAATCTTCAAAGTTTCTTCAGATTTTTATGCAATTATTTCAAATCTTCAGAAGTTACTCAGATTTTTAATTTCTACAGATCTTTAAAATTTCCTCAGATTTTTTATTTCTTAAATTTTTAGGTCATTTCTTTAAATCTTTAATATCTTCTCAGATTTTTATTCAATTTCTTCAAATCTTCAAAATTTCCTCTGATTTCCATGTAATTTCTTTAAATATTCAAAATTTTCTCCAATTTTTATGTAATGTCTTCAAATCTTGAAAATATCCTCAGATTTGTATGCAATTTCTTAAAATCTTCAAAACTTCCTCAGATTTTAATGTCATTTCTTAAAATCTTCAACATTTATTCAGATTTTCATGTAATTTCTTAAAATCTCCAAAATTTACTTAGATTTTTGTGTAATTTCTTCAAATCTTCAAAATTTCCTCAGTTTTTCAATTTCTTCAAATCTTCAAAATTTCCTAGATTTGTGTGCAATTTCGTCAAATCTCCCAAATTTCCTCAGATATTCATGTAGTTTCTGCAAATCTTCAAAATTGTCCTCAGATTTTCATGTAATTTCTTCCCATCGTCAAAATTTCCTCAGATTTTTATGTAATTTCTCCAAATCCTCGAAAATTCCGCATATTTTTATGTAATTTCTTCAAATCTTCAAAGTTTCCTCGGATTTTTATGTAATTTCTTCAAATCTTCAGAAGTTACTCAGATTCTTACTTTCTACAGATCTTCAAAATTTCCTTACATTTTTAATTTCTTAAATTTTTATGTCATTTCTTCAAATCTTCAATATTTTCTCAGATTTTTATTCAATTTGTTCAAATCTTCAAAATTTCCTTTTATTTTCATGTAATTTCTTTAAATATTCAAAATTTCCTCCGATTTTTATGTAATTTCTTCAAATCTTGAAAATATTCTCGAATTTTGGGCAATTTCTTCGAACCTTCAAAATTTCCTCAGAATTTTATGTAATTTCTTCAAAAATCTTCAAAATTTCTTCCGTGTTTAATGTAATTTCTTTAAATTTTCAACATTTCTTCAAATTTTCATGTAATTTCTTCAAATCTTCAACATTTCCTCAGATTTTCATGTAATTTCTTTAAATCTCTAGAATTTCCTCTGATTTTTATGTTATTTCTTCCAATCTTCAAAATTTCCTCAGATTTTTATGTAATTCCTTCAAATCTTCAAAATTTCCTCGGATTTTTCATTTCTTCAAATTTTCAAAATTTCCTCAGATTATCAATTACTTCAAATCTTCAAAATTTCCTCAGATTTTTATGTAATTTCTTCAGAAATCTTGAAAATTTCTTTAGATTTTTATGTAATTTCTTAAAATCTCCAAAATTTCCTCAGATTTTTATGTAATTTCTCCGAATCTTCAAAATTTCTTTAGATTTTTTTGTAATTTCTCCAAATCTTCAAACTTTCCTCAGATTTTAATGTCATTTTTTTAAATCTTCAAAATGTCCTCAGATTTATATGCAATTTCTTCAAATCTCCCAAATTTCCACAGATTTTTATGTAATTTCTGCAAATTATCAAAATTTCCTCAGGGTCTCACTAATTTCTTCAAATTTGGGGACATTTCTTCTGACCGGGCAGCACTGTATCTGTAACGCAAAAAAAAACCAACAATTATTTATTCAGTTAAGATTTATAAATTAAAAAAAATTTTGTTTGGCATTTTCACCATTCGTTGACCATCCGTTGAACATTCGTTGTTTTATTTGTAAAATCTCCGCTATTTTATTATTTGTCAATAAATATTAACATCCGTAGAATGCGCGAGAACCACAGCCATACTGGATCTGAATTTTTATTAGTTTTTCGTTTTAATGAGCCGTTATATAGATATCAGAGTCGCCAACGATATATCTACTGTTCGAGGAGTTCCGTTCGCCTGATATTTTTATATATAAAAGTGTTTAAAATAAAAAATTTAAATTGTTTTATGTATTTCGAGAGTGTATTTATTAAGCTCGACGAATTTGATATCAGTATCTAAAACAATACGACCGTAAAAAATTTACAAAAATATCACTTTTTTTTAACATCTAAATCAGAATGATACCTTAAGGAACCGAATTGTGAACGTGATTGAATTTTTTGGTACTTACCACAGTTTCTTTGAATTTCCGTGATCATATTTGTCACTAATCCGTAATTTTTATTCAGCTTTGTGCAGTTTTATCGATACACTCCCCAGTCAATTTGTCAAGCAAACTCGTAACGGCCATGAATATTTATTTCCACGAATTTATATTAACCGGCATCTTGGCTATCGAGAACTTGTTAGAAGTAAATGGTTCGGTAGGAAGAAAGATCGGAATAAATGATATTTTTTATTTTTTGAGCAATAAGCAACGACCTATCGACGTGTCAGAATATACACGTCAACTGTCAAACGCACAGCCGCTGACAGAACAAACTGAAGCTACTCACAACAGCGACAGCTTCAGTCTCATGCAGCAGCCAATCAGCGAACGAATAAAACGACCTCAATAATATATCGAACTTCGATAAAACGTAACACGGATCTTTTAGGGGCGGGATAGAGAGATATATATATATATGTACGCTCGTTTATGCCTGTGCGCTCCGTTTTCATCTATATAGGTATATGCATAGTAGCGATGACCGTGCGGAGAGCCAAACTCAGGTAAAGATCGAAACCCTTTCGCTTGGCGAGCGGTTTTGCTCCTCGAGGAGTTATACTCCGTCGAGATCGTGAGGATCCGATCCTTGAAGATCTTTTACCTGTCGAGAGCGCCGGGATTCAATCGTTGAACGATTCAAGCTGCCCGATCCTTCCGACTCGGCGCCAAGGTTGCCAGATTGGGCGATTTGTCGCCATTTGGGCTACCTCGGCGGCAAAACGGCGACATAAAATTGAGGGAAAGTCGCCTGTCGCCAATTGGGCTACCTTGAATCTTACGTTGGCGATTTTGGGCTACTCAAGTTTTTGAGACTCCGTCGGTGGAAATACTCCAAATTGAATATCGTCTGACCGATCATTTGGAAGTTCGAACTGGTTCGAACGAAATTATTTTTCAAATATGACCGCGGTTTTTTTTCATGCATGCGTAATGGCTGGCGCTTTGCGCTTTGGGGCGGCTGTCGGCTGAGACGACAACTACGCTTCAAGAAGGAAGCGGCAAGATTGCAGCGCTCCTCGCTTTTGCGCTTAGTATGAAAAATAAGTGCAGCCTCAGATAGAGGCCCATGCCGTGAGATTAGCTCCATTACTCCATGTCTCCATAGTCCATTCCATACACGGAACGACGGAACGGACCGCCGGAACTACAAAATATATTTTTTGAGGTTATCGATTCCGAGTAAACCGACAAGTTACTACGTAAAAAGTTGAGATCTATTTCATTCACATTTGAATTTCTAGTGTAAACTCGAAAGACAATTATTAAAGAGCATCTACGTAGAAATGGGGAAATACGGCAAATATGAAGAGAAATATAAGAAATCTTGGGAAGCTCTGGCGTTGTTTCAAGGTATTGTATATAGTACAAGATTGATATGTACACTGTAAAAAATCGACGGTGTTAACCCTAGCGGATTGGGTGACGATGTTTTCACCCTGAAAAACCACTTAATCACGGTGATTTTTACGGTGACAAAGTGCCCACAAAATCACCGAGATCTTGGTGATTTTAAGGTGATTCCAACGTGATTCCACGGTGATTGTCACGGTGATTTTGTGGCGGTGACAATCACCGTGAGAATCACCGTGGAATCACCTTAAAATCACCAAGATCTCGGTGATTTTGTGGGCACTTTGTCACCGTAAAAAATCACCGTGATTCAGTGGTGACTGCATCCACTAGGGAACTGCCAAAGTGTGAGTGGTTAAAAAATGCGGTGTTAATAATAACACATTTTTCTAGTAAAAATAACACTTTGCAAAGGGTAAAAAAATAGCCGGTGTTATTCTAGTAATTCAACACCTTACGGATTATCTTCTTTTTAACAACCCAATTTTGTGTATATTTTTGGAAAAAAAAAATTCAGAACGAGTGAATTTTTATTCTCCTTATTTTGGTGTCATTTTTGTATCAGCTTGGATTTATTTTTACCCCATAACCCGTGTTGAAAGGGACACAATTTACACAAATAAAGATCGATATAACTTTAAATTGTGTGCTTCTGCTGTGCCACGAATCTTTGTTTTCTCTGCGAGCCCCACCACTTTCTTTTCCTGCACACTGTAAAAAATGTGGTGTTAAAAATAACACCACCAGTGGTCTATATACGTCCATCCCGTTTTGTGTAAAGCACTGACTTATTTCGGTGTATTTAAAAACACCGAATAAGTCAGTGCTGACTTATTTTGGTGGATTTAAAAACACCAAATAAGTCAGTGTTTTACCCAAAATGTGGTGTAATCAGCACTGACTTATTCGGTGTTTTTGAATACACCGAAATAAGTCAGAGCTTTACACAAAACGGGATGGACCTATATAGACCACTGGTGGTGTTATTTTTACACCACATTTTTTACAGTTTGTAAGTTCAACTTAGGCCCCCTAGCGGATTGGGTGACGATGTTTTCACCCTGAAAAACCACTGAATCACCGTAAAAAATCACCGTGATTCAGTGGTGACTTCATCCACTAGGGCCGGGCCAATATTTACACCAACAATAGTCAAAATGATTTTCGGCCGTGTTATTTCACATCTCGCGAGACCTTGTCTCCTCTGCTACCCCTACCATTTTTCTCTCTCCACCACGGCCAAGGTCTCTCCACCACGGCCAAGGTCTCCCCACTGCGAGTGTGCGGAACGGACCTACCCCTACGAGCCTATGGCCCCGGGCTCCTACGCAAATTTTTTTAAGTTTAATCCGGGAGGCGAACGCGTTCGTGCATCCGGCATGTCGACAATTAAGTCAAAAAAACCAAAACGTTCGAAAAAGTGCGGAGTGTCCAGCAGTGCGGACTCGGACAGTGACCCTGAATTAGTTACTGAGGAGCATGGTTCACATTTTTCATTACGAAAAATAAAATATAAAAATGAAGCGAGATGGGTGAAAATTCCGGGAAAAGAACCAGTGTCGCACCAGAATATCATCGAGACGGGTAAGTAAATTTTATAAAAATTTAATTATGCATTCTTTTTTGCGTGCTTTCTTTTATTACCTCAATAGAATACATTTTTTTTGTAAATAAGAAAGCTTGAATATTGATATGATGTTAAATTCTTTGTTCCGTGAAACACACCGGGAATGTTTTATTCACATTCTCGGCAGTCATTTTCACTATCAACGGTGTTAAATTGATTTATTTTTGTGTTTATCTCTTACTTCTCTGTATAAATCTCTTACTTGAAGTAGCGTGTTTCGCGGTAATCGAAATAAATTTTACGTGTTTTTAATAAATCCTTGGAAATTTGTCTCATGTTCATAATCAATATCATTTCTGTTATATCTTCGTATGAAGTGAAAAAAATTGGTAGCGTTTAGCTTTTCGATGATTAAATCAACTAAAATATAAATCGAATTAACGACATAAAAAGTGGAAATGACAGCAGCGTAAGAGAAAGTGACACACACCGAATGTGTCACTTTCTTTTATGCTGCTGTCATTTCCACTTTCTATGTCGTTAATTCGATTTATATTTTAGTTGATTCAATCATCGAAAAGCTAAACGCTACCAATTTTTTTCACTTTATACGAAGTTATAACAGAAACGAAATTGATTATGAACATGAGACAAATTTCCAAGGATTTATTAAAAACACGTAAAATTTATTTCGATTACCGCGAAACACGCTACTTTAAGTAAGAGATTTATACAGAGAAGTAAGAGATAAACACAAAAATACATCAATTTAACACTGTTGATAGTGAAAATGACTGCCGAGACCCTAGCGGATTGGGTGACGATGTTTTCACCCTGAAAAACCACTGAATCACGGTGATTTTTTACGGTGACAAAGTGCCCACAAAATCACCGAGATCTTGGTGATTTTAAGGTGATTCCAACGTGATTCTACGGTGATTGTCACGGTGATTTTGTGACGGTGACAATCACCGTGAGAATCACCGTGGAATCACCGCGGAATCACCTTAAAATCACCAAGATCTCGGTGATTTTGTGGGCACTTTGTCACCGTAAAAAATCACCGTGATTCAGTGGTGACTTCATCCACTAGGGGAATGTGAATAAAACATTCCCGGTGTGTTTCACGGAACAAAGAATTTAACATCATATCAATATTCAAGCTTTCTTATGACAAAAAAAATGTTTTCTATTGAGATAATAAAAGAAAACACGCAAAAAAGAATGTGTGTCATAAAATGAAGAACTGATACTTTGTTTCATGACACACACCGAATGTGTCACTTTCTCTTATGTTGTTGTCATTTCCACTTTCTATGTCGTTAATTCGATTCATATTTTAGTTGATTTAATATTCGAAAAGCTAAATGCTAGATATTTTTTTCACCTTATACGAAGATATAACAGAAACGATATTAATTATTTTAAAAAATCCAAGAATATTGATTCGGTTTTCACTTTGTATCATATTTTGACGCTCTTGCTCAAACCGGTGTCATTGCCGCTCTCGCTAAGGTCACTGCGACGCAGATTTCAGTTAATTCAGTTCGACGGTTTATTCGTTCTAAATAAGCAGCAAATAAATAAAAATTTCCGTTCTCGTGTATATGTTTCTCGACGTTTGAAATAATTTAGATTTGTTTTCCGTTTATCACCTCGATTCAATTAAATTTTTTGTCATGAAAAATTTAATTCAATCGATTCAATTAAATTTTTTGTCATGAAAAATTTAATTCAATCGAGGTATGGACCTATATCATAAAATAGCGGTGTAAAAATTACACCACCGGTGGTCTATATAGATCCATACCGTGTAAAGCACTGACTTATTCGGTGTTATAAATAACACCGAATAAGTCAGGGCGTTACACAAAACGGTATGGATCTATATAGACCCCTGGTGGTGTTATTTTTACACCACTATTTTTTACATCCTGCACGTTTTTTTTTAAACACACCGAATGTGTTATTTTTACTTGCGCGGAATCGTTTCACTTTTTATGACGTTAATACATCTATCTGATTAAAAATGTTAAATGAGTTATTCAAGCAGTAGTTTTTATAGATTGTAACAATTTAAAAAAAAACATCGTTATTGAATCAAAACATTGTAAACTTAATTAATATGAATATTTTTTATTTTTAGTGCAAAAGGTTTTTGATTTAAAAGAGATCAAAGATATAAAGATATCCGATGAGGAAGGGGTAATCATTGGACCAGAGTTGATCGATTGTTTTCCTTCAACAACCGTGCTGAAAGTCATTACGAACAGCGACGAGCTTAGAGGTTGGCTCGTTATAAATTGCATAATTATTCTTCCAATGTTTTTTTTACTTAACAATTTTTTTTAAATTTAGAATCCGACAACGCATCAGTGTCTGCGTATCCGAATCTCTTAGCTCCTGTGTATCGACTCTCGAGAGTATATTGAATTCTCCGACTCCACTTCAACTAAACGATTTGGTATGATGATGAAAATCATGACGTTATTTGTATAATGGAAAATATATTAATTGACACTTGTTTTCAGAACTTACTGGAAGACATCAAAGCGACCCCTGGCGGTATCGAGATCTGTGAAGAATACGATATCAAGAAAAGTCTCTGCTCAAAGTCACGACGGTTGCTCGTAAATATTGTGGTGAACGCTATGATAAAAAAATTTGGGTATCACCCATCGTCGGACGAAAAAGTGGCCTATGCTGAGAATATAATTCAGGAGTTTCCAGGGCTTAGAGATCCCGCATCATCCAGAGGATACGTGCGTATTTTTAGTATGCATTTTTAGTTTTCTCTTGAGTTATTCAATAATAATATTTTTAATCATTCTAATAGGAAAGTTTTTACGATCCAACCAGTCGAACTGGATTTCTCTCGTGGCGACCACGAACGGTCAATCGCAGTGTTCGGGAAAAAAAAAGAAATTCGGTACTTTAGAGGTTATTCCAGTACCTCCTAAAGAAGCGGAACGTGTCATTCCAACGATACCACAAACAACTTTATCTAAAGATGAATTGACCGATAAAATTGCGTTTCTCAATGCTGCATGTTCCAAGACTCAGAGGTCAGAAATAGAGGCAGCACTCAAGGAGACACTCCACATTCGTCGAGCGGATCCAACAAACATTTTAGAAACGTTTCCGATATTTTTGAACACGCCGTATTTGGTAATTAATTTTTAATTAATATTTTTCGTGGTTATTGTTTACGTGTAATTTCTTAACTTTTCAATATATTTTTTAATAGATAAACGTTGACTTCGCACTCCTGTATCCAGTTTTGTATCCAATTTTGAATTTTCGAAAAACGCGAAAATCCAAGTTGTACATTAAATTTTTGGTTCTATTTTTTTTATATAATACCTTGTACTAATTTTAAAAGATCCTAAAATTTTCAGAAGGGTGTTTTTTCAAAAAAATGAATTTTTGAATTCTTAAAAGTCGTGTAAATCCACGATAAATATTGCATTTTTGGTTAAATTTTTTTATATAATACCTTGGACTGATCTTAAAAGATCCTGAAATTTTCAGGATGGTGTTGTACTCTTTAAAAACTAAATTTTTTTGAAATTTAGTTTTAAAAAAATACAGTTTTGAAACAAAAAAATACCATCTGGTAAAAAATTTTTTTTTTTACCAAATTTCAAAAATGGATATTTTTTAAACACAACACCATGCTGAAACTTTCAGGATCTTTAAAGATCAGTCCAAGGTATTATATAAAAAAATTTAACCAAAAATTCAATGTTTATCGTGGATTTACACGACTTTTAAAAATTCAAAAATTCATATTTTTGAAAAAATAAAAAACACTTCTCTGAAAATTTCAGGATCTTTTAAAACTAGTACAAGGTATCAATAAAAAAAAATTGAACGAAAAATTTAATATACAACTTGGATTTTCACGATTTTAAAAAATTCAAAATTCTCCGAATTCATCATTTTTCAAAACTTTTTTTCGGAATATTTTTTTTTTTCATAGTCCCAAGTATACTCTTTAAAATGTATTCAGGACGATTTTTTGTAACTATAATGGTTTTCGAGATATTTTAAAAATGAACTTGACAGATTTGAAAAAATGGGAAATTTTAGATACTGGATAACTTTTGAAAAAAAAATGTTTAAATTTTTTTCCTTTGGTAGAACTTCGTTCGGTTAAAAGCGAAACCTTCCGACCAAACTTCATCAAAATCGAAAGGGGTCGATTCCAACTCTTGGTCGATTTGAAATGAAATGACGATATGTTTAGATCGTTGATGGAACGTAAAGCAGTTACGTATAAAAAAGATAATATAAAAGTATGTACAATACACTACTGTGATTTTACTGCTTAGGTATAAGTCACTCTTATTGTAGCGTATGTTTTAAGGATTTTAAAAAAATGTCAATGCCAAAAATAAATATTTTAAAAAAATATATATTGTTTCGCAAATCATAAAAGACTTGTATCCATATAAGGTATTTTGTATTATTATTATTCGACAAGTTACGATGATTTTGCCATGTACAAAAATATAAAAAATGTACATGTGACAAATAAAAGTTAAACGAAATGTTTGATGGTAAACGATTTCATTTACTTTTAGTTCTAGCATAAGAAATATTAATTTATACTGTAATTTCAACCTAGTTTTATAACAATGGTCGATTTGGTCTAAGACAATGCAATTTTTAATGCAAGGGAATTTGAATGCAAGCTTCACATTATAAAAAAAAAAAAATTTTGTAATGAGAAGCTTGCATTGAGATTATATAGCATTCAAAATTGCATTGTGTGTACGTGTGTAATATTTTTACACGAAGTAAAATAAAACGATGACACCTAAATGACTCAATATCACTGTAAAAAATATGGTGTTAAAAATACACAAAACGGTATGAACCTATATAGACCACTTGGTGGTGTTGAATTGGTGTTATTTAAAAAAAAATTGGAGTTGTTTTTAACAATTTGGTGTTAAAAATAACACCAATTTAACACGACCAAGTGATCTATATAAGTCCATACCGTTTTGTGTATTTTTATCACCAATTTTTTACAAAGAATAGAGTTATTTAGGTGTCATCGTCTTACTTAGTTACACATATTAATGTGAAAGTTTAACACAGATCGATACAGATCAACACTGTGATCATAATTATTGACAACTCTCATGTGAATATATTACACAAAAGTCATTTGAAAAGATTCTATTAAGTGTTAGAGTTTAACCTTTTTGTGTTATTATTTTACAAAAAATAGTGTGAATAATCGATTCAACAGTGTGTAATCTTTTACACAATTTGAGTTTTTGGTTTACACTATGTTGATTTAATTTTACCTTTCTTAGTGTCTTTTTAATACTCATATTAGTGTCAAGTTTTTACACTGAATTTATGGAAGTAAATACATAATTGTGTGTTATTATTTTACAAAAAATAGTGTGAATAATCGATTCAGCAGTGTGTAATTTTTTACACCAAGTTGTGTTTTTGGTTTACAATGCGTTGATTTAACTTTACCTTTTTTAGTGTTTTTTTAATACTGATATTAGTGTCAAATTTTTACACTGAATTTATTGTAGTAAATACATATCTGTGAGTTATTTCCTTACACCGTACGTGTTTGAGTGACTACGTTTCGTTATAATTTTTCACACAATATTGATGGAGGTTGCATCTATAGGGTGTACTTTTCACACCTATTTGCATCAAATAAATACACAGAAAAATACATCAAAGCATTGTTTTCGGAATAATATTCTTACACCGAATTGTGTTGAGTCGGGTGTTAATAAGAAATGCACCGAAAGGTGAGAACTTATCCGGTGTTGATAGAAAGTGCACTGAAAGGTGTGGACTTATTCGGTGTTATTTAAAAACACCGAATCTACACCGTGCATTTGACACCACTCGTTAACACCGTGCTTTACACAAAACGGGATGGACCTATATATACCACTCGGTGGTGTTAAATTGGTGTTATTTTTAACACCAAATTTTTTACAGTGTATATACCGGCCTACAATGTATTCGATGTTTACTATTCGAGAAAATAATGAATAGTAAAAGATAAAACCATAAAACCAAGTTCGAAGGCAAATATACAACGCTTCTTATAAATAAGTAGGCTTGTTGTGTCTAACAAACTGTTTTCATCCCCGAACTTCGGTGCAATTAAAAACCCTATCCGAATGCATTTTTTTTTTTTTTTTAATAAAAGGCTCGTTCGCTTTTCCGAACAAAAGAGTCACCGGCGCTTGGACCGTGTAAGTGCGGCACAGACAGTCGTATATGCCATCTCTCTTTCTCTCAGACGATTATAAGAATAGATTAGCTAGGAATTTGACGGTCTTTGCCAATTCCGAGCAAACTGAAATTGTCCCAATTAATCCTGCGTAAATTCATTCGATTCTGACCAACCTCAATCGATCTGAGCAAATCTTATAATTTAGCCTAATCGATCTCGGGAAAGACCAGACAAAGGCCCTATCGATCCCCAGTCGCGACTTTGCGAGCTCAAAATGAAAAAATTTATAAAAAGCAATTTCACAAAAAAATTTCAATAGGACATATTATATTTTTACGATGAATTCACCCTTCGCAGGATGGTTGCAGAAAAACAGCGACGATAATAATTGGAATCGTGAGGCGTACTGCAAACTTTGCGAAACTGCATTGCGCGCTCAAAAAACTGATCTGGAGAAGCACGGAAACACAAAAATGCACCGTAATAATGCGTCTAAGTTGGTGAAACAGAAAACGCTCGAATCCTGTCGCATCACTGTTGTTTCTGATGAGAATAAGAGGATCGACTTAAAACTGGCAGTGTACGTTGCAACACATAGCGCAATCCGGAGCATTGATCATTTGAACGATTTACTCGTTGATCTTGGCAAAAACTCAATGCTGGAATCGCTGAGAATGCATCGTACGAAGTGTTCGAAAGTAATTTTGAACGTGATCTCACCGGCTTTGTTAATCGATCTCGTGAACGATGTTGGGCATCAATCATATTCGATTATTATCGATGAGTCTACAGACGTGTCGACGCAAAAATAGATGGCCATCTGCATACGATATTTCAGTTTGTCGAAGATCGGTATTATTACCGAGTTTTTGGGCATAATACAGATTGTCGAAACCACTGCCATCGCTCTGTATGACTACCTCACAGGATATTTGAGGAAGATCAACTTACCAATCGAAAACTTGATTGGCATCGAGACGGATGGGGCGAGTAATTTATGTGGCAAAAGTCACTCGCTCTACACACTTCTCAAGGAACGTGTGCCCTTACCGCACCTTCAAATTGTTCGTTGCGTATGCCATTCCCTACATTTATGTAGTTCGAAAGCGTCCCAGGGTCTACCATCTCAGCTCGAGTTTCTGGTACGAGAAACCAGGAATTGGTTTGCTCAGAGCGCATTGAGACGTGCACATTATGCTGATTTATACAATTTGATCAACGACAACAACAAGGCATTCTTGAATCTCATTCAATTATCAGCGACTCGATGGCTGGCATGGGAAGGAGCTGTGAAGCGCATTCTCTACCAATGGCTGGAACTAAAAACTCACTTCGAGACCGTCGCTATGGCTATTGATCAAGAAAAATGCTATACAGCGAGGACGCTATGCGGCATGTACAAAGATCCAGCTAACCACCTGTACTTGGTATTTCTCAAGTCTGTTCTCCAAGACGTCAATGGGGCAAACATCATATTCCAAAGTACGCAGGAAGATGCACGGAAGATGCAGAAACTGCACGAAACTCTCTCAACGCTTGTCTTCTCCATTGCCAGCCGGATTATTAAACCGATATTTGTCGAAAACGCCCGGAAACGATTTGAATGCATTGAGGAAGCATTGCAAAATGATTTAGCTTTGCAGCCAGTGAATGAGGTTGATTTCGAAATAGAATTCACCAAAACGGTTGCTCAGTACAACTGGAGATCGGGAGTATTGGACGAGGTCAAAAACAGATGTCGGCAATATTTGTTCGTGCTATTGAACGAGCTTCTCAAACGGCTTCCAGGAAACATGTTCATTCTCAAATCGTCAACAAAACTGTCCCCGACAACCGTGTTGAACTCCGTAAAAAAGCTCACTGTCGCGGATTTGCCTCTTTCTTTACTCGATAATTCCTTGGATATTTCGGTGATCGAGGGTGAGTTAAGGAAAATTCCTTTCGTTGATTGGTCGGAAATGTTTACGGAAGAGGTGATGGCAAGTGCATCGGCTTTCTGGTCGAACGTGTTAATTCATAAAACAGCGGGAGGATCTCAGCCTTTTAAAGAACTGGCAGGATTCACACTGAAAATTCTCTCGTTGCCATGCAGCAATGCGGTAGTGGAAAGAGTATTTTATATCATGAATGCAACGAAGACTAAGCCGCGAAACAAAATGAGCTTTGCTATGCTCGATGCAATTTTGAGAATTCGCACGCATATGCACACGACAGGCACCTGCTGCAAAACCTTTACTCCGTTACGGATGATGTACGAAAAATTTACATCAAAAATGTACGATTCAAAGGCGACGGAAATAAATCAGGGACAGTCGGACAACTTCACTGATGATCTCGTTGAAACAATAACTCTGTTCGCCGATGAGGATGACGCGTAGCGCAAAAAGTACGGATAACGAACATATAATGTGATTTACGGATGAATATGTGATTTTAAGTTATTATATTATGTGATTTTGTGTGATCATAGAATTTAAAAAAAAGTTTCTATGTTTTAATATTTCGAAAATATAAGTTCCTATATTTGATTGCAATAAAAAAGTCAAATACCACGTTCAAATTCGTTCATAAAATTCATTGCTGTCGCACTCTAGCGGCGACTTTGGGCTACTTTGACCAACGTGCTCAGCCGGCGATTTTGGGCGACTTGGCGGGGGAAATTCGGCGACTACGCTCTGAGGCCATCTGGCAACCCTGCGTCGGCGCTCGTTCGAGGAGGGGATCGTCTCCCGAGTTTCGTTTGCCGTTCTTTCGCAGAGTTATATCGCGGGGGTATTAACTCGCCAACGAGTTATATAGCTACCTGCTCGGTACGAGCATGCTCACTGAACGAGTAAAACTCGCAAGGATCGGAGATTTTACCTGTTCTTCGGCTCGCTCGCGATTCGCTCGCAATCCCTGCAGAAAAGTGATCGTCCGACAGTACGATAAGGAGCTCAAAAATCTTGAGAAAATGAACGATCACTGTTGGTGAATAAAAAATAGTTTTCAACCAATTATGTAGGTTTGCCGTTTCTCTCATTTTCAGATTCAATTCTGTATTATCAATTTTCTTATAAATTATATTGCAGTGTGATTAATCGTAAGATGGATAAAGGTCGAGGATGTATTCCACGTGAACAAGACCTTGGAACATCCGATGTTGGCGGAGCTGAGAAATTCTTGCAGGTGGAATGGTAGGAGAATTTTTGCCGGGAGTCACGCAGATCGCTACTGTTTCTGCTTTACCTGGTATCATCACACGATTTGTCGGGCTTCCGGATATTCACTCAGGCTATGGTTTGGCTATTGGTAATTTTGGAGTTTTTTCTTAACGCTCACAAAGTCGATCGTTGCACAAGAAGAGAAATATTTTCAGGAAATATGGTGGCGTTTTACATGAGGGATCCTAAATCCATCGTACCACTCAGTGGTGTGGATTTTGATATCAATTGCGGTGTTGGTCTACTTTGTAGGAATCTCTTTGAGAAAGATGTTATTCAATGTTCAAAACTTGGAAAAAAAAATTGAGAATTTCAAGCTGGAAACAACGTCCAGTTACAGTGACTCGCATGCGTATATTGGAACACCACATTGTCGTTGAACTCGACGTACGACATTCTGAAGATTTAACTATATCGCAAACCTGTTTATTTGGCGATTTGCCAAAAATCAGGTACGTGAGACAAAATCAAACTGCAATTCTTGCATACCGGTATGTTGATTCTTCAAAACTTAATCAACTTAAAATCAGCCATCATGTCGATTTGTATTCTCCAAATTGTAAAGATCGGGTAATAACAATTTACCAACAAACTGTCTATCTAATTCTCTTTTAGATTTGCTGGAGTTGTGCAACGTTTGTCGGACCATTACATCGCACACTCTTTGCAGATTGGAGGATTCTGACAAAAATTTAACGATATGGACAAAAAACCGAAGTCATCAAATTCGAGAACTCGGATTGAGCCACATCTCGCGATTTATATTTGCACTATGTACCAAAACTAATGAGAAACCTATAAGGTTCACCGCACTGCTCAGATAACTTTCTCTAATGGCTATTATTTTTATCATCGAGGCTATCTATGTATTGAAATGATTGCACGATTTCTGTTCAGTTTCAGTTTCATTATGGGTGGAAAAATCAGGAACGACGTAGCGAGAGGGAGGCACCGGAAAAATTGAAAAACGACGAATTCATTGAAATAGGAAACGAGCTGATGTTGGCGCATAATCTTCATTCATATTTGCAAATTTGCCTCAGCTGTGAAAAATGGCTTTGAATATAAAAAAAGCGACGAAGATAGTCGACGTCGGCCTTTACAATATTACGCTACATACACCTCACAGCATTCAGGAATATACGCAAGATTAAGTAATGAAGCGCATCATGAAGGAAGATTCAATAAAGTCTTCGCTTGAAGCTTACGCCGCAGTTTTTGAGGCTCTGAGAAGATTGCGAAAACCTGAAAAGGAGACAGGTGAGGGAGAACTTTCAACTGATATAAGAAAAAAAAATTTTAACCATAATTTTTCAAGAAAAATATTTTCCCGAGCAAGATTTATTATCCTTCGTTTGCTTCTATTCAGAATTCTTGGAAGGAATTAAATTGTGGAGATTGAGGAAAACGGCATAACGTTCAATGATATCGTTAAAATATCACAATACCCTAGCGGATTGGGTGACGATGTTTTCACCCTGAAAAACCACTGAATCACGGTGATTTTTTACGGTGACAAAGTGCCCACAAAATCACCGAGATCTTGGTGATTTTAAGGTGATTCCAACGTGATTCCACGGTGATTGTCACGGTGATTTGTGACGGTGACAATCACCGTGAGAATCATCGTGGAATCACCTTAAAATCACCAAGATCTCGGTGATTTTGTGGGCACTTTGTCACCGTAAAAAATCACCGTCATTCAGTGGTGACTTTATCCACTAGGGTACATGCTTGATTATGACCGGATTTTCGACCGATCAACGAGGTTCTCGATTACACATACGATTGTCGTCTTTCGGAACAAATCAATGTTACGGAATCCCGCGTTAATCCAAGTCCGGAGAATAATTTATTCACAGTCGAAGAACTTCGTGAAAGACTCAACGACTAAAGAACGAGGTTGCCAGTGACGTAGTCCGTGAATAGCATTGACAAAAAATCGACGAGGTCAAACCTACAGTAGCTTTCTGCGTGAGTATCCAAAATCGGTGACTAGAAGAAAAAAAAATTTTGCAATGAAATTTTGCGCATTATTTCCGCACGGCTTACCATTAATTTTTTTACATCGCATTTTCCTTTTTAAGGAAGGCAAAATGCAAAATTCGATAATTCATCATCAATTGTTTGTTTTTCTTCTAACTGAATACTTCTACTTCTTCTCTATACATTCGTATAGAGAAAAATTGCCGCAGATGTTGAGGAATCGTGGACGGAATCAGCGATAAAAGCGTTCGATCGAAATTTGATAGCTCTAAAAGATCGCAAATGAATGCAATAGCATACGCGATGACTATCTATCAGTATCTCAGCACCTTGGAAAAAAGGACTAATACATAAAGGCAATGATACGGAGTATACAACGTTTGACGGACGGTTCAGAAACTGTTAGTCCCGCTCTACTGACGCTTTATCGTAATTTGGGGTTGCGAATGAATGCAAAAAACGAGGTATGTGGATAAATTATTTTCCATGATTACCGATTATTTCAATTCTCCGAATTAGAAATTTCAATAAATTGCCTGAAGGTGGCGAAAAAACAACGTGTTAGTGTTATGAAAAAGACCAAGGAAGTTTACTTGAAATACTGCGATTGGTATTTGGATCGCAACGACGTTGACAACAGTCATATAACTTGGCAAAATATAGCGCGTCGAGCCGAGAAGTTTGGTGCATCTTTGGAAATTGGAAATTTGACGTGGACGTATTTCTGGGTCTGCTCTGAAATATTCGCTCGAAGTCTTTGGCTCTTACAACGGCTTGGGCTCTTGAATTCGGCTTGGACTCTTGGATCGACTTGGGCTCTTGGATCGGTTTGGGATCTTGGATTGGCTTAGGCTCTCAAATTGACTTGATCGGCTCGGGCTCTTGGATCGACTTAGGCTCTCGGATCGGCGACGGATTAACGGATTCCTGGGTGAGAGAAAAAAAAATTATTGAAATCGTTCGAAGAGTCGAAAAATGAAAATTGTATATGATTATTCAAATTTGAATTATTTTTCATAGATAAAAACACATCCGATCTTTGCTAAGCTTTATCGTGAATCACAGCATGAAACGTTGAGCTTCGAATCCTCGCTATTGCCGTCGGTGTGCCCATCAAAGCCTTGGTGCAACGTTCTGCTATACATTAGGATGCCCTTTAAAGCGGTGATTCCTTAATTAAAATATGATTTTTTTTACATTTTTTGTGATGCGAAGTTACTTTGATTTCTATAAAATTTTAATCATCCAATCAATTTTTGCCAAATTTAATAACGAATAACCTCGATAGCTATACTAGTTCTGTACAAAGTTTCAGTGCAATATCTTTAAAATTGCAGAAGTTGAAGCGCTTGCGCTATTTTTAAAAAAATAAAAAATTTCATTCAATTTTGAGTCTCGATAGATTTTTGCCAAATATAATAGTAAACAACCTTCCATAATAATAATATAATAGTGAAAACAAAGCTTCCTTAATAAGGAAGGAAAAAGAAATAAAGCCATAATTTTTTAATGAGATTATCAATGAAACGTATTTGAGAAGCCAAATCAGTGCTAATTTTAAAAAATCGCGGTATATTTGATTTTAAGAATAATTGATAATCTTAAATATTTGCTCAATAAAATGAAAATAATTTTTTTTAGACCCGATCGTGCGAAATCCGTGCAATTCAACGCCCTGTGGGCAAAACAATCGTTGTCGTGAGGTAAACGGCCAAGCTGTTTGCTCCTGAGTCGAGAATTACATCGGTTTACCGTTGACATGTCGGCCCCGAGTGCGTCGTCAGTTCGGACTGCACGAGAAGCGAAGCATGCACGAACCAAAAGTGCATTGATCCTTGCATCGGAGCCGGTCGCTTGAACGCAGGTTGTCATGTCATCAATCACAATCCGATATGCAGCTGTCCCTTGGAACTCACTGGCAATCCCGTCATGAGATGCGACCCGAAACGTAAGCAAATGAAAAAAAATCTTCAATCATGGATGTAACGCGAAAAAAGAAAACAAAAAGACCAAAAGAGTGGTTTTAATTGCAGCGAACAAACTGGCTATCTTCGTGAATCCTTGTCAGCCTCCACCCTGTGGACCAAACGCCCAGTGTCAGGTGTTCAACGATGCTCCATCGTGCTCGTGCAACCCGGAATATCTCGGTTCACCGTCCAATCGTCGGTCTGAGTGCACGAGCACTTCTAAATGTTCGAGCAATCCCGCTTGCGTCAATCAAAAGTGCCGAGATCCTTGTCCCGGTGCATGTGGCTCGAATACCAAATGCCGTACGGTCAGTCACACCCCGATGTGTGTTTGCGTTCAAACAAGGGCAATCCATTCGCCGGTTGCACCTTCGACGAGAGTAAGAAAAATAATTCCTTGATCCTGAAATCAAGCCCATTGAGCTAATCATTTTGATTCAATCGAGTGAATAAAGGATCAAGATTTAAAAAATTGTTTGTACGCGTTTCAAATGGGAAACTGGTATGACCAACGATGAATCTTGATTACAGAGTTCTTAATGTTTAAAAAAATGTTTAACAATTGCCTAACAGCAAAACAATTCAATTTTCGCCAATAAATCGTCGAATATATTTAGTAGCAGTTTTTCTGGAGTCAAATTTGTAATTTTAGATCGGTTTCGATTAGTGAGAGCTCTTTTTTACCATTACAAATTTGAAAAAAAAAATTTATATATCCGTGGATTCATCAACGTGTAAACTGAGTTATTTATCTGTTAAAGCATTATTATATATATATTTTTTACACGAAATAGGAAGGGTTGGAATCCAGATCAACCTTAATTCGTACTATTTTCTCCTTGAAAGCTTGTACATACAATTTTCAAGATTTTGGGATTAAATATATCGGTAAAGTAATCAATGATTTTAGAAAATATTTTAATCCGCTTATATCTCCTCTTAGCCTGATTCTCAATATTTCTGTCGCCATTGCTGAATTTTTATTTTTGTTAAAAAACAGAACAACCTGAAGAAAACTTGCCTTCTGGACAATGAATGTGCGATGAATGCCGTGTGTCGGGGCAAGAATCATTCGTCGTGTCACTGTGGTCCCAGTTATTTCGGCAATCCCGAGATTACTGTGCGAGAGCGCCGAATGTATGAACGATGACGAATGTTCGCAAAATCTGGCGTGCGAAAACACACGACGCGTCGATCCGTGCTCCGAACGTTCGCCTTGCGCTCAAAATGCACAATGTTTAGTGAGAAATCACGTTGCCGTCTGTCGCTGTCCCGAAGATACATCAGCCAGAGATCCTTTCTCGTACTGCGAGCGTTCGCCATCTACGGGCGAACCGGAGTGTCTCAAAGACGTCGAGTGTCCGAACAAACTCGCGTACATTGATGAATCCTGCGTCAATCCTTGTCACGTGATAAGACCTTGTTTGGAAAATGCGAGATGCGATGTACTCGATACATCAGTCAGAATGATGGCCTGCACTTGTCCCGGCGGATGGATCACCGATTCCGATAGAATATGTCGACAGAGTAAGGAAATCAAAATTTAATCAAAGTCCGCGTATCGTTAAACAAATTGTAAAATTTCGAATGCCAAACATAAAATTTGTCCAAGCCAAAACCAACTCTATTTTGAATAATTTGAAAATATAACTTGTGATACTAAAATCGACAAAGCCATACTCGAGGGGCTATTCACTACCGTATGCGGTGTACAAGCGATTTCAGAATGAAGTCGATTTCACGTGATTCCACTGATTTCATGAAGTCTTTGTGTGATTTCAAAAGTCATGTGATTTCGCCCGATTTCAAGCGATTTCACATTGATTTCAATCATTTTGGAGCTCATTTCATACCGAGGTGGTTCAATGATTTCACGAATGAATAGCTCCTCTGCCATACTTATTCATAGATGAAAATTTGCGAAAGCCTAAAAATTCTAAAATCGCAGTATGCAAATTCTTATCTTTTCGTTCTTGCATAATCTACATTATAAAAAAACTATGTTTCCATGAATTGTTGGAACGTGCAAGAGCGACGACGAGTGTGATCTAAACGAGGCTTGCGTGAACAGCCGTTGGGATCCTTGCAATTGCGGTCGAAACGCAAATTGTCTCGTCAGAAATCATCGTGCGATCAGGGTTATGAAGGTACTCCATGCCTCGTTATCCAACCATGTCAAGCACCATCGGAGTGCAAAGTATTGCCAACACACCCGGTCAGAACGATGGTATGCGGATGTCCGAGTGGATACATTAGCAGCGGAAGTGGCACGTGCAAACTACCCGCGTAGTAAACAAGAATCTTTGAAAGAATCTTGAAAAGAATCCCGGATATGATCCGGAGCGGGACTCTTTTAAAGATTCTTTCCAAGACTCTAAGAATCTTTTTAAGATTCTTTCAAAGGTTCTTTCCAAAAATCTAAGAATCTTTTTAAAATTCTTTGAATGATTCTGTCAAAGATTCTTTCAAAGATTCTTTTATCGCATTGGATAAGAATCTTCAAAAGTTTCTTTGAAATAATGAGGTTTTTTCGAAACCTTACGAAAAACTAAAAACTGACCAATTCGAGTCAATTTTTGAAAAAAAAGAAATTTGAGAAAATCGAAAAACTTCATTTAGGATCAAGATAAAAAATCAAAAATAAAAATCACCACCATGGCCAAATTCCGCTTTAACACGGCGTCAATCTCAAACCAATATGCTCGTGTTTGATCGGTTCCCTAGCGGATTGGGTGACGATGTTTTCACCCTGAAAAACCACTGAATCACGGTGATTTTTTACGGTGACAAAGTGCCCACAAAATCACCGAGATCTTGGTGATTTTAAGGTGATTCCAACGTGATTCCACGGTGATTGTCACGGTGATTTTGTGACGGTGACAATCACCGTGAGAATCACCGTGGAATCACCTTAAAATCACCAAGATCTCGGTGATTTTGTGGGCACTTTGTCACCGTAAAAAATCACCGTGATTCAGTGGTGACTTCATCCACTAGGGTTACGATGGAAATCCTGGTACCGAAAGTGCCAAAAGTAAGTTAACCTTCTCGTTTGTGGAACAAAAAAAATACAATGAGTGACGTATAACCGTTATTGATAAGAAAAATTATATTTTTCGTTTTCTCAATTTTTTTTACATAATTTTTCCTTTCAATGCAGCAACAATGCAGCAACACCCACACATGCGTGCATAATGCGTGCGTACCAGCTTGCTCGCCGATTCTCGCCACTTGCGCCAAACGCGCCGAATGTTATGGAATAAATCATGAGGTAGTTCACAAACATCCATCAGGTTACGCCGGTAATCCAAGAATCTCGTGCAATCCACTTGGTTGTCGCAGCAGCAGCAATTGTTCAACGAACAAAGCTTGCATAAATAGTCGCTGTGGAAATCCATGTGACGCTAATCCCTGCAGCGGACGATTGGAATGCACGATTTACAACAATGTGGTCGAGTGTTCTTGCGATGTCGAATCCGGCTGTACACCAAGTGTGATATATGCGTTTGAATGCCGGAACTGCGAATTCATTGCTTGACCTGCCCTCTATTTAAGAGACTGTACTACCACCTATCTGAGTGAGACTCTTGCTTGTTGCGTCTCTCTCTCGCGGCTGTTCGTCTGTCGCTCGTCTCGTGTGTCACGCATGTCGGACATTCCCGTCGTTTATTATGAGTGCATTCCACTATCGGCTTGAAGTGCTTGAAGCGCGTTTCGATTCAGCAAGGTTTACAGACTGTTCCAATATTCGAAGCAACGCTGTGGCAGCACTGGCTAGAGCAATAATGAAACGCCTTCGTAGCACGCATTTGTTAGATGACGCGCGCAGTGGCGTCTGCTGTGTGGTCGCTTATAATTACGAGGTAATACATAACCTGGAAAAACGTGTGACAGCGTAGTGAAAGTATGGATATTCCATTACTCATAGCAATTTCCTCGCCCTTTTGTTATGCGCTCGGTTCTCGAAGCCCGTAGCATATGGAAATAATTTGTAATTTTTAATATAATTATTAAATAATTAACTTTTTGTATTAAAGCATATTTTTACCTTGCATGATACACTGAGAGTCGACAGATTGGAACAGAAATATTAAAACCAAGAATTATCAGAAGCACTGACGATAGAAATTTATTTTTTTTAAATCTATTTTGATACAGGTATTTATGATAATTCATGATAAATTCACGATATTATATCATGAATTGTTACAATCGTGGATCTGAATCAATAACAAATTGTTCAAAAATAAACAATAACAAATTATTTAAACAAATAAACTATAACAAATTGTTTAAAAAAATAAGAACAAATTGTTTGAACAAATAAACAATAACAAATTCTTTAAACAAATAGAAAATAACAAATTGTTGAAACAAATAAACAATAACAAATTGTTGAAACAAATAAATAATAACAAATGATTTAAACTTTTTTTTTCCAAATGAAAAAAAAAAAATTTCCAAAAAAAAAAATTGAAAAAAAAAAATTAAAAAAAAAAAAAAAATTTCCAAAAAAAATTTTCAATTTTCTTAGCGGAAAGTGAAAAAAAAAATTATAGGCCCTTTTGGCTTGGGATCACTAAATTTTCAATGTCCTAAAGCCAAAATTGGAGACATAGGCCCTTTTGGCTTTGGAAATTTTTTTTTTGTCTTTAGGCTTAGAAAATGTTGGCAAAACGATTGGTACAAAAAAAAAATTATAGGCCCTTTTGGTTTTGCAAAGCCAAAAGGGCCTATAACTTTTATAGGCCCTTTTGGCATTAGGCACGCGTTATTTACAAGCGATCCTTAATAAATAATTTAAAATGGAATTCAAATGTAAACCTCTTTATGAATTAAATTATTTCTTTGAAATAATTTAAATTTAAATTTGAATTTAAATATTTTTACGACAAATATTTTTACGAAAAATATTTTTACGAAAAATATTCATTTGTGACAACAAATCAAACCAAATATTTAACAATATTTTATAAATTATTGTTATTCGATTTTTCAGCACTTGAATCCAGTGTCGGAAACATGCCAGCGACGAAAAACTATTAACACCCTATTATATAGTATTCGATTTTTTTAAATTTAATATAAACAGTAAATAGTACATGCAACATTTTTCATATTGCATATTGCACGTCCATACCTCATGATTCAAACAATCTTGATGTACAAGAAAATAACATGTAATTGTAAGCATCGAAAGAGCGGCGTGGATGGTGTGCTCGCTCACACTCTCGAGGGTGCGGGTTCGATCCCATCGCCTGCAATTTTTTTTTTTTAAATACACTTTTGGAATTTTTTTTTTTTTAATATAGTGAACTGTTTATTTCCGGAACAACCACCATAGATGGAACATTTTTTTTTAAATTTAAATTTAAATTTCTCAACTCTTGATGAAAATAAATATTTTACTGTAGGTTACAACGGAACGAGATTACTTAATTAATTTTAAGCATTTTGTTCGATTAATGGTGCATGTTCCGCAAATGGACAGTTTCCCCTATTCCAATCAAAGTGACCACAAATTTTATAATCTTCTACAAATGTTTTGTACTCCTTTCCACGTCACCCAAGAGGTAAAGTACATTGGTACGCACTTTTTTTAACATGGTATCCCCGGTAGGTCTAATCCACGAAGAAAAACTAATCAAAAGAAACCTTGAAGTCTATGACTATGTTGCCATCGAGTCTGGTTAAGTCGGGGTTAGCCTGAGTGCGAAAGAGACATCCGAGCGGACCTCTCTCTCGCACTCACGCTGAACCCCGACTTAACCAGACTCGATGGAAACACATAGTCTATGAATATTTTTCTTTTCAATAATAAATTTATGTCAAAACTGTCCTCTGTCATTTAATGATCATCAAAGTCATTAAAATAAAAAATAAAATAAAATAAATAAAATAAATAAAAAAACTTCAAGGGTATTGCACAAAAATTACTATTTATTTTATTAAAAAACTATTTTTAAGAAAAACTTTGATGATAACAATAGATAAATTTTGAGAAAACTTGAGAAAAAACTTTTTAAGAAAAAACTACTCCGTGAAGTCGTACACGTCCCAGTCATCGTCATCGTCGTAAGCTCGGACGCGAATGTTCTCTTTGGCTTTCGTTCCGGCGTTACGATACAAATTTTCCGAGTTCATTAAAAACAAATGATCTCGCGTTACTGTCATGGTGGTCGCACTGTCCCCCCTAGCCCTCAAAGCCGACTTCGCCACACAAAGGGAATTGAGCGTACTCGAACCCAGGCCATTCCTTTTTTTCGTTTTTGTGTCTGGGATGAGAGAAAACGCTCTTTCAGCCGCAGCATTCGAATGCGGCAGTGTCCTCACCATGCCCAGCAACAAATTCAAAGCTTCGTACCGGAGGATACCGTCAGAATTGGTTAGAGTGCAAATTGCCACCCACATCTCGTCGAATGACAATTTACACCATTCTTCCTTCTGATGGCTACTCTCTCCGTACAAGGAATGCCATTCCTCGCGAATTTTTTCTTCGTCGAAAGCTCGAAATCGACGGCAAACCTCAAGTACGCGCGTGACAGTCGACTCGCGATCGGGATCTAATAGCGCGGAGTCTTTTTCGAAAATCGTCAGATTTTTCAAAAACTCGTCGTCGAATGGGAGTCTGTTGCGAATTTGAACGGAAGCCGTTACGTAAAACTGAAGGCAGTTTTGAAGGAACGTTTCAATTTCGGCTTGTGGAGTTCCTCTGCCTTGTATTTCCTTCAAACAATCTCTGCAATCATCCCCAATATCAATTTCAATTAGTGCACGTTGATTCGTGCATTTTTCGAAATCAATATTTCGAACGTAAGCATCCACTATTTCTGGTTTCAACAGAGCGGATTTGAGAAACCTCTGGAGGAGCTCAACAAGCATTCTTTTCGAAGAAGGTTGCAGACGGTGAATCAAGGTCCGATCGTTTTGAAAATGTGCGTTCATTTTGTTGAACGCCTCGAGTGAAAATTCCAAGAAAAGAAGATACGCCTTAGTGAGTGGAGTCGTTAAAATTTCGAGCAGTTGTTCTGCTTGTCTTACCTTCTCCGAAGACTGATCCGTCAAAAAAGCCATCAGCGTTGACCAATTTTCGATGATTTTAACGATGGCAGAATGACGCGAGAGCCACCTCGTTTCAGCGTATCGCGTAATTTTGGTCGGACGATCTTGGAAGCTGTGTTGAAAATCGCGAAAAACCGCTGTTCGTTTCGGGCTACCGTTCAAAAAAGACGCGATACCTTTAATGAAACGATCGATTTCGTTCGGAATCGCGGCGTACGCGGCGCTCGCAGATAATGCGAGAGAATGGCAAATGCACGGCTGCGTAACGACATTAGGACTATTTTCCGCCAAACATGTATGAAACGATGAATTTTTGCCGATCATCACGGATGCGTTATCGCATGCGAGACCAAGTATGTTGCACAACGGAATTTGTTTAGCAACAAGTGCATTCTTGAACGCTTTGAAAACTTCAATGGCCGAACAGTTGGTAGCGTTCAAATGAACCAATTGCAACAATTCGACCTTGATCTTCAGCGTACTTGGCTCCACGTAACGAACCATTATCGACATCCATTTATCGTTTGTACAATCCGATGTTTCGTCAACGTGAACGGAGAATTTATTTTCGCGCAATATTCGCGTTATTCGGTCGGCTTCTACTATGCTAACAACCCTATCGACTAGCTTCGCTGCCTTAGTTTTTCCGACCGTCATTGCCTGGAGCACAGCAGGCTCTTTACCGATGCATTTAAAAAGCTCGAGCATGTCGGGCGCGACCGCCATCGCAATATTATACTCGGCCAAGAAAGTCGCCAAACGAATTTCAGCAACTTGTACTCGTTCACTGAAGTCAAATTCATCATCAGCGTGAAGTGAAAAAGACTCCTGAGTACAAGTTGCCTCTTGAACCGACGCAGAAGGCGTCGTTTCGTCGATAGTACGCGCTGATTTTAATACCTGCATGTTTTGTACATGCACTTTTGAATTCGAGTGCCTCTCTATTTGACAGTGGCTACATGACAGCTTTGTTATGCACGCAAGGCAATAAAATTTCTCACTTTCAGATGGGATATCCTGAACCTATTCGCGCCACTCTGGATGCTTATCGTACCATTGGTGTACAAATTTTTTAGCCGATTTCGGCTTTTTTTTCACTGGCTCATCCATCGAAGAAGAAACAATAAATAAATCAAATGTCAACGACCGAAAAAAGAAAAAATAATTTTAAAAAACACCAATGTTACGATGTCACACACAGAGAGATAGAGAGAGAAAGACAGAGAATCACGAATTACAAGCCGCGCGTTATCATAAAAATCTCGAAACGCGTGTCACAAAAATCCCAAATCTCGTATCACGAAAAATTACGAATCACGTATCACGAAAGTCACGAATTGCCAATTATGAATTACAAAAAACGAGCGTTTAAAATTGCTAATTTCGCGATCGCTATCTATTGACACGGAAGATACAGCACGGTTGCTCTCGAGTCGCGAAATGACAAAACAGCTCGCATTTCCACGCGAAGCTTTATTTATATATATGTAAAAAAAAAGGCGATCGACGTTTCTTGGAAAAACTGTTAGAGACTGAGAATTTCCTTCTTTCTGCAACATTGTAAGCTGTGTATCCAAAAAATACGAAGAGTGAACAGATGAGCCACACGAAATATTTGCAATTAATTTATTGTTTATTGATTATATTACATATGATAATATCATCCGAGAAGATATTCAATATAAAATATATATGTCGATAAATTGAAAATCTCAAAAAATATATGGGTCATTCGTTATCAAATCGAACAAGAGTTGAAATCGACCACTTTCAATTTCGATGAAATTTGGTCAGAAGTTTTCGTTTTTAACAAAACGACGTTGTACCAAAGGAAAAAAATAAAAAAATTTTTTTTCGAAAGTTCAAAATTTTACAATTTGTCAAATGTTTCAAGTTTATTTTTGAAATAACTTGGAAACTATTATAGTTATAAGAAATCGTTCTAAATTCGTCTCAAAGAGTATATTTGGAATTATGAAAAAAAAATATTCCGGAAAAAAATTTTGAAAAATGATGAATTAGGAGAATTTTAAATTTTCAAAAATCGAGAAAATCCTAGCTGGACATTAAATTTTTGGTTCAATTTTTTGAATAAAATACCTTGCACTGATCTTAAAAGATCCTGAAATTTCCCGAGGTTTTTTTTATTTTTTTAAAAAATGAATTCCTGAATTTTTACAAATCGTGCAAATCCACGATTAACATTACATTTTTCATTAATTTTTTTTTATATAATATTTTTTATTAATCGTAAAAGATCCTGAGATTTTTAGAATAGTATTGTTTCGTTTTAACCTACAGTAAAATATTTATTTTCATCAAGAGTTGAGAAATTTAAATTTAAATTAAAAAAAAATGTTCCATCTATGGTGGTTGTTCCGGAAATAAACAGTTCACCATATTTAAAAAAAAATTCCAAAAGTGTATTTAAAAAAAAAAAAAATTGCAGGCGATGGGATCGAACCCGCACCCTCGAGAGTGTGAGCGAGCACACCATCCACGCCGCTCTTTCGATGCTTACAATTACATGTTATTTTCTTGTACATCAAGATTGTTTGAATCATGAGGTATGGACGTGCAATATGCAATATGAAAAATGTTGCATGTACTATTTACTGTTTATATTAAATTTAAAAAAATCGAATACTATATAATAGGGTGTTAATAGTTTTTCGTCGCTGGCATGTTTCTGACACTGGATTCAAGTGCTGAAAAATCGAATAACAATAATTTATAAAATATTGTTAAATATTTGGTTTGATTTGTTGTCACAAATGAATATTTTTCGTAAAAATATTTGTCGTAAAAATATTTAAATTCAAATTTAAATTTAAATTATTTCAAAGAAATAATTTAATTCATAAAGAGGTTTACATTTGAATTCCATTTTAAATTATTTATTAAGGATCGCTTGTAAATAACGCGTGCCTAATGCCAAAAGGGCCTATAAAAGTTATAGGCCCTTTTGGCTTTGCAAAACCAAAAGGGCCTATAATTTTTTTTTTTACTTTCCGCTAAGAAAATTGAAAATTTTTTTTTGAAATTTTTTTTTTTTTTTTTTTTAATTTTTTTTTTTGAAAAAAATTTTTTTTTGAAATTTTTTTTTTTTTAATTTTTTTTTTTTGAAATTTTTTTTTTTTCATTTGGAAAAAAAAAGTTTAAATCATTTGTTATTATTTATTTGTTTCAACAATTTGTTATTGTTTATTTGTTTCAACAATTTGTTATTTTTTATTTGTTTAAAGAATTTGTTATTGTTTATTTGTTCAAACAATTTGTTCTTATTTTTTTAAACAATTTGTTATAGTTTATTTGTTTAAATAATTTGTTATTGTTTATTTTTGAACAATTTGTTATTGATTCGGATCCACGATTGTAACAATTCATGATATAATATCGTGAATTTATCATGAATTATCATAAATACCTGTATCAAAATAGATTTAAAAAAAATAAATTTCTATCGTCAGTGCTTCTGATCATTCTTGGTTTTAATATTTCTGTTCCAATCTGTCGACTCTCAGTGTATCATGCAAGGTAAAAATATGCTTTAATACAAAAAGTACTTGAAATTGGTACTTGATTTTTTAAGTACTTGTACTTTAAATACTTTAAATCTCAAGTACTTAAAGTAATAAGTACCTAGTACTTTAAGTACTTCAAATATAAAGTACAAAATACATTAAGTTCTTAAAGTATTAAGTACCGGCAGTACTTAAAGTACTAGGTACTTATTACTTTAAGTACTTGAGATTTCAAGTACTTAACGTAGAAGTACTTTAAGTTTCTTTTTAATCAATAACAAATTGTTCAAACAAATAAACAATAACAAATTCTTTAAACAAATAAAAAATAACAAATTGTTGAAACAAATAAACAATAACAAATTACTTCAACTTTTTTTTTTGCAAAAAAAAATGAAAACAAGTCAAATAATTTAAACAAACGTTTAAAGAAATTGCTTAAACAAATAAAAAATATCAAAATGTTGAAACAAATAAACAATAACAAATTATTTAAACTTTTTTTTTTCAAAAAAAAAAAAAAATTTCAAAAAAAAAAAATGCTCTGGTATGCAATTTCTATTCAAAACTTTGAAAAATTTTGATTTTTTTTATAGGCCCTTTTGGTTTTAGTACATCAAAATTTTTTTTTTTACACATCTTCACGTTTCAAGCAATTTTAAGAAGAATGGCAAAAAAAAAATTTTATAGGCCCTTTTGGCATTAGGCACGCGATAAGTCGTAAGTAATTTCTTGACGAAAAATGTTTTTATTATTTATTATTATTACATTTCAATCGACGTATGAACTGAAAAATAATTTATAATGTTCCCCGATAAATTTTTCCGTTTTCATTGATAACGGAGAGCACCGAGGGAAAAAATCATTTAAATTAAAAAAAACCCGCTCGTGATCCCGGGTGACGTCACGCCTCGAGTCTCACCGCGTTTTTCAGCGGAGCCTCGGGCCCTCGGCAGCTTCGGCTTCGGTTTACATTGTAGTCGCACACGGACGTGCGACTTCTACGTGTGTTCGTATATCTGACGCCATGGGGTGGGAGAACAACAGCGCGCGAGGGGTCGACGCTTCGGCCGCGCTCGGCTCTCCCGAAGCGACACGAACGTCGTTCGCTCACAGACACGGGCGGCCATCATTGTGTGGCACCGCGCAAAGCCGCAGAGTGGGGGTCGATTTTACGCCCGATCTGGCTGCACTGTTTGAAGCGTCGCCACTCTCCAAAATTACCTCTCTCCACAACCCAACGTTACTCCCACTTTGTCACGAAATCCCTGCTTGAAGCAAGCTGTTGGGTTAATGGAACGCTGCATATCACGCTTCAAGCACTTCAAGCGAATAATGGAATGCACTCTATCTCACTAATAAATACTCAGTAAGAATTATACCCCCGGTGTCTATATTCTTTATTTATTAAACCCTCGGACATCACAGTGGCGACGAGAGTAAAATTAGCAAAGTGTGATAAAGGATCGCGCTGATTTTATGAGATTCAATCGACGTGGCACGTGTCGAATCAAGGAAGAAGAAAATGCCGGGGGAGCGTGATGAGCTCGAGTCGCTCAGGAAAAAACTTGAAAAAGAAAGGTTAGCACTGGACAAGGATCGCGCTGAAATGGAAGAAAAAAAGAAACAATTGGTGCAGCAACGGCAACAATTAATAACAGATCGTGAGCAGATTACAGCAAAAAGTCAGTCGACAGCGGCAACGGGAGTGGCACGGAAAAATAATCCGCCTGTAGTAGAAGCATGGCGACCACCTATTGTGACTGGGAGTATTGGCCACATCGGAGAATTCAACTGACAAGAAGATTGGAACATGTGGTTCGAGAGGTTAGAACAATTTTTTATTGCGAACGACATTCCTCCTGCCAAGAGAGTGTCGCTTTTTCTTACTCTGCTTGGTAGCGATGGATATTCACTGTTACGTAACCTCTGTACTCCGGTCTTACCAGCATCGAAGGAGTTAACGGAGCTGAGTAAAATAATGAAAGATCATTTGCAGTCGAAACCGAGCATTATTACAGAGCGTTATAAATTCAAGGAGTGCCATCAAAGGGACAGCGAAAACGTGAAAGAATTTTTGGCAAGTCTAAAGAGATTGTCGACGCATTGTGATTTTGGCAGCGGGCTGGAATCGTAACTGCGAGACCAATTTGTTTGGGGTCTCAAGAGTGACATCGAAAACGTTACAAAAGAGTGTGTCATTTGCCTTAAAAATGCGGATAATCCGCCAAGGGCAGTGTTAAATTCGTGGAAATGGCCCGATGGCCCGAACCATCGGTTGCATGCGGATTTCCTGGGTCCTCTGGAGGGAAAAATGTATCTTGTCATCATCGATGCATTCTCGAAATGGTTAGATGTCTAGGAGATGAATGACATTACAACAGATTCCACTATTAAGGCTTTTAAGGAATATATGTGTTCCTGGGGAATCCCGCATAAGCTTGTTACCGACAACGGACCCAGTTTTTGTTCGAAAGGATTTGTAGATTTTCTAAATTTATATGGCATTAGGCACATACGTACGGCGCCGTATCATCCTGCAACCAATGGGGCGGCGGAGAACGCCGTTAAAACTTTTAAGAGAAAATTTAAGCTGTTGCGTGAGGCAGGGAATTCAAAGCATGAAGCATTGTGTAAATTCCTTTTTCACTATAGAGCTACAGAGCATTGCGCGACAAATTGCAGTCCTGCGGAACTACAAATTGCGAGAAAATTTCGAACAAAACTCGATTTAGTGAAACCCGATATTCGTGCAAATGTAGAAAATAAGCAATTAAACCAACGACGTTATTTCCCCGGAAATAGAAATTTGAAATGTGATACTAGTAATATTGTAATGACCAAAGATTATAACGAGAATGATTGGCGAAAGGCGCGAGTGATTGAGAAATTATCCCCGGTGACGTTCACCGTTGAGACTGATGATAATCGCTTGTGGAAGCGACATGCCGATCAAATTCGGGCGTGCAATTTAGAATTGAATGTAATTTCGCCGAAGAAAGATTCTACGGAAAATGTTAAAGATAAGGAATGCGCTGGATTAAGCGAGTTGCCGAATTCAGAATGTGAAGAGAGGGAAAGTCGTTACGCGACTGTTCGCGGGGATGAAGTGGTGTCTACGCAAGAATCTTGTAAAGCAAAAAGTGTTAACACTGTGCCGGTTGTTAGACCTTCAACGCGGGTACCTAAGCCCAGGCAGATTTTGGATTTGTAATGGAAATGTCATAACGATGTATTTTTGAAGATTAATTTCATTATTAGTGTGGAGGGATGTGATATATGCGTTTGAATGCCGGAATTGCGAATTCATTGCTTGACCTGCCCTCTATTTAAGAGACTGTACTGCCACCTATCTGAGTGAGACTCTTGCTTGTTGCGTCTCTCTCGCGGCTGTTCGTCTGTCGCTCGTCTCGTGTGTCACGCATGTCAGACATTCCCGTCGTTTATTATCTCACTAATAAATACTCAGTACGAATTATACCCCCGGTGTCTATATTCTTTATTTATTAAACCCTCGGACATCACACCAAATATGTAATCTGAAACAGGATTTTCCAACTGAAAATTTCAGAAATTTTCATATGAGTTTATTTAAAATGTCCCAGAACTCCGAGAAAGCAAACTTTCATGTAAAATTATTTAGAAATATTTATTGCCCGTACTAAAAAAATACAAATCCATACCTAAAAAATTTCAATTAAATAATTAATGATAGCGGAATAAAAATGTTATGATGAAAATAAAGAAGCTGAAGAAAAAATTTAAAAAAGGCATTTTTTTTGTTTTCCCTGTGAATTCTCGATCCTCTATCTGTCGATTCCCGGACGAGAAAGTAAAGATCTTCAAGTTATGAATTCCTTTATTGAAGAACATCGGCACGAATTATAAAATGACGATTGAAAGAGATTGGATAAATAGATTCAGCCTTTAATAATCGCGATGGGTCTAATTTAATACATTTTTTTCGATATTCCAGCTGCATGACAAGTATTGACAACGTCCGTAACGTTCTTCCACGTTTCCGGCGCTTCCTCCATCGCTTATTTCGGCGATGCCACTCTGACCGTTATTCCGAGGTCGCACAGTAGGAGAAAAGCCCAAAAACCTGGCCAAAACCTCAAATGACCTTTGACGGGAATGAAATTTGGCTTACAGGGGTTTTCAAGGTCGCTGATTACGAATCCGCAAGCCAAATTATCGTGAAAAAAATGGCCGATCCAATATGGCCGACATGAACGTTAAAAAGTTACCAGATGTTGACAAAAATTGGTATATACGGGTTTTCAAGGTCGCTGATTACCAATCCGATATCTATTGTTTATAACTTGCAACAAAGAGCTTACAGCAAATTGTTATAAACAAAATGGCCGAGTATCCTGCTAAATAGATAAATTAATATATAAAAAAAAATCATCATAATAAAATAAACGTGAACAGTGTATTCTACGCAATTATCATTTTTATTTCCAAAATACATACGGAACGTTTCTTAATCAAAATCGTAATCGGAGTCGGAGTCGGAGTCAGAATCATTATCCGAGTTTGTATCTATTACAACTCCCGGCACGGCTTCTTTCCTTGTCAGCACCAATTCTTTGTAACCGGATCCTGTAATAAAGACATAAAATTGTAGAAAATTGGTGTTAAAGGAAAAGATAAAATTTTCAATTAATACAATAACTTGAACAATGTACATTATTTTACCAAATAAATAACCGCAATAATTGAAATAATTTTTAAAAAATTAGGCAGAAAATATTGACATGGATTTGGTTAAAAGAAAGCTTTGCTTACTATATAATATATATACATTCAAATATTTTATTTGAATGTTATAACATTTCATTCATATTTAAGAAATTTTTATGTGGTTGATTCTAATATGTATATATATATATATATATATATGCATACGTATACATCATAATTAAATCACAGAAAATTTATATATATATATATATATATATATATTGTAACAAAAATACTATTTTTTGTGTGACTCTTTTATTTAACAGATATTTATTTTGGGGATGAACGAGGGTGTTGAATAATCGTTGAAAATCTATGAACTTTTTAGCAAAGAATATGATAATCTATTTCCGTTCTTTTTCATATCCTGAACATTTTACGTTTTACGCAGAACCCTACCAGGACGAACGACAGTAACCGACAGTCGTTTGTCTTGTGAAACGACGGTATCCGACGGTCCAACCGTCGGAGTTCATGATTTTACTGTCGGAATGAAAGACAAACGACGTTGGTTACTGTCGTTCGTCCTGGTAGGGAAATCATGCGAATCTTATAAGCCTATATACCCACATTTACACACGCGCTCGCTCTCGCACACGCAGATCGCGCAACCATCACAATAGTCACATTCGAATATAATAAATCTACACTCAATCAATCAAAAAAAATATACACAGACGACTTATCTTCAGGCGTGATGAAAACCTCTTCCGAAGCATGGACGTTATATAAATGTATATATGTAGAGACGTGTATGTATATATATATATATATATATATATATATATCTGATCGTGGTCGATCGACTCCTCGTCGATTTGAATTGTACGATATCGTTTTTTATGCCGATTTCCAAGGAATTGAAATCGGTGTGTTAGGATCGGATACACCGACGCATATATTCATGAGAACATATAAATCCGTTCAAAGGCCCAGTCGTCCGTGCCTAATGGACGAATATCGAGTAACAAATTGTATGATATAAATTATAGTATAAGGCACACGATATAAATTATAAGTACGACGATAGTATAATCTCCATACCTCGACATAATTATGGGCGAATTCGTTACACAATTTGAGAAACACCGACGTTCGTTACGATGATTTCCTTAATGAGGTGCACTATTCGTCGTGACTCTCAATTTACAGGATGGCAATAGACGCCGACGCAATATTCGCGATTTCGACGACGTATTTTAATTACACAGCTATCACAATACATAGATAGACTATAGACGCCTTATTACCAAGACGAATACACGGCGAGACAATAAGTCGATGATATATCGGCACCGTGTAGCGAACGACTGGGGTGAGGCACCGAGCTCACGCACGCTAATCGCCTTCAAACCCACTTATCGAAAATATCTTAGATGTGCGGTGACAACGCGCAATTAACTCGCGATTTGACCGCGCGATTTCAAACCACACAACATTACAATATATATATATATATATACACATACATATATATTAAAATAATTTATTTCAAGCGTATAACAGCCGTCTTGTCCGTTATGATGCTACTTCACCCATTCTCAGGTAGAGGCGCAGAGGCTGCTCAATAGTGCCGCGAGCACGCTCGGCTACCGCACGATGCGAAAAAAATCATAACGGACAAGACGCACGTTTTCCGCAGGTAACTCTTGTAAATTTCGAAAGCTTATACATTAAACTAAAGGCCGAGACTAGGAGCTTTGCAAAATGTGACAAAATATATAACTTTTCGGACCGTTGAAAATATAAGTTTTCAAAATTATTCAATTTTATTTATGCCGAAGGCTATACTACATTTCAATCATTTATACATAAAGTTTAGATTCAACCGATGTAAAAATATGTTCTACATACCTCCAGAAGTCGTATCCATGTTGCAGAATTGAAATTAAACCCGTCACTTTAAAGTTATGGGTTTTTGAAGTCAGCGTTATTTTCGTCTGTTCAGCGCGTGACACGTACACTCTTCACGAACACTAACTGCCAACTGACGCTGCGGCGCAGGTATACACTTAAAGGGCTTTCCCTTCCACAATAGAATGCAGTTACTAATCCTCTACCTGAATGACTACTCAGCTGACCCTATTTCGAAAATTTATTTTTTGGGGTTTTGGCCAGGTTTTTGGGCTTTTCTCCTACTGTGGGTCGTTGAGCTTGTTGAGAATTTACTGATAGTCCAAATTACGACGAGATCTTGATAACGCTCGACCCTGGAGAAAGAATAGAAAGAAAAAACATATTTTATTGGAAGAAAATTCAAAATTATTGTGGAGCTTAGAGCATTTTCAAATTAATCTTACAGCTCCGTGACAAGTCGAGACGAAGGTTTCCTGCATTGCCTGTGTGGTACGTAACTGCAAGTTCAGGCGGAAATGCTCGAGTAGATCCCTAACATTAAAAAAAAAAAATTAATAATCACTCACTAAATTTTATCGAAATTTTCGCACAATCTTTCAGACACTCACCTTTCTGTGAACCAGAAGAGTTTTGAGTTTTCTATCGACCATGTTTTCGTCTACTTTATCGATATTGTGAAATAAATCGTAAATTACGTGCATATCGAGATCGTCCGGTGATTGATGAAATTCCTTCGGGAATGCCTGTGAAGAAGCATTTGATATTTTATTGTAAAAAATTGATTTACGACATTCGATGTTCTTCATATGACGTCGACGATTGAGAAGTCATGGAACTTCTATTGGTCCAAAAGAAATTTGCCGCCGCAGCAATCGATTTTAAATAATCTTGACCCTCCTGTGAATGGATGTGCGCAAGCGAGGTGTCGGTCATTTGTTTCGATGTTATCACGTATCATTGCCTTTTCCATTTGTACGAGAACATCTACAAAATTAAAAAATGTTGTGGTAATTTTCTAATAGAAAGTTTTTTTTTCTAATTACAATGAGTGAACTCACCGGTTGCAACTTGATGACCAAATCCTCGGCTGCCCGAGTGTGTCATCACGCAAATCTGTCCCTTTTGCTCGATTCTCTCGATCTCGTCGACCACTTGAATCTCTGCGTAATGATTGCCAGTGCCCCAAGTACCTAACTGCGATATTCGGAGAATATTTTTTCTAAATACCGGTAAACAATTTCAGTGGAAAATCGATTCAGTTCCCTAGTGGATGAAGTCACCACTGAATCACGGTGATTTTTTACGGTGACAAAGTGCCCACAAAATCACCGAGATCTTGGTGATTTTAAGGTGATTCCACGGTGATTCTCACGGTGATTGTCACCGTCACAAAATCACCGTGACAATCACCGTGGAATCACGTTGGAATCACCATAAAATCACCAAGATCTCGGTGATTTTGTGGGCACTTTGTCACCGTAAAAAATCACCGTGATTCAGTGGTTTTTTAGGGTGAAAACATCGTCACCCAATCCGCTAGGGTTTTGAGACCTTGTTTTCGCTCTCATTGAAACTTTCGATGAATCGGCGTTTAACATTCTTCCGTCTCCTCACAATGTTCCTTGACCTCAGCCCAGATTCAACCCTCCCTAAGCGACCAATTCATTCCCATTTCTAGGGCCTCTTTGAAAAAAAACACCATTTTTAAAATTCTGCAATTTTTTCCACAGATTCTGGGTCAAAAATAAGTAATATCTATTATGATTAAAAAGTGGGCCGCGGCTGCCTCATATTTTTTTAAATATTTTCTTTTTTTCAGTTTCTAAAATAAAATAATAAAATTAATTCCTAATACGTCTTATATGAGTAAAAATATAAAATAAAAATAAAACATATCTTGGCAAATTTTGATATTTTGCATATTTTTCCAAATAAATGAGAAAAATCTTTTTTTTTCAATAAATACTTCAATAAAAAGGGATAACGGAAAAAATACAATTTTTAAAAATCTGCAATTTTTTGTACAGATTTTGGGTCATAAATAAGTAATATCTATCTCGATTAGAAAGTGGGATGCGGCTGCCTGATATTTTTTAAAATAATTTTCTTTTTTTAGTTTTTAAAATGAAATAAAAAAATTGATTCCTAAATTTAAAATTCCTAAAATTAAAAAAATGAAACGGCTTGATGAAAATACGGAAAAAAAATCTAGACGCGTTTTTCACTCACCTGAGTAGAATGTTGAAAAAAACTGAAATGATTTTGAGATGGTCGGGGTTTAACACTTGTAGAGTTGGCGTGGAATATCCCATGTATATTAGAGTGGTCGTTGAATTGTATCCTGCACGTTTAGATAATAAATAAAGAAAATTTAGCCTAAAATTTTTGTATTTCAAATTGTTATTATGAACGCATGCCATTGAGCTCAAAGTTTCTTAGCTATAAAGCATGTATTCTTACAATTTGAAATTCGAAACCCTATCATGGGGCTAATTTTCTCTTGAACGAATCACTCGTCAGGATGCAATTGAACGTCCAATCTAATATATATACGACCATTGAGTCAAATCAGTGCCAAGTTTTTAAAATTATTTATACATATTCAAGTAGTCCTGTATTTATTGTTAATCGACAGGATCGACACTAATAAAAGACGGAAAGTACTATCATTTTTGTCAGTAACATATAGAAAGATGTGTTGAGTTGCGGTATGTATAATTGGTATAAATACGAAATCATACCGGAGTGAGAGACACTGATGCAAAGTATTAGAGGGCACAAGAGTAGGGATATTCTGGCGATCACGATCACGTACACAAAAGAAGGCGTTCGATTCCCCCTCTACAAGTGAAGAAGACCCGACGACCCACAGTGGTCCCAAATCCCAAAAAGCTGGCCAAAAGTCGAAAATGTATTCAATTCGGGTGAAAGTCTGTACTCCGGGGTGTTCGGGGTCGCTGACTACGAATATGAAGCCAAAATTTAGCAAAACAAAATGGCGGATCCAATATGGCGGGAAATTTCGTCAAAAACGTATTCAATTCGGGTGAATGTCTGTACTCCGGGGTTTTCGGGGTCGCTGACTACGAATATGAAGTCAAAATTTAGCAAAACAAAATGGCAGATCCAATATGGCGGGAAATTTCGTCAAGAACGTATTCAATTCGGGTGACATTTGAAGACTTGAAGACTTGGGAAGAAGAGGATTGGAATACAGTCATTATAATCATTATTACAATGACAATGAACATTCATAATATATTTCTTTCCTTCTTTTATTTCTAATCGATATAATTTTAGCTTTTTTTACAATTAATCACTGTCCTGTGAACTGTCATCATCGTCACATGTATCGCTCGTATCATCAGAAAAAATCTGCCTTGATTCTGGAACTGAAGGTGGAATCAATAGTTCAACCGCGTATGGGGATAACGATCTTAGTTTCTTCGAAGGAAGTTTTCGCAAACTGGATTATACTGGATCTGACGTTACTAAACATCTGTAAAAAATGTCTTCCATGTTTTTGATGCGGTTACATTTTCGTGAAAAATCTTCTCGGAATCTTTTAATGTACTTATTGCATGATTCCTGAGCTTCTTCAGACATTTGTCCGATAGGAAGTAACGAATCTATCATTGTCAACACAAGTCTGAAATTGATGTTAATTTTTTTGCCGCCAATTACAGTTTCAAAGGGCACGAGGTTTCTCTCTTGCGCTTGGATACAATCAACTTCTGCCCTCGTTGCTTCGGCAGTTTCATGAAAGAATTCAATTTTAATTGGGCGATAAAATCTTGGTGACGAAGGACGAGGATTTTTCCAAATAATCACGTGTGGATTGACTTTATCAAAGATTTGCAAGGGAACAACTGAAATAAAGAAAATGTTGGCATCTGATTTATTGCCATCTCCATTGTTAAATTTTTGTTTGTAAGTACTTTGACCGGAAGTTCCATCGCATCCCCACTTGCATATCAATTCTAAATTACCAACTTTGTTTTCAGGAAGACTTCCAATAACGTCCGATTGTACCGTTAATATTCTTTCAGCTGTATGATTTAGCAATGCTTGAAGTCCAACTGTGGCTCCACTTTCAGTTACAGAAATTTCTGACTTTGCAGGGTAACACTTTTTTTAGAATCCAATACACATTTATAAGGCGGGTATAATTTACAATTTTTTTTCAAGCTACAGAACGTAGTAATTGGTATTGACTTTTGGTCATTTTACCTTCTACCACAAGTGATAATGCTTCGTTGCCTAACAGTACATCTTCTGAAACGCGTTCCATAGACTTACGGTACTGTGATGCTTTTGATGGACTGCCTTCTGTGACATCCCTAATTACCTTTGAAGCTTGTAAATTTCCAGAAGCCCGGAGACCCATTTGTGTAGCGTAGGCCAATTCGTGGACGGTATGTTCTTTTCGAACCTTTTCCGTCTTCCTACGTTTTGACCGATCACTTAAATCGCCCCAGCTTGTGGAAGGACGCCCCATTGTGCTTTCCGTAGAAGGATGCCCCATTGTGTTTTCTGTAGAAGGACGCTTCATTGTGTTTTCCGTGGAAGTCTTCGAACGTTCCTTTTCAATCGTGAAAGACACAGGAACTTTGAGCCACTTATCGAATTTATTGAAGAATTTGGTTTCGTCCCTCCTCGCTTCTTGCCACCTCTTTTTGAAATTCGATACCAATCTACCCATGGCATCTTTCAGATTTTTCGACAAAATGTATGGATGCTTCAATTGTTTTGACACCTCCATTTCAACAATGTCAGTGACAATGTTGATATTTTATTTTAATACCGATTTCACAAGTATGTAAATTTCCTTTCTCGTGAAAGAAATTTCGTCGGTATTATCCAGAGGATCTGTAGGAAATGCAAAATAACATTAATAGAAGAATTATCTTTATCAATTTCCTATGAACAATATTTCAGACGCGAAAATTACAAAAAACTGCAGAAAGCATTTTTGCCTCCACTATCGAATTTTTAGTGCGACAAAATTTCGACTAGTGTAGCACACTTTTGAGTGAGAGTGTATATTCAAAAAACGAGGATAAAAAATTTCATAAACTACTACAATTATATCTTCTACTATGGGGAATATATGTGCCAAGTTTTAAATTTTTATATGAGTATTGACTAAGTTGAAAAAATGTTCAAATTGTTGACCGTGTGAAATACACGTATATGCCACTCAAAACTTTTACTGCCGGGGGGGCATAAAAATTACACTCAAAACCGAAGGAGCAGCTACGAGCAGCTAATTTTTGGATATGTTTTGAAGAAATGTCTAAGTAACAATTTCCATTTAGTGTAAGAGCGGGGGTCGATAGGGGTTTTGACTTATTGTTTTTTCTAACACAACTTTTCAGAACATAACCAAGAAAAATACCACTACTTTCATTAATGACTTACAATTTCATACATCGTTAACGATAATTTTGAGCAACACACTCAAATTGTACTTACTTTCTGGAGAAGAATCCATTTTGTAAAATCCAAATCCGTTAACTTTTCACTCTTCCAGACGCGTCGAAACTTTCGTCTTATTTCTCCGCGCGACGAGCAAACAATGCGGTCGGCTCGACGCTCACGAATAAAATGGATTCCTGAGCCAGGTATGGACGCTCCCCTTTTCTTAACGGTCATAATACATACTAGAGGTACCACTACAACTATTCCAACCATTGAAAGTCCCTAGAAAAAAATTTTTTTTTTTCGACTTTTGGCCAGCTTTTGGCGATTTGGGACCACTGTGCGACCCGAGGCCAAGAAAACGGTAGGGTGTCATCTTCGCCCGGGGCATCTTCGCCCGAGTCATGTTCGCCCGAAAGTCACTAGACTTCGATTCCTCGAAACTGGGTTACTGGCACGACCGCTACGTGTCTCTGCAAGCATATTCTGGGCTTTGAGAGATTGAATATGTGATGTGAACCCGTTCATTAAAAAACGAACTAAATGCCAAGAGCCTTGAAGAGAATGGCGCAGGTCCTCAACAGATGGCGAGCCAAACCTGTCAAATGTGGCGCGCGCATCCGCAATTGTACCTGGTCCTTTCTCGTAAACGACTGGTCACCCAGCGTTTCGTATATATAACAGTTCCAAGCTTCCAGACTCTACCACCACCGGCGCGTCTGGGGCAGGGTACAGTTGCATAGCCCTACTGATGAGTCTGCACTGTACCCGAGACGAAACGCTAAGAGGATCCTCCTCTATATTTTTCGTTGAAGAATATCTAGAGGGATCCTCTTTACCAACCTCCTTCCTTCCTGACCGACTTACGAGAACTGGACCAACGAACATACGTTCATGTACGCTTCAACTCAAACGCGCAACGCGCTTAACGTACGAGACCGACTAGGATCTCTACACAAACTAGCACGCTATGAAAAACAATCCGGAGTTCCGGAGTTATTTGGTAAATGATGCACTTTGAGGTTACGATAATACACACGATCTCTATATTGTTATTATAAAATGCTTGAAAACGAGTTTAAGATTTTTCTTGTAATTATCAATGAAATAAATGTATCTCGCTGCTGCATTACTACGTTTCTGTGCTCCGTTAATATTAAATTGTTATTGTTAATATTAAATTTTTTAAAGTAATGAAACTGTTTATTATAATTGTCGATGAAATAAAACTCGCCGCTGTATTTCTGTATTCTGCACATTTATTATTTACGTTATTAAAACCAAAAATGTTTCTACATTATTCGCTGATACACCTTTGTCAATGGCACCTAAAATTCGACTAATTATATACATAGAGACATATTTAGACTATACACATTTTCATCGTTATCATCATTATCATCGGTGATAAACAAATTAGAGAAAAAAAATCAAATTACTCGTTCGAAATCGTCGCGTTGTGGCATGTAACCGAGTTTGGTAGCTTCCTCCGGTGTAATGTCCAAAGGCGGCAGCCTCGAGGTGAGATCCGGCGATAACGGACCATGATCGGAGCTCGTTTGATTGGTGAGATTTGGTCTGTAGCTTTCTGTTGGTGGCCACGTGTGTTTTCCGATATTTCCATCGAGATATCTGACGATGTACTCCTCTTTCGCCTCTGTAAAAAAAAGAACATAAATAGACATTAAAATGAGGCGTTAGATTATATAGAATTGTGGGTACGAATTATTCGACGTGAAACTTGAAAATCTAATTTGTTCCCAATAAGATTCGAAATTAAATAAATGACGAACCTTCAGGGGTTCTTTCTTCGATATGTTTGCTGATATCCTCCCAATTGCGAAAGCCAAATTGTTCGATGGCGTCGAGTAATCTGAGATGTTCTCTGGCTATCCAATTGCCTCTTCCATTGAATATGCTAATCGTTCCAGAGTCCTGTGAAAATGAAATTGCGTAAATTAATTTTTCAATTATGGATATTTTTATTTTTTTCAAAATTTTTAATTTTTCTTTTTTTCAAGCAAAAACATCTGAAAACAATTGTGTCCTGAGTTTAAAATTTTCGAGATTCCATAAGGGATATTATGATTTCTTTTTATTTTATAATTTCATTTTTGTAATTCATCATTATCGAAATCAGTTTTTTTTTCATCGAATCACGAAAAAAATGGCAGAATGGAAGAGAAACGTACCATAAATTGAGAGGGATGATCATTTTTGTGTTGTCCAATTTCAGCACCTGCCGAAAAACACTGCGAAAGGAAAAATATCGTTAATCAGATATAGCAGAAACATTGCGCCTTAAAAAATGTCCATCGATATTCCTTGCATTCAAAGCTACATATAGTTTTATATAATCAGGCCACAGTTTTGTCAAATAATCCATGATTACTTGTAAATAAACATTGTAATTTTGTAATCCATAAAAGAACATTCACAGCGATAATAAAGATGAACATGACCTCAAAATCTTTCAAATTCATTTAAATATAATTGAAAAATGGCTTGATGGAATAAACAGTAAATAGTTGTCCAACAAATAAGCAAAGGCAAACCCCCTATTCTATTTTTATTTCATTAAGTTGTTTTTAGGAAAAATCAGCTAGCAATTTGGGCAATAAAGAAAATCCTTGTATAATGTGTATTCTAAAATTCATGTACAATTATCGAATTTATTAATGGATACGCTGTCGAAATAGTAAAAACGTCAATTTTACGCCTACAAAATTCACCAATGAAGTATCGCAGTGCATTTTTTAATACGCAGTCAGGATTTACAAAAAATCGATTTTTTGTACATTTTAGTTTCGTAATGTACAGATATTTAAGTGTATAAACAGAAAATCAAGATTTCTCAAAAACGGCATAACAGATTAGACTCAAATTCTTACACAAGCTCTATAAATATATTTCTAAGTAATTAATCGGAGGTTTTCTTTCACTGATAAATATTTTTCATTTTATAAACAATTTAAGACAAATATTTTTATCAAAAATCACATTTTTTTTTCCGAAGCCAACATTATGTTAAAAATTAATATTTTGCTTATTCCTTTGAATAAATACTACATTATACCTCTTATCAAAGGAATCTTTTTTATTCTTTTATTCTAGATTATCCAATCCAGAAATATCGTGCTCACCGCAGGGGAGTTTTTTTTACAGGACCTCGGTCGCGAAACTTATGCACGGCTCCTTGAGGGAAAACCGAACCCAACTTTTCCTCTTGAAGTTAATATAATGAAAACAAGCGAGACTGATGTTGTAACTGTGCAATTCCATTGAACCACCGAGAACAGTGTCGTTTGTCGGTAAGGAAAACCTCAGGCTGCCCAATTGTAGACTGGCCACTTGTGCCAAAACACGCCGGTCCATGGTCCTTTGTAAAAAGAAATAAAAAGTGATTAATATCACACTGCAATTGAATATACTTTCTCATATTTCCTCATATTTTTGGCATTTTTTGTACCCACATGCACACACGTTTCGGAGAAATATTTTCTACACATTTCGAAATATGAGGATCAGAATTATATTTGAAAAAGAAAAAGTGAGTTTTACCCTCCACGGTTGATCTTTTATTTCGCTGTGTCTTCTTGAAGCTACTGCTATTGGCACGCTGATGTCTCGGTTGCAATGAACTAAAAACTCGCTTGATACTTCTGAATTGTTGACTGCAGAACTCGTCGAATTTGTAAAACATTTTTAGCAAATCGGGAGTCGTTATTTCCTTATCATTATTGGTCCCAGCCGAGATCACCGTCTATGAATATGATTGCCGGTCGTCTTGTAGACATAAATTCGTCACCGCTGTTTGTACGATTGATCTTCCATTCGTCGCGCAAGGTTACATCGAGGGACGATACACTCTTGACATGAGAACTCTCATTCCCATATAGACCCATAATTCGAGAGCGAATAGTTTACAGGCCGAGCGGGTGATCAGGTTTGGTACCGGGTTCTTCGCGGATATGTACGAAAATCATGAAAAATTATTTAATTTTGAGCTGACTCATGAGTTTTAATGATACGAGAAAGGCGTGTCACGCAATTTGGGAATAAAACTCGCAAAATTGTGAGGAAAAGGAATGAGATACGTACTGTAAGTGTCGATTTTAATGAGTTTAATAGTACCACTGACTATTCCACTTTTGGTATCGATACTGAAGCCACCGAGTCCAATGCCGATGTCCAAATTTTTGTGTCCCGTGCAGTCTACCGTCAGAACGAAAATCTTTCGTCACCACAACGCGACGATTTCGAATGAGTAATTTGATTTTTTTTCTCTAATTTGTTTATCACCGATGATAATGATGATAACGTTAATAATGATGGTAACGATGATAATGATAATAACGATGATAACGATCATAATGATGGTGACGATGATAATGATGATAACGATGAAAATGTGTATAGTCTAAATATGTCTCTATGTAGATAATTAGTCGAATTTTAGGTGCCATTGACAAAGGTGTATCAGCGAATAATGTAGAAACATTTTTGGTTTTAATAACGTAAATAATAAATGTGCAGAACACAGAAATACAGCGGCGAGTTTTATTTCATCGACAATTATAATAAACAGTTTCATTACTTTAAAAAATTTAATATTAACAATAACAATTTAATATTAACGGAGCACAGAAACGTAGTAATGCAGCAGCGAGATAGATTTATTTCATTGATAATTACAAAAAAAATCTTAAACTCGTTTTCAAGCATTTTATAATAACAATATAGAGATCGTGTGTATTATCGTAACCTCAAAGTGCATTATTTACCACAGAACTCCGGAACTCCGGATTGTTTTTCATAGCGTGCTAGTTTGACAGGTTTGGCTCGCCATCTGTTGAGGACCTGCGCCATTCTCTTCAAGGCTCTTGGCATTTAATTCGTTTTTTAATGAACGGGTTCACATCACGTATTCAATCTCTCAAAGCCCAGAATATGCTTGCAGAGACACGTAGCGGTCGTGCCAGTAACCCAGTTTCGAAGAATCGAAGTCTAGTGACTTTCGGGCGAACATGACTCGGGCGAAGATACCTGTGATAAGTTAGCCGGACAACTTTAACTTTTTTAAGTTTTTATTTTACTAATCGTTTGGTGGTCGTTTGGTGGTGTTTGGTAGTCTAATTAGAACATTTGGTAGTCAATAGTTTTTGTTTTATATTAAAAACAAATTCTGGCGTTAAGTTAGCCGGACAAATTTTAATTTTCAACTAATTTTGCGCGATAAGGGGGTAAATCGATGCGGAATCGTTTGGTGGTCACGAATTCCTTAGTTAAAAGGTTTGGTGGTAATTAGTTACGGCAAAAACCTTAAAAACAATAAGCCTTCAATTAACGTGAGAGTACGCACGGTCGTACATACAGGTCTTGCAACGACGGTAGTGGGGGTAGGCACCCTTGTATGTCACGTTTTTCATTCCGGATATTTCATGTCGGATATTTGTTAATTAGAAAAATTGAAAACAAAAATCCGTGTGAAGTTGGCCGATTTTTTAAAATTTTGAGACATCGGCAATTTTTAAAAGCCTAATCGAATCGGAATCGTTCGTCGGTTATGAATTTCATGATCAGAACGTTTGTCGGATTTCGGTACGGTATAAAGGTGCTATTTCATGGGCAGTGAGCAGTAGCAGCAGTTTCGGAACTTACTAGGAAATTACTAGAAAGTTTAGTGACTTTACGCAGCAGCAGTGCTGCTCATGAAATAGGCTCAGTTTTGCTAGCTTTGCTGCTCTGCTGTTCGGACAAACGAACAGTAGCAGCAAAAACTTGCAACGGAAGTTGCTAGTAACTTTGAGTGAATTCACTAAACTGCTGCTACTGCTCACTGCCCATGAAATAGCACGTTAAAAATAATAAATATTAAATTTGCGATAGCTCATCGTGGGCCTGCGCGACGGTCATATGCCCGCGTAGTTAATTGACCCGATACATGTCTAATAACTTGTGCAGTTGTGTGAACTTGGCCGGTCAAAATTATTTTTCGGGAATTTGGATTTTTGTAATCGTTTGTGAATCGTTTGTGAATGATTGTAACGTTAATTAAAACGTTTGTGATAACATAATTTCTTTAAAAACGGTTAAAAAACCTTTGATGAATTTCCACTGTGATCAGCGCCCACTGCGCAGACGCCTGCAACAAACTTGGGCGGGTAATTCGAACTTTCGGAAACTTTATTTTATCTAATCGTTCGTGATTCGTTTGCAATTCGTTTGTAACTCATTCGTGAGTGATTGTGACATTAATGAAAACATTTGAAATAACATAAGTTATTGAAAAAAACTCAAAAATTTACAGAACTTGTGATAGTATCGATTTTCGACCGCCAACTTGAAATTACCTTCTATACTGAGCCGGCTATTTTTGGACATTTCTGGCATTTTTGCTGGATTAATCGTGAGACAAGGTTTGATTAAGGTGAGTGAGCATTTTTTCCTATTTCAGGGATGTTATTATATCCATGGGTCGTATTATTCATTGTTTAAGACGATAATGTACGCGTACGATCGTGTCGCGCCATTGTTGGAGATAACATAACCTCAAAATTCGCTGTTTGTTTTTGTCATTATTTTAACAGTTACTACAATTCGTCTTGGTCATTATGTCTAAATAGAATATAAAATAATGCAAAATATTTTAGAATGATCAAAAAAATTTGCAATTTGATTTGCGATTATCTGTAATTTTTTTTAATTATTTGCTAGAAAAAAATGGTCGTCTGATGGAGGAGCTCAAGTATCTCGAGAAAATCAACTATCGCTGTTGGCGAATAAAAAAGGGTTTCCAGCCAAATATGAAGGTATGCCGTTTCTCTCATTATTATCAATTTTCTTGTAAATTATATTGCGGTGTGATCGGTGTGATTAATCTTAAGACGGATATAGGTCGCGGGTGTATTCCACTTGAACAAGGACCTGGAACTTCTGATGTTGGAGGACCTGAGAAATTCTTGCAGGTGGAAAAGTGAAAGAATTTTTGTTCTGAGTGAAACAGATCGCTACTGTTGCTGCTTTACTTGGTATCGTCGACAGATCCGTCTGACTTCCGGATATTCACTCAGGCTATGGTTTTGCTGTTGGTAATTTCGGAGTATTTTTTTTCTAAAGTTTACAAATTTGATCGTTGTACAAGAAAATAAATATTTTCGGGAAATATGGCGGCGTTTGACACGAACGATACTAAATCCATCGTATCACCCGATGGTGTGAGTTTTGATATAAATTGCGGTGTTCGTCTACTTCCTATGAATTTTTTTAAGGAAGTTGCATCTGTGAAGGTACGTTCTCGGCAGGAGAAAGTTGGTCGTTGAAGCATATGAGAGTTGTTATTGACTTTTCAAGACTTGAAAAAAACTCGGGATATTCAAGTTGGAAATAAAGAAGGAAAGAATTGTGCAAACTAGAATTCTTAAGCTTCACCCAGGATGAAGCCAAAATAGAGAGAGCTCACGAAGGAAGATTAAGGAGTAGTGAAAAATGCGAACTACCTGCAAAATTTAATGTACGCGATTGATTTTTTTTCACCTTATGTAAAAGTTCACATTCCATTTTATCAGTATTTTTTTTAGGAACGCATAGCTCAAAGCTTATTTGATCATATACCCATTGGTGTCGAATCTAAGTGTATAATCTCAATGAACACACGAGATCTCATAGAGGCCCTAGAAATGGGAATGGATTGGTCTCGCAAGGGGGGTTATATCTGGGCTGAGGATAAGGAACATTGCAGAGAGTACGGAACAATGTTGAATGCCATCGAAAGTTTCAATGAGAGCGAATAAACGAGGCAAGAAAATCGTTGAAGAAGTGAATTGATTTCCCACTGAAATTGTTTACCGGTATTTGGAATATGCAGAGAGCGAAGTGGTCGGCGACATATACGATAAATTTGCGGCATCGAAAATGAGAATCGAGGAAAAGGGACAGATTTGCTTTATGATACACTCGGGCAGTCGAGGATTTGGAGATCAAGTTGCAGCCGGTGAGTTCACTCATTGCAATTAGAAAAAAAGACTTTCTGTTAGAAAATCATCACATTTTTTTATTTTGTAGGTGTTCTCTTACAAATAGAAACGGCAATAAAACTCGAAAATATCGAAACTAATTACCGACAACTCGCTTGCGCTCACATACGTTCACAGGAGGGTCAAGATTATTAAATTCGATGGCCGCAGCGGCAAATTTCGCTTGGGTCAATAGAAGTTCCATGATTTCTCAGTCGTCAGGTGCGTTGAGTCCTTTGAACTTTTTCTTATGAAGAACGGCGAATGTCGTGAATAAATTTGGTACATCAAAATATTAAATGATTCTTCACAGGCATTCCCGAAGGAATGTCATCAATCATCCGATACGCACGTTATTTCCGATTTGTCTCACAATATCGCCAAAGTAGACAAACACGTGGTCGGGAGAAAACTCAAAACTCTTCTGGTTCACAGAAAGGTGAGTCTCTGAAAGATTGTATGAAAATTTCGACAAAAGTTAGTGATTATTTATTTTTTCTTTTTTTTATGCCAAAGATCTACTCGAGCATTTTCGCCCCACCATCCTTTGATTCCGATGAATTGTAAGCTAACCGGACAACCGGGTACACATATGTCTGTAATAGGAATTTGCAGTTACGTACTCACGGGTACCGTACAGGGAATGCAGGAAATCTTCGAATTGTCATGGAGCTGTAAGATTAATTTGATAATCCTCTAGTCCTCCAGTACTTTTGAATTTCTTTCCAAAAACATGTTTTTTTTTTCCAATTCTTTCTCCAAGGTCGAGCTTGGTCTCAAGTATGAAGATGCCATAGCTCTGATAAAAGAGTCAGTTACGATTCCTCATCAAATAATTGTTCAAATTCGTCACATCTTAGGATTTTGCTTCTTCTTGAAAAAAAAAAGAAATATGCCTGAAGTTTCGTTGTACTTTTCTTTTTTCATTGAAAAAGGTAAAAAAAAAGTATTAAAAAATACGTAAAAATCGATTTCAACGGACACCCCTGTTGAATAATCAGAGCGAATGCCTGAAAAGTCAGAGATTCAAAGTCTTAAAGAAATGTTAAAAATTTCACCTTCATTATTATTTTTATTTCATCTTTTTCATTTTTCAATATCTTAAATTATTTTTCTATTATATTGAAAGTTGCCACAAGTCCGGGAATGTTTCTTTTTTGACATAAAAAAAGTTTGGTGCTTTTTAAACTTGAATTGTCACGGCCTCAGTGACTTTTTCTTTACATCTACTGTTCAATTTTTCTTCAATTTGTTGTGAATCTTCAATTCGAGTCGTTTTTTAATACTTCTTTATTAATTCAGGATGAGAAGAGGAGCCATACATCCTAAGCAATTGGCGTATCTGGAAAAATATTATCCAAAATTTCGACTCACGCTCAAGAACGGACAAGAAAATTCCTGCTGCATCCAATAGATAAAGAGAACAGTAACAAACAAACAAACATAAGAAATGACAAATCATTCTCTTTTCCATTGTCGTCTGAGCGTAAACGAAATTGTGTTGAATTTGGTATCAAATAATTTTCAATAGGATTTTTTTTCGCACGCCAGTGACAAGTGACATTACATATTTATATATACAATATATATACATACCGTATCGATCTTTTTCTTTTTTCTACACAAATGACCTCTCAACAGCAGGGTAAATTTGCCAACTGGTGACCATAGACGCTGATTGATATTTTTAGAACAAACTGTATGTATCGTTTTGCTCTGCAGAATAGCGTGTATTTTTTTGTACATTTTTGCGTTCCTCCATGAATCGCAATATTAAACTTGTGATACTTTTCCATCCTCGCTAATGATTAGAATAATTTTTTTGTTCTGAAAACACATTATGATTATTCATAAATACGATCCTGCGAAAATCGAGTTAAATTCGTCAATGTCTGAATTTGTGCAGGGCCCTCTTTTTCTCTCCCTCTTATCATAAACGTGCAAAACGATTTTAAGTTTGAAAATTTCACAAACCGTTAGCGCGTTCCAGATTTTATTATGACAATTAAGATGATCGAGGACCTGCCTTATTACAATGAGGGCCAAAAGCATTATCTCGATTATTCTCTTGTTCTCTCTCATCCCTTCACCTTGACCTTGTTTATGTAATTAAGACAATTGGAAAAAAGGAAAGTTAAGTCGTTTCTTTGTCGCTTTGATACGTTCACCGATAATAATAGGCTTAGTACCTTAATTTGGTTTTCGTTCTTGAAACGTATTTTGTTTTTACATTATCATTGTGCCCGTTCTTCCGAGGGCCAAACTTCCGCAAATTCGAAATGTACATCATACCCTTAATTGTCGAGGTCATTATCGCCACAATACCGGACGAAAATTGAATGTTTGTACAGAAACGAATGGCTGTTGTGTTTTTGTCAATTGTGCAACATTTCGCTGGAAAGATAATTTATGCCGTGAAATTTAATGTAGGTACATAATTTTTTGTTTATCTTTTTCGAACAATTCGCGTCTCGTATCAAAACGACAAAGAAACGACTTAACTTTTCTTTTTTTCGATTTCCTTCTCCATGCACCTAACGATATAAAAAAGTCAATTAATGAAGTGTATTTACACTTTATTAATTAGTAACTCGGATAAAAGTATTATCAAATTAATTTACTTTACGGAAATAAGAAGCCACTGTAGTCCTACCCTGGTTTTTCTTGAGAATTAAAATTTATTAACCATACAGTAAACCACGCATGCGCCGATGGCCGCACGCAGAAAAGAAAGAGACGAGGAGCTATTTCTATCTTCGTTACAACTACAGCACGTTGCAGCATGACTTTTATTTCAGGCCCATTCTATTCTCCGATTGGCCAAAGGATAAATATTCCAGGTTTTACACTTTCTACGTTCGAAATAAAATTAAATAATGACAAAAATAAATTTTGCGTCCGAACAATTGGAAAAATTAAAAAATTACACTACATTTCCGAAACTTGTTTGATTTGGTTATTACGTTGTAATGGACGTAAAGTTGGTGAGAAATTTAATTTAATTATTAGGTCAGAGGAGTGGGGATACTCTTGAAATCGAGCGGGCGTACGTGATCTACGTTGTAGTTGTAGTGGTTGTATGAGTATGCTGTAGTGAGCACTGAGCACTGCAGGTGGGCTGGTGAGCGCTGAAGCACGCAAAAGAGCTCGAAACGATGAAGAGAAAGAGAAGATGGATGAGCTGCAGGCCAAGATGGTCAATCCGAATTTCATCATCGATCATCGCAGCTCTGTTGGGTAATTACAATAATTTTATTCAAACAAGATATATGTTATAATTTTTTATTTGGCGTTTATTTAGAAAGTGACATATACATATCGAGTTTTTCCGAACAAGGTGCTCCGAATAAAACGGGGCAACGTGCTCCGAATTAAACGGAGCAACGTGCTCCAAAAAAAATGGAGCGCCATCATACTACCTCCGTTCATGTATTCTGTCTATTTTAATTTATATTAACGAGATCATTGGAAGAAAATCATTTTCATAAAACGGGCGAAGTAATGCTGATCAGTATAAATTATGGTTAAAATTATGAAATAAAAATAAAAATAAGAAAATATTTTCCATTAATCGTGCACGTGCTCGATGCTAAAAATTATTTTATCACTCATAAAAATACTTTCTCAAATCATATTATCGTTTCAATCTTGCAAAGCCCTGTATTTTTCGTTTTATTCTGTACTGTATTTAATCTGCTTTGTTAAACGCACTCAAACAATTGCCGTGCATGTCGATACTTCGCATTCTCCATCTTGTTTTGCAACTTTACCGCTCAAAAGTATTTGCTAAAATCCGTCCAAATTTGTTGCCGGACTAAAAGTTGGATAGTGGACTCAAGAATAGTCCATCATAATAATTAAATTTCCAAACAGCGTTTAAAAGATGCCAAATTTACGTCCATTTCGCTTTTTTGAAAAATTTTCTACAATTTGTTTTTGTTCCGGTGCGTCCTATCGAACATGGCCGTTATTCGGGTATTTTTTAGCCACCACAAACCATTTTCATAGCTAGAAGAATTTTTTTTCTTCAGTTTAATGAAATTGGTTTTCTTTGTATTTTGTCATTTATCCCAATTGTTCGAAATTGTTTTCCAAATTATTTAGACAATTTTTAAAAATTTTCCTTCCTCATAAAGGAAGCTTTCTTTTCGTGAAATTTTTTTCCAGATTTCCATGTCAATTTGTTCTAAATGTTCTACCTTTAACATTCTCTCCGGAACTCCGTAATTGTAGAATTAGGCCGTTTTTTCTAAAACATGTATTTTCTAACTAAAAATGCAATACAGCGGTGCAAAAAAATCGTACGACTTTCTGAAAAATGGAAATATTGCTTTTTTATCCGTTTTCGGTTTATCATAGAAAAAATCGAAAAAAAAATTTCCCCTACAGAGATGCTATGAAAATGACTTTTGGAGACTAAAATAAGGCTAAAAAAACGTTCATGTTCAAGAGTACGTACGAAGCTGAAAATATCGTAAAAAATTTTCAAATGAAGTAAAATAAAAATTAATTCGTCCTCTTTGCAAGTGCTTGAGAAATTTGATTAACTATATTTTTGAATCTGCCATGTAACTCTTAGTGCGAAAACATATTTCAATGGATGGGAAAATATTTTTGAGTCGTAGTCTATGTAGACATTACTTGACGAACATAAAAAAATGGACGAAATCATCAACTAAAATTGTAGTTTGGTTAACATTCTTTCTCAAACTGAGGGAAATTTTGTTCAGATTTCTCATTTATTCTGATACTCTTCCAATTTGCATCATTGAAACGCAATGAGAATTTTTTAAAAATTATTGATACTGTTCGTGGCCTTCTTGTACATTCAAAGGTATTAGTCCTCAATGGAGATCCCAATAATCTTTCAACAAAGTTCAGTCTGAACATTTATCGATAGGCTCGATCAATTGAATTGCAAAATATATTTTGATTGGATTCCAACAATGCAAACTTCAACGTTATTTATTCTGTAGTGTTCTGATGAATAATTACTTTCAGATCCGTTTTGAAGCACACAATGGCAGCTGGACTTTTCATTGTGAAATTACACCACAGATCTGCTGCATTCACTATGGCAGTACCTGTCTGTCTGTCATCATGGCAGCACTTCCTGTTGCAAGTGATATCTGTTGCAAAGACAGATGGAGGAAACATCAATTGGAGGTAAATTTGTCCAGATTATTCTCCATCACACCTCTGAGCAGCTCAATGTGATTGAATGTCGCAACCTTAATGCAAACCAAGTAGTTTATTACTTTTGAACACTTATTGCATAAAAAGTTACCTGTCAAATCTGTAGTTCTTGAATATAATTAGAAGGTATCGAATAATGTAACCGCTCATATAAGCTACCAATATCTCCTTTCCTAGTGTCCCACATTGATGGCTTCCCGGCAGCACTATGAGAAACCATTATCTTCACTGCGCTTGACCTTAACCTCAACATCCTTCTGACATTTTTCTCATAGATTGTTGGATCCAATAAAAAAACATAGCAGGGTTGTCGCTGTAATTAATGGATAATCGCCATGACTATTTCTGCATTATTTCATGAACTTATTCAAGAAAAAACGTAGTAGAAATTTCAACTCTCGTTCGCGATCACGAAACGACAACTTTCAAGGAGCAGAATCCCTCTTGTCTCACACAATCTCTATGATGCTATTTCCCTTGCATTCATGCGATCGTTATCGTCATTTATAGTTAGCCTTTTCCCTTACAAAAGCGCATCATACTGGCATTATTGCCTCAAGAATACCATCCACATTTTCTCCCTCATCAGAGAATGGGTATCAATAACATTTCGAGAGACAACCGCGGTATTGCGGCTCGAATGAAGTCCCGCTAAAATTTAATCCAAAGCAACGCATAATAATGTCTAAACTAAGAAAAGTCTTTTTTGTCGGCAGCAATTATCGTTGTCGATACGCGGTATTTTGTAATTATTCATTACAATTTATTATTCTCAATTATTATTGGCTAACTATGAATGGGTCTCTATTTTCGCCAGAACTATATTGAAATCGAGTATTGTAAAAATGGTTTTCGATACTGCAGGGTGATAATGTCGATATTTATCCTCCAATACATACCGACCTACATACCGAGATTAAAAAATCCCTACATTATCATTTCAAAATTACCATTCTCATCTTCGTCATTCGTGCTGTAGTAAATGTCCTGGCCTGGTGAAGAAAAATTAATGTTTTCTGTCTCATTAAACCGCGTGTTACTTGAACCGGAAGTAGCATAATCTAGGACAAAATGAGAAAATCAAGCATGCATTAAAGTAGCAAATACATTTTTTTAAATATTACTCAAAGCTTATTCACATTTTTGACTATTGAAAGAAAAACACACGTGGTCTTTGTTGAAAAATCTCAATTGAACATAAATTGTTCGGCTCATGTGCGAGTGCGAAACATCCGTCGTTTATAATCCATTTTCATTGGTTGATTAGTTGATTGCATTTTTGCATTGGTTGCTGGAAACGGACATTACCTTGAGTAAAAAATAATCAAATAAAGAACAAATTGTTCTGAAAGTTAATGATTGTATCTTTTGTAGACTTGATCTACATTGTATAATTAATTATAATTAACACAAAATACATGTATCATTCATATTGTACATAATAATGTGTTTTAAAAAATGAATAGATGCACGGTGAATTTGATGGCCCACACATCCTTAATCGCATTTCACGAAAACCCACGTGCTTGCATTGTTTTTCCAATTGTTGTTTTCCAACAAATAATTGGTTCGTGCCTCGCTAATTTTTCCGAGTAATTTTCTTTCGAAACTGACAAACGTTTTTTTCAATCCCTTGAATTGATATGCAATATTTCACAAATATGTGATTTTTCATCCGACGGTCGAGGTGTATCAGTAAGCACTGTGCATGTGTTAGTTATACGAAGTTATACGTTTGAGTTTGAGTTTTTTCGGACCAATCTACACTGAGAAAACAGTTTATAGTAAAGAAATATATTTAGATGGCAATTTATTTCAATATTCCTTAAGGGGACTGAGTCGGTTGAGGAATTCCAACTGCGAAACTGCAAGATTTAGTCGACAATTCTGTGTAGAAATGTAACCAACCGATTATATTCTTCTACGCTCTCCAAGCTTTCTTTCAGCTCAAAGAAAAACCCTTAAGAGCCACCATCACCCTGATGCGCAGCATTTTGAGTTTTTTCAGTCTGCGCGTGATTCAGAAAAGACCGGTCAACGGATCGAGGTCCAACTAGTCTCATTTTGTTCGCAACGAATTCCTATCCGGGATGAGTGTGACACATTTTTGTCTTAGGTCAATTGAAGTGTGAAATATAAAGGGTACTCTGATCAGAGAAGCAAAATTGACTGAATAACTATAAAACTGCTTTGTCCCTTTGAAATGGAAACCTTAACAAAAAATATGCCACACTCATCCCCGATGGGAATTCGTTGCGAACAAAATGAGACTAGTTAGACCTCGATCGTATAACGCGCGAAAAATGGAATGACATCAAGCCAAACGGCACAGTTATTTATGGAAAACGAAAAAAACAAATATTACAACCGGGAGTTTGGACAAATACAATCGCAGATGCATTCTGGAACCAATTTAGAATGCCTTGTGCGATTTCGTTTAAGCGGGCGGAGTCGATTCTCTCGTCCGACTGAACGTCGTACAAATTGAGCATGGAAGGCAAGTGCACAGATCCTGATTGCAAAAATATTTTCAAAGGAAATGCTACAGTCGGAGTGGACAATGATGGATTCATCATTGAAATGCAAGCACGTGATACACGATACACAGATCATGCGGAAGTTAAGCGTAATTTTAGCGGCGACGTTAGAAAGAAAGCGAGAAAAGAGTTGGTATCGGAGGGCTGTTCCGGATGGAGGAATCGCAAAGCACGTGAGAATATGAAGCCTGGGGACACAGAACCTCCTTGGCTGCCCCGCGGAAATGTCTTGCGAAGAGCCAAAAAAGAAGCTATTGATGAAGAATATGGCATTGATAGCGAAGGCGGACGTGATATCATTAGAACAATCGAAAACATAAACTTGCATCCCAAATATCAAGCTCTCATCGACTCGGTTAGTTCAAGGCCATTTTACACATTTTACGGTACTGCAGCTCAACTGCACGCCTACAAAGAATATTTACGGGTAATGAAAGATCGTTCGATCATTTGTCTCGATTCGACTGGGAGTCTGGTGAAAAGGATCGAACGTCACGATGGAAAATCTGGTCATATATTTTTATATGTCATTGTTATAAACTTCGAGGGAGTTACATTGCCAGTTTGCCAAATGATCTCGGAGAAACATGACACAGAGTTCATCGAGTACTGGTTAAAACAGTTTTTACGTAAGGGAGCGCCCAAGCCAAAGCAAGCAGTTTGTGACAATGCTCGTGCTCTCTTGTCTGCTCTCTCTTTGGCTCTTAACAACCAGACAATAAAGTCGTATGTCAACTTGTATTTCTTGATAGCTGCAGGCGATAACGAGCTACAAAGACCCGTGACGATTATAAGGATCGATGTAGCGCACTTGATACACATGGTTTGTCGATGGAAGTGCTTCAAAAAAGTAACACACCCGTGCATCAAAGAATTTTACGTTCGTTGTGTTGCGCTGCTCGTCGATTGTCAGACACTTGCAGATATCGAAAAAATATTGGTCCTGACATGCGTCGTGGGATTACAAACGCATGACGACGCTCTACTCGAAATTTCCTTGGCACAGACGGCGAAGGAAGGAAGGGAAAGACTGGAAAACTACATGGCGCTCGGAGAGATCAAGGAAAAAATGAAAAAAGTTCAGGAAGATGAAACCAATTATGCAAAGATGAGAGATGTACTTAACACTGACGACACGTCCGAGCCAGAACCAATCGAAACGGAGATCTTTAAAAAGAATTTTATTCCAGAATGGGATAAAGATCCTAACGACGGCACTCCCATTGAGCGATGGCTCCGACCCCAGCTTGTGAAAGCAAAAAACGCGATAGGTTCTGGTAGAAATTTGAATGCCTTTTATCTACCACAATTCGTTCAAAATCTTGCGATGCTTACGAAAGAGTTTCCATTGTGGACGAGCGTGGCCCTTCCATATCGAGCGCCTCACGCATCGTCAAGTTTCGTGGAAGGATACTTCAACGAACTCAAAACAAGATGTTTGCCAAAAAAAGTGAAACCACCGATGCGTGCCGATCTGTTTCTTAAGATGCACGCGGACAATTTGAAAGGAACATCTCCTATATTTAATGCGAAAATAATGAATCACACCATGGCGACGAGAAGAATGGATTTAATAAAAAATGAAAATAATACTCAAAATTGCGAGAATGACGCCTCTTCATCTTCCCCTTTCCCTGATGTCGGTGCAATTCGAGGAATCCTTGATGATTCTGATCTGGCATCAGCAGAAAACTGGCGAAGAAAAGCTGCAGAACAATGTATCGACGATGTTAATTATTACAGCGTGGAAGAGACTACCAAAAGTGATGTTCACTCGAGCATCGAACAAGCCATGAACGTACATTCCATGGACTTCAGCTCAACAATATTATCCGATCACGCGTATGGCAAATCCAACGAAATAAACTTACTGGCTTGCGCAACGAACGAAGACACACGAGCGCATGTGGATTCAGACAAAGGAAAATCTTCTCGTGAAATCAGCCCAGTCCATATTGTACCAACGCTCTCAGAGGCGGAAAAACCCTCTGCAATTCGGGAGGCAAACGAAAAAAAGTCCAAGAATTGCCAGTTTGACGCCTTTTCATCTTCCCCTTTCCCTGATGTCGGTGCAATTCGAGGAATTCTCGATGATTCTGATCTGGCATCAACAGAAAACTGGCGAAGAAAAGCTGCAGAACAATGTATCGACGATGTTGATTATTACAGCGTGGAAGAGACTACCAAAAGTGATGTTCACTCGAGCATCGAACAAGCCATGAACGTACATTCCATGGACCTCAGCTCAACAATATTATCCGATCACGCGTACGGCAAATCCAACGATACAAACTTACTGGCTTGCGCAACGAACGAAGACATACGAGCGCATCTGGATTCAGACAAAGGAAAATCTTCTCGTGAAATCAGCCCAGTCCATATTGTACCAACGCTCTCAGAGGCGGAAAAACCCTCTGCAATTCGGGAGGCAAACGAAAAAAAGTCCAAGATCGGCAAACACTTTCAGCCGTGTCCAGAAATTCGTCAACGAAATCGTCACCTCATAAATCCAAGGAAAGCCTTTTTACTTCTTAATGGCAATAAGTTTAGATGGCCCTTGAGAATCGACGGCAAACTATTTTTTGTCAAATCTACGTGTAGTTTTGATTCATTGGTCCATATTTTAATGACCATCATATTGGACGATCCCGCGTATGCCAAATTTGCCAAAAATTCAAATAACGAAACACTCAAGCTGTTTCTAGAATTGATTTGTTCCGGAGTGACTCGCACAGTGCTCAAAAGTAGAATATCCATATTAAAATCATGGCACCCTCACATCGTTGCTATGGAAACAAAAAAAAGGGCGTTATCGTACGAGATCGATGCATGGGATAGTATCGGAAATACCGTAAATAATGCAATGGCATCCGAGACGAGTGTTTTTAGAACGAAAAAATGCTTGGTTTGCCCTCGTTCTGAAAATACGTGTCCTGTCATGGCACCAAATCATCGAATCATCACGAAACATGGTTTCAAAGATTTGGAGAAGGCGCTGGATTTCTGGCCACAAATTCATAACATTACGTGTCACACGTGCAAAAGTAAATACACACTTCACAGTAAGCTGAATCGCCATTTGTTCATAGAGCTCGACATTCGCGATACAACGAATAATAGAGTGGCGGATAGAGGAATGCGCTGCTCAGGTAATCAGCTTCCTCTGACAATCTCGTTTCGCCAAGAAGATAATTCCAATGTTATCTTTAGGTAAGTTCTTTTGACAAGGTATTATAGAAATTAGATGAAAGCTTATTTTTTTCCATGACTTATTGCTGACAAAGAATTTCTGTTTAGGCTATCTGGAGTGGTGGGACACACACCAGGGCATTTCGTTGCGTACTGTCGACGGTTGAGCGGAAGATGGGAGAAATACGATGATATGCAACCGAAGATAACGATGTGGAGCCCAAAAAACGTGATTGAAATGCATCTCGCAATGTATACTCGACAAGAATAGAGAAACGATAAGATAATAAGACGTAAAATTGTTGTTCAACAGTTGTAGAAAGTGAGATTCTCAACTATATAACCAGTCTATTTTTTAATTTATAATTTGTTTTATAATTGTGATAAACCATTATCTCTGTTCCATCAACGATTGCTCGAAATTTTTCGGCGTTCCAGCGATTATCTTTATACTTTCGAGAAACGGACCATATTTTCGTTGCATATTTCAATTACGCAAACTTCAACATATTTTATTGAGGGCAAAATTATTTGCTGGAAAATCTGTGACAATGCTGAAAATATTAGAGAAGGAATAAAAAAAATTAATATTGAACCGCAATTATTTTTTCAGCGTGCAATATTTCTATAAATTCATATTAGATAAATGTTAATTTAAGGACAAGGTTCTTTTCGAATATTTTATTTTTGTACTGTTATTTTTACCTAAAGAAAAAATGTACGTTTTGCATTTTGAAGTTTTTTCGATAGGATAGAATTCGCTTGATTGTTAATGTAATTATCTCACTTTCTTAGAAATTTTGGGGCAATAATATGCTGCCGCCTCTCTTGATCCAGAATGCTTATTTAACGTGAATAAATTTCGAGGAATTGATTATTATGTGTTTTTTTTTCAATTGATGGCAGAGTCGATCAGAGATAGGAGCGACGAATGGAACGGTTGATTTTAAATATTTTGTTCGTTATTATTTCATCACCATTCGCGAGAGATTTTTCAAATGAGTATTGGAATAATTTATTGAAAATTCTTAAAATAAAACGATAAAAAAATAGACTTTACTGAAATCATTATTGTATGATTGACTATATTCATTGATCGCCCGGATGAAATTTTGTTCTGACTGGTGTGATGTTGTTCTTCAGCTCTTGTAAGGTTTTATGAGCATTTCATCAACGTGGCCCATTTGTATCGTATAATCGAAATGTAAATTCGACGATAGTAGAATAGATTCTCTCTCGAAAACGGAAGCGAGTCTTTGCACCAGCTCGACGAAACCCATCGACAAGGCGGGGCGTCGAACTCTGTGCAATTCCTAAAATAATTTTTTTTTTAAATTATAAAAAAATATTCTCTAACGTATTACGGCTAATCATTCATATAAAAATTGTGTAATAACCTTGTAAAATCTTTGCGGCTTTTTCGGTAATTTTCTCGCTTCTCCCAGTTCTTTTGTACATCGGATTGCAAGCCAACTTGTCGTATCTAAGGTAGCGCATTCTGTGAATAGCTACGTGACTCCGTTGGTTTCACCGGAAAACTGAATTCACCGGGTTTGCCGGCAACATCGTCGATCGGACCCAAATTACGGAAATTCCTGACCCAAGGAACAACGTCCAGACTGGTCAGACCTGGCTGAAGCACGGTGAGCATTCAATTTGATTTTTTCTTCACACCAGCCCACGAGTATATAAAACAGTGTCAATCGTCATTGAGCAGGCACAGCGCCGCCATATTCTCGACTTTGCACCGTGCAAAAGCACGCAAAACGATGTCGCTTTACCCTCGTCACTCATGTCCTCATTCTCCGTATTATCGTCCGGAGTAACACCATGCATACTCGATGTTTTATTGGTCGGAAGAATTAGTATCAGATGTCGTGATATCGCGCTCGAATTGCCGATGTCGACCATCGATAAGAAACCACAAATTTCGATGATTTTTGATATCGTTAAGTTCGGCAGTTGCAGGAATCAGCCTTTTTTCGTATACGGCTGAAAGATAGAAAGAGAATCATACAAATTCAAAATTCTCTCTCATTTTTCTTTATTGTTTGCCAAGCTTCCTTTATAAGCAAATTTCTAAAATGGACGATTTTTTCATGACTTCTTGAAAATTTTACAATTTTGTTAAATCTGAATCCTTTGGATGATTCTTCAACATTCGATGTCAACTGTCCTTGTTACTTGTCTATTTACTTGTCTATAAAAAGAATTTCCACTCAATAGCTAAAAAAATACAGAAACTGGAGCTGTTGCGAATTGTTTTTAATAAATCCAAAGTTTTATTAAATTCGATCTTCTCAAGCGTTTTTTTTTTATAAATTAAATTTTGGCTGATCTTAATTTCAGATCGATAGCTACAAAATTGCAAGAGCTAAAATGTTTGCAAGCATTTCTCGAAAATTTTGAAATTCTATTGGATCCGAAACGATTTATTTTTTATTTTTAACATACTCCGTTCTTATAATCAACGGTATCTGCACACAAAAACTAAGTTTGATATCTGCAACGTTACGAAAGTTACAATACCGGCAAACGTTTCGCGAAAAATAAAAATCTCGCCAATTTGACAATTGTGTTGCAGTTTTGACCAAATCCGCACTGATGAGGAAAGCGAGGCTTTTTACATGAATTACAAACACACTTTAGTTTCTTTCAGTTCGCGGTGAGAAACGTAAACCGGAGTATTACCATTGACAGAGGTGACATAAGCACCCGAGATCCCAAATTTCCACACTTCCGATAGCCTTGGAACAGCAAGTCATTGGATTCAGCTAATTTTTTAAAGCAACTTGTTATCAAACTTCTGGAAAGATGACCCTCGAGAGTGAGAACGACGCTGTTGCCACCAGCGAGTTCCGCGAGACGGTGATACAATGGAAGGCCCATCGCTAATCCAGGATCGGAAATTCAAAAGGAAACGAATTTAACCCCCTTTTATTTCCTTGTTGACAGATAGGATAGATTTTTCGAAAAATTCAGATTCTTCAATTATCTTCATATTTTATGTTGAACAGTCGGTATCATCATTTGAATCATGTTCAAAAATTTCATGCACTGCTTAAAGCTTATCATATTTTGTAGAAAATCATATACAACATATTTTAAGAAATATAAAATATAGAATGTCAAGAATACGAATTCCCTGTGTTCCTTATCTTTCAACTTAATGTCTAAAATCCATGAAAGGTTTCCATGAAATTCGAGCTCCATATATTTCGCGATTTCTTTGAGGAGTAATTGTTCAAAATATTGATAGGAAAAATTTAACGGTTACAATTCTTGCCCTTTGAAAAACATAATTTTTCCCAACCATTCGATACATTTTTGTATAGAAATGTATCAACGATAAAATATATCAAAATATATAAAGACCACATATTTTGAAATATACTAAATATTAAACATAAACGTGAACAAATTTATATTTGTTCAGCTGAATATTTATTATCGATCATCCAGAATAAGACGACCCATACAATAGTTTTACTCTCGATTGTCGTATTTTCAGCACAGTGGAATATTGATCTGTTGTTCGGACTCGAACATCAAGCTCGAGTTGACGATTCTGTGAGTCTCGGCGAGTTTAACGGCCGACTTTCCGACGTCTTGAGGTAAACCAAAATTTGTAAAATTCGTGGAGAAGAATGACACTGGTGCGAGAATCTTTGATCTCGAAAGACTCGATTGATAAGAATGACGTGCCATTTGTGAGGACTCGAAAGTTTGCACTTAGATTGTCGTGGGGGCGATTTTTCACCGATATTTGGACATCGCAATCGTCACCGTTGAATTTTACCGGCTCGTCACCGTCGCATCACGCATGCATGAACAATTTACGATATTTCGCATATAAGACAATCATCCCATATGACAGGTCCAAAAAATCAAAAAATAATTTTTTTTTGCACGAATTGCAAATGGAATTTTCATGAAATTGTATGATGTCGCATTGTATACATTCCATTTGATCCGACTTATGTGAAAAATTCCTTAGGAGATTATACGCAGTTGAGATTTTCAAAACATTAATTTTGTTTATTTCATTGTCGTTATGTACATATATTTAAGTCTAAACACAGATAAATTTCATGTCAATCCGACAAACATTTTCCAAGTTATAGACATACACTGGACTGCCAGTATAACAAACAGAACAGGGGTTTATAGCTCCAATTCTGTTCGTTACGAAACAAAACTGCGTCATACATATGGCTGCCGTGTGCTTGTAAACCCGTTATTACTATGAGTAACGTTCTTTTGAAACTTTGAACGCGTTTTTCTCAAAACTGTATTTGTAATGGTGATCAGCAAGATTTCTCAGAAACAGCATAACCGATCAGTCTCAGATTTTTCACACAAGCTTTCCCAGATAGACAAACGTGTTGTAGAAAATCGCATGACGGCACAGTAACGCAATTCTGACGGCATAGCATGACACAATTAAGTAGCTTTCTACTTCCGAATTAAGCAGCATATTGACGCCACGTGCCGTCAGATTTGCGATATAACTATCTTAAGATCTAAAGTTAGAATGCAGCAAAATAACAGCACGCCGGGCTGCGTATTTGCGTCTTAATTGCAGCACGTCGCACTGCGTATTCGCGTCTTAATCGCAGCACGTCGTGCTGTTTATGTTGCAGTTCAGCTAGCCTTCATTTTTGCAGTATTATTGCAACATTATTACGTAATGTCGTGTCGTCAGAATCGAGCTTGATGCGGAAGTAGAAAGCTACTTACTGACGCCACGGCTTGCTCTTGAGTGACATGCTGTTGCCGACAATATGGGGCAAAATGTCTGTCTGGGTTTATAAATATATTTTTCACTGATTAATTGAAAGTTTTTTCTAGCGATAAATATTTACCATTTTAAAAACAATTTAATCCAAAAATTGCAACCATTCTTTTTCTCATGGCCTTTGAATCATGATGAAGGACGATGCCCGCAACGCCACATTTCTAAATATTCTTGGTGCATTACCGTTGCAGGGCAAAACTTTTGCGAAGTATTACCAGAGTAAGTGTTGCGGAGTGTATATATGTTATTGATCATCCAGAATAGAAGATTAACGTTATCACCATCCGCAAGAGGCTCCGATCCTACCTCTGCCTAGACAAATAAAAATAATATTCGTATGGGAAAGATAAATGTTAAAAATTTGTTTGGATCGAGAATGTAACCTCAAAATCCAACGAACCTTTAGCAATGTTTTTCTCCCAGTTGATACTCGCTGGACTCATTATCAGTACACAAAGTAAACCGATTATTGATTCGTTTCACGCCTGTAATTAATTTTTTTCGAGTATATTTGCGAAACGATAATAAATAAAAAAAATGGAAAAGAAACGCGTAATTGACAGGTCGTGGTAATAACTGTGGGGCGGCGTAAAGTGACGGATGGGTAAGACAGATCGATGGTTTCTCTTGATTGTAAAACTATTCCAATTAAGCTTTACTTGACAGTCAATCACTTTTCGATTAATGGAGTAAAATCACAGGAAATCATTTATAAAACTGTTCGGCAAAATTCACGCCTCAATTTTGATCCTGCGATTTTTCAAAACTCCCTTACGTTTTTATAAGGCCCCCGATCATTTCCAAATGATTCTCTAACGATTAGGAAAATAATAAAATCAAATTGATAAATTTGTTTGCTATAATTTTATGTAGATCAAACACGAATTAACCTCAGGTTTGTACGTTCACGAAATAAATTAAGCGTCGTCGATCGACAACCACCAGCGAATTCCGTAACTCGTTATGCTGTCGTTATAATAACAAAACACCCACACGATCTGCGACGATCGATATGTACATGCCGCTGTATTTATTGCACACATCAATTGGATGCTCTCAGTCATCGGCCGATGACGTATTCCCACGTTAATTGAAGGTTTTTTGTTTTTAAGGTTTTTGTCGTAACTAATTACCACCAAACCTTTTAACTAAGCAATTCGTGACTACCAAACGATTCCGCATCGATTTACTCCCTTATCGCGCCAAATCAGTTGATAAATAAAATTTGTCCGGCTAACTTAACGCCAGAATTTGTTTTTAATATAAAACAAAAACTATTGACTACCAAACGTTCTAATTAGACTACCAAACACCACCAAACGACCACCAAACGATTAGTAAAATAAAAACTTAATAAAGTTAAAGTTGTCCGGCTAACTTATCACAGGTGGCGAAGATGCCCCGGGCGAAGATGACACCCTACCAAGAAGACTTCTCGCCCGAGCCATAACGGTAAATTCCGCTACATGCAGGGTTGGCAACCGTAACATAATGATAGTAGATATCACATAATTTGACCATGTGTACTATGTAACATAACGCTTGTACTATGTAACATAATGCGTTTATTTGGGTTTCATCCACAGCAGGTTGCAGTTTATTTGGGTTTATTGAGGTTTCATCCACTGCAAGTTGCAGTTTATTTGGGTTTATTGAGGTTTCATTCACAGCAGGTTGCAGTTTATTTGGGTTTCATTTGTACTGGGTAACCCAAATCGAAACCCAAATCTACTTTTTTGTATAATTTTTCAATAGTTTTAACTGAAAAATGAAAAATACGATAATTTTTTTGTATGTACTATAATTTGACGGCCCTGGTGCGATAATTTGATCGCTCGAGGTTGCCAACCCTGGCTACATGCGCCAAAGCACGCCAAAGGATATACTGGAATACACACCAGCCAATACACACAGGCTATGGCTATGTTCCTTTTTAAGCTGCAAGTACTTGCAGTGCTGCAAACGCGTTCCGATATACGCCGCAGTACGCTTTGAGGTCGCACTTGGGATCATGTGACGTCATAGTTTTTGTCGTCACTTCCTGCTGTGATCACTGCGGCTCGCGAGGTAGGGCAACTCGCAGTAACAACATGGCGTCCTACGAGAAGCGCGCGAAACTCATTTCGTCCAATGGTAACGTTGGATTCGTAGCGCACATGCGCTGTGCGCTCGTGTCAGGATGCGCAATGAAGTGCACTGAAGCTCGTTCCGTTATAGCAGTGCCATTGTACGGTAGAGGAGGTAAAGGTAATATCGGAACAACACTTGCAGTACGCTTTGTAGCAGCCATATTGCAGTACTTGCAGTCTAAAAAGGAACATAGCCCAAGTTCCTTTTTCAACTGCAAGTACTTGCAGTGCTGCAAACGCGTTTCGATATACGCCGCAGTACGCTTCGTGGTCGCACTTGGGATCATATGACGTCACATTTTTTGTCGTCACTTCCTGCTGTGATCACTGCGGCTGGCGAGGTAGGGCAACTCCCAGCAACAACATGGCGGCCTGTGAGAGGCGTGCGAAATTCATTTCGTCCAATGGTAACGTTGGATTCGTAGCACACATGCGCTGTGCGCTCGTGTCAGGACGTACGCTGAAGTGCACTGAAGCTCGTTCCGTTATAGCAGTGCCATTGTACGGTATAGGACTAAAAGTAATATCGGAACAACACTTGCAGTACGCTTTATAGCCGCCATATTGCAGTACTTGCAGTCTAAAAAGGAACATAGCCACAGTATACTGTCTGTATTATACAGACGTACAGTACATTATACCATGGTCTTCTCCGGTCTGCTCTGGTCCGTCTACCGTCTGCCGCGTCTCACGTCTGGTCTTCGTCTTCCCTCTAGTTCCCCTGTAGTTATATCTAGTTATATGTATAACCAGAGGTACGCGTACAAGCTGTGCGTTAAGGTAATATAATTGTAATTTTATTTACTAACTAGTGTGCATTTTAATGTACATTTACTTTTAAAATTCCTCGTTTTAAAGAGATATTTTTAATTTCATTTTTGGAGCAACGTGCTCCGAAAATGGAAACGGAGCATCGCGGCCATCTTAGTAGTTTTCGTCTTCCTCATAAAAATAAATTCATCTTTCCATACATTTGAATGTATGTTGACTTACAAAATTGGGACCGAATAGTTTTTATAGGGCAGGAAAAAAAATGCTTATAAATAAAATTTATTGACTATTCGAACTCACCTAATAATTTTGTAATATGTTAGACGAGCGATTTTTTTTCTTATCAAACAACGTGCATCTATGAAAAAATAAAATTCAAATTGATTGATTTATTTATTAAAATTCTTCCAAGAATCATATTACAAATCATATTACCAGCTCTCTCGCACCCGAGTACTTTGCATCTCTTTCTCCTTTTCTTACGTCTGTCTTCCATCTTGTCTTTCATATGTATACATATTACATATACGTAACAGTATAACGTACGGGCAGTGCAGCCAGATCGGGTGTAAAATCGACCCCCACTCTGCGGCTTTGCACGGTGCCACACAATGATGGCCGCCCGTGTCTGTGAGCGAACGACGTTCGTGTCGCTTCGGGAGAGCCGAGCGCGGCCGAAGCGTCGACCCCTCGCGCGCTGTTGTTCTCCCACCCCATGGCGTCAGATATACGAACACACGTAGAAGTCGCACGTCCGTGTGCGACTACAATGTAAGCCGAAGCCGAAGCTGCCGAGGGCCCGGGCTCCGCGGAAAAACGCGGTGAGACTCGAGGCGTGACGTCACCCGGGATCACGAGCGGGTTTTTTTAAATGTAAATGATTTTTTCCCTCGGTGCTCTCCGTTATCAATGAAAACGGAAAAATTTATCGGGGAACATTATAAATTATTTTTCAGTTCATACGTCGATTGAAATGTAATAATAATAAATAATAAAAACATTTTTCGTCAAGAAATTATTTACGACTTATTTACAAGCGATCCTAAATAAATAATTTAAAATGGAATTCAAATGTAAACCTCTTTATGAATTAAATTATTTCTTTGAAATAATTTAAATTTAAATTTGAATTTAAATATTTTTACGAAAAATATTCATTTGTGACAACAAATCAAACCAAACATTTAACAATATTTTATAAATTATTGTTATTCGATTTTTCAGCACTTGAATCCAGTGTCAGAAACATGCCAGCGACGAAAAATTATTAACACCCTATTATATAGTATTCGATTTTTTAAAATTTAATATAAACAGTAAATAGTACATGCAACACTTTTCATATTGCATATTGCACGTACATACCTCATGATTCAAACAATCTTGATGTACAAGAAAATAGCAAGTAATTGTAAGCGGCGAAAGAGCGGCGTGGATAGTATGCTCGCTCACACTCTTGAGGGTGCGGGTTCGATCCCATCGCCTGCAATTTTTTTTTTTTAACATACATTTTTGGAATTTTTTTTTTAAATATGGTGAACTATTCATTTCCGGAACAACCACCATAGATGGAACATTTTTTTTTAAATTTAAATTTAAATTTCTCAACTCTTGATGAAAATAAATATTTTACTGTAGGTTAAAACGAAACAATACTATTCTACAAATCTCAGGATCTTTTAAGATTAATAAAAGATATTATATTTAAAAAAATTAATGAAAAATGTAATGTTAATCGTGGATTTGCACGATTTGTAAAAATTCAGGAATTCATTTTTTTAAAAAATAAAAAAAACCTCTCGGGAAATTTCAGGATCTTTTAAGATCAGTGCAAGGTATTTTATTCAAAAAATTGAACCAAAAATTTAATGTCCAGCTAGGATTTGCTCGATTTTTGAAAATTTAAAATTCTCCTAATTTATCATTTTTCAAAATTTTTTTCCGGAATATTTTTTTGGTTCAATTTTTTAAATAAAATACCTTGCACTGATCTTAAAAGATCCTGAAATTTCCCGAGAGGTTTTTTTTATTTTTTTAAAAAATGAATTCCTGAATTTTTACAAATCGTGCAAATCCACGATTAACATTACATTTTTCATTAATTTTTTTAAATATAATATCTTTTATTAATCTTAAAAGATCCTGAGATTTTTAGAATAGTAATGTTTCGTTTTAACCTACAGTAAAATATTTATTTTCATCAAGAGTTGAGAAATTTAAATTTAAATTTAAAAAAAAATGTTCCATCTATAGTGGTTGTTCCGGAAATGAATAGTTCACCATATTTAAAAAAAAAATTCCAAAAATGTATGTTAAAAAAAAAAATTGCAGGCGATGGGATCGAACCCGCACCCTCAAGAGTGTGAGCGAGCACACTATCCACGCCGCTCTTTCGACGCTTACAATTACTTGCTATTTTCTTGTACATCAAGATTGTTTGAATCATGAGGTATGTACGTGCAATATGCAATATGAAAAATGTTGCATGTAATATTTACTGTTTATATTAAATTTTAAAAAATCGAATACTATATAATAGGGTGTTAATAATTTTTCGTCGCTGGCATGTTTCTGACACTGGATTCAAGTGCTGAAAAATCGAATAACAATAATTTATAAAATATTGTTAAATGTTTGGTTTGATTTGTTGTCACAAATGAATATTTTTCGTAAAAATATTTAAATTCAAATTTAAATTTAAATTATTTCAAAGAAATAATTTAATTCATAAAGAGGTTTACATTTGAATTCCATTTTAAATTATTTATTTAGGATCGCTTGTAAATAAGTCGTAAATAATTTCTTGACGAAAAATGTTTTTATTATTTATTATTATTACATTTCAATCGACGTATGAACTGAAAAATAATTTATAATGTTCCCCGATAAATTTTTCCGTTTTCATTGATAACGGAGAGCACCGAGGGAAAAAATCATTTACATTTAAAAAAACCCGCTCGTGATCCCGGGTGACGTCACGCCTCGAGTCTCACCGCGTTTTTCCGCGGAGCCCGGGCCCTCGGCAGCTTCGGCTTCGGCTTACATTGTAGTCGCACACGGACGTGCGACTTCTACGTGTGTTCGTATATCTGACGCCATGGGGTGGGAGAACAACAGCGCGCGAGGGGTCGACGCTTCGGCCGCGCTCGGCTCTCCCGAAGCGACACGAACGTCGTTCGCTCACAGACACGGGCGGCCATCATTGTGTGGCACCGTGCAAAGCCGCAGAGTGGGGGTCGATTTTACACCCGATCTGGCTGCACTGCGTACGGGTCGTATTCCTTGGCGTCGATCAACTGTCGCACCTGTTGATAAATTCAGTGGAAAAAAACTGCTCCGTTTCGACAAATTCCCTTAGAACGAATGTATCGTTTCTTTAACGTTTCCAATCAAACAGAATTGAAAGTTACATAAAATATATCTTTTTTCTGAGTGTGTATGTCATTGTGTGTGTGTGTATTATCCAGTACATACATAAACTGTGAACATTCAACAGTGAAACTGTCCTGCGTTTTGATTTAAACAAGAAACGCGGAATTGAAACGCGTTGAGCAAAAAATAGCATCAACAAATTTTAACGATTCGTGAATTAAGTTGTGATATTTGTACAGTATGACTTTTAGTGACAATTATTTGGTTATTAAATGAAATCTAGTCTATTACAATTTCATTTTCACATCCACTACTTTAATCTATGTGACAAATATTCACTCACGACTGAAAATCTCGCCAAGTAGAAATATTAATGTACATATGCGTAATAATTTATAACTGTGGAATTGGGGAACCATTAAGGGTGTGAAAAGTTTTTGACAAACCAGTGAATATTTGATCAAGGGAATTGTGTGGCAAGGGTTGTATTCATACTTGTAGCGTAGAAGAATTCATTATATTACATAAGTTTATTTTCATCACCTATTTTTTCTTCATTCTGTTAATGTGATTTTCTCTCCAGGTTCTCCATCTTTAGAGCTTGCAACGTCTTCAGGAACTTGTGTGATGAAGACAAATTACAGATCCTTACTTCCATTTACCATGGCATCGTTCATCTGTGTTGGTTTATACGCTCTGAAACAAACAAATTGTAATCATTGGAATCATTGTCCTAGAATAACATGCGCAACACAAAGGTAAGCAATAGGACATTTATTTATATATCAACATGAAAATACCCAGGATATAAATTTACCCAGGATGGGGAACTAAATTTCATACATAATGTTTTTTAACCCTCAAACCCGACATTGGTACAACTTATACCAGATGATATTTTCATTGCTCATAATCAGCAAGATAGACTCTACTCTTTTTTTTTGTAAAAAAAACACTACTTTTCAACTCCATTTCAATACCTGAAATTGGCTGGTCGGATAATGCTGCACGGAAATAAAATGTGAAAATTACCGCTAAGGCGTTCATTCGGATTATTGCATTAGTTTGATGTGAGAGTGATAGCTGCGGTACTTTGTGAAGAATATCATAACGTTACAACTTAGCCAATTTTAGCCATTGTACTGCATTGGCTGACTTAATTGTGTCATTTACAACAGCATGTTACAGGCTTTGGTCACTTTGCAAATTAGAACCGCAGATATTTAACAACATATTGTTGACATGTTCACTGGGATGATATTTGGCTTAGCCATTGCAGAATCGTGTTACTTGGCTTGGTTTAGTTTGGTAAGACAAAGTGTTACAAGTCTTGACCACCTTGCAAATTAGAAATACAAATTTAACAACATGTTGTGACCATCTGGGATGAAATTCGGCATAGCCACTGTGGAATGGTGTCACTCGGTACGTGTAACACTGCCTCCTAAGATAAATCGTAATTCCCGTTTTCGAGGTGGTTGAAACGTGTGCTTATGCCTTATGAAAAAAACGCAATAGGATCAGAAATAAATCAGTTTTATAAAAATGGGTCAGATACAAACAACTCATAAACTATACTCGCAGTTTAGTTCGCAATGAAATGACATAATCACATTTTTATACATGAACTACTTCAGCGTGGAAATAATATATTCAACAACAAAACCTCACAATACCCCATTGTTTTTTATAATCCTAGTAGTGTTACATCTGGAGACCCTTTTCATATAGGTTTTATTTCCATACTTGTGATGCTTGCAAGAACTAACCTCTAGCGCGTTTTTCTTGAAGTCAAGAGAACGCAATAGTATATGTTTAGTACAACAATATATTTTGGAAAAAAAAGCTATTTGCAAAGTCATGTTTTCGCCTCGCACAATAAAATACTAAATGAATAACAGCGGTATTTTTCTCGAAAATAACACAACCAATCAAAAAAATAATTATGAGACCACCTACATACATTAATTACGCAGGCGGCCCCGCAGCTTGTTTTTTATTTCACCAAGCCACCATCAAGAAAAATGTGTTCTAAATATTTTGAGGTTATGTTGATATTTTGAGGTTATATTCACACCTCAAGACATTCATCACATTTTTATTGGAAAGGGCCAAACACACTTTTATCAAATTTAACCAGACGTTGCACATTAATGGCGCAGAGACGGTCCAATATTATTAGACTCAAATAATTTCAAAGTCGTGAGATTTGTGAAAAAACTGATCCGCGATGTGAATCCGACTAACACTGCCACCTCAAACCTTTCAACACATTTTTCTCGAAAACGACTCAATGGAATAAAAAAAGAATGGTGGGCCCGTCTCCGTGCTATTATTTTACAATGACAGATTTAATTTGGTGATATTGTGTTCCGCCGATGCAAAAAAAAATGTGTTGAATGTCTTGAGGTGTGATTTTTGTAGTAAAAATCGACATAACCTCGAAAACTTTTTTAACACATTTTCCTCAAAGATTACTCGATGGAATGAAAAATAAATCGTGGGGCCGTCTGCGTAATTACTGGGTACAGGTGGTGCAACTATTATTTTTTCACTTTCTACAGTCGTTATCGAGAAAAATGTGTTGGAAATTTTAGCGCTATCTCTCTTGCACTCACACACACTCGCGGAAAGACGGGGGAGGGGGGGTTTACCCTCCCCTTAACCGCCCTCCCCTCCCGAGGCTATCCACTCGCGTGAGCGCGTGGTGCAACATATATATATATATATGAGAAGTTCTTGTTCTTACCGTTCTGACAGAACAGCCAGCGCTACAGTGCGGCAAGCACATTTCGCGTGCCACTTTTATCTACCAGTGTCACCCCCCTGGGTTGAACGTGTGCATTCTTCAAATCTCCCACTCGTTGAGAAAAATAACCTTTTTTATACGTTTGTATTTTTTTCCACGTGTTTACGCGAGGTTTCTACTTATACACGTTTTTACGTTTTCATACTTCACTACGTTTTGTTATTTTTGTGTGTTCAATCGTGTCGTGATTGTGATGCGATAAGTAGTAATTAATAAATAATTAACACCATCGTATAGGGGATCGTAAGTAACATTCGAAAGAGCACATAATAATATGGTTGAATAGGGAAAAAATACGGTAGTACTTTTGAATAACTTCAGCAAAATAACTTGCCACAACATATCTTCGGCAAAAGAACTTGCTGTAATTTATTTTGATGGAGAAATAACTTCTGCAAATAATATATTTTGTATTATAATTAGTTTTATTTCACACATATTACATTGTTCTAGCATTCCGTTACAAAAATGTGAACAAAGAGTTCTCTCTTCATTCGCCAATGCGATAAAGTTTTTGCGTAGCGTAATATTGCTTGTTGAGAATATTTTCATAATGTCATAATGTGGACAATGCTCTGTAGGTAGTCGAGAATCTCGCGATTTGCATAATCTTGGACGACCGTTTTGAGACGAGCATCATATTGTACTTTTTTTTTGCATTTACATGTTATTATGTCGTATCCAATTCGTTCTTATTGAATTATGAGCCCAGAAGTTGATTGATCTTGTTTTAATGCCGTAATAAACTTTCTGACTGATGAATGTACAATTTGCATATGGATCGTAAACAGTATACGAATTTTATGTGTCTAGGTGTGTATAGGCAGTGCGTGTATTATTACATTCTCTACTTGAATAATATATAAATGATATTGATACATATCGTCACAGCTGTACTGTGAAAAGTAAGCATGGTGTTTGTTATCTTTGTTATATTTACCCGACTGGTATATTCATATCATCTATTTAAAGATATTTTGTCAGGGTTTTTTACTGCAAGCTATTTTGCCGAAGTTATTTAGACATGGAGCCAAAAATACACGCTATGTATTTCAAAAATAACATCTTATAAATATCTAAAATGAAAAGAATCAGAAATAATTTGGAACCTATATATTAACCCTGAACTCCAGGGTTCCTCATCACCCCAGTACAGTTTCTTTTCCCCAGGGTCCCCAGCAGGAGTACCTGTCCAAGGTTAAATGTATAGAGATCGAGTCTTGAAGAGAATATACTATGCTTAACGGTTGGAACATTTTTATAGGATACTGGGGCTGCCATGCCGCCAGCACCCCAGGTTCCTCTTGATGATGCCATCGCAGTCGTCAAACAGTTCATTGAACATTTCCGACCCCCTGCATTTTCGGGGTGGTCAGATAAAGTTTGGCAGGAAATGTCAGATACATTGGAACGATCCGGATTTAAGTGGAAACCTCAGTGTATTTACACGAACGTCAAGCATGACCGACGTCGTATTTTGTCTCTCGCAAGAGAACAAATGGGTATAAGCGTACAGGACCAGCAAAACTGCTTCCACAATAGCTTGGAGTTCAATGAAACTGAACAAAGTGATAGCACTGACGAAAATAAAGATCGATCACAGGACATGAACATTTCCACCAAGTACATGGTTTTGACGGAGGATGAGTGGAAGGCAATCAAGCCGAAGGATAAAGACAACCTTGTCTTATCGCCAAGAGTCTGGACCAATGTAGTGGCTGACGCAATGTGGTATCAATACCGATTACCATGTGCGTTCATTTTCAAGCGAGCAAGAGTGTGCACATCCCCAGACGGGTCACAGTACGTAATCACCTTTTTCGGGCGATGTAAGAGCAAGAAGTGCCAACACGATCAACGGGCGAGCCGAGAAAAACATCGAAGGCGATAAGAACGGAATAACATTCGAGATTAAAACACGAGATACCCGTGAGGACAATCATGACCGCGTCTTTCGTCCATTCAATGGAAAACGCAGACGAGATGCGTATGAACTTTTAAAATTTCAAGGGTGTGCAAAGTATAGAAAATGTGAAGCCCGAAAGCTGGTGCTGCCAGGGGATGTAGAGCCACCGATATTGCCTAACAATAATGTTTGTCGACAAGCCAGAAAAGAAGACATCGATAAAGATTTGGGCATAGACAAACGTGAGGGGCGTGATATCGTCCGATCCATCGAGGATATGTGCCTCAGCTCACGCAATTCTGAATTCATCCGTGAAGTGGCAGGATGTCCATTTCATGTCATTTATGGATCAAAAGCGCAATTTTTCGTATAACAAGAGTATCGTCGCTTGACGAGAAAATGGAACTCAATCGCTGTAGATGCTACCGGAAGCTTAGTCAACAGATTACCGCGAAAAATGGCCGAAGTCTGGTCATATTTTTTTGTACGCAATCGTTATCAATTTCCGCGGTACGACGGCCTGTGTATTTCAAATGCTCTCGGAACGTCAGGACTCAGTCACGATTATGACGTGGCTTTTGAGATGGATTCAGAGCGGCGCTCCCCCTCCCAAGGAGGTTGTCTGCGACTATTCTCGTGCACTGTTAATTGGATTGAGTATGGCGTTTAATAAGCAGCCAATTAAGCAATACATAGGAGAACGTTTCCAAGCCGCATTGAACTTTAGCAGGATTACCAAAGCACCCGTAACATTCATACGGATCGATGTTGCACATTTCATCCATATGATATGTCGGTGGAAAAGTTTCCAAAATTTGCAACAACGAGCAATCGAAGATTTCTATGTGCGCTGCATGGCATTAATGGTAGAATCCGAAACTCTCAGAAAATTCGAACGAGTTTTTGTATTTACGTGCACCGTCGCCCTCCAGTCCCACGAAGATTCTACAATTCACCTGGAAGATGCGAAGACGCCAAAAGACGTAAGAAGAAAATTGGAAAATTTGATATCGAAAGGTAAGGTGTCAGATGATTCGACTGCCTACGACCATGAAGAAAAACGAGATACGCCTTTTAGTAGACAGTTCGAGGAAAACGACGGTATGGTTAACGGAAAGCCAGATATCGACGTTATAGCAGATAATCAGGATACGTGTATTGAAAATTGGATCGACAGTCTAGTGGCGAAGGCTAAAAAAACACTGGTCATCGCCAAAAATCTAAATCCATTTTTCCTACCGGATTTCATTGAGCGGTTTGCTGATGTAGCAAAAGAATTCCCACTCTGGACCGCGGTTGGGATGCCTCCAAACACCAAGCGTGCAACATCTAGTCATGTCGAGGAATTTTTCAAGGACTTAAAAAAAAGCACGCTCAAGCACTACACCCTACCAATCTCTGTCGACAAATTTGTCAGGGAACAGGCTAAAGATATCGATGAAACGAATTGCATTATCTCAAGCAAAATGGTTCAGTACAACAACGATCGTCTGCACAAGAACAATGTGGATAACGAAAAGGAGGTCGATGTTGCTATTAGCGAAATAATCGTTCGCAGTATCCATAGTTCTATTCATGGCCAAAAGAAGATTAATGGTGCAGACACTTTAATCGTGAACGTTCTTCCGAATTCGATCGATGTATCGTCAGTTGACGTCGAAGAAGTCGTTGATTGCGACTTACTCGGTATAGAAAATTGGCGAGGTAAAGGAGCGAACAATATCGATGATCATGCTACTGGATGCGAAATTGATTATGAGGGACCAGCAGATATAACAGCAATCGATCAAATCTCTTCTGCAGACGATAAAAATGAGAATGAAATGCATTCTGATCACACGTACTTCCGAATCAACAGGTTAATGAGCAATTGTCAAGAGCTGATGTACAGTGATTTCAAAATGAATTTAAATCAACACGTTGACCTTCAATCAACTGTCATTGACCTTGCACCATCTGAGGTTGTAAAATAACCACTGGAAAAAATGCCTGTAAAAACTTCAAAATATTTCAGGGCATATCCGGAAATACGGTACCAAAACGCGCTCGTTTCTGCAGATAAAAAGAATATGCAACGGAAAGGAAAAGTTAAACTATTGCGAAATGGCTCAAAGTACCGTGAATTAGTCATGGACGGATGTACGTATTTTGTACGAAATACGTGCCCTTTCGATTCTATCATTCAAATCTTGGCGATTGCGGCTATCGAAAACCAAGACTATCACCTATTTTTGAAAAATTCTGGGATCAGCACTCACAAATTCGTGTGTAAGTTTATCACGGAGGGTGTTACAAAGAATTTGTTAATCGACCGAATCCGAATTTTAGCAGAATTTTGCATACGTAAACCTCAAGTCGGAATCGAGAATAAAGTAATTTCATATGAAATCGACGCAGAAAATAATGTCGCAAATACCGTCAAATATACATTATCTTCAAATCCGAGCGTTTACGATGATGAGCAATGTTCAGTGTGTCCCAAGCGGACTATTGCTCATGTGACAATAGCACCAAATCACAAAATTTTGATTAGAAAAGGCTTTGGAGCACTTCAAGAGGCGTTGGAATTTTGGACTCCACGCCACAATATAAATTGTCCAAATGGCTGTCCAGGCAAATTTACTCGCATCAGGACACCGGCAGAACAAATCTTCATCGAACTTGATGTACGGCATGGCCAGGATTTGAGTAAATCGAAGAAAGGCTTCCTGGGCGATTTCCCAACCATGATGGACCTAGGACCAAAAAATGATTCAATAAGTTCGGAATACAGGTACGTTTAATTTGTAAGAATACGGAGAATCGAGGTTGTTACGTAACCTTAACTATCAGCGAACGAAGTGTCTATTCGCCCGAATCCGTGTATACACGGTACCGTGCGCGCACGCGGAAAACCTGGCAATTCGTCCGAATCTGTGTACACACGATAACCGTGCGCGCACACGAGAAATCTGCAAGTTTCGTTCGTGCGAATCACACAGTACCGTGAAGAAACGTGGAAAAACGCCAGTGGATCCACGATACTGTATACTGTATTGGGAACTCAAGTGCTGACGTCACAGCTAGCAAAATGGCGGCAACAAGGTGCACAAAGCATGTCTCAGAATATCTATATATTATAGTCGAGCACGTGACTGCGAAAATATATAGATATTCTGGAACATGCAAATGAAACATCAGAAAGTACGCCACCAGATGTCATCCCTAGTGGATGAAGTCACCACTGAATCACGGTGATTTTTTACGGTGACAAAGTGTCCACAAAATCACCGAGATCTTGGTGATTTTAAGGTGATTCCACGGTGATTCTCACGGTGATTTTCACCGTCACAAAATCACCGTGACAATCACCGTAGAATCACGTTGGAATCACCTTAAAATCACCAAGATCTCGGTGATTTTGTGGACACTTTGTCACCGTAAAAAATCACCGTGATTCAGTGGTTTTTCAGGGTGAAAACATCGTCACCCAATGCGCTAGGGATGTCACTGCTCTTGAGTTCCCAATACAGACGCTAGTCCAAAACTCAGAATTTCGTGCTGTTACCAACGAAGATAGAGTCCGTTGCTGTTACGAAATTTTGTTGGCAAATCAGCGAGCGTTCTTATCGACATGGTATATTAGGATCTTCTGCACTGGGACCTTGCGTAGTTGAGGGCTCAGGGCAGCACTGCTACTGGTTCCACAGAAGCAGGAAGACTTAATTCTCAAATTGACTTTCAATAATTAGACAACATACACGTTAATGAATTTGTTATCAATTCATTCGTTTCTCTTCTTAATCGACAATTTACGCATTGTCAAATTATGGACAACATGAATAAATGTTTATTGTTGCACAAATATAAGCGTGGATATATTAGTTGTCCATATTTACCGACTGTTAGTATCGTGTGAATAGCCGGCCAACAAACACTGAACTCTAATAATACTGGAAGGCGCGCTGCCGCTGCTGGCCCGTATAGAGAGAGATAGCTAAAACCGATCCGCTTCAGGTAGCCCTGTCTCTGTCTGTACACTCCAGTCCAAAAGTTTGTTCCCCGGTTCCATCTTTGGCGCATTGCATATACTTCTAACGAATACAATCAATGTTAATATCTTTTAGTGACTGCTTTATTGTGAACATAAATTAATAATGATGAGGATTATAAGGTAGTACATGGATTTAAAGCGAAAATACATAATATTTTTTTCATATATTTTATTAATCAAAAAGTTATTAAGCTTTATCCCACTTTATCCCTTCTTCGTTTACGCGTATGTCCTTCATATCAATCTGTTCCTGTATTAACAATAAGTTACCTCCAATTATATTCTATGAGAATTATATTCTATGAATTTTGAATTTTGAAAATTCAAATTTTGAAAATTCAAAATTCTCCAAATTCTTTAAAAAATAAACTTGAAAGATTTGAAAAATTGTGAAATTTTGAATTTTGCATAACTTACGAAAAAAATTTTTTTTAAATTTTTTCCTTTGGTGGAACTTCGTTTTGGTAGAAACGTTGATAGAAAACGGAAACTTTTGACCAAATTTCATCGAAATTGAGAGGGGTCGATTCCAACTCTTGGTCGATTTGATAATCGGGATCAATCATGCTAAATTTGATGAGATAACATAGGATTATGTACAATTGATTCCATTATTATGTCAATTATTTCGTGTCAATTGAATTTCGTAGATAAATGAGAATTCATGCACTGAGAGAAAAAATTACTAGGACCAAAAAATCGTTTATTTCATTATTTGCCAGAAACTAAGTAATTTTTTGGTCGTAGTAATTTTTTCTCTCAGTGTGGAATTCCATCATATTAATTGATCAAATTGTGTCAATGGCGCACGCAGGCTAATTGTATGGTATATCCAAATACTTCGTATCAGATTCCTCCACATGGCATCCCTTCAGAGATGTATTTAGATGCCCTTTGTTGTTGCGGCACATTCAATTCGTAGATAGGTACTGCAAAAATTAATTCATTAAAAATTAGAAGAGCATCTATACGAAATCTGTATAAATATGGTAAAAATAATGAAATGATTTCCTTACTTCACCTGAGTATTAATTCAGAATACATATTGCAGGAAAAGCACAACACTGCTACGTGCAATGAAAGTAAACAAAAATTAAAATTCGAAAAATGTCATGTAATATAGAAACATAATCTCATGCGTACATAATATATAGCATATATACATAATGTTCATAGTGCCAGCACCGGATAGAACACAGAAAGATCACTTATAGTATATAACAATCTAAAGTTATTGCAACATGAGCTTTCCGAGGTTTCATGAGATAATGCCACTTAATCACAGTACCATGGCAAAACTACTAAGTCAGATATGGTAAAATAGTATTGTATTGTGCAATTTTTGTCGCATATTGGCCCTTTCACCTTTGTACTCCAAAGTTTTTGCTTTTGCATAAGCATTTAGTCTTATGATTGAGTATGTCGCACAAATGAATTTAATAATCTTTATTTCATGCAGCTCACCAATTAAATCAATGGTTTCTACGATAGGGTGAGTAGGTTGAAATAATGATGAAATGCTCGGTAAGAAATGTTTTACAGTCGCTGCAGTTATTCGATTTTTCAAATTAGTGGACCCCATAAAGCCTACATTAATTTCTATTTGAAAAACTTTTTCACAGAATTCCACGATTTTGAATGCAATCTCAGATGGAATGCAAAGTCCTCCTCTGTTTACAAATTCAAGAAACGCAGAATTGGTACTTAAATTAACTGAATACTGATGATCGCGAACATTTGAGGATACCAAAATATCACAGCAATGAGAACAGTTGCATTGATTTTTGAATTTTTTAACAATGTTACCAGTTATATAATATAAGATATTCTTTTGATAAACTGAAAGTTCCAAATTATGTAACAATATCATACACTCTTCTGTTTCATCATCGTTATCCATAAAACTACTGTTACGTATGGCTCGTTTCTGCGACCGAAATTCCAAGATCGGCGAATTTTCGAAATTTTCTGATAAGCAATTACTGTTTATGCTCGGTTGTATTGAGTTTCTGTATAAAATGCGTCTAACGGCCCACAATACTTGCATCACAGAGGGGTTGTTGTTCCATCCACCACGAGCTCGAAGGCAACAGAAGTATAACTCTAAGTGATCTTGTGAGCACTTATAAGTTAAAAAGTATTTCAAAGGGTTCTGACTTTTACGTAAAAGATCTAACGCTAATCATCATTTTTTCGCATGTTTCATTTTTTCGCATGTTTAACAAGTGGTCGACCATCAATACTTAAATGTTGGATAAATTTTTCGGTTTCGTTAAAAACATTGTTCCAGTAAGCGAAATTTTGAAGAGACAATGGTGATTTATAGCCTGTTCCAAATGCATTTCTGGTGTTTAGCATATCGAAAAATCGATCGAACACTCTCAAGAATTCAACTGTTGCTTCGCTCTCGTAAAATTCTGAACAACCACCAGCTCTCAAAAAATCGATGGCGTCGGCTACGCCACTGCTAATGGTTTGAGTAGCAAGGGAAACTTTCATTTTCTTATCCTTGTAATTTATGTGAGAACATGATAGGCGATTTGCGAATTTGAAACCTTCTGCTTCCTGAATTTCATGTAACTTTTTCACAAAACTGAAAGATGTTTTTCCCGTGGGAGTTACTATTTCATGCTCAGCAAAACAGGTTCGACATAATTTTATTAAATGACATGGATCAAGAATGACGTGAATCTCCGAGTCATTTAAGGGGTGCTTAAAAGCAGTTTTCATCTCTTCAACATTGAAGTTGCAGCCTAACTTTGTCAAAGAGCTAAAATTTACCGCTGCACCGTCGCAAGTTATTGAACGTACGAGAACCCCAACATGATATAATTTTGTTATCGCTGCTAGTAACAGCTTGCTTTGATTTTCAGCTGAAATGCCGTTGACAAAGAAATGAGCAATCGGAATCTTAAATTTTTCCGAATAGGAGACGATTTGAAACGTGAGAACTTCTTTTGCGTAGTCAGTACATTGAAAATTTAAATGTAATTCTTCAACGTCTGAACCGTAATCGACAAAACCTTTAAAAACGAAATCTTTTCTGTCCACCATGACTTGAGTTCTTATTGACATTGAATCAAAAATAAGTCCTACATCTTTCATGATCCAATTTGTTTCGCTTTTCGATCGCAAAAAATCAAATACACACGACAAAAAACCGGCTTCGCACGATAGTTCCCCTACCCATTTTTTCAAAGTCCCTTCATGCGGTAAATGTAATGCCGTTCGAATATATTCGTATGCTTTTGGCGAATAGAAGTAAAGAGTCGAAGCGAACTCCTTTATTTTATCTGAATACTCGCTCCGAAATTTCGATCTCTTAGAGTTTTCCATTTCATTACGAAATAACTCCATATTTAATCCCGAAAATCTATTTAAAAGTATCTCTTCCAAATCCTCCGTCAAATTACCATTTTTCCTGAAATCCGACAATAATGCGGTCATCGTGGATATTTTCGATTCTCTCCGGTGCAATCGACTTGTCAGGAGTTTTATTTTTTTTCTCAATTGTTCCTCCGTTTCTGATGGTGGAAGCCGACGGGGTGAAATTTGTGTCCCGACATGTTTTTGTACCTATTACAAAACATATGGTGTATTGATTATCGGTGTAAAACGATGAATGTAAAGATATAAAAAAATGTTCAGCCCAAAAACTAGTACTCACTGCTGCAGGTACTGGTGATGTTTGTATCGCACGATCAACACCGAAGGTTTCTTTCGAAGTCAGGGCCACTGGTTTGGTAGGGCTGCTCCCATGTTGTTCGGTAAAAGAGAAGTCATAGTTACCACCAGCGATTGATGTAATCTATGATCCATGAAATAAAAAATCAATTTGCAATCATTTCCATTGTATTTGCTGTGTATGCATTAAGGATGATACATTGGTTATCTAGCGCTATGCTCTTAGATTAGGACTTCGTTTTTTAATTATCCTAGAAATCACATGCGATACCATATATTATTAAGCACAGCTCTTATTATATAGACAAATATACTCGTTCCAATTCCACGAACTTGTAAGATTTACCAAATAAATCAATGTATTAAAATGTTTTTATTCTTTAATTTCGGCTAACATACTATCGCTTTCAATGTCACAAACATTACTTACATCTCTCAGAACCTCACAATTTTTCGGCCGACGCTCTCCAACACATGTCTGCGATACCACAGAATTTTGGGATGTTCCAGCCGATATATTTATATCTGTTTTTTCATGTTGCGGAACAGTCTGCAATAAAAGGAAGAAACTTTTCATTATCAAATTTATTAGTATGGATTTTTTAAACTACGATACACAGCTAGACACCATATACTCATTTCTAGTGTATTCATTTAATTCGCTGCTTACACCAGAAATATGTATAATGTATCGCACTGTGCCGTAGTTGAAACACTCCAATCACTTTATAGTATCTAATTTATCCTATTTCACTTACATCAAAAATAGTAGGTACTGCATCTTTGTTTAAACATCGTTTATCACCTTTGTATGTGTATGATGCATTATTGAAATGATCACTGCAAATAGTGGTGTATTTCGTGATTTCATATCTTGTTGGTATGACTTTCTTCCAACGGTCTAATAAGTTTTCATTTTTCAATGGAAAACTGGAAATAATAGACATAGTGAGAATTAAATTTACAATCGTTGTTATTTATCATTTGTAATATGAGGTTATGTTTGATTATGAAAAGTAGGTATATAATTACCCAAAAAACGATATATCGCGATTCGGGCTCCAAACATTTGTACACCCTGCCACACAACACACGCGCACCATAACTGTTTTTGTAAACAGTCTCACACTTTAAAATTAATTAATAAACTGACGATTAATAAACGAACACTGAATTCTCGTCAGTGGAAACGAATAAAACGATCGAATCTAGATGAGTGGAGCAACTTTTTGCAGCCCTTGTACCTGATTTGCGTGACGTCATTGTGCGCGTGCGCAAAACTGTTAGACAGAGCAAAAGCTACCTGCAGACGGTTGAACGAAACTATCTCTCTCTATACGCGGCGGGTACATGGGAGGATATAGCCAGCGCGCCTTCCAGTATTATTAGAGTTCAGTGCCAACAAACGTTACTTTATTGCAACCTCTCATGTGCGTTGTATCCGTGCTCGTGTCCAATAAATATTATTTGGAAAAACAAATGAATTAAAAATGACAAAGTGTTGCGTACGTCATTGCCAAAAAAATGGTTATTTTAAATGATAAATGAAAAATGGAATTTAATTTGCGCGGCAAAAGATCCTGTGACGCTTTAATAGCGTGATACGGCGGGAACTTTGAATTTAGCCAACGATGTCCTTCGAATCGCGTGAGCTCTTTGCCGATAAAGAGCAGAACCTCACCTCGTGAATTTATTATTATTCGTCGAATTAAACTCGCTGAAATTCAACAGGTTTTGATGATTAAATTAGACAAATCGTCTGTTCGAAATAGTGATATTTATTCGTAATTGCGATTGACCAAAATAGTTGTCTTCAAGATTATTCCTTAACAAAATGAGATCGCGTTTTTTAGTCTTTACTGCATTCAACGAAGCTCAAAACTTAAGTGTTGCATTGCTAGAAAAAGTCAGAGCTCGCAGGCTCCGCGGGCATTACACACATACATCTTACATCGTGCACCAACATGACACGCACACATTCTCGTTGCGCATAGTGTCCAATCAGCGTTCTCGCGCAGGCCACACAAGGGCTGCATTGTGCGTAGACCGCACGCCACATATGCATGCGCGTACCACAGGCTTACGATGCTAGACTATATACCTATATATAGGCCACTCGAAAAGGAACATGGTCCCGATATTTATTGCTAGGATTCATATTTCAGTTTCTTAGTTTGTCGTAAAATCGTCTCGAGATTTTACGAGTATTTACTCTACTAAATTTATGTCTTAAATATAACATGGGCAAAAGAGAATAATATTTTTCTTTGTCGATTCACGGTTTTAAAGAAGGCATTGTTTCATACGAATAGAAGATATATAGAAAAGCATAAATTTAGTTGAAACGTAAATGTCGTTAAAAATCAATATCATAAACGTAAGTAAAAATATAACGTTAACCATACGTGCTTTATAACATATTGTATAATAACCTTATAATTCCACGATTATTAGTTACTTGCTAATTATTGGTCACCACAATTCGCATTACGATCCTCTCAGAGCTTCCCAATTTCGCGCATTATCCCATTTCATATCGATAATGTAGGTAATACTAGTCACAATAATAATAATAATGAGATTTGCAGAAGATTGCAGTAGCGCATTCTGTTGGCGAATCTTACATTCGTCACAATCCAAGAACATTGGCGCCATCTACGCCGAGTTTGCCGAATATGGACCCTAATTTTTTAGATTAAGGGGCATAGAGGTATTATACATAGAGGAGGTGAGCCAGCCAGAAACGCGTTATAATGGTAGAAAGAGAAAGAGCATCGGAATAGTGGTCGCTTCCTTGTCTGATGACGCATGCGCCGTTAACGATTCGCCTCCGGTATTGTACTGACCCTTCTGCATTCGACTGTCAAAATTTTGTGGTTATGTATATTGTGTAGCTGTTTTTGTAAAATAATATCATTTTCGCAGCATTTTTTCACGAATTAATATGATAAGACTTATGTTAAAAAAGATAATTTCGATATTAATCTCTCAATTATTTTTCACATGAACTCACGACGATAAGTTGAATAAAATTTTCGAAAAATCAGTATAAATCTAAAATTTATTTATTTTATATACTATTTCAGACATGTATGACGTCACTATTAATAAATGTTCTTATATTGTATTAAGTGTATAACCGTTTTCAGTATTATTTGTAATAATGTCACTCAAATGCTGAAAATGATTATAATAAAAGGTAAAACAGCCAGTTAGTAGTCTGAAAATGATGTTTTTATTATTGTAATATAAACAAAAAATACAAAATCAAATAATACATACAATATAAGTTATTGGCCAGAAAATAATGTCAATTTATTATTTCGAATTCTTATTCTGTCAGGGATGTCTTTCAGAATATTACTTTCATGGCTCAATCTCGTATCGAAATATTTTTTTAAAATGAGCATAATTAGTTGATGTCGATGATCAAAAAGAGGTTCTTCTTCCATAATGTGGTTATCATTCTCGAAAATACTGTGCGGTAGAATTTTAAGAGTCTCTGTGATGCATTTATGATAAATATCTTGTGTCATAATAATAGGTTTATTTCGTCGCAATATTTTTTCTGCGCTGGCGCAAATGAAATGAACATCTTGCGATGCAAAGTTTAGCCCGCCACGATTTTTAATAATTGTTAATTTACAATTTTGATCATATTTTTCGTGTAGCATGGAACGACATTGCCCACATTCAATTTTTTTGTTAATTGAAGATACTATGAAACCGGCAATGTGTTTAACTACTTGCTCACTGTACTCCGAGGCACACCAACTGTCATTTTTTGAATAATCATGTTCGAATGAAATATATGTTCCGGCCATTAAATCTTTTACTGGGGAAGTACTGACTTTTGGTGGTCGTGGGCTCTTTTTTCTCTTTTGCATCGTGCTGCTCACTTTATTTCCAACTTTTTTATCAGTATGCCTTTCCTTATCAATGTCATCCCCTGTATTAGAAAAATCAGTTCCCTCCGAAATAAGTAATGTTCCATCTTGCGGGGTGCAATTGGAGCCAGCCGATACAGATACATTCATATTATTTAACAATAATTTTTTATATGCCGAGTTATACTGGATAGCAGTCGGATTATTATTAAAGCCATTCATGCGTCTGATTAATGCAAAAAACATTTCAACATGGTCCTGAGATATTTTATAAGTCAAAACATATTCAGCAATATTATTTTCCAATAACTTGGCACATAGATTATATACATTTGTCAGACTAATGATAAAACCACAAAAACCAGTTTTTACGGCTCTGCACTGCATGACTGATTTGCGGACAAAATTACGTGCTGGTTTGTTAGTATTTTTATTCATTGCCTGATTTTCTTTGTCCTCTGACAATCTTATCCCTGCAACTTTAACAACTTCATCCACTTCTAATTTAGTGATATAGTCTATATAGCCATTGATTTTTTTCTTCATTTCGGGTAAATACTCTTTGGCAATACCTCGTCGTCCCGGAGTTTTACAAAATTTATTTTTAATATTCAGCATATCGAACATGTCATTGAACATTTGACAAAATTTGGCAGTTGCAGAAGCATTTTTAAATTCTTCATCTTTCAGTTCGAATTCAAGAAAATTCAATGCTGTTGAAACACTGGAGCTCAAAACTTGAGCAGCGAGAAATACTTCCATTTTTTCGTTCTTGAAATCGACATGTCGGTTTCGAATTTTACACGCGCAGTGCAACCCATCATTTTTTTGCTTATTATTCAGTGCCACAATGAATTTCCAATTAATAGTTTCTTTTTTATCAGATGTGATAGGTCCCTTATACGCGAAATAATTCCTCACCAACTTTAACATATGGCAAGGGTCATAAAATATATAAACCGGTTCATTTGTATGTGGATGATCAATGTAGGGTTTAAAATCATCATCGTAATGAAAACGAGCGCCCAATAATTCGCATACCGTGGCATGAGTTGAGTCACCATCAAAAGTAATACTTGCAACTTCAATATTGCTCTGACCAAGTTTTATCAAAACATCTTTCAATAAAATCGATTTTTCTTTGGCGGTCAATGACTTAATTAAATAATGTGCCACAGGAACTTTAAAACCTCCATTGATATTTACCAGCATGAAAACTAAAGCTTTGCTAGCGGCCTGAAGTTGACCTTTGTCACCCGCGGAATCCAATTGACCACCTAGATCCACTAGGCCCTGCCATTCATGAGACTTTTTGTCCCAGTGTGTCCATTTTTTAATATTCATCTCATCAAAGGTAATATTGAACACAAGTTTTTTCCCTGCGCTGCATTGCTTCTTCACCATGTCAGATACATATGTAATGATTTCGTTTGAAATTCCTGGCTTATAATCTTTCGAGCATATCCAGTTATTCAGAGTTTCAACGCATGGCAAACATTTAAGAAATTCGCGCCTGACGAATTCATATGCGGCAGGTGAGTGAAAATGTAGTGTTCGTGCAAAATTTTTGAGGTGACTTGGGAAAGGTGCAGTGACTTTCTTCTGTCTTATGCGGTCAATCAATTGCTGCACATGCATTGGTAAATTCTGTTTTAAAAAAATAAATCAAAAGTAATGAAACACAAATAGTAACTAATTTTTATTGTCAATAATTGTATAATTGCATAATATTGTAAAATTGTATATAATTGTAATTGTACTGTATAATTGTATAATTGTATTCTTGTATTCTTGTATAATTGCATGATTGTAAAATTGTATTATTGTATAATATTGTATAATTGTAATTGTAGTAGTAATTGTATTATTGTATAATATTGTATAATTGTAATTGTAGTAGTAATTGTATTGTATAATTGCCAATACAAAATACCAGGAAACCCATTGACTGGATTTGTTGGATGACTAACCAGAAACTTTGTGAATCTATACCCCAAAACACAGGACATTTTTTAGATTTTCCAAACAATTAGAAATAATGATATTTAACCTCTAAAATAACCTGCATTTAACTGATTCCCCCTCGTGAAGTTTTTATTTCTAACGAAGCGGGTGTCACGAGTAACGAAAGTCTGCTAAGTTCCAAATAAATCGTAAATAAAGAGAAATATAGGTTTCGAAGGATTAATTTACCTTAAAATAATCCGCGGCATCTGAAAACTGCTTTTCTTTCAGATTTTTCACGAGAGCGTTTATACTTGAAATTTTTTTCTCCTTTCGAAAATTTCTCGAAGTAGCCGCCATTGATTTTAATCTCTTATACCTGGTGTATCTCATGAAGCGTTGCCATGCGTCGTCAGAAACAAAATCATTCCGTGAGATATATTCTGTCGCAAATCCGGTGGTAAAGCGAACTTTCTTCTTTGGTCGCTCATCGACGACTGATCGTTTTCTGAAAATTTTATTATCAATGAGTGCGTTGAGTGATTAAGGTTCAGGCAGGATAGATTGTGACGACAATCTTATATCTGTCTAAAAATTGCATGCAGATACTAAATAATGGATATGTTTTCTTCATTGAAGTAAAATCTATCTATCTATCTACAGTGAAATTATCACAATAAATTTTGTACTGACCTTTTCATAGAATCATTAGCTGTTGCGGCGATTTTATCGTCACTGCAATGATAACTGCTCGTCGAGGCAAGAATATCGCCAGATTCTGATTCTGTACGCAATGACTCTGCTACCATATTTGCAGAAGGTGTTGTGTTTTGAGCTTCCGCCGACTGTGTTTGTCTTTTTGGGACCGCATTTGAAAGTAATCTTTTTTTTTCTGTGTTCAACTTCAACAGTCATGAAATGCAGATTCATCGAAGTGGTCACTGCATATTACTGCAGTTTTACAGACTACTGTCAAGCCAGTTGCATCCAGCCATTCTTTCTTTAACTTCTCATCGTTTGGAAATCTGTTTTTATTAGAATTAATATATATCGAGATCAACAAATAGAAATAATATTACCGGTAGTTTGGAGAATTAACACACAATGTTTTTATCCACTTACTTGTGAAAGCTACGACCTTCGTTCAGAAAAGTCGATTCCTTTTTGCACAAAATGCACGCAATCACCATCTTTGCTTTTTATATTTCATTTTTGATAATATCGTTAATGTACATAAATGAAAAATTTGCACGCGCGTAAACGAACCAAAACGAACTGAAGCGAAATAATAGGTTATTATAGGTTAGAACATTTCGTATTGCGTCGTCAACGGACGGCGCGCAGCATGTTGCCATTGCGCATGCGGCAAGACAAGGACAGTGCCACTATTTAGAGTTTCTGTCTCTCTTTACCGTGATACGCTTCCACTTACAGGCAGTCCTATGGCTCACCTCCTCTATGTATAATACCTCTATGTTAAGGGGAGGCTAAATACCGACATCAGCACCTCAAAATGGATTCCAAACTTGCTCTGGCACGAATGGATGAAAATCAATAAAAATTTGACAGTAACATCAGAATTATTGCACAAATAGAGCCCCACTAAAATTTTTTCGAAAAACCAAACAAAAAATTACAGATCCGATTATCATCAGAAATCTGTAATTGAAAATATTAAATTACTGCATTTCGGCTAAAACCAAGAGTGGGGCTCCATGACGAACACTGAAGTACGAATATCGATACGTCTTCGGCATTATTTTATGAAAAAACCGCGACGTAAGTTTGCAATCCAAATCACGAGATAAATGTTGATAAATTTAGTGTATTATCGAAAAACAAAATGGCGAAATCAAGTTCACAGAAATCCGAAAGAGGGCAGCCCCATGTGGAATTCTAATGAAATAAATGTCCCCTAGTTGTACTAGCTTTGTATATGATGTATCTCGGCTAGATGGGTAACTTCCCCAAGGCCTTCTTCTATATATTTTTCTTAATAAAAAAAAAATAAAAAAATAAAAAATGAAATAAATGTTATTCTCATCAGATTCTATCCAAAGTGTTTGACAAGTCAGTGGCAATTGACGAAAACGGTGATTTATGTCTGCCATTTGCATTTTGCAATTCATTCATCATTCATTCATAAATTTAATTGATATTCATCCACCGGTATAGGAAAAAGTTTGGACAGCGATTTTGAGTCGATAATATAGGACTTCAGAAATAATGTCGGTATTTAGCCTCGCCTTAAGGGGAGGCTAAATACCGACATCAGCACCTCGAAAATGGATTCCAAACTTGCTCTGGCACGAATGGATGAAAATCAATAAAAATTTGACAGTATCATCAGAATTATTGCACAAATGGAGCCCCACTAAAATTTTTTCGAAAAACAAAACAAAAAATTACAGATCCGATTATCATCAGGAATATCTGTAATTGACAATATTAAATTATAATGTTTCTACTGCATTTCGGCAAAAACCAAGAGTGGAGCTCCATGATGAACACCGAAGTACGAATATCGATACGTCTTCGACATTATTTTATGAAAAAACCGCGACGTAAGTTTGGAATCCAAATCACGAGATAAATGTTGATAAATTTAGTGTATTATCGAAAAACAAAATGGCGAGATCAAGTTCACAGAAATCCGGAAGAGGGCAGCCCCATGTCGAATTCTCATGAAATAAATGTTATTCTCATCAGATTCTACCCTAGCGGATTGGGTGACGATGTTTTCACCCTAAACAACCACTGAATCACGGTGATTTTTTACGGTGACAAAGTGCCCACAAAATCACCGAGATCTTGGTGATTTTATGGTGATTCCAACGTGATTCCACGGTGATTGTCACGGTGATTTTGTGACAATCACCGTGAGAATCACCGTGGAATCACCTTAAAATCACCAAGATCTCGGTGATTTTGTGGGCACTTTGTCACCGTAAAAAATCACCGTGATTCAGTGGTGACTTCATCCACTAGGGTATCCAAACTGTTTGACAAGTCAGTGGCAATTAACGAAAACGTTGATTTATGTCTGCCATTTGCATTTTGCAATTCATTCATCATTCATTCATAAATTTAATTGATATTCATCCACCGGTATAGGAAAAAGTTTGGACAGCGATTTTAAGTCGGTAATATAGGACTGCAGAAATAATGTCGGTATTTAGCCTCGCCTTAAGAGGAGGCTAAAGGCGACATTCGGACCTCTCTCTCGCTCTCACATGACCCCTATCATCCTTTCTCTCTCGCACTCGCACGAAAAATGTCGGTATTTAGCCTCCCCTTAAACTTATTTAAAATAGCCAAACTCTAAAAATAGACACAACGGGGAATCATTGAAAAGGACTCACATAAATCATTTGACATACAAAAATTTATTTAGAAGATGGTGTTATGACGACTTTACATTTATCCCTTTTAGATACATTGCTGCATACTTTTTGTAAAGTTCATCAATTTTTAGTATCGCTTATTGATTAATATAACAAAGTTATAATACGTATACAAACGGAATTATAGAAACAATATCATTGTTACTGTATATTACGTCATATCAAAAATAACAATTTTTTTCACGTTTTGAAAATCTAATAAAAAAGAGATCGAGCTGCACCATCTTTCTAGTTTACTCTCTAGCTTTGTGCACGCAAAGTTTATCAATTCTTGGCATCGCTTATTGATTAATATAACGAAGTTATAATACGCACACAAGCGAAATGATAGAAATAATATAATTGTTACTGCATAGTACTTCAAATCGAAAATAACAATTTTTTCAACGTTTTAAAAATTAAATAAAAATGAGATTGAGCTGCACCATCTTTCTAGTTTACTCTCTAGGTTTGTGTACGCAAAGTTTATTAATTTTTTGCATCGCTTATTGATTAATATAACGATGTTATAATATGTACACAAGCGAAATTATAGAATTATATAGTTACTGTATAATACTTCAAATCAAAAATAACAATTTTTTTACGTTTTAAAAATAAAATAAAAGAGATCGAGCTGCACTATCTTTCTAGTATACTCTCTAGGTTTGTGCACGCAAGGTTTATCAATTTTTGGCATCGCTTATTGATTAATATAACGATGTTATAATACGTACACAAGCGAAATTATAGAAGTAATATAATTGTTACTGTATAATACTTCAAATCGAAAATAACATTTTTTTTAACATTTTAAAAATAAAATAAAAAAGAGATCGAGCTGCACCATCTTTCTAGTTTACTCTATAGCTTTGTGTACGCAAAGTTTATCAATTTTTGGCATCGCTTATTGATTAATATAACGAAGTTATAATACATACACAAGCGAAATTATAGAAATAATATTACGTAACTGCGTCATTCCATGTCAAATCGACGAAGAGTTGGAATCAACTCCTTTCAATTTCGATGAAATTTGGTCAGAAGTTTTCGTGTTTAATACCAAAGGAAAAAAATTGAAATTTTTTTTTTAAGTTCTGCAAGATTCAGAATTTCACAATTATTTAAATCTTTCAAGTTTACTTTTTAAATGTCTCGAAAACTATTATAGTTACGAAAAAATTGTTTTGGTTCGTCTTGAAGAATATACTTGTGGAAAAATAGAGAATTTTGAATTTGCAATCGTGAATTTGAATCGTGTAAATCCACTTTCAACAATAAATTTTTGGTTTAATTTTTCAAATATAACACCTTGTACTGATCTTCAAAGATCCTGAAATTTTCAGAAAGGTGGTTATTGTTTTTAAAAAAATATGGATTTTTGAATTCTTAAATATCGAGTACATCCACGATCAACATTAAATTTTTGGTTAAATTATATAATTATATAATTTGATCGTGGATTTACACGATATTCAAGAATTCAAAAATTCTTATTTTTTTAACATCATATTCAACATAAATTTTTTGGTTAAATTATACAATCATATAATTTAACCAAAAATTCAATGTTGATCGTGGATTTACACGATTTTTAAGAATTCAAAAGTTCATATTTTTGAAAAAACAATAACCACCTTTCTGAAAATTTCAGGATCTTTCAAGATCGGTACAAGGTATTATATTTAAAAAATGGAACCAAAAATTTATTGTTGAAAGTGAATTTGCACGAATTTTAAAAGTTCAAAATTCTCAATTTTTCCACAAGTATACTCTACAAGACGAACCCGGAATGATTTTTTCGTAACTATAATAGTTTTCGAGATATTTAAAAAATAAACTTGAAAGATTTAAATAATTGTGAAATTCTGAATCTTGTATAACATTAAAAAAAAAACAATTTCAATTTTTTTCCTTTCGTAGAACATCGTTTTATTAAAGACGAAAACTTCTGACCAAATTTCATCGAAATTGAAAGGGGTCGATTGATATGAAATGACCTAACTGTGTATTACTTCAAATCAAAAGTAATCGTTTTTAAACGTTTTAAAAATAAAAACACGAACGAGCTGCACTATCTTTCTAGGATCTTTATAGTTCACGCTCTAGGGTTGTGCACGTGACACAAAACCAAAACTTCGCTGAAGGCTTACGTCTTACTCCCACGCATGCGTAGTGATACCCCTAGCGGATTGGGTGACGATGTTTTCACCCTGAAAAACCACTGAATCACGGTGATTTTTTACGGTGACAAAGTGCCCACAAAATCACCGAGATCTTGGTGATTTTAAGGTGATTCCAACGTGATTCCACGGTGATTGTGACGGTGATTTTGTGACGGTGACAATCACCGTGAGAATCACCGTGGAATCACCTTAAAATCACCAAGATCTCGGTGATTTTGTGGGCACTTTGTCACCGTGATTCAGTGGTGACTTCATCCACTAGGGACCACCTCAGGCAACTATCGCAATACACGCATTTCCCGGCTTTATCAGTATTACAGATTCCACACGCCCAATCATCGATTTTTCGTCGGTTGGTTATTGCCTTTTTGAAAAGTTTAAAACAATCCTCTTCGAAGTACTGCTGCAAGAGTTTTATATCAACACTTTTGTCAATGAAGGAACCTCGGATATTCCGTATACCCATATCGATATCATTTTTTTTCAGTTTAACCTCTTTGCTTAACGTACTTTTGATTCTTGATTGTGGAAGGTTGAGCCAGCGCAACATTTCACGAACCTGTTCCACATCTTTTTTCTTTTTAAAAGGCAACACCTCATGCTGATTTACTTTGAAGTGATTTATACTTAATTCACTTCTTGGCGGCTTCCCTAGTGGATGAAGTCACCACTGAATCACGGTGATTTTTTACGGTGACAAAGTGCCCACAAAATCACCGAGATCTTGGTGATTTTAAGGTGATTCCACGGTGATTCTCACGTTGATTGTCACCGTCACAAAATCACCGTGACAATCACCGTGGAATCACGTTGGAATCACCTCAAAATCACCAAGATCTCGGTGATTTTGTGGGCACTTTGTCACCGTAAAAAATCACCGTGATTCAGTGGTTTTTCAGGGTGAAAACATCGTCACCCAATCCGCTAGGGTTTGGTCCAACTGATGATTCATTTTCAAGGTTTTCCGTGTCAGCAGTTGAGTTATCTGCAATATTTTTTATCATGACGGCCGCGAATTCTTCGAAGTCGTTGATACCCGATTCAATTCTTTGCGAAGAGGATGATAGTGGAATTGGCAAATTTAAGCTTTTCGGATCGTCGATAGATGATACCGGAAATGGCAATTTTGAGCTGTTCGGATCGGCCATAGATGATACCGGAAACGGCAATTTTGAGCTGTTCGGATCGTCGATAGGTGATACCGAAAATGGCAACTTTGAGCTGTTCAGATCGTCGATAGATGATACCGAAAATGGCAATTTTGAGCTGTTCAGATCGTCGATAGATGATACCGGAAATGGCAACTTTGAGCTGTTCAGATCGTCGATAGATGATACTGGAAGTGGCAATTTTGAGCTGTTCGGATCGTCGATAGATGATACGGGAAATGGCAATTTTGAGCTGTTCGGATCGGCCATAGATGATACTGGAAATGGCAATTTTGAGCTGTTCGGATCGTGGATAGATGATACCGGAAATGGCAACTTTGAGCTGTTCGAATCGCCGCTAGACGATAGTGGAATTGGCAACTTTGAGCTATTCGGATCCTCTGATTCAGGATGAGATATATAAACTATCTCGTTGCTGCACTCCTCCGCATCGGCTATGGCTATTAAATCGAATTCATCGATTTCATTCATGCCGGCACATTCCGGAATGATCTCAGTAATGATCGCCTCGTTTACGTTTTTTATACCTGTATTTTGCATGTCGCGTAGGTCATTTCTGTTAACATTTATTTGCTCAATCTCAATTTGGCTGTCTGCATGATTATTTATCTCCTGCTCATCGTTTTCAATTTTTGATTGTTTCCAAGAATTGATCAATTGCTTCACACCATTCAAGAGATACTCAAACCCTTCATCACATTTCTGTAGCTTCAAATCGTGGATGACTGAATTAAGGAGTTCATCGTTGTTGGGCGCAAAATCATCTTCGACGAAATCGTTGCCATTTGTCACAGCAGATGAATGATGTTTCTCTGAAATTAGTGGTAGCCAAGTTTTTATTACAAATAATCAAATGTTTCCATATAATAATTTGAACTTGTCTGCGGCGAGTGAATTATGATAATGAAATTTTTAATCACAGACAGGACACATACCATACAGAACATTTTTTTGCAATTGCAATTTTAGTATGAAAATGATTATCGCTTGCAATGCGTAATTATTTTTTATATCTACGAACGATAAAAAAAGATGAGGAAGCTATGGGAAAATTTATGATTTTTGTAAAATTCTTTGAATAAGTTAAAAATAGCGAAAAAAAAATTCCACGAAAACAAAGGTTCGTTTATGAAGAAGCAAAACTTCTTAAACTTTACACTTAAAGCTATTCTTCCCAAATTCAAACTCACCTTTAACGGTTCATGGTTGTGGTTGTTGTTAAAGCTCAGAATTTCCAGATATTGCTTCGCTTCTTTTCTTTCCCTTGAGCTCGTACCATAAATGCTGCCGAACAGTTCGTCTTGCCATAACTGCAATACAAATTTGATACAACCATTTTATATCTTGAAAATGCAACGACTTTTGATTTCATAAAAGTATTATATTATTCGCGGAAATAATAGAGAATTTTCAAAAAAACAAATGTGTTCAATATCTCGTGCAAACCCTAGTGGATGAAGTCACCACTGAATCACGGTGATTTTTTACGGTGACAAAGTGCCCACAAAATCACCGAGATCTTGGTGATTTTAAGGTGATTCCACGGTGATTGTCACCGTCACAAAATCACCGTGACAATCACCGTGGAATCACGTTGGAATCACATTAAAATCACCAAGATCTCGGTGATTTTGTGGGCACTTTTTCACCGTAAAAAATCACCGTGATTTAGTGGTTTTTCAGGGTGAAAACATTGTCACCCAATCCGCTAGGGAAGAACGGCAAGATATGATTATATTTTTAAAAACCCTGCAAATTGAAATTGGCACATTGCTTCCTCATCTTTATCCATTGTTCAAATAGCTTCCTTTATCACACAATATGGCGATCAAATTTGGCTTCCTCATAAAGGAAGCCTTGTCAACTATTGAAAAATATTAGTAATCAATATGCAAATTCGATCGATTTTCGCCAAATTTGATAGCGAACAACCTTGATAGCTATACAACTTCTGTACAAAGTTTCAGTGAAATATATTGAAAATTGTGCAAGCTAGAGAGAGCTTGTGCTATTTTTCAAAAAATTCAAAATTTCATAAAATTTTAAGGCGTGGTTAGATATTTGCCAAATTCGATAGCGAATAATATTGATAGCCATACTAGGTCGGCACAAAATTTCAGTGCAGTATCTCAAAAATTGCAAAAGTTATAGCGTTTACGCTATTTTTCCAAAAATTCAAAATTTAATAAAAATGTAATCTTCCGATTGATTTTTGTCAAATTCATTACCAAACAACCTCAAGAGCTATACTAATCCTTTACAAAGTTTGAGTGCAATATTTTGAAAATGGCAGAAGTTAGAGCGTTAACGCCATTCTTGCAAAAACGAAAAAAGTCGATAAAATCTGAACACCCATTAGAATTAAAACATTTTTTTTTCATAATGAAGAGTAATTCGTGCTCGATAAGTGTGCCAAATTTTAGCTCGATATCTCAAAGCTTTCTTGAGTTATTAATTATTTACATCAGAAACTCAGGACACACCCACACATCCATCCGGACATTTTTTCTAAATATGACTTCTCGATGTTTTAGGACATTTTGAACACATTGGCTAAAAAATCGCGAAAAAAAAAATTTAACGAAAACAAAGATTCGTTTATGAGGAAGCAACATTGAAAAAGTACTAATGAGCTTTATTTCATCATTTAAAAAAATTATGAAAAACTGGATAAACAATCAAAACGTTAATTATTTCAAAAAGTGATGTATTGAAAAACTCACCGAGCTTTTGTTCCTTGAGATTTTTGTTCACCACTGCACTTGCAGCGAAAGTAAGCTTCGTAATAAATGAGACACGACAAGCAATTTACGTTTGCCTTCTGTGCAGTCTTACTTGACTTTATAACGAAGCTATTCTTTTCTGTTTCTTCATAAGTATGAAGAGCTTTCTCCAATTCCGCGTAGCAACGAAATGTTTGGCCCAGGTATAACGCCGGTTCGCTCATCTGAATCAAAATAAAACTTTTGTTTACATTGCGACAATGTATCGGTAACGCGAAAATTCAAGGGCGCTTGAAGGTCACGTTTCGCGAAAGTATCTATTTGCTGTCACAAAGCCATAAAACTGCTTGAATTGTATGAATAGACATTTGCGAACAAGCTTTTGATTGTTCTATTTTTCATTAACGTAACATCAGCTAATAATATTTTATATTCATATGGTGTAATCAGATATAGCGTGAGAAATATTTTTGCCGCGTTTTACAATTATCCATACTTCCTTTAGCCACTAATAAATTTTACCGGTTCATACACATGTGACAAAACAAGTAATTATGAATAAATTTAATGAAACATTCAATTTTATTAATTTTAAAGAAAAAAACATTTATTTACCGCGAGTTCCTTCACTGTTCCTTTCAGTCACGCGCAACCTCGATGGACCAATAAACTTACAAGTGTACCAGCGTTAACAGAGAACAAAGAGTGCATTCCATTATCGGCTTGAAGTGCTTGAAGCGCGTTTCGATTCAGCAAGGTTTACAGACTGTTCCAATATTCGAAGCAACGCTGTGGCAGCACTGGCTAGAGCAATAACGGAACGCCTTCGTAGCACGCATTTGTTAGCGCGCGCAGTGGCGTCTGCCGTGTGGTCGCTTATAATTACCCGGTAATACATAACCTGGAAAAACGTGTGACAGCGTAGTGAAAGTATGGATATTCCATTACTCATAGCAATTTCCTCGCCCTTTTGTTATGCGCCCGGTTCTCGAAGCCCGTAGCATATGGAAATAATTTGTAATTTTTAATATAATTATTATATAATAATGGTTATTATTATTAATATAATTATTTATATTATATAATAGATAGGGTTAGAGTCTAGATAAATATCTGAAAAGATTAGGGTGTTGTTTTTGAATTATTTGGAGTCGATTTGGGGAGGGTCTGCTAAAAAAACCGTCCGAGTGCTAAATAAGGACCACCTTAATACATATATTTCGTGCACTCAAAACGCGATATAATTACCATATCAAAGAATATAATTACGCGTATTTCATTTGTACAATTATTGTTGAATTATGGTTATCATTATGGCATTCGTCATGCTCATTCCATGTTTTTGTAGTTTGAAATCTCCCGCCCGTTATCAGGAATTGAGCGATGGTGGGAGTAGAAAAAGTGGGGACGCTTCAAATGCCTCACCTCTCGAGGTGAGGCATTTGAAGCGTCCCCACTCTCCAAAATTACCTCCCTCCATAACCCAACGTTACTCCCACTTTGTCACGAAATCCGTGCTTGAAGCAAGCTGTTGGGTTCTTCTAGCGAATAATGGAATGCACTCAAAGACGACTGGAGACGATCGCACGCGTTTATATGGGCTATGTTCCTTTTTAGACTGCAAGTACTGCAATATGGCGGCTATAAAGCGTACTGCAAGTGTTGTTCCGATATTACTTTTAGTCCTATACCGTACAATGGCACTGCTATAACGGAACGAGCTTCAGTGCACTTCAGTGTCCGTCCTGACACGAGCGCACAGCGCATGTGCGCTACCAGTGTGTTCCTTTTTAAGCTGCAAGTACTTGCAGTGCTGCAAACGCGTTCCGATATACGCCGCAGTACGCTTTGGGGTCGCACTTGGGATCATATGACGTCACAGTTTTTGTCGTCACTTCCCGCTGTGATCACTGCGGCTCGCGAGGTAGGGCCACTGAACTCTAATAATACTGGAAGGCGCGCTGCCGCTGCTGGCCCGTATAGAGAGAGATAGCTAAAACCGATCCGCTTCAGGTAGCCCTGTCTCTGTCTGTACACTCCAGTCCAAAAGTTTGTTCCCCGGTTCCATCTTTGGCGCATTGCATATACTTCTAACGAATACAATCAATGTTAATATCTTTTAGTAACTGGAAATAATAGACATAGTGAAAATTAAATTTACAATCGTTGTTATTTATCATTTGTAATATGAGGTTATGTTTGATTATGAAAAGTAGGTATATAATTACCCAAAAAACGATATATCGCGATTCGGGCTCCAAACATTTGTACACCCTGCCACACAACACACGCGCACCATAACTGTTTTTGTAAACAGTCTCACACTTTAAAATTAATTAATAAACTGACGATTAATAAACGAACACTGAATTCTCGTCAGTGGAAACGAATAAAACGATCGAATCTAGATGAGTGGAGCAACTTTTTGCAGCCCTTGTACCTGATTTGCGTGACGTCATTGTGCGCGTGCGCAAAACTGTTAGACAGAGCAAAAGCTACCTGCAGACGGTTGAACGAAACTATCTCTCTCTATACGCGGCGGGTACATGGGAGGATATAGCCAGCGCGCCTTCCAGTATTATTAGAGTTCAGTGGGTAGGGCAACTCGCAGTAACAACATGGCGGCCGATGAGTAGCGCGCGAAATTCATTTTGTCCAATGGTAACGTTGAATTCGTAGCGGACATGCGCTGTGCGCTCGTGTCAGGACGCGCACTGAAGTGCACTGAAGCTCGTTCCGTTATAGCAGTGCCATTGTACGGTAGATGAGGTAAAAGTAATATCGGAACAACACTTGCAGTACGCTTTGTAGCCGCCATATTGCAGTACTTGCAGCTTAAAAAGGAACACACTGTACGAATCCAGCGTTACCATTGGACGAAATGAATTTCGCACGCCTCTCGTAGGCCGCCATGTTGTTGCTGGGAGTTGCCCTACCTAGCCAGCCGCAGTGATCACAGCAGGAAGTGACGACAAAAACTGTGACGTCATATGATCCCAAGTGCGACCACAAAGCGTACTTCGGCGTATATCGAAACGCGTTTGCAGCACTGCAAGTACTTGCAGTTAAAAAAGGAACATAGCCATGGATTCACGCAGAATGCTGCTTGACGATTGGTCAACAGCATGAAAAAGCGCCATCTACGATTTTAGGAAGCGCGAAATTCAAAATCACAAGTTTTACTTTGTGGGAGCTTTGCAGCTCGCACAATACCACGACTTAGGCCCGATTTCACAACTCCTTGTTTGAACTACGAATATGTGAACTCAGGTTAAAGTAAACCATAGATTAAATTCAACTGTGCGTTCCACGGTACATTTGTAATCGGAGTTTACGTAAACCTATAACCGATTATAGCTAACTGTGTTTTCCGTAAGATGTTGAGCCAGGATTGGCTATTTGAGCTGCACAGCGGAAATAGAGCGGGAGAATGCGGGCGGCGGCGGCGTACGCTTGGATTTAGGTTATGTCAGTTTTGAGTATATAGCGTCATACAGCGTCATATTTTGAACTGTCTGTTTTCATTCGTTAAAATTCAGTTTCCGCGATGAATACCAAAAGCTAAGTTAGAAATCAGCGAAAATAAAGACATAATTGAAAACAAGAAAACTGATGGGGTTACGACGAAGGAAAAGGAGGCACGCTGGCTTAAAATTACCAACGAGCTCAATAGCGAACGCGTCGGAGAACATCGAGAAGTGAACTAGAGATGGGCGATGTTCACTCGATGTTTGGAGAATCGATGTTTTTCGAAAAAACATCGATTATTTTCACCGATGTTTTTAAGAATCGATTCTTTTTAAAACATCGATTCTTTTCGAAAAACATCGATTCTTTTCGCAAAACATCGATGTTTTTTCGCCAATAGAAATAAAGAAGAATTTTGAATTAACGTGCGAAATTTAAGGAAGATGGAAGCTTCGAGAGCAATAGACATCCATTAACCATTTATTCCTCCATGTTATGCTTGCGATTCTTGCGATTTTGCGAATCTTGCGATCCTTGGTCCCTGGCCTCGCGACGATTCCGGAGGACGCAAGTAATAGCGTTTTCTTTTGGGTGCACTGGCTTGCACTGAGTGCGCACTGGTGGCAGTCAGTGCGTGCATGTTGCCCAGCGTCAGTGCAGAAAAGCCCCAATGGAACACGCCTATCTTTATGACCTTTAGCGACATCTGTCGTTACCCGACAGCCAATCGTACAAAAGATTCTGGGGAATGCTCAAATTCGTTATCACCTGTAGCGACATCTGCCGGCACCCGGCAGCCAATCGTACGAAAGATTCTGGGGAATGCCCATCTTGCGATTGGTTATCGGATACCGACAAATGTCGTGCACTGGAGTGACACCGACTCGCCGTTTCAGGGCCATATTTTATGCACTCAGTGCAAGATTCTTGCACCGGAATTACCAACAGAACACGCTCGCCAAACGAGTGCGCACTCAGTGCACACTCAGTGCAACGAACAGAAAACGCTATTAAAGAGGTTAGAAAGTGCAGTTTTTTTATGTGCTGGGACTGCTGGGCGCTGGGAATCATGAGAATTCTCATTTCTCATGCATATTAGTTAAATATTTTATTTTAAGTCATACAAATTTTAATCTACATAGTACTACATATTTGCAGTAAGAGTCTGAAGGTACAATCAATGCAATGCATTCCATCGAAAGATTATCAAAAGTTGATATTGGAAATGAATTATTGCCTCTTTCACCCCTCAAAATCGGAAATTAACTTTTCAAACTCTACTTCTTTAATACTATACTTATTGCGACTATTTGCCAAATTTTAACTTACTATTTATTAGTATTATTATCACTATTTATTATTTATTACTATTTATTGTTATTATTATTATGACAATTTATTATTATGCCAAATTTTAACTTGGTATTTCAAATTTGGCGCGTTTTTTAACCTGTGAAAACATCGATGTTTTTCGGCAAGACATCGATGTTTTTTGGAAAGTATCGATTCTCAAACATCGATGTTTTCATACATCGATTATTTTAACATCGATAGTTTTTTTAAACATCGCCCATCTCTAAAGTGAACTCGTTGAAAAGTAGCTGGGACAATCTTAAGAAAAAAACACGCAAGCATTATGCTGCAATCCGACAAGAACGTTTTACAACAGGTGTGTATATCCATATTTCTAATCATGGTTGCTACACATCGGTTACTGGAAAACTCCCTGACTTTTCTACGTTTTCCAGCTGAATATTTCAATTTTTAGTCACACACGAATTGCGTTATATGTGGTCATGAAATAAAAACTTTCTTCATTAGGCCGTGGAACTATGGATATACCGGAGGATCCATTACTAGATCGAGTGAGAGCGATCATCCAACCATCTGTTGATGGGATGGTAAATCCGTTTGACAGCGATGCTCCATCAGCCACTGTGATCCCAGAAGGTATATCTTATAATATATTGTATATAATTGTTTTGTTCATCAGTACATGTATTAATAACAGTTTCAGGCAAGGAGGAATCGGAAACGTTTCCACAGTTTGATGATGAACATAATGATGAAAACGAGAACGATTACATAATAGAGGCAAGTACTGTCTATAATTCGGAATTGCTATCTTATGTAGGACTAGTAGTAGCCTAATATTTCCATGTAGATTTGTTTTTTTTCGTCACAAGTAATGTTGTAATGCAAGAATAATTAAAATGATAGAGAGTGAAGATGTCTATACATGTGGAAAGAAATCATTAATAATTTTGATTTCCATAATAGAATCTTGATGAAACATGCCAATTAGATTGGACCAGTTGGAATCCAAAAATGCTGAGACAGAAAAAAAGCAAAGAACTGGAGGTCAATCGGTCAACGTCTCCACGCATCCAATCCATCACATCCAATTCCATCGATGACATCCAACCCAAAACGGAAAAAGATGCTATCAGCAACAAGTTCGACGCGAGTAAACGCCACTACACGCAATAAACATTTCGTTGCTTTGGCACAATCGAAGTTGGAATTGGTTGAAATGATGAAAGAAGATATGCGTGCTAAGTCAGAAATTGAAATGCAACTATTGAAAACGCAGCTGGAGAAAGAAAAACATGAGGTAGAATTGCTGAAACATGAACTTGAACAACGAAGGAGGCAGAGTGCAAATAAAGATTGATACTGTTCGAAGTATCACTTCATAATTGAGGGGTTCCTTTAGTTGAATAACTTCATTTTTTATTTTCTCTCTTATTTCATTTAAAAAAAGTTGATATTGTTTTCAATCGAGGAGTTCCTTTAGCTTTAACTTCATTTTGATTGAGGAATTAATTGAGGAGTTCTTTTAGTTGAATAACATTATTTGTTATTTTCTTTCTTATTTCATTTTGAAAACTTTATGTTGCGTTTAATTGAGGAGATACTTTAGTTTAATAACTTCATTTTAATTGAGGAGTTCCTTTAGTTGAATGACTTCATTTTTTATTTTTTTTCTTATTTCATTTTTAAAAGTTTATGTTCATAAATACCTGTTTGTCTTTTTTCTACGAATGTATGAAGTTCGATCTGTTCACAAATCGATGCAATATTTACAAATTATGTAAGGTACATTTTGATTCGTTAATAAATACCTACTTGTATTTTATCTACAAATGTATGAATTTCAAATTTCTTGATAACTTTCGAATCGAATGCACCCAAATGGATAATTACTTTAATGATAAATAATGAATTATCCATTTGCGTTTACTCGATTATTTCAAGTGGAAATAGGTGAAACCTTAAAAGTACCCCTCGAAAGCCTTAACTTTAGAGGATAATTTCACTCCCTAGAAACGTTTTTCCGCCGATAAAAAAAATACATGTCTTAGATTTTGATGTAGAATAACATATTTAAATTTCATCAAAATCGGAGGACGTCACCTCAAAGACTTTACTTGTTAGTCACATAATAGTAGTAGTAATATTGTTCATTATGCCGTATTGTCCAAAGAAGAAGATATCTTTATCTGGGTTGCGAAGATACGCTGGCGATGCAGTAGGGATGATCTGGTAAAGGAAGATGCCAGTATATACGGTCAGCACTGCAGATTTTTTTTCACCAACTCACTGTAGCAAGCTGAAATATGTTTAAAGTAATGTATTGAATCATGAATGTTACTGTACATTGAAGTCAACTTTAACTTTACTGGGTACCGTACATTATATCTTGAGCGTACCTTTGGAAATACTCGTTGATTAATATGTTTTGTACATGATTATTGGCATTCCCATTATTTGCTGCAGGCATATTTCCTTGTAAGAGCAATTCATCCCACGGTGCAGGCAGGTTAAGATCTCCATCATCTGGTGGTAGTGGATCACCCGCTCTTCGAGCATAATTATGCAGAACGGCAGTTGCTACAATCACTGGCAAAGTTCTCTCTATCGTTGTGAAGCGACATCCAAGAGATAATATTGGGAATCTTCTTTTTCAAATTCCAAACACACGCTCGATGATACTCCGTGTTCTTATCTGCGACTCGTTATACAGTTGTTCGGCTCGAGTTCGAGGGTACTGTAGTGGCGTCATTAAATAAGACCGAAGTGGATAACCACCATCACCGAGTATAATAGCGTCATTAAATGTCCCAGCTTCAAACAACGCACGTATCCTAGAATTATTAAATATCGTGCTATCATGCACAGAACCTTGCCATCGTGCTACTATGTCGATGAATTCCAGGTTGGCGTTACAAATTGCTTGTACATTTATGGAAAAATATCCTTTACGATTTCGAAAATATTCCGCGTTATCTCCGCCTGCAACAACAGTTAATGTACGACATAATATTATTGATCACGTCATATGTTTTGTAACCATATGGAAATAAAAATTTGGTATATGATAATTACTCACCAAGCGATTGAATTTTTACATGCGTGCAGTCCATGCAACCCACCACTCTTGGAAATCGTGCAATATTAAAAAATCGGATTTGTTCATTTCTGATCTCATCAGCCAGCGTAGGAAAACGTATAACATTTGGTCGAAGACGAGCAATCGCCGCAGTTACACAATGCACGACTCTATGTGCGCTGGTCTTACTCACTCCACTAAAATCACCTGCTAAAATCAAATGACTCCCAGTTGCAAAAAACCTTAATGTTAAAAGGAGCTGATTCATCGGAGATATAACATTATTTCTGAAAAAACAAAAATACAGCCAGATTGATATTACATCCATCACATTCTGAAAAATCATTACATATATCCAAAATAATTTTCTGTAATACCAATTTTGAGCGGCAGAGACAATAAAGATAATTTATTGTTCAAAATACAGTTTACGGAGCAATATACTTACTTTTCAGTGACAGAGACAATAAAGATAATTTGTTGTTCAAAACACAGTTTACGGAGCAATATACTTACTGTTCTGTTGCATGTTCTAATTCATGCTGAATATTCACCAGCACCGCATTAACGGTTTCTTTTGATAGTCGGAATCGAGTTCGGAAATCCACTTCGTCCATTTCTTCATAAAAATTTGGACGTCTCCGAAATATTCGTGGTCTTCGGTTGACAATATCAGCAAAACCCTCATCTTCCGATGATGACAAGATATTGTTTATCATTGCCACTGCTCGTATATTAAAAATAAATGTATGTTTCACGCACGACCCGTGAAGCTTAAGAAAAACGTATATAACCTAAAAAAAGGTATTAGCTGCACACTAGTTTTCGTTTCACGTATTAGTATACCGTATTACAATATAATAGGACGATGGTAGTACGATGGTATGAAGGAATACTTTAATATGGCTGTAAACGTGTACGTATTTTAATTAACTATCAAATATTACAACATAAATATACTTTACACATACGCTTGTCAGCGTACGTACAGTGACGTACAGTACGCAGCAGTACGTTCTCTCACATCACAATATAAGTATAGCGCGTCTCTCGTCATCTCCTTCATCATTACATTAGTTTATCAATGTACCGCATGGTGGTGTCTCGTAGTAATCCTAGTTTAAGGACGGTAAACCCCCAAAATTCAGCGTTCAATTTTAACCAAATTTAGCGGAGCTTAAACGGCGATTTTGGTATTGTGGAACGCAACCCTAGTGGATGAAGTCACCACTGAATCACTGTGATTTTTTACGGTGACAAAGTGCCCACAAAATCACCGAGATCTTGGTGATTTTAAGGTGATTCCACGGTGATTCTCACGGTGATTGTCACCGTCACAAAATCACCGTCACAATCACCGTGGAATCACGTTGGAATCACCTTAAAATCACCAAGATCTCGGTGATTTTGTGGGCACTTTGTCACCGTAAAAAATCACCGTGATTCAGTGGTTTTTCAGGGTGAAAACATCGTCACCCAATCCGCTAGGGAAAGTAACAGTTAAATTTCGATAAACGGAGTTTATGCGGTAAACCCGGTTTAACTCCGGGTTGTGGAACCGGGCCTTGGCGCGTGGTTTCCTTTCAATCTTCAGGCACTTGTAGTGGTAACCGATAAGACAGCTATCACAATAGATGTATTTTCCGAGATCGTGAATTACACAGACACCGCATATACGATCATGCATTTCTCGTCGTTTTGTCAAAGCAGTTTCAAAACTTTTGAAGCAATCCTCTTCCAAATATTTCTCTAGAAGCTTGATATTGACTTTTTCATCAAGGAATGAATCGTGAATTTTGTTCAGATCAATACCAATGTCATTTTTTTTTACTTTATATTCTCGTCTGAACGCAGCCGTTATAGCTGCTTGTGGAAGATCGAGCCACATCAGCATGTCGTGAACTTTCTTACAATCGGTTTTCTTAACGAAATCTTCGCATTGCCCGGTTTGTCTGTTAAGTCCAATTGCCGTAAGAAGCGATCCTTTTGGGCGACCTCTGACTTTGTTTTTCTCTGGCATTTTTATACACTCAATCGTATCTACTTCATCAATTTCAATCAATATAGTGGATTTTTTTTTGTTATTACTTGTTTCACTGGCAAGTTTACGATGTTCTGGACCGTCAACTGATTCCGAGCACTCGACCACATCTCGATTGATCTCGTCATTACGATTGGCAGTATTTACAGTAACATGCAAACTTTTTCGCCATGAGTCGCCAATATCTATCAAATTCTCGTATCTACGAAAGAATAGTGAGTGATGATTTAGGTATGCGGCCGTAGAGAGACAATAGTGAAGGAAGAATCGGCTGCGATTCGGCCAGTGGGTCCAAATGACAGTGGACAATTTTTTTGGTATAACGTTTCGATCCTAATTCGGATCCTCTTCAGATTTATTATTTCTAAAATTACATTCTTTTTTGTCTTATTTTGTATGATATGTTTTACATTATAGGCTTAAATGTTATGTGTCCTGACTGACCTGAATTTGTACGGGTAATTTTTTTTTTTTTTTGGGTCATTTAATGAATCTTGGATAATATTCATTATGAATTTATTGTATAAAGACGGGTCATTTTTTTGTGATCCTTGGTGTCTGTGAGAGGGAGGATTTTGATATTTTATTGCTTAGTTTTTTTTTTTTTTTTTTTTTTTTTTTGAGACTTTTGTGTATGTGTTATTTACCTATGAATTTCATGTTTGATAATTTCCAAGATTCATTTGTGATCAAAATTAACAGTTTTCATTACATGGCGATTCGAGAGCTAAGTAGCGACTGAGTATTGAGGCGAGTGAGGAGGTATTTATATTAATGGGGTAGTGTGATTGAGTATTGAAAAGTGGGGGTGGTTTTTCATGGTTGGGGAAGTTTGCCGTTAGTGATTTTTCTTGCCGGACTGGTTATGTTAACCGGTTTTGGATCGGGTTTAAATTGATAACTGTTAGATTTGGTAATGAATTTTCAATTGATGGATGGTAATTTGGGGTTTTCCCGTTATTATTTTGAGTATTATTAAATTATTGAATTATATATGCTGCTTAGTTTGTCGATGTCGGTTCTAAAATTGATTGCTTTGGGGTGTGCTTTAATTTGTATCATTTCCAGAATTAATCGCTTTTTGAGCCATTTTTCATTATTTAAAATTTTAACGTCGTCAAATTTAAAATTGTGTTTTAGTTCTATTCCGTGTTTTGCACGGAACACGCATTCGACTCCTCCAGATTAATAAATTTACCCTATACTGAAAATATTCATCACCAACTAGTCCGCCTTTTTCGACAATTCAATATAACACTAGTCACTAACAACCAACACAACATTCACTCCATCACCGGTTCCACAAAAGATAAAATAGATAACATGGATAAATCAAAACTATTTACCAAATCGATTGTAATGATTGTGATGCATTGTACATAGGACAAACAAAAAGATACCTAAAAACGAGAATCAACGAACACAAAAATAGTCTAAAACACACTAACACAATAAATACAGCGTTAGCAAAACACGGAATAGAACTAAAACACAATTTTAAATTTGACGACGTTAAAATTTTAAATAATGAAAAATGGCTCAAAAAGCGATTAATTCTGGAAATGATACAAATTAAAGCACACCCCATAGCAATCAATTTTAGAACCGACATCGACAACCTAAGCAGCATATATAATTCAATAATTTAATAATACTCAAAATAATAACGGGAAAACCTCAAATTACCATCCATCAATTGAAAATTCATTACCAAATCTAACAGTTATCAATTTAAACCCGATCCAAAACCGGTTAACCTAACCAGTCCGGCAAGAAAAATCACTAACGGCAAACTTCCCCAACCATGAAAAACCACCCCCACTTTTCAATACTCAATCACACTACCCCATTAATATAAATACCTCCTCACTCGCCTCAATACTCAGTCGCTACTTAGCTCTCGAATCGCCATGTAATGAAAACTGTTAATTTTGATCACAAATGAATCTTGGAAATTATCAAACATGAAATTCATAGGTAAATAACACATACACAAAAGTCTCACAAAAAAAAAAAAAAAAAAAAAAAAAAACATAAACTAAGCAATAAAATATCAAAATCCTCCCTCTCACAGACACCAAGGATCACAAAAAAATGACCCGTCTTTATACAATAAATTCATAATGAATATTATCCAAGATTCATTAAATGACCCAAAAAAAAAAAAAACAATTACCCGTACAAATTGAGGTCAGTCAGGACACATAACATTTAAGCCTATAATGTAAAACATATCATACAAAATAAGACAAAAAAGAATGTAATTTTAGAAATAATAAATCTGAAGAGGATCCGAATTAGGATCGAAACGTTATACCAAAAAAATTGTCCACTGTCATTTGGACCCACTGGCCGAATCGCAGCCGATTCTTCCTTCACTACTATCTACGAAAGAATGTTTGATCATTGCATGCGGAAAATATCTGCATTATTTCGTCTTTACGCTGCAAGAGAACTCGTCGTTTTTGTGCAGTTGAATGTGTAACACTTTTTTGTTGATTTTTTTCTGTGTTGACACTCGACGATTCCTGTTTTGCGTTCTCGTTTTTGTGGACAGATATCTCGTGATCAGACTTCCATATACGTTGGAGGTCAATGAAAACCTGTGCTCGACGATCGAAATGTAAACCGCACGATAAGCTCGCTGTATCGATTAGATCACTGAGTAAGAATGATATACGCTTTTCTTTTTCCGTTCCAGTAAAATTTCTTTCATCAATAACTCGTGACATGGTGGATTCGGCTCTGACCTTTCCATCACTGCGAGTCTTCTGGAAAGCTCTTTGAGTTTTTTTGTAATAATTTTTGGTACATCTCACTGCACAATTCTTTATGAAACAATGGTTTTCCATAATGTTTTTTGACGGAAAAAATGTGCCGACATGGTAGACCAGCGGATATCCAGACTGGACACTTGCATGATATTTCTGTACCCATCATGGTCAAGGATTTGTATTGAATGATACACTCTTGCGATGAATCGTCTTGTCTCAGTATCGTTATGAACTCGTGGCTGTCGAGTTCAGCTTCGACGTACTTGAATGCTTTAAGCGTCAAATAATCTTTGTATTCCATTTTAACGTTATCGCCATTGAAAATGTTAGTTGTTTTCAAAAAGTTTTTAGATGCATTAACATCTACCTCCAGATTATGGTGTTTCAACCATATAAAGAAATCGTCGAGGAACGATGTCAATGGACTATTTTTTTCAATAACTTGCTTAATCTTCGCGTTCTGAGCTTCCAAACGATTATTGGTAAAATTCAACAAACTTCCATGAAGCATGCCGTACTCAGTCCATTCCGTACGATTTATATGCCAATTATTGTTAAAATAATCTAAGACTTTCTTTGGTGCAAATCCTTGGAACTTGGCGTATTTCTCGTCGTAATCAGTTTGACACGAACTGTATACTAGGCCTTCCAGATGTTTCAAACACTTCTCTTTTTGCTCGAGTGTGATATCCATATCTTTCGTTGTTACGTGTCGACGAAATGTATTAAGAGTGTGGAACCGACATATGTATGTTGATACACCCGGAAAAATTTCTTTAAGGACTTTTCGTTCCACCAAATCTTTATCGGTCATGAAGCACTTTATTTTATCATAAGAGCTTTCGTTCTCTTTTTTGAATGTATTCAACATCCATTTCATTGACGGATAATCCTCGCACGCCAGTAAACCGACGCCAACAATTTCCCCGTGGCCATCCGAGTCTTCTACAAGAAATAACATCAACGTGAGCTTCGTGTTTAGTAATTTGTACGTTCCGTCAAAAAATACGATTTCGGACCAAGCGGCTAGTGATGCTCTCATGTCGTTCGTCGAGAAGTACAATCCTTTGTATGTTTTATCGGAATGCAAAAAGTGTACGTTTGCACCTGTTAAAACAAAGAAAAATATTATTGAATATGAGAAACTACACGTACACCTCCATCTAAGTTTAATTTATGTGCTTCTAAAATTAGTCCATGATTATTACTATTGATTATAAAACTTTCTAAAACATTCGGTATTTGAAGATTTTTTTTGTTAACCACCAACAGACAATTTTTTTAAACTTGGAATACAACAAAAAAATATAAATAATAATGAAAATCGAAAATTTTTTCAGTTTTATTTATATAAGAAGCCTCAGAATTGTCCAGCGTTGGTTTCCATTTCCGAAAAGCTTTTTTTGTTTGAAAAGAAAACCTGAAAAAGCGGACGTGAACACTGCATTACTCTGAGTCCGAAGAATGTTTATGAGAATTTTTGAAAATTTGTTTGCAAACGATAGAAGAATTATTTTCCCGAACAATTTTGAAAGGATCATGATTCGATGAGGAAAGGAAAACCTGGAGTTGAATGCTAATTGGAGACCGAATGGTTAACAAAGAGCACACAACAAGTTGAACTTCGAAGTTTGCAATAACGTCAAACATAACGTTTCTTCAATGTTTCTAATTACTTGCGCATCAAGTCACATTGAACAAATAGCAATTTAAGCAATAAAGAGCAATTTAAAAAGAATTTTGAACGTAAAAATTCGATCCATTTAATTCTGGAAAGGAATTTTGAAGATTATTACATCGTTAGAAACAGAAATAGGCCCGTTATTACTAAGTGGATATTTTATTCAATTATTTTATCATTAATTATTTTGTAACTGAACATGTAATCTTTGTACTATACAATGTTAATAATCGATTATCCGGGCATTGTATAGAGGATATAGTGGTAACGAAATGTTTGGAGTGGAGGATCTAAATTCGTTACATTTTTTTCATCTCTGTTATGAAGTATTTGTACTTATTTGTGCTTACGTATAAATCGTATTTAGTTTGGGAAATAAGATTTACATCATGCTTTGTCATGTCAGACTAATAAAATGCACAACGATTGTTTGGAGAATGAAATTTTTCGTTTTAATTTTTCAAAAAATCATTTTAGATGTTTAGATTGTAAGAAATTTGAATTTTCTAAAAAAACTGAGTTGTTAGCTATCCCAAACTTTGCGAAATCGAGCTTAAAAGCGTACACAGCAGAAAGTGTACACAAACACACTGTACAGTTCTAAAAATAAGCACATATGAAAACAAGCTCCTAAAACAATTTAAGAAATTCAGCAATCCATACCATCAAGTGCAATACTTTATAGTATGGACCGTTGAACTTTCCTTTTAATATTCTACAAGTTTAAAAACCATACATTTTTTTGGTATAATTAATTTTTTACCATTTTTTAAACCACATCAAGAGGTCCTCATTTTTAAATAAAAAATGCACGTGTATATAACAAATTGACAAACCTTTTTCCTTTAAAATTGCTTCTGCTTTGCGCAGATTGTTTTCTCCTGTACGAAGTTTTGTTTGCATATTCGATAAGTCTTTCATTGTGATTTGTTTATTTTTTTCCGTCATCATTCGATTTTGTAGTAATTTTTTGTTACACTTCAATTCAATTGCTTTCATGGCCTCCGTGCATGATCCCGGTGACAGCCGGCGGTTTTCAGGCAAAATCTCATAGAATGTCTGAAAGGTTTTATAACAAATTAAGGTGGCACTATTCTAACCAATTTCGAGTTAGACCCCTAAAATTTATTTCGTTTAAGGGGGTCGTCTAGTGTGAAGGCTGTTTTTTTAGAAGCTTTTTTGGGTTTTTTTTTTTGACAAACCATTAAAATAAAATAATTTAGGAATTGTGTATCATTTTTATTAACATTTGAACAAACTTTGTGTATGTTTTGAAGTGAATGTATTAAATCGCGTGCCTAATGCCAAAAGGGCCTATTACAGCAAGAAGATAGGGGTCCATGCCAAAAGGGCCTATAAAAATTTTTTTTTTGCCATTCTTCTTAAAATTGCTTAAAACGTGAAGATCTGTAAACAAAAAATTTTGATGTACTAAAACCAAAAGGGCCTATAAAAAAAATCAAAATTTTTCAAAGTTTTGAATAGAAATTGCATACCAGAGCATTTTTTTTTTTTGAAAAAAAAAGTTTAAATAATTTGTTATTGTTTATTTGTTTCAACATTTTGTTATTTTTTATTTGTTTAAACGTTTGTTTAAATTATTTGACTTGTTTTCATTTTTTTTTTTGCAAAAAAAAAAGTTGAAGTAATTTGTTATTGTTTATTTGTTTGAACAATTTGTTATTGATTAAAACGAAACTTAAAGTACTTCTACTTTAAGTACTTTAAATCTCAAGTACTAGGTACTTATTACTTTAAGTACTTGAGATTTAAAGTATTTAAAGTACAAGTACTTAAAAAATCAAGTACCAATTTCAAGTACTTTTTGTATTAAAGCATATTTTTACCTTGCATGATACACTGAGAGTCGACAGATTGGAACAGAAATATTTAAACCAAGAATTATTAGTAGCACTGACGATAGAAATTTTTTTTTTTTTAAATCTATTTTGATACAGGTATTCATGATAATTCATGATAAATTCACGATATTATATCATGAATTGTTACAATCGTGGATCCGAATCAATAACAAATTGTTCAAAAATAAACAATAACAAATTGTTGAAACAAATAAATAATAACAAATGATTTAAACTTTTTTTGTCCAAATAAAAAAAAAAAATTTCCAAAAAAAAAAATTAAAAAAAAAAAAAAAATTTCAAAAAAGAAAGATTTTTTTTCCAAAAAAAAATCTCAATTTTCTTAGTGGAAAGTAAAAAAAAAAATTATAGGCCCTTTTGGCTTTAGATCACTAAATTTTCAATGTCCTAAAGACACAATTTGAGACATAGGCCCTTTTGGCTTTGGAAAATTTTTTTTTGTCTTTAGGCTTAGAAAATGTTGGCACAACGATTGGCGCAAAAAAAAAATTATAGGCCCTTTTGGTTTTGCAAAGCCAAAAGGGCCTATAACTTTTATAGGCCCTTTTGGCATTAGGTACGCGAAATATAATCGGAGATACACCACCCAACGCGAACACATAAGGTGCTCCACTGCTGCCATGATTCCGGCCGTTCTGCTTATCTGGTTCCAAAAAACCAAACTCCATTGCAATTGTGAGACCTGAGGCTCAATCGTGAACCAAAATAAAGGCCGAATTCCAAAAAAATTATTTTTTTCACGCTTTAGAAAAATGATTTTTTTTTAATTCGGACTTTATTTTGGTTCACGGTTGAGCCTCAAGTCAAACAATTGAAATGGAGTTTAGTTTTTTGGAATCAGATAAGCAGAACGGCCGGAATCATGGCAGCAGTGGAGCACCTTACGTGTTCCTGTTGGGCGGTGTATCTCCGATTATATTTCATACATTCACTTGAAAAAATTCACAAAGTTTGTTCAAATGTTAATAAAAATGATACACAATTCCTAAATTATTTTAATTTAATGGTTTGTCAAAAAAAACCGCAATAAAGCATTAAAAAAACAGCCTTCACACTAGACGAGCCCCTTAAGAGCAGGCTAAATACCGACATTATTTTTGAAGCCCTATATTATCGACTCAAAATCGGTGTCCAAACTTTCTCCGATAACGGTGGATGAATATCAATGAAATCTATAAATAAATAATGAGTGGATTGCAAAATACAAATGCGAGACATAAATTAACGTTTTCGTTCATTCCCTAGCGGATTGGGTGACGATGTTTTCACCCTGAAAAACCACTGAATCACGGTGATTTTTTACGGTGACAAAGTGCCCACAAAATCACCGAGATCTTGGTGATTTTAAGGTGATTCCAACGTGATTGTCACGGTGATTTTGTGACGGTGACAATCACCGTGAGAATCACCGTGGAATCACCTTAAAATCACCAAGATCTCGGTGATTTTGTGGGCTCTTTGTCACCGTAAAAAATCACCGTGATTCAGTGGTGACTTCATCCACTAGGGTAGGGTTGCCACTCACAACCAGGGTTGCGAAATTTTTAATGAAAAAGTAATGCATTAACCATTACTTTTTTAATGGCTAATGAAATTAATTTCCATTAACCATTTAAATTTAATGGTTAATGGAGATTATTTTCATTGACCATTAAAATTTAATGGTTAATGGAAATTATTTTCATTAACCACTAAAATGTGATGGATAATGGAAATCATTTTCATTAGCCATTAAAATTTAATGGTTAATGGAGATTATTTTCATTGACCATTAAAATTTAATGGTTAATGGAAATTATTTTCATTAACCATTAAAATTTAATGGTTAATGGAAATGATTTTCATTAACCATTAAAATTTAATGGTTAATGGAGATTATTTTCATTGACCATTAAAATTTAATGGTTAATGAAAATTATTTTCATTAACCATTAAAATTATTTCCATTAACCATTAAATGTTAATGGTTAATGAAAATGCAATTGCATTAAAATAGTAATGCATTATTTGCAACCCTGTCCATTACAATGTAGTGTGTAATAGAAAAAATTTCCATTACCCATTGCAATGTAATGTGTAATGGACAAAACTTTGATTGCAATTTTGGGAATCGAAAAATATAAATGAATAAATTATTGCAATTTTGCATTACATTTTATTGACTTAGGACTTAGATTTTCACCTTAAATTCTAAAAAGCATCTATATTATAATTCTAAAAATCTAAGTCCTAAGTCAATAAAATGTAATGCAAAACTGCAATAATTTATTCATCTATATTTTTCCTTCTCAAAATTGCAATCAAAGTTTTGTCCATTACACATTACACTGCAGTGGGTAATGGAAATTTTTTCTATTACACACTACATTGTAATTGGCAGGGTTGCAAATAATACGTTACATTTTTGGAAGCAATTGCATTTTCATTAACCATTAACATTTAACCGTCCGGTCAATAACCGGGTACCCGGGTATCCATTTCAGTCTGCAAGGTCGAATTTATTAACTTCACCTTAAAAAAACGTTACTACTACTCGAATCCCCAAAGTTGAAGTAGTTTGACACCAATTTTTCATAATAATTTTTTGTAATAAATTATTCCATAACAGTTATTAACTATCAAACTCGACACCTCCTTCGTTCAATGACCGGGTACCCGGGTACTCATCAAGGTTATTATGTATAAGAGAGCTAGGTTTATACACAGCAAAGGGACCGTTTATCAAAGGATACCTATAATTAGAGTTTTGAATGAACAATTAACAATATCTTTCGTAGTTTCCTTTATTTAAACAATTTTCATTATTATTATTACAATAATAAAAATAATGGGTAGAGAATATCATTCCGTTTTTTCTTCATTTCAGTTTTTTTTCCTTTTATTCGTAATAATTCAGTGAAATATGAAGAAAAAAAAATAAATTCAATTATTTGGCACATTTCTCGCATGTCGTGGTTGAAATACAATGTTCATCGCAAATAGGGAACTCACATACTGAACACGATTTTCGAGTTTTGCGACGTTTTTTGAATTCACTGTGGAGACAAACATGACATACACCAATAATCTTTTTTCTTCCGGTCGAATCGAGCGATGCCTGAAGTTTCGAAGATGCAGATGCTGTAGATGAAGATGCTGCTGATTGAGCATATGGATTTATAGCCCGACCAAAGAAACTTTCAATCGCCACTTTTGTTGGGAAATGCCTCATGATTTGTGCATTATGCGAACGATCTTCGACGAATGGAGTACACAGCTCTCTGCCCAGTTGCCGATAAAACAATCGTCGTTCGTAAGATTTCTTGGAAAGCACTTTATTATTCTCATAATACAGAATATATGCTGCAAGGCAGGCGACGTCGAGAATATTATAGAAAAATGCTAGAGGCCACCTTCGAGTTGATCTTTTGGTACAGTATCTACCAAGCATTTTGTCCATCGTATCCACTCCAGCTTTTGACCAGTTATAGAATTCAATAATTTCGGGTTTTTTCTTTGCACCATCACCAATCGTTGGTTCGTGATGCATTGTTGATAGCATAATCACTACTTTCTTTTTCTTCGGCACATAGCTGCACATAGTTACTTTCTCATGAAAGCCAAACACAGTGGATAACTCTTGTCGTGTTTTCAATTCAGTCATTGCTGGTGGAATGTATGTCTTATTTTTCTTGATAGTGCCCACAATTGTTAAATCCCAGGATAGTAAAAATTTCGCCAATGGCAGAGTGGTAAAAAAATTATCCATGGTAACATTTCTACCGGATCCTTTGTACGGTGCCACCAAATCTTTGACAACTCTCTCTCCAACGTTTTTCTCACGACCAGCACTCGATTTTCCAGTGTAAATTTGTCCAGTAAGTGGATACGAATTTTCAGCGTCACATATCCACCACACTTTGATTCCATACTTGGCTGGCTTTGATGGAATATACTGAGTGAATTTAGTTCGACCCCGGTATGGATAAAGTTGCTCGTCGACTGTCAGGTGCTCCGTTGGCTTATAATGTTTTAATAAATTACTATTGAGCATTGTCCAAAGGTCTCGTATTGGAGCAACTTTATCACTCTCCATGCGCTGGGCACGAGTATTGGCATCATCAAATCGAATGAAGCGCATGATGTTCCAGAAGCGATTGATGCCCATTGCTGCACGATACAATGGATATGAGTATGACTGCCACATATCCTTTGTATTGTCAGTATTGGAGTTGTTGGCGCCAGAAGTTATCAAGATAGCCAGGAATGCATAAAATTCCTGAAGCTCAAGATTTGTCCACACTAGTTGTTTTTTCTCTGGATTTTTTTCATTGTACGCTGCATATGTTGCGCTCGCTTTTTTATTCGTATGACGTATAATGATATCAGCCATTTCTGGAGTGAAAAATAACTTGAATGTGTCAAGATTTGACAGCATGTTGGTGTTTCTGCTGGGTCCACATCTTTGTCGCACAATATTATGCCTTCTAACTTGATGTTCACTTGTTGGTGTCTCAGTCCACTTAGTACCATCTTTTGCTATCATTCCTGATCCTCTAACTGTCGCTTCTATTTCACTTTCCTCATCGTTATCTTCATCTTCATCATTTCCGTCGAGTGAATTCTCATCAGCTTCTCCTATAAATATTCACAATATATAAAACATAATACATAATTTATCACAATTATTGTAATATGCGACAGAAAATATAAAAGTAAATTACCAGCATCATCACAATCCGAAGCCGCTATCTCACTCTCTGGAAAATATTCCTCGTCATCACTATCCGACACGTGGTCATCGTCTGATTCTTCTGCTTCGGATATTTCATGTGAAAACTCTTTTCCCTGAGAACGGGTAATTCTATTGGAAGAAGTTTTCAGCTTATTATTTACTATTTTTTTTAAATATTGAAAGTACAAAATAATTTACTCCGAAATAGAACAAGAAAATCACGCCTTACCGTCGAAAACTTGATGAATGATCCATCGTATTTATGTTCAACACGATTATTTATTTATAATATTAATGATATCATAATATTATAATATTATAATATTTTGTATATTATATTTTCGTTCTTTTCACTACGCGTAGAAAACTTTCTGTAGCGTCTGTTCGGCTCCACGGTGACCTTACGACTGACGATCGTTCCCCTTCTCCTTCTTCTTCTTCTTTGTTATTCGTTGTTAGGGGACATCTACTACATACGTGATTTTAGGCAGGTACATGAGAACCCAAGGATCGTTAGAATTCGCTATTGTTATTCCAAATCCCACGAAGCCGGCTGAGTAACCGCTCAGTCATGTGGCGCGCAGTGGGGGGTACCCGGGTACCCGGTTATTGAACGAATGGTGAAAGTTTGGTTATTGACCGGACGGTTAATGGTTAATGGCAATAATTTCTATTAACCATTCAATTTTAATGGTTAATGAAAATGATCTCCATTAACCATTACATTTTAATGGTTAATGAAAATAATTTCTATTAACCATTAAATTGTAATGGTTAATGAAAATAATTTTCATTAACCATTAAATTTTAATAGTTAATGAAAATAAACTCCATTAACCATTGGATTTTAATGGTTAATGAAAACAATTTTCATTTACTATTAAATTTTAATGGGTAATGAAAATAATTTCCATTAACCATTACATTTTAATGGTTAATGAAAATAATTTCTATTAACCATTAAATTGTAATGGTTAATGAAAATAATTTTCATTAACCATTAAATTTTAATAGTTAATGAAAATAATCTCTATTAACCATTGAATATTAATGGTTAATGAAAATAATTTCCATTAACCATGGAATTTTAATGGTTAATGAAAATGCGAATGCACTAAAAAAAGTAATGCATTATTTGCAACCCTGCTCACAACTCAGACAGTTTGGATGGAATTCTGATGAGAAAATAATATTTATTTCATACAAATTCCATGGTGCTGCCCTCTTTCGCATTTCTGTGAACTTGATTTCGCCACTTCGTTTTTCGATGAAACACTAAATTTATCAACATTTATCTCCTGATATAGATTCCAAACTTACGTTGCGGTTTTTTCATAAAATAATGTCCAAGGCGTATCGATATTCGTACTTTTATGTTCTTCATGGAGCCTCACTCTTAGTTTTAGCCGAAATGCAGTACAAACATAATAATTTAATATTTTCAATTGCAGATTCCTGATGATAATCGGCTCTGTAATTTTTTTATTTGTTTTTCGAAAAAATTTTAGTGAGGCTCCATATGTGCCATAATTCTAATGATACTGTCAACATTTTATTGATTTCCAACCATTTGTGCCGGAGCAAGTTTGGAATCCATTTTCGAGGTGCTAAGGGCGGTATTTAGCCTCCTCTTAATGAGAAAAAAATTCTTACAAGGATTCAGCTGTATGAAAACTACTTATAAGTCCTTCACAGCGTTTCAAGTAACGCTGCAATGGCTCTAAATATACACAAACCTTTGATTCGTCATGATTTTCATGAACTAAAAGAGAACTTCTGACTTCCAGAAATTGTTTGTCTGTCAATATGTCAACTTGTACGAACTGCAAAGAAAAAAACAGAAATAACATGAATCCTTGATGTTTTAAGCTATTTAAACTTATTTGCAATAAAACATGTGAATAGTTCGAATTTCTCGTTAGTAAGGCTCAAATATAGAAATTGAAGGAGAATATTCAAGTTCAATGTCAAGCATATTAGTCTACAATATGTTTATTCCCCTAGGGATATGGAAAATGTAGCAAAATTATTTACCTGGATTTTCGTTTCCCGGATGACTCGGTTTTATGACTTGAACAGCCAAATTTGCATCTGTACGTTATATCACGATACAATAATGTCGCATTATACGGACATTTCAAAAGCGATGGAGACAATCTGTGGCTATCAGTTTTTACAAATAACTCTCGCTCGTTTTCTCCATCCGTTTTCATATAGTTTACGAGATCTGTGTAACTATTGAATTTTGGAAACTCCAGTGTCCTGTGTGGCTATAACATGTGATCAAATTCATTTGAAAGATCCTTGTGCGTATAAGTGTCAATATAAACCAGTCATGACATAGTACATTACAATACAAGTCCGATGAAACATTTTCTGAGGAGTGTGAGTTTGCAGTATGAGCCAAAGGCGAATGCTGCCAATCACACGAGTTGAGAAAAAGTTTCTCGCACGAGTTTCGTACAAAAGTTTATTGCACGGGTGCATAAAGTTCCCACTTTACGCACACGGAGCGAAGCAAAGTGCGCACTTCGCGCACGGAGTGTAATAAATCATGTATGAGTATATGCGTGACAGTGTATGATAGATTCTAGCTGACGTTAACTAAATGCTTGGTTATGGAAGTTTCTCTCTATCTCTTCTATCTCTTTATCTCATTATAGTGGGAGTTACTCTTTGTCTCTTCCCATATCTCGGCAAGTTTTATTAAGGCCAGGCTAAATCTCCTCCTCGCTGTACTTTCCACTCTCGTGAGTGCAAGAAAGATAGAGTTAAAACATTTAACGCAAATTTCTCAAAAACGCCTCGATGAAATGAAAGAATAGTGGGCCCACGTGTACACATTGATTATGCGCAAGTGCAGCCCCACTCTTCTTATTTTATTCCAACAAGTCATCTCCGAGAAAAATGTGTTAAAAATGTTGAGGTTATATTGACTCTTAGACTTCCCTTAATGGAAAAGGTTAAGAATGCACGGTCCAGTAGTATAAGGCTTATGTTATACCAACGAATTCAGACGTACATAGAAGCACAGTTCCTATACCTTCGGACGAACTGGGGTACACTATGCTAATGGGGTACAAAGTATACCCCAATAGCATAGTGCACCCCAGTTCGTCCGAAGGTATAGGAACTGTGCTTCTATGTACGTCTGAATTCGTTGGTTATACTACAACAGAATCTAACCTCAAAAATTTTACATAACGAGCGAAGGAAACTCGTCGGTGTAATGGACGGGGTCTATGAAAATAAAGAAAATGTTCAGGGCAATTACCTGGCTGTCCATTGCTTCATTGCTTCGTGAAACTGCTGCTGCTGCTGCTCACTGCCCATGAAATGCCGGTCTTTACGGTTTCTTTTAAGATCCGAGCGAGAATTTTTTTTTTCATGTTCATTGATAATTTTCTTATCATTTTTTGTTGTTGGGATCTCTAGAACAGTATTTTCAATTTTTTTTCATTCAGTACCTAGGCCATGCCTGATCAGACTTGAGCAGTTTTTTTGATAGAAATCTCAAGTTAGTTTGGAAAATTGAAAATTTGCGCTCGGAGTAGCGAAAATTATGGATTTTATTCCAATTGGGTTGCGCTCCGAAATGTTCCGACTGGGATCGAACGTTTTGGAGGTGAACAAAAAATAACGTTTTTACGTCAAGAACGTTTAACTTGTAATATTTTTATTGGGAATTCAGAAAACTCTAAATTCACAAAAATGTTACTAGGCTTGTTTTTCCTGGAAAAGTCAATTTATTGTGTTTGTAAACATTTTTTAAAATTTTCTCAAAGCAAATATACTTTGAGCTTTCCGCAATGAATATCCGGTGTGTCCATACATTTTTGCTATCCTCCGGAGCAATATTCCAACAGCGGCAAGCTATTTGTTTTCTCCTATACTGTCATTTGTTTTATTTTCGTTTGAAATTTCACAACTTTCATGATTTTTTAAAAACTATTATTGAAAATTGATTTTCTCTTTTCTTTTGTTTTCCTTGCAGATTTATCCAGTGACGGAAGCAACGAGGTCAGCAATGGACCGACAGACAGTTCATCATTGAAATCGATAAGGTTGAAGGAGCAGTTGAGAACACAGGGGGGGACGAGATTGGAGGGTGAAGAGGGTAACCCGGTCGTTCGGGTGACGACAGATCGAGTAATATGCCTACCGTCGCGAGGCCAGAAAGTCTCAAGGATCCCGAGATTGCCGAATTAATTATTTGGTAAAAATGATCCCGAGAAGATATCCGAGGATCTTCGTGAAATCCGTCACCGAGGAGATTGTGGCGATCAAAAAAATGTATCTCTGTAAACAAACGGTCGGGAAGTGGCAGGATATTCTATAGGTGACACGATTTCTCGACCGCTCAATCATCCAAATACCATCGAGTACAAGGGCTGTTATCTCAGATATCACCGCTTGGGTAAATTTCGTATATATATATATATATATTATACACATTTTTTTCAAAATATTTTTCCATTAAAATTTACCGAGAATTCCGTATTAGAAATTTCGTAAATCGATTTTGTTTTCTATTTCTCAAGCTAGAATACTAAATAATTTCTATGAGAAAATAATCTATTTAACGTTGAGTAGAAAATAGTAAATGTTTAAAATAAAAGGAATATATTTACACGACGTTTCCTGAGCAAGCTCCGTTAATTATAATCTTTGTTCCTATTAAACGTACATTGAACACTGAAAAAGATAAATAGCTTCAAATTTTTATCGAAATTGCGAAGTTTGTGGCAAATGCTTCGAACTTCAAGCATTATTCTCGATTTTTTTCATTGATAAATCCGTGGTCATCGTCGGATTTTCAATTTTACATGGAGAAAGGTTTTCGAATAGATTCATCGAAACAGATACCGAACATGTTCATTTCTAAAATATAACAAATATTTGTTGTTTTAGATTGACAATCATTTAATTCTATTGTTTTTATTAATTCTAAAAAAATAATTTAATATACAAAATATATTTTACATTAACAATATAAATATTTAATCCTACAGCTGGTTATGGAATATTGTCTCGGCTCTGCATCGGGCATACTAAAAGTGCACAAAAGACCATTAAAAAAGGACGAGATGGCGGCTATTTGCGAAGTCGAATTACAAGGTTTGCTCTCAGTAGAATACATCGAGGTGTAATAATGCTGGAAATATTTTACTTACCGAGAATGGTCCGGTTAAACTCGCTGATTTTGGCTCGGCGAGCATAAAATGCCCTGCCAATAATATCGTGGGAACACCATATTGGATGGCACCCAAAGTTATATTGGCAATGGACGAGGTAAAGTCGACGTATGGTCGTTGGGAGTGACTTGCATCGAGATTAGGGTAAGAATGAAATTTTATATTTGAATCAGTAATATTATTTTTTTTTATTGTTAATTTTTTATTCAAAACATTGAATAAAAATGATATCTGGGCAAAAATTCCAGCTGAGAGAAAATCTCCGTATTTCATTATAAACGCGATGAGCGCGTTTTATCACATCGCACAGAATGACACGCCGAATTTAAATTCGCTCGATTGGACAGCGGTATTTCGTCATTTTGTCGAAGTATGTCTAATCAAGAGTCCGAACGAGAGGCCGTCTCCCGGTAAAGGGTTGTCGGTGAGTATTTAAAAAAAAAATTTTTTTTTCTAAAGGATTATTCTCCATACTTTATACACTCTGGATAAATAAACTCGATGATTCTCAAAAATTTACCATCCATTTATCTCTTTCTTTCAGGATCAATTTACGACCAGAACACGTTCTCCTCGAGTACTCGCAGACCTCATGCAGAGAATAAAAGCCGCTGTCCGAGAATTGGATAATTTGAATTATCGTGAAATGAAGATTTTGATGATTGATTCATGCGAGACCGAAAGTACAGTGAGTCTTCTATTTATTTATTCGATTAAGGAGTTACATATACTTGCGACGGCTAAAACAACGATTATGTTGAAGAATTTTGTTCTATACAAACTGAAATTGATTGAACAACCATTATATATATACTTAAAGTGTGACATTTTATCTATATCGTTTCAAAATTTGGATGAAAAATTTGAAACGGTAAAAAAGTTACAGCCGTATTTCTCGACGTGCCTCTGCCATTTTTTATTTGAAAAAAAAAGAATTCTTAAAGTAGACACATAGGACTAGTACTTGTCGAGCCGGAATTAAAAAATTCAATTTTGTCAGATCATGGCAGTCTCTGGAATAAAACAGGCATTTTTTCGCCTCCTCAGTCGTTCTGTACTTATGATGGAAACAAAAAAACTATGCCAAGTATCAAAAAACGGCTAAACATAACTATGCAAAACTAGATCCCGATCGGCCCAGTAGTCGCGGAGATATTTCTGGTACCGGTTTTAAACCACGTCCCAGACAGACGACTGTAACTTTTTCACCGTTTCAAAATTTTGAACCAAATTTTAACACAACATCGAAAAATACAACATATAACACATATAATCGCATGTTGAATAAAATTCATTTTTGCACATGAAAAAAATTCTTAAACATATCCCTAGTATTTTAGGCATTCCAGGTACATGTAACCCCTTAATTAATTTTACAGGAGGAATTAACTTTTACCACTTTTTCATGGCGAGTATAACAAATTAGTATAATGCATAGGTCAACAGACAGTAACGGAAAACAAATGAATCATTCGCTGATAATTTATCATTGAGAATTAGAAATCTTTCGAATCCTAATTGGCATGTCAATCTGGAGATATATTTGTGTAAATCGTTTTTTTATTTAACAGATACATATGTCGGACGAGCAACCGGGCACTCGATTCATTCGATGGGTGTATCGGCGAGTTCGCAAAGTTCCTCGACAAACAGCTTGCCACTGCCAAACGTCGATGCCGATGATTATTCATCGGGTTCAGTGAGAAAACGTCATAAAATATCGGCCGGCGTAACTCGGTCAATTTACTCGAGTACGGTGAAAATACACTACTCGCAAAAATTAAAGGAGCAAGAAAAATTTCCAAATTTTTCGGTGATTTTCAACAGGCTGTATTTCAGTGAAAAATGGTCGTATCGAGGTCATAAAAAAGCATTTTGAAGCTCCAACATTCTAGTTTTCAAATCTTTTGGTCAAAAATTTTTAGGATCTACGCTTCTTACGGAATTTTAAGGAATGGCGCGAAAGAAAATTTTCAAATTTTTTTTACCTTTTTACTTTTGTTCCACGGGCTTGGAATTTTTTTTTTCCAGCTACACCAATATATGGCCCAGGTAGCCTGTTTATCCAGCTTCAATTTCGTTTTTTAGTTTTTTCTCTGCGTTGATTTCTCGCAGAGATATCCGACTTTGAATCAAAAAAGATCTTTTTGTCTTTAACCACTGATATCTCAGCAACCAGTCGGCGTACAGAAAATAATCGGGCAGATTCGAAAACTAGAATAAATTTCCTACAAGATCCTTTCAAAAGTATTGGGGAAATTTTTTTTTCACCCTTAACATTCAACTAAAAAAAGTACAAAAAAGTGACTTTTTTCCTCGATTTGGTAAATCGACTGCAGCTTTGCTAATATTGATGGGAAGGCTAATGTTTTAAGGAAAATTTACAGCTGAATGTACCCCCAATAACCCTGTCAATTTGCAGATCGATCCATTGAACGGTTCTTCCGGACCGATTGATCGAAATTTCAAAAAAAAATGAAGGAGCAAGATTTTTGTTTCTGAAGATCGGGTAATCTTCTTAAAAATGGAAAAATTGATTTCTTATCGACTTTTTGTACAATTTTGTATCCGTTACCGGCTAAATTTCAAAAAAAACAAAAAAAAAAATTGAAATTTTTTTTTTTAATTTTCCAATTTTTTTTCCCAAATTTTTTTTTCAAATTCTCGATTAAAATATCCAAAAAAATGAAAGGAACAAGGTTTTTGTTCCGAAACATCGAGTAATCTTCTTAAAAATAGAAAATTTGGAAAAAAAAATTGGAAAATTAAAAAAAAAAATTTCAATTGTTTTTTGTTTTTTTTTTTAAATTTAGGATGGACGGATACAAAACTGTACAAAAAGTCGATAATAAATCAATTTTTCCATTTTTAAGAAGCTTACCCGATCTTCAGAAACAAAGATCTTGCTCCTTCAATTTTTTTGGAAATTTCGATCAATCGGTCCGGAAGAACTGTTCAATGGATCGATCTGCAAATTGACAGGGTTATTGGAGGTACATTCAGCTGTAAATTTCCCTTAAAACATTAGCCTTCCCATCAATATTAGCAAAGCTGCAGTCGATTTACCAAGTCGAGGAAAAAAGTCACTTTATTGTACTTTTTTCAGTTGAATGTTAAGGGTGAAAAAAAAATTTTCCCCAATACTCCTGAAAGGATCTTGTAGGAAATTTATTCTAGTTTCCGAATCTGCCCGACTAATTTCTGTATGCCGACTGGTTGCTGAGATATCAGTGGTTAAAGACAAAAAGATCTTTTTTCATTCAAAGTCGGATATCTCTGCGAGAAATCAACGCAGAGAAAAAACTAAAAAACGAAATTGAAGCTGGCTACATGGTCCATATATCGGTGTAGCTGGAAATTTCTTTTGCAAGCCCGTGGAACAAAAATAAAAAGGTAAAAAAATTTTGAAAATTTTCTTTCGCGCCATTCCTTTAAATTTCGTAAGAAGCGTAGATCCTAAAAATTTTTGACCAAAAGATTTGAAAACTAGAATGTCGGAGCTTTAAAATGCTTTTTTATGACCTCGATACGACCATTTTTCACTGAAATACAGCCTGTTGAAAATCACCGAAAAATTTGGAAATTTTTCTTGCTCCTTTAATTTTTGCGAGTAGTGTAATTTTGCCACAATATGAACTTCCTCGATTGCCACGAAACAACAGTAGGAACACATGCAGGATGAGATGCAGGAGCAGATGAGCGGTTACAAGACATTGAGGCGAGAGTATTCGGGAGCTCTGATAATTGAAAGAGAAAAAAAAAAAAAAATTCTAAACGTTCGACTGAAATAAAACTAGGTTTAAGGATGTAAGTCATTACACGTCGTCGATGCAATCAGGACTAAATGAAATAAATGTATCTTCTCACCAAAGCCTCGAAGAGTGTGCTGTGGAATAAAAGGATATAGTGAAAAATTATTTTTTCCTTTTCTTTTTTTAATTATTTACCATACATTTATTTGCTGATTTAACTCCAAATTGTTTTCCGACAAATGCTGAAAATAAAAATAACGAAATTGTAGGATTATATTTATGATTGTTGAAAAATAGCAACGTTCGATATTTGAAGTATATTTTAAAGTTAATATTTTGAAGTTTGTTTGAAAAAATCGTAAATTTTCGTCTCAATGTCTCGCACAATGGGCCATATGCTGGGGGCACATTGAGGATTAGATTCGAGGTATTTGAGCATCGAGAAGTTAAATTAAGTCGAGTTCTATACATCCGGATTCGTTTTAAGAATAGTTCTACTGAATTACTCTTAAAATCGAAATTAAAAGGTATGCCGATTATGATCGATTATGTCAGAAGTATGACTATGAGATACCCTGGATTATATCAAGGATGCAATTGACAGTTCTAGTATTTCCGCTTACTATCGAAAAGTGTCTTCCAACTGTACCTAAATAATTATTAATAACAATCGTTATTCACAATTTCAGCTAAAATGGTGAGATGCTGATATCCGAGGACGAGTTCTGAGCTTCGAGGGTGCAATCGACAATTCGATTCTTCTTGCATACTATCAAAGAGAGCTCTGGCTTTTAATAACTGTACCCAAATAATATTAACAATTGTTTATTTCCATTTCAAGTACATTACGGGTGAGATGCTGATATTTTAATTCCAATTGTGGACTGTTTTGAGGTTGCAATCGACGGTTTTAGTCAACACAGCCACTGGAAGTAATCATTGATTAACAGTTACTGCAAGTAAACATTGATGAAGCATATGCGAGGAAAAATTTAAACTAAAATCCGTTCAAAATAGTTTAATTTTGGTGTAGCTTTTGCATTTGATGTTGATGTAATAATGTTGTTAAACTCATATAACCTAAAATGTTAACACGGACAGAAATTTTAAACTGACCTTTCAGGTCAACATTTCTCTTTCTCGCTTTAATTGTCTAATATTGGCTTAAAAAACAACGTGATTCTAGCTCGACAAACGTAATATCTTGGAGTTTTGGCTACTTGGTAATATGGCGATGCGTTCGTGCACACCGTTACAAGCAGCGCTGCCCGTTGCTGGGGTGATGAACTACTGATCAGCCCGAAAAAGTCTGCCAAGCACTCCCATAAGGCCTGCGCTTCCATGTTATTCTATGTTCGCTGCCCCATCCTCGAAATTTGGCCGAGTTTCCAGATCTGTATGCAAGAAGACTAGAATACAGGAGACCGAACTCGGGTGGTGGGGGTAGGACCGTATATGGCGATATACCGCTGGCGGCGCCACGTACGCTAAGAATGTTACGACCCAGGGCTCCAGCCCGCGAAGAGTCGCTCGTTGATTGGTCTTTATGAGACCGCAAATTTTGAAAAGGGTTCGTCGTGGTGGATGCTATTAAAATAGCGCGATGGTGCAGGAAATTCAATCAAAAGAAAAATAAAGCGAGTTGAAATTTAAAGTTAATTTTAATCGTAGAGAAATATGAAAATCAATACAACGAAAGTTAGGAAAACAAATACAAATCGTGAACGCAATGAAGTGAGATGTAAATAAAATGAGTCTTGAGGTTCTCGGGGCGATAGTACGACCGAACTCGTCGAACGTCAAGATCATTCTGCCGTATTTCTTATTTTCTAAAATATCCTAAAGTCCTCGGGCTTGAAGAGTCCGATGGTGGGAGTATACGCTTTCTCCCTTGCACTCATGCTCTCTTTCTCGTCGCACATACATATACACTCGCATACGTACACGCGTACGCTCTTCCCTCGCAGGGGATGACGCGCTCATCCACATAGCTTCGAAAGTCTCGCTCTATCTTTCTCTCGCTCACCCTTCTCTCTCGCTCTACGCGTAGTCGCCTTTGCCCTCTCCCTTTTCCTCTCGAATATTTTTGGGACTCTACAGTTCTCACATACTTTTTCTCCAGCCCTTAGAAGGGGTCTGGGATTTCGCAGCGTTTTTCCAGTGAAGCTGAATGCCAGATGCCCCCGTGCTTGCTCTTCGCTGGACGCTGTACTCTCAAGTTTTTGCTCGTAAAACTCGGGTTTCAAATTTATATTTTACATAGAGAAAAAACGTTTAGATCTTGGAAATTCGAGAAAAGTCACGTACGCTCTTGAAAAACTGAGAACAATGGGGTTTCCACAATTTTACTTTTACGACCACACACGTGGTCTGCAGTTGTTCAATACTAAAATTCGACGCACTCGAGAAACAATAAATAATGTGAAGAGCTCGACAAACAGAAAAAAAGGGTCTTGAGAGAAAGTTTCAAACTGAAGAAGAAGAGAATGGTACTAGAAAAAAAAGGGACAAGGCACAGACTTTTGCGACGTGTTGTTAGAATTATTACATAGAATATTCTTATGTATGTACATATATATCTATGGACATGCAAGTAAATACGCTGTGGATAAAATGTCTATTATCTAGCTTATTCTATTGGAGATGCATTGCAGTGGATTTCATAGTCATCGAATTCGAATCTACCGCGAATTTTCGATGGTGGATATAAAGCTACGGTCGCGAGGGTACGAAGATAGCTATTCGCGGCATTCTCACTCATAGGATAAATTCACGGCGCGAATATGTATATATGCCCGACCGTAACAAAGAACATGCGCAGTGTGGTACTGCGCATGTAATTAACTTCGAAAAAGTGCGAAGCTCGTTGGAAAAACCTGTGAAAAAATTAAAAACCGTTTAAATTCAATATATGTGCTTAAATCAATCAACAAATATAAATGTGACGATTCCATTAATAAACGACAATCTAGGAAAAGAAGCATTACAAATATTTATTTACAAAACAATTATTCACCCTTTACAAAATGATATTATTCACCGTAATATGTACAATTCAAAATACTGGAGCAATAATACCAAATATGTATATCAATTTATTTACAATTCTTTGTTGTGTAATGTAAGTAATATTAAACATTCTTGAGCTTAAGGCGATGTGATATAGTACAGTTGGTGACAACTGCACATTCAAAAATTCGCACAAAAATCAATTTCTTACCACACGCCTCTGTTAGTCGAGCATGTGGCCTGATTATTGTAATTCTCCACCCTTTCGGAGAATGCTTGCTGCAAACCCAAATAAATCATTTGGGTTTGTTTGGGTAGAAAAATAGATTTAGATCGAAAAATGAGCCTTGCGGAGTCATTCGAATACATTGATTCCATTCAGTACTCCAAGAATTTCACTGACATCGCTCATCGACATTGGCTCACATTGCATCCAGTCCACATGCTTTCCCTTCGAATATACTTTCATCATCATGTCTGGTTCGATGACTACATTCACAATGTAGGAAGGAGGGCTCACTTCCTTAACTTTGGCAAATACCATGTTGGCCATGTAGTGATCAAGTTTCATAGCGGTCCACCAAAATGAACTTGGCAATTCTATGTTGTGCAAATGTTGTTGTAGAAAATTGTATATGCAGCTTTTGCATAACTCTTCACGGTCACTGTGTATTTTGCAACCAGGTTTCGTTGATACATCTGCTGGATTTAATTTTTTGCAGTAACCCACCATGGTTGAATCGATATAGCCTCTTCTGATTCCAGCAACCTGTGCACCACAAAAATGTTATTAGTCAAATTAGACAATTTACATACCTCTCATTATTTCGTTCCATGAGTAAAAATTCATTGTCCAATAATTCAATATTTTTTTATAAGAACTGACATTTTCACAAAATTTGCGTATAAATTGACAGTGTGCTTCACGTCAAGGAAAATTCTAACTCGTACGGGTTGCAGAGTTCCAGGTTTTTTAATTTCCGTTGTAAGCTTTCTCGCTGAGAATAAGACTATAAATTCAGGTTTTTCGCGTGTCGCGTAGTGTGACGCCATTCAACGTAAAGTGTCACGTAAATTCACTGTGTGCTCTGTATGTTTGGGTATTTATAAAAATATCAAGAATTTATCAGGACCCGAACGGAACCCTTTGTAAGAGGATGTAATTTAAAAACGGTGCAAAACGTAACGTGACACGGCCTTGAAATTGTACTCCGAACGAGCCTGAAAAAATTTTACTAAAAAAAAAAATCGTAACTCAGACGAGTCATCTGCTTGCTCTTACGGTTTAAGGGCAGGCTAAAGACCCTCTCTCTCGCTCTCACACGACCCCTATCATCCTTTCTCTCTCGCACTCGCACGAAAAATGTCGGTATTTAGCCTCCTCTTAAGGGCAGGCTAAAGACCCTCTCTCTCGCTCTCACAGGACCCCTATAGGCGCTCTTTCTCGCACTCGCAAGAGCGGAAAGGCGGGGGGGAGGGTGTTTAGCCTGCCCTTAAGGGGAGGGTAAACCCCCCCTCCCCCGTCTTTCCGCGAGTGTGTGTGAGTGCAAGAGAGATAGCGCTAAAATTTCCAACACATTTTTCTCGATAACGACTGGAGAAAGTAAAAAAATAATAGTTGCACCACCTGTACCCAGTAATTACGCAGACGGCCCCACGATTTATTTTTCATTCCATCGAGTAATCTTCGAGGAAAATGTTTTTAAAAAGTTTTCGAGGTTATGTCGATTTTTACTACAAAAATCACACCTCAAGACATTCAACACATTTTTTTTTGCATCGGCGGAACACAATATCACCAAATTAAATCTGTCATTGTAAAATAATAGCACGGAGACGGCCCCACCATTCTTTTTTTATTCCATTGAGTCGTTTTCGAGAAAAATGTGTTGAAAGGTTTGAGGTGGCAGTGTTAGTCGGATTCACATCGCGGATCAGTTTTTTCACAAATCTCACGACTTTGAAATTATTTGAGTCTAATAATATTGGACCGTCTCTGTGCCATTAAGAGGAGGCTAAATACCGACATTTTTCGTGCGAGTGCGAGAGAGAAAGGATGATAGGGGTCGTGTGAGAGCGAGAGAGAGGGTCTTTAGCCTGCCCTTAAGGGCAGGCTAAAGACCCTCTCTCTCGCTCTCACACGGCCCCTATCATCCTTTCTCTCTCGCACTCGCACGAAAAATGTCGGTATTTAGCCTCCTCTTAAGGGCAGGCTAAAGACCCTCTCTCTCGCTCTCACACGACCCCTATCATCCTTTCTCTCTCGCACTCGCACGAAAAATGTCGGTATTTAGCCTCCTCTTAATGTGCAACGTCTGGTTAAATTTGATGAAATTGTGTTTGGCCCTTTCCAATAAAAATGTGATGAATGTCTTGAGGTGTGAATATAACCTCAAAATATCAACATAACCTCAAAATATTTAGAACACATTTTTCTTGATGGTGGCTTGGTGAAATAAAAAACAAGCTGCGGGGCCGCCTGCGTAATTAATGTATGTAGGTGGTCTCATAATTATTTTTTTGATTGGTTGTGTTATTTTCGAGAAAAATGTGTTGGAAATTTTAGTTCTGTCTCTCTTGCACTGAAAATCGCGGAAAGGCGGGGGAGGGGGGGTTTAGCCTCCCCTTAAGAGGAGGCTAAATACCGACGTTTTTCGTGCGAGTGCGAGAGAGAAAGGATGATAGGGGTCGTGTGAGAGCGAGAGAGAGGGTCTTTAGCCTGCCCTTAAGGTTATACGTGTGCACGATGTGTATGGGCGACGCTGATTAGAAGCAGAATGAATAAAGATGCGCAGTACCATAGTGCGCATGTTCTTAGCAGCGGCAGCGCCGCAGCGGCAGATCGCCATATATCGCCTCAACTCAAACTCACTTTTCGATAGGAGTTCGGTCTCCTGTATTCTAGTCTTCGTGACTGTATGTACGACCGTGGTGAAATCGGACCGCACGTTTGCAGCGTGAGCATCGTGAGCACTGTGTGCACAATCGGACCGTAGCCTAAGCGGGTCACCCCCACCACCGAAAAAACAATACGTCTGAATTCGTTGCCTGTATCCTGTTTCCTGTATCGTCTGAATTCGTTGCCTGTATGTACGACCGTGTCATGTACTCATGTGCAATCAAGAAATCCTGTTGCCGATAGTGCTAAATGATGATTATTTAACGAATATCCTCCGATAATATTACTTTTCTGAAATGGATAGACCTCATTGGGATTTAGCACTCTTACTATTATTTATATTATTTCATCATACTCTTGCGGCTTCGGACTCGCGTGAGTTTCTTCATCAGCATAACCTTCGAACCGGCTTTTTCTTGTATATAATTGGTTTTTTTCGTCCATTGTGCAAATTTTCATCAATCTACAATTTTTTTACATGTTCCAGTGCATTACATGGTGCCTGGACATACTGGAGAAAATGCTAAACCAGGTTTGCACAGATCTAATATCAAAATATAGGAACATTTTTGGCGAGCTGGATTTTTTTTCGTTTTTCCAGTACATTTTATGGAACCTGGAGATTCTGTGGAAAATATTCAATCGGGTCTGCATATTTTTTGTCATCAGGCAGATTCCAAATATCTATTTGACATTTGGACAACACAGATCGTGAGTCAAAATTCTACTTTGGAGGTCCTTTTGAATTTCAACATAATTGTCATCATTGTGCTAGAGCCTTTGAAGTAATAAAAAAATTGACATGTTTGAAGTTCTGAACGTTCACCTGAGTGACTCATGGACGAATGTATTCCTTCAATGAAAAATCCGAATATTTATCTGATAATTCATAAAACTTTATTATTTAAAAAAAATAATCAAACCAGTATATCAGAAAATTCTCAAATTTTTCATAAAAAGAGGATATTCTTGATTTTTCATTTGGCAGTACATTTCACATTTCAAGTACATAAAAATATCATGTTTTCTTTCAAATTTTTGTCAGATGTATTTACAAACGAATTTGGATACATATGAGCTGTACGATGGCAAAAATCCTAGTGAAGTTGATGAAAAGCATAGAAACAATCAATGTTCCTTTAACTGGCTGGGAACAAAAAAGAGCAAACAGCTGACTATTAATCCTTTTGAAGACATCTGTATTGGGGTCTTCACTCGTTCGCCCCATAAATTTGAGTACAGAATGATGATGCATCAATTGAGTAGGTATTTTTTCTCTATTGAACATTCATCCTGTTTCAACGCATTTGTTTATGCTGATAAATGAATTAAAATTACAGGGATTGACTGGTTCAAAATAGCGTTAATGGCCATAGGAATAATAACATTTTTGCTTGCTCCAAAGTTGAGCACAAATGCCCTATTTTATTACATATGCGGCATTACTTTTGGCGTCACTACTTCGGTCATTATTCTAATCTGGTTTGCCAGTAAATTGATTCTACCAAGGGTGAGCCATTTCGTTTGCTATTTATACTTCTACAAAGTTTATTGGATTGAAGCAACATTAATGAAACTTTATTGCTGATTTTCATTACTTCGAAAAGGGAAAATTCATGTACCTTATGGTCGCCACTGGGTGGACAATGAGCTTCTACTTGGCTCAAGTTCTTTTGGACAATGCTCAAGTTATAGTCTTACAATACAGAGAATGGGTTGCTTGGTATGTGCTGTTGACGTCTTTTGTCAGTTTTGTCATATGTTATCGATTTGGTCCGGTGACAAACGTGCGAACAAAAAAAATTATTCAATGGATTTTACAGGTAAAAACATATATGTACATACATTTATTCTTCGATTGTTCAAATTTACATACCACCCCCCAAATAGATTTCTCTTTAAAAAAACAAAAACTATTCCAAAGTTGCTTCAATCAGTTTTGAAAGATGAAACAAAATAATAGCAATTGAAAAGAGCAAAAGAATTTATTCGTGGCAAAAATATACATTTGAACCCTCCAGAAGACCACGAAACATTTATTGCCCAGCCAGGTCGTTAGTGAAGATTTTTCATGTCATTAAAAAAAGTACACTTGGGGAATGAGATTCGAAATGGAAAAATTAAGATCAACATAGTGCAACTCTGATGGAGATCAGAGTGGAACTACATCCGATCAGCAGGAACCTGACTGCTACTCTTCGGATTGAGTTCGAAATTTTTTCGTTATTTGTGCAATCCTGAAACCTATTTCTTTAATATGGATTTTTCCTGTTCATTCAAAGAAGAACGATTCGTGTACGCTACATTTTTGTAATGCGAATGATAACAATTTTCATCCTCTTTTTGCTTGCTCTTCAGGGATTCGGATTGCTTCTGATTTATTACAGTAGTCATTTTCGCGAAGCATCAACTGGCTGTTGCGTCCTTCTCATTATTGGGTACAACCTTCCAACTGTACTTATAAACAAAGGGAAAAAATACTGGTGAGCAAAATTAGAAAAAAAAATAATATAGAGTTCAGTTGAATGGGCGTACAGCCAATTTAGTTATTATTGTGTTTTTTTGTAGACTGATATTCTCTTGCTGTTGAGCTTCCATTGGGTGGGACTATGATGTGTGACTACCCCGAACATTGTTGGAATATATATCACGGATTTTTCATAAAATCTATTTTTAAAAAAACCTTTACACTTTTGAAAGTTTTAGTTTAGTTAATAAATTAATATTAATATTAGATGATAAATACCGACAGATAATGAGTAAAAAGTAAATTACGTACGGTTTTAATGGAAAACAAAATTTATTGTCTTCGAATGATCTAATGGATACCATTTTTTTTTTACAAATAACACGCTGGTCGATAAACAGGAAATCGTTATTTCCCGAACGTCGGCGATTATTAAGCGACCTTGAGTATCGCAATGAGGGAATAAAAGAAACGAAAAAAGCTTTGACGCATTTGCGTGAATTCTGCTCCAGCCCTGATTGCAATCAGTGGAAAACTGTGCTGAAATTGAAAGATCCGATCAGGTATGGTATAAAACGATATTTCACTTTACTGCAAATTCAATGTAAAATTTGAGATTTCACTTTGAGAAATTGATTTGAAATTTTGAAATGGTATCTATAGTAGGTGTACTTTGCAATTCTCTGCATCGTGGAAGTCTGAATTTTTTTTTAGTCATCGACATGAACGTACACTTAATAAACTATTGCCCATAATGTAAAACAAATTTTTCGCAGATTTGCCAAATTTATGGAAAGCGATGAGCATCTGTCGGACAATGAAATAAACGAACATGATGCTGAGCTCACGCGACTCATTGAAGAATGTGAGTATACAGACGATGAGGATAATGAACTGGTGGAGGATTTCTAAACAATCCAGTATATATATATATATATATATATGTTTGTGTTTATTGTACTTATTTCATTTTTTTCTATTAAATTATAAATACGTCTATTTTGATCGTGGATAGATCGAATATTTTTCATAAAGATTCAAACGTTTAATGTTTTGCCATGTGAATAATTATGCCGTGTAAATGTTCTTTCAACGCAGACAGATGAATGATCTTCATTGTGGTATATATTCAAATGCACGTGCTTACGAAATTTCGGTGATAGAACTTGTGGTATATCATTGTTATAAATTCACACGTCCCCAAAGAATTTTTATCAATGTGTATTCATTTTTTACGCAGACGTTATGAAGACTCCAAAAATAAAAATTCTATTTTCTTAATAAGTTGTTCTATTTTTATATAATACATCTCATATTTATATTTAGATTAAAACTAGTATTAATTTTATTATGGAATTGTTAATTTATGCAATTAGTGTACGCAGATAATTTACGACCTTCAGATACTTATTATAATAAGGCGTTTAAGCTCGAGGTACATGAAGTATCCAAGGCAGGATTTTTTGGCTCATGATGGAATCATAGGCAGTGTAAATAATGTAAAAAAATTATCCAATGTTTAATGTTATTTAACAAATGTCATGCTAAGCAATAAGATAACGATTTTCGTTGAAAATTTCGAGCTTTAACCCTCAACAAGCTCGAGAAAGTTTCTTGCTCTTGTCGTTCTCAATGGCTGGCGGCGATCCTTTGGCACTTTGTTGACGATTATATACACTATACGAATGAAAAATTTGTATTTCATTAAGATTTATTTTCTCAATAATTTCCGAATCACTTGACGATGTAAAATTATTCGTTTCCCAATATACAAATTCTTAACATTCTCACTATCTATGAGTAAATCGTTGACAAGCGATTTAAGAGAAATATTTATATCCTTAAGGGGGAAATGGAAACATAAGAAATGGGAAATGGAACATCTGGAAATGGAAAAAAAGGTAATTTTTGAGAATTTTTTCCAGGGAAACTATTGGAATGATCAGAACGGGGGTTTTCCTAGTTGAAAATATACACTTTCAAGAATGTTTTGAATTCTTCCATTTAAAAATGTTGCAAATTCACGAAGTACTTAAGTCATCTATGGAGTGCCGTAAAAAAATCTGCCATAGCGGTATGCAGTAGCATTACACGGCAAAAATCATGTGAAAAAAACGATCATGCCCTGCAAAATATACTGATGCAGAGCATGAAACTATTATTTTGCTCCAAATTTTGCTGATGTCTGAGAAAGACCTATCCGAAATTTTCAGCTATCTCTCGCACTCATGTAACAACTGACTCATGCTCTGCATCAGTATATTTCGCAGGGCTTAAAACTTTGTTTTTTTTTTAATGCTCAAATATTTACGAAAAAGACTTGTTCGAAAAATTGTCAGTAAAACAGATCTTTCAGGGAGGTTGAAGACCATTCTCTCGCTCTTACACTACCCCTATAAGCTATATCTCTCGCACTCACACGAGCGGCAAGGCGGGGGTGTTTAGCCTAACCTTAAGGCCAGCCTAAATCCTCCACCCCCGCCTTTCCACTCTCATGAGTGCGGGAAGAATAGAGCTACATATACAGTCGAAGTCGCCATTTCGGATAAAGTTCCGAATAGCTGTTACCTCTGATTTGGCTGAAATTTGGTACAGATGTGTCATTTCATTTATAAAAACATCCCCTAAAAAGATTTTTGGCGCATTCCCATAGTTTACGAGTTATCGAATTTTAAAGTTTATTTTTTAACCCGTGCGAGTATATCTATTGGCTCCGTGCACGATTCTGCGGTGGCCACATCTAGTAGTTGAAAGGCGCGAAAAAACCGGAAAATGTAGCCGTGATGGGATTGGAAATTTGATAAAAAGTTCAATTTAATAAAATAAAAGCATTTATTTCGAGATTCGTTTTATGTAGTTAAATAAAGAACTTTTCCTACAATTTAATGCAAAAAACAGCAAAAAAAAAACTATAATGAATACGTATATTTTCATGATACTACGATGCATTTTGAGGTTATTCGTAAGTATCACGAAAGTCATGCTTGCTTTTCTGCGTCAGCCGTCGGGCGATAGGTTATGGGACTTACTTTTTCCTTTTCACAGCTGCAATCCATTTGTTTCTCTGCTTCACTTTGTTTCCATGTTAGAAAGCGGTAAAATTTGCACATTGCGTACACAATTATTTTCACAATTTATTACACAACAAATAGAAAAGCCCATTTTATTGAATAACACAATGCTAATCATACGGAAAACTTCCGGAATTATTGCACCTTTTCGCCACCCCGGGCGCTGAGGTAGATTCGCTTATCCTCACCATAGGGCTTGCACGGAGCGAATACCGTTCGCTATGCCACTCGATATCCCCATTCCATTCCCATTATTTTCGAATTTACGAAAAAGGTAAATATTAGGAAGTGTCACTCCTGTCAGAATCGAGCTAATTTTGTTGTGTGGTTTCATACAGTTAAAAAACATTTAATATTATTATGGCGGCACATAATGTTCTTAGCGTACTTTTCCCTAGCGGATTTGCACAACCACCGAATGACTGAAATGTAACCGGTTACTATTGCACAGAAATGAACCACGAAACAACCTAAAAACCGAGAAGCAACCACAAAACAACTGAAACGAGACCGCTTTTGGAGCCATAAAAATGTAGGTTATGTATGGTTAACGGACAGTCGTCGAACCTCATTGCAACCGCAAAACAACTTTGTTGTTAATTGGTTGTATAACGTAATAACGACCATGCAGCAACTAAAATGCGACGACCTGAAGACCAATGCCTTTTGGTTATTTCATGGTTGCATAACCTAATAGTGACTTCTTAAAAACTCGGATACAACCATCTTTGAAGTTTTTCGAACGTTTATTCTTAAAAATGTAGTCTTAGGCTTTTGAGCATTTCGTGAGGAGGGGAAAAATGTCATATGCTGAGAGTAGATAAGCAGGAAAGAATGAAAAAGGTGAAACATAAAGTCCAATGCATTTTTTAAGGAGACTGAGTCTATTGAGAAATTGAAATTGCAAAAGTGCAAGATCTTTTTTCAAGCTTTACATATGTATTCCTTTATGCTTTTTAAGCTTTCTTTCAACTCAAGGGAAAATCCTCAACGTCCACTGGTACCCTGATACACAGAGTTTTGAGTATTTTCAGTCTGTGCATGATTCAAAAAAGACTTCCTTCTTTGGACCTTCCTTGTGATCTATCATGAACAGCGTTGCCAGAACAAAATTTTACTCCGTAATAGAAAGCGGGACGAAAACGTACTAGAATGTAATAGACTGAATTTTTTAAAGTTGTTACCTTCAGTCGGTAAGGTAGAAATCATAAAATGTGCGCAATTCGCCCCTTAAGATGCTGAAGAGCTCATCTTATAGTGTGAAATGGGACTTCCGGTGCGCGCGCGAACATAGATGTTGCTGCCCTTATCTCGGCGTTTCATATTATCGAAATTTTTGCGTTTACACGTTAAAAATACTCGTGAAAATATCTATATTTTCGCTTTTTCATTTTTCTTTTTCGTCTTTCTATTGTGTTTCTTTTTCTGTTTACCGTGTTTTTTTTCTGCCACGATTCTTATCTTTCTAACCCTACTTTCTCTTGCCGCCTGTTCTCTTTGGCTCTTCTCTTACCTCGCGATGCGTGGCCTCGCACGGCGGTGTTCTTGTTACCGGCGGTGGCGAGATCTCGAGTACGGCGTCTTCGAGGAGGACGACGAAGGTCCCCCGGTCAAGGACCTCATTGACTTTCTTCAAGCTTAATCTCAGGTAATCGGTCTCATGAAAGAAGCTTTTCCGAATAGCAATTCTCCGGCAATGGACACTTCTACATCAAATGAAAGACCACGAGATCCCTCCGATGATGGCTCCGCCAAGGCATAGAAGCTGAGGGCATCAATCCCAAATGATACTCCGGTGGCACACTTGGCCTCTTCGAAAAATCTCTCGAAGAACCGCTACGCACCTGGATCGCAAGGTCCTTTCACGGTGTTTATTCAGGTAAAAGATCCCTCGATTGACACCCCTCGGCTTAATGCGACAGCGATAGGTAGATGGCTTCTTCCGGCCTTCCGAAATGACTCGCAGGTAAGAGTGGTTAACTCTGGCAAACACTAGTGCACCGCTATCTTTTCCACTGCTGAACAAGCAAACAAAATGATTTCCTTGCGGGATCTAGAACCCAAAAAGCTCACTGCGTTAATTCCTAACAGCAAAATCTCATGCGACGGTTTAATCAGAGGGATTCCATTGGATATCTCAGAGGAAGAAATTCTCAAGAGCATACAGTCCGACATCCGAGTAACAGCAGCTATCCGACAGAATCGCAAAGTGGTTGCGAACGAGGAAACAATTCTCGTTCCAACTCAATCGATTCGTCTTTCTTTTGAGGGCCGGAGCCGCCCAACAAGTGTCGTCCTCTAAATGATTCGACACGCTGTCGAACCCTGGTACTCGCCGGTCTAGTTTTGCTTCAACTGCTTCATCCCTGGGCACATCCAAAGCCAGTACAAAGGTCGCACAAAATGCATTCGTTGTGGCAACCAGAAGCATACGGGAGACGAAGTCTGTGGGCATGCGAGTGGCCACACGTCGAGTCATTGTCTTCTTAGTCGTGACCTCCCCGCTGCGCAAATTGCTAAGGAGATCTCATCTCCCGATCTCTAAAATGTGCCCCGTTTTCCTCCACGAAAAAGCAGTCCGGGCCCTCGCTGCCGAAAGAAACGTACCCTTCAGTGAAGCTGGGGAATTCCTAAAAAGCCCACGTCACCTTCCACCTCGCTTAGAAACTGCCTTTCACGATCTCGTTCTACATACTCGCCTCAGCTTTTCCAGACGGCTTCTTACACTCCGGCGCTTACTCCCACTGCTCACTTCTCGTACAGTCAAGCTGCACGTCCGCAAACGGTCATCCGGCTAAATGTTGATTTACTCAACCCTACCTGGCCATCTCACGGCTTAACCGATAAACTCACTCCAATCCTAAACATTCTGAACTCGCTCCCATCACTTGTTGCTGGCTCCTCCACTCAACTCCAAGCTCTCCATAATGGCTCCGCGTGATTCCCTTTACATTCTTCAATGGAACTGCCGCAGTCTTCGTAACAAACTAGGTCTTCTCTCAAACATTTCAAGCTCTTATGACGTCGTTATCCTGTCCGAAACCTGGCTCAAGTCTCCTCATCCTCCTGCGCTGGATGGGTTCAATCTCATCCTTGAAAACCGGGATTACGGCCAAGCCGGCAGCCTAGCTACATGCCTACGAAAAAACATACCTTACATCAGAATCTTTACTACCTTTTATCGTCCTGACCACTTAGAAACCCTCACTATCTCTGTTCCCTCTTCTTTCGGCCCTTTAGTCATCGTTGCCCTCTATCGGTGTCCGTCGGTCAATGCTCGTGTGGCTGACTGGAAAATCCTCTTCGATTCTTTGTTCCGTTTTGATAATGTAGTCGTAGAAGGCGACTTCAACAGTCACCACACCAGCTGGGGCTGCTCTATCAACTGCGCTTCGGGCATCTCGCTCTTCGAAACCTATTCCGATCATGAAGTAGCTTGCCTCAACGATGGTTCACCAACTTTTATTACAGCCCCAAACCAAAACATCTCTGCCATTGACCTTACCTTTATCTCACCCAATCTACTCCCCTTCTTTTCGTAGAAAGTTGAATCCGACGCCCTCGGCAGCGATCACTTTCCTATTTCAATCTCTCTCGGCATTGCTCCTACTACTTTATCACGAACTTCTCACCGCTATTCTCTCAGAAACATTGACTGGTCGATTTTTAAATCACATCTTGACTCGACTGCACCCACGCTCGCGGACGCCTCTCCCTTGACTCAATACGCAAACATCGAACAGGCAATAAAAAATTCTATTCAGACTGCCTTACCGTCCGCTTCTATCCATGCATGTCGCCCTCGGTTATTTAAATCAAATCCAGCGATTTGGTGGAACAAGACCTGTGACGAGGCAAACAGGGCCCGTAAAGAGGCAATAGCGGAAAATATTCCAAATTCACTCATCTTCTCCGACTCCCGTAGCACTCTTCAAGTGTTGTCAGCGCCATCTATTGGTAGCTCTAGCTCTCCTGTAGTCGTAAGCATTCGTAAATCGTTCTCGTTACTTTTCGCTCAACATCTGGAAACGCGCCTGTTTTGGATGCCCGGCCACGCCGGTATCCAAAACTGCGGTTACGAATCGGAAGACTTGAACCACGTTTTCTGGGCCTGCCCTCGCTTTGATCAGTTTCGCCTTTCTCTAACTCACTCTCTAATATTTATGAAAAGATTCCCTCCATTTAGCATCTAATCACTTATTGCATGTCCATCATTTCGCTTAATCTCTGTACTTATGTCATTTCTCAATAATTGCCAAATTTCCATATAATCGTTATCTTTGCATGTAAGGTAGCGATTTCTCTTTTTGCATGAAATCTTTCCCGCTATCTTGGCTCGGCGCACGCAGTAGGCGCTTTGGCGCCTGCTGCGCGCGCGAGGCGGGCGGGGAAGCGCTCTCGTTTACTTTTTCAGAACATGGCCGTATAATAGATGTCGCCCCAACGCGATTACCAGAGCCAACCACAAAGAACCGGTACTCTAGAGTAGTTTCTAGCGTGCTTGCCTCTAAACCAGAGCATCGGGAGGTCCGAGGTTCGATCCCCTGTGCCGTAGTCTCGTCGAGAAATAAAAATATGGGCGTGACAAGTTCCAGATATATATATATATATATATATATATATGTGGCGCACACAAGTATTCGTACAGGTGTGAGTCACATGTATATAGCTGTAGTCCATGTTTACAATCTCTTGACAAGGCGTGACGTAGCTCCGGCATCGGAAGGCGAAACTCAGGGCCGGCTGTATCGGTGGAGGTCTTCTGCAGTTTCCCTCCACCCTCGGCAAAATTGCGATACAGCTTGAGAGATATGAAACACTAAAAAGATGCGGGACTGCAGACCCACCTCGAGTCGCAGATATAAGGGCTAGATGGGCTAAGTTCCCAGAGCCAGGGGGAGAGGAGAAAAAAAGCCAACTACAAAGACAAGAAGAAGATCATATAGTGTAAAATTTCCCAAATATCTATTTTTGTTTGCATTATCCGATAGTATACACGGTTATGAACGTTCTCTAATTTTAAGATCGAAATTCGAATGATTTCGGTCGCTACAGCCTTTCTTGGAAAAATTTTGTTGGAGTGTGAGACCTAGCGTAGAAGTTTTAAGCGCGTTTTTCTCGGAATGGTGTTTTTCAAAACGGGGGCCACTCTTAAAGGAAGAGTTTTCAAGCGATCCGTTTGAAATTTGTACAGGACATTCTTCACGTCATTCCTTAGGAAGCTATGTAAGCTTTTTTTTTTAAACGAATATTCCCATTTTTTTACGAAAAACTGTCGCAAAAAAGGCTAAATTTGATACCTTTTTGTTCAAACCACCGCTATTTTTTTAAATTTCACTAAAAAAACCTCCATAGGGCAACATTTCTTTTTTACACAACTTCCCACAAATAAAACAATATTAAGCAATAATTAAAGAAATTTGAAAAAAAATATTTTGTATTATTTATCAGTGCTTCAATTTGTAAAAAAAAAATTCAACCAATTAGCTTATCTTAACCACCTAAAAAAAAAAATCACGGAAATCGACTATTTCTTGGGCGGTCACACTCTGATTATCACTTAAGTGATGAAGCAACCTGGCAAAATTATTAGCGCTGCATTCTTGGACACTTACGCGCTTCCAGCACGTATGCATAGATATAAATTGACATATAAAATGGTACAGGATGTAGCCCTCACAGCGCTCAAAGCGTCAAAAATCTGACTTTCATGAAAACGTAATAGATTTGCCACGGGTGTAATAGCGTAATAGATCGTGCGAAAAAGTAATAGATCCATTACAATTGTAATAGACTGGCAACAGAATTCTCATTGGAGATGAGAGTGGCACATTTTTTTAAGGCCCCCATTTCAGAAGGACGGAGCAGTTTCATAATTATTGAGACAGTTTTGCTTGTCAGATTAAAGTCCTCCAACATTTTTCCTTCGTCTCTTCTGTAGCTGCTAAATTATTTCTGCAACACGAAAAATATTTCGGGAAACTTTTCACATAATATAAACCATTTTTCTTAACAATTTTTAATTTTTTTCATGTTTCAAAAATATTTGAATCCATGAACAAATGAAGAAAACAAAAAAATGTCACAATCACCATTAAGTACTACCAATCGTAACTTCACACCAGTTTTAGAATCATCGCGTGAAAACGAAATCTCACTTCCACTGATATCCACGCGTAACAACAAAAAATTTATTTTCGTTGAGCCAAAGAAGTCGTCAATGAATATATTCGGAAAACATATTCATTTTCGATCGTATATACTTTCCGGATATATTCACTATAAAACACACATCACAAATCCAGAATAATTGACCCCAAGCAAAAAGCACGGCCGAAAACTGGCAAATTATTTAGACAAACATCATGATAGTGAGGTTAGCCATAAGCAGCTATAGGCCTAGCTGGATATCGCGGGGTCGTCAGTGACGTAGTAGGTGGACCAAGACCCCGGTGCATAGAGAAAAAAGCGGGCCCCCACCCCCTCTGAGCTTCGGGGAAATAAATCACCTTTTATTGCATTCGAGCATTCTGATTGGCTGGACAAAATGCACAAACCAATCAAAAGGCTTGAATTCTGATGAAAACTGAAAGGTGAAAATTCTAAAAACCGTGATTAAATTATTAAATAAAGTTAACAAATAAGTTACTTGTTAACTTATTTAATAATTTAATTGCGGGTATCAACTGAAAAAGCTGATGTTGTCATCAATCGATTTACGATAGTTGCTTTCGAGTTCTCTGATGGTTGAGTGACTATACAAAGCCACTAGTTGACTCACAGTTCATATCTGGTTCTGTAATCGAAAAACAACCACTTATAAGGAGAACTGCAAAATTGTGTCAGTGGTTACTTGTTGGTTGTTTCTTGGTTACACGACCAGTCAATGACGATTCATCATAAGTTCTTTCGTGGTTCAATTCTGTGCAATAGCGACCGTTCAAATGGGGTCGTTTTGCAGTTCTTATCCTATCTTGCAGCTTCATTTCAACCTTCAAAAGACCGCGACGACTCCAAAACAACCTCAAAACGACGGTTGTGCGAATCCACTAGGGTTTTCATTTAATAAAATTTTTATCGAATAAAATGAAGGAATTAAGCTACTAGAATAGATATTCCCGTTGCAGAGTTTCTGTTCTTTTCTCTAGGTTTGATAAAAAAACCAAGATTTTATAATTAACATTTTTTTGTTCCAAACCCAAAAAAGCAGCAGAAACTCTGCAACGGGGATATCTATTCTAGTAGCTAAATGATTTCATTTTATGTTATTAAAAATAAAAAATAAAAATTTGAAGAGGTAACAGCTATTCGGAAGTACAGCCATTATGGATAAGGGTAAAAAATAGTACAGTTAAAAATACCCACGGTATTTTTAACTGTACTGTTTTTTCCTACTACCTGACTAATGAAGTCGAAGGATTGGGATATTGAGCGGCGTAGCGAACAATATAGATATACTCGCACGGGTTAAAAAATGAACTTCAAAATTCGATAACTTACAAACTATGGGAATGCGCCGAAAATCCTTTTCAGGGATGTGTTTAGAAATAAAATGGAACATCTGTACCAAATTTTAGCCAAATCGGAGGTAACAGCACCGATAAGGATTAAAGGCCCGGACACAATGAAAAACATAAGAGATAGGAATAAGAAATAGCACAGAGGCGCAAGACACAAAAAGCGATAAGTTACAATATTCAACCAGTCACAGCGGTGCGTGCTGTTGCGTGCGCGAACGTCAAATACATAACCTCAATGTGATGCTGAGAAAACAAACGCGTTGCCCTTTTGACTGAGCACGAAAGATTGGTGAGTTTTTTTTTAGAATGTATATAAATTATCAATAAAATAATGAGCTTCTTAATTTTTGCATTGAATAACCTTATGAATTTTTTAACTTCATAAACTTGTTATTTCCGAAGTCATTCGATTATGAGATATTTTAAACATTAAATAAAAAATCGTAATTTAATTATAAATGTAATTCAATTACAATTATTAGTGCATGACAATTGTAATTTAATTAAATTACATTTGTAATTGAATTATGGTGAATAAAATATAGTGAATAAACATAATTTTATTACAAATGTAATTTAATTATACATGTAATTGAATTTAGTTCCAATGATATTCAGTATGAAATGTTTTAAATAATTGGTAATTACATGAATAATAATTAAAACTGCTCTAATGAATGCATCACTTTATTTTATCATGCCTCGAATAATTATAGTAATTGAACGTATAATTTCTTTATAAAGATAATTGCAACTGCCCATCTCTGCATAGAATGTACATTTATACACGACATATATTATATACAAAAGACATACTGTATATTACCCACGTCGTGATACAAGGCATACCAAGGCGACGAAAAGAGCTTGAATTTCGTACCGCCGTTTTTAAGAAGCTTGTGCTGGTCCTGTGATTAGCTGGCAATAAGAAATAAGAGATAGATTTCCAACGCGACAGAAATTCTTTCGCTATTTCTTATTCCTCATTCCCCATTTCTTCATTGTGCGTTGACCAACGGTTCTGCCATAACTGGATTTCTGCTATTTCTTATTCCTTTTTTCTTATTCCTATCTCTTACGTTTTTCATTGTGTCCGGGCCTTAAGTTGGGATTCACGTGAGTTTGAGACAAGAGGACTAGAATAGTCAAACATCCGAGCAGGCCTCTCACTTGCACTCTCGCTGAATCCACTTCCAATGGGTGTCGGTGTAAACTAGGCCATAGAGTCTATACACTCTATACTAGAGCACAAGTGTGATCAGAATAGCGTGTGCGCGCTCACACGAGCATGCACGCCAACAGCGTACAGTATGGGGCCGGATCGAAAGTGGGGACTGTAGGGTAAGTCAAGATTTGGGAACACGGCCGTACCATAGACTTAAAGACATAGACTGAGCGCTCTTATGGGCCGCTTGAATGAACCATCTGAAGGACAGAGATATATCCGTAGTAGTCCTCTCTCTGTCGCGCAGGAATGGTGGTCGGGAATGGGGCGGTTGAGGAGAATGAGGAGAAATCACGCAGGCGCTTTCCCTTCCACTGCTCTGATGTCTCCCACCATGACGCCGATTGAAGAGAGAGAGGACTACTATAGATATATCTCTGTCCTTCAGATGGTTCATTCAGCGCCACTTATGGAAGCGCTCAGTCTATCTATTTAAGTCTATGGATCGCACACACAGGTCTGGAAACTCTAGTGGTGGGGGGTGACATTTTTGATTGGGGTGATTTTTGGGGTGATTTTTCAAAAAAGCGAATAAATAATTCCTAACTAAGAAATTTACATGTTAACGGCTAGAGTAATGCTCGGTTTAAGCAGCGGCTGTAACGTAACTTTAAAAAATTGAAGGAATATATTGCCCTTGTGGCGTTTATGCAGAATAGTTAGCTTATTGGAAAAATCCTTGCAGCGCAGCGCCACGCGCGGTCAGATGGCTAACCTGCGAAACAGTCACATTAAGCGGGTCACCCTCACCGCCGAAAAAAAAAATAGTTTCCAGACCTGTATGTACGACCGTGTTTGGGAATGACATACATTCGCAAAGTCAAGAAATGGGGACTTCGACTGTAAAACATTTAACACATATTTTTCGGAAATGACTCAATGAAATAAAAAAATAATAGAGGGGCCGCCTGTACACATCAATTACGCAGGCGGACCCACTTTTTTTTTAATTCCATCAAGTTATCTCTGAGAAAAATGTCTTGAAAAAATTTTGACGTTATGTTGACATTTAGATTCCTCTCAACGTTTTCCCTCCGTAGAATTGTATTAGTTCGAATTTGTTGACCACATTTTTTTCAACTGTTCTCGTATAGATATCAATTTTGAAATCGAATTAGCAATACTCACTATTTGTATGTTTCGGACCGAATGTAATCCATTACATGGGAAATACCAACTTGTAGCTGATCGCCGATAGGTGTAACCCATGGATTGAATTCCATTCGAAATACAGCTTTGTTACTCACAAGATCAAGATTACCTGCAGAATGCGAAATTAGTGAAACTTTAAAATTTATTTGACCAGTGACATACCAATGTCTATTGTGTTAAACTTTCGCACCTATTTCCGGTGGCAGAACGGTCAATCGATTGCCTTGAATGTGAAATTCACGAAGACGACTGAATTCGCCGATTTCTTTTGGCAATTCGATGAGATCATTTTCCCTCAGTACTAACTATGAGTATTATATTATAATTACGGTTTTTTATGCAATATTCGGCAATTTGCGCAGAATAATACAGTGGAACCTCGCTAACTCGAAAACCTCTACATGTTTGATATTCAGTCTGTTCCTTTGCAAAAACTTCTGTAATTCAATGAAAAACAGAAAGTAACTCGAAGTTTTCCGAACGTGTCAAGAACCATTCTTTCGCCTCTGTTGATCGAGTTTAAAGATAGCCGATCTCTATAAGTCAAAGGCTACCTCTATAACTCGAAATTTCAATACCCTGACCTCTACAACTCGAAGCGCTTTATGCAATGGTCGCTTGTGTGTGCAGAATTTTTACAAAAATACGTTACATTTTGTATAACTTATGTGTACGTAGGGTTACTATTTCGACATTTTAAAAGTCCATACAAACAGCCGTACTTTAAAAAAAAAAGTCCGGACGTCTTAGTAAAGTCAAGCGGCAATAATTGATGAATAAAAAAAGATTATTATTATATGTTTTAAATAGTTAAGTTGATTGATATAAAAGATTATTATTTTATGTTTGAACTAGTAATGATGATTGTCAAAAGAAGATTAATATTTTATGTTCGAACTCGAAGTTGATTGTTTTAAGTCGAGATGAGACTAAGTGTTGTACCTGTGTTTTATTTTTAAGTAATTTTATGTAAAAGTATTCATTCGAAATTTTGCATTCAAGTCACAAATCCCAACAAATTAAAAAGCTGGACAAAGTCCGGACGGAAGGCCGAAAGACCGGAAAAATCCGGACGGATGGTAACTTTCGTCCTAAAATAGAGAATATCTCCACTATATTTGGCGAATTTTTACGAGTCTCTACAAGTCGAATATTGTTTTGGTCACCCTCTATGACTTGAAAATTTCGATAAGACGAAACTCGAAGAAATTAGCTCTGCCCCTGAGTTTCGAGTTAACGAGGTTCAACTGTACAACATGATCGCAAAATCTTACGATTTGAAGATTCTTCAATTGACCAATCTCAGGTGGAAGATACTCGAAGTCGTTATCCGCAAGGTATAAAGCTCTCAATGTTTCTAACAGAAATAATCAGAACATCAATAACAGAAATAAACAAGTTTTTAAATAAGATTCCTCGATATGATTATTCAGCTTACCCATCATGAAGAAGTTTCCAGGCAATTGTTTTTCACTTAAATTATTATATGTCAAATCGAGAACTTCGAGAACAGGAAACGCTCCGAATCCACGAGGTAAAATATCCAATCGGTTCATCCTAGAATATGATGGAAACTTTGAAATTCCGAACGTTTAGGTGCACGGAAAAACGACGTATATATTACTTCAATAAAAAATTGCAAAGCTACACAACTACTTGGTATATTTGTTGTGTATGTATATTGTATTTATTGTTTCAACTTTGTTCATTATTTAAATAAATGATTCACTCAATATTGTGTGAGCATTTCTCAATTTTTTGTTCAAGAAATAGTTGTCGTTTTTTAGGGTCCTGTACCCACAAGATACCAACGGAACTCTATTACTAAATATTCTCAGACTGTCCATCTGTCACAGAGTTTACATCTTTTGAACCATTATAGGTAGACACTTGAAATTTTCAAAGAATACGTATTACTATTGCCTCTATCACAATGAGTGATAAAAAAAAGTCAACGAGTCAAATAAGAGAATTATTGTTAATATTTTGCAGTGGTACAGAACATTTTGTGTTCGAGTCCGACATACACTTGATCGGTTTTCCATTTCGGTCAACATTCTAAGCTTCCTATGTACAGAAACTTTTGGTTTCTATCAGTGAAAGATCCAAAAATTTTGATTTTGAACGACTTTTTTTACTACGTTTGTTTCATTGTTTTGAATCCTTTAAATTAAATTTTCTATTACTATCAGAAAACAAAAAAATCAATTTATTTTACCAATTACTAATCTATTTACGTACCCAACATTGAGAATTCTCAACTTTGGCATCTGTGACAATGAAATTGGTAATTCAGTAATATGGTTGTTGAAGAGATTAAGTATTTCCAAGTTGACTAGATTAGCAAGACCTGGTGGCACAGCTGTAAAATTGTAAAGTAGTCATCTTCTGCGTTATGGAAAAAGAACGGAAAAAATAGATTCTAACAAAAGATAACGATTAAAATGCTGATTTTTGTTTTTATTAACTTTATTTATTATAGTTGTCAATTATCAATTTATTTTTTATTTATCTCATTTAATTTATTGTAAAGTGAAATTTTTAACAAAACAGAAATGAACAAGCAAGAATTCAGTGATACATTGGAAATTCAAGCAGTTATGAACATTTTGAAATACAATTTTTTCAGCAAATTCTTTCCTTGATAGTCCAAGTAGGTAGAACCCTTGTACGAAATACCTTGAATCTTGTTGTGGCTCAAAGTTAGTCTCGTAATGTTCAGCATATTCACTGAAAGAAAATATTTGGGTCTCATTAATAGTCATTTTTTTATAGGCTGTGGCTAGCGATCCGGAAACCGGACGAATAATATATGTTATTCGTCCGGAAGTACATATGCTCTCTAGCAATGTATTTCTGCAATTTCAAGATTTCTGGATATATCAGGATGAATAATTATGTAACGTAATTCATCCGTAATTTTCCAATGTTTTCAAAATGTACGAGGACGAAAAATATGAGACTATTCATCCAGATTAGAACTAGACGAAGAATTCCTCAAAATAGCGGATCTGGACCAGACTAGAAATTCCTAAAAATACCGATATAATCTATAGTGAATAAAATATTCAACTATAGTAGGAAATCTTCTTAGAGATTTTCAACTATAGTAGGAAATCTTCTTAGAGATGTTCAACTATAGTGGGAAATCTTAAAGATGTTCAACTATAGTAGGAAATCTTCTTAGAGATGTTCAACTATAGTAGGAAATCTTCTTACAGATGTTCAACTATAAGGAAATCTTCTTAGAGATGTTCAAATATAGTAGGACATTTTCTTAGAGATGTTCAACTATAATAGAAAATCTTCGAGGAGATGTTCAACTAAAAAGTGAGAAATAGTTATAGAGACTTTTAACTATAGCAGGACATATGTTTAGAACAAGGCATGTAGGAACACGTAATTTGCAATGAAAAAATCTGGTAAAATTCCTGAACAATCGTGAATACTTCTACTGTGATGACACACCATGAAGATTGCAAAAAAATTTTTTAAAATATTTTTTCTTGTTCCCAGCCGCTCACTTTCGGGCCGCATTTCAGGCCGGGAAGAGCGACTTTCATGGCGTCATGGCCTGCTCAGGCGCGCTCTGATGGAACTTTCGTGCCGGCAATATATGCGCTCGTGCGTTTTGACGTTTTGACATCTGTACGTTAACCTTTCTTATTGCAGTTGATTTTCGTGCCTGTTATTTTTACCTATTTTATATGTTTTTAAGGCCCGCCCCGACCAGCAAAAACCTCGGCTTCGCCTCGGTTTTGCAAAAGTCGGGCGGGCCCCCCCCCGCCCCCCCACACCAGCGAAAATCTTCGTCCGCAGTACACTTCGCGAGATTGCCGGTAGGCGCGCTGACGCAGGCCGCAAAAGTAAAATAAGTGAATATACATATATTGCCGAACACAAGGCAGCTGTCATGCTGACATGCAGTATTTTATAGATTAAAACTAATTATCAAACGTACTTTCGGGCTGGGAGCAAGAAAAATAGTATACGACCCATGGCCCGAATGCTGGATGCCCTGGCATGTGTGATATAAAGGCCTCGGCTTCGCCTCGGCCTTTATATCACACACGCCAGGAAATCCAACTTTCGGGCCTAGGATCGTAATATACTATATTTTTCGTCATAAACACACATGCACTTCTCAAGAGAAATGGGAGAAAAAGAAAATCGCTCAGGGTCTCCAGCGACACTCGATAACCGAATCGGGTTAACTATAGCGGGACATATTTTTAGAGATGATCAAGCGTAGCGGGAAAGAATAATTAAAATTTTTAACTATAACGAGAAAGATTCATAAACATTGTCAACTATAGCAGGCAATATTTTTAGATTTCCAACCATAAACAATGAGGACTGATGCAATACTGAAAAATCAATGGCCGATGACCGTGAACATATATTATTCGTCCGGTTTCTGGACCTCCAGCCACTGCGAAAAAACTATTGTCTTCGAAAATGTAGTTTTGAATCCACACTAATTATATCGGCACATACGTAAGCCGCATCCATCGCACCGTTCGCTATGAGTTTTGTCGAAGAAAAAAGTCTCAACATGCCTAATTTGGTATGAGGCAGAGGCATGCTGTCCGACAGATAAGGAACAAGATACTCACGCAATCCTGGAACTTCCTCGAAAGTTAATATACCCTTGTCAGCGAGATCGAGCTCGGGATTTTGCATTTCCCGAGCCTCATCGAGAACCTTTTTAGCCTTTGACATCTTCCCCGCAGGAATACACGATACTGGGGCTTGGTTCATGGTGTCCGTGCACTCGGTACTCAAAACCAGGGGAGTGACACTCCGGGCCAAACGGGGCTTCTTATTTGACACGCTTCCCATTGGTTAAAGTATAAAACTACTGCCAACCTCAGGGCATGAAACTCGAACTGCGGTATGCGGTGCTAATGGTGGTAGCATTGCTGAATTTTCGTCGGCCGAGTAAAGAACTATCTTATCAATAATTGATATTTTATATACGCTACCCAGTGCGATTCTATTTTGTTCTTACGCCACTGTTATTAAAGCCTGGTTTATGCAGCGGCCGTAACTTAACTTAGCCGTAACTTAAGAAAGTTGAAAGTATAAATTGCCCTTGTAGGGATTATGCACGGTTACGATTACGGCTAATGCTAAGGAATTGCTGCATAAACGCCACAAGGGCAATATATACTTTCAACTTCTTAAGTTACGGCTAAGTTAAGTTACGGCCGCTGCATAAACCAGGCTTAATAGTTTACTACGCTAAGGTTAATTAATAGATATTGCCGTTTTTTTAAATTCGGATTTATTAAAGCCTGGTTTATCCAGCGGCCGTAACTTAACTTAGCCGTAACTTAAGAAAGTTGAAAGTACCCTAGTGGATGAAGTCACCACTGAATCAAGGTACTATTTCATGAGCAGTGAGCAGCAGCAGCAGTATAGTGAATTTACTGAAAGTTACTTGCAACTTCCGTTGCAAGTTTTTGCTGCTGCTGTTCGTTCGTCCGAACAGCAGAGCAGCAACGCAGCAGCAAGCGCGGCATATTTTATGAGCAGCACTGCTGCTCAGTGCAGCCAGATCGGGCGTAAAATCGACCCCCACTCTGCGGCTTTGCGCGATGCCACACAATGATGGCCGCCCGTGTCTGTGAGCGAACGACGTTCGTGTCGCTTCGGGAGAGCCGAGCGCGGCCGAAGCGTCGACCCCTCGCGCGCTGTTGTTCTCCCACCCCATGGCGTCAGATATACGAACACACATAGAAGTCGCACGTCCGTGTGCGACTACAATGTAAGCCGAAGCCGAAGCTGCCGAGGGCCCGGGCTCCGCGGAAAAACGCGGTGAGACTCGAGGCGTGACGTCACCCGGGATCACGAGCGGGTTTTTTTTAATTTAAATGATTTTTTCCCTCGGTGCTCTCCGTTATCAATGAAAACGGAAAAATTTATCGGGGAACATTATAAATTATTTTTCAGTTCATACGTCGATTGAAATGTAATAATAATAAATAATAGAAACATTTTTCGTCAAGAAATTACTTACGACTTATTTACAAGCGATCCTAAATAAATAATTTAAAATGGAATTCAAATGTAAACCTCTTTATGAATTAAATTATTTCTTTGAAATAATTTAAATTTAAATTTGAATTTAAATATTTTTACGAAAAATGTTTTTACGAAAAATATTCATTTGTGACAACAAATCAAACCAAACATTTAAAAATATTTTATAAATTATTGTTATTCGATTTTTTTTAATTTAATATAAACAGTAAATAGTACATGCAACATTTTTCATATTGCATATTGCACGTACATACCTCATGATTCAAACAATCTTGATGTACAAGAAAATAGCAAGTAATTGTGAGCGTCGAAAGAGCGGCGTGGATAGTGTGCTCGCTCACACTCTTGAGGGTGAGGGTTCGATCCCATCGCCTGCAATTTTTTTTTTTAACATACATTTTTGGAATTTTTTTTTTTTAAATATGGTGAACTGTTCATTTCCGGAACAACCACCATAGATGGAACATTTTTTTTTAAATTTAAATTTAAATTTCTCAACTCTTGATGAAAATAAATATTTTACTGTAGGTTAAAACGAAACAATACTATTCTAAAAATCTCAGGATCTTTTAAGATTAATAAAAGATATTATTAAAAAAAAATAATGAAAAATGTAATGTTAATCGTGGATTTGCACGATTTGTAAAAATTCAGGAATTCATTTAAAAAAAAAATAAAAAAACCTCTCGGGAAATTTCAGGATCTTTTAAGATCAGTGCAAGGTATTTTATTCAAAAAATTGAACCAAAAATTCAATGTCCAGCTAGGATTTTCTCGATTTTTGAAAATTTAAAATTCTCCTAATTCATCATTTTTCAAATTTTTTTTCTGGAATATTTTTTTGGTTCAATTTTTTGAATAGTATTGTTTCGTTTTAACCTACAGTAAAATATTTATTTTCATCAAGAGTTGAGAAATTTAAATTTAAATTTTAAAAAAATGTTCCATCTATGGTGGTTGTTCCGGAAATGAACAGTTCACCATATTTAAAAAAAAAAAATTCCAAAAATGTATGTTAAAAAAAAAATTGCAGGCGATGGGATCGAACCCTCACCCTCAAGAGTGTGAGCGAGCACACTATCCACGCCGCTCTTTCGACGCTTACAATTACTTGCTATTTTCTTGTACATCAAGATTGTTTGAATCATGAGGTATGTACGTGCAATATGCAATATGAAAAATGTTGCATGTACTATTTACTGTTTATATTAAATTTAAAAAAATCGAATAACAATAATTTATTAAATATTTTTAAATGTTTGGTTTGATTTGTTGTCACAAATGAATATTTTTCGTAAAAACATTTTTCGTAAAAATATTTAAATTCAAATTTAAATTTAAATTATTTCAAAGAAATAATTTAATTCATAAAGAGGTTTACATTTGAATTCCACTTTAAATTATTTATTTAGGATCGCTTGTAAATAAGTCGTAAGTAATTTCTTGACGAAAAATGTTTTTATTATGTATTATTATTACATTTCAATCGACGTATGAACTGAAAAATAATTTATAATGTTCCCCGATACATTTTTCCGTTTTCATTGATAACGGAGAGCACCGAGGGAAAAAATCATTTAAATTTAAAAAAACCCGCTCGTGATCCCGGGTGACGTCACGCCTCGAGTCTCACCGCGTTTTTCCGCGGAGCCCGGGCCCTCGGCAGCTTCGGCTTCGGCTTACATTGTAGTCGCACACGGACGTGCAACTTCTACGTGTGTTCGTATATCTGACGCCATGGGGTGGGAGAACAACAGCGCGCGAGGGGTCGACGCTTCGGCCGCGCTCGGCTCTCCCGAAGCGACACGAACGTCGTTCGCTCACAGACACGGGCGGCCATCATTGTGTGGCACCGCGCAAAGCCGCAGAGTGGGGGTCGATTTTACGCCCGATCTGGCTGCACTGCTGCTGCTGCGTAAAATCACTAAACTTTCTAGTAACTTCCTAATAAATTACTAAACTGCTGCTGCTGTTCACTGCCCATGAAATAGTACCTTCACGGTGATTTTTTACGGTGACAAAGTGCCCACAAAATCACCGAGATCTTGGTGATTTTAAGGTGATTCCACCGATTCCACGGTGATTCTCACGGTGATTGTCGGTAGGGTGTCATCTTCGCCCGGGGCATCTTCGCCCGAGTCATGTTCGCCCGAAAGTCACTAGACTTCGATTCCTCGAAACTAGGTTACTGGCACGACCGCTACGTGTCTCTGCAAGCATATTCTGGGCTTTGAGAGATTGAATACGTGATGTGAACCCGTTCATTAAAAAACGAATTAAATGCCAAGAGCCTTGAAGAGAATGGCGCAGGTCCTCAACAGATGGCGAGCCAAACCTGTCAAACTAGCACGCTATGAACAGGGTTGCCAGATTGGGCGATTTGTCGCCATTTGGGCTACCTCGGGCGGCAAAACGGCGACACAAATTTGAGGGAAGTAGCCTGTCGCCCAAATGGGCTACCTCAAATTTTATGTTGGCGATTTTGGGCTACTCAAGTTTTTGAGACTCCGTCTGTGGAAATGCTTCCAATTTATTATCGTCCGACCGATCATTTGGAAGTTCGAACGAAATTATTTTTCAAATATGACCGCGGATTTTTTTTGTCGGCTGGCGCTTTGCGCTTGGGGTAGCTGGGATGACAACTACGCTTTAAGCAAAAGACTGAGATTTAAAAAAAACCCCTTCCCGGTCTTTTCGCGAATGTGTGTGAGGGCAAAAGAGATAGAGGGTGCTTTCCATCTACGACACAGAGCTAAGATTTCCAACACATTTTTCACGACAACGACTGTAAGAAGTAAAAAAAGAATAGTTGGATCACTTGCACACATTAATTTTGCAACGGCCACACTTTATTTTTCATCCCATCGCCATCGAGTCATCTTCGAGGCAAATGTGTTAAAAGAGATTTGTGGTTATGTCGATTTCGAATACAAAAATTCACACCTCAAGACATTCAACACATTATTTTTGGCATTGGCGGAGCACAATATTATCAAATTAAGCCTGTCATTGTAGAATACTAGCACGGATACGGCCCCACCGTTTTTTTTTATTCCATTGAGTCGTTTTTGAGAAAAATGTGTTGAAAGTTTTGAGGTGGGAGTGTTAGTCGGATTCCCATTGCAGATTTTTTCTCACAAATCGCTTCACTACTTTGACATTATTTGAGCGAAATAAAATGGAGCCATTAATCTACAATGACTGTTTAAATATGATGAGATTGTGTTTGGTCCTTTCCAATAAAAATGTGTTGAATGTCTTGAGGTGTGCATGTAATCTCAAAATTTCAACCTAACCTCAAAATATTTTGGACACATTTTTCTTGATGGTGACTTCATAAAATAAAAAACAAGCTGTGGAGCCGCCTTTGTTTGGTTGTGTCGTTCTTGAGAAAAATGTCGTTGAAATTTTAGTTCTGTCTCTCTTGCACTAAAAAATCGGGGCGGAGGGGGGCTCCCCTCAAGACGCACTCTGGCGGCGATTTTGGGCGACTCGCTCCGGCGGCGACTTTGGGCTACTTGGCGGGGGAAATACGGCGACTACGCTCTGAGGGCATCTGGCAACCCTGGCTATGAACAGTGTGTTCCTTTTTAAGCTGCAAGTACTGCAATATGGCGGCTACAAAGCGTACTGCAAGTGTTGTTCCGATATTACTTTTACCTCATCTACCGTACAATGGCACTGCTATAACGGAACGAGCTTCAGTGCACTTCAGTGCGCGTCCTGACACGAGCGCACAGCGCATGTCCGCTACGAATTCAACGTTACCATTGGACAAAATGAATTTCGCGCGCTACTCATCGGCCGCTATGTTGTTACTGCGAGTTGCCCTACCTCGCGAGCCGCAGTGATCACAGCGGGAAGTGACGACAAAAACTGTGACGTCATATGATCCCAAGTGTGACCATAAAGCGTACTGCGGCGTATATCGGAACGCGTTTGCAGCACTGCAAGTACTTGCAGCTTAAAAAGGAACACACTGGAAAAACATTCCGGAGTTCCGGAGTTCTTTGGTAAATAATGCACTTTGAGGTTACGATAATACACACGATCTCTATATTGTTATTATAAAATGCTTGAAAACGAGTTTAAGATTTTTTTTGTAATTATCAATGAAATAAATGTATCTCGCTGCTGCATTACTACGTTTCTGTGCTCCGTTAATATTAAATTGTTATTCTTAATATTAAATTTTTTAAAGTAATGAAACTGTTTATTATAATTGTCGATGAAATAAAACTCGCCGCTGTATTTCTGTGTTCTGCACATTTATTATTTACGTTATTAAAACCAAAAATGTTTCTACATTATTCGCTGATACACCTTTGTCAATGGCACCTAAAATTCGACTAATTATATACATAGAGACATATTTAGACTATACACATTTTCATCGTTATCGGGTATGTTCCTTTTTAGACTGCAAGTACCGCAATATGGCGGCTATAAAGCGTACTGCAAGTGTTGTTCCGATATTACTTTTAGTCCTATACCGAACAATGGCACTGCTATAACGGAACGAGCTTCAGTGCACTTCAGTGTCCGTCCTGACACGAGCGCCCATGTGCATGTGCGCTACGAATCCAACGTTACCATTGGACGAAATGAATTTCGCACGCCTCTCGTAGGCCGCCATGTTGTTGCTGAGAGTTGCCCTACCTCGCCAGCCGCAGTGATCACAGCAGGAAGTGACGACAAAAACTATGACGTCATATGATCCCAAGTGCGACTACAAAGCGTACTGCGGCGTATATCGAAACGCGTTTGCAGCACTGCAAGTACTTGCAGTTAAAAAAGGAACATAGCCATCATCATTATCATCGGTGATAAACAAATTAGAGAAAAAAAATCAAATTACTCGTTCGAAATCGTCGCGTTGTGGCATGTAACCGAGTTTGGTAGCTTCCTCCGGTGTAATGTCCAAAGGCGGCAGCCTCGAGGTGAGATCCGGCGATAACTGACCATGATCGGAGCTCGTTTGATCGGTGAGATTTGGTCTGTAGCTTTCTGTTGGTGGCCACGTGTGTTTTCCGATATTTCCATCGAGATATCTGACGATGTACTACTCTTTCGCCTCTGTAAAAAAAAGAACATAAATAGACATTAAAATGAGGCGTTAGATTATATAGAATTGTGGGTACGAATTATGCGACGCGAAACTTGAAAATCTAATTTGTTCCCAATAAGATTCGAAATTAAATAGATGACGAACCTTCAGGGGTTCTTTCTTCGATATGTTTGCTGATATCCTCCCAATTGCGAAAGCCAAATTGTTCGATGGCGTCGAGTAATCTTAGATGTTCTCTGGCTATCCAATTGCCTCTTCCATTGAATATGCTAATTGTTCCAGAGTCCTGTGAAAATGAAATTGCGTAAATTAATTTTTCAATTATGGATATTTTTATTTTTTTCAAAATTTTTAATTTTTCTTTTTTTCAAGCAAAAACATCTGAAAACAATTGTGTCCTGAGTTTAAAATTTTCGAGATTCCATAAGGGATATTATGATTACTTTTTATTTTATAATTTCATTTTTGTAATTCACCTATATCGAAATAAGTTTTTATTTCATCGAATCACGAAAAAAATGGCAGAATGGAAGAGAAACGTACCATAAATTGAGAAGGATGATCATTTTTGTGTTGTCTATTTCAGCACCTGCCGAAAAACACTGCGATAGGAAAAATATCGTTAATCAGATATAGCAGAAACATTGCGTCTTAAAAAATGTCCATCGATATTCCTTGCATTCAAAGCTACATATAGTTTTATATAATCAGGCCACAGTTTTGTCAAATAATCCATGATTACTTGTAAATAAACATTGTAATTTTGTAATCCATAAAAGAACATTCACAGCGATAATAAAGATGAACATGACCTCAAAATCTTTCAAATTCATTTAAATATAATTGAAAAATGGCTTGATGGAATAAACAGTAAATAGTTGCCCAACAAATAAGCAAAGGCAAACCCTCTATTCTATTTTTATTTCATTAAGTTGTTTTTAGGAAACATCAGCTAGCAATTTGGGCAATAAAGAAAATCCTTGTATAATGTGTATTCTAAAATTCACGTACAATTATCGAATTTATTAATGGATACGCTGTCGAAATAGTAAAAACGTCAATTTTACGCCTACAAAATTCACCAATGAAGTATCGCAGTGCATTTTTTAATACGCAGTCAGGATTTACAAAAAATCGATTTTTTGTACATTTTAGTTTCGTAATGTACAGATATTTAAGTGTATAAACAGAAAATCAAGATTTCTCAAAAACGGCATAACAGATTAGACTCAAATTTTTACACAAGCTCTATAAATATATTTCTAAGTAATTAATCGGAGGTTTTCTTTCACTGATAAATATTTTTCATTTTAAAAACAATTTAAGGCAAATATTTTTATCAAAAATCACATTTTTTTTTCCGAAGCCAACATTATGGAAAAAATTAATATTTTGCTTATTCCTTTGAATAAATACTACATTATACCTCTTATCAAAGGAATCTTTTTTATTCTTTTATTCTAGATTATCCAATCCAGAGATATCGTGCTCACCGCAGGGGAGTTTTTTTTACAGGACCTCGGTCGCGAAACTTATGCACGGCTCCTTGAGGGAAAACCGAACCCAACTTTTCCTCTTGAAGTTAATATAATGAAAACAAGTGAGACTGATGTTGTAACTGTGCAATTCCATTGAACCACCGAGAACAGTGTTGTTTGTCGGTAAGGAAAACCTCAGGCTGCCCAATTGTAGACTGGCCACTTGTGCCAAAACACGCCGGTCCATGGTCCTTTGTAAAAAGAAATAAAAAGTGATTAATATCACACTGCAATTGAATAGACTTTCTCATATTTCCTCATATTTTTGGCATTTTTTGTACCCACATGCACACACGTTTCGGAGAAATATTTTCTACACATTTCGAAATATGAGGATCAGAATTATATTTGAAAAAGAAAAAGTTAGTTTTACCCTCCACGGTTGATCTTTTATTTCGCTGTGTCTTCTTGAAGCTACTGCTATTGGCACGCTGATGTCTCGGTTGCAATGAACTGAAAACTCGCTTGATACTTCTGAATTGTTGACTGCAGAACTCGTCGAATTTGTAAAACATTTTTAGCAAATCGGGAGTCGTTGATTTCCTTATCATTATTGGTCCCAGCCGAGATCACCGTCTATGAATATGATTGCCGGTCGTCTTGTAGACATAAATTCGTCACCGCTGTTTGTACGATTGATCTTCCATTCGTCGCGCAAGGTTACATCGAGGGACGATACACTCTTGACATGAGAACTCTCATTCCCATATAGACCCATAATTCGAGAGCGAATAGTTTACAGGCCGAGCGGGTGATCAGGTTTGGTACCGGGTTCTTCGCGGATATGTACGGAAATCATGAGAAATTATTTAATTTTGAGCTTACTCATGAGTTTTAATGATACGAGAAAGGCGTGTCACGCAATTTGGGAATAAAACTCGCAAAATTGTGAGGAAAAGGAATGAGATACGTACTGTGAGTGTCGATTTTAATGAGTTCAATAGTACCACTGGCTATTCCACTTTTGGTATCGATACTGAAGCCACCGAGTCCAATGCCGATGTCCAAATTTTTGTGTCCCGTGCAGTCTACCGTCAGAACGAAAATCTTTCGTCATCCATACGACGTTATCAATTACATTGCCCAAATTCATGTGAATATTCAGACGAGTGAAATTTTCGGCAAAGAGAACGAGAGTTTACTAAGATGTGGATTCGCCCATTTTAACCTCGGACGACGTTGGTTTATCCAAGGTGAAACTCCAGCCTCGTTCGATATCTAAATGGAAAGAGGAAAAAAAGGAAAGTCAGTTATAATTGTTGCAAAGAATATACGAATAGTGCGACTAATTGAAATGTCCTTGGAGTATGAGTGTCGACAAATTTTCAAAAAAAAGGATCGTACCTTTTAATCGTGTTTGCCGTGGCATATCACTCTCCAAACTGAGTCAACAGAAAGCTACAGACCAAATCTCACAGATCAAACGAGCTCCGATCATGGTCCGTTATCGCCGGATCTCACCTCGAGGCTGCCGCCTTTGGACATTACACCGGTGGAAGCTACCAAACTCGGTTACATGCCACAATGCGACGATTTCGAACGAGTAATTTGATTTTGTTTCTCTAATTTGTTTATCACCGATGATAATGATGATAACGATGAAAATGTGTATAGTCTAAATATGTCTCTATGTATATAATTAGTCGAATTTTAGGTGCCATTGACAAAGGTGTATCAGCGAATAATGTAGAAACATTTTTGGTTTTAATAACGTAAATAATAAATGTGCAGAACACAGAAATACAGCGGCGAGTTTTATTTCATTAACAATTATAATAAACAGTTTCATTAATTAAAAAAATTTAATATTAACAATAACAATTTAATATTAACGGAGCACAGAAACGTAGTAATGCAGCAGCGAGATACATTTATTTCATTGATAATTACAAAAGAAATCTTGAACTCGTTTTCAAGCATTTTATAATAACAATATAGAGATCGTGTGTCTGTTAACATTCATTGTCACGCAATTATTTAATTATTACTGATTTAATTATTAATTGATTAAGTACTTGGTCGCGTACAGTGCGCGCGATAACCTCAAAGTGCATTATTTACCAAAGAACTCCGGAACTTCTTCTTTTTTTTTTTTTTTTAGTTTAATTCCCCCTTTTTGGGGTGGCCCCGGGTACTGGCCCATGTAGCCGCTTTTTTCCTCACTTCAAGGTTGGTCTGCAGTCCTGCACCTTTTTTGATTTAATCGAAACTCAAAGCTGTATCGCAATTTTGCCGTGGGTGGAGGGAAACTGCAGAAGACCTCCACCGATACAGCCGGTAACTTACCTAATTCCCCCGATAGTAGCGCGAGAGGACTCTCGCACGACTATCAACGGATGGTTAGGCAGTTACCTCTTCCATTGCGATTCAGTGAGTCGTTCACCCGGTTAAGAGATACACATTAGCGCGATAAGGACCGCGCGAATGCCACCCCCGAAACCGTGTGACGACTCCCACCCATCGCAATGAGGTATTGGGACAAACTTATTTAAGGTGGTGTCCAAACCACCGGGGATTACAGCCGAAAACACTTGAAAAAACCCGATACATTTTTTCAGCGGTGTCGCCGGGATCGAACCGAACTTCTTCTTCTTTTCTGTAGAGATCCTAGTCGGTCTCGTACGTTAAGCGCGTTGCGCGTTTGAGTTGAAGCGTACATGAACGTATGTTCGTTGGTCCAGTTCTCGTAAGTCGGTCAGGAAGGAAGGAGGTTGGTAAAGAAGATCCCTCTAGATATTCTTCAGCGAAAAATATAGAGGAGGATCCTCTTAGCGTTTCGTCTCGGGTACAGTGCAGACTCATCAGTAGGGCTATGCAACTGTACCCTGCCCCAGACGCGCCGGTGGTGGTAGAGTCTGGAAGCTTGGAACTGTTATATATACGAAACGCTGGGTGACCAGTCGTTTACGAGAAAGGACCAGGTACAATTGCGGATGCGCGCGCCACATTTCCTCACTGGCTATCGCCCTCTAGGGGCATGTGCCACAACTCCGGAACTCCGGATTGTTTTTCATAGCGTGCTAGTTTGACAGGTTTGGCTCGCCATCTGTTGAGGACCTGCGCCATTCTCTTCAAGGCTCTTGGCATTTAATTCGTTTTTTAATGAACGGGTTCTCATCACGTATTCAATCTCTCAAAGCCCAGAATGGATCATTCGTGCTCGATGTGCGAGTTCCGGTTCAACCACGACCACGTTCAGTCGCGTTTATTGTCGGAGTTTCTTTATCAATATATTTTCGTGTAATTAGTGCCAGGTGGTTATCGCGGCGAGGTGATTTACCTCCCTCTGCGATATCTCGTCTCCGGACGAAGTGTTATATTTGTTTCGGGTGTAAATTTAAGTTTTTTATTTCAATTTTTCCTCTCTTAACCTGACTCTTATTGCCTCCTCTTTGTCTGATTCCTCGCCTGTTTCAGCCATCCGGCGAGACATGGCTCTCTCTTTACAGGCTCAACTCGGGGGTCACTCCTCGACAATGTCCTCGCAGGAAGATTTATCTTTCTTAGACGCCGTAGATTCGCAGTTAGCCTCGCAAGTCGAGGATCTCCGCAACGAGACCTTCCCGCCTTCTCGGAAACGTGATCTCGAGCAGGACGACGTGATTCGTTCAAAGAAAATCGCTAATTCTTCTTCGAGGCCTCCCTCACCGGTGGTTTCATCGAATAACATCAACACCAATGATTCTTTGTCGCGGAACAGGTTCCCAGAACGCCTCCTGAAAAACCGCTACTCTTCAAGCAGCTCCGGCCCATTCATTGTCCTGATACAACCAAAGGCTTTTGATGGTAAGACTCCACGTATGAACGCCACTCGCATTGGTAGAATTCTCTTGAGTCGCTTTACAAAAAATCAACTCATCCACGTGTTCAGTTCGGGCAAAAATCAGTGCTCCGCAGTTCTCTCATCCGCCCAAGTGGCAAACGAAGTGATTTCTCTGCCCGCTATCATCGCAGACAACCTTGTCGCGTTCATCCCAGATTCTTTTATCACTTGCGAGGGTCTCATACGGGGTGTCTCTCTCAACATCTCCATTGAAGAAATTATCCTCCACACCGACTCTCCCACGCCAATCCGCGAAGCTCGCCGACTCAATCGCAAAGCGACGGTCGGCTCGGAATCCTCACTGATCCCAACTCAATCTATCTACCTCAAATTCGAGAGCCGCCTACGCCCCGACCACGTTTCGCTTTTCCAGGTTCGTCACCCAGTCGATCCTTGGCACAGCCCAGTAAAGATGTGCTTCTCTTGCTTCCTCTTCCATCACGTTTCGAATCAGTGCAAAAGTCGTCCGAAGTGCATACGTTGCGGGGGGAAAAAACACGAAGAGAACGAAGTGTGCCCAAACAAAGACGGCCCCCCGCGCTGCGCCAATTGCAAGGGGAACCATCTACCGACTAGCAGGAACTGCCCGGCATTCCTCCTTGAAAAATCAATCAGGGCTACCGCCGCAGAGAGAAACATCTCGCACGCTGAGGCGAGACATCTCATCTCAAACTCCACTCCTCCGTCTTCTAATCCACCTCCTCGCACGAACTTCCATTATCCGGCGCTCCCGAACTCAAGTACGGCAAACACAAACACGGGACCTCCTGGCTCACCTCTCTCTTCACCACCACCCACACAGCAACAGCAGCAACAACAACAACAACAACAGATCCACGGTAACTCAACTAACTCCGACACCCGCTCTCATTCTCAACAACCACGCGCGCCTCGCAACACCATCAGACCTCATCCAATCACACCAAATTCGATCATTAACACTCGCACCGCTCACTCAAACATCCTCCTCGCGCCTCACGGCCACTCAGCTTCATCCACCCAGAACGGCTTCGCCGTGTTGCAGAACACACAATCTCCGGCTCAGGCTCACCAGCCTCCTCCAAATCCGCCTCTAAATCCCGGTCTCAACATCCTCATCCCCACACTCATTTAACTCATCACAAATCAAATCCTTCCGATTCTCGGCTCCTGCGGCCCCTCCGAACAGATCACCCCCATCGTTACGGCTCTTAACACCCTTCTCGCTTCAATCAAACCCCAATATGGCTCTTGCTAAAAAAACTAAACATTCTTCAGTGGAATTGTCGAGGTTTTTTCAACAAACAAGGGCTCCTATCCAATATAGCTCACGAATATGACATCCTTATCCTATGTGAAACTTGGCTCTATCACTCATCTCCTCCAAAATTAAATGGTTTTCATGTTATCGTCAAAAACCGTCCCTGCAATCAGCACGGTGGCCTCGCCATCTGCCTCAAACGCGACATACCTTTCAAACTAATTTCTTCAACACTTCATCTCCCTAACTCTCTCGAAACTCTTTCTATAGAAATTCCCACGTCTCTCGGCCCTTTGACCATTGTGGCTTTATATAAAACTCCTTCCTCTCCCATTCGCCTCACTACATGGCACCGCCTTTTCAACTCTCTTCCACCCAACGGAAATGTCCTAATCGCGGGTGACTTCAACTGCCATCACTCTTCTTGGGGATGTCAGTCGGACTGTACCTCCGGCACCTCTCTCTCTGATTCTCTTTTGGATTTCGATCTCTCTTGTTTGAATGATGGCTCAGCCACCTATAACCCGCCTAACCTTAACACCGTTCCATCTGCGATTGACCTCTCCTTAGTCTCGTCACATCTCCTTCCTTTCTGCTCATGGGCGGTCGGTAATGACTCCTTCCTTAGTGATCATTTTCCGATCTCCATTTCGCTCGGCATTAATCTCCACACAATCTCTCTTTCTTCGCATCGCTATTCCCTCAAAAATATGGACTGGGTCCACTTTAAAAAATCATTAGTCTCTAAAGCTCCTACCTTACCAGACCCTGCCCCCATCACTCAATACAATAACATAGTACACGCAATTGACGAATCAATCACCGATTCCTATCCAACACCTAAACACAACACTCGACATCCCATATCCCGTCCCGCTGTCTGGTGGAATCCGGAATGTGACGTGGCAAACCAGGTTCGCAAACGAGCTTGGGCAGAGTTTAGACGCCGTGCTAATTTAGACAACCTTGTACAGGCAAAAAAACTAGATGCTATAGCTAAAAAGACTTTTAAAAAGGCAAAAAAGGATTCTTGGCTAAATTTCACCAAATCTATCGACTTTAGATGCCCCTCCAATAAAGTTTGGAATAAAATTAAAAGCTTTCGAAACAGAAATCTTTCCGATCCCACCAGCCTATCCAACAACACCGACTCGCATGATAAAATAGCCAAGCTTATCCCTAACATCTGTCCCCCCTCCTGTTTTTCCCCTAGCTTTCCCCCTCTGGCTGCATTTTCAGAAAACCCGCTTCTTGATTCCCCCTTTCTTCTTGAAGAATTACAGTCTGCCATCCGCAGAAGCAATTGCAAGTCAGCCCCTGGCATCGATAAAATAGATTTTTCCATTATCTCTAACCTACCAGAAACTATCCTCAAGCTCTTGTTGGACACTTTTAATGGCTTCCTACAAAAGGGCCTCTTTCCGGATACTTGGCGCGAATTTTTAGTTTTTTTCATCCCCAAATCTACTGCAGGCAAATTTCGTCCTATATCTTTAGCTTCTTGTCTCCTTAAACTTATGGAAAGACTCATTCAGTCTCGCCTCATTCCATGGTTGGAAAGCAACTTGCTTCTCTCACCATCGCAATTCGGTTTTCGTAAAGCAAGATCCTGTAATGATAATCTCTCCATTCTCACAACGGAAATTTACAATAGCTTCATTGAAAAGCAATACACTGCCGGCATTTTTCTTGATATTTCCAGCGCTTTCGATAACGTCGACCCGGGCATTCTCATCACCTATCTTAAGGATTTGGGTCTACCCAGGTCATTTTGCAAATTCATATACAACCTTATCTCCTTTCGTATAATCTCGTTCAAAATTGCAGGTCAACTGCACGGTCCTTATCATGCCTATAAAGGTGTCCCACAGGGCTGCATTCTCAGCCCACTTCTCTATATTTTATTCACCAATAATCTAGAAGATCACCTCCATCCCAATAGTCGTTGTCTACAATTTGCAGATGACGTGGTTATATTTTCTAAATCAAACCATCTAGAGGACTGTGTCGCTTCCATTCAATCTAGTCTTAACAGGGTTTCTTCTTATCTACACAACAGGGGGCTCTCCATCGAACCCTCCAAATCTAAATTAGTTATTTTTTCTCGCAGACACTTTGACCCTCTCCTACCCTCTGTTCAAATTGATTCGACCCTCGTTTCCGGCTCCACTCAGGCTAAATTCCTTGGAATTACTCTTGACTACCGTCTTTCTTGGAAACCTCATTTAAATAACTTAATTTCAAAATGTAAAAATTTATTGAACATTATTAAATGTCTTAGAAGTACATGGTGGGGCGCGGACCCGTCTTCGCTTCTCACCATCTACAGAGCTCTTATCCGGAGTTCAATGGAGTATGGCTCTATAGTCATTCCTATTAGAGACCATCCTTTGCTTGCAAAATTAGAAGTTATTCAGCGTAAAGCATTAAGACTCTCCCTTGGTTTTCGAAATTCCACTCCAAACATCATAGTGCTCGCCGAATCATGCGAACCTCTCCTCTCTGCCCGGTTCCAACAGCTCTGCGACAAATATATCTTGAAAACTTTTTCTTGTTCGGACCATCCTCTTCTTTTTTCTATTCCTTCCATTATTCTCACTCTCAGAACGCTCAACTCCCCCTCGATAGCCACCCATCTCCCACTTATTAAAGCATATCGCAAGTTCCTCCACCTTAATCCAATTATCGCTTCGCACCCTTTTCCATTCATTTACGATATCCCCCCTTCTTCGCTGTTACCTCTTCCATTTATTGACATCGACTCTGGTCGTACCTTACAAGACTCACTGGCACCCAACTCCGAATTTCTCTCCTTATTTAGTCCGTTGGAATCAACCCATTTCTTCACCGACGGTTCCAAATTGGGCCCTGGCAAATATGTCGGTTTTGCCATTCTTTGTCCCTCTCTTTCTATCTCGCTAAAATATCGTATCTCATCGCACGCCTCAATCTTTTCAGCCGAAGCCTTAGCTATCCTCCACACTATTAGAATCATTATTTCTAATAAAGTACCTTCCTCTCATATTTTCACAGATTCGCTTAGCAACCTTCAATCTCTCCTTACTCTGTCTTCGTCAAGCAATCCCTCACCCTTCACGGTAGAAATTTACAAAGCCCTCAACGAAGCTGTCAAGCTCAATTTGAAAATAAATTTAACCTGGATTCCGAGCCACATCGGTATCTCAGGTAACGAACTCGTGGACTCTCTGGCAAGATCGGCCATCTCCAATGGCGTTTCATTTGATACTCCACTTCCTCCATCCGACTTTTTTCCTCTTGCTCGATCACATTCAGATAAATTCACCTCTCGTTTTTTGCTCCGCTATGGACAACACAAAGGCACCTATTATATTGCTAACTTTTATAATCCGTCCCCCAAACCTTGGTTCCACGACAAGAACAGCCTAGACCGGTTCTCTATAGTTACCCTTTGCAGGATGCGAGCCAACCACTACAATTTGCAGTCTAGCCTTTTCAGGAAAAACTACTCATCTTCGTCGTCCTCCTGCTCGTGCGGTTATGAATCGGAGGATTTGAATCATATTTTCTGGGCTTGCCCTCTGTATATTACCCACCGATCTTCTCTTACTCGTTCACTAATCTCACTAAAAATTTATCCGCCTTACTGCATCGAATCGCTCATCGCTAAACCTAGCATGCGTGTGATCAAACCCATCATACATTTCCTAAATTCATTCAATTTGTCCATCTAATCACCATCTGGTTATACCCTACCAGGACGAACGACAGTAACCAACGTCGTTTGTCTTAAATTCTGACGGTTGAGTGATGAATTCCGACGGTTGGACCGCCGGGAACTGTCGGAATTTAAGACAAACGACTGTCGGTTACTGTCGTTCGTCCTGGTAGGGTATTCTACTACTCATATCTCCTTACCTTTTTTACTCGTACTTCCCACCCTTTCTCATTCATTCAAAAGCTGGGCGCTCTCTGGGCGTACGGCGTGTGCCCTCTGGGACGCCCCGGCTTCGTACACTATGCGAAGGGGAGCGCCACGGTCGCCCAGGCGACCGTGTCGCTCTCCCCCTCTCTGTTTCAGATCTCATCGTCTGTAGTATATGGCCGTATGGAATCGCCGCTTTAAGAGCAGCTACCAGAGCCAATCCAAATCGTAAGAAGAAGAAGAAGAAGAAGAAAGCCCAGAATATGCTTGCAGAGACACGTAGCGGTCGTGCCAGTAACCCAGTTTCGAGGAATCGAAGTCTAGTGACTTTCGGGAGAACATGACTCGGGCGAAGATGCCCCGGGCGAAGATGACACCCTACCTGATTGTCACCGTCACAAAATCACCGTGACAATCACCGTGGAATCACGTTGGAATCACCTTAAAATCACCAAGATCTCAGTGATTTTGTGGGCACTTTGTCACCGTAAAAAATCACCGTGATTCAGTGGTTTTTCAGGGTGGAAACATCGTCACCCAATCCGCTAGGGTATATTTGCCCTTGTAGCGTTTATGCACGGTTACGGTTACGGCTAATTGCTGCATAAACGCCACAAGGGCAATATAAACTTTCAACTTCTTAAGTCACGGCTAAGTTAAGGGGACCGAGTCAGCGTGAAATCGGAAAAAAATCGTTAATTTTTTTAATTTTTTTTCACGTTTTACAAACTCTTTTGCACCTTTTTACCAAGCCATAGACCCCAATTTTGAAAAAATGGTAAAGTACAGACGAATATGTAAAAGTAGAATTTCAAAAATTTCGAAATCGATATTTCAAATTCTGCTAATTTTTGTTCACAGATTCTGGGTCATGAATAAATAATATATATCATGATTAGAAAGTGGGATGCGGCTGCCTCCTTTCTTTTTTAGAATTTTTTTTTCTTTGAGTTTCTAAAATTGAAAAAAATAATAATTTATAATATTTCTTATAGAAGTGAAAAAATAAAACAAAAATAAAACATGTCTTGAAAAATTTTGATATTTTGCATATTCTCCAAAGTAAATGAGAAAAATCTTTTATCGAAAAAAAAGTATTCTCATTTATTTTGAAAAATATGCAAAATATTGAAATTTTTCAGATGATACATGTATGGACCAATTAAAACCCTCAAAAGACGTAATTGGCCCTACAATTCTACGGGCCAATAAAAAAAATTGTTGAAAGTGATCAGAAAGTGCCTCGAAAATTTTCCAGTAAGTTTTCCTAGTTACTAATTTTTTTTTACCAGCAAATTATTAGTGAGTTGCGAAACACATGTTCGCTCGTGGTTTATTTATTTTTTATTCAATTATTTTTATCAGTTGTTTATTTTATTTTCCAATGTAATATTAGAGATGTACGCTAATCAATCGAGAAATTACGTGCAAGTGCTTTTTCGATCTCGATAAACGACACGAGCACGTTCACAGTGGTTAGTGTCACTTCATATGTTCATATGTTCATATGTTTATTATAATCACTTATTTTTATAAACAATGGTGTTCGCTGTGTTTGCAAAATAATCAAATTAATTTTCATACTCCTCTAAAAATTTTTCAGTGAGTGAATTTAATTTTGTGCCTTGTGTACAGATAACCTCTATATATAACTTCAAACGGTCAACAGAAGAGTTTCCAGTTATTCTTAAATTTTGAGCAATTTTTTGGTAAAAATTTTTGTTATAAAGAATAATAAAAAACATAAAAAATGAAAAACCGTGACAAGCACGTAAAAAATGTTTTTCTTTCTTGTAATAACCTTGGAAAATATTGTTTGTTATGCAGATACATGAATCAGTGGAGTGAAGAACTGCGGAAGCTTTTTGCCACACATTTTACTTCGGAGGCTGTTTCCCAAAACTTGGATCTTCGAACACGCTGCCCGCAGTCCTGGCCAAACTGCTTGATGGATTTTATCCTGGGACGTCTCATTTTCTTTGTAAGACTTTTCCGGACTGCTTGTAGGCGACACATTTTCATTAAAATCAAAATTGTGTTGTGTGAGATGCTCTAAAAACCAAAAATGGTTCAAAAATTTAAAAAGTGGCCTGTAACTCTATAATGAGAACCTAAAAAAAAAATGTGTCACATAAAAGCGGTCCGGAAAAGTGGTGCAAAGAAAATGAGACGTCGCAGGATAAGATCCATCAACCGGTTTGGTCAGGATCGCGCGTAGCTTGTGAAACTCCAAAAATTATTTATGAGAGAACCACTGCACCTTAAGGGTTCTAATTAGGGCCAAAAATTTCTACAATTGATACGTCAAATGATAGATCATTGATGAAGCTTACATCAATCCTACGAACATTTATATTTATGTTCGAAAATCGGCGTTTTGACGGTGACTGGGTACCCTTAAGTTACGGCCACTGGATAAACCAGGCTTAATTTCATAATTTTGAAATAACATATTATATAACATGATCGATGAAATAAGGTCGCAGCTACACAATAAACATTTGTGCGCATTCTGTATTTACTTTTATATGGGAATACAAATTGAAGATTTAATTCTATAACACTTTGCGCAGTGAGAAATTATACGGAATAATAAATACCACTTGAACATTTCACTGAAATAGTCGAATGTCATTAATTCTTATTCCGAGTAAAACTGTTCTCCAGTTTAATATTTCATACTAACTATATATGCTCTTTAAACAAAAAATTTGACTGCTCTTTTAAACATGAATATATTTCAATTGAACAAGCGCCGTCTCAAAAGGAAAACCTATTCAGCTTCATTTCGCTCTTACCAAATAATCTTTTTGATTTTTTTTGAACCCGGTATGTCCATTGAAACATGGTCGTTTTTTGGCTTTTTTTTTGGCGTTGAAATTTTGGTGCACAGCCCATGAACCATTTTTTCGACTGTTTTTCGCATGAAAATCTCGTGGCGGGGGGTATTAGCTTCGATTTCATTTTTTAAAAAGTTTTGTACGATTTGTTTTCGCAAAAATATTCAGATTTTCGCAAAAAAAAACCATATTTATATAATGGAGCATAACTCTGAAACTACTGGGTTTTAGTAAACTTATTAAGAGGGTAAAAATCGTACGAAGCTTTTTAAAAAACGAAATTAAAGTTTATACTCCCCTCCACAAGTTTTTCATGTGAAAAAGCGTAAACAAAAAAATTTCTTGGGTTGTGCACCAAAATTTTAATGCCGAAACACAGCCGAAAAATGATCATGTTTCAAAGGGCGTACAGGGGTAAAAAAACATCTAAAAAAAATTCTGGAAAAAGCGAAATGAAGCTGAATATGTCCCCTTTAAAACGCCACTTGTTGAATTGGAATATTTCCATTTTTAAAAAAGCAGTGAAACTTTTTGTTCAGCGCGCAATCGGGGCGAGTGTTCCCAAGTTTTCGGACGGCAATGTATGTACAAAATTTCTTGCTCATCGTAATTTTTCAATGTGTATTCATCTGGTAATTGAGACCAAAACATATTGGAGAATAATTGCTGAGATAATCTGTTAATATACAACTTGCAATTTAATATACAGTAAGATGCAAATACCTATTGCGGAGTCTCATAACCTCAAAACTTCGAACATAACCTCAAAACTTTTTCAACACATTTTTCTCGGAGATTGCTTGATGGAATAAAAAAAGAAGAGTGGGGCCGCCTGCGTAATTAATGTGTATAGGTGGCCCCATTATTATTTTCTTATTCCATTAAACCATCACTTTGTTTTTTTAAAATATTCTTCAACATTAACGAGAAAATCCTGTTCGAAATTTGTCGGTAACACAAACCATTCACGTCTTCTCAAGTGTAATTCATCCGCCGCCCGACAGATACCGTTACTGTAGTGCAGTGTGACGAGCGCAGGCTCGCCACGCACATATAGATAAGAAAACGTGCGAGATTCAAGCTCTTTTCTTCACCTTGATACGCCTTACACGCTATACATATATTGTGCGCAGTGTATATATGTTGTGAATATATAATGTATATATTCGTGTATAAATGTACGTCGTTCTGTATATTACTGTATACGTATCAATGTGTTTTGCATATACTCGTGGATGTATGTATATATATTCTTTGTAAATATTTTATATCTACGTAAAAACAAATGTATAGAACTTAAAGCATTTTCTCGATATTTAAGCGTAATATTATCGTTTTGTGGTATGACTCTGTCCTTCCTCGGGTTTTTCCTGGTTTCCCCGAGGACAGTATAAATGCCGAGCGAGGTCCAGGGTTGAATATTTTAATCCTGCTCGGCACAATAAAAGTAATATCCGCGGATTTGCTAGAAATAAGAATATTCTCAGACGAGTGCCATAAAGTGCATGTGGTTCCCCAACATTTCAATATATTGTAAAATCATTTCTGTATTTCCTTAAAAGGGTCATTTTTAATATTCACGCTATTTCGAACGTCGCGGGAAACATGCGGAAGGGATTAACTGAGGGAGTTTTTATTATACAAGCCGAGGGTACGCGCTTGAGAAAAAGGGACTGTTTTTCCCGTTTGTAAAAACTCTCACATTGTTGCCGCCTTGATATCTTGAAAACTCGCGTGGAGGGAGATCGAGCCAGCGTCGGGGGATGGGCTTCCCACGATGACCAATAGGAATCTTCGTTAGAAGAACTTGACCCCTTCTCTTTAAATTTTTCATTAAGGGTAGAAACCAAAATGTTTGGGAACCTCATCGCCAAAAAAATCAGTCTGATGATAACTCTTGAAAGGAACACAAGTTCTTAACTTGACTATCGAGCTAGTAACGCGATACGCGCTAAATAGAATTGTAGAACTGTTTAATTTTTACTGGATACTTTAATAAAATTGATCATTTATATATTTTCTTTAATACAAATCACTGTGTTGTGGTGTAAATTTATTTCAATACTAATTTGAACTTATAAACGGCTCCCGCTTTTCAGGATCGAATTTTTATTCGCTAGGCGGTAAATAACGTGAACCAATCGGTGAACGACTAAAATCACGCGGGCGACTCTCAGAGTCCGCTCGTAACAGAAAGATAAATTGGCGCAGTCGGTAGGACATTGAAAAAATACTGCACCTGAATCTCGGGAGTGCAAATTGTGCGAGAAATTAATCAAAACTTTTAAATAAATGTGCGCGTGTGATTCTAATAAAAACGTGTATAAGAACGTGTAAATTGAAGTGAAAAACAATCGTATCTTGACGAATAAAAATTCTCGCTGATCATGAAAGAGAAGAAAATTCATATATACATATATTTTTTATACACGCTGTAAATTGTGAAAAAAAAGGAACTTCTAAGTGAAAAAAAAACACATTTTTATTTCGCGACTCAAAAAGTGTCGCATCGGGCTCACGGCTTCTCCGAAGTGTCGTTCTTTTGACGGACCTTGGTTGGGCGGATAGAGTAGTTCGATCGAACCGTATGAGAGGCTTCACGGCGGAAAAAGTGTGAGTTGAAGACCCTCGCTTGCTTGACCTGTTCAGCGAGGTGGTACCGGTCAACCAGCCCACGGGGTGGGTCCGACGCGGGACTCGACGGCGCTGAGCGGCGGACGACTTCAAGGAACGGCGAATTCGCGGACCGCGGATTTCCCGGATTTTCGCGAGACCACTGCAGCGAAGTCATCGAGGACCGATGGATCGACAACTTTGCGTGCAGCGTGAACGTGAAATTTAAGGATTTTATAGTGATTATAAGTGCATATCTTCGATTTAAAGCTGTCCCTCCAACAGGATCTGGTAAGCCGAATTTTTATTTTATCTGTAGCATAACGATGCCACGCGCGCGAAAAGCAAATTCGATCTCGACTCAGGGGTCGAGTTCGCGTATGGGGACGAGAGCGACGCCCACTGTGCCCTCCGCTGACCAATTTTAATATAAATTCATCGTCGGATCTCGACGCCATTGTAGAAAATTCGCGAGATGCCAACGTAGTGGATCTCGTCGAAAATCGGTCAGTCACGGGATCAATTGAGGGCGGCGGTCTCTCCTCCTCCCGAGGAGCGTCGCTACCGAGAGCGACCCTTGGATTTAAACTTGCGGCATCGCTGGTACCTGCGTTTGACGATGAAAACCTCCCGGTTTCCACTTTTATCGAGTTTTGCAAAGTTGCCCACGCGGCTATCGATCCTAGCGAAGAGACATATTTAATTACGTTTATTCGCACCAAATTATCAAAGAAAGCGCTGCACCGCACTCAGGGAAAGAGATTCGACACCCTTGCCGAATTACTCGATACATTGGAACGTGGGTTAAGGAAACACAACGATTTAAGTCAGCTCTTTCAATCGATCTCGACAGCATCGCGAAATAAAGACGAGCAAATTGCCGATTATGTTCAAAGGGTGTCGAACATCCTCTCTAATATAATTCTCTGCGTCGAACAGGGAGGATCTGGGGAGGAAGGGATTGCCTTGATAAATAGTATGAAGAAAACAGCTGTTCGACATTTCATTCGCGGATTAGATACGGAAACTTTCCATTTTTTGAAAAATAAAGAGCCCGTTGATTTTAACGAGGCAGTTGATTTGGCTTCCCAAGCGGACATCGAAATGCGATGCCGGAAAGAAATTCACGGAAAAAAATCGGCATCTGCTTCCCCCAAATCTCCCGCCAGAGATATAGAAAAATTCATAGGGAAGAAACGAGCTTACCACATGTGGGCGAATAATGCGGGTTCAGGTTATTCTCGTGAGAAATTGCAGTCCAATATACAATGTTTTAACTGTAGACAGATGGGACATATGAGGCGCGAGTGCCCAGAAAAAACCAAAAGGCCCAATAAAAGAAAAAGAGAAGAGGGAAGGGCTCATTGTAATTATTGTTCCCGTGACTGTCACGAAGAACAGAACTGTCATCTGAAACAAAAACATACGCGGGAAAGGGAAGCGGTCGCAAAAAATACGGCGCGAAATAATCATTTAAACCCCCGAGTCGAATCGGCGATCGAGCGCGGCGACGTCCTCCGCATTAGAAACGACGGCGAGCTTTCAATCGCAATAGTTTACTTGGAGAACGCGATGTTTTATAGGGGGAAGGCCCAACTAATGATTGATACAGGATCGGATCTCAATCTGATAAAAGAAAACGCGCTAGATTCAGTTGCTCTCATAAACCGATCGCAAATTTACCATATTACCGGTATAGGGAGCGGGATATACGGGACTTTCGGCGAATTGAAAATTCTTATCGGGGGAAAAGAAACATTTTTCCAAATAGTACAAAATACCTTTCCTATTAAAACTCAGGGAATAATTGGAATGCAATTTCTAAAAGAGCACCGCGCTACTCTCGATTTTAAATTGGGTCAACTTTTATTAAGCACTCGAAGCCTTCCCTTCGTAGAATATCGCGCGATCCACTTACCCGCGCGTACGAAGAAACTCGTCTCGATACCGGTAGCGACCCTAGTGGATGAAGTCACCACTGAATCACGGTGATTTTTTACGGTGACAAAGTGCCCACAAAATCACCGAGATCTTGGTGATTTTAAGGTGATTCCACGGTGATTCTTACGGTGATTGTCACCGTCACAAAATCACCGTGAGAATCACCGTGGAATCACGTTGGAATCACCTTAAAATCACCAAGATCTCGGTGATTTTGCGGGCACTTTGTCACCGTAAAAAATTACCGTGATTCAGTGGTTTTTCAGGGTGAAAACATCGTCACCCAATCCGCTAGGGGAATTGCGAGATAATGCAGGGATACCTACGAAGGATAGCTGCGGGCCCTGGCGTCTATTTGGGCGAGTCCCTCGTTGCTCAAAGGGAAGGTTATGCCAAAATTTACGCTATCAACACAAACACGCACCCCATTGACTTGACATTTGCGCCGGTTGAGCTCGAGGAATACCACGTGGTCCCGCCACGTGCGCGTACGGACCCCGCCCCCCACTCTTGCGTCGACGGCGACAAAGTGGGAGCAAAGCGCGTAACGGAATTATTACAAGCATTAAGCCTCGAACACTTGAATGAAGAAGACAAAAATAGCATCCTGCCGATAATCACCGAATTTTCGCAACAATTTCATTTACCTAATGATCCCCTGGGAGCTACGACAGCTACCCAGCATAGAATCACAACAATAGACGACCGGCCAATAAATACAAAGCAGTATCGCTATCCACCATTTCAGCGAGAAGAGATTCGGCGACAAGTGGACGATCTACTCTCGAAAGGAATAGTTGAACCCTCTGACTCACCGTATAATTCTCCCTTGTGGATCGTGCCAAAAAAGGCCGATTCCATGGGAAATAAGAAATGGCGGATGGTGATAGACTATCGCGCGCTAAACGAAAAGACCGTGGGAGACGCATACCCTCTCCCTAATATAACAGACATCTTGGATCAGCTGGGGGGGGGGGCCAAATATTTTTCAATTCTTGACTTGGCCTCAGGTTTTCATCAGATCCCGATGGACTCCGCATCAAAGGCGATAACTGCTTTTTCGACACCCTTCGCGCATCTTGAATTTAATAGAATGCCCTTCGGGTTAAAGAACGCACCTGCGACCTTCCAGCGCCTCATGGATAAGGTGCTGACGGGCCTGCAAGGAATCGAGCTATTCGTATACATGGACGACATCGTTATTTATGCGAATACTCTCGAGGAGCACGCCATTAAGCTGAAAAAATTAATGGCTCGGTTGAAGGCCGCTGGGTTAGCGCTTCAACCGGATAAATGCCAATTTTTACGGAAGGAAATTACTTATCTCGGGCATATTATCACCGAATCAGGCGTGAAACCAGATCCGCGAAAAATAGAAACTGTGCAAAAATTTCCTATTCCGCGTACTAGAAAAAATTACAGACAATTCTTAGGGTTGGTCGGATATTATCGTCGATTCATCCCAGAGTTCGCTAAGACCGCGAAACCCCTTATGATATTACTGAAAAAACATACGCGTTTCTTTTGGTCGGAAACACAGCAAAAATCATTCGAAATATTGCGCGACAAACTTTGTTCAGAGCCATTGCTACAATACCCCGATTTCGATAAGCCTTTCGTACTAACTACCGATGCTTCAGATCTCGCGCTGGGGGCAGTATTGAGTCAGGGACCCATAGGGCGTGATCTGCCAATTGCATATGCATCGCGAACACTAGGTAAAGCCGAAGAAAATTACACAACGTCAGAAAAGGAACTTCTTGCAATCGTTTTCGCGGTGAAACATTTCCGACCTTATTTATACGGGCATAAATTCATTCTAGTTACAGATCATCGACCCTTATTGTGGCTGAACCCTAGTGGATGAAGTCACCACTGAATCACGGTGATTTTTTACGGTGACAAAGTGCCCACAAAATCACCGAGATCTTGGTGATTTTAAGGTGATTCCACGGTGATTCTCACGGTGATTGTCACCGTCACAAAATCACCGTGACAATCACCGTGGAATCACGTTGGAATCACCTTAAAATCACCAAGATCTCGGTGATTTTGTGGGCACTTTGTCACCGTAAAAAATCACCGTGATTCAGTGGTTTTTCAGGGTGAAAACATCGTCACCCAATCCGCTAGGGAACGGTTTGAAAGATCCAGTGTCCACCCTAGTGGATGAAGAACAGCGGTTACAACAGCCGAACTGAGGTTATGTTTCTCACTCGAATCGCATAAACTGCCGGGAATGCTGCTCAACGAAAGAGTGGGGGATGAATCCCTCTACCAACGAATTCGGACGTACATAGAAGCACAGTTCTTATGCTTCGATCCGAGACAAGTATTCTCGGACAGGTACTGTCGCTAGAGGCGCTGTGATCGGAAAAACATGTATGTGTTACATCAGTGAGCCGTTGGTGTACAAACACGCATACGCTGTTCGCGCTTCTAGCCACTGGGGTACAGAACTAACGCCTGTCCCTGTACCCCAGTTCGTCCGAATGTATAGGAACTGTGCTTCTATGTACGTCTGAATTCGTTGCCTCTACGAAGGCAAACCTTGCGGCATAAATCGGAATGACGAAAAACGTGACATATAAGCGTGCCTACCCCCACCATTGAAATTCGGCTTCGTTTCAAGACCTGTATGTTAGACCGTGGTGACAGCGTAGTGAAAGTATCGATATTCCATTACTCATAGCAATTTCCTCGAGATTAGAAGAAATTATGGAATGGGATCTTCTAGTTCGAGTGAAAGTGAGGAAGAAGAAGTAATCGTCCTTGGGTACATTCGTGGTCGGACAATAAATAAATCACGAATTGTAAATTACGTCGAAGATGTGCTAGAGAACTGTTCCTATGCTGAATTCAAAATGCATTTCAGAATGTCTCGAGATACTGTACACTTTCTTCTGAATGAAATTAGACATGATTTGGAACGTGCACCTAATAAATCTGCTAACAAAATCGTCCGAGTGCTAAATGAGGACCAACTTAATACATATATTTCGTGTACTCAAGACGGATATAATTACCATATCAAAGAATATAATTACGCGTATTTCATTTGTACAATTATTGTTGAATTATGGTTATCATTATGGCATTCGTCATGCTCATTCCTTGTTTTTGTAGTTTGAAATCTCCCGCCCGTTATCAGGAATTGAGCGATGGTGGGAGTAGAAAAAGTGGGGACGCTTTCACGGTCGAACATACAGGTCTGGGAACTCTAGTGGTGGGGGGTGACCCACTTAGTGTGACTATCTTGTAGTTGACATTATTCCCACCTGCAGCGCTGTACGTTAGAGATTTTTCAAAAAAGCCAATAAATAATTCTCAATTAAAGCCTGGTTTCTGCAGCGGCCGTAACTTAACTTAGCCGTAACTTAAGAAAGTTGAAAGTATATATTGCCCTTGTAGCGTTTATGCACGATTACGGTTACGACTAATGCTAAGGAATTGCTGCATAAACGCCACAAGGGCAATATATACTTTCAACTTCTTAAGTTGCGGCCGCTGCATAAACCAGGCTTGAGAAATTTACATGTTAACAACGAGAGTAATGCTCGGCTGTAACGTAACTTTGAAAAATTGAAAGTATATATTGCCCTTGTGGCGTTTATGCAGAATTGTTATAGCGCTTTCTGTTGGGCGCACCAGGCTGCACTGAGTGCGCACTCAGTGTATCTCTGTCTTTGTTGTTTCTACACGAGGAACAAAGACAGAGATACACTCAGTGCGCACTGAGTGCAGCCTGGTGCGCCCAACAGAAAGCGCTATTAGCTTATTTGAAAAATCCTTGCAGCGCAGCGCCACGCACGGTCAGATGGCGAACCTGCGAAACAGTCACACTAAGCGGGTCACCCCCACCACCGAAAAAACAATAGAGTTTCCAGACCTGTATGTACGACCGTGGGACGCTTCAAAATTACCTCCCTCCATAACCCAACGTTACTCCCACTTTGTCACGAAATCCGTGCTTGAAGCAAGCTGTTGGATTAGGGTGAATTCTGACATGGGCGCACTGTGCTTGAGCGCTGCATAATCTGGCGTACCCATTGGTCAAAATGAATTTCAGGCGTGGCATTGTGGTGCGCGAAATTCAAATTGACCAATGCGTACGCCAGATTATGCAGCGCTCAAGCGCAGTGCGCCCGTGTTTGAATTCACCCTTAATGGAACGCTGCATATCACGTTTCAAGCACTTCAAGGGAATAATGGAATGCACTCAGAGTTTTGGCCAACGCTAGCAATATAGGAGTATTACATATATGCTCAAAACACATTCTCTGGTGTTTCTACACCACTGGCTATCGCCCTCTATTCAAAACACGTCACTACGTCAGGCATAGCCCTTATACAGTGGAACCTCAGATAACTCAATTCGTCGGGACCGGAAACCTCGCATAATTCAAATTTCCCCTTTATTCTCCCACTCACATTCTTAAAAGCTCATGCGTACTGTTTTTGACCTAGCAGCGAAGTTTTCCTTACATTATTAATACGTTTTAGACACATTCATTACTTAGTAAAATTCATATTTTCGCGAGAAAATTTGACAGGTTGAGGTTATGTTACCCTGTGTAACACACAGTCAAGGTTTGAAGTGGGGAGAAACGGCGATAGGGGAATTTGAGAAATCCGCGGTTGTTGCCATGGTAACGAGTTGAGAAATGCGAGGTTTTGAGTTATGCGGGGTTGAGTTATGTGAGGTCCTCCTGGACCGCGCATTCCCTATCCGTTCCCACAGTGTCGAGTTAGGAGAAAGATACAGAGAGAGATTCCCACGTGCCTGACAAGGACCACAATGCCATAGTTGGAAGAACGGTGCCTTTATCCAGCATTGCCGATTTGCTGTCCTTGTCTGGTAACTCGGCACGTGATGCGCAGTCCAGGAGTTTAAGGTCTATGACGTCAGGGCTTTAAACAGTGTTCCCAACTCGACATCGCTGACCGTCACCAGATGGCTATTCAAAGAGACACCTTTTCGGAGTTAAAGTCACCAGAATTTTCCAGGCCCGTTTTCCGTCTAGTGGTGTATCTATATATATATGTACAGGTATATGCATATACCTATAAATATAGCTTTATTTATCGGAATTTTAAATTTACCACATTTTTTGCCAAACGCCATTTTTGCAGTTTCCCTACCGACCCGAACGACAGTACGAACGTCGTTTGTCTTGTGAAACGACGGTTCCCGACGCACAGTGGTCCCAAATCGCCAAAAGCTGGCCAAAAGTCGAAAAAAAAAAATTTTTTTTCTAGGGACTTTCAATGGTTGGAATAGTTGTAGTGGTACCTCTAGTATGTATTATGACCGTTAAGAAAAGGGGAGCGTCCATCAGTGTTGGCAACCGTACAATAATTATCGTACATGGACGATAATTTCATACCAATGTACGATGTACGATAGCGATTCATTATCGTACGCGAATGTACGATAATATTCAAATATCAAGAATTTCTTTTTTTCGAACAAAATCAAAGTTTAAGAGGAGGCTAAACTTGCTCTTATACAAAATCAAAGTTTAAGAGGGGCCAAACTTGCTCTTATACAAATGGATGGAATTGAATAAAATTTTAACAACATCATCAGAACAATGGCAGGAATGGAGCCTCACTAAAATTTTTGCGAAAAACAAAAAAAAATTTACAAATTCATTTACCACAAAGAAACTGTAATTGAAAAACTTAAATTATTAAACTATTACTGCATTTCGGGTAAAACCAAGAGTGAGGCTCCATGAAGAACGCCACGATACAAATATCGAGACGTTTTCGACATTATTTTATCAAAATGACACGCCTCAAGTTTGGATGACGCCTCAAGAGATAAATATCGATAAATTGTAGTTTTATTGAAAAATGAAATGGCGAAATATAGTTCACAGACGTGCGAGTGAGGGCAGTACCATGGATTCTGACGAGTAACCTATAATATTTAGGGGGTTCGAATGAGTTCGTTGGCATTAGCTGTAACGCATTTTAGCCTCTCAATTGACAATTAATTGTTAATTAATTTATCCCCCTCTTAATTGTCAAAATGTAATTAATTTTCATCCATGGTTGTCGGAGAAAGACTGGACGACGATGATACATCGATAATGTAGGGATTGAATAAAAATGGTATTTAACCTTCTCTTAAGCGGGCTTCACACACGCTATTGCATGGCATAGCATAAGAAAGCAGTGCCGTCAGGAGCGCTGTGATCGTGTGCCATCCTAGTGCCACCATGTATGAGAGAGGAATAGACGATAGCGCATGCGCAGTCATCAATTAAGGATGTTGAGTCCCTCTGAAATCTTTTAATGTTAACCCTACCAGGACGAACGACAGTAACCAACGTCGTTTGTCTTTCATTCCGACAGTAAAATGATGAATTCCGACGGTTGGACCGTCGGGTACCGTCGTTTCACAAGACAAACGACTGTCGGTTCCTGTCGTTCGTCCTGGTAGGGAATTGTTCAATAAATAGCTTCTTAATCGTCGTAAAATTTTTACATGACCTCCTGAATACTTCATGTACAAACATACTAAATTTTTAGAATTCTATCATTATTACTTCAATCTCCTTAAGGGTTAAAATGAAAAATGATGAGAAAATTCTGAAAATTTGGTACGTTTTTGTATGAAGTTTTTAAGAGGTCGTGTAAAAATTTCACGACGATTAGGAAGCTCCCCTAGCGGATTGGGTGACGATGTTTTCACCCTAAAAAAACACTGAATCACGGTGATTTTTTACGGTGACAAAGTGCCCACAAAATCACCGAGATCTTGGTGATTTTATGGTGATTCCAACGTGATTCCACGGTGATTGTCACGGTGATTTTGTGACGGTGACAATCACCGTGAGAATCACCGTGGAATCACCTTAAAATCACCAAGATCTCGGTGATTTTGTGGGCACTTTGTCACCGTAAAAAATCACCGTGATTCAGTGGTGACTTCATCTACTAGGGTCGTCATTAAAATATTAACATTTTGTTAAGAACAATTTTTTAAACAAATAAAAATATTTATCTATAAACTTCGTTTTGTTCCCGTTGCTTTCAATATCACTCCTTCCCCTGCTATAAAAATGGAGGGGTAAAAAAAACTTATCGCAAAGTTATATCAATTTCCATAAGACTACATTTAATTAAATTTAATTTGTTAATGTTAATTGTTCGATAACGAACTTCCTAATCGTCGTGAAATTCTTACACGACCTCTTAAATAATTCATCGAAAAACATACTAAATTTTCAGAATTTTCTCATCATTTGCAATTTTGGACTCAACGTCCTTAAGGAGTATTACTATATTATTTCTGTACGTACGACCGTGACCCAGTCAAAAATGATAAAATTCGAAAAATTACGTGTTGGGCGCAATATAAGTTCACGATAATATCCATTTTATTAATCAATTTTATTATTTTATTAATAAATAACGCTTTTTTGTTATTTGAAAATGTACGATAATTTTTCGTCAGGTACGATAATTTTACGCCCCTGGTACGATCAGTGCCGTCTTCCAGGTTGCCAACACTGGCGTCCATACCTGGCTCAGGAATCCATTTTATTCGTGAGCGTCGTGCCGACTGCCGACCGCATTGTTTGCTCGTCGCGCGGAGAAATAAGACGAAAGTTTCGACGCGTCTGGAAGAGTGAAAAGTTAACGGATTTGGATTTTACAAAATGGATTCTTCTCCAGAAAGTAAGTACAATTTGAGTGTGTTGCTCAAAATTCTCGTTAACGATGTACGAAATTGTAAGTCATTAATGAAAGTAGTGGTATTTTTCTTGGTTATGTTCTGAAAAGTCGTGTTAGAAAAAGCAATAAGTCAAAACCCCTACCGACCCCCGCTCTTAAACTAAATAGAAATTGTTACTTAGACATTTCTTCAAAACATATCCAAAAATTAGCTGCTCATAGCTGCTTCTTCGGTTTTGAGTGTAATTTTTATGCCCCCCCGGCAGTAAAAGTTTTGAATGGCATATACGTGTATTTTACACGGTCAACAATTTGAACATTTTTTCAACTTAGTCAATACTCATAAAAATTTAAAACTTGGCACATATATTCCCCACAGTAGAAGATACAATTGTAGTAGTTTATGAAATTTTTTATCCTCGTTTTTTGAATATACACTCTCACTCAAAAGTGTGCTACACTAGTCGAAATTTTGTCGCACTAAAAATTCGATAGTGGAGGCAAAAATGCTTTCTGCAGTTTTTTGTAATTTTCGCGTTTGAAATATTGTTCATAGGAAATTGATAAAGATAATTCTTCTATTAATGTTATTTTGCATTTCCTACAGATCCTCTGGATAATACCGACGAAATTTCTTTCACGAGAAAGGAAATTTACATACTTGTGAAATTGGTATTAAAAGAAAATATCAACATTGTCACTGACATTGTTGAAATGGAGGTGTCAAAACAATTGGAGCATCCATACATTTTGTCGAAAAATCTGAAAGATGCCATGGGTAGATTGGTATCGAATTTCAAAAAGAGGTGGCAAGAAGCGAGGAGGGACGAAACCAAATTCTTCAATAAATTCGATGAGTGCCTCAACTTCCTGTGTCTTTCACGATTGAAAAGGAACGTTTGAAGACTTCCACCGAAAACACAATAACGCGTCCTTCTACGGAAAATACAATGGGGCATCCTTCTACGGAAAGCACAATGGGGCGTCCTTACACAAGCTGGGGCGATTTAAGTGATCGGTCAAAACGTAGGAAGACGGAAAAGGTTCGAAAAGAACATACCGTCCACGAATCGGCCTACGCTACACAAATGGGTCTCCGGGCTTCTGGAAATTTACAAGCTTCAAAGGTAATTAGGGATGTCACAGAAGGCAGTCCATCCAAAGCATCACAGTACCGTAAGTCTATGGAACGCGTTTCAGAAGATGTACTGTCAGGCAACGAAGCATTATCACTTGTGGTAGAAGGTAAAATGACCAAAAGTCAATACCAATTACTACGTTCTCTAAGCTTGAAAAAAAATTGTAAATTATACCCGCCTTATAAATGTGTATTGGATTCTAAAAAAAAGTGTTACCCTGCAAAGTCAGAAATTTCTGTAACTGAAAGTGGAGCCACAGTTGGACTTCAAGCATTGCTAAATCACACAGCTGAAAGAATATTAACGGTACAATCGGACGTTATTGGAAGTCTTCCTGAAAACAAAGTTGGTAATTTAGAATTGATATGCAAGTGGGGATGCGATGGAACTTCTGGTCAAAGTACTTACAAACAAAAATTTAACGATGGAGACTGCAATAAATCAGATGCCAACATTTTCTTTATTTCACTTGTTCCCTTGCAAATCTTTGATAAAGTCAATCCACACGTGATTATTTGGAAAAATCCTCGTCCTTCGTCACCAAGATTCTATCGCCCAATTAAAATTGAATTCTTTCATGAAACTGCCGAAGCAACGAGGGCAGAAGTTGATTGTATCCAAGCGCAAGAGAGAAACCTCGTGCCCTTTGAAACTGTAATTCGCGGCAAAAAAATTAACATCAATTTCAAACTTGTGTTGACAATGATAGATTCGTTACTTCCTATTGGACAAATGTCTGAAGAAGCTCAGGAATCATGCAATAAGTACATTAAAAGATTCCGAGAAGATTTTTCACGAAAATGTAACCGCATAAAAAACATGGAAGACATTTTTTGCAGATGTTTAGTAGCGTCAGATCCAGTAATATCCAGTTTGCGAAAACTTCCTTCGAAGAAACTAAGATCGTTATCCCCATACGCGGTTGAACTATTGATTCCACCTTCAGTTCCAGAATCAAGGCATATTTTTTTTGATGATACGAGCGATTCATGTGACGATGATGACAGTTCACAGGACAGTGATTAATTGTAAAAAAAGCTAAAATTATATCGATCAGAAATAAAAGAATGAAAGAAATATATTATGAATGTTCATTGTCATTGTAATAATGATTATACCCTAGCGGATTGGGTGACGATGTTTTTACCCTGAAAAACCACTGAATCACGGTGATTTTTTACGGTGACAAAGTGCCCACAAAATCACCGAGATCTTGGTGATTTTAAGGTGATCCCAACGTGATTCCACGGTGATTGTCACGGTGATTTTGTGACGGTGACAATCACCGTGAGAATCACCGTGGAATCACCTTAAAATCACCAAGATCTCGGTGATTTTGTGGGCACTTTGTCACCGTAAAAAATCACCGTGATTCAGTGGTGACTTCATCCACTAGGGTTTTGACGAAATTTCCCGCCATATTGGATCCGCCATTTTGTTTTGCTAAATTTTGACTTCATATTCGTAGTCAGCGACCCCGAAAACCCCGGAGTACAGACTTTCACCCGAATTGAATACGTTTTTGACGAAATTTCCCGCCATATTGGATCCGCCATTTTGTTTTGCTAAATTTTGACTTCATATTCGTAGTCAGCGTCCCCGAAAACCCCGGAGTACAGACTTTCACCCGAATTAAATACATTTTTTACTTTTGGCCAGCTTTTTGGGATTTGGGACCACTGTGCGACGGTCCGGAGCGTCGGAAACCGTCGTTACCATATATGTAATACTCCTATATTGCCAGCGCTGGCCGAAACTCTGCGAACACTTTACGGTGCAGAAAATATCGCTCTCTCTTTCTCTGGCTCTTGCAATGCGCAAGCGCGAATGAAAGCGGGAGTGCCCCAGCCAGTAACATTTATATATTATGCCTACGTAGTGGGTCGCGCGTGCGCAGAATGGCCCTGTCTGAGTCTTCTGTCTCTCTTTTTTTGTGGACCCACTACTTATAGGGAAGCATAGGCCGCTAGCAATATAGGAGTATTACATATATGGTCGTTACCGTCGTTTCACAAGACGAGCGACTGTCGTTTACTGTCGTTCGTCCTGGTAGGGTTATTGGGGTTATCCCTAGCGGATTGGGTGACGATGTTTTCAGCCTGAAAAACCACTGAATCACGGTGATTTTTTACGGTGACAAAGTGCCCACAAAATCACCGAGATCTTGGTGATTTTAAGGTGATTCCAACGTGATTCCACGGTGATTGTCACGGTGATTTTGTGACGGTGACAATCACCGTGACAATCACCGTGGAATCACCTTAAAATCACCAAGATCTCGGTGATTTTGTGGGCACTTTGTCACCGTAAAAAATCACCGTGATTCAGTGGTGACTTCATCCACTAGGGATGACGCACGGCACTATTCAAGTGCCCAGTATCTGCATTTTCCATTGCTCTATAGCCTGAAACTACAAATTTTCATAATTGAATTATCGAAACATTGGAAAATCCAATTTTGTATTGCAGATTCCACGTGAACATATTTTTGTTCAATTGTCATTGATTGAAATTTTCACTGCTCAAAATTACAGAATGACATGATTTCTCAACTTTACTCAACTTACAGGAAAAACAAAAAAATTTTTTATCAAAATTCCAAATATTTTATTTTTGAAACAAAAACACACCATCCTGAAAATTTCAGGATCTTTTACGATCAGTACAAGGTATTATATAAAAAAAAATTGACTAAAAATTTCATGTTTATCGTGGATTTGCACGATGTTTAAAAATTGAACAATTTATATTTTTGAAACAAAAAAAACACCTCTTTGAAAATTTAAGGATCTTTTAAGATCAGTACAAAGTATTATATTAGAAAAATTGAACCAAAAATAAAATATGGAACTTGGATTTTTACGATTTTTGGAAATTCTCCAAATTCATCATTTTTCAGATAATTTGTTTGGAATTTTTTTTTTTTCGTAGCCCCAAGTATACTCTTCAAAACGAATTGAGCACGATTTTTCGTAACTATAATAGTTTTCGAGATATTTGAAAAATAAACCATGAAAAGTACACAGCCTCGGTTTTTGCGAGATCGATTTTTTCGGGAAAAGATGATTCTCTTATTATTACAATGATCTCGTCATCTCGATATTCTCAATCCTCAATCACAATTTCTGTGTTACATATGCTTACCCACACAGCAATATGACGTCGGAAAGAACCCTCACATCACAAAAGTCAGAAATACTTCCTCGCGAACTCTTTTTTAAGACTACTTCTAGAGCAACACGTATGATATCTCGCAGACGTTAGTCCGAAGAAGTCTGAAATAAGACCTACTTAAGAAGAGTGTAAAAAGGTCAACATAACCTCAAAAATTTCTTGACGCATTTTTATCGGAGATGGCTTGATGAAATGAAAAAAGATAATGTGGGGTCGCCTGCGTAATTAATGGTTACAGGTCATGGCCCCACTATATTCTTTTTTCATTCCATCAAGTCATCTCCGAGAAAAATGTGTTAAACGTTTTAGCTCTATCTCTCTCGCACTCACGAGAGCGGAAAGGCGGGGGAGGGGGTTGAACCTCCCCTTAAGAGATCTTCGGAATGAATATTAAAAAGTTATTAGAAATCGCATATTCAGATAGACTACGTGATAATATTTGTTCGGATACATATCGGAACCGTTTAAATTCTTGGATTTCACCAGTGACATATCATATAAGTAAATAGAATTCATAAGTAGTCGGTAGCGTAATAGGTAGCGTGATAGGTTCTCAAGTAGGATAGATAGGCAGGTCGCAGGTTCGAATTCCCGTGGAGGCAGATGAAATTGAAATGATGAAATCGAGTTTTTTTCTAATTTTTTTATTAATACAGTCGGTCCAGTAACTATGTAAATAAATGAAAATACGTATTAAAAAATTTTGCAAACGATAGAAATAAGAAAAAAAATAATTTTTGATAATTTTAAAGGAACCCTGAAAAAGTTATCTTGACGATGTCTTGTGAAGAAATCTCGAAATAGTAGTCTTTACGATATCTTTTTTGAGAAGTCTGAAAAAGTTACCTTCAAGACAACTTTTCACAGATATCAAAATCATCCCTCAAAGTGACGCATAAGACTACTTTCGGAACTCATTAAGATGTCTTTCGGAAAATGTATTCGGATGTCCAAATCTTACATAAGAAATCTACAGCGATTCTTTCAGACGTCATATTGCTTTTCAGGGTTCCTTTAAAATTATCAAAAATTAATTTTTTTCTTATTTCTATCGTTTGCAAAATTTTTTAATACGTATTTTTATTTATTTACATAGTTACTAGACCAACTGTATTAAAAAAAAATTAGAAAAAAACTCGATTTCATCCTTTCAATTTCATCTGCCTCCACGGGGATTCGAACCTGCGACCTGCCTATCTATCCTACTTGAGAACCTATCACGCTACCTATTACGCTACCGACTACTTATGAAATCTATTTACTTATATGATATGTCAGTGGTGAAATCCAAGAATTTAAACGGTTCCGATATGTATCCGAACAAATATTATCACGTAGTCTATCTGAATATGCGATTTCTAATAACTTTTTAATATTCATTCCGAAGATCTCTTAAGGGGCCCTAGTGGATGCAGTCACCACTGAATCACGGTGATTTTTTACGGTGACAAAGTGCCCACAAAATCACCGAGATCTTGGTGATTTTAAGGTGATTCCACGGTGATTCTCACGGTGATTGTCACCGTCACAAAATCACCGTGACAATCACCGTGGAATCACGTTGGAATCACCTTAAAATCACCAAGATCTCGGTGATTTTGTGGGCACTTTGTCACCGTAAAAATCACCGTGATTCATTGGTTTTTCAGGGTGAAAACATCGTCACCCAATCCGCTAGGGGAGGTTCAACCCCCTCCCCCGCCTTTCCGCTCTCGTGAGTGCCAGAGAGATAGAACTAAAACGTTTAACACATTTTGATGGAATAAACTTGACTTGATGGAATAAGAAAAGAATATAGTGGGGCCATGACCTGTACACATTAATTACGCAGGCGACCCCACATTATCTTTTTTCATTTCATCAAGCCATCTCCGATAAAAATGCGTCAAGAAATTTTTGAGGTTATGTTGACCTTTTTACACTCTTCTTAAGTAGGTCTTATTTCAGACTTCTTCGGACTAACGTCTGCGAGATATCATACGTGTTGCTCTAGAAGTAGTCTTAAAAAAGAGTTCGCGAGGAAGTATTTCTGGCTTTTTATTGGATGTCTTTTACGGAATATCTTGAAGATATCTTCTAAGGATATCTGACAGTTGATTTCATTCTGAAGATCTCTTAAGTTATTCTTATTTCAGACTTCTTCAGACTAACGTCTGCGAGATATCATACGTGTTGCTCTAGAAGTAGTCTTAAAAAAGAGTTCGCGAGGAAGTATTTCTGACTTTTGTGCTGTGTGGGTATGTATTAGACTGATTAAAAAAACGACTATTTTTTGTTTTTCGAAGAAACGCATTAAATACTTTCAAAAAGATGAAAAAAGATGCCTGTTAAAATCAGAGCTCTTAATAAAAAGATTTAGAGGTCCCTCTTCGCATATTTTTATTTTCCATTTAAATAACACGGTAAAGAAAAATTTCAAACTTTGACATTTTATATCTCAGCTTCAGGCCAATGCACCAAAATGAACGACACATATTTTTGTAGAGAATTAAACGCTCGACAAAAAAGATCTCCTATGATTTTTCGATAAACTCACTCCTTCAAAAGTTATTCACGTTCTAATATATATGTATATTAGACTGTGAATATATGGGTGAACTTATGTTGGTTATTTCTTTAAAAATTAGGTAATTTATGTTAATGCTATTTAAACTTTTGTTTCAGGAAAGATTTTACGATATTTAGTAATGAGTTTCAACATTTTGCCGGAAACTAAAAAAAAAGTTAAACTTACTCTAAATTTAAATTTACCCTTGAATAACTTTTGAAGGACTGAGTTCATCGAAAAATCATAGGAGATCTTTTTTGTCGAGCGTTCAATGCCATACAAGAATATGTGTCCTTCATTTTGGTGCATTGACTTGAAGCTGAGATATAAAATGTCAAAGTTTGAAATTTTTTTCCCCATGTTATTTAAATGGGAAATAAAAATATGCGATGAGGGACCTCTAAATATTTTTATTACGAGGTCTAATTTTAACAGGCATCTTTTTTCACCTTCCCGAAAGTATTTAATGCGTTTCGTCGGAAAACAAAAAATAGTCGCTTTTTTGAATCAGTCTATAACATGTATATTAGGGTGGTCCTTATTTAGGTTATGTTGTTTTTTCTTTTGACGATAGTGCTAAATCGGTTTTAAATAAATAAATAAAAATGCATACCAAATTTCAGCTCAATATCTCAATTTTAACCTGGCCCCCACGGCAGTCGAAGTTTTAAAGGGGAAATATGTGTATTTTATACGGTCAATGATTTTAACATTTTTTCAACTTAGTTAATATTAATTTAAAAATTTGAAACTTGGCACATATATTGCTCATAGTATAAGGTATATTTGTAGTATTTTATCAGATTTTTCATTCTCGATTTTCGACATAGCCTCCCGCGAAAAAGTTTGGACACATTTGTCGAATTTTGCACCACACTAAAAGTTTGATTGCGGAGTCAATAATGAAGATAGCTATATTTTCCAAGCGGCGTTTGAAAGAGTACATATTACCTTCATTTTGCTTTTTTAGAAATTTCTCTACGATTTTTTTTGAGCCCGGTACGCACTTTTGAACATGGTCATTGGCCCGGTACGCACTTTTGAACATGGCCATTTGCCATGTTCAAAAGTGCGTACCGGGCTCAAAAAAAATCGTAGAGAAATTTCGGAAAAAAACAAAATGAAGGTTAATATGTCCTCTTTCAAACGTCGCTTGAAAAATGTAGCTATCTTCATTATTGACTTCGCAATCAAACTTTTAGCGTGGTGCGAAATTCGACAAATGTGTCCAAACTTTTTAGCGGGAGGGTATGTCGAAAATCGAAGATGAAAAATCTGATAAAATACTACAAATTTACCTTATACTATGAGCAATATATGTGCCAAGTTTCAAATTTTTAAATCAATATTAACTAAGTTGAAAAAATGTTAAAATCATTGACCGTATAAAATACACGTATTTCCCCTTTAAAACTTTGACTGCCGTGGGGGCCAGGTTAAAATTGAGGTATCGAGCTGAAATTTGGTATGAGTTTCTATTTAATTATTTAAAACCGATTCAGCACTATCGTCAAAAGAAAAAACACATAACCTAAATAAGGACTACCCTAATGTGTATATATGTATATATATATATATATAACTGAAAACGTGGAGTAAATTAGAATTATCATAATTAAATTGTATATTAGATTAATATTACTATTCATTTTTATTTCACTGTTATTTACATTTTATTATCAACTACACCCCTAGCGGATTGGGTGACGATGTTTTCACCCTGAAAAACCACTGAATCACGGTGATTTTTACGGTGACAAAGTGCCCACAAAATCACCGAGATCTTGGTGATTTTAAGGTGATTCCAACGTGATTCCACGGTGATTGTCACGGTGATTTTGTGACGGTGACAATCACCGTGAGAATCACCGTGGAATCACCTTAAAATCACCAAGATCTCGGTGATTTTGTGGGCACTTTGTCACCGTAAAAAATCACCGTGATTCAGTGGTGACTGCATCCAGTGCAGCCAGATCGGGTGTAAAATCGACCCCCACTCTGCGGCTTTTCACGGTGCCACACAATGATGGCCGCCCGTGTCTGTGAGCGAACGACGTTCGTGTCGCTTCGGGAGAGCCGAGCGCGGCCGAAGCGTCGACCCCTCGCGCGCTGTTGTTCTCCCACAGTAGGAGAAAAGCCCAAAAACCTGGCCAAAACCCCAAAAAATAAATTTTCGAAATAGGGTCAGTTGAGTAGTCATTCAGGTAGAGGACTAGTAACTGCATTCTATTGTAGAAGGGAAAGCCCTTTAAGTGTATACCTGCGCCGCAGCGTCAGTTGGCAGTTAGTGTTCGTGAAGAGTGTACGTGTCACGCGCTGAACAGACGAAAATAACGCTGACTTCAAAAACCCATAACTTTAAAGTGACGGGTTTAATTTCAATTCTGCAACATGGATACGACTGGTATGTAGAACATATTTTTACATCGGTTGAATCTAAACTTTATGTATAAATGATTGAAATGTAGTATAGCCTTCGGCATAAATAAAATTGAATAATTTTGAAAACTTATATTTTCAACGGTCCGAAAAGTTATATATTTTGTCACATTTTGCAAAGCTCCTAGTCTCGGCCTTTAGTTTAATGTATAAGTTTTCGAAATTTACAAGAGTTACCTGCGGAAAACGTGCGTCTTGTCCGTTATGATTTTTTTCGCATCGTGCGGTAGCCGAGCGTGCACGCGGCACTATTGAGCAGCCTCTGCGCCTCTACCTGAGAATGGGTGAAGTAGCATCATAACGGACAAGACGGCTGTTATACGCTTGAAATAAATTATTTTAATATATGTGTATGTATATATATATATATATATATATATATATACGTATAGATAATCTATATATAATGCTATATATTCATAAATAATGCTATTTTACAATAAAAATTATTGTATTATTAATTTTTAAATAAAAATTATACCACATACAAGCCCCTCTCTATAAAATGTTATCACATCGCTTACACACGGGTTTGTATATCTATAAGCGTTTCCACAAAACTGTTGAAGAATTTTTCTGATGATAAATATCCGGCATAATTCGCCCAATGTTATATCTCAGCATCGCGTGGGCGGAACAAAAAATCATGGTATCAATGGAAAGCTAATTTTGTTTTTACGCAAACTATATTCGGAAATGTTGAAAAAGTTGTTTTGTTTTTTAGTAATATCGAATTGAAGTGTAAAAGCGGCATGGATTGAGGCATATTCGCGTATATAAGAGTGCGCGGCGTCTCGACTGAGATTCTCTCAGTTTTTTTAATACTTGGCTCCGAGTCACTGCCGCGACTCTTGATTTATCGAGTTTTATTGAAAAACACAATAACACAATACAATATACATGGCGTTAAAAAAAAATTTCCTTCTCCCATATAGGCTCAAAAATTTTTTTAGGTATAAGAAAATGCGTGTGAAAATATGGGCTCTTAATATCAATGTTAACATCGTACTCATCGCATTTTTCGATTTTCCATAAGAACATCATGGAAAAAATTATTTTTACGTCTTCTGATTTTTATGACTAACAAACAATTCGTCATAAGAGAAATCTACAGACAGAATTGGTAGAGAATTGAACGCTCTACGAAAAAGGTTCTGAGTTACTTTTTGATAAGTCCACTTGTTCAAAAGTTATTCAATGGCAAAATTTAGATTTTCGTAAATTTGGCCGATTTTTTGTTATTACACCGGAACTATTAGTTGTATCGACAAAATGTGCATAAACTTTGGTGTGAAACATAAATCAAGCTTTCGAGTCATTGTAACTAATAGTTCTCACTATAGAAATAAAAAAAATGGAACGCTTTAAGAAAATTGTGCAGCAGAAGTTTGCTTAAAAATTTCATTTTTATATTAAGAAAATGACATTTATTGTAGTGTAACAGAAAATTATTCGATTTTATTTTTAAATAAAATTTAAAAGAAAATTATAAGCTACATTCTACTGCACAACATTCTAAAGGCGTTCTATTTTTTATTATTATTATAGTGAGAACTATTCTTAAACATTTCTCGAAAGTTTAATTTGTATTTTACATAAAATTGTATTCACATTTTGTCGATAAAACTAATCGTTCCGTTATAAAATACGCCAAATCTTCGAAAAATTGAACTATGACATTGAATAACTTTTAAACGAGTGGACTTATCAAAAAGTAACTCAGAAACTTTTTTGTAGAGCGTTCAATTCTGTACAAAGATATGTCTGTAGATTTCTCTTATGATGAATCGTTTGTTAGTTATAAAAATCAGATGACGTAAAAATAATTTTTCCCATGTTATTCTTATTCTGAAACGGCTCACGCAATCTTCATTCAGATTTTTTTATAGAATGTCAACAAATATAGCTTTAAATTAAAGTTAGATTGTGGTTTAGCTTAAAGTTTAAGTTAGATTTCGGTTTCACCTAAAATTTGAGTTAAACTTTGGTTTAGCCTAAAATTTGACTTAAATTTTGGTTTTGCCTGAAATTTAAGTTAGATTTTGGTTTAGCCTAAAATTTAAGTTAGATTTTGGTTTAGCTTAAAATTTAGGTTAGATTTTTGTTTAGCCTAAAATTCAAGTTAAATTTTGGTTTAGCCTAAAATTTAAGCTAAATTTTGGTTTAGCCTAAAATTTAAGTTAAATTTTGGATTAGCCTAAAATTTAAGTTAGATTTTGGTTTAGCCTAAAATTTAAGGTAAATTTTGGTTTAGCCTAAAATTCAAGTTAGATTTTGGCTTAGCCTAAAATTTAAGTTCGATTTTCATTTAGCCTAAAATTGAAGTTAAATTTTGGTTCAGCTTCAAATTAAAGTTAGATTTTGATTTATTAGCTATACACTAAAACTCGGATTTAGTTCCAGGCTCGGGGGAGTTAGAACTAAACGAAAGTGATATATATAAGACGAAACTTGAGCGCTGGTAAACATAGTGCTGTAACAATTTGAGGGACGGGCCCCAAAATGGAAATGGAAATGTTTTGTCTCGACGTGCGGAAGCGTAAACCCGAGAGATGGAAATGTTTTGTCTCGGCTGGTCTTGGCGTGCGGAAGCCTAGTCCCCCCATAGCCCATATAATACCACACTCGGTGTGTCCGCCGGCACACTGGTTTCTCTCTCACTCTCTCGCTTGGTCGTCTTCGTATACACTTGAGTATACATATCAACAAAGGATAGCCCGCTGCGGTCTTTCGCCGTTTGTTGACATGTATACTCAAGTGTATACGCGGCTTAATATAGCATTTACTATACCTTATTACCGAAGGTACCGGAGTTGATGGGCACGGCTCTGCATGGCTCGGAGCGCGAGGTGGTAGATCGCATTATCAGATAAATCTGGAACTAAATCCGGTGGAACTAAATCCGAGTTTTAGTGTATATAATGCAACCATAAACGTTTTATTCAGGTATAATGCAAATTTTGCAGGTTTTTTGTGAATTACTCGGCACTCGCTATAGCGTCTAACTTTGATCGGCGCTAGCTCAGCCAATTTTTGTCGTATAACAATGACTTTTTTTTAGTTTTGTAGGGAATTTCCTAATCTTTAAGATCAATAATAACTACTCTGGTTGTACCATTGATCCTGAACGACTTGTTCGAAAAAAACGGAAATTTTGCATGTTTCTTTAGAAATTACTATAACTTCCGGTCGGGTTTATGTTATTGGGTTATGTTACTATAACTCGGGTTTATGTTATTGAGGTCACAATAAAGTAGATAAAACGATCTCCCGCTTTGTCGGAGTTATTGTAGAAAATAGCCCTTTTTTAGTCTAGAATGACTGGACTACAAGGAACTTTATTGTAGTGTATCATATTTCCTATGAGAACCTACTTGGAAAATATCGCGACATCAAAATTCGCGGAATGGTAACACTGATAATGAAAATGTTTGTTTTTTCAACGTTAATCAAATGGAAAACCTTCAATTTTGATTCACGACTTCTAAATATTTGTTGACACGCGAAACCCCCCCTTTCACGAAACTTCGTTTTTGGGCACCAACTAAAGGTTTTCGGGCACGATGGGACAAAAAAAAAGTTGTCCTGAAACGAATCACCTTAGTATACCTACGCTACTTTTTTCACACTCAACATTTTTTCTTGAACTATAGTTTTTGAGTTACGTTGCATCTTTCAAATTTTGTTTTTTTAGCCAAAAGTGTAATAACTTTGCAAGAAAAAATCGTATGAAAATTGTCATCAAACGAAAATGGAGCGGTCTGCTAACCCTTTTAAATATGCCGTAGATAAAAAAGACAAAAAAAATGTCCTTAAGATGTGCGCTCAATTTGCGATGACCGAAAAGAGGCATTTTTAAGCAACAGTTTGCTTAAAAATGTATCTTTCTATTAAGAAATTCATGGTAGTATATATCAGTAAATTTTTATTCGTTTTTATTTTCAAATTTAAAAAAAAACAAAAAAAAACTAAATTTTGAAGGTAATTTCTGCTGCACAATTTTCTTAAAGCGTTCTATTTTTTTTATTATGTTAGTAAGAACTATTGGTTAACATTTGTCGAAAGTTTAATTTATGTTTCACATCAAATTTCATCCACATTTTGTCGATAAAACTAACTAGTTCCGGTGTAATATGCAAAAATCAGCAAAATTTACTAAAAATTGAACTTAAACATTGAATAACATTTGAAAGAGTGGACTTCTCAAAAAGTTACTCAGAACCTTTTTTGTAGAGCGTTTAATTCTGAAAAAAAAATATCTCTAGATTTCTCACATGATGGATGGTTTGCTAGTTATAAAAATCAGAAAGCTTGAAATAATTTTTCCCACGTCATTCTTATGTAAAATCGAAAAGTGCGATAAGGACGATGTTAATATTAATATTAAGAGCTCATATTTTCACAGGCCTTTTCTATTATATCTAAATGAAACTTTTGAGCCTGTTTGGGAGAAGAAACAAACAAAATATTTTTTTTAAACGCCCTAATATATATATATATATATATATATATATTACTCATACCGGACGGCAAAAAATTTCCTCTCCACGTGTATTTTTTCTCTTCGCCTTGCGTCATTCTTATGACGCAAAGAGACATCGACGTTGGAGGATTTCGCAGGCGATTCATACTCGTCGTGATGTTTCCAGCAAGGACTCGCGGCGTTTTTACGATCAACCTTATTTTACGTTATTATTCGTGGAACTTTGGACTTCAAATAAAGCGTAACATGGCTAAATTGGTAGAGTGGTAAATACTCAACTTTAATAATGTTATCCACACCTCGCTTTTTAATACTTTCCAATATTGAATAGAAATAATACGCCCACTGCTAGAAAAATAAAAAAAGAAATTCACAATTTCGTAAAATCTGAGTTTCACAATATGTCGTATAAAATTTGTTCGGATCCTGATGAAAGATTGAAAAATATTGTTTTCATTAACTGCAGCATCCTAATAAAAATGTTGACTCGTATATTTACGTCAGCCACAGGTGGCAAAAAATCCTTGGCGTCATTTCCATCGATAATAAATATTTGCAAAAAGTCTCCACGCGAAATTCGAGGAAATGATCAGAAGAGATATCACAGTGAAGCGGTAGCGTTTATTTAATTTTTTATCCAAATATTTTTATTGAAGAAAACAATAAAGACGATGAGGTTTTTCATCGGCACGTTTTTTTTAACTTCGATGAAACTTTATGATGGGTACTGGATTGAAATCGATGGAATATAAAGATAATTCTCCACGAATTCTCGCGAAAAACCTCTTGCATCATGAAAATTAGGCTGGTTAAATTGCGGGAACCCCCGATTGATTGGATCGGGAAAGAAAATATATAAGAATGTAATCGCGAGTCTTCATTCTTAAATATGGGAATTCGTGAAACACACCGTAAATTTTAGCAATATGCAAATATTTGCTTACGATAAATTTTGCACATCACTCAATTTTTGTATGAGACGAGTACCGGTAATTTATGCATGTATATAAGACTTATCAATGCAATGCTTCTCACTGATCGGCCTTCAAATCTCGGTTCACGCGTCTCGCGTCGCAGAAAAGCCGATCGTTTGCAGTGACGCGGCGTCCGGCATCGAGTGTGGACGTACAAACGCCCGAGATTTTTGAAGTATTCAAAAATTACTTTTTTCATAAAATTAAAAAAAAAAATCACGTCAGATGATTATCGAGTTGGCAGAAAATCACATATCTTCAGCTATTAAATAATTATTTATGATATTTGAAATAACATAATCCTCGCGTAATTCGAACTCTTTGTCGAACAGTTAAAAAAGAATACGTTTTCAAAAAATTTCCCAACGTGCGCTATTCGGTGGTGAATTTAGGGTCGAGGTGTTTAATGTGAAGATCCTCTTTTTCCCGTTACTATGGTTTTCATCCGTAGATTTGGATAACGGTATGTAATCCCAATTTGCCTAAAGTTCTGTGACCTTATTTTTTTCGTGCGGTCTACATCTCAATCTTGTTTAACGAATTTCACATGGTCATCGTACCGAGGAGATTTTTTTTTCAAATTATTTTTTTAAGGGGGAACATACACCTGGCAGGGTCCAAAAAATCGACTTTTCAATTTTTACATTTTCTTTAAGAACGTCTGGTGAAAATTTCAAATAAAATTTTTCTCAAAACAACGTTTTTCAAACTGGTATCCAAAATATCTCGAAAACCACTGAACCGATTAACTTCAAATTTTTTATGGTCATTGTATACATGTAATTATCTAGACTTTGTCATAGGAATTTTTTTTCCGATTTTTAGTTTTTTTGGGTCAAAATACGAACGAATTTTTTCTTAAAAATAGCTATGTTGAGTTCAAGCGTCCGCCATTTTGTCAAAAATGATATTTTTTAAATTGGCTATGACAAAGATAAGATAATAGTATCTATTTTAGTATCCTGTTTTGGTTTTTTTTTTACATGAGTTTTGACGAAACGCCACTGATCGTGAGTACCGCTATGGCAGATTTTTTTACGGCACTCCGTAGACGATTTATTTGCAACATTAGTATATAAAAAAAAATTGACAATATTCTTCACAGTGTATATTTTTAACGAGGAAATCCCTATTCTGATCATTACAATAGTTTCCCTGGAAAATTACATTTTTTCCGTTTCCAGGTGCATATTCCTCCTTAACGTGAGAGTTTAATAATACTCAAGTTCTATTATTAATATTGAGAAAATTGTTATTTAAGAAAATTAATTACTCCATACTTGATGATAAAAGTGTTTACACGTAATTTTTATTTTTTATCCTTACCATTTTATCAATTATTGTACAGTTGATGGTGGCATTTTTTTACTGATTGACAAATGAGCCGTACCCTAGTGGATGAAGTCACCACTGAATCACGGTGATTTTTTACGGTGACAAAGTGCCCACAAAATCACCGAGATCTTGGTGATTTTAAGGTGATTCCACGGTGATTCTCACGGTGATTGTCACCGTCGTAAAATCACCGTGACAATCACCGTGGAATCATGTTGGAATCACCTTAAAATCACCAAGATCTCGGTGATTTTGTGGGCACTTTGTCACCGTAAAAAATCACCGTGATTCAGTGGTTTTTCAGGGTGAAAACATCGTCACCCAATCCGCTAGGGTATCTTATGCGAAATCACCGCGGCTCCCAATCTAATGAGCAGTAAGTCCACGTGGGAACAAAAATGTTTGCGCAATACATAAGATAAAAAATTTTCCTCCCATTGTTATGGTATCCCTGGCGAAATCGCGATACATGCATCTTATTTTCTCGTCCATGATAATGCATACAAAAAGAAGCAAAACAAAAGGCCATGTCGATCTTGAAAGTTCACCGGCATATATACATACCAGAACTTAGAATTAATGTTTTATTTTTACAGCTGTTTGCATAAACCACCACGTCAGTTACGTGTCGATCTATATAATCACGCGTTTGAAAATACAACATAAATACACACATTATAGTTTATTGATAATAATTTACCTATGATAGACGTCCAAAAGTGCCATCGAAAAAATTAAATTTAAACGTGGATAATTGATATTTCAGCAATTCTTGCTGCCAGCATGTCCAGAGTTGATACTGTTTCTGCTTATTAATTAATGGTTTTCATATTTTTTATCATGGTTCATCAAGCCTCTCCCTTGTCAAGTTGGTTTAGAAATTTTGGTTGAGGAAGGGCTTCATAACGCAAACTCAACGAACGATGAAAAAAATTTGGAAACTATGGTGCAAATTTTTAATTTGCACGAATTTTTGATAATTTTTTGATAACTACGAAATTTTATAAAATCTGGATTCCTAGGTAATCTGTTCTTTATTCAATTATCATTGTTATCTAGTAAATTGTGAAAAAAGTTTTCAGCTGGACAGTTATATAATTATTATAGGTTGAGTGTTTCCACAGTTTGAAAGGTTCATAAAATTCGAACTCCTTGAGTGATGGTTTTCTCATTGAAAACCAATCAACCTTATCACTTATGTCATCTATGTGTACGGAATTTAAGTTTGATAGCAGCAAAGTTACAAAGGTTCAGGCCGATACAAGCATTTTTTTGAAAGAATTCGAAATTACGTCAAATTGAAATTTGTTCAGTAATTTCAACGAAAATTAGACTGATTCAATAAAAATGAAAGAATAAGATGTGATTAAAATTTAGGTTACATTTCTCAAGGTGTCCTCACAATACATTTATCTAAATTTCGATTAAAAATTGACACACAAACACAAATAACTGAAAATTGTATCTACATATGATTTTTCAAAGTTTTGGAATATTTCAAACATTCTGGCATAGCATTTTTTTGTCATGAAGATTAAGCTTTCATTATGAAGAAGCAAAAATAAATTTGAAAAATAGGAACAATGCGTCGAGCTGCAATTTACACATATGAAAAATCGTTTAATATTGGGATCTCCATGTAGAATGACAGCAAGAATGATGGTCTAAGATTGTAAACATATGATTTTAATTTACTGCAAACATGTATACAATTTTATACGTGCCTTGCAAGCATTACTAACGATAAGTCTTCATACATGACCCGTTGACAGTGAAGCTTCGTTACGATGAAACCCTGCAAAAATTTCTGCCAAATGGACAGATTTCGTACACGTAAAATCGTTCCGAAAAGATGCACACATTCCTACTAACGAGTAAAATTTTTTAATTCTGCACCGACCATTTCATAACGTTAAAATTTTTATTATTGCGAATTCAGGAGGATGATACCTTATGCCTGCATTTGTCCATCGATCATTTCTAAATTCATTTTAAAAAAACGTTTGTCTAGTCTATTCCATATTGACGATATTCGTTTCCCTCTTTCACCTTCAAGGAAGATACTCAAACATTTTTAAATTGTTCTATGAAATTCTCATATCAGAAGCTAAAATAAAAATCTCATTAATATCTGAAAAAGAATTTATATATGGAGCAAATATTCCGAAAACAAGATTTTTTACTCAATATCTAAAAAAAAATATTGCAAGCTGTCCGTTGGAATTTTCATGACAATTTTTCTCGTCAGAGTATACGAAAAAATCAAACATTTAAAAAATTCTCATTTACCTGAACTCCCAGCTCTTATTCACGGACAAAGAATATTGTTAACTATGACGATGGTGATGGACGATAATGATGATAAAGATGCTGGATGATTTTTGTACAGCGTTTTTTCGCAATCAACGTCGTCGTACTCTGGAGAAACACGTCGAGTTCGATTCGTCACGTTTGAAAATCTGTAAAATAGCTTTTTAATTGGCTGACGTGAGTGATGTTCAATGAAACCTTCTGTGTGCACGCTTGTGACGCTACACGTATTTTGCAAGCCTGAAAATCAACAAGTGAATTTTACGGTAGCCTTGTATTATGTATTCGAAAGCAAGGCCTTGTCTAAGATAACACGATTTAACGTTTTGTTTTTTTTTTCTTCTTATTTACTCACGGACTCACGGTAGAACTCCGATGACGATCTATTTTAACACGCCATGTCACCGATATCTGAATGACATATCGTTAAAAGTTCATCGGCTGGACGTTCGACGTGTTTATGTTACACCGGTGTTATACGGAAATATTCGCTTTCGGGTATTTTATGAGCGCGATAAGAATTTCGCAATACTGAGCACGTAAGAAATGAATTTTCAATACCTGGTAAATATTATACGAGAGGAACAAATTATCAACGATGATACGATGATTTCTTCAATGAGGAAAAAAGAAATCTTACTGTGGAATTGCTAATAAACCGTCGTAAAATTTTCCGCAATCCGCCGAAAATCCAATTTATTTGTCATTTTTTCAGGAGTAACGCTAAAAAATTTATGTTTCGGAGAATTTTCAGTGCGGAAATCTATGAATTTTTCAAGATAAATCTTTTCGCAATGAGGAGAACATATTTGCGAGTATCTTTAATAGATTTTGTTAAAAATATTCTCAATATAGATATAGAATATAGAAATATAGAAATAGATATAGATTCATTCGTATAGAGCATTTTTTAAATTGGAAAAAAAAATTGTACTTAAGGAAATATTTTTTTATATTTTGAAATATAATAATAAAAATATAATCACGATTTTCTTAAAAATTGTCATAATGTTCCAGAACATCGATTTAGAAAGTTTATAACGAAATGAGTAATAGTGAACACTTTAAAAATGTTCAGCAATTAAATATATATGTGGAATATAAAACGTAAATGAAAAACTCATCAGTTTATGACGCCCGGCCGTCTAATAACACTAAGTGGCAAATTTCAAAAGAAGTGTAAAGAACGCTTTATGTTTCATTAAAAAAAAGCATAGTCATCATTATGCACACTCTCAACTCCACACTATCCAATTGACCACAAGCCAATCACTGATTGAGTTTACGTGTCTTTACATCCAGAAATGCTCAGTGATTGGCCGTGATCAGTTGGATAGTATCTAGTTGAGTGTATGCTCATCATTAGATGGGGAAAAAAGAAGAAATTCGACGTCAAAAATTGTATCTTTTCGTCAAATTAAAAAAGAGTACGAGTGTTCACCAGAACATAAGACATCGAAAAAAATCGGAGAACTTGGCACCCTTGAAATTGTACTGCCTTAGGCTATAGCGTAGACCAGCCTAGGCAGCAGAGATCGGCAGTAATAATATTTTCAAGCGCATTTTCGGTAAATATTATCAATTTTTTGAAAATTGATAATTTAAAAATCCGATTTTTCAATTACCCGAAAATGCTTAATGGAAAAAAAAATTCAATTATCCAAATAATCGATAATTGGTCGAAAAATAATATCCGTTATTCGCCAATGATTAATGGGAAAAAATGAATTCCCAATTACCTCAGTAATCGGTAATTGGTCAAAAAATAATATCAAGTAATCAGAAAATGTGTAATTGATTTGAAAATATTACCAATTATCCGAATAATCGGCAATTGGTAAAATGAAAATATTCAATTAATCAGAAAATGGGTAATTGGTTGGGAAAACTTCTCAATTATCTGAATAATCGGTAATTGGTCGGAAAATAATATGAATTTTCAGAAAAATTATTTATTAGTTTGAAAATATTCTCAATTACCCGAATAATCGTCAATTGATCGAAAAATACTGTCGATTTTTCTGAAAAGTGAATAATTGGTTTGAAAATATTCTCAATTATCCGAATAATCGTCAATTGATCGAAAGATAATGTCGATTTTTCAGAAAAATGGGTAATTGGTTTGAAAATATTCTCAATTACCCGGATAATCGTCAATTGGTCAAAAAATAATGTCGATTTTTCAGAAAAATGGTTAATTGGTCTGAAAATATTCTGAATTACCCGAGTAATCGTCAATTGGTCGAAAATAATGAAACACCAAGTAATTAACTTCTCGCTTTCTGATATGTCCAGGTTGACCGCTGCGGATTTTTCGGAGTCCAGGTTGACAGCTTCGTAGATGTCGGCGTCCAGGTCGACCGCTACGTAGTTTTCTGTGTCCAGGTCGACAGCTTCGTAGTTGTCGGTGTCCAGGTCGACCGCTGCGTAGTTTTCGATGTCCAGGTCGACCGCTGCGTAGTTGTCGGCGTACAGGTCGACCGCTACGCAGTTTTCGGTGTCCAGGTCGACAGCTTCGTAGTTGTCGGTGACCAGGTCGACCTCTGCGTAGTTTTCGGTGTCCAGGTCGACAGCTTCGTGATTTTCTGTGTCCAGGTCGACAGCTTCGTAGTTGTCGGTGTCCAGGTCGACCGCTGCGTAGTTTTCGGTGTCCAGGTCGACCGCTGCGTAGTTGTCGGCGTCCAGGTCGACCGCTACGTAGTTTTCGGTGTCCAGGTCGAGAGCTTCGTAGTTGTCGGTGTCCAGGTCGACAGCTTCGTAGTTGTTGGTGTCCAGGTCGACCGCTGCGTAGTTTTCGGTGTTCAGGTCGACCGCTGCGTAGTTTTTGGTGTCCATGTCGACAGCTTGGTAGTTGTCGGTGTCCAGGTCGACCGCTACGTAATTTTCGGGGTCCAGGTCGACCGCTGCGTAGTTGTCGGCGTCCAGGTCGACCGCTACGTAGTTTTCGGCGTCCAGGTCGACCGCTACGTGGTTTTTGGTGTCCAGGTCGACAGCTTCGCAGTTGTCGGTGCCCAGGTCGACCGCCGCGTAGTTTTTGGTGTCCAGGTCGACCGCTGCGTAGTTGTCGCTGTCCAGGTCAACCGCTACGTAGTTTTCGGTGTCTAGGTCGACAGCTTCGTAGTTGTCGGTGTCCAGGTTGACTGCTGCATATTTTGCGGTGTCCAGGCGACCGCTGCGTAGTTCTCGGCGTCCAGGTCGACCACTACGTAGTTTTCGGTTTCCAGGTCGACAGCTTCGTAGTTGTCGGTGTCCAGGTCAACCGCCGCGTAGTTTTTGGTGTCCAGGTCGACAGCTTCAATAGTTGTTGGAATCTAGGTTGACACCTTCATAGTGATTGGTTCCCAGGTCGACCGTTCCGTAGTGTAAGATGTCCAGGTAGACCGCTCCGTAGTTTTCAGTACTTGAGGCTTATATTTAGGTTTTGTTTTCAGTTTACTCAAAGAAAATATATTTATCGATAGATAAATCATTCCAGCTTGTGTTCAATGTAGCAAAATACAATTATTCACTTATCGAATGACTAAATTATCAATTTGTTGTCGTACATTTATTGAAAGAAAGAGGTAAGTACAAATTATTATTATAATTATTACGATTATCATTATCGTTGTTGTTGTTGTTATTGTTGTTTGGGTTATCGAGGTTTTCCCAAGAATTTTCCCATGAAATTTTTTTTTCACTATATCTGCTCTAGCGAAAATTTTTATTTGTTCGAAATTTCCGTACTTCGTGATAAAATAAAAATCTGAAGGAATTTAGCAATATTTGGCATGCTATAAGCAATAATTGTCAATAATAATATTGCCCGAATGTAATCAACAACTTGTTTGAACAATTGTTTGAGCAATTTATCAAACAATGATGAACAATGTTCAATAATTGGTATTGATCGTTAATGTTTATAGCACGCCAAATATTGCTGAATTTTTTCAGATTTTTGTTTCATCACGAAGTACGGCAATTTCAAACAGATGAAATTTTCTGGTAGAGCAGATATAGTAAAAAAAATTTCATGAGAAAATTCTTGGGGAAACGTCGATAACCCAAACAACAACAACAACAACAACGATAATGATAATAATGATTATTATAGAAATAATAATTTGTACTCACGTCTTTCTTTCAATGGATTTACGACAACGAATTGATAGATTAGTTATTCGATAAGTAGATAATTGTATTTTGCTACATTAAACACAGGCTGAAATGATATATCTATCGATAAATATATTTTCTTCGAGTAAACTGGAAATCAAAACTAAATATAAGCCTTAAGCACTGAAAACTACGGAGCGGTCTACCTGAACATCTTACACTACGAAACGGTTGACCTGGGAACCAATCACTATGGAGGTGTCAACCGAGATTCCGACAACTACAAAGTCTGTCAACTAGTGTCAACCTGAACACCAAAAACTTCGCGGCGGTTGACCTGGGCACCTACAACTACGAAGCTGTTGACCTGAACACCGACAACTACGAAGCTGTCGACCTGGACACCGAAAACTACGTAGCGGTCGACCTGGACGCCGACACACAGTAGGAGAAAAGCCCAAAAACCTGGCCACAACCTCAAATGACCTTTGACGGGAATTAAAATTGGCTTACAGGGGTTTTCAAGGTCGCTGATTACGAATCTGAAAGCCAAATTATCGTAAACAAAATGGCCGATCCAATATGGCTGACATGAATGTTAAAAAGTTGCCAGATGTCGACAAAAATTGGTATTTACGGGTTTTCAAGGTCGCTGATTACGAATCCGCAAGCCAAATTATCGTAAAAAAAATGGCCGATCCAATATGGCCGTTATGAACGTTAAAAAGTTACCAGATGTTGACAAAAATTGGTATATACGGGTTTTCAAGGTCGCTGATTACCAATCCGATATCTATTGTTTATAACTTGCAACAAAGAGCTTACAGCAAATTGTTATAAACAAAATGGCCGAGTATCCTGCTAAATAGATAAATTAATATATATAAAAAAAATCATCATAATAAAATAAACGTGAACTTGGAAATTTTTTCTACCATAAATTCGATCAAGGAAGCGAATTTATCGGATAAATGCTCGCTGATTATCAGAAATACTTCTTTCCTTGTCAGCACCAATTCTTTGTAACCGGATCCTGTAATAAAGACATAAAATTGTAGAAAATTGGTGTTAAAGGAAAAGATAAAATTTTCAATTAATACAATAACTTGAACAATGTACATTATTTTACCAAATAAATGACCGCAATAATTGAAATAATTTTAAAAAAATTAGACAGAAAATATTGACATGGATTTGGTTAAAAGAAAGCTTTGCTTACTATATAATATATATATATTCAAATATTTTATTTGAATGTTATAACATTTCATTCATATTTAAGAAATTTTTATGTGGTTGATTTTAATATGTATATATATATATGCATACGTATATATCATAATTAAATCACAGAAAATTTATATATATATATTTATATATATATATACATGTATATATATATATATATATATATATACATACATATATATTGAAATAATTTATTTCAAGCGTATAACAGCCGTCTTGTCCGTTATGATGCTACTTCACCCATTCTCAGGTAGAGGCGCAGAGGCTGCTCAATAGTGCCGCGTGCACGCTCGGCTACCGCACGATGCGAAAAAAATCATAACGGACAAGACGCACGTTTTCCGCAGGTAACTCTTGTAAATTTCGAAAGCTTATACATTAAACTAAAGGCCGAGACTAGGAGCTTTGCAAAATGTGACAAAATATATAACTTTTCGGACCGTTGAAAATATAAGTTTTCAAAATTATTCAATTTTATTTATGCCGAAGGCTATACTACATTTCAATCATTTATACATAAAGTTTAGATTCAACCGATGTAAAAATATGTTCTACATACCTCCAGGAGTCGTATCCATGTTGCAGAATTGAAATTAAACCCGTCACTTTAAAGTTATGGGTTTTTGAAGTCAGCGTTATTTTCGTCTGTTCAGCGCGTGACACGTACACTCTTCACGAACACTAACTGCCAACTGACGCTGCGGCGCAGGTATACACTTAAAGGGCTTTCCCTTCCACAATAGAATGCAGTTACTAGTCCTCTACCTGAATGACTACTCAACTGACCCTATTTCGAAAATTTATTTTTTGGGGTTTTGGCCAGGTTTTTGGGCTTTTCTCCTACAGTGCAACAACTACACACCGATCGACATGGACACCGAAAACTCCGCGACAGTCGACCTGGACACCGAAAACTACATAGCGGTCAACCTAGACGCTGACAACTACGCAGCGGTCGACCTGGACACCGAAAACTACGCAGCAGTCGACCTGGACACCGACAACTACAAAGCTGTCAACCTGGACACTAAAAACTACGTAGCGGTCGACCTGGACGCCGACAACTACGCAGCGGTCGACCTGGACGCCGACAACTACGCAGCGGTCGACCTGGACACCGAAAACTACGCAGCGGTCGACCTGCACACCGACAACTACGAAGCTGTCGACCTGGACACCGAAAACTACGTAGCGGTCGACCTATACGCCGACAACTACGCAGCGGTCGACCGGGACACCAAAAACTTCGCGGCGATCGACCTGGACACCGACAACTACGAAGCTGTCGACCTCGACACCGAAAACTACGTAGCGGTCGACCTGGACGCCGACAACTACGCAGCGGTCAACCTAGACACCGCAAATCACGAAGCTGTCGACCTGGACACCGAAAACTACGCAGAGGTCGACCTGGACACCGACAACTACGAAGCTGTCGACCTGGACACCGATAACTACGTAGCGGTCGACCCGGCCGCCGACAACTACGCAGCGGTCAACCTTGACACCGAAAATTACGTAGCGGTCGACCTGGAAACCGACAACTACGAAGCTGTCGACCTGGACACCGAAAACTACGTAGCGGTCGACCTGAACACCGAAACTACGCAGCGGTCGACCTGGACGCCGACAACTACGCAGCGGTCGACCTTGACACTGAAATTTACGTAGCGGTCGACCTGGACAGCGACGACTACGAAGCTGTCGACCTGGACACCGAAAACTACGTAGCGGTCGACCTGGACGCTGACAACTACGCAGCGGTCGACCTGGACACCGAAAACTACAAGGCGGTCGACCTGGACACCGACAACTAAGAAACTGTCGACCTGGACACTGAAAACTATGTGGCGGTCGACCTGGACGCCGACAAATTCGCAGCGGTCGACCTGGACACTGCAAACTACGCAGCGGTCGACCTGGACACCGAAAACTATGTAGCGGTCGACCTGGACGCCGACAACCACGCAGCGGTCGACCTGGGAACCAAAAACTACGCGGCGGTCGACCTGGACACCGACAACTACGAAGCTGTCGACCTGGACACCGAAAACTACGTGGCGGTCGACCTGGACGCCGACAAATACGCAGCGGTCGACCTAAACACCGAAAATCACGAAGCTGTCGACTTGGACACCGAAAACTACGCAGCGGTCGACCTGGACACCAACAACTACGAAGCTGTCGACCTGGACACCGATAACTACGAAGCTGTCGACCTGGACACCGGAAACTACGTAGCGGTCGACCTGGACGCCGACAACTTTGCAGCGGTCGACCTGGACACCGAAAACTACGCAGCGGTCGACCTGGACACCGACAACTACGAAGCTGTTGACCTGGACACAGAAAACTACGTAGCTGTCGACCTGGACGCCGACAACTATGCAGCGGTCGACCTGGACACTGAAAACTACGTAGCGGTCGACCTGGACACCGACAACTACGAAGCTGTCGACCTGGACACCGATAACTACGAAGCTGTCGACCTGGACACCGGAAACCACGTTGTGGTCGACCTGGACGCCGACAACTACGCAGCGGTCGACCTGGACACCGAAAACTACGCAGCTGTCGACCTGGACACAGAAAATCACGAAGCTGTCGACCTGGACACCGAAAACTACGCAGAGGTCGACCTGGACACAGAAAATCACGAAGCTGTCGACCTAGACACAGTGCAGCCAGATTGCGCGCAGAATGGACCCCCACTCTGCGCCCTCTGCGCGCACAACACAAGCATGATGGCCCGTGTCTGTGAGCGAACGACGTTCGTGTCGCTTCGGGAGAGCCGAGCGCGGCCGAAGCGTCGACCCCTCGCGCGATGTTGTTCTCCCACCCCATGGCGTCAGATATACGAACACACGTAGAAGTCGCACGTCCGTGTGCGACTACAATGTAAGCCGAAGCCGAAGCTGCCGAGGGCCCGGGCTCCGCGGAAAAACGCGGTGAGACTCGAGGCGTGACGTCACCCGGGATCACGAGCGGGTTTTTTAAAATGTAAATGATTTTTTCCCTCGGTGCTCTCCGTTATCAATGAAAACGGAAAAATTTATCGGGGAACATTATAAATTATTTTTCAGTTCATACGTCGATTGAAATGTAATAATAATAAATAATAAAAACATTTTTCGTCAAGAAATTATTTACGACTTATTTACAAGCGATCCTAAATAAATAATTTAAAATGGAATTCAAATGTAAACCTCTTTATGAATTAAATTATTTCTTTGAAATAATTTAAATTTAAATTTGAATTTCAATATTTTTACGAAAAATATTCATTTGTGACAACAAATCAAACCAAACATTTAACAATATTTTATAAATTATTGTTATTCGATTTTTCAGCACTTGAATCCAGTGTCAGAAACACGCCAGCGACGAAAAATTATTAACACCCTATTATATAGTATTCGATTTTTTAAAATTTAATATAAACAGTAAATAGTACATGCAACATTTTTCATATTGCATATTGCACGTACATACCTCATGATTCAAACAATGTTGATGTACAAGAAAATAGCAAGTAATTGTAAGCGTCGAAAGAGCGGCGTGGATAGTGTGCTCGCTCACACTCTTGAGGGTGCGGGTTCGATCCCATCGCCTACAATTTTTTTTTTTAACATACCTTTTTCGATTTTTTTTTTTAAATATGGTGAACTGTTCATTTCCGGAACAACCACCATAGATGGAACATTTTTTTTTTAATTTAAATTTAAATTTCTCAACTCTTGATGAAAATAAATATTTTACTGTAGGTTAAAACGAAACAATACTATTCTAAAAATCTCAGGATCTTTTAAGATTAATAAAAGATATTATATTAAAAAAAATTAATGAAAAATGTAATGTTAATCGTGGATTTGCACGATTTGTAAAAATTCAGGAATTCATTTTTTTAAAAAATAAAAAAAACCTCTCGGGAAATTTCAGGATCTTTTAAGATCAGTGCAAGGTATTTTATTCAAAAAATTGAACCAAAAATTTAATGTCCAGCTAGGATTTTCTCGATTTTTGAAAATTTAAAATTCTCCTAATTCATCATTTTTCAAAATTTTTTTCCGGAATATTTTTTTGGTTCAATTTTTTGAATAAAATACCTTGCACTGATCTTAAAAGATCCTGAAATTTCCCGAGAGGTTCTTTTTATATTTTTAAAAAATGAATTCCTGAATTTTTACAAATCGTGCAAATCCACGATTAACATTACATTTTTCATTAATTTTTTTTAATATAATATCTTTTATTAATCTTAAAAGATCCTGAGATTTTTAGAATAGTATTGTTTCGTTTTAACCTACAGTAAAATATTTATTTTCATCAAGAGTTGAGAAATTTAAATTTAAATTAAAAAAAAAATGTTCCATCTATGGTGGTTGTTCCGGAAATGAACAGTTCACCATATTTAAAAAAAAAAATCGAAAAAGGTATGTTAAAAAAAAAATTGTAGGTGATGGGATCGAACCCGCACCCTCAAGAGTGTGAGCGAGCACACTATCCACGCCGCTCTTTCGACGTTTACAATTACTTGCTATTTTCCTGTACATCAAGATTGTTTGAATCATGAGGTATGTACGTGCAATATGCAATATGAAAAATGTTGCATGTACTATTTACTGTTTATATTAAATTTTAAAAAATCGAATACTATATAATAGGGTGTTAATAATTTTTCGTCGCTGGCGTGTTTCTGACACTGGATTCAAGTGCTGAAAAATCGAATAACAATAATTTATAAAATATTGTTAAATGTTTGGTTTGATTTGTTGTCACAAATGAATATTTTTCGTAAAAATATTGAAATTCAAATTTAAATTTAAATTATTTCAAAGAAATAATTTAATTCATAAAGAGGTTTACATTTGAATTCCATTTTAAATTATTTATTTAGGATCGCTTGTAAATAAGTCGTAAATAATTTCTTGACGAAAAATGTTTTTATTATTTATTATTATTACATTTCAATCGACGTATGAACTGAAAAATAATTTATAATGTTCCCCGATAAATTTTTCCGTTTTCATTGATAACGGAGAGCACCGAGGGAAAAAATCATTTACATTTTAAAAAACCCGCTCGTGATCCCGGGTGACGTCACGCCTCGAGTCTCACCGCGTTTTTCCGCGGAGCCCGGGCCCTCGGCAGCTTCGGCTTCGGCTTACATTGTAGTCGCACACGGACGTGCGACTTCTACGTGTGTTCGTATATCTGACGCCATGGGGTGGGAGAACAACATCGCGCGAGGGGTCGACGCTTCGGCCGCGCTCGGCTCTCCCGAAGCGACACGAACGTCGTTCGCTCACAGACACGGGCCATCATGCTTGTGTTGTGCGCGCAGAGGGCGCAGAGTGGGGGTCCATTCTGCGCGCAATCTGGCTGCACTGCCTAGACACCGAAAACTACGCAGCGGTTGACTTGGACACCAAAAACTACGCGGCGGTCGACCTGGGCATCGACAACTACGAAGCTGTCGACCTGGACACCGAAAACCACGTAGCGGTCGACCTGGACACCGAAAACTACGTAGCGGTCGACCTGGACACCGACGACTACGAAGCTGTCGACCTGGACACAGAAAATCACGAAGCTGTCGACCCGGACACCGAAAACTACGCCGAGGTCAACCTGGACGCAGAAAATCACGAAGCTGTCGACCTGGACACCGAAAACTACGCAGAGGTTGACCTGGACACCGACAACTACGAAACTGTCGACCTGGACACCGAAAACTACATAGCTGTCGACCTGGACGCCGACAACTACAAAGCTATCGACTTTGATACAGAAAATCACGAAGCTGTCGACCTGGACACCGAAAACTACGCAGAGGTCGACCTGGACACCGACAACTACGAAGCTGTCGACCTGGACACCGAAAACTGCGTAGCGGTTGACCTGGACGCCGACAACTACGCAGCAGTCGACCTGGACACCGAAAACTACGCAGCGGTCGACCTGGACACCGACAACTACGAAGCTGTCGACCTGGACACCGAAAACTGCGTAGCGGTCGTCCTGGACGCCGACAACTACGCAGCGGTCGACCTGGACACCGAAAACTACGCAGCGGTCGACCTGGATACCGAAAACTACGCAGCGGTCGACCTGGACACCGACAACTACGAAGCTGTCGACCTGGACATAGAAAACTACGTAGCGGTCGGCCTGGACGCCGACATCTACGAAGCTCCCAACCTGGACTCCGAAAAATACGCAGCGGTCAACCTGGACATCTCAGAAAGCGAGAAATTAATTACTTGGTATTTCATTATTTTCGACCAATTGACGATTACTAGGGTAATTCAGAATATTTTCAGACCAATTAACCATTTTTCTGAAAAATCGACATTATTTTTTGACCAATTGAAGATTATTCGGGTAATTGAGAATATTTTCAAACCAATTACCCATTTTCCTGAAAAATCGACGTTATTTTTCGATCAATTGACGATTATTCGGGTAATTGAGAATATTTTCAAACCAATTAACAATTTTTCTGAAAATTCATATTATTTTTCGACCAATTACCGATTATTCAGATAATTGAGAATATTTTCCAACCAATTACCTATTTTCTGATTATCGATATTATTTTTTGACCAATTGCCGATTATTCGGATAATTGAAAATATGTTCAAACCAATTACCCATTTTCTGAGTAATTGATATTCTTTTTGGACCAATTACTGATTATTTGGATAATTGGAACTTTATTTTTTCCCATTAATCATTGGTGGGTAATTGATATTATTTTTCGACCAATTACCGATTTTTTGGATCATTGAAAATACAATTTCGTATAATTTCAATTTTTCATCAATTGGTATTTCATCTTTTTAAATTGTCGATTTTTCGTCAATTGAAAAATGGAAAATGGTAATTTTTTGTTTGCCGATCCCTGCTAGGCAGTACACTGCGACCTCGATTCAAGGACCCTCGATTTTTGCAATTTTCACCACTATACGCCAAATATCGAACGGTGTAGAGTGTAGTGGGAGAAGCGCCAAGCCAATCGTTTCCGGCAGCCGTCCGTCGCCAGCGGTGCAAAGACGGTTCTGTGCAATGTGCGCAACCCCCACTTGTTACAAGTGTGATGCCGAGCCGGTCCCGCCGCAATTCCTTGAATCGAGGTTACGGTGTAATACGTCACTGTTTCCGTCTGTTACGACGATCATTTTTACCCACCTAACGCTCATGGTATTTTATTCAGTTCCAGGCCCGGGAGGTATTGTATCGACAACGCTATCGATATAAACGATGAGGAAGTAAACCAATCGATCGACAAAATAAATAGCAGACTGATTGGAGCACTAACGGTGAATACGTTGTCGGCTTGATCGGTTTTTTCCGCACGAGGACGTACAATAAATGCGAGGCCCACGGCAAATAATCGCCGGACACGTCGACTTGTTTTGGCAGCAAAAGTATTGCTAATAAAGGATTCGTTCAAGTATTCGTCATGTCTCGATTACCGGTATTCAACGCATTACTGTTCCTCGCGCTATTCGTCAGTAAGTTTCTTTTAAGCTTCAATATAAAAAGAGAGAGAGAGAAAGGGAAAAATAACGAATGGAGGAATGAGATTTATCGCGTGAATATTAGACTGATTTAAAAAAATCGATATTTTTGTTCAGCTTTAAACAATCTCAAACTCTACTTCGACATAAAAAAATAATCTACGCGAAGCGAGGGCCCTGCCGTTCAAGATTTAAAGGTCGCTGATCGAACTTTTGCCTTATTTTATCTAATTAACACGTAAACAACGACTCTGCATCAATGAAACGTGAATTATTCTTACCTACGCTACTTTTTTCATACTTGACATTTTCTCTTAAATTCTATAGTTTTTGAGTGACGTTGCATCTTTCAATATTTGTTTTTTTTAGCCAAAAGTGAAGTGACTTTGCGAGAAAAAATCATACGAAAATGGAGCATCTGCTAACCCTTTCAAATGTACCGTAGATAAAAAAGACAAAAAAATGTCCTTAAGTTGTGCGCCTACTTCACGAGGGTCGAAAAAAGGGCGAAAAACGGTCACTTTCATAATGCATATCGGATCGGAAAACATTTCTTTTCTCTTTTTTATCTACGGTTCATTTGAAAGGGTTAGCAGACGCTCTATTTTCGTTTTTTTAACATTTTCGTATGATTTTTTCTCGCAAAGTTATTTTACTTTGGATAAAAAAAACAATTTTTGAAACATGCAACGTAACTCAAAAACTATAGAATTTAAGAGAAAATTTCGAGTATGAAAAAAGTAGCGTAGGTATACACGGAATCGCCTGGAATTATTTCAGAATTTTCCTATGAATTTTTGTTTACTATTTTCGCTCGACAGCCTGTATCAACCGATAATTGTTGTTGCGACAACCAAGGCTGTTTACCACCGTATACTTCATGTATATATATTAGACTGATTTGAAAAAGCGACGATTTTTTATTTTCGCACCAACATATTAAATACTTTCGGGAAGGTGAAAAAAGATGCCTGTTAAAATTAGAGCTCTTAATAAAAACATTTAGCGGTGGCACATCGCAGATTTTGATTTCCCATTTAAATAACATAAAAAAAAATACAAACTTTGAAATTTTATATCTCGGCTTCAAGTCAAGTACCAAAATGAACGACACATATTCTTATAGAGAATTGAACGCTCTACAAAAAAGATCTCATGTGATTTTTCGATAAACTCATCCCTTCAAAAGTTATTCACGTTCTAATATATATGAATATTAGACTGTGAATATGGGTGAACTTATGATGGTAATTTCTTTAAAAATTAGGGAATTTATGTTAATGCAATTTAAACTTTTGTTTCAGGAAAGTGTTTACGATATTTAGTAATAAGTTTCAACATATTGCCGGAAACTAAACAAAAAAGTAAAACTTACTCTAAATTTAACTTTAACCTTGAATAACTTTTGAAGGAGTGAGTTCATCGAAAAATCATAAGAAATCTTTTTTGTAGAGCGTTAAATTTTCTACAAGAATATGTGTCGTTCATTTTGGTACATTGACTTGAAGCCGAGATATAAAATTTCAAAGTTTGAAATTTTATTTGTGTTATTTAAATGGGAAATCAAATTATGCGATGTGCCACCGCTAAATATTTTTATTAAGCGGTCTAATTTTAATAGGCATATTTTTACCTTCCCGAAAGTATTTAATATGTTACTGCAAAAAAAAACAAAAAATAGACGCTTTTTTGAATCAGTCTAATATATGAGGCAATCCACGCCATTTCGCTCGGCCCTGACCTTGACCATTTTTTCCATTTTTTCTTAAAAAATAGTATACTATGCAAGGAGTATTTTGACCAATTTTTAAATTTTTATCGCATGTATTTCAGAAGTTACAATTTTTCAAAAAAACTGGATTTCAGAAATTTCGGAAACGTTCTAGCGCCGATATATCTTGAATTAATCGATATATCAAAAAATGTTTGGAGATCGATTTTTTTCATATTAGTTCACATTTTCATTAAAAAAAGGGAAAAAAATTTTAAATCATCGTTATCAACATTTTTTCAGCGTGTAAAGTGAAAATAATTTTTTTAACAGATGATTGCCTTTTTTATTCTTTTCAAAAAATTCTCTAAAATAATATGATAAATTATATGAATTTTAACGCTAGTCCCATCGTGGCCCCATTTTTCCTTCTATTAAAAAAAAAATTCACTTTTTTCACGAAAATTTTGAGTGTTCCGTATGAATTACTATAATAATTTTTATTACTAATAATACACGTAAGTAATAATCATTGTACTTATTTACAATTAGTAATTGTAGTGATAATTTTACAATTAGTAGTCTAATATGTTGAAGACTTATTTTTCCATTACTTTCCTATAGAAGAAACGTATGCCCTATAGGAGAATGTATGAATGACACACTTGCATATTTTTTTAGTAATTTATTATAGTAATTCATACGAAACACTCAAAATTTTCGAGAAAAAAAATGGAATTTTTTTTTTTTAAATAGAAGGAAAAATGGGCCCACGATTGGACTAGCGTTAAAATTCATATAATTTATCATATTATTTTAGAGAATTTTTTGAAAAAAAAAAAATGGCAATCATCTTTTTAAAAAATAATTTACACTTTACACGCTGAAAAAATGTTGATAACGATGATTTTAAAAAAATTTCCCTTTTTTTTATGAAAGTGTGGACTAATATAAAAAACATCGATCTCCAAATATTTTTCGATATATCGATTAATTTAAGAGATATCGGCGTTAGAACGTTTTTGAAATTTCTGAAATCCAGATTTTTCGAAAAATTGTAACTTCTGAAATACATGCGATACAAATTGAAAAATTGGTTAAAATACTCCTTGCCTAGTATACTATTTTATAAGAAAAAATGGAAAAAATTAAAAATGGTCAGGGTCAGGGCCGAGCGAAATGGCGTGGATTGCCTCATATATACATATCGCAAATTCAACACTAAATGGACCAGTCAGTCGGCAGCAAAATTTTAATTTGTTTACCATTCTCATATATCATTGAAAGCATTAAATGTGACGCGATCCGAGAAAAGGGACCTACGAGGCAGGAAATCGTTTTTCTGATTGTGAGTGATTCTATAACATCATTAACTGGTCTTTCATGAGGTACAACCAGAAATTTTCTATCTCAATTACTCATCAAGATATGAGGTTTTCAAAAAGAATCTCCAGAAGCGTTCCGACGCGGCAGCATTTCGTCAATCGCCCGCTCTGTAAACTTTCTCTTTTGCCTCGCAGGTCCCTTTTCTCGGATTGCGTCACAAATGGTAAAAATGTGTAAAATTATCTCTCGGAAGTATCCAGGCCTTTCAGAAAAAAATATTATTCAATATCTCCACAATTCACAAACTCTTCTTTTCTGTATTATGTCCGAGGCCTATTGATACCTTAAAAAACAGTTTTCAAGGTATTTTCTGAACAAAATATTAGTTTTTATATGGGCGTAACTCGTACCCTTTGGTAACACATTCCATGCACAAAAAATGCGAATTTGGGTTCTCCAAAGAATGGAATTGTCGTTTTTCTGTAAAAACCAAAAGTTTATTTTCCTTCTGCTTTAAACTGGTTTTGTAGACTAAGAGTCATGCAACGGAGATCACCACTTGACAGTTGACACACACAGCACTATACGAGGATACCAGACCAATCAAAAAATTTGGTTCCAAATTATTGATCAATCTACTGTGGAACTCGCCATAAATACTAATTATCGCACTTTCATCTCGACGCTGCTTGCGAAAAGTAACATGTTTCAAATTTCTTACGAAAATTAGCACATTATTCATCACCACGAAAACTAGCATATTTCAGGTTTTATCGCGAAAACTAACACGTTTGGATATGAACCGCGAAAACTGGCATTTTTCCGTTTTCACCACGAAAACTAGCATGTTTCAGATTTCACCGCGAAAACTAGCATGTTTCAGTTTTCACCGCAAAAATTAGCATGTTTCAGTTTTCACCGCGAAAACTAGCATGTTTCGGTTTTCACCGCGAAAACTAACATGTTTCATAACACTGGATATGACTCTGATATTTTTTTCTAATTTTTTAAAACTAGCTTTTTCAACGTCAAATTGACAAGTCATTTTTTACTTGTCATGATATACTGTCTCTATTTCAACTTTACTTCATTCATATTTGACTTCCTAAATTGTTGCCTGATGGGCTTGTGGAGACTAAAGAGCGAATAATATCTCATCCTTTTGGAGTAGAAAAGCTAGCGCATTACTATATTCATTGCGAAAAAATCGACTGTTTTACTTATTTCGCGAAAATCAGATCGACTCATAACAGCGAATTTATCGGTGGGTCTTTTTCATTTTTTTTACTCCGCAACTATTTTTTTCTTCCATATTTTTTAGCTGGCTTTTTCTACTCAAAAATAATGATATATTGATTTCTTGCCATTATATCCCGTGTTTCATTTTTTTCTCGACTATTTTTTACACACATTTGACTTCTGGAAATGTCCGCTAATGGGCTCGTGATAGAATGGCAAGCGAAAAGATCTCATTTTCTTTGGAGTAAAAAAGCTAGCATATCTTTACATTTACTGCCGAAAAATCAATTTTTTTTACTCTTCTCGCGAAAACCAGATCGACTTATAACCCGGAAATAATCGGTGATTATTTTTTACTTTTTTTTTTTACTCCGCGGCTTTTTTTTTATTCATATTATTTAGCTAGCTTATTCTACTCTAAATTGGAGTTATATCTCTTGCTGGCCATTTTATCCCGTTTCATTTTTTTTCTCGAATATTCCGATACACATTCGACTTTTGAAATTGTCGTCGTATGGGCTCGTGATAAAATTGCAAGCGAAAAGATCCCATTTTTCTCGGAGTAACAAACCTAGTCTATTTGTGAATTTACTGCGAAAAAGTTGAATTTTGTACTCGTCTCGCAAAAATCAGATCGACTTATAACACCGGATTTATCGTTGATTTATTTTCCTTTTTTTTTACTCCGCAGCTATTTTTTTTCTCCACATTATTTAACTAGCTTTTTCTACACTAAATTGGAGTGATATCTCTTGCCGGCCGTTTGATCCTGTTTAATTTTTTTGATAAAATGTTAAAAAATGAAGCTACGAGTTTATTAAAAAATTTATCACGCAAAAAATATTTATTTAGGGTTATTTATTTATACTAATAGTAGATTTTTTCAGATTTTTACCCAGCCCGAGCGCACGGCACGGTGAAAACAAAAACGTGCTTGTTTTCGTGGCGGGATTGAAAATGTGTTAGTTTTCGCAGTGAAATCCGAAATAATCTAGTTTTCGCGGCAAGACTGAAAACGTGTTAGTTTTCGTAAGAAATTTAGATTGTGCTACTTTTCGTAAGCAGCGTTGATCTATCGTCGAATAAACGTACAAAAATGAGCAATAAACGAATGTACCATAGGAAAAAAGGAAACTGCCGATTGTAAGATATTGGAATATGACAGGAATGTAATGCATCATACTTACATACAAATTTACGTACGTAGTATCAAGGTATAATTAGCACAAGCGCGTTAACCGATGCGTCAGCGTTTCGACGCCAAGTGATAATTATTAGCGTTATACCTATTCGAATAAAATCGAGAAGAGTATCAGGAGAGCGGCATAGAGATTCTTGTGCGTTACAATTAAGCGACGCGAATGATCGAATTTATTCAGTAACATCAGCTATCGAAAGGGAACGTTGAATTTTTTCACCCGATTACAAAGCATATGCACGGAAAAAAAGGAACAGTTAAAAATACAGGGGTTACCCAGTTCGCATTGGAGTCGAGGAATTGCACAGCGATATTTACTGAAATAAACTACTCAAAATGCAGTGAGCTCAAAGTGAATTATTACAGTTTCTGCACTGTCCTCTTTGGACTGGAGCCACCCCACAGTTTCTTTTACTGGAACGCATAATCCAAAATACAGTGTAGTCCGAAGTAAATTATACAGTTTAACACTGAAATATAAACTTGATGAAATCCGTAAGGTTACAGTGTTAATGTGTATTATGTACTATGAATGCGTTTATTGTATGGACAGTGCCCACGTAAGTGTTTCAATGGTGGAATCCTCTGTTGAAGAAAGTCGGCAGCAACTGATATAGTTTCAGTTTTCAACCGTTGCTTTTTACAGTGTGGACCAAGTGAACCCTCCAGTTTTGTGAACCCTCCAGTGAACCCACCGAATGAGGCATCGCCGAATTGAGCACATTGTCGATAGTTGCCATGTTCAAGATCGTTCAAAGACCTCGACCGATTGACCTCCGATTGACAATGTCAAGCGTGAAATGAAGCCTAGTTGAAATGATAAATCAAGTCAGGATAGTAAAACTCGAGAAGTTATTTGCATGTTCGATTTTGACAAGGATTCTGCTGAATATAACTACGATGGTACTTTTTTTTATAATTTTTGATAATTCGTGAATCACACATGCACAAAAATACGCAGAAATGAAAAAAGATAAGCCCAATACACACTTGACACGTTTGATCATACGCACATACACATAAAAAGCAAAAACTGTACAGATTAATACATTTAACTACATTAGGTTAAATTAGATTGAACAAGAACAACCTTTTTCTTTCCGTCCCCGATGAACCACTCGCTACTAACTGCCACAGCGCTTGACGACACGGTGGCACGCGCGAGACAAGCCCTTTGTTACCACCATTACGATCAAATACTTGATAAAATTCACAGCGTAACACTGTCATTTTGACTGTCAGAACCCAGTGGCGCGAAAATAAAAAGATATATATAAATATACAAAATGCACGTGCACGCTAAAAATTACTGCGCCACACTGTAAAATTTAATGAATCGCCCTATGTTCAATACAGTTACGTGCAGGAAAAAAATCAGTGATCTTATGTAAATTCCACAGTAACATTTTTTTACTGGTGACACTGAATTATTCACATACCAAATTGTAATTAAACCAGTGTGCACTGTCAAAATCTCAGTGTGTCACAGGAAAAGTCATCATTTTGGTAGGAGAGGATCTACATTACTGTGTTCTACTGTAAAATTAAATACGTTACCCTATTTTATATCGAGTTTATGCTGTGATTTCCGCTGTTTCTTACCTCCCGAGTCCAATGCGAGCTGGGCCCCCCTGTAATATTAACTGTTCCTTTTTTTCCGTGTGAAACACTAGGAATTCGAGACACTGCATTCAACTATTTTCGATCATTTCTAATTCTCTATCCAGATTTGAACCTACTTATCAAGATACTATAGCGTGATGTAGAAGGTACAGGTCATGCAAACGATCATGGGAATTTAGACTTGAGCGTCCTCATTCTTTTTTATCGGTCTCCAGGTTTGATGAGCTGACTTCTCTAGCGGATTGAGTGACCGAGATTTTAACCAAAAAAACGCCCAAAAAAACTGTCAAATGACCGATGGTCATTCTTGGCCACGATAGTGACCCTAAAAACTATTCGAAGTGACCGAAGTCAGTTCGTCGGAGCCGAAACGTTATCAACCGTCATCACGGTTTTGACGGTCACTTTGATGACGTTCAATCACTTATCGTTGTGGTCATTTTCACGCCCTGCTGCAACTAAAACGTTATGAACACGGTCACTACAGTTTTGACAGTCACTCTGATGGCGTTTGGTCACTTTTTGCTATAGCAAAATATTTGATGAGATACAATATTTTTTTTTGCTACGAAGGCTTTTACTTAACTAATTAATCGTGAGATTAATCAGTTATACGAAAGCTTTACTTATTTATCCTCGCTCCCATAAAAAGCACGAATGCCACCGAAGTGCAATGGTTATCTCATTAAAATATGTAGTCTTTATTCCAGAGGACTGCGCGACCACAGAGCGTGGGTAATGTTCCAACAATTTAAACGTAATTGAGGACTCCAATGCTGGTAATACACCGGACTTTATCGGTTCTTGGTGACTTTCTCGCTTGCGTGAGAGCGCGCGCTTGCCGACGCCACCTAGCGGATCTCGGGTGAACCGTTTCGCAAGACGGTTTTTACGGTCATTCGCGACTACGTTTCTAACAGTATACCTTATAGACCGAGAAGAAGGGTACTCGGGCACTTCGCCCGAGATCCATTAGGTGGCGTTGGCTGGCGCGCGCTCTCTCGCAAGCGAGAAAGTCACTGAGCATCGATAAAGTCCGATGTATAATCAGCATCGGAGTCCTCAATCAAGTTTAAATTGTTGGAACATTACCCGCGCTCTGTGGTCGCGCAGTCCTCTGGAGTCTCTGGACTAAAGACTACATATTTTAATAAAATAACCATTGCACTTCGGTGGCGCTCGTCCGCTTTATGGGAGCGAGGATAAATATGTAAAGTTTACATATTTCGCTCGCCACCCGTAACCGCCGGGCTTAGTTAGTTGAAGCCAAGTTTTTGTCACTTTACCAAACCTTTTTCTCGGTGTACGGTCACTCTAAAGTGGTCGGGGGTGGGGGGGAATCAAGGGAAAAAAGTTAGGTAAAAACGGTTTTTACGGTCACTTAAAAGTGCTTGGAGGCGAAAAACAATCGGGAATAAAAGGTTTGGTCAAGACGGTTTTTATGGTCACTCGTGAATACAGTCATTTGGTTGGGTTTTTATGGTCACTTTACCGTCCAAGAATGACCATCGGTAAAGTTACGGTCAAACAGTGGTCACCCAATCCGCTAGGGTTGATTAGTTTTTTCATAAAAGAAGCTTAGTGAACAATGAAAACAACGACCTATGTACCACAGTCAGTCAAGTAAGAGCGTGGTCGACCTTACCGACAGTTAATGAAAGATTTCGCTCTAATTCCTTCGCGAGCCGATAGAGGGAAGCTTTGTCCTTGATGCATTGTCAACAAAGGTTCAGTTGTCGTTGATCTTTTGAAAGAGAATCACGTTAAACGCCATGAGTGCTAAGTACGCGTCGCGGTTCGAGGCTGTGTTCCTTTGCATCCACCCGAAAGGTCCCGAAATGTCGCAATCAGCGGCTGCTAAATATATAAGAAAGTCGAAGGCATTTGTACAGAAGTGGATACAGCGATATAAAGTGGCTAAAAATGTCGATGATTTACCAGAACGTGGTTCGATAGGAAAAGTGAACAAAAAAGATGAAAAAAGAATAGTGAATCTGTTTTCGCGGAATCCTGCTTTAACACTGCGGCAAGGACAAGCAAAATTAATGGCAAAACGTTTAGATATATCCTACGAAACTATCTGAACCCTTCTTCGTACTCATGATCTGAAATGGCGCAGCACAATGAAGAAGCCTCTGTTGACAGAAAAACATGTGACAAAGCTCTGTACTCAGTGGAAGACTCAATCTGGCATCGTTACATTGGATTGGCCGTCGCAGTCGCCCGATGCAAACCCTATTGAAAATGTGTGGGCATATATTAAACAGAAGCTTCGTGGAAGACGCACATACACTTTGAAGCAGTTGTCTTACCAAATTCGTCGGATCTGGAGATCCTTGCCACTAGAATACGCCGTCAAATTAAGAAAGCATGCTTCGGAGATGCCAGGCAATTATCGACGCCGGTGGTGACTGGACACATTATTGACCAAATTGCATCATTGTTTGTAATGTGTACAATGTATATATAAATATGAAAGTTTCATAAAATAATTTTTTTTATAAATTAACACGACCACGCTCTTACTTGACAGACTGTACATTGTCAATGTGCATGGGTTTGATTCCTCGATGAAGTGACCTTTGTTTCCATGAAGAATTCGGAATTTTCGTGATTTCATGCCAGTATGTAAAAAATATCTTAAAACATCGAGAAATCATATTTACAAGTAAATGTATATGTGTGTGTGCGTGTGTGTGTGAGCGCGCGCGCGCGTGATCTTTCGCTATTCGCAGAGCTACTTTTCTGAAAAATTTGAAATTGAGCAAATAATTTGCGCATAAAGGAAGATTACAGAATGGCCGAAAAGGATAGGAGATCAATGTGCAAATCTTTATTCCCACAAATCTTCATCAATAGCTATACATTTTCCTAAATCAGAGCCCCGAAGTAAATCTTGATTCAAACTATCTACAGTACTCAGACAATCATTTAAAAAGTTCCGGCTTGATAATTGAAAGACGACAAGATAAAAATAACACAGACATTTTTCACAAAATCCCACTGAATTAACATTTTCTTTTTTTGGCAATCCTCACAAAAATTGCATTAAGCTAAGGAAAATATACATTTTTGTTCTACCTAATTTTATGTCAACTGCTATGGCATGGAATTTAGCTGCAACGAAATCATTGAAGGCTATTACTGTTAATTTTCCTAAGAATGCAGAAAATCTTTGGTCGTCCAAAAAGCGTACCCGGCGCATGTATTTTTTCTTTCGCTCTCTTTATAAAATCTTCACTAGCTGAATTTATTTTTCAACACTAAAAAATATTAAAGATATTATTAAAGTAATTGAACTCATATTCTATGTACGAAAAAAATTCTGTAGCTTGAAAGACGGCACGTGACGAGTATTTTTTGTCGTTATAAGTCGAGGATCGCTGCTAACTGAAATATTTTTTTTCGACGTCAAAGAATATTAGAGAATGGAGATGTAAGTAAATGTTTTTTACTTAGATCCCATGTGCGGAAAAAATTCTGTTGCTCAACAGACGCCTCCAAAACAAGTATTTTTTTCACTCTATATCGAGAATCTCTGCTAGCTGAAATATTTTTTTTCGACGTAGAAGAATATTAGAGACATAGCTGAAAATTCCCACGCAGGAACCTGTACGGAATCCCACTTGGTGTTTTCGGACAGGAAACCCGTATGGGTTCCCACGTGGTAACCTGTACGGGATCCCACGTGGTGACCTGTACGGGATCTTACGTGGTGACCTGTACGGGTTCCCTGTCCGAAAACAACACGTGGGATCCGTACGGATTGTTGTACGGGGACCTGCACGAGTTCCCTGTCCAAAAACACCACGTGGGATCCCGTACGTGTTTTGCGTGGGAACCCGTACGGGTTCCCTGTCCGAAAACACCACATGGCCCCGTACGGCTTATTGTATGGAAACCTATACGGGATCCCACGATGTGACTCGTACAGATTTTTGCGTGGGAACCCGTACGGGTTCCCTGTCCGAAAACACCACGTGGAATCCCGTACGGGTGTTTATATGGGAACCCATACGGGATCCCACGTGGTGACCCATACTGGAACCCGTAAAGTGTTTTAAATATTCCACGCCTTTTTGGGTGGCTGGGACCCACGTTAAAAAACAATATAGGGTACCTTTTCATAGGGTACGCTCCTTCGGCAATCCTCAAAGAGAACATTTCTGAGTGAACGGAAATTCTCTACGAGAATTAAATGAACAAGAACAATTGCATAAGGCGGCAAGAACTCCTTGGTATGGATTCAGCGAGACCGACTTATGTTAATATTCTGTACTCCCACCCGTCTATACCGGGTGTCCCATTTTAATCTTACAGTTGATTTATTTCGAAAAATATTGCTCCGATCAAAAATTGAGTGGAATGAAACTTTTAGGGTTCAGAGGGGGACGTTTAAAATTTTTTGTTGTTTTGGTCCAAAATTTAAAATGGTGGCGTTAAGATGGCTGACATGTTTTTTTTAAATGGAAACATGATTTTTTTTTCACCAAAATTTTTTTCAGATTAAATCTAACATCTTTTGTAGTAACATTTTTTTGATACAGCCCATAATAGAGGGTGTCCCATTTTAATCTTACAGCTGAATTATCTTGAAAAATACTGCTCCGATAAAAAATTGAGTGGGATAAAACTTTTAGGGTTCAGAAGGGGACGTTCAAAAAAATTTTTTGTTTTGGTCCAAAATTTAAAGGGGCGGTGTTAAGATGACCGAAAGGTTTTTCAAACAATGAAAACATGATTTTTTTTTCACCAAAAAATGTGTTAAGTCAAAACTAACAACTTTTGTTGGAACATTTTTTTTATTCAGTCCATAAGAGATCACCGTTTTTTACTATTTTAGTATTATCCGGGATAACCATGATTGTGGAATGGTGGAATGGTGAAATGGTGGAATCTTCGAACACCTTTAAAAAGATTTCAGAAAACACTCACGAGGAGGATTTAGAAGACCTCCTCGGCTTCGTCATTATGCTGCATAACGCTAAAATAGTCAAAAATGGTGATCTAGTCTAAAATATCCGGGCTATAAAAAAAATATTCCTACAAAAAATGTTAGATTTGATCTGAAAAATTTTTTGGTAAAAAAAAAAAATCATGTTTCCATTAAAAAAAAACATGTCAGCCATCTTAACAGCGCCATTTTGAATTTTGGACCAAAACAAAAAAAATTTTTGAACGTCCCCTTCTGAACCCTAAAAGTTTCATCCCACTCAATTTTTTATCGGAGCAGTATTTTTCAAGGTAATTCGGCTGTAAGATTAAGATGGGACACCCTCTATTATGGGCTGTATCAAAAAAATGTTCCCACAAAAGATGTTAGATTTAATCTGAAAAAAATTTTGGTGAAAAAAAAATCATGTTTCCATTTAAAAAAAACATGTCAGCCATCTTAACGCCGCCATTTCAAATTTTGGACCAAAACAAAAAAATTTTTTAAACGTCCCCCTCTGGACCCTAAAAGTTTCATCCCACTCAATTTTTGATCGGAGCAATATTTTCCGAAATAAATCAACTGTAAGATTAAAATGCGACACCTGGTATATGCATACTCTTCGCATAATCCGTATAGGAGTTCAGCGGTTGCTGTCCTGCGACATCTCGGGCCAAGTCTCGGAACTAACACGACGCAGTTCGTGGTGATAGTAATAATAATCTTCTGCGTTAACCTGTACAGGGTCCCATACAGGATTCAGCTTCCCACATTGCTCCATATAAGTTCCCATGTAGGTTCCTCTACAGGAGTTTATTTTCTGCGTTCTCCCGTACAGGATCGCTTACAGGATTCAGCAGGATTCCCACATAAACCTACACAGGTTTGCATGTACGTTCCTGTACAGGCATTTATTTCCTGCGTTCACCCGCAAAAAATCCCATACAGGATTTAGCTTCCGCCATTGCCCCACATAGGTTCCCATATAGGTTCCTGTACAGGAATCTATTTTCTGCGTTCTTCTGTATAGGATCCCGTACAGGATTCGGCTCCCTACGTTGACCCATACAGGTTCCCATGTAGGTTCCTGTAGAGGAATTTATTTCCTACATTATAGTTTTAAGGCTTTCGCGGCGAGAGTCATAACAAAATTGGTTGGCTTCCGGATGGATGCCGCGTTCGGTTTCAGCAATATGCCGATGTTTCGCAAACGTTGCAGTCTGCATCATCAGGGCGAGGAGGCTCTGATACTGCGCTCCCATCAGTTCAGGAAGGGTTTATATACCTGATGCTCAGTCAGGTGGAACATCGGTAAGCCAATTAGAGCTCTCGATCAGGTCAGCCAATCAGAGTCCTTAATTGATCAGCTGGTCAATTAAAAAACTGGGAGGACGCTGTGCCAGATCGGGTTGACCTGATAATCTCTGTCTCTGTTGAGATTATCTGGGTGTTTCAGGATTTCGATTCCCTTGCGATGTTTCCGAGGAAAATAATTGTTAGTCTTGGCTAGGATTTCCACTTTGTCAAATTGAATCTTGTGACCAGTGTCCATCCAATGTTCTGCCAAGGCCGACTGTGCGGAGTGGTCGACTCTAACACTGCGTTCATGTTCTTTCAGGCGAGTACTAATTTTCTTCCCGGTTTCTCCAATGTACACTTTATTGCATGAGCAGGGAATTTTGTATACTCCCGGGACGTCCAAAGTTGATCTTTTGTCTTTGGGATTTGGGAGGATTTGTGCAATCTTTGTGGGAGGTTTGAAGATCACACGGATGTTGTGTTTTCTGAGTACCCTACTGATTTTTTCCGATGTACCCTGAATATACGGGAGGGCAGTTGTTGTAATTTTTTCCTTCGTTTGAATCTGTTCAGCGGGGTTGGGGGATTGGGGCCCAGCTGACAGCTTGGACTTAAAGTTTTCGACGATGTAGTTGATGTTTCTACGGTTATAACCATTACTTTCCAGTGTCTGTGTTAGATGCGTTAATTCGGCTTCCAACGACTCTGGTTGGGAAATGGTTAAGGCTCTATAAACCAATGAGCTGATCACGGAGTTCTTTTGGGAAGGATGGTGGTGGGAGGCTGCATGAAGGTATCTGTCGGTGTGTGTGGGTTTACGGTATATTTTATGTCCTAGGAAGCCATCACTCTTCCTATTGACTAATACATCCAAGAATGGAAGTTGTTAATTTTCTTCTATTTCCATTGTCAACCTGATTTTTGGATGTTGAGAGTTTAGGTAAGTCAAAAATTGTGACAGGGTCTCCCTCCCATGGCTCCAGATTACGAAAGTGTCATCCACATATCTGAACCATGTGGATGGTTACAGAGGCGCCGTTCCTCACAACGTTGTTTTCAAAGTTTTCCATGAAGATGTTGGCGATTATTGGGGATATTGGAGAGCCCATGGCTGCACCCGATGTCTGTTCATAGAATTCTCCTTAAAAACGGAAGTAAGTAGTTGTGAGAAAATGTTCAATTAATGGTAGGAGCTGAGGGGAAACACTGTTAGAATTCCTGATAATGTGGATCGTATCTTCAATCGGTACGTTTGTGAAGAGGGACTCGACATCAAAACTAACTAAAATATCGTTGGAGGTTGTTTTAATGGTGGATATTTTGTGAATGAAGTCTGAGGAGTTTTTGATATTGTGGTGATTTCGTCCCGTAAGATCCTGGAGCGGTTTGGTTAGAAAACGGGCTAAGTGATGGGTTGGACCGCCGATATTGCTGACGATTGGTCGCAGAGGGACTGTTGGCTTGTGGATCTTAGGTAGTCCATACAGTCTTGGGGCTGACGATTCTCTTGGAATGAGATTCTTAACTATTGTTTCAGGTAGTTTTGATTTTTTGATGAGATCTGTTGTTTTCTTTTCGATACGTGCGGTAGGGTCCCGCTGAGTTTTTCGACATGTGCTGGTGTCTGCTAAAAGATTTTGGATTTTCTGACAATAATCTTGTTGATCCATGACTACGGTGGTGTTCCCTTTATCTGCGGGGAGTATGGTGATGATGTTAGTGTTCTTTTTTAGATTATGCAATGCTAGTTTTTCTTCTTTGCTGATGTTTGACTTGGGTGGTTTGGCTCGATGCAGAATGTTGTACTTACTGCGTACACTGCTATGCAGAAATGCCTGGACTGACATTTCTGTCAATATTTTACCCCTTGTTCTACGCCAATGGGCATGACAGCTACTTCAGAGAGGTGCGCCACAAATCAAACAGACAGCTAACGTCACCGTTTGAGGCGCTCATGTAGTTTATAGCAGTTTCGCGCCTATTTTGTAAATCTTAAATATGGAAGAACTAAAGACCGTTATTGTTATCAAATTCGTATATCAATAACTTAACATCGCTGTTCGAACTTGCTTCCACACCGGCAGATGAATATCAATGAAACTTTGACAATGAACGAGAGGAGAGAAACATAAATATTGAAATCATTATGCTGCATTCGCAGTGTGATTAACATCATATTAATAAACATATAAAACACTCAAAATTATAATCTTCGGCATTAATCAGTTTTGCACAAAGCTTAATTTATAAAGAAGCCATAATTGATCTCCGAACTTTTCATGAAAGCAATTTGCTGAAATAGAGAAAAAAAAATGAGAAAACAACGTGCGAATTACAAATTTGCAACATTTTTATTGAGCGTGCAGTGTAACCCAGTGGCATTTCCAAATTAGAATTATTCAAATTACAAACGATGTGACTTATTAATCAATTTCGCAATTACAAAATTGGTATTATATCAAGACCTTATGCTAAATATCTAGAAAATGCATGTGCAAATATTTATGAAAATTGATAAAAGTAAAGTATGAAGACAAAAGTAACTATTTAAATTTAAATCTATATGTGGACGGACTCTATCGATAAATTGTTAATTTTGCAATCGTAAAATTGCCATAACTCTAAGACTTGAAGTTTAATATCTCGCAATCGCATGACCGATGTCATGAAAAATGGTAAGAGCGATGTCGAAATATTCTCGAAATAGAATTTTGATGGTGACAGACTCTGCTGATTATTGGCTCATTTCGAAATTACAAAATTACTGCTATGCTAGAACCTTGAGGTGGTATTTTAGTATTGAGGCATACATTTTTAGCGTTTTGAGTAGCTGGATGTAAAAACCAAAAAAAAAATTCGCATTTCAAAAAATAAACATCAAACAGGTTATAAACTGGTAAAGATAGGGGTATAAAAGATAAAGTTGTGCTGATTGACACGTTGCCAAACCTTCTAGTAATCTGAACTAAAATTTGTAAAAAAGATTCTTAATTAATAACAATGAAGTTGTTGTCCCTATCTACGAGACAACTAAAGAATTAATTTTTTCAAACTGGCAGATGTCTGTAAAAGAAAAAAAAAATTTCTTAATTTTCATCACTATGTCATCAGTAACATCAAAAAACACGTTAAGCGAGCTTTTGCTGAAAATTTAGAAGCAAAAAACTCCGGGAAAACAATTTTCAAGCTTGGTTCGACAGTCTCTACTCCAATAAATAGAGCCATAGTAGAGCAGGGCAGATATAAGTTTGTAATCCATAGTTCAAATTGACTTTTCGGGAATATATTACACCTAAACGATCAGTAGGTGATTTCTAGAGCTAGGCTAGATATTGCCAACAAAGATTTCATAAAACAGGAATTTATTTTGTTAGAATAAGAGTAAATTCAACTCGCGTCTATTGCCCTGTTTATCAGAGTAATGACTTTCTTAAGCCCATCTTGAAAATTGTTTTCCCGGAAAATTTCGCTCCTTAATTATGAGAAACAGCTTGCTCAGCATAGATTAACATATTGCTAATGACAATGTGATAAAAATGATGATTTTGCGTGGGAGCAGAACTGAATTGAAATTCCACATCAGGCAATTTATATCTATGCGTGCAGACATTGAAACCCGCGAATGGATGTGTTTTTGAGAAATCTTTTCTATCTCAGTCATGAGTTAATGCTTACTCAATGTAGGCAAGAAAATTTTCCAAACTTTTTCAGATTTACTACAATGATTTTCTTTTGAGCAGGATGAAAAGTAGCTTTCTGCCGCTGGCTTTTCATATGAGTATTGGTAGTTTCTAACCCATAGTAAAATTGATTTTTTGGGATTATCACATATCTAAACTATCAGTAGGTCTTTTTTTCAGCTGAGCTAGATACTGCTGATAAAAATTTGATAAAAATGGCAAATTTTTTGTCAGGATAATTGTAAATTCAACTTGCGTCTATTACCCTGTTTATCAGAGTAATGAATTTGTTAAACCCAGGTGGAAAATTGTTTTCCCGGGATTTTCTGCTCCTTAAATATTGAAAAAACTAAATTTACTTTTTACATCAGGCAATTTATATCTAGTGTATGCAGATATTGCGACCCGCGAATGGATCTGTTTTTGGAAAAACTTTTCCATCTTAATCATGAGTAAATGCTTGCTCAATGTAGGCTAGATAATTCTAAAAAACTTTCTAGATTTATAATAAAGATTTTTGTCTCAGCGAAATTAAAAGTAGCCTTCTGCTGCTTGATCTTCATAGGAGCATTAATAGTTTCTAATCCACAGGCAAATTGTTTTTTTCGCAAATATCTTACACCCAAACTTTCAGTAAATGCTTCCTTGAGCTGGACTAGATACTGCCAACAAAATTTTGATAAAAATAGTCAATTTTTCGTCAGAATGATTATAAATTTAATTTGCGTCTCTTGCGCTTTCCATCGGAGTAATGCCTTTGTTAAACTCAGGTAGAAAATTGTTTTCCCGGAATTTTCCGGTCCTCAATAACAAGCTTGCTCAACGTGGGTTTAACAACATTGTGATGAAAATGATGATTTTACGTGGGAGAAAAACTGAATTTACATTTGACACCAGACAATTTATATCCTTGTATGCAAATATTGCAACTCACGGATAGATCTATTTTTGAAAAATGTTTTCCATCTCAGTCAGCATGAGCATGCTTGCTCAATGTAGGCTAAATAATTCTTCAAAAATTTCTAGATTTAGAATAAACATTCTGGTCCCAGCAAAATGAAAAGTAGCCTTCTGCTGCTTACTCTATATAAGAGCATTAATAGTTTCCAGAGTCAAATTAATTTTGCGGGATTATCATACACCTAAACTATTAGTAGGTCGTTCTTTCAGCTGGGCCCAATACTGCCAACAAAATTTTGATAAAAATGGCAAAAATGGTAAAAATGGCTTGCTCAATGTAGGCTAGATAATTATTCAAACATTTCTAGATTTATAATACAAAATTTCGTCTCAGCAAAATGTGAAGTAGCCTTCTGCTGCTTACTTTTAATAGGAGCATAAATAATTTCTAGCCCATACTCAAATTTTTTTTTTGCGAATAACTTACACCTAAACTTTCAGTAGGTGCTTTTTTGAGCTGGGCTAGATACTGCTAACAAAATTTTAGTAAAAATGGCAAATTTTTCGTCAGAATAATTGTAAATTCAACATGCGTCTATTGCCTTCTTCATCAGAGTAATGCCTTTGTAAAACCCAGCCAAAAATTGTTTTCCCGGAATTATCCGGTCCTCAATTACCAACGAAGAGCTTGCTCAACGTGGGTTAAGATATTGGTTTTGATATTGCGATGAAAACTTTGATTTTACGTGGGAGCAAAACTTAATTTACATTTGACATCAGACAATTTATATCCTTGTATACAGACATTTCAACTCGGGAATAGATCTATTTTTAAAAAATCGTTTTCATCTCAGTCAGCATGAGTAAATGCTCGCTCAATATAGGCTAGATAATTCTTCGAACATTTCTAGATTTAGAATAAATATTTTGGTCCAAGTGGAATAAAAAGTAGCCTTCTGTTGCGTATTCTTTATAGGAGCATTAATAGTTTCTAACCCAGAGTCAAGTTCATTTTGCGGGCTTATTATACACCTAAACTATCAGTAGGTCCTTCTTTGAGCTGGGCCCGATACTGTGAACAAAATTTCGATAAAAACGGCAAATTTTTCGTCAGAATAATTGTAAACTCAGCATGTGTGTATTGCCCTGTTCATCAGAGTGATGACTTTGTGAAACCCAGCTGGAAAATTGCTTTCCCGGAATTTTCTGCTCCTCAATTATTTAAAAAAAACCTTGCTTAACGTGGGCTAAGATATAGCTGATGACATTGTGATGAAAATGCTGATTTTACGTAAGAGCAAAACTGAATTGACATTTCACAACAGGCAATTCATATCCTCGCATGCAGACATTGCAACCCACGAATGAATGTGTTTTTGCAAAATGTCTTTCCTTTCAGTCATGAGCAAATGCTTGCTCAATGTAGGCCAGATAATTATTCAAACATTTTTAGATTTATAATCAAGATTTTCGTCTCAGCAAAATGTAAAGTAGCCTTCTGCTGCTTATTTTTCATTGGAGCATTAATAGTTTCTAACTCATACGCAACTTTTTTTTTTTGCAAATATCTTACACCTAAACTTTCAGTAGGTGCTTTTTTGAGCTGGGCTAGATACTGCTAACAAAATTTTAGTAAAAATGGCAAATTTTTCGTCAGAATAATTGTAAATTCAACATGCGTCTATTACCTTCTTTATCAGAGTAATGCCTTTGTAAAACGCAGCCAAAAATTGTTTTCCCGGAATTATCCGGTCTTCAATTACCAACAAAGAGCTTGCTCAACGTGGGTTAAGATATTGGTTTTGACATTGCAATGAAAATTTTGATTTTACGTGGGAGCAAAACTTAATTTACATTTGACATCAGACAATTTATATCCTTGTATACAGACATTTCAACTCACGAATAGATCTATTTTTGAAAAATCTTTTTCATCTCAGTCAGCATGAGTAAATGCTTGCTCAATGTAGGCTAGACAATTCTTCGAACATTTCTAGATTTAGAATAAATATTTTGGTCCAAGCGGAATAAAAAGTAGCCTTCTGTTGCGTATTCTTTATAGGAGCATTAATAGTTTCTAACCCAGAGTCAAATTCATTTTGCGGGCTTATCATACACCTAAACTATCAGTAGGTCCTTCTTTGAGGTGGGCCCGATACTGTGAACAAAATTTCGATAAAAACAGCAAATTTTTCGTCAGAATAATTGTAAATTCAACATGCGTCTATTGCTCTGTTTATCAGAGTAATGCCTTTGTTAAACCCAGCCAAAAAATCGTTTTCCCGGAATTTTCCGGTCCTCAATTATCAATAAAAAGCTTGCTCAACGTGGGTTAAGATATTGGTTATGACATTGCGATGAAAATTTTGATTTTATGTGGGAGCAAAAATTAATTTACATTTGACATCGGACAATTTATATCCTTGTATGCAGACATGTCAACTCACGAATAGATCTATTTTTGAAAAATCTTTTTCATCTCAGTCAGCATGAGTAAATGCTTGCTCAATGTAGACTAGAAAATTCTACAAACATTTCTAGATTTATAATAAAGATTTTTGTCTCAGCAAAATTAAAAGTAGGCTTCTGCTGCTTACTCTTCATAGGAGCATTAATAGTTTATAACCTACAGTCAAATTCTTTTTTTCGCAAATATCTTACTCCCAAACTTTCAGTACCCTAGCCAGGAAATTGTTTTCCCAGAATTCTACGCTCCTCTTAATCTTTGAAAAAAAGCTTGCTCAACGTGGGTTTAGATATTGTTGGTGACATTGTGATGGAAATGATCATTTTGCGTGAGAGGAAAACTGAGTTTACATTTCACATAAGGCAATTTATATCTATGTATGCAGACATTAGAACCCACGAATGGATGGGTTTTTGAAAACTTATTTTCATCTCAGTCATGAGTAAATGCTTGCTCAATGTAAGCTAGATAATTCTTCGAACATTTTCAGATTTATAATAGAGATTGTCGTCTCAGCAAAATGAAAATTAGGCTTTTGCTACTGGTATTTTTCGTAGGACCATTAACAGTTTCTAGCCCATATTCAAATTTATTTTCCCAAATATTTTACACCCAAACTGTTAGTAGGTGCTTTCTTGAGCTGGGCTTGATATTGCTGTCACGTCCCGCTTTTCGCTGAAAATCTATACATTTATAAAATATATTAATACTATTATTTCGCGCGAAAACGGACGTGGACTCACGGTCCTACGCTAAAATGCTCTCGTCAGCGGATTCCAGAAACTCATGCGTTGCGATCACCCCATGTGTCGCAAATCACAATCAGCAACTTTTCGGTCGATAGCACCTTTCGGTCACCTTGAGCGAGCTCGTGCATGGCCATCAAGGGCATGCACGCGCCGTTTTCAAAAAGCCAAATTGCAGAAATTCTCGTTTGACTCGCCAACGTTCTGAGGAACTTTGTCAAGTCCCATCAGTACCTTGCTACCCACCGTCAGGTGAATCAAGGAGTAATACTCCGGCCTTCAGCCCGTCGCTGCGGCGTAATTCCCGCGTCGCCATATAAGATGCATACGCCCGCTCGTATGTCATCTTGGGACGTTACACAGGGGTGCTCGCGTAGACGTGTAAGTCTCGGGTCGTTATAAATGTTTGTCCGTTCAACAAGTTCGTGCCTATGACTCTAGGGTCATAGTAAAATAAGTAACTCCAAGTCATCAATTAAATCACCCTTCGCGCCCATGATCTCACGATCATGGCACATCATCCATCCAAAGAAACATCGTCTATGAAAACCCCTCGTTATCGAGGTGGAATTATATTACAACGAATACTGAACAACAGGGAATATCAACAACAACGATATCAATAAATAACAACGTATGCAAATAAGGACAATAGCAAGTTCGCATAAACATCGCGAGTGAACAACGGGCGATCGACACGTAAATCGACTGCAAGAAGCATTCGTCGATCGCCACGAAAGACAGTACACGTGGTCATCAGAGCTACGGAACGCTCGGTATCCAAACACCGGCTAATCGGTTCGCGAGTGCGCGGATAAATATATATGCATGTATATATTCCCCGTCGACCTCGCGACGTATCATGGACCACGCGTTTTTCGGCCATCATAGTGAGTGCGCGAAACTTACTCCTTCGCCCTCACTATATAGGGACTCTAGTGCGCTTATAGACTGTTAAGTGTATTGACAGTTAAGTGTATGGACGTTTAAGTGTAGTAGCAAGAACGACGTCCAGAGCGCGACTCGAGATCCTCGCTCTGTCTGTACGACACTCACACACCCACACACATACAGGTAGCGTGCGATAGCTGGGGCTCCAGCGAAACGTAAGTCAGCTGTTTTATTCGAGAGACGCCGCAAGTATTGTGAGCGCCGTCTCTCTCTCTCTCTCTCATATGTACATGTTCGCAGTGCGCGCGGATCCCCGCTCACCCTCCTTGCATACGTTGACATATCGTATCACCCGTGGTGCCACGGTATAATAAATCCTATTTTATATGATGCATTCTAACTAGGCTGCGTAATTATTGACGAGACCCTCACCCTTTTCAGCAGCGGCCGGGCCCGTATGGGACGGTGTAGAGGCGCCCAAACTACTAATAAATGCTAAATACCCATCTAAGTAAATGCATTTCAATTCTTATTAATTATATTTATCCTTGTAACGTGCCTCTCGGTACGTAGTATTGCCAACAAAATTTTGATAAGAATGGCATGTTTTTCGTTAGAATAAAAGTGGACTCAACTTGCGTCTGTTCATCAGAGTAATGACTTTGTTTAACCCAGCGTGGAAATTGTTTTCCCGGAATTTTTTACTTTGAAATTATCAGCAAAACCGTGCTGAACATGGGTTTACGTAATGCTGATGACATTGTGATAAAAATGACATTTTTGCGTGAGAGCAAAATTTAATTAAAATTTCACATGAGGCAATTTCTATCCACGTACGCAGACATTCCAACCTACGATTGGATCTGTTTTCACCAAAATCTTTTCCATCTCATGTCAGTCATGAATCAATGCTTGCTCAATGTAGGCTACATAATTCTTCGAACATTTCCAGATCTATTACAATATTTTTTCTGAGCAAAATGAAAAGTAGCTTTCTGCCGCTGGCTTTTTAAAAAAGTATTAATAGTTTCTATCCCATAGTAAAATTAATTTTTCGAAAATATCTTACATCTAAACTATCAGTAGGTGCTTCCTCAAACTGGGCTAGATACTGCTAACAATGTTTCAATGAAGGTGGCAAGTTCCCTATCAGAACAAGAGTAAAAGTGATTTTTCTTTGCTAACTTTCTACTTGGTTGATCAGCTCACGCTTCGCAATACCAACCGTATGCGACGGAAAAGACACATTCTGTATATTTGGAATTGTCTTAGCCTTGAAAATTTGAACAAAATAGAATATTTCAAAAAGCAATACCAGAATACTTTCTTTTGCAACATATACCGCAAACGTATGAGCGACTGTAAGTAAAAAATCTGTGAGAATGAAAAATACGATTGGAGGAAGATTTTCGAATAGGAATTTTGCTGGGGAAAACTTTAGAGGTTAGCGGACTTTCAATAAAATCGAATGAAGTTGACGATCATGATTCCAGGAATATCCTTGAATCAGAATTTTGCTTGCGACGACCTCTGGCGATTGTTTATTATTTCCACAGTAGCAAAGTTATTCATGACAGGATTGCGAGTTCTATATTTCGCAAATGCATGAGCAACTTGGTATGAACATTGGTGAAATCGAAGAGTGCGTTCTCATAAATATCTTTGAATTCAAACTTTGCCGCACACAGACTCTTCACATTATTTATTACATGTACAATTAAACGCATGAGCAGCTTGCAATAAAAATTAGTGGGAGTATATGAATATATTCGGAACATGTATTCCATGTTTGACAATTGTTTTACAACGTTTACACCTCTTATATATATTAGGGTGACCGCAATTTCGGTTGAACTTGAATTTTCGAATCCCCCACGTAAAAACACAATCAAGATATAAAAAAAAATGTCTGCAAAGTTTCAAGGCGTTACAACATTTTTTAATGGTGCCTGCCAGGAGTTGAATTTTAAATGGCAAAATACATGTGTTTTGCTGAGATATAACATATTTATTTCTTAAACTCGTAAGAGTGGTGAGAAAAATCTCAAACTAGGCACACATGTTGTACACATATCGATGTTCAAAACATAATTTTTACGGATTTTTACAGCAATAATTTCTAATAAATAGACGCTTTACAAAGTTAGCCTCGAGGTCATTTTTTTGAATATTTTAACTCTGCGACATGTATTTTTTGGATGAACGGATTTGTATAAAAATTAGCATAAAGATGTTTTTGGAGACGCTGGTTACCAATCTGAACTGAGATTTTGAAAATTCAAAATGTCGGATCCAAGATGGCGGCTATGAAATCCCAAAACCACCTGACCACGAAACCCAAATATACATATATATATGTTTGCAGTTCGTATATTTTGAGGACATGCAAATTTCGTTAATGTCAAACTCGCTAACGGGACTTTTTAAAAAACCCTACCGCGTAGAACTCGCTAGGTAGATCTAGAGTTCTTCGCAGTAGAATTTTTTTTTTAAAGAAAGAAGAAAGAATTTTTTTTTTTAAACCTGCATGCTCGTCCATTCCACCCAGCCACAAGCCAACAATTTTACCCCGAGTCGATGGATCGTAATTCGCAAAAATATTACGTTCAAGAACTTGCACTTGAGCTTGTTCCCCAGCCATTTTGGAAGTAACGTATTAATCGATCAATAAAAACAATGGAGTGGACAGAAGATTATAAACAAAAAAACGACGATGGTTCATTTCGATACTTTTTCAATCTCGCGACATCGTTCATGAATTGTATACAGGGTGGTCCATCGACTCAGGGTAAAATTGTTGGCTTGTGGCTGGGTGGAATGGACGAGCATGCAATACGAGAAGAAATAGGCTGTAATATAAAAACAGTTCGTTTATGGATTCAGCGATATGAAGAAGGTGGTGACGATGTGCTCAACGATTACAGGAAAAGGAACAAGCGGCCAAGAAAGACAACACGTACGGCAATACAGCAGACTGAAATAAACATTTCGGTCAGCACTGGACGTCGTCGTCTGAAAGAGGCTGGTCTGAAAGCACATCGCTCTCAAAAGAAATCGCCATTAAGTGAAAATCTTCGCACAGACCTTCTTTTGATCAATGCCTTGCTGACCAGCATTTCCGATATTATGAATAAATAAAAAATTGGATCGATTCATGTCGCGCTTCGAAAGATGACCAGTTTTTTCGACGTTTCATTCGTAAGCTGCCCGAAACATGGGAGAAAGTAGTGGCCCACGATGGGCAATACTTTGAATCATAAATATATAACCAGCTTTTTTCAATTAAGCCTAAAGTTTCGGGGAAAAAATGGTGGAAGCAAATTGCGCACCTAATAAAAACATGATAAAGTTAAAAAAATTATTTCTGAATAATAATGTTTTATTTCGTGATTAATAATTGTTGACTTTTTTTTATTTATTTACATATTTTTCTCTCCATCGCGACTCTCAAATACCGTGGACTACAAAATTTCCTATATTCCTCCAAGGCAATTTCTTCTGGGGATCGTCTCTTCTTTTTTTTTCAGCTGCTCGAGCACATTATCGCTCTGCAACATTTAGTAAAAATTAATGCGACAATTAAAAATTTAATCGCTTAGATTTGCGGTGCGTATTAATAAAGTGGCAATGTTGGTCGCATTACCTTTTTTTTCTCTATCGTGGCCTCTATATTTTTTCTTTCTCTCCTCCGTCTGGCTTCTTCTCTTTTTCCTTGTATATAGGCGCCTCAATATTTTTCAGGTTATCGTTCTTTTTTTCGTTCTCACTCTTCTTTTCATTGGCGTGCTTAACGCCATCATTCCTCTTATTCTCGACCTTGTAAACTTCAATTCCTTCATTGTCTTTATTATTGCTCTGATGTTCGTTACAACACGTTTCTTCGCAGACGCTTTCGTCCTGTTCTTCGCTTTCATTATTCATCTCCTGGCCAAAGCCCGCCTCCTCGTCCGCGTTCTGAATTTCCTTTTCCCAATATGTGTCCATACTCTTCGCCATTTCTTTGGCTTCGCTCTCGCCCCCCTTACCTTTCTCTTCACCTTCGTCTTCATTCTCCCCCTCGTTCTTCTTGTCCTCATCTTTGTTTTTCTTGTTCGTTTCCTGAATATCCTTTCCCCTATCCCCGTTATTATGGTCCTTGCTTGCGATCTTGATCTCCTGATCTCTATACTTCTCAGTGCTTTCCTCATTTTCTTCGTTTGCATAATTATTCTTCTGGTCTCTGGTATTGCGCTCATCTCGATTCACGCTTTCTTTTCCTTCGTCACTTTCCTCGTTTTTGCCATCGTTTGCCTCATCATCGTTCTTCTCATTCTCGGTATTTCTGGAATCTTTGTCCTCACTCCTATTTTTTGTTGGCTGATGTACGTCTGTATTCTCCTCGATCTCTATGTCTTCATTTTCGTGTAGATCTATTTCTTCATCCGCCCCCTCGCTCTCCTTCTCGTTGTTCTTCTCTTCGTCGCCGTTTTCCTTGTTATTCTCTTCCATATCTTTTTTTTATCCTCGTGCTTCCGGTCCTTGTTTGCGGTCTTTTTTCCTCCATTCTCGTTTTCTGTATCCTTTACAACTTCATCATCGTCCCGTTCTATGCTTCCACTGTCAGTCTCATTTTCATCTTCTCCATCTATCGCTTGAGAACTAGAAACCAAGGAGAATTTTTCAATATATCCATATAGTCATTATATTCATTATCTTGCCCAAAAAACGCTACTAAAATTTACACAGTGTTTAAAATTTGTTTACAAAACCAGCGCGCACTGTGGGTAGATTCACAGAAAAATCGGCAAAACTAGGCCGATGTGCGTACTGAAAAATGCAATGGTGATTCTTAAGTTTTTAACCTCGTTGATTTCAAATCTGGAATCAAAATTTCGAAAAAACAAAATGGCGGACCGGAAGTGACTATCTGCGTTACTAAAAAGAATCCGATTTGAGTAGGGATCGGTAAATTAGCGGTTTAAAAGTCACTGATTAAAAATCTCAAATCCAAATTTTGAAAAAACAAAATGGCAGACCGGAAGTGACTATCTGCGTTACTAAAAAGCATCCGATTTGAGTAGGGATCGGTAAATTTGCGGTTTAAAAGTCACTTATTGAAAATCTTGAATCAAAATTTCGAAAAAACAAAATGGCGGACCGGAAGTGACTATCTGCGTTACTAAAAAGAATCCGATTTGAGTAGGGGTCGGTAAATTTGCGGTTTAAAAGTCACTTATTGAAAATCTCTAATCAAAATTTCGAAAAAACAAAATGGCGGACCGGAAGTGACTATCTGCATTACTAAAAAGCATCCGATTTGTGTAGGGATCGGTAAATTTGCGGTTTAAAAGTCACTTATTGAAAATCCTGAATCAAAATTTCGAAAAAAAACAAAATGGCGAACCGAAAATATATTTTTATCTTACTCATAAGCAACTTTTGCTATCAGAAATCAATATTTGTGTTTTGAAGGTTGTTTTTTTATAAATTTTGAATGAGATTTGGGGAAAACAAAACGATTGTCTGGAAGTGAGGGAAAGTTTTCAAATAATTTCGGAAAATTAGTTATAAATCATTTTTAACGAATTTTATTGCTAAATACATTTGAAACAGCAATCGACACTTAACGAATTAAATTTTACCGAAAATAATACGTGCGTTACATAGAATAATTAATAATTAATAATAATAATAATAATATTAATTATTAATAATTATTCCTGATTTCAATATTAATCATAATCGTCAGCGTCGGAATCGCGATCGCCGTCGTCAGAGGAATTGGTGGATTCTGATTCGTCACTCGTGTATTCCATTAATTCACCTAAACCATACTTCTCGCGAGAACTATCGGTACAGAGCAAAAGTTGCAATGCTTCTGGTGATAAACTTTTTGCTTTTTTCGGATACTGCTTGCCCATGCTCAATATGTACGGATCTGAAGTTAAGAGGAGTCGATTGAAAACGTCTTGCATGGTCGCTGTTCTCGAGTGTTTTCGAGCAAAACACTCGCGATATTTTTTAATATCCTTGTTACGGGCTTCCTGTGCGTCTTCTGACATTTGCCCGATAGGAAGCGGGGACCATTCAATTATCAAAGGACCGTGAATCAAAACTTTGTGAACCGTAGTTGGCATGCAGTACCAAGAATACAAAGTAACGAACATTTCGGCGGTTTCAAGACTATATTGTTTGAAAGCAGTTACATTTACGGCAAAGCCACTTGAAAGAACTTGCAATATTATGTGGAATCTTTTCATAATATTCTCGTCCAAACCCAAAATTCTTGGTGAAATTTGAGTATTTTCGAAAAAACGTCGCGCAGTGTTTCCGTCGTTACTGCTACCAAACCCTTGTTTCGGTTTATCAACATCAAGATGCAACTCTTTCTTGAATGCGGCTTGAATAACTCGTTTTCGCTCAGCAACTACTTTTTTTTCTTCATCTTTTCGAGTTTGCCACTTGTGAACACCGATTTTATAGCCGATGTGCAAGGAGCACTCAAAAAAACGGATCCACGCATGCAACGTTGATAATCCAAGTTCGAGTCGAGTTCTGTCAACGTCTACAGTTTTCATCAGCTCTATGTCATTAAATTGCGATGATGTGAGATTGCATATATAGCAACGCATTGCGGATTTTGTATTTGTCACGGAGTTGCAAACTTTGCCGTCAATCATAGTGAAATACAGCTCGTATTTAACAGTACCCTAGCGGATTGGGTGACGATGTTTTCACCCTGAAAAACCACTGAATCACGGTGATTTTTTACGGTGACAAAGTGCCCACAAAATCACCGAGATCTTGGTGATTTTAAGGTGATTCCAACGTGATTCCACGGTGATTGTCACGGTGATTTTGTGACGGTGACAATCACCGTGAGAATCACCGTGGAATCACCTTAAAATCACCAAGATCTCGGTGATTTTGTGGGCACTCTGTCACCGTAAAAAATCACCGTGATTCAGTGGTGACTTCATCCACTAGGGTAACTTCCTTCCCGTCAATAAATGTCGTAAAAGGGGTGAGAGACTCGATCTGATTATCAACGTGTTGCCGTTCCTGAATCGTTGACGACACAGTTTCTTTTAAAAATTGAATTCTAATAGGGCGACAATACCGTGGAGATGAGGGCCTGGGATTTTTCCAAAGGACGAATTCTTTTTTTGAGATATCCGATCCTAAAATTTGCAATGGAGCTAAAGACGTTAAAAATATACTCGCATCAGAACTCTCAGCATTCGTAAACTTTTGTTTGTATTCACTGTGCCCAGAGCTTCCATCACAACCCCATTTACAAATTAGTCTTAAATTCTTCGATTCTTCAGGGCGCAAAGAGTTAATCACGTCAGTTTGCAACTTTAGAATTCTGTCGCAAGTGTGATCAATCAAAGACTGTAATTTCACTTCGGCTAAAGTCTCAGTTACCGTTATATCTGAAGGGTAACAACGGTTTTTAGCAGCAACGACTTTTGCGTACGATGGATAAATAGCAACTTTTTTATTTCTCAAAGATCGCCTGATGTCTATGTATTGCTGTTTTGTTAGTTTTGCATTTACAAAATCTATCAGTGCTTCATCTCCAGACATCTCAACTAGCCGTGGATCTATCGACGATTCATATGCTGTTCGGTATCTCGCAGCTCTTGAGGGAGATTTTGTTGTGATGTTTTTTAAAATAGTGGCAGCATCGTTTAATCCTGTAGAACTGAGTCTCATCCTGGTGGCCAAACTTAATTCCTCCACGCAATGCTTTTCACTGACTTCTAAAGCCCTTCTTTTCTTGGTACGTTCACTCGACTCTTCGAAACTCAATTTTCGAGGTCGCCCAGATACACCTGAAGTTGATGGCTCTCCAATTGGTTTCGTACAATTCTGAAAAAAATAGCGCGAGCGTTATACTATACATCTTGACCCATAACTCGAGTTTTCGAAACATCAATAAAATTAATTACCAAAATAGTTATTGAAGTTTGCAACCATTTTTAATTTTTTTTAAAAATGCATCGTGGCTTCTGTGCACTTCGAGCCATCTACTTTTGATATTACAAAGTAATTTTTTTAATGAATCCTTTTCATTGTTGTCAATCGTGAAAGATTCGGATGACTCAAGAGTAATTTTTTCCTCAAAAATCTGAAGTTGCTCATCCAGGCACAATTTAAATTTCTCCTTAATCATTCCAAAAATATCCTGATAAGTGCACGTGTAATCCATGGCACGTGAACCTAGAATAAAACAAGTATGATAAACATTTACTAAAAATGAATGTGTTCATGGGAAAATTTTTAATCTAATTGTAAATGATAGAATAAATTATTGTAACATTTTGAACACCCGTTACATGAATCATGACTCTTTACGAATAGATCACTGGGTAGAAAATTATTTTATATTCCACAAGGACCGGCTATTGTCCCCAGCAGGTATACGTTTACCTGCTGGGGACTATGCGCCCAGCCTGAACAAAGAAGCCAAGCGTTGCGCGACATGAGAATTCCGGTTCCCAAAGCCAGATATGCAACAATCTGCAGAATTTTTTTTATAAATTCTAATCTTAATAACATTATCAATAGGCTACAATGTTCAAAAGTCTGTGATCTCCTGGGATCACAACTATTTTTATACTTCTTTTGGAAAAATAAATTTACAAGCTTGCTTAAAATGCATACATTGAACACTCTTTTATACATACAATATTTCAAATTTCAAAAAACTATTTGACATGATAATATTCTACATACCTTCAAGATTATCTCCCATTTTACCGATTTGAAATCGGTAGCGTAGAACAAAATATATTTCACTTTGCGCGAATCAAAAATTTCAGCGTACAAAATCGCTACGTTCTTCACTCTCGAACGGTCGAGTTCAGACTGTCGTAAGTCGAGTACCGCGAAGGGTAGGGACCGGTCCTTTTACAATAGGGCGTACAAATACCTGGTCTTTGAAATGACATACATAGAAATCCGAAATGAGAACACTCAATTTTTGGGTTTTGCCGATTTTTCTGTGATTCTGCCCACAGTGGCGCGGTATCAATCTTTTTTTCGAATGTTTCCTTTGTTCAAATATTTATTGCTACTAGTTTTCACTTGCATTTTCCAATTTTTTATGTTAACTAAATTATATTAATGAAATTTCATAATAATTTATTTCAGCTCCGAGGGTATATTAACACATCAATACGAAGATAAGATTTTGTGAAGAATTTGGATTATTTGCCTGAACTTACGGTCCATCATTATTTGATTTGGAACGTCCAGTCGCAGTCCAATTATCCGCGTAGTCAGAAAATTTTGACCCGATAGTCTCGTAACTGTTGCTACAAAAGGAAATATAAAATTACATCATGACATTAAGTGTAGGCAGAGCTAGATAATACTTTGCCAATTTCTTGTATTCAACTTGAAAGAACAACAAACAGCAAGGTTCGCAATAATGGCTATTTATAATTTTTCTAAACTATGTTCCGAACACCTCTGTTGAAGAAAATATCACTACGATAAAACTTTAAATCAGAATTTGCAAACGAATTTTAATTTTTTGCGACTAAGGATGGTGGAGCTAAAGTAATCGTAAAAGTGGAGGTGAGGGTTTTAAATATATTTTTTATGCTGAGTACTATTAAGCTACAAATGCAGCATAGCTCTTATTTGGTGTTTTCATCGAACGTCATGTAAAAAAAACATGCATAGAGAGCTGCTGAGAATATTAACATTAAGGTATCATTCTGGTTTAAATTTTGAAGAAAATGGTTATTTTTGTAAATTTTTCAAGAACGTATTATTATAAATATTGATATAAAATTTATTGAGCTTAATAAATACACTTTAGAAATACATAAAACAATTTCTATTTTTGATTTTCAATATTTGTTATACACAAAAATAATAGGCAAACGTAACACCCCGAAAAATAAATATGTCGCTGGCGGCGTCGATATCTAGATAATGGCTCATCTAAATAGAAAAACTAAAAAAAATTAAGATTCAGTGTGACTGACTCTCGCGCATTCTACGGATATTAATATTTATTGATAAATAATAAAATGGCGGAGATTTTACGAGAAAAAAAAAATGAAAAATGGGGTTTTTGCAATGTTTTTGACAAAAAAATAGTGAAAATAAATTTTTTTATACAGTTATAGAATGCACTGGAGCTATTCATGTGTAGAATATGTAGTTAAAATTTCATAAGGATGGGTTTGGTGGTTCCGGAGAAATTACCGCCACTGACGGAAAAAACGTTGTTTTGAGAAAAACGCGTTTAAAGTTCTCCCAAGCGCGCTCAGGTAGTGAAGCTAACACCGTAAGTCACAGAATAACATAGTTAGACTACTCTGATCGTTCTAAAATTTGTACACAATACTTTTAGATACATGTCAAAAAATCGATTCTTTTTTAACTTATAAACCAGAATGATACCTTAAAGCGATACGTCACAGTATAATCTCTAAAGGATATTCCCTGCATATACATAATGAAACATAATCTCATATGCTTATACTTACTAATTACTGATGGTTTCTCGATGCAGGAAGTCTATTATAACCATCCGATTATTTCGAATAAAACTTCGATGGCATTCATACCGCTTTGGTGGCAAACTCCGATTATACACTACGTCGCATAATTCCCTTACGACCGAACGTGGAAGTATTCTTTTGTCCGTTAATTTTTTTTTGTGCTTCTCGCGTGAGAGGCAAGCAAGGAGCACCCCGAGATGATAACGGTTTTTAAATAAGTCGGTGAAAAAACGTCCCTGCGCTTTTTGGGATGCCATCTTAACTGTCATTCGTTTTTTTTATATCAATTGAAGTTACACGCAAAAAAATCTCGGAACTTCAAGCGATATAAAAAACAATTGAACGTCTGAGATCTCGTTTTAAATAATGCTTTAAAGCTTCTCCACGTGTTTGTTTAAAAATTTAAACAATCTTGGTATGCTCCTTGTCTCTCGTGCATGCGAGAAATACAATAAAAAGGGATGAAACTATATTTTTCACCAATTTTATCGCATGGGAAATATGTAATATTGTGTGATATGAAATTTAGCTGCCGAATCGCTGTGAATTGCATCCGAGTTTCGTTTGGAAAAATTGAGTGGCAATAATATATTATTACCTCGTTAGCAAAACACATATCTTAGATGTATTAAAAAATTAAGGGGAAACGTTACTGTGACGGGGCCAAAATAACCGATTTTCGGAATTTTTTTGTAAGTAGGGATGATTATTTGATGATCAGACAAAAAGCAATTTATTAAGTATATGTTCAACTAGATTCATACAAATTTTTATTGATAATTGACAAAGTTATTACCATGAACGTAATGACAATAAAAAAATGACTCCTCCTGATGGCAGCGATACTTGCAGCAATAAAAATCATCTGAAATAGAAAACTTAAAAATTTGTTCAATCTACACAACAATTCTACACTACACAATAATTTATTTCACGAAATGGCGCTGATTTGAATTTTTCCTCTTCATTTTTTGACGGTTTTTTTTTTTTTTTTTTTCAAAGACTCTTAAAAAATAGTAATTTTCAAAATTTTTAAAACCAGCTGCGCACAACCTTAGCCAATGTGATTATAGAAATATATTTAGAAATTTTTGTTTAATCGGTTCATTAGTCTTCCAGCAATCAATGCCACTGTCGTGAAAAAAATTGTTTTGATTATAAGCGTTGAAAAATTTCATCGCATATTCGTTTACTCTGAGTTTGGCAACATCTTAAATATTTATACTTACATTAAACTATAAATTCCCGGGCCATACGATGGCAGGTAGTCCCACAGAACTACCTGCACTTCCTTTGGATAAATTCCAGTCAATCTTCGAGATTTAGAGTTGAAAATTTGTTTATATATTTTTGAATATGGGAAATTCCACACCGATTTGACCTGGGTCTAATCCTCACCTCTTCAATTTTGTCCGTAATTTTTTATGGTTTTGTACTACTGCTGCAGAAAAGCACTCAGGATTGTTTTCAGATTTTTTTTGGAGCGACTTATGGTCAAGTTTTTTTTCGAAAAAGCTTACGTTATAGGCAGAATAAAACCCTTGCCCACTTTCGCTCAACGCTTCAAATTTTTTATATAAAAACGGGGTTTTTGTGATTGTTTTCAGATTATTATATTTTGACTAAAAGTAATTTGTTAATAAAATCATTATAATATAAACAAATTACTTTTACCACAAAATTACAAATGTAGAAAAAACTACAATAATCCCGTTTCTACACATTTCAAGTGTTGATTCAAAGTGAGCAGGAGTTCGTTCTGTTTATGACAAGCTTTTTCGAATTCCCCCCCCCCCCGTTTTTTGCCCTGTTTGACTCAACGCGTGAAATTTTTAACATAAATAACGGGGTTTTCGTGATTTTCTCAGACTTTTAATGTTAGGCGAAAAATGATTTGTTTTTAAAGTTATAATTTTATCAATAAATTTTATAAAAGTACTTTGTTTGTCAAGTTATAATTTTATAAACCAATTAATTTTAGCCCAACATTAAAAATCTAAAAAAAATCGCAAAAATCCGGTTTTTTATAAGGAAAATTTCAAGCGTTGAGCGAAAGTGGGCAAGGGTTTCCTTCCGTCTATAAGAAACTTAAAAAAAGAAAAAAAATTGACCATAGTTAAGTGAAATCGATCTAAAAAAATCTGAAATAAATCCTGCGTGCTTTCCAGATGAACTGAAAAACCATAAAAAATTGCGGACAAGATCGGAGAGGTGAAGGGGCAGACCCAAGTCAAATTGGTGCGGAATGTCTCATATATACACTTACCTGCTCTTCCTTTCTGTATATGTCAGTCAATTTTTTTGATTTTTTTTGACTCGTCACAGTGGCGTTCCCTCTTAAGAGATGCAGCAGCGTCAAGTATTCAAAAATAAGAAGAAAAAAGCCTCAGCGTGACGTGAATGTGGCCACACTCTTAAAAAGTGGCCTATCGCGTCGACAATTACAACCGTATTAAAAAAAAATATACATCCCCGCTTTAAAGTTTGGATACACCTGTTGATATTTTTTGCCGCACTAGAAGCTGCATAACTCTGTGAGAAAAAACGATAATTGAATTTAAAAAAAAAAGCATTTTGACGGAATGGAATTCAATTTCGTTTCCCTTCAATAAAAATCTGAAAAGATTCAGCAACATATGACATGCTATAAACAACAATAATCAATAATAATATTACCCAAAAGTTATTAATAAATTGTTTCAACAATTTGTTGGGTAATATTATTATTGATGAACAATGATCAATAACTATTATTGATAATTGTTGTTTACAACACGCCAAATATTGTTGGATTTATTCAGATTTTTATTGTATCCCCAAGTACGGAAATTTCAATTACAATTTTTCGCTTTAAATTCTACGCATTTACTTGGCAAATGCCAAAATTATTACCAGCGAACTATGAGTGAGGCTCCATCCACGCCAGGACGCTCCGTTCATCGTCATTTCATTGATATATCCACTGGTTCCGGAGCATCAAGTTTGGGTAGCCATTTTTAATCGGTTATATACAGATTCAATAATAATAACGGTCTTTGGTTTCTCGATATTTAAGATTTACAAAATATGCGCGAAACTGCTACAAGCTACATGAGCGCCTCAAACGGTGACGTTAGCTGGCTGTTTGATCAGTGACGTTAGCTGTCTGTTTGATCGGTGACGTTAGCTGTCTGTTTGATCGGTGACGTTAGCTGTCAGTTTGATCTGTGGCGCACCTCTCTGAAGTAGCTGTCATGCCCACAGGCGTAAAACAAGGGGTAAAATATTGACAGAAATGTCAGTCCAGGCATTTCTGCATAGCAGTGTACATCGTTGCCCGCTTCTGCTGAGAGATTGAAAATGGCTGTTTCTATGAGGCTGACTATTTCTTCTGTCGGAATGCGGTTCGGTGTTACTGCGAAGTTATGCCCTTTTGCTGTTTGCACGGCTGATTGTTGCTCCGTCAAGGTCGTGGAGCTCAGATTTTTAACAGTATCGGTGAGAATGGGAAAATTCTTACGAGGCTGTATTTTTTCAAATTTCTCTTTTTGTTTCAATGTTCTTAATTGTGCAGAGTGAGTTGCTTGTCCATAAGTGATTCTGTCTAATGTCTTCCAGATTTTTGGCTTGAGAGAATTAGCAAGAGTCAAATGCAATCTAAGTAATTTTTCCGAAGTTTGGGAAAGGAGTTTCTTAGTGTTGGAGATTCTTTCCTTGATCAGTCTCAGTGAGGCTTGCTGAAGGATATTCTTCGCCTGCTGAGATGGAAAGGGGTTCTTTAATTGAAAGCATTTCGGTACCACCTGTTGGTCTTCGCACCTTTTGAGAAATGCTAAGGAGCAGAGTTGTAAGTGTGCAGTCTTCCTGAGTTTAGTAAACAAGTTTACTTCACCAAGAATAGCCTCTCCATGGAGACTTCGAATTATAGTTTCGCGGCCAGAACAAAATTGTTTGGCTTCCGGATGGGTGCCACGTTCGGTTTCAGCAATATGCCGACGTTTCGCAAACGTTGCAGTCTGCATCATCAGGGCAAGGAGGCTCTGATACTGAGCTCCCATCAGTTCAGGAAGGGTTTATATACCCGATCCTCAGTCAGGTGGAACATCGGTCAGCCAATCAGAGCTCTTGATCAGGTCAGCGAATCAGAGCTCTTAATTGATCAGCTGGTCAATTCAAAAATTTGGCAGAACATTGGATGGACACTGGTCACAAGATTCAAATTCACAAAGTGGAAATCCTAGCCAAGACTAACAATTATTTTCCGCAGAAACATCACGAGAGAATCGAAATCCTGAAACACCCAGATAATCTCAACAGAGGTTATCAGGTCAACCCGATCTGGCACAGCGTCCTCCCGGTTTTTTAATCTTCAAAAGATTCCTTGAAACAATAAGGTATTTTCGTAACCCCTCGAAAAAATAAAAACTGACCAATTCGAGTCAATTTTCGAAAAAGAAGAAATTTGAGAAAATCGAAAAACTTTATTTAGAAAAAAGATATAAAATAAAAAATAAAAAACACCATCATGACCAAATTCATTTACAAAATCTTGGAAATCTTGGAAAAAACAAAATTATTTTCAATATTCTCCCGACCGATCTGCTTATACAAGATTGAACGTTTCCAAGATTCTTTAAATGAATTTTTCCAAGATTCTTTAAATTAATCTTTCTAAAATTCTTCCAATTAATCTTTCCAAGTTCCTTTGAATGAATTTTTCCAAGATTTAACAACGTGTTAAAACGGAATTTGGCCATGCTGGTCATCTTTATTTTTGATTTTCTATCTTTTCCAAAATAAAGTTTTTCGATTTTCTCAAAATTCTTCTTTTTCGAAAATTGCTTCAAATTGGTCAGTTTTTAGTTTTTCGTAAGGTTTCGAAGAAACCTCATTGTTTCAAAGAATCTTTTAAAGATTCTCCGAAAGATTCTCATTCGATGCGACAAAAGAATCTTTGAAAGAAACGTTTAAAAAATCGTTGAAAGAATCTTGGAAAGAATCTTTAAAAGAATCCCACTCCGGATCGTATCCGTGATTCTTTTCAAGATTCTTTCCAAGATTCTAAGAATCTCTTTAAGATTCTTTCTGAGATTCAAAGAATCTTTGTAAGATCCTTTCAAAGATGCTTTCCAAGATTCTTTCAAAGATATTTTTTCTACGCGGGCATGTATAAAAATCCTATATATAACGTTATATATGCAGATATGCTGCATATATGTAGATAATGCTATATTTAAAGGAATCGAATCTCGAAGGACCACCCTTATATAAATTGAGACCTGAAATAGCGGCCACTTTAATATACGTCGTATAAATACATATAAAATATAAACAAATTTCGAATCTCGAATAATCACCAACATAATATATATCATATAATACGAATACATATAAATATTTAAAGAAATCGAATCTCGAAGGACCACCCTAGTGTATTTCGCTGAATATGATTCTCATAGCTATGGATATACATCCCGTGTACAAGCGTTTCACAAATTTGGCCAATCAGGTGACGAAAAAATTGTTAATTGGCTTTTTCTTACACTCGAAAAACGCCTCTCTCGTGGGCACACATCTTTTCCCTCAGGATTGCAGGAATAAATAACAACACGTTGCGTAGATTTAGAGAACGGTGCCGGTCTTTGTATTATCTCTTTTGAGGAACGGTAAATTTACGATAAATTTGGCTGAAGGCCGAACAGAATTAAACATATGTGAATAAACATAAATATACGTAAATATTCGACGCGGACTACACACTGCCCAATAACGACGAGTTGACTACTCCGAATACTATCACAGGAGCACACGATACCGTCGTGTCTCATATACGGGCCTCGTGTCCGCGGTACCTCAAAATGGCGGACAACAAGCACACTGCGGCTCAGCTATACCGTATGTATCAGCCTCGCACGCCACCCGGTATATACGCTACACTTCGCGTCTGCGACTTCTCGACTCGACCGCTCGTTATCGAGTCTCAATCTCAACTGCACATCTCTCTTCGGCAACACGTGCCCGACTCTACTCTCCACGTCCGCTCGCTTGGACGCTCTACGATCGACTGCTGCGGATCTCGCTTGATCCTTATCACGTACTTTCTCTCGGTGATGCTTCGTTATCATCGTACGACTTTCGCTAGCCAATCATCGATCAATCAGTCGATCACGCCACATATCACGCGATCCACCGTATGCGCAATACGCTACGCGCTTATGACGTGACACTTTCTTTATACGTAGCCATCACGTGGCGCCACCAACACGATATTACTATCAGCGCCAATCATTTTGCGCGGGTTATTTAAACGACAATAAAGTGACTTTAACAAAATATTGAAGAATTTTCACGATGACAGAATTGTTGAAAAAAATCACCAGATATCATCATATCTCAGCATTATGTGGACGGATCAACATAAAAAAGGTATCAATGGAAAGCTAATTTTTTTTAAGATCACCATTGTTCGTAGATCTTAAAAAAGTAGCCGTGTTTTTTTGTAATATTGAATTGAAATTCGAATCAGGTTCAGCAGGAGGCATATTCTCGTATATAAGAGTGCGCGGCGATCTCGACTGGGATTCTCTTAGTTTTTTTAAATACTTGGCGTCGAGACGCTACTGCGTCTTTTGATAAATATGTATCGCGATTTGATGTCTTTTGAAGACATCAAATCGCGAATGACAACCCAAATGTAAGTTGATACCTGAAATCACGACCACCTTAATATACATTGTATAAGTACATATATAAATTTCAAGAAAATTCGAGTATCGAACAATAACCACTCTAATATAAATTCAGACCTAAATTAACGACCACTTTAATCTATATCGTATAAATAAGTACGTGAATATTTAAAGAAATCGAATCTCAAATGACCTCCCTAATATCAATTGTGACCTCAAATAGCGGCCACTCTAATATACACCTTATAAATACATACATATAAATAATAAACAAAATTCGAATCTCGAATAATCACCACCCTAATATATATCATACAATACGTATGCATATAAATATTTAAAGCATCGAATCTTGAATGACCACCTAAATGTAAGTTGATACCTGAAATAACGACCACCCTAATATACGTCGTATAAATGATCGCGAACCCTTGCGCACTCTCGCACAGACTTGCACACAGTTGCACACACACTCTTTTATCTATAAATATAGATAAAATATAGATGAAATATATATTTGCCGAGCACGACGCTCATAGCTAACTAGATATATTTTCGCCGTGCATGACGTCAGCGGCCGAAATATGATTCTCATAGCTATAGATATACATCCCGTGTATAAGCGTTTCAAAAATCTGGCCAATCAGGTGACGAAGAAATGTTGAAGAATTTTCATGATGATAGAATTCGAGAAAAATTCACCCGATATCATCATATCTCACGGCATTATGTGGGCGGATCAACATAAAAATGGTATCGATGGAAGCTAATTTTTTTTTAAGATGACTATAGTCTGTAAATGTTAAAAAAGTTGTCGTGTTTTTTAGTAATATCGAATTAAAATGTAAAAAGGGGCGCGGTCCGAGGCATATTCGCGTATACCGGGTGTCCCATTTTAATCTTACAGTTGATTTATTTCGAAAAATATTGTTCCGATCAAAAATTGAGTGGAATGAAACTTTTAGGGTTCAGAGGGGGACGTTTAAAATTTTTTTTTGTTTTGGTCCAAAATTTAAAATGGTGGCGTTAAGATGGCTGACATGTTTCTTTTAAATGAAAACATGATTTTGTTTTCACCAAAATTTTTTTCAGATTAAATCTAACATCTTTTGTAGTAACATTTTTTGATACAGCCCATAATAGAGGGTGTCTCATTTTAATCTTGCAGCTGAATTATCTTGAAAAATTCTGCTCCGATAAAAAATTGAGTGGTATGAAACTTTTAGGATTCAGAAGGGGACGTTCAAAAAAATTTTTTGTTTTGGTCCAAAATTTAAAGGGGCGGTGTTAAGATGACCGAAAGGTTTTTCAAACAACGAAAACATGATTTTTTTCACCAAAAAATGTGTTAAGTCAAAACTAACAACGTTTGTTGGAACATTTTTTTTATTCAGTCCATAAGAGATCACCATTTTTTACTATTTTAGTATTATCTGGGATAACCATGATGGTGGAATGGTGAAATGGTGGAATCTTCGAACACCTTTAAGAAGAGTTCAGAAAACGCTAACGAGGAGGATTTAGAAGACCTCCTCGGCTTCGTCATTATGCTGCATAACGCTAAAATAGTCGAAAATGGTGATCTAGTCTAAAATATCCGGGCTATAAAAAAAATATTCCTACAAAAGATGTTAGATTTGATCTGAAAAATTTTTCAGACAAAAAAAAATCATGTTTCCATTAAAAAAAACATGTCAGCCATCTTAACAGCGCCATTTTGAATTTTGGACCAAAACAAAAAAAATTTTTGAACGTCCCCCTCTGAACCCTAAAAGTTTCATCCCACTTAATTTTTTATCGGAGCAGTATTTTTCAAGATAATTCAGCTGTAAGATTAAGATGGGACACCCTCTATTATGGGCTGTATCAAAAAAATGTTCCCACAAAAGATGTGAGATTTAATCTGAAAGAAATTTTGGTGAAAAAAAAATCATGTTTCCATTTAAAAAAAACATGTCAGCCATCTTAACGCCGCCATTTTAAATTTTGGACCAAAACAAAAAAAAATTTCAAACGTCCCCCTCTGGACCCTAAAAGTTTCATCCCACTCAATTCTTAATCGGAGCAATATTTTTCGAAATAAATCAACTGTAAGATTAAAATGGGACACCCGGTATATCTAGATGTTATTGAAAGAAAATCTTGCCAACGCTACCGAATATAGAGGTTAAATTGAATTTAATACTATTTTTAACCAAGATTTAATTACTAAGAAAAGTAGAAATGCAGGTTGGATATTAAATGAGAAATGTTACAAAATACACAAGTATATTTTACATGATCAATATATACAAGAATATTTTACTAGATATACCAAAAAAAGAATTAAGTGTGGTAATTAATTTCTGAATTTTCGAAATCACCCTCTTAATTAATGCAAGTATGATGTTAAATGATAATTTTTATTACAAGATATAAAAGTGTATTTCACAAGTATATGTAACAAGTATATGTTATAAGTATATTTTACAAGTATATTTCACAAGATATACCAACAAAAGAATGAAGTGTAGTAATTCTTGTCTAAATGTTGTAAATCGCCCTCTTAATGAATGCAGATATGATATTGAATGATAAATTTCACAAGATGTATAAGTATAATGTCACAAGTATATGTTACAATATCTCTCTCTTGACGCGCTCCGCAGTGTTCCCAACTCGACATCGCTGACCGTTACCAGATGGCTATTCAAAAAGACACTTTTTCAGAGTTGAAGTCACCAGAATTTTCCAGGCCCGTTTTCCGTCTAGTGGTATATCTATATATATGTATAGCTATATGCATATACCTATAAATATAGCTCCATTTATCGGAATTTTAAATTTACCACATTTTTGGCCAAACGCCATTTGTGCAGTTTATGACGCACGGCACTATTCAAGTGCCTAGTATCTGCATTTTCCATTGCTCTACAGCCTAAAACTACAAATTTTCATAATTGACTTATCGAAACATCGGAAAATCCAATTTCGTATTGCAGATTCCACGTGAACATTTTTTTTTAAATTGTCATCGATTGAAATTTTTACTGCTCAAAATTACAGAATGACATGATTACTCAACTTTACTCAACTTACAGGAAAAACGAAAAAAAATTTTACCAAAATTCCAAAGTTTTTATTTTTGAAACAAAAACACACCATCCTGAAAATTTCAGGATCTTTGAAGATCAGTACAAAGTATTATATAAAAAAAATTGAACCAAAAATAAAATATGGAACTTGGATTTTTACGATTTTTGAAAATTCTCCAAATTCATCATTTTTCAAAAAATTTGTTTGGAATATTTTTTTTTCGTAGCCCCAAGTATACTCTTCAAAACGAAGTGAGCACGATTTTTCGTAACTATAATAGTTTTCGAGATATTTGAAAAATAAACTATGAAAAGTACACAGCCTCGGTTTCTGCGAGATCGATTTTTTCGGGAAAAGATGATTTTCTTTTTATTACGATGATCTTGTCATCTCGATATTCTCAATCCTCAATCACAATTTCCGTTTTACATATGCTTATGTATATGTATATATATATTAGGGTGGCGCAAAAAAATCGACTATTTTTTTTTCGAGTCTCTTATGATGAAATGTTAGTTTTTTATGTTTCAAGAACCCTCACCAAAAATGAGCTCGAAAAAAATTTTTTTAAGGATCACTCAAGATTTTTAAAAATTTCAAAAATCGTCAAAAATCGTCAAAATCGTCGATAAAACAGATCTTTCACATGCTCGTAATGTTGAAAGATACGACAAAAGAAAAAAAAAGTTTGAAGAAATTGAGAACTCAAAGAAAAAATAATTAATCGTATTATTACTGTAATTTGCAAACCATCGAGTCATTAAAAAATTATATTTTCAGTATTGTGTTTAATTTTTTATTCATCTCGTGGTGTATTTTTATTGATTATCTTACTGTAACGTCCGGAGACGTTAAGATAATCGAGCCTAAGCGTCGAGCGGCTAACGCTTTACTCTGTTGACTATTTATCGCGACAAAAGTAACAACAAATAATCGGTAGTGGGAACGTACAATGAAAGATCTCCAGAGACCTTGTCTTATCAACTGGTTATTACATTTAGATTCACTTGTTCGTTGCGGAGTTCCTTTTCACACCCAGGATTATGCCTTTTGAGTTAGGTTGATCGTCGATTGATGGTTGACACTTGATTTCAGTTAACACTCGTTTATTATTTTGACGTCGAGTATTTCTTTATATCTCACACAATTCGCAATTTAGAGAATACAATTTTGAATAATGAGTCGACGCGGTAACACACTTCGCGGACAATTTCAAACACAAACTTGTAATATTAAATAATGATAATAAAATATTCGCTCACGACGATATCAATTCCGAGGCTCGATACGCGATCGCGGACACACTAGGATAGTCCTACTCCTCACCCTCTCGCGAAGGTTCGGAGCGTGACGACTCAACGCCATCGAAGACTAAACGAAGACTAAACTTGAATTTGTCGCTGCGCAAGAGTTTTTAAAGGGTCTGTTTGCTCAGCGGAAGATGAATTTTACAAATTTGGGCATACGGATTTTCCTACATTTCTATTGGTGAATACAGTTGTTTTCGACGTTGGTCTAGTTTCGGGACCCACGGGATGAAAAATCTTAATCGGGTATGTTCTTTTCTAGTGCAGCTGACTATTTATGAACATATTTTTTAAGTTTTCTCTCTTGCTGAGGTAACACGTGCATTCCCCTGCTGAGTTTCTATTTCCATGTGAAAATTGGGAAAAACAGGGTTTCTTCGTGAAAGAAGGGCGTATGAGGAGTAGGAGGTTTCGGGAGTGCCGTTGTTTTGGAACTAAGGGTTAGGAAAAACGCTGTTCTCTGTAGTACTTGTTTCCCAGAGCATGCGGGAGAGGCAATAAATTGTGATTTTTTACAACCTGTCATCCAAACAAGATCGGTCCACTTGGCGGTTTCTTTTAATATTTGGAGCTCTTTTCGGAAAGTGCCTATACTAGTACACAGAGACGAGCGCGAGGGTATATGTATACGTGGAGTGGATGCGTGTGTTGCAGCGTGACGCTGTGTCTATGCTCGCCTATATACTTGCGAGTAGGCCGGCAGGGATGCTCTGGTCTCGGTGACACTTGTGTGCGCACCGGTTTGATGATTTTACGACTTTTCTTCATGCTGAGATATTTGAGCAGCTTGGGGTCTGATATGCACGTGTTTCCGTGAGATATTTTGGATATTCTAAGTTAATCGCACTACGTGTGGGAAAGCGACTAGAATTGTTAGCTATTTTTCTTTTCCGAAATGCGTCATCATGAACTGGTTTTTCCTTAACTATATTAAGACGGTGGCGGAGGGTCTGAATTTGAACAAAAACAAAAAATTGAAAATACGTCATACGTGACATTACTAATTAAAAAAACAAAATTTATCAAATCTTAATATGAATATTTAAAGGTCACTCAAAAACATCTAATGCAAGGCACTTACAAATATAAAAAAATTATGAGCGACCTTTAAAAATGAATATTTTGAGCTAAAAATTTGAGAAACTTATTTTTTTTTCGTCTATAACAATCTACCGTAATGAGCAAAAAAAAATAAAAAATAATAAAAATTCGATTTTTGACGATTTTTGAAATTTTTAAAAAGCCCGAGTGACCCTTGAAATTTTTTTTTTGAGCTCATTTTTGGTGAGGGTTCTTAAAACATAAAAAACTAACATATCATCACAAGAGACCCGAAAAAAAAATAGTCGGTTTTTTGCGCCACCCTAATATATATATATATATGGGAAGATCCATTACTTTTCGAACTTATCCTGCGGTGTCGGATCAGCGATCTGGCTGCTGATTTTTTTCAAGAAAGTAGGTCGTAAGAAAAGACGATCCTGAAATTTTCAGCTCAAAATAATAAAATTTGTTGGCGGTAGAAATTTTTGAATTTGAAAAAAAATCGATTTTTCCGTCATTTTTACGATTTTTTTTCACGAACTTCTACGAGGCTTGCGCAATCGAGTAGGACGGCATTTCCCTTCTTTGACCTATTTTCAATGAAAAAAAATAGTTCTTTCGGGAAAAGCAAAATTCGGTCAATTGCAGACCCCTTCCTTGAACTTCTATTTTCGCAAAATTTTGCGTAAATTTGAAACGCTGTCAGGTCAAGGATTTTCCACGTAGACTAATTTCCGACGACTCAAATTGTAACGTTCTTTTTTATCCACGTCCTCGCAAAGCCAACGAAATTCTGAAAAATCGCTGTTTTCAGATAGCCGTAACTTTTTTCTATTAACTAGAAATCGCTTGAAATTTTCAGGGAATATACTTAATTATATCCCCAAACAACGCTGAAAATTTCAATGGTTTTGAACTGCTTTACAAGCGGTGAATTTTTTAAATGGTTCAGTTTTCCTCGTAATCTTTCCTGTTTTGTGGCATTATCTTTCTCTTTCTTTCACTTTCTTGCAAAATTAGACATCAAAGTAATGTTATCAAAATTCAACTTAGAGCCCTATAATATCTACCGCTATATAAGAAAAACACATACTCTACGAGAATATGAGCATTATAGTTATATAATATTTTCATTTATCTTTTACATTATATTTTAGGATTTATGTATAGCAATGAGTATCACTTCGTTCGATTAAAATAATCAAATACACAAATTTAAATCCTAAAATATAATGTACAAGGTAAATAAAAATATTATATAACTATAATAATCATATTCTCGTAGAGTACGTGTTTTTCTTATATAGCTGTAGATATTATAGGGCTCTAAGTCGAATTTTGATAACATTACTTTGATATATAATTTTGCAAGATTTTTATACTTTTTTATTACACTTATTAAGAGAAAAGTGTAAATTTTACACGCGCGATTCTGTAAGTCATTGATAATGCCACAAAACAGGAAAGATTACAAGGAAAACCATTTAAAAAATTCATCGCTCGTAAACCAGTGAAAACCAAGCTTGAAATTTTCAGCGTTGTTTGGGGATATAATAAAGTATAGTCCCTGAAAATTTCAAGCCTTTTCAAGTTGATAGAAAAAAGTTACGGCTATCTGAAAACAGCGATTTTTCATAATTTCGTTGACTTTGCGAGGCCGTGTATAAAAAAGAACGTTGCAATATCTAAAAATTAGTGTAGGTAATTATAGTATATACCAAGACGAAAAATTTGAGCGGTCGGAAATTAGTCTACGTGGAAAATCCTTGACCTGACAGCGCTTCAAATTTACGCAAAATTTTGCGAAAATAGAAGTTCAAGGAAGGGGTCTGCAATTAACCGGATTTTGCTTTTGCCTAAGGAACTATTTTGTTATTGAAAATAGGAGGTCAAAGAATAGAAATGCCGTTTTACTCGATTGTCCAAGCCTCGTAGAAGTTCATGCAAAAAAATCGTGAAAATGACTGAAAAATCGATTTTTTTTCAAATTCAAACATTTCTACCGCCAACAAATTTTATTATTTTGAGCTCAAAATTTCAGAATCGTCTTTTCTTATGACCTACTTTCTTGAAAAAAATCAGCAGCCAAATCGCTGATCCGACACCGCGGGATAAGTTCGAAAAGTAATGGATCTTCCCATATATATATATATATGTGTGTGTGTGTGTAAAGCAGTGTAAAGTATGTTTTGAGGTATATATATATATATTTCGAGGCTGTCTGGCACGCACTCTTTTTTTGTCCGGCCAATTTCACGGCAGGGGTATACAAGCCACCATAGTAAATGTTGAGGCAAAGTTTGCGCTGGTGGCGCTCGTAGTAGACGGTTAGAGAACTAATGCGTTTGACATATATATATGCGTATGACATATATATATATATACAGATTTACTCCCTCTCCACGGCCCCCGATGCAGGTTCATTATTATTATTATTTCATTTCAAATGTCCCAGGATATACAAATGTAATAAAAATTCCAGTATATTTGTGTTTTAATATATTTCAAATATTTTGTATAATTATTCATCTCAATATATGACTATTTACAACATTCATATTTACACATCGAAATATTTAACAAGCTTTTAGATCAAAAACACGCTTGAAAATTCTTTTTCTATTCGCGTATCACATTAAATTAATCAGTTATATCTTTGCAAAGTTTTAGCTGCACAATCGGTGTTTACATTACATATTTGACTAGCTTTTATATGCCAAACAAACTTATAAAATCTTTTTCTATTCGCGCATCACATAAAATTAATCAGCTATAACTTTGCAAAGTTTTAACCGCACAACCAGCGTTTACAACAAATATTCAACGAGCTTTTATATATAAAACAATATTAACATATTTCGCCAACATATATTTTTGTTCGAAGTGAACCGAACACAAATGTCGATTTGTCACATGTATCGAAGAAACATTCAGCAGCTTAGGATTCCCACTTGCAGCAAGCCACTTTAAAAACCGATCAGACTCAGTCATGGGATTTGGGAATTTGAAGAAGCGTGTAGCCTTCGACGAACATCCCGCTGCCAAACACTTCCTAGACATAGCTGTTACAAACAAAAAGTAGAAAGGATTTTTTTAGATTCATAATACTTATAAAAATAGTGCAGTCCACTTTTAATATTATATATTTGCTTAAATTAACAAATATTTGGTTGAGAATTCAACTTGAGATCAAAATACGAGAAGAGGTTAAGTTAATAACAAAACGAGATATATTTACCTTGCTTCGGTGAAGATCAAAAATGATTATTCAAACGATCGCCTAATACGATGCACTCGACTTTTCTGCAAACTGCACAATATGTTTGCAAAAAGATAACAAAAAACAGTCTAAAAAACACACCCATAGACATACCCGAGCTCACTATGAAGACGCGCAACACGCAACAAACCAAGATGGCGGAAATTTCGTTGCCATGGATACCATGGGTCAGTGCCACGGTCGTACCAACGAATTCAGACGTACATAGAAGCACAGTTCCTATACCTTCGGACGAACTGGAGTACACTATGCAGGTACCATTAGCATAGTGTACCCCAGTTCGTCCGAAGGTATAGGAACTGTGCTTCTATCTACGTCTGAATTCGTTGGTCGTACATACAGGTCTGATATCTCAATTGTTTTTTCGATGGTGGGGGTGACATAGAATTCGAAGGAGTTTTTAGTTTACATTATTGCCACGTCGCTACTATCGAGTGCCAAAGTGGAATATATAGTAATACTTCTTAATTAATGACTGCGCATGCGCTATCATCTATCTCTCTCTCACAAATGGTGGCACTAGGATGGCACTCGATCACAGCGCTCTGACGGCACTGCTTCGAGTACTATGTCACCCCCCACCATAGGAGATATCGGACCTGTATGTACGACCGTGGTCAGTGCGTTCGAGCGAGATGGAAAATCGACGCAATGGCTTATGGGTAGCGACACTAGCGCTCCTAGTAGACGGTTAAGGTGAAACTCCGTTATTTACGTGTTTACGATTATCCTATTTGGCGTAAAAAAGTCACTGGAAGTCGTCAACTTGAGCACTTGAAATCACCAGATTTTTTTAGCGTCACCAGATGAAAAATTGTGTCGCCAGACGAGGTCTAAAAACACCAGATCTGGTGACAAAGTCACTGAGTTGGGATCACGGGCGCTCCGTCCGATCCGTTCCAAAGAGCATATACCTAGCATGCTACCCATATACCTACCCGCGTAGAAAAAAAGAATCTTTGAAAGAATCTTGTAAAGAATCTTTGGAAGGATCTTACAAAGATTCTTTGAATCTTAGAGAGAATCTTCAAAAGATTCTTAGAATCTTTGAACTAATCTTGAAAAGAATCACGGATACGATCCGGAGCGGGATTATTTTAAAGATTCTTTCCAAGATTCTAAGAATCTTTTTAATATTCTTGCAAAGATACTTTCCAAGATTCTAAGAATCTTTTTAAGATTCTTTCAAAGATTTTTTAAAAGATTCTTTCAAAGATTCTCTTGTCGCATCGGATGAGAATCTTTCGAAGAATCTTTAAAAGATTCTTTGAAACAATGAGGTTTTTTCGGAACCTCGCGAAAAACTAAAAACTGACCAATTCGATCCAATTTTCGAAAAAGAAGAAATTTGAGAAAATCGACAAACTTTATTTGGGAAAAGGTAGAAAATCAAAATCGAAGATGACCAGCATGGCCAAATGCCGTTTTAACACGTCGTTCAATGTTGGAAAAATTCATTCAAAGAAACTTGGAAAGATTAATTGGAAGAATCTTAGAAAGATTAATTTAAAGAACCTTGGAAAAATTCATTTGAAGAATCTTGGAAACGTTCATTCAAAAAATCTCGGAAAGATTAATTGAAAAAATTTCAGAGAGACTAATATAAAAAATCTTGAATAAGCAGATCGGTCGGGAGAATATTGGAAATAATTTTGTTTTTTCCAAGATTTCTAAGATTCTGTAAATGAATCTGGTCATGATGGTGTTTTTTATTTTTTATTTTATATCTTTTTTCTAAATAAAGTTTTTCGATTTTCTCAAATTTCTCCTTTTTCGAAAATTGACTCGAATTGGTCAGTTTTTAGTTTTTCGTGAGGTTTCGAAAAAACCTCATTGTTTTAAAGAATCTTTTAAAGATTCGTCGAAAGACTCTCATCCGATGCGACAAAAAAATCTTGGAAAGAATCTTTGCAAGGATCTTACAATGATTCTTTGAATCTTAGAAAGAATCTTTGCAACAATCTTAAAAAGATTATTAGAATCTTGGAAAGAATCTTTAAAAGAATCCCGCTCCGGATCGTATCCGTGATTCTTTTCGAGATTCTTTTTAAGATTCTTTCCAAGATTCTAAGAATCTTTTTAAGATTCTTTCTAAGATTCAAAGAATCATTGTAAGATCCTTGCAAAGATTCTTTCCAAGATTCTTTCAAAGATTCTTTTTTTCTACGCGGGTATCCCCTTTCCCTCCGCCAACACGCGTCGAACCTTTCACAGCTAGTACGCGTATACCTCCCCTCTCTACCGCCGCTCTCTAACCCAAGCAACGTCATGGCATCGATGCTTACTGGTTTTGGTTTTTCTCTCCTGCCGATGCGACGCATATACCTATACCCTCTCGTATACCTGCCGCCTCTTCTGGCGCTCCCTAACCGTTGCCGTGCCGTTTACTGCTTGATACACATACCCCCTCTCCCTCCGATTCCTACCCGCTACCATGCCTTTCACTGCTAGTGTAATCGTTGGAGGGAAGATGCCGAGGCACCCTTCTTCATTGCCAGTTTCCCCACCACGTATCTAACTATTCCCCTCATGCGGTGAGACTTTTCGTAACAGCTCGAAAATTGTTACCCCTCAGCAAAAAAGTTTCACTTCAATAATCACAATTTCGAAAAAAAAAGAAAAATAAAAAAATCCAAGCCGTTCGTACGAATGCAATCAGACTTTGAACGCATCCGGAGGCCTTTTCAGAGGATCTGCGAAAGTCTTCGGAAAATAAACAAAAACTAAAATAGAAATAATGAAAATATCAAGAATGAAAATAACAATTTAATAAAAATTATAAAAACAATTTTAAAAAAATAATAACGGAAATATTAACAATTGAAATGATAACAAATCAAAAAATTAACAGTGAAAAGAAAGGTAATTAAATAATAATAATAATAATAACAGTTTAAATAACAATTTAAAAAAATACAATCAAACCTGATTTCTAAAAAAATAATAACAATTTCGAAAAACAAAAGAGAAAAAATCCAAGCCGTGTGGAGAATGTTAGTAGACTTCCAAGGAGCCATGGTCTCGGAAGGCGTTTGGAGACGTTCGGAGGCCACCAAAAATAATAATTGAAATTATATGAATTTAACAGAATAACAATTTAAAAAATCAGAACCCAAACAATTTTAACAATTTTTTGGGTTTATTAGTTTTGGTGTTGGGCTTCTCTCTCTCTCTCTCTCTCTCTCTCTCAATTCATCGGCAGAAATAATTTGTCACCTCAGCGAATTGCATACAAGTATTCACTTCCGCGGCGTGTGATTGCACACACCCCGGTTTTTTTCGCTCTATATCGAGAATCTCTGCTAGCTACATTATCTTTTTTTCGACTTCGAAGATTATTAGAAATATATTTAAACGTATTGTACGGAAATTCTATGAGCGGAAAATTTTCTGTCTGTAGAGCGAAAAAAAAACTTGCGGTGGAGCCGTCTTTTAAGCGACAGAAATTGTCCCGCACATAGAATATGAGCATCATTCGTTACTATTTCTAATATTATATAATACACTGTAAAAAAAAATCGCAAATTCACAATGTCGATTCATATTAATTTTACAAACTGAGTGTATTAAAATGAATTTCCTACAATTTTCATTAAAATTAATATACTGGTATTAAACTTTGTTATTTCTGTATTAAAAAATTACAAATCCGATATATTAATTTCATAGTCATGCACCCCTGCTATGGAAATTCATAACCCGTCTTGCATATTTCTTAGATGTGTTTTAGTTTTTAATATACAAAGTCATAGAAATTTTCGTTGCCGGTGCTTGAAAATTACAACACAACGCTAGTGGAATTTACTTGCAATCGGTAACAAAAAATTACAATTTTTTTTAGAATATTCCAATCAGTCGTTTGGAAATTCATGCAAGGGTATATTAAAAGTCAAAACCTGTCATGGAATTTTAAAAATCATCGTGGTAAAATTACTATGTGGGTTTTTATATCCCAAACTCGGTGTAATAATTTCATAATAATATAGCGACTTTTGAAATTTAATATACAGTTATGAATATTAAAAACCTGTCTTGTATATTTCTTTGATGTGTTTTGTTTTTTAATACACAAAGTAATATAAATTTTCGTTGGTGGTGCTTGAAAATTGCAACACGGCGCTGTTAGAATTTACTTGCAATCGGTAACAAAAAATTACCATTTTCTTCAGAATATTCCAATCAGTCCTTTGGGAATTCATGCAAGGGTGTATTAAAAGTCGAAACTTGCGATGGAATTTTAAAAATCGTCATGGTAAAATTACTAAGTGGATTTTCATATTCCAAACTCGGTGTATTAATCTCATAATAATGTAGCCACTTTGGAAATTTAATATACCGTTATAAATATTAAGAATTCGTCTTGTATATTTCTTAGATGTGTTTTGGTTTTTAATACATAAAGAAATAGTAATTTCGGTTGCCGGGGCTTGAAAATGACAACACGAGCGCTGTTGGAATTTACTTGGAATCGGTAACAAAAAATTACAATTTTCTTCAGAATATTCCAATCAGTCCTTTGGAAATTTATGCAAGGGTATATTAAAAGTCAAAATCTGTGATGGAATTTTAAAAATCATCGCGGTAAAATTACTATGTCGATTTTTATATTTCAAACTCGGTGTATTAATTTCATAATAATATAGCGACTTTTGAAATTTAATATACCGTTATGAATATTAAGAATCCATCTTGTATATTTCTTAGATGTGTTTTGGTTTTTAATACACAAAGAAATAGTAATTTCGGTTGCCGGGACAGGTTGTCTTGTATATTCCTTTGATTTGTTTTGCTTTTTAATATACAAAGTAATAGAAATTTTCGTTGCCGGTGCTTGAAAATTACAACATGAGCGCTGTTGGAATTTACTCGCAAGCGGTAACAAAAAATTACATTATTGTTCAGAATATTCCAATCAGTTTTATGGAAATTCATGCAACGGTGTATTAAAAACCAAAACCCATGATAGAATTCTAAAAATTGCTATAGTAAAATTACTAGGTTGATTTGAATTTTGCGAAGCCGGTGTATTAATTTCATAATTAATACACCCACTTTGGAAATTTAATACCTATATCGCTATGAATATTAAAAACCGGTCTTGTATATTTCTTAGATGTGTTTTGGGTTAGGGGTCGCCAACTTAAGTTATGAAGGGTATCTTAAGTTATGCGGGGAAACTTGAGTTATGCGGGGTCAGGTATTCTGGAATGAAGTTTTGAACGTTCGCATAACTTATGAGGGGTCAGGGGCCGCGAAATTAAGTTATGAGAGGTAACTTAACTTATGAGGGGTCAGCGGTCACAAAATTAAGTTATCAGGAGTAACTTAAGTTATTAGGAGTCAGGGACCCCGAAATTAAGTTATGAGCGGTCATTTAACTTATGAGAGGTCACGGTTTTTTTCAACAAAGTTTTGAACGTATACATAACTTATGCGGGATTAGGGGGTCTGAAATTAAGTTATGCGCGGGGGTCACTTCATTTATGAGGGAATCATAAATGAATCCCGGAATTAAGTTTTAAGTTATGAGGGGTCAATTAAATTATGAGGGGTCACGAATTCTGGAATTAAGTTATGAAGGGTAACTCAAGTTCTGAGGGGTCACTTAAGATATGAGTAGTCAGGTATTCTGGAATAAAGTTCACATAAATTATGAGGGGGCAGAGGATTCGAATTCAGAAATCCGAAAATCAAGTTTCATGGATTATCGCACATTCAAAAGCATGTATTATTAATTTTATTTCACTCCTTGCGTAAAGTGTCCACTTTAGGCACTCGAGCAATAAAATTTTGAACGAAACTCGTGTAAGAAATTTTTTCTCAACTCGCGTGATTGCAACATTCGCCTTCGGCTCATGCTGCAAACTCACACTCGTCAGAAAAAGTTCATCGCACTCGTATCGTAATGTACTATTTCGGCACTCCAGCATTCATATATCATAAAAGTAGAGGAACTTCATAAGTAGTCGATGGCGTAATAGGTAGCGTGTTAGGTAGTTAGGAGCGATAGGTAGGATGGTAGGCAGGGTCGAGGGTTCGATTCCCCGTCAGGGAGAAAAAGTAGATCGGCCAATTCCCGCCGATTTTTCTTTTTTTTCTATTTATTTCTTTTTAGGACCGGTAAACTATGCATATTAAATTATTTTGCAAGCGCAAAATATTTTTTAAAGCATGTTTAACAACAATTAATTACAGCTACGGTAACGTAATTTTCATATACTTGCGTATATTAATTTCAACATTTCTTCGTTCAGTAAATTTCATGAACGAAATTCCTATAAGAATAAATAAATCAATATAGTTTTTAATATGCCGTGACTTAAAAATTACTATACTGTGGTACATGAAATTTAATATACCGTGACTTGAATATTAATACACGGTGGTATAGGAAATTTAATATACCCCTTGCGATTTTTAAAAACACAGTTTGATTAATTTAATATACAAAAGTAATGTATTTTTTCTAACCGTATACAGCAATTTTCGTAAACTTCATCGTGAAAATAACAATACTTTTGTATATTAACCAGACAATACCAAATTTTTAAAAATAATATCCTGTGATCAAATACTCACGGAATATGTACATGAAATTTAATATACCACTTGCGATTTTTAAAAACACCGTTTGATTCATTTAATATACGAAAGTAATGTATTTATTTTAACCGAATACAGCAATTTCAATAAACTTTATCTTGAAAATAACAATACTTTTGTATATTAATTGAACCACTACAAGTTTTTAAAAATAATATCTATTCATTATATAAATAACGAAGGTGTATTTGAAATTTAATACATTGTGCATCATTTTTAAATAACGAGCATCTTGATTTCCTGATGCATATTCATATGAAAATTCATATGCGGTTTATGCATTCGAAATTCCTACACCGGTGTATTGATTTTCAGAAAGAAATTTTTTACAGTGTATAGAGAGAACAAAAACTCGTGCCGAGTACGTTTTTTGTGTGAGGGAAATTGCATGCACATAGAATATGATCGAAATCAATTTAATAATATATTTAATATTATTCAATGTAAAAAAAAAATATTTCAGCAACTACAGATTTTCTTTATTCTCAGGAAAATTTTGTAACAGTTTGCTAGGGCAGCAGAAATTGATAAAGTGACAGCTGTCAAGGTTTTTGTTGCAGCAACGTTGCTAACTTCGATGCCATCGCTCGCGCGCACGGATAGTCGAACAAAATGCTCGACTATCCGTGCGTGCGTACTAAAATAAATTGATTTTTCAACATTTCAGAACATTTTCAGTCAACTCGCACGAAAATTTCGAAATTTTTTTCTTCTAATTGAGAGACCCGTTTGTTACGACCGTTTGTCAATATCGAATATCATTATTGCCGATTCGAACTGCATAACAGTTTTGCACTTCATCATTGATGGCGTCTAAAATTGTCTGATACGCCGAATGTACCGCCTATTCAGAATCACCTTGCACGTTGTTATCGTGGGATCAGAGCGACGCTCGTGCTGGGAATAAAATTGAGTTATTATACGTGTATACACGAATGAATACTTGAACGGTCATCATTGACCATGTCAGTGCGTCAAATCTCGCGTTGATAAAGCCGTGGGAGATTTGCATGATTTTTTATTCACCCAGAACATTCTTATCGTGTCTGGGTAAACAATTACGCAAACAAACAAAGAAGCAACTGCGTCTTTGAAATATCAATGAGAAAACTTCTTTGCCTTTGGAAAGTTTATTTTCATTCATTCGATCACGAAATTTTTTTTTCATCACATCACAAACAACCATATTTTCCTATTCACTAAAAGTGACTTTTTTCCTCTATATGGAGCTATAGCGATTTATAGCGATTCATAGCAATTTAATCGGATCTCTAGTTCAATCGGCACCTTTTTAACATTCCGGTGATTGAGACAGTCCCCAAAAAATGTGGCCTGTTCGAGTATGGTCGAGTGCCAACAGCGGCTCGACCTTAATACCGATCGCAATCAACTTTCACATTGTGCAATTTCAGATTCGATGAGTTACGCACGAAAAATTATTAATTATGAAAAAAAAATTGGCCCCTATGTTATACACGGAGATTTATTCTTACTATTTTTTTTATTTATTTAAATTTCGGCCAAAAACCGAAAAAATTTATTTACAAAAAAAGAGCGTAATTTAATTCAACGGAACAATTATTTCAATGTTTTGTATATTCCTGAGAAGTCACGATATAAATTTCAAGTTGAAACTCACATCCGTTTACTAATGTCAAGTCTTGTAGTGGGGTAATATTATTTTTTTCACCCATGTAAGATTTTCGTGCTCTTCACCATATGCGTGGATAGCCGAAAAGTTTCTCGATGTTTTAGGACATTTTGAACACATTGGCATAAACATCTCGAAAAAATTTTTTTCACGAAAACAAAGCTTCCTTTATGAGGAAGCAAAAATGAAAGGAACAAGGTTTTTGTTTCGAAATATCGGGTAATCTTCTTAAAAATGGGAAAATTGATTTTTCTTCGCCTTTTTTTTTACAATTCTGCATCTGTTATACTGGTTGAATTTGAAAAAAAAAATTCGAAAATTGAAAAAAAAATACACTTCGCTTGTGCGTCAGCAAAAGAGAAGCGCAGTTGTTATGCAACAATCAGAATTTTCGCAAGAACGCTCCAGCATTTTTTTTTAACTTTATAAAAAATGTAAAAAAAAAATATTTTGTCTGAACATTGAAAAAATTTTTTTTTTCAAATTCAACCGGTAACAGATGCAGAATTGTAAAAAAAGTAGAAGAAAAATCAATTTTCCGATTTTTAAGAAGATTACCCGATATTTCAAAACAAGAACCTTGCTCTATTCATTTTTTTTTTTTGAAATTTTGGACAATCGGTCTAGAAAAACCATTCAATCGATCAATTTGCAAAAAAAAATTGCAAAAAATTGGAAAAAAAAAATTTGATTTTTTTTTAAATTAAATTTTTAAATAAGACAAAAAAGAATGTAATTTTAGAAATAATAAATCTGAAGAGGATCCGAATTAGGATCGAAACGTTATACCAAAAAAATTGTCCACTGTCATTTGGACCCACTGGCCGAATCGCAGCCGATTCTTCCTTTACTATTTTAACCAGTAACAGATGCAGAATTGTACAAAAAGACGAAAAGAAGTTAATTTTTCCATTTTTAAGAAGATTAAGGTAAATGTCCCAATACCCGACCATCTAAGAGGCGACGAAAAAGTTAACTTGTTTTTCGCGTTCAAAAATAAACTATTTTCTATAACAACTATGACTATTGGAAAGCTTGAAGTCTCTAGTTTCCAAAACACAGGGTATAGTTGTTGCTATAATTAGTTGTTTATTCATAATAACCGAAAACACTGATAAATGTAAATGTACCAGTACCCGCCCACCCGTTTTTCTATATATGACCCAATATCCGACCACTCATCTCTATGGTGGGGGAAGGGAGGGGGTGAATTGAGAAAATTGCGTCGCTGCTCGGAGAATATGTCACCGAAATTTTGAGGTTATGCACGAATAATATACATGTCAGCAGATGTTCGGTTACTGGGACTGAACATAGTCGCGAGCAAGTACCGATATCCGGACACACGGTCGGTTATCGGTACAAGATACATTTCGTATGTACCAATAACCCGACATGAAAATTAAGTACTTAAAATGCATTTTTTGCTAATTGAGACAACATGATCAAATTAGTGGTATCTTTCCGAATAAAAACAGCTAAGGCTCAGTTCGAAAACAATAAAAACCACTTCGGAATAGCTTCAATAAGATATCGCGATTCCTTAGTACTTCAGCTTAGATAATGGCTTCCGTGCCCCGAATAGTACACGTGCTGTCATATTTATCCAAAATTGAATTACAGACGATTCTTGAACGATTAAAAGTAGTGTCGTATACGTAGATTATGAATCCTGGATATTAAATCAATTCACAGTTTAAGATTTCTCTTAAGTGAATGCTTAACTTGCTGATATATGGGTTCAAGTGGTCGGGTACTGGGACGTGGTCGGGTATTGGGACATTTACCTTACCCGATGTTCAGAAACAAAAACCTTGCTCCTTTAATTTTGTTGGAAATTTTTATCAATCGGTTCGGAAGAACCGTTCAATCGATCAATCTGCAAATATGCAGGGTTATTGGGGGTACATTGAGCTGTAAAAGGTCCTTAAGACTTGAGCCTTCCCATCAATATTAGCAAAGCTGCAGTCGATTTACCAAATCAAGGGAAAAGGTCACTTTTTGTACTTTTTTCAACGGAATATTGAGCGTAGAAAAAAAATTATTTTCCCAATACTCTTGAAAAGATCTTGCAGGAAATTTATTCCAGTTCCCGAATCTGTCCGATTAATTTCTGTACGACCACTGCTTGCTGAGATATCAGTGGTTGAAGACAAAAAGATCTTTTTTCATTCAAAGTCGAATATCTGCGCGAGAAGCCAACGTTGAGAAAAAACAAAAACGGAAATTGAAGCTGTATAAACAGGCTCACTAGCCCATGTATTGGTTTAGCTAGAAACAAAACTTCCAAGCCCGTGGACCAAAAATAAAAAGGTGAAATTACAAAAAAAAAATATTTCACGCCATTTTTTAAAATTTCATAAGAACCGTAGCTCCTGAAATGTTTTGACCAAAAGATCTAAAAACAAGAATCTTGGAGCTTCAATAGTATTTTGTGCATCTAGGGCCAGAGATAAGTCTTTTTGTCGAGCGTGAAATTTGCCGCAACGAGCGAAGCGAGGGCCGCAACCACGCGAGACAAAAGACGAATCTCTGGCCCGCGTTGCACACGATCTTTTTTTCCCCATGGGAGATTTTCGTGCTTTTTACTATATGCGTGGATAGCCAAAAAGAGGCTCTTTTTTGACAGCTAAGAGTGAAAAGAGTCATTTTTCGGCTGTTTACGCATATGGTGAAAAGCATGAAAATCTTGCATGGGTGAAAAAAAATGCTTTTTTATGACCTTGATACGACCATTTTTCACTGAAATACAGTCTGTTCAAAGTCAACGAAAAATTTGGAAATTTTTCTTGCTCCCTTAATTTTTGCGAGTAGTATAATATATCAGAGAACTGATGAATGCGAAAAACACGATATTTAAGAAATTTTATCCTACTCAAAGACTTGTCATTAGCAAACGGATGTGAGTTCCAACTTGAACTTTATATCATGACTTCTCAGATACATACAAAACATTAAAAAAATTGTTCCGCTGAATTAAATTATACTCTTTTTTTGTGAACTAATTTTTCGGTTTTTGGCCGAAATTCAAATAAAGTCGTTTTTTTTCGAAATCGCTGATATTTTTTTCGAAAAGCGCAGAAAATTTACGATCGAAAGCTATTGGAAAACAATTTTTTCGATTTCATTTCGCGCCGTGCCTAAAGCTTCGAAGAGCTGAATACGCAAAAAGTTTGAAATATAACTTTTGGTGTATTCCAAAGAGTATTATAGTTAGAGACCTGAAAATTAGTGTACAATATACTTTCAGGCAACACTAAAACATACTCAAGTTTCAAGCAATTCGAAAGAGGTCGGCTTAAAAGGGGGTCCCGATGAGGGGGGAATACCTCCTATAGAAAAGGAGTGCATTTTTTAAATTGGTTCATTTTTCTATCTCAGCCAACAGGGTTCTATCAGCACCGCTAGGAGATGGAATTGCCGATCGTTCGGAAGCTGCGGAATTTCCTGAGACTCGAGAAGCCGAAGTTTTAGAATACAAGAATCGATTGAGTAAAGAAAATATACCGACCGAGGATGGATTGTTGCATATAGCGAAGAGTAATCAGACAAAGATCAATGGGAGAACATCCGAGGTCAAAGATCTACTTGAATCACACGTAAAACCGAATGACGACGATGACACAGCGTTTCGGGAAAAAAAGTCTAAAACCAACGCCAGTGAGGATAATTTACCACCGGAGGTATTTCCCAACGAAGAAACGGTTAAACGTATCAGCCATGGGGATCCCAAAATATTGAGTAAGCTGAAACTAACAAGTTATACAAGTGGGATCAATATGAATGTAACAAATTCAGGTATACGTTCGCATCTGGTTATTTAAGAATTTAGTGTTTTTTAAGATTTTCCAAAACAAACACAACTTTCTACGGGACAGAAATCTTTTTCGAAAATGATATCTTATTACCAATTGTTTCATTATTATTTATTTGATCACCGATTTTACTTTAAGCCCTTTAGATGGTTAGAATACAGTCATAGTTACAATACAATATGTGTTTGTACACGTTAGGAAGAATAAACTGACGCGAATTAAGGTGGATGTGGATCTGAGGTTTCCTACTTGATGTAGAAAGAAAAATGTATAGCAATGATTAGTATATTAAATGTATAGTATATTGATGTATAGTATATTGATCGTTTAGAAATTGCAATTTTTATATGAAATTTTTCATGAAACAATATAGGGATTATTGAATTTAAAAAGAACAATGCAAAAAATAGTGCTCATTAAAACGTGCATATGGGTACATCATTTTTACGCATTTGCACATCCTTTTCTATGAACAAGTAGCTTTCCTACATTTGGCTTACTCATTGAAGAATAATTGCATGAGTGAAAATAGTAAAAAACTAATCTGTAAGTTCTTATTTGGACGATTTTTTCTGCTACTGTATATCTCAGTAGAATGTGATCTACCTGGATACAATTGTCAACACATATCGCAAAATTTACGTTACTAACGTTTTCTATCTAAAAGTATACATTCAGAAATATGTTCAATTAAATAATAATAGCCAATTTTTTAAATATTGATTTATGATAAAATGGCGGACGTTTGAACATAACATAGTGATTTTTCGACCAAAAATTAGTTATTATTTTGCCTATAAAACGAAAACTAAACAACGCAAAAAAATCCTATGACAAGTACTAGATAATGATGTATAGAATAACCACAACAAAATTCGAGGCAACCGGTTCATTGGTTTTCGATAAATTTTGCGTACCGGTTTGAAAAACGTGGTTTTGGGAAAAACTCGTTTGAAAATTTGGGAATGAATCAATCACGCGGGGCGGCACGGTGCGCTCTCGGAGACGGTTCACTCCCTCGGCTGTAACCTTGGCTGTAACCTTGAAACCTCAAGCTCCAAAAAAATGCAAAAAAAAATCGATTTTTTCGACCATGTTAGGTGTATATCGCCCCTTGAGGAATCTAAAATATTCTGACTGCTTAAAGGTTTTTTAAGGTGTCGAAGAACACTAGACAACCTGCTTTACGATTAAATATAGTCAAACAAGTTTAGTTTTTTTATCGAGCAAACTTCTACTAGTTTAAATGTTGACTACATTTTCAGAAAAATTTCCCAATTCTATACAACCCAGGGGGGTGACATGAGACCGCTAGAATCGACACAGACTAGAGTGAAGGAGGCTCAGCGTAAATGGGGAAAGTGCCGCAAACGTGATCAAGAAAAGGCGAGCTAATTTTGTTGCCAAAATCCACCACAAGCGTCGCTTTCGGTAATAGTGGACCACTCGAAGTAAGCTATCGATGACAATACGAAGTTAGCATAGTGAATAGGTGTTCACTATTTCACGGTATATTCAAAGACGTATCAATATTTTTAAGTCAAATAAGTACAACAACCGCAATTTAATACGTAGCATAATAACTGCATGTTTACCTTCACAGATCGATTTGTTTTATCGCTTTATTTATTGTTTGCTACGAGCACAGAAAAAAAATTTGAGTAAACTCCGTTTATGGTTCATCGATAACAGAAAGTAGTGAAATCAATTATGAAGATAGAAAAAGAGGTAAAAAATAATAATATTATGCGATGTATGAAACGAATTTAGTCGGTAAATACCTCAAATGCGGGAGTGACAGCTCGTGTCGGAGAGTCTGCACCGGTCTCGTGTGTGAAATTTCTAACGCAATTCGTTCATAATTTCAAGAACATAATTCGTAAATAATTAAATAATATAATATAAATATAATAATAATTAAATAATTAAATAATAATTCGTAAAGAACGTAAGAACATTGTAGAAGCTCGAAAAATTCAGCACAGCGAATCAATTGTAATTGTTATTTTCAACTCTGCATAAATAATTTTAATCATTCTTATGCATTATCAATTTCATGGTAGTGAATGGACGATGGATATTTTTCCACGTTCTCAAGCACTTCGTCGAGTACAGTTTTATTTTTTATTTTAAATAACTTATTCATCTGACACATACTATTTTACACAATTTCATCTTGTAGGATACACGCCATAGAATTCTACTCCAATTTTATTACTGTTATAGGCAAAGAAACTCTCCTATCCATTTCACAATCACAATTCTTATAATTGTGGTCAACGCAGGTATGAGAGGTTATATTTTTAAATAATTTTTACACATTCTTACTATCTTCCTATCTCACTGAACACGTGAATATCGCTTCGTCTCTCTCATTTCACTTTCTCTCTCACTCAGCGATTCCCTACCGAAAGCAGCGCCTCCAACAAATTTCCCGCACGCTTTCGTGATCATTCCCTTAACATTACGCTGAGCCTCCTTTAAGGCCGGTTTATGCAGCGGCCGTAACTTGACCTAACCGTAACTAAAGAAAGTTGAAAGTATATATCGACGGCCGCGTGGAAAAACCGGCTATCTTAGGCTTCGCTCGAAAAACCGGCTACCTCAAGTTTTGCTTGAAATACCGGCTATCTCAAGTTTCCCTAGCGAATAAAGTCACCACTGAATCACGGTGATTTTTTTCGGTGACAAAGTGCCCATTTGATCACCACAAAATCACCGAGTTCTTGGTGATTTTCAATTTTTATCCAAGGTGATTGTCACGGTGATTTTTAAAATCACGGTGATTTTGTAAATCACCGTGAGCACTGTCAGCCTATATATATAATACAAAATTCTCCGTGTTATCAGTATCGCTGATTAAAAAAAAATGCTTTCATCTGTCGAATAAATAATACAGACTCAATAATAATGTCATCTAAAAGTTATTAACAAATTTTTTAAGGGCATGTTCTCTTTTTTATACCAAAAAATGGACGATTTTCAATATTTTTTTCCAGTGGGTTTGTTATTTCGTTGACAAAACTTTTTCGATGATATTAATGTGTTCTAATACATTACAACAACTTTTTTCGCACTATAATACACGTTGAAAGTGCATTAAAGTCGAAAATTTGAGTTTTTTTTTCGTCGAAAAACGTCAAGTTTCGCAAATTTCGTAGGATATTATGTATTAATCTGTATAAAAGCTTCCTCTATGAGGAAGCCAAAATAAAAAATATTGTCCGTTATAGAGGAAGATTTGAGCATCATGCTGAATTTCAGGAAAGCAATTTGCAAATTGAAATTTGCAGCGTATTTTTATTATCGACAGTCAACAGCCAATGTCGTGAGATGCCTACAAAAATTCTATAAAGAATATTAATCATTTTTCATTATTAATTATGTTGGTGCAATGTCATGTATGATTAAAAAATCAGTACCTCATATGATTTAAATATGTCTCCTAGCCAATGAAAGTTCAATTTCGATCTCCTTATCAGAGAAGTATTATTTTTACGTAATGCCATTTACACAATTTAAGTGCCTATAGTGGGCATGATCGCCCTGTGCCCAGAAATATTGAAACATTTTTCTCGATCTTCTATGCTTATTTTTGATTGGCACTTGAACCGACAAGTTCTATCACAACCAGTATGAAATTTTATCATTGCAAAAGAATTTCCCGTTTTGGAGATCCCGGCCTCGCCTGAGTTACGCGCCTTTTTGGCAGCGTTGTCGATCCACTCATTCGGCTGGTTCCGACGCTTTCGCAACTTTGTTGAATTTTTTGAATTTTTTTCGCCCTCGCCATCATTGCCATAATTATTTTCAGAGAATGATGATTCTCAAGTTCCATGAAGCGGCATCAGGTGAAACGGACAAGCTGCATAAATCTATTTTTCCGTCTTGTTTATTGAGGGATCATTCCAGTGTGTCGGATCGAAAAATAGCTGTTTTTCGCTATTTTTTTTATTGATAAAATACTCAAATCAGCTTGATTTTTGTATATCTCATTAAAAAGCTCTTTGAGAAGAGCTTTGTAAAATGTTTATCACGAACATCGAAACTGTCCGGAAAGAATAAATCCTTCGCCTACCACGGTCCTCAACGATGATAATCGTGATGCGGCAACGTACGAAACCCTGGAAAATGAAAAAACAAGCAATGTTGACGGAACGCTGGAAGGTATTTTTTGTTAATTCCCATTCAATCATAATTTTAGGATACCATTCTCTGACGCTAGAAAATATTACTGTAAAAAAAGAAAAAGTTCGAAACCTGCAACCATTTTTCAAAAAAAAAATCACAACAGCACGCTTTTTTCGGCTGCCAACTAGATGTAACCCCTTAAGGGATCGTTCCAGTATGACTGATCGCTGTTTTTTTCAACGGTGAAAATACGCTAATTAGCCCGATCTTTCTATGTTTCACAAAAACACTTGAAGAGCAGGGAATGAATTTTCTAATGTATATTTCAGTTTTTTTTACATTGTTTTTTTTATCATTGAAATATTCTTATAAAATAAACGGTGCGCACGATTCCATCCGTAGTTATTATCTGAAACAAAATTCTAAAAAAGATTATTAATTGGCATTTTATAATTTCGTCTCAGATAATAATTATGGCTGGAATCGAACACACCGTCAGGGCCTGTTTTTTTTACAAGAAATTTTTAATGTTAAAAAAACAATGTAAAAAAATTGAGATAAACGTTTAAAAATTCATTCCCTGTTCTCAAAAAGTGTTTTAATGAGACATACAAAAAACAAGCTGATTAAATTATTTTCACAAAAAAAAGGAATCGCGAAAAACAGCTATTTCTCGACCCATCACACTGGAATTAATCCCTTAATAAACAAGATGGAAAAATATAGATTTGTGCAGCTTGTCCGCTTCACCCGATGGCTCTTCATTAAACTTGTACCGTGAACCATCATTGTCTGAGAATATCGATTGCAATGATGGCGAGGGCGATCACATTTCTGAAAAACCGACAAAGTCGCGAAAACGTCGGAACCAGCCGAATGAGTGGATCGACAACGCTGCCAAAAAGGCACGCAACTCAGGCGAGGCTGGGGTCTCCAGAATGGGAAATTCTTTTACAGCGAAAAAGTTTCGTACTGGATGCGATAGAACCTGTCGGTTCAAATGCCAATTAAAAATAAGCATAGAAGATAGAACAAAATTTTTTCAATCTTTCTGGGCACTGGGCGACCATACTCGCCAATAGGATTATGTAGCCCGATATATGGAAACCTCGTCAACGAAGGAATAAACATCTAAAGCAAAAAATAATGAGCAACGCAAACATCGATCTCATACGTTTTTTCTTGCGACCTCGACGAAGCAAGTCAAGGTTTGCCGGACAATGTTTGTCAATACATTAGGTTTGTAAAAAATAAAACTTCTCTGATAAGGAGATCGAAATTGAACTTTCATTGGCTAGGAGATATTTTTTAAATGATATTAGCTAGTGATTTGTTTATATATAAACAACTTAGTTATAAAATAACTGTTATTGTAACAACAAAAATAATCATGAAAAATGATTAACTATTGTTTATTGAATTTTTGTAGGCATCTCACGACATTGGCTGTTGACTGTCGACCATAAAAAAAACAACTGTACAGACGGACACTTTATATCGGCAGACAAGCGGGGTTCTCATCAAAATAGACCCAAAAAAATACCAGATGCTGTGACCCAATCAATTCGTGATTACATCGATACATTTGAACGGGTTGAGTCACGCTATGAATGAGAAAGTACGAGTCGGAAGTACTTAAACGAAGATCTTAACGTTGAAAAAATGTATCGGCAATAGGTTGAGTGGATGTCCGCTAAAGCAAATGCCACTGTCGCCACGGCACATACATACGATTTGAGCTTCCATAAACCAAAAAAAGATCAATGTGCAAAGTGCACGCATTTCCGGTTCTTTTCGATCGACGAAAAAATGATAGAGCAGGAGGATTATGATGTCCATCAGAATAATAAAAAAACGTCTCGCGAATTGATGCGCCAAGACAAGGAATTCGAAATACAAGCCACGACAGTGTGCACTGCTTGTTTCGACCTTCAAAAAGTACATTATTGAATTGATCATAGTCACTTTGCTTTTAAAATAATGAGGAAACAAATTGGATGTGTACACTTCACGCCATGGAAGTGAATGCTTCCTTTGCAGTACGATCCAAATTCGTATTTGAATAGAAGGATAATTTTAAGAAATACGCTGCAAATTTCAATTTGCAACGTTTTTTTTTACTTAAATTCGTAAAATTTTGAATTTTTTTAGTAATTTCTTCAACATTTTTAGAAAGTAAAGAGGAAGTACAGACCACCATACCATTTTGTAAGACCATTTTGTAAGATACACCATATCTTACAAAATATGCAAAAATTGAAGCGAATTTTTTTGCGTTTCCATATTAAATTTTTTTTATTTCGATGAAAACTTTGCGTGAGCTCAGAGTATTTATTTGAATATTTTTCTCTGAATTTTTTTCTTTTAAAGGTTCTAGCTACACCAAGGTCAAAAACATCCGTGATGTACTATTCCAGAAAACTTGCCATATATAATTTAACGGTGTTTGACATGAGAAATCACAAGGGAACCTGCTACATCTGGAATAAAACCATCGCTAAAAGAGGGGCCAATGAAATAAGTAGCTGCATTTGGCAATTCATTGCAACAAAAGTTGAATCAGGAACCAAGGAATTTCGATTTTATAGCGACAACTGTGGTGGACAAAATAGAAACCAAATTCTATTTTCCATGTATGTGAAAGCAGCTATGGACTTTCAGATAAAAATTACCCACAGGTACTTCACATAAAGCACATTATTAAGGATGTTGTAGATGAACAGTCCCAGACAAAAACTGTATTCGATGACAATTTTCGTACTTAGTGACTCAATAATCTGAGAAAAAAATCAACAACATTTTAGCATGACATGAACGAAAATAATAAACAATAATATCGACCAAAAGTTATAGACAAACTGTTGAAACAAATAATTTTGCAAAAACTTTCTGATGACTTCTATTTTCTTCTTTTATGAATCAAAAGTATGCATTTTTCTGAACGCTCGTGGATTTTTTAGAACTTTCTTAACATTTTGAAATTCCAATTTTCAAATTTTTACACTAACTGTTTTTTCGCTCAGTGTCTCTGAAACTTTTCAGAACCGATGATTGAACCGTCTACGAAAACATTTTTAATTTACATTTTTTTGGTCATATTTCATAATATACTTTTTTTATTTCAAAATAAGAAAATTCTGAAAAAATTCATGAACGTTCAGAAAAATGCACACTTTTAAATCGTAGAAAAAAAACAGACCTCGCCGGAAAGTTATTGCAAAATTATTTGTTTCAACAATGCGTGAATAACTTTTGGGCGATATTATTGTTGATTATTTTTGTTTATGCCATGCCACATGTTGTTGAATTTTTTAAAATTTGTATTGAGTCCCGAAGTACGAAAATTCTCATTGAATAAAATTTTTGTCTGGGACTGTACAGCCAGAACATCATTAGGAATATACGAGCTACGTTGTCCCCACTAAAAATTATCTTTCAGTGCAATTTCCGTACTTCAATAATACCAATAACAACAACATTAATATTACTCAAAAGTAAGTAACGAATTGTCTAAACATATAATAATTGTTCAACCATTTTTTTTTGTGAGTTTTTTACGCACACGAATCAAGTGGAATTTCAAATATATGAGAAAATTTATTTAAAAATTCGTAGGCAATTAAAAAAATGCACACACTATTCATATGAGAAAAAAAGGAACTCACCGGGAAATTGTTGAATGAATTATATGTTTAAACAATTTGTTATTAACTTTTAGATTATATTATTATGGGCAATTATTGAAATACACATTATAAGTTAAATATTTTATGGCAATTTAAAATTGAAAGAAAATGTCTGTGCTTGTTCTAACTTCCGCAACTTTTTAAGATTTCCGGCTGATTTTTTAAAATATAAATAGAATATCATAAAAGGTGTATCATTGGTATTGCATTCGAAAAGTATTGGTTGAACGGTTCAGATGTTATGAAAAATATTCGAATTTTTCGCAAAATCGTCAATTCGTTCTAATTTTTGCAATACACTGCTTCGACTTAGATATTTGGAAACGGGCCACACACTACAGAACGATGGCGACTCGATGCATGCTCGGATAGAGATCATTTGGCAGAACCGATCGATATACACCCAAGAAGAGTAGTGCAATTTGATCCGTGAGGCGAAAGTGACCGAGCCGCATTACGCTGTATACGAAGTCCAACAGCCAAAGGTGTTCGATTTTTCGAAACTCTCGGAAAAGAAGAAATGGACAAAATTAAAAATATCTAAATTAAGGGAGATAAAGATAGATAAGAAGGGAGAAACCATTATAAGCATGGATACCAAGAGGAACTGCAAACCGTGCTAATGGGCACTGCGAACTGTCGAAGCACAGAGCTGAAAAGAGCTTATCGTGATGAGCTACAATTCGATGTGAATAAAAAGAAACATTTACAATCACTACTCGACAAGGGTTACAATCACTACTCGACAAGATTCCTCCGCATTGTCGAAATTTTTATGGAAAAATAATGTCATAAAAAAATGTTTATTGTTGAATGATTAATTATTTAAACAATTGTTTAAATAGCTTTTCAGTGATATTTATGTTGATAGTTATTTTTCATAGCATACTTATTATTGTTAAATTTTTCATAAGAATGTGCTTTCCCTCGAACCCTTGGAAGTGTGTATTATTTATTCGACAGATTAAAGCAGTTTTTCAATCAGCGATACTGATAACCAGAGAAGTTTTTATTACACAATGTCTTTATAGTATTTAAAAACTTCGCCGCAGCCGCCGCCGCCGCCGCCACCGTGTACAATAATCGAGAAATCGGGTTTGGGTTTGGGGGTTTGGGTTTATGACAATGCGAGGGCGCGTAGCGCCTGAGCTGCAAGAACTCCTAATATGTCTCTCTAGATTATATGAATATTTCGCCACCACCGCCGCCGCCACCGTGTAGAACAATTCAGAACTCAAACCTCCAAACCCAAACCTCCAAACGCAAGCTTCAAAATCCAAACCTCCGAACCCAAACCTCCAAACCCAAACCTCCAAACCCAAACCTCCAAACCCAAACCTCCAAACCCAAACCTCCAAACCCAAACCTCCAAACCCAAACCTCCAAACCCTAACCTCCAAACCCTAACCTCCAAACCCAAACCTCCAAACCCAAACCTTTAAACCCAAACCTCCAAACCCAAACCTCCAAACCCAAACGTCTAAACCCAAACCTTCAAACCCAAACCTCCAAACCCAAACCTCCAAACCCAAACCTCCAAAACAAAACAACCAAACCCGAACCTCCAAACCTAAGCCTCCAAACCCAAACCATCAAACCCAAACCTCCAAACCCAAACATCCAAACTCAAATGAACCCAAACCTTCAAACCCGAATCTCCAAACCCAAACCTAGAATCAAGCGGGGTGAAGTTGGCCATGGAATTGAGGCTCGAGCGGGGTAAAGTTGACCATTGCCTCGATTCTTGTACACAGCGGCGGCTGCGGTGATAATGATCATATAGATATCTCTTGATATTATATAAAGTTATCGTCACCGCCGCCGCCGCCGCTGTGGCTCGAGCCTCGATTCCATGGTCAACTTAACCCCGCTCGGTTCTAGGTTCATGTTTGAAGATTTGGGTTTGGAGGTTGAGGTTTGGAGGTTTGGGTTTGGAGGTTTGGGTTTGGAGGTTTTGGGTTTGAGGTTTGGGTTTGGAGGTTTGGGTTTGGAGGTTTGGGTTTGGAGGTTTGGGTTTGGAGGTTTGGGTTTGGAGGTTTGGGTTTGGAGGTTTGGGTTTGGAGGTTTGGGTTTGGAGGTTTGGGTTTGGAGGTTTGGGTTTGGAGGTTTGGGTTGTGGATTCTTGTACACGGTGGCGGCGGCGAAATATTTATATAATATAGAGATATATACTAGGGGTCCATGCGGCTCGGGCGCTACGCACCCTCGCATCGTAACCCACACTTTCAAACCCAAATCTCCAAATTCAAACCTCCAAACTCAAACCTCCAAACCTAAACCTCTAAACCCACACCTCCAAACCCAAATCTTCAAAAATAAATCTCCAAACCCAAATCTCCAAACCCAAATCTCCAAACCCAAATCTCCAAACCCAAATCTCCAAACCCAAATCTCCAAACCCAAACCTCCAAACCCAAACCTGGAACCGAGTGGGGTGAAGTTGGCCATGGAATCGAGTCTCGAGCGGGCCGAAGTTGGCCATAGCCTCGATTCTTGTACACAGCGGCGGCGGCGGCGATAATTTTATACAATATAGAGAGATATAGGCTTACAGCGCTACCAACTGAATTTTATGGCGGAAAAAATGCACGACCGACATAGCCGGTTTTTTAAGTTTAGCTCGAGATAGCCGGTTTTTCTAGCCAAACTTGAGATAGCCGGTTTTTCCAGCAAAATATGAGATAGCCGGTTTTTCAAGCAAAACTTGATTAAGCCAGTTTTTCAAGCAAAATCTGACAGAGCCGGCAACGAATTTAGACGTACATAGAAGCACAGTTCCTATGCTTCGATCCGAGACAAGTATTCTCGGACAGGAGCTGTCGCTAGAGGCGCTGTGATCGGAAAAACATGTATGTGTTACATCAGTGAGCCGTTGGTGTACAATACACGCATACACTGCTAGCGCCTCTAGCCACTGGGGTACAGAACTAACGCCTGTACCCCAGTTCGTCCGAAGGTATAGGAACTGTGCTTCTATGTACGTCTGAATTCGCTGGAGCCGGTTTTTCCAGCACAATCTGAGATAGCCGGTTCTTCCAGCAAAACTTGAGATAGTCGGTTTTTCAAGCAAAACTCGAGATAGCCGGTTTTGCGAGCGAAGCCTGAGATAGCCGGTTTTTCTACGCGGCCGTCGATATTGCCCTTGTAGCGTTCATGCACGGTTACGGTTAATACTAAGGAATTGCTGCATAAACGTCACAAGGGCAATATATACTTTCAACTTCTTGAGTTACGGCTAAGTTAAGTTACGGCTGCTGCATAAACCAGGCTTTACTCTAGTCTCCCTGGACACATAAATCGCAACACTTATTTTACGCCAAATTTCGTCACTTATGGCGCTAGTAGTCACCCGCTGCCGCTGTCAGTGCCAGGGTGGGGGGTCAGTGTTCTCCTCGTCCTCCTCCCGTGCTGTTGAAATGCATTGGAAGCCTTGTGGGTTCCCGCAGCAATTCCCTAAATCGCAGCCGGGTACGATGCACGTTGGTATAATGACCCGTACGATGCGTACAAACAAAAAAACTATCCCATAGCCCCCATAACCTCAAAGCTGCCAGTTGTCAAACGCGCCTGGGCCTCCCTCTCGGGCTTGCGGACCTCCCTCCCTGGCCTCCCAGGTGACAACTAGCGCCACGTACAGGAACGAGAGGAACTAAAAATCCGTTGCAAAAAGTGGGCTACTTTTGCAGTACAGGGATAGATAGGGATGTCACCCCCCCTGACATGTCCTATGGACTTTTGTGAAATTCAACTGAATATGATTTTTTAAAGTTTGTGACAGATTTTGAAAACAGAGCGACGATGTTAATTGAAAATGTTTTTATCAAGAACCACGGTCGTACATACAGGTCTGGAAACTCTCGCGATTTTCGGTGGTGGGGGAAGGGCCCGTTACGTGCAGCGTTTCTAGTTTGAATTGCCACCACGCGTGGCCGCGGCGCTATATTTATCCCCCAGATAACACAACCTTCAAATCGAAAGTGAGATACACGTTGTCGAATGCTAATTACCTTTTTCATCAACATGAGCAACTTATTGTCATAAATGTTTTGTTTTTTTGGCATGAACATTTTAAAAAATGCCTAGAAGTGTATTGAACGAGCAGCAGGATCGTGTGGGCGAAACATACACTGTTTCAAGTTCCAAACGGGATTGAGCATATAGGTGTGACGGAGACGGACAGATAATGTGCTGTAAAGTCATTGTTACACTTTTTTCCTGACACATCGGACATTTGTCAGTACATATAGAACAAAATTTGTACTGGCTTTCCTTTAAAATGTCCATCAAAAAGTAATGATTCCAATTTTTCTACCTCCATATCCATATCCACTTGGTTCTGCCGCAAGGAATCCTTTACAAAGAAGCTACTATCTGCAAAAAACATATTACAAGCTAAATTTGACTATACAATATTTTGTACTTTTTTCATTCGTTTCAGACGATGAGATGCCACGATTCAGGTTCATCTCAAAACCTAATCCGCCGACAGCATCGAGACAAATTAAAACAACTGGGACAACGACGTTAGCGTCAACGTTACTACCGACAGATGTAACGGAACAAAAAAAACTAACGGAGTCAACAAATATAATAACAACAATACCAGTGGAACCAGAAACAACAACGGAAGCAATAAGTCTGAAAGATTCAACGGAAGCAGAAAAATCACTAAAACCAAAAGAATCGGGAAACCCTGAGAGAACAACGAAACCAATTGAAACAACACCTATGAAATTAATGATACCAACGATATTAACGACTTTAATAATCGAATCACCAACGACCAGCACTATGAGTCCAGCCGAGGCGATGTTACACAAAAAAAAAGAACCCAAATCGGTATCTATGCCTACGGGTATTGTGATTCTCATAACCGTGATTTCTTTTTCAATAGTTTCAATCGGGACGTACATTGGTCTCATTGTACAAAGACGATATCTTGAGTGAGTATCTACACTCAGCCAAAAAATTAAAGAAACAGAAAAATTTGCGAGATTTTTCAGCGATTTTCCAAAGGCTGTAACTTTGTTAATTTCCCAGATAGACAAACGTGCTGTAAAAAATCGCATGACGGCACAGTAACGCAATTATGACGGCAAAGTACGGCATAGCGTGTCGTCATTCAATAGCTTTCTACGTCCGAATTACGCAGCATATTGACGCCACGTGCTGTCAGATTTGCGTTATAACTATGTTAAGATCTAACGTTAGAATGCAGCAAAGCACGTTGTGGCTGCGTATTTGCGTCTTAATTGCAGCACGTCGTGCTGTTTATAATGTAGTTCAGCTAGCCGTCAACGTGCCGCACACCCCTCGCTATTGTTCTCACTTGCGATGAAGCCACGCCAACGGCATTTAAGTAAAGTCCGATTAATATGAAAAAAATTCAGCTTGATGCAATATGACACGGCACATTTGTGCCGCGACGTGCTGCGGAAACGCTGCTAATACGCAGCACAACGTGACGCCAATATAACGTCAAAACAAGGTTTCAATCACAGTGAACTATGTGAATATGCTGCAAATGTGCAGCACGCCATGCTGCAAATACGCTGCAAATGTGCAGCACGCCGTGTTGCAAATATGCTGTAAATGTGCAGCACGACGGGCTGCAAATATGCTACAAATGAGCAGCACGCCATGTTGCAAATATGCTACAAATGTGCAGCTGCATATTTGCAGCATTATTGCATTATTACGTAATCTCGCGTCGTTAGAATGGAGCTTAAGGACAGGCTAAACGCCCTTCCCCCGCCTTTCCGCTCTTGCGAGTGCGAGAGAGAGCGCCTATAGGGGTCCTGTGAGAACGAGAGAGAGGGACTTTAGCCTGGCCTTAATGCGGGCGTAGAAAGCTTGTTGACTGACGCCACGGCTTGCTCTCGAGTGACGTGCTGTTGCCGACAATATGACGCAAAATGTCTATCTGGGTTGAGTCGAAAAAATTAAAAAAAAAAAAGAATTTTGAAACTTGAATCTTCTAGTTTCGGAATCTTAAGTCAAAAAATTTTTACGGCATCATCCTCGACGCAGTCGAAATAAATATCACGCCAAAAATTTTCTCGAAATTTTTGATTTTTTCAAAACAGTCGTTGGGCTCAAAAATTTTTTTTTCCAGCTTCATCAATCCATGGATCTTCCTGGATTCTTCGGCTTCAATTTGCTTTTTTTTTGTTCTAGGAACATTTTTCGCGGAGATGTCGGCGATTGAACAAAAATTTGTCGTTTCTTTTATATTTTCGATATCTCTGGAACGAATGATCGTACAGCGAGTGAATGATGGGTTTCGGAAACTTAAATCTACCCTCTATAAGTGCCTGTTACTGTCATAAACGAAACAATTTCCTTTCGATGCTTAATTTTGACTTTAAAAAGTCCAAAAAAACTAGCTTTTTTCTTGTTTTAGAAAATCTACGACAACTTTGCAGATATTGTGAAAAATACCAATGTTTTCAATTCAATGTTAGCTCAATACATACCTAAAAACCATGCCAATTTTTAAAACAATCGGTCGAGCCGCTTTTTGTGACCGACCCTAGCAGATTCGTCGACCCTAAATTTAGGGTCGTAAACAGTTTCGGTCGAAAGTGGTCGTTTTGTCGACCGTAATTTTTTGGTCGTATGAAAGATTATCGCAGTCCGCTCGTGGGTCGTTACGACTGAGGATTATTAGTCATATCGACCCATTCCGGGGGCCAGTTGACTGGTCGTTACGACTGAGAATTATGAGTCGTAACGACCCATTCCGGGGGCCAGTTAGCTGGTCGTTACGACTAAGAATTATTAGTCGGAACGACCCATTCCGGGGCCCTTTGCTGGTCGTTATGACCCGAAATCCTTAGTCGAATATTTTTTTCCCAGCGCAAATTAATAAAATTGTACGCCCGAGATATCCACATTAGGGATATTCGCAAGGGTCAGCTCGATCAAAAGTGCCGTGGAAGAGCTTCGCCCTAGAGGAACCGCCTTAATCATCACGGTAACCTCTGCGCTAGGTAAGTACTTGACTTGGCACGATGGCTGTCCGGTATATAACACCGTCATATGGCCTATTTCGTTTGGGCACAGAGTTTCGAGCGCATGCGACGCATAGTGGTGGACGCGTCAACTATAGTTGACGCGTCCACCACATTGACTACGACCGAAAAAGTCTGGTCAACAAATCTGCTAGGTAGCGCTAGTTGACGCGTCCACCACTACGCGTCGCATGCGCTCAAAACTCTGTTCCCAAACGAAATAGGCATATGACGGTGTTATATAACGGACAGCTTGCGTGCCAAGCCAAGTACTTACCTAGCGCCGAGGTTACCGTGATGATTAAGGCGGTTCCTCCAGGGCGAAGCTCTTCCATTGCACTTTCGGTCGAGCTGACCCTTGCAAATATCCCTGAGTATTGTGGATATCTCGGGCGTACAATTTTATTAGTTCCGATTGCATGGGCGCTATTTCGGAATAAACTATACAAATTTTTGTATTAATTTGCGCTGGGAAAAAAATATTCGACTAACGAGGAGAACACCAGAAGTGCCATAACCCTATTTACCTGGGACTTTGCTCAGTGAAAGGGAGGTGAAAATAAGCGAACACGTGTCTCGGCTTATGCTCGGACACTCAACCGTTTCCGAGAAAATGACGGTCAAAGTTTTCGACGTTCCTTAGATGCTTGTCAGCGCGCGTCGAGTTGTACCGAAGCGGCAGCGCAGCGGCTAGCGTCTCGGCATCACACTTTTGCGTCCCGTGTTCAAACCCGATATTAATTTTTTTTTCTTACATTTATGCATGTCCGCAGAAGATTACTTCGCGAATGTTTCTTGCCAATTTACAGGATACAGGGCGTAATAATAATTGGAAAATTTCAACTGGATTTCATAATGATTTTTGTGTATTTATGATATTATAAAATATATCATATTTGTGTGAATGGTTTTCAGGAACTACAACCTTTTCAGATTCACATATTCCTATATTTCATTTCTATAATAATTTCCTTATACTCATTTATATATATTCTCATATTCTTATATTTAATTCTTATGAAGAGACATGAATTCTTACATTCTATTCTCATATCAATTCTTATATTACTTCTTATATTTCATCCTGATATCAATTCTGATTCCTGTATCTATCTATTCGATTTCTGTATCCGTCTCGATTGACTGGAATTGGGTGCATTCCTTTGGGTGATAACGATCGTAGAAACATTCGAAACGTAAATATTCTGAACACCAAGAACATCTTTCAAAGGCAGGTTTGCCACAGTCACACTTCCTGGTGTGAGTTCCATTAGGGAAACAAACATCGTTGACATTGTTGAAGATGTCACGCGTGGGCAATAATTTTGAGGCAAACCACGCATAACGAATAATTTTTTCGAAGACTGGTGCCTGCAATTGATTATGAACCAATGCGTAGATTGTTATTGCGTCACGTGTAGAAGTGATATCCCTTTGCTGGGCGATGAGTGTAGAGCAATTCTGCAGTTCCCGTATGAAATTTTTTATTTGGCAGTAAAAGTATACGTCACAGGGTTGACAGAGCGGCGTACACTTCGGAGGAATTACTTTCAACGAACAGGTTGGTATTCCGTTTTCATCCACGAATTTTTCGTCGTATAACGAAGGATCACTCTGTCCACCCCATGAGTCATTTATAAACAAGAATGGCTCCGTTTCAACATATGGTTTTATAACTTCATCCAAAAACTGACCATATGTTTCTTTTGTGAGTTTTCACTTACTTCTTGAAGGCAAATGAAGACCGTTGGCAGGAGTTTACCAGAAAGTGTTAAGCCGTATTGGATGGTATATGAATGTGTCGAGTGATTCAATTGGTTGACAGCAACTTCTGTGACTTTTTCACCTCGGTACGACAATGTTCGTTTACTGCAGATGTGATACTCGCATCCGGTTTGATCCGTATTTATCACAAAATCAGGGTCGAAGTACGGAATGAAAGCAGACACCTGACGTTGAAACATCTCTGCACTTTGTAATAATTCTTCGAACGTACGTTTTTCCTTTGTGCTAACATATTTCGTAACATGTCTCTGCCGAATCCTATGATTTACCTTGAACCTATCACACCACGATTGTGAAGCCTTAAATTCAAAATCTGCGGATTGTAATGAAGCTGCTGCTGCCATCGCCCACTGCCGTAACATTTGGGTCGTAACTAGATGCCCGTTCTTTCTAGATTCTTCGAAACGATCGTAGACCCAGGAATCGATCATTTTGCATTTTTCTTGCTTCGTTCCACCCTTCTCTACTTGTTTTTTCCATCGCCATAGCTGTTTATTATTTTTCAGTTTGGTCGTGCTTTTTGACGCGATCGTTTTTAATTTCCACTTTGGATGAAGTTCGGCAAGCCTGACTGCCTTTAACTGTAATCAAAAATGAAGGATTTTTATTTTATCCAATGAACTTCCTGCCCAAAATTTCATCATGACATGAAAGTCTTGCGTGAATTCATTCACAGAAAAAATATATTGATTTAAATTTACCTTCAATTCTACTGGAACTTCATCTATTTCTGGCTCATCATCACTTTCTTGTGGTGAAGTGGAAGGCTCCTCTTCGACGATTGCTTTTGCAGTCTGCCCTTCACCTGCTGCCCCTGCAGTTTCCCCGGCAGCTTCTTCTGCAGTCACTAGTTCCGTTTTTTCGGTAAACTCTCCACCGTTTATAAGATCGATGATTTTTTCCGCCATTTCTTTGCCCAAGATTTTCGATCAGTTCGATTTTCTTGTGAACGTTTCATTAATGATATTTAATTTCTCTAACAGTTCAATACAATAGTACACTGCGGAGGTTATTTCTTCTCTAGTTTCAGGGCTCGAAGTTTCACTCTCGTTCACAATATCCACAGATTCGTCCTGAAGATCACCTTGCAAAGTCTCAGGTACGGGCTCGTCTTCGTTATTTTTTCGTTTTAATTTTGCTGGAGGCTCCATGTCTGTTCGCTTCGAGAACTAACTTGGGAATGATGTGTTTGCCTTACTGATCCCCTCGAGGACACGAAAACAGCTGGGCAGGTCAGGGTCGGTTGAATAGAAGACCCTCCTTGCAGCTGCAGGTATAAAAGAGTATACTTGCCCGACCGAACCTCAATTCTTGGGAAAAAGTACGCCATCCACCAATATTATTAACAAGACACACTGCAGAAATTTTACCGTGAATAATTTTAAAGATTTGCTCGTTTAATTTTATTTAATTATTTAAAAAAAATTTATTCATGTACCAGACACAAAATTAATCGACGAAAAAAGACAGGGTTATTTCGAAATACATTGACAAGAAACATTCGCGAAGTAATCTTCTACGGACATGCATAAATGTAAGAAAAAAAAATTATAATATCGGGTCTGAACACGGGACGCAAAAGTGTGATGCCGAGACGCTAGCCGCTGCGCCGCCGCTTCGGTACAACTCGACGCGCGCTGACAAGCATCTAAGGAACGTCAAAAACTTTGACCGTCATTTTCTCGAAAACGGTCGAGTGTCCGAGCATAAGCCGAGACACGTGTTCGCTTATTTTGACCTCTCTTTCACTGAGCGAAGTCCCAGGTAAATAGGTTTATGGCACTTCTGGTGTTCTCCTCGTAAGGATTTCGGGTCGTAACGACCACCAAACGGGCCCCGGAATAGGTCGTTACGACTAATAATTCCTAGTCGTAACGGCCAGCCAACTGACCTCCGGAATGGGTCGTTACGACTAATAATTCTCAGTCGTAACGACCAGCCAACTGGCCCCCGGAATGGGTCGTTACGACTAATAATTCTCAGTCGTAACGATCAGCCACCTGGCCCCCGGAATGGGTCGTTACGACTAATAATTCTCAGTCGTAACGACCAGCAAACGGACCCAGGAACGGGTTGTTACGACTAATAATTTTTGGTCGTAACGACCCACAAGCAAAATGCGATGCTTTTCCTGACGACCACAAAATTACGGTCGACAAAACGATCATTTTCGACCATATGTACGGTCGTCGAATCCGCTAGGGGAATCATCAAACTTTTAGAAAAATTGAAGGAACACGTTTATTGATTTTTAAAGATAATTAATAGTGTTAAAAATGAAAAAAAAGTTTTTCCTGTTTTTCTCAAATTTGCATTTAATGATCGTAGCTAAAAAAATCAAAATGAAAAAAAAAATTGTTGGCATTTTTTCACAATTTGCATTCAATATTTAATAAATATTTTTGAACAAAAATTCAATACTCAATTTTGACTTTAAAATTAAAAAAGGGTTTTTTTTCTTATTTTGGAAAATCTACCACAACTTCGTAACTCAGATAGACAAATGTAGCTCATATTGGCATCATATTGCATACATCTATGACGCATAGGAACACTCACAGCTGTGTGTCGCTTATGAGTGCTCACCTGGAAGTCATATTTGCATCATATGACGATTGACAATAACACATCATATGGGGCTTATATGGCAGTCACGGCGTGACGAAATTGTGGTGCTCATATGAAGATCATATTGACGTCATACCGTGGTGAAATTAGTTGCGCTCATATGAAGCTCATATGACCGTCGGGATGTGAGGTATTATTGTAATTATTGTAATTTTCATACGTTTTTTTTTTTTAATTTCTATTGCTTGCAAAATTTGTTATTGTGTATATTTTTTCATTTACATAGCTTCTGAACCGATTACATTTTTAAAAAATTAAAAAAACACCCAATTTCATTATATTTCAGTATCTTCTGTCTCCAGTGGGATTCGAACCTGCGACCTGCCTATCTATCCTACCTAACAACCTAACACGCTACCGAGTACTTATGAATTTTCTTCACTTTTATGATATATCAGTGGTGACATGCCAGGGAAAACGAGTCACATTTAAATATTATATATATATACAGTTAAAAATGAAAGTGATTAATAAATTAAGAATTAAAAAAATAGACGATTCAATATGGCATCCAAAATTTCAAAAAATGGGATATTCGTGAAAGTCAATTTCTTAGTTTTTTTTTGCAGGTTCTCGAATTCGAATATCTCAATTGAATCTATAGGGAAATTGGTAGAATTGAAAATGGGGGTGCTATTTGATAAAAAAAATAATGAAAAATAGTGCAACTTTTGTAAAAGTTTGTTTGCTTATATGAAACTGAAATACGAAACGAAAAAATTAAAACATTCAAAAAAAATTAGTTAAAATAATTTTTTTTTCTAAGTAAATAAAAACAATTTTTAAAAATTCAATATGGCGGCCGTGATTTGCAAAAATTCTCAGATGTTGGTGAATATTATTAATAACTTTATAATGAATTTTTTGGACTTGCAAAAAATGCGAGGCTTGTCACAACAAGCACAACGGCACAACTGTCATTTCGCAGTGATTTTGCAGCCCCCATATTGCGCTCACCGAATGTATCACTAAGAAATATCCATATCGCCGTCATATTGCGCTCATCGAATGTATAACTGAGAAACACGCATAACGCCATCATATTGCATGCATGGCATGTATACTTTCAATGCTAACCTAGTGAATACACCAAAAAAATCATTGAATGGCTCTCATATGATATCCATCAGCAAATATTTATTGCAGAATGTAAATTTGCCGGCTTATGAGTTCATCTTGTAGTCAACGGATGATGCATTTGTAAACGACATGATGAGATCGAAATGTTTTGTAAATTCATCATAGTAAATGAACTCATTTGCATGCATCACAACATGTAGCCAATATACTGGAAAATTTGCTTCATCAAATGTATACACAGCGTGATAATCATAGCTGTCTATCTGGGTAAATATTGCGGAAGGTACCAATGTTCGCAAGTTCTTTTCCAGCTTAATGCATACCTAAAAACCTTGCAAATTTTTGAAACATTCGGTCGAACCGTTTTTTTGCCCAAATCGTCAAACTTTTAGAAAAATTAAAGGAGCACGTTCATTGATCCTTAATCACCAATTAATGGTGGCAACATTTTTTTCCCGATATTTATTAAATATTGAATGCAAAATTGTGAAAAAATGCCAGCAACATTTTTTTTTTTAATTAAAAAACAATTTTTTTTTCCAAAATTTTGAAAAAAAAAACATTTGTTCTGAAATTTGGATTTTTTTAACTTTCACGCTCATTAAATGCAAATTTGAGAGAAAAAAACAGAAAAACTTTTTTTTTTCATTTTAAACACTATTAATTGGTCTTCAAGGATCAATAAATGTGTTTCTTAAATTTTTCTAAAAGTTTGATGATTCGGTCACAAAAACGGCTCGACCGATCCCCAAATAAAAAGTTCATGGGTAACGATATATATCGAGAATTTATCGAAATCTTGCAAGCATTGTCGTCACCGTTTTATTCGTGCTATGATTAGTCGACTGGGTTTGACTCGGACGCGACTTCGTACCTCGCGTGTGCGCGACTTCACACATCGCGATTCTCAGATGAGTTTGACATGTTGGAGCGGTTAGAGAAACGGAGCGTCATGTCAGTCACATCGGAACAACAAAATCGATGAATTATAGTGAATGCTTCTTCGTGTAGCCTACATAATTTCCGATTCAAAACAAACGCATGCATTGAACCTTGAAACGACGTAAAAAAAATCCCCCCGGCTCTGCTCCGCGCTCGGATCAGCCAAGGTCATTTACAAATGAATCCGCCAAAATGGTTTTTGTCGGATGCAAGATCAGGAAGGAATCTTACCATCGCAAATAGCATATTCGTGTTGCCCGGGAAATTTCCGATCCAAAACATTGGTTTTGAACCTCTCTACGACAAAAAAAGTTGACTTTCAGCCGGGGTCAAGGATCTGCGAAAGTAGATAGGCAAATGGACAGGCTTCAAGGCACCGAAAAATCATGTTTTGGTTCTATTGATTTTTATTTATATCTCAAGGGCTATATCGATGAGAACCCGACCGCTGATCACGAATATGCATGAATAAAGAAATTCTTACAAGAAATAGGCGAAAACGTTGTTTTTATGCATGCGGAGATTCAGCATAAGAAAATGAGAAGTCGAAGAGGGCGAACTAAAACGGCATTGGCTTCAGTATATCGTCAATGTACATGCTGAATTATGGTTTTGGAGCAAAAACGATGAGATTTTTATCTTTCCGTTCATTTTTCAAATTTGCAAGCCTTCCCAAATGCCTTTCTGCAAAGCACCTATCGCAGATAACATATTTAATTTTCTTAGGTAATTCAAATTTTCTCAGACTCAAGTATGAAAAATTTTCAGCCGAAGCGCTGCAGCGCGATAGTAAAACAGTCACGCGCGTTCGCGCGCGTGTAGGTTGTTTTGAAAAGTGGCATGGTTTTTAGGTAAATATTGAGCTGAACAAAAAATTGGGGTGGGTGCAATCACACGCCGCGGAAGTGAATACTGGTATGCAATTCGCTAACGCGACCAATTATTTCTGCCGATGAATTAAGGTAGTACCTGCCTGACCATCCAATTCAAAAGTAAGCATAGTTTATGATGTACGAATAAGGGAGAACCCCCATGGCTGAAGCTGAAAACTTTTGGCACTACCCATCCACGGCGTACACCAACACTTGGAAAGGTCGTGTATATGAATGACGCACACGGACTTTCGGGTATCCGAATGAACGCACACAGACACGTTCGTCATACTTTGAACACTTATAACTCAGGAACTTTGTGGTAAAATGGGACAATTTCTTTTTCAAAATCATCGCCAAATACCACTTTATCTTCACGTAAGTTTTTTATCGTCTTTTCTCCCGTAATTTTTTTATTATTAATCGAAATGTGATATATTGTAGTGCGTACCCTATGCAAAGCGTGTTAGAAACGCCGATTTCAATTGTGAATATTTCGAAAACCAAATGGTCAATAGATTGGAAATTTTACAAGCGCATTCTTAATGTCCTGAATAATATTAGTTTCAAATTACAACCTTCTTTGTCCCAGAGCGGTTTAGGGATATACTACCTTAAGAGAGAGAGAGAGAGAGAGAGAGAGAGAGAGAGAAAGAGAGAGAAGCCTAACACCAAAACTAACAGACTTAAAAAATTGTTAAAATTGAGTGGGTTGTGATTTTTTAAATTATTATTTTTCTAAATTGTTATTATTTTCATTATTATTATTTTTGGTGGCCTCCGAACGTCTCCAAACGCCTTCCAAGGCCATCGCGCCTTGGAAGTCTACTGATATTTTCCGCCCGGCCTGGATTTTTTTCTCTTTTGTTTTTCGAAATTGTTATTATTATTTAAGAAATCGGGTTTAGTTGTAATTTTTTTAAATTGTTAATTCAACTGTTATTATTATTATTTAATTGCTATTCTTTTCATTGTAAATTTTTTAATGTGTTATAATTTAAATTGTCAATATTTTCCGTATTATTATTTTTATTGTTCTTGTTTTCTTGTTTTTTATTGTCTACTTACATTGAACGCACGGCTTCGATTTTTTTTTGTAAGTTTGTGATTATTTTGGTAAAAATTGTGTTTTTTTGTATTTATTGTAATTTCCAAATTGTTTTAATTATTCATTTTTTTTTAAATAGTTTTTATAATTTTTATTGAATTGTTATTAATTTCATTCTTGATATTTTCATCATTTTTATTTTATTTTTTGTTTATTTTCCGAAGTCTTTCGCAGAGCCTCTGAAGGCCTCCGGATGCTTTCAAAGTCTAATTGCATTCATTCGCACAGCTTGGATTTTTTTCTTTTTCTTTTGTTTTTCAAAATTGAGATTATTTTTGTAGAAATTGTGTTTTTTGCGATTTTAATAGTTTTGATAATTTTTTTGCCCTGTTATTATTTTCATTGTTAATATTTTCCTTATTATTTTTCTGTGGTTTTTTTTTCCAAAGGTTTTCGCAAAGTCTATAATAACCAGTAAAATGTTGACACTCTAGATGCACACTATACATATATGAGATATTCCAGCTCATCTCAACCACTTTTGCATGTTGTATTTTTTTATTTGGCTCAAACTTTTTTCTATTATTGTACCTATTTATGGAACTTCACTTGATTTTTTTCAAATTTCTTTACCCATCAGTGGCATATTACCGCCTAGGCGAACCTAGGCAATCGCCTAGGGCGGCACAATTTGGGGGGCGCCACGATCTCTGTTTTTTTTTTCGATGTCTTCTTTTCTCCGGAACACCTGGACTTTATCTTTTTTAATTTGACTAAAAGTGAAAATTATTATTGCCAAATTCTTTTTGTTCCATCTTATGATGAATGTACAGTGAACTCTTACCTATTTTACATGGTCGGGACTGACGTTTGCCACTTTTTTTACGGCGTGAGGGGTTTTCCACCACTGATAGCAATGGTGGCGACATCTCACGGCAAGGCGCGACATTACGACAGTTGACAGAGAGGAGAATAGAGTGGGGGATAGGGAAAGGATACCTCGGTAAAATAGCTGGTCGTGATATCGTAAAATAGCTGACGATGTAAAATAGCTGGCGGTAAAATAGATGAAAATTGACTGTACTTATATTTTGTTTACACGCATTCAAATTTTATTTGAGTTTTGACACTCAGCGCCATCGGACGGCCCAGTGATGAAACTGCACTAGGATCGACCTGGTCACCAAAGCGTCTCAATGCTCGTGCCACCTTGTGCATTGAATCACAAATGACGTCAAATATCCAGTTTGACCAACTTATAGCAGAGTTTGCGTGGGTGGTTGAAAAATTTTACAAATAAATTATTTTCACCCGTGTTCTATTATTCATTAAACGTTTCGATATTTGTAGCTTGCTGTGCCGTCTAGGGGCGCCACAGAGCTTGCCTAGGGGCGCCACAGAGCCTAATCCGGCCCTGTTACCCATGCATTTACAAGATATGATTTTTTGTTCAAATTCGATAATTTTTTTTTCAAATGCTTGTAACTTTGCGAAAAATGGACCAAATCAAGCTTTTTTTTTTAAATGTTCGTTTTTGAGTGCATTTTTTGACAAAAAATATTGAAAATTTTGCGATATTCATCTTCTATATTGTTTTACCGCTTAAAGCAAAAAAATGTTAATTTCAAAAGGTCGGACACTTTTAATTTTTTTCAAAAAATTTGCTAAGAAACTTTGACTTTTTTAACTATTTCTAACGCTAGGCTGATCTTGGGCAGATTTTTCCTTATATATTTTTTTAATAATTTCTGTTTCTAACAGATTCTAACAGATTCTAACAGTTCTATCGGTCCTTTCCAACAGGGCTATTTAAACGTCAAAGAAAATAGGCTTGTTGTTGGTATAATAAAACTGCAAGTGTTGGTTTGGATATGCGGCCGTGTAGAGAAATAGTGAAGGGAGGAATCGGCTGCGATTCGCAGCCGATTCCTCCCTTCACTATAATAAAACTAAATTAAATTGAAAAACAACTTGTTTTTAATAATGAAAAAAATATAAGGAAAAATGTCCCCACGATGAAACTGGTCTTGAAAATAGTTAAAATAATCGAAGTTTGATTGCAAATTAAAAAAAAATTATACGTATCTCTTTTGAAAAAAAACGCTTCTCTGCATGTGATGAAAAAAATGGTTTTTAATTATGAACAAAATAGAAGGAAAAATCTGCTCACGATTAAAGTAGCACTAAAAATGGTCGAAATAGTCGAAGTTTTATAGCAAATTTTTGGAAAAAAATTAAAAGTGTCCGACCTTTTGAAATAGACGCTTTTTTACTGATCCTGAAAAAAAAACTATTTTTAATTATGAATAAAATCGAAGGGAAAATATCCCCTCGATGAAACTAGTCTTAAAAATAGTTAATATAGTCAAAGTTTACTAGCAAATTTTTTGAATAAAATTAAACGTGTCTCACTTTTTGAAAAAAACGTTTTGCTTCCTCATAAAGGAAACTTTGTTTTCGCGAAATTTTTTTTTTCGCGATTTTCATGTCAGTATGTTCAAAATGTCCATGTGTGTGTGTGTGTGTGTGTACGGTTTGTGCGTTTATTAAAATGAATATATCTAGAGAACGGTTTAAGTTATCGAGTTGAAATTTAGTATGCAAGTAGATCATCTATGTCCCTCTACTCAGTGCAAATTTTTTAAAAATTGTAAAATAATTGTCAATTTGGCGAGACTTTGTATTTTCTGTAAATTGTTTGTTCGTCGTCTAACTTTCGTAATTTTGAATTTATCGCTCTGAAATTTTTTGTGTAGATACACTTTATAATAAGGATGGCTGGGATTTAATTTGAGGAAAATCGCTCAAGAGATTCGGTTTAAAAAAAAATTGTAATTTTTCGCAAAAAATTTCAAAGTTCTCCATCTTTTGTAATTTTGCATCTATGAAGCTGAATTTTTTTATGATGATACATTCAATGACAACAATAAATAGTACTAAATTTCAGAAAAATCGCTACAGGGGTTCGTTAAATTTTGTTTTTAAATTTATAAACAAAATTTTGTAAAAGCTCCAACATTCGCATTTTTAGAAATATCGAGCTAAAATTTTTTGCCAGAGTGCATTAGATATCAAAAATGGTTAGTATTAGGTCTAGTTGAAATCACTCGAGCGGTTTATTTTTAAAAAAATTAAAAAATTCCAAGAGCAATATTGTCAACGTTTAAGGGCAGGGTATGGTTTGAAAAGCGAAAAAAAGCACATTTTCATGATTTTTTTGCGCCGATATGAGCAATATTGTTTCATTCATTTTATATATTCATTTTATATTTTTTGCGGTGAACATGATAACTAGTTACCGGGTCATTTAAAACAAAAAAATCGATACGCGTTTTAAAGGTGATATGTATCCCCAGGTAATCAGAAGGAGTTTTATTTATTTATTTTTTTTTTTTCGCGGCGTTTGGAAGTGAAAGACGTGATTTTAGCTAAAAAAAAATCTCTATAAATTTGTTATTAAAAAATATAAAAAAATAATTAAAAAGAAAAACTCTTTCTGATTACCTGGGGAAACATATCACCTTTAAAATGCATATCGATTTTTTTGTTTCGGATGATCCGGTAACGAGTTATCATGTTCACCGCCTTTTTTTCAAGGGGCTTCCGGAGATTCTCTGTCACGGGCATATTTATCAATATTTTTTATTGAAAATTTTTTCTAATATACTTCAGAAGTTATACTATAATATATATATATACATAATGAATAAAACAATATAACTGACATCGGCGCAAAAAAATCATAAAAATGTGCCCTCTTTTTTCGCTTTTAAAACCATACCCTGCCCTTAAACGTTGACAATATTGCTCTTGGAATTGTAAAAAATGATATAGCGTTATAGTCTTTAACAAGATAGCATTAGATAACAAAAAAATTAATATTAAAAGTGACCGGAACTACTGAAGGAATATAGTTTTTTAAAGAATATCAATTTAAAAATAATGATTGAATGGAAACTGATTAACATAATTTTGCAGTCATTGAGCTTAGACATTTCGCTGGAATGCATGAGGAAATGAGTAAATGGATATTGAATGAGCAGCAAGAGATCGTTGAATTTCAAAATTTTATTAAAATGATGAATAAATCGTGCAAATTAGAAATTTGCACATTGCTTCCTCATATGTTTCCATCTCTCGTCAAGCTTCCTTTATGAGGAAGCCATGATAATAAACATACATGCCATAAAGATGGTAAAGGAGATCTTCATAAAGGAGGCTTGACGAGAGACGGAAACACATGAGAAAGCAATGTGCGAATTTCTAATTTTTTTTGCTTGTGAAGAAAAAGAAATGATTCAAAATGATTAAAAAATATATAAGAAAAAATCTGCCCAAGATCAGCCTAGCGTTAAAAATAGTTAAAAAAAAGTCGAAGTTTCTTAGCAAATTTTTTGAAAAAAATTGAAAGTGTCCGACCTTTTGAAATTGACATTTTTTTGCTTCAAGCGGTAAAACAATATAGAAGATGAATATCGCAAAATTTGTAATATTTTTTGTCACAAAGTGCGCTCAAAAACGAACATTTAAAAAAAAAACTTGATTTGGTCCATTTTTCGCAGAGTTACAAGCATTTGAAAAAAAAATTATCGAATTTCAACAAAAAAATCATATCTTGTAAATGCATGGGTAAAAAAAATTGAAAAAAATCAAGTAAAGTTCCATAAATAGGTACGATAATAGAAAAAAGTTTGAGCCAGATAAAAAAATACAACATGTAAAAATGGTTGAGATGAGCTGGAATACCTCATATACACTCAGTCAAAAAATTAAAGGAACAGCAAAATTTTTGAGATTTTTCAGCGATTTTCCAAAGGCTGTAACTTTGTTAATTTTGGTCGTAAAAATTTTTCAAAACAAGCATTTTGAAGCTTCTACTTTTGGAATCTTAAGTCAAAAATGTCTTATGGGCATCACCCTCGACGCAGTCGAAAGACATATCACGGTAAAAATTTTCTCGAAATTTTTGCTTTTTTCAAAACAGTCGATGGGCTTCAAAAAAATTTTCCGAACTTACTATGGATGGTTTAGCTGAATTCTTTGGCTTCAATTTGCTTTTTTTGTTTTTGTTCTACGACCATTTTTCGCTGAGATATCGGCGATTGAACAAAAATTCGTCTTTTTTTTTAAATCTTCGATATCTCTGGAACTAATGATCGTACAGCGAGTAAACGGTGGGTTTCGGAAACTTGAATCTACCCTCTATAAGTGCCTGTTATTGTCATTAACGAAAAAAAATTGTTTCCATGCTCAATTTTGACTTGAAAAGGTCCAAAAAATTAGCTTTTTTTCTTGTTTTATAAAATCTACCACAACTTTGCAGATATTGCGAAAAATACGAATGTTTTAAGGTCTTTTTTTAGCTCAATACATACCTAAAAACCATGCCAATTTTCAAAATCATCAATCAAACCGTTTTTTGTGACCGAGTCATCAAACTTTTAGAAAAATTGAAGGAACACATTTATTGATCCTTAATGACCAATTAATTAATGGTGTTCAAAATGAATTAAAAAGTTTTTCTTTCTTTTCTCTCAAATTTGCATTTAATGAGCGTGAAAACTAAAAAAAAAATCCACATTTCAAAAAAAAAAAAATTTTTTTTTTCAAAATTTAATTTTTTTTTTTATTTTTAAAATTTGAATAAAAAAATTTATTAGCATTTTTTTTTAAATTTTATTTCGATATTTATTACATATTGAATGCAAAATTGTAAAAAAAAATGCCAACACAATTTTTTTTTTCAAATTAAAAAATAAAACAAAATCGAAATTTCGAAAAAAAAAAATTTTTTTCGAAATTTGGATTTTTTCTAGCTTTCCCCGCTCGTTACATGCAAATTTAAGGGGGAAAAAAAGAAAACTTTTTTCAAACATTTTTAACAACATTAATTGGTCATTAAGGATCAATAAACGTGTTCCTTCAATTTTTCTAAAAGTTTGATGACTCGGTCACAAAAAACGGTTCGACCGATTGTTTTGAAAATTGGCATGGTTTTTAGGTATGTATTGAGCTAAAAAAGGACCTTAAAACATTGGTATTTGTCGCAATATCTGCAAAGTTGTGGTAGATTTTCTAAAACGAGAAAAAAAGCTAATTTTTTGCACTTTTTCAAGTTAAAATTAAGAATGGAAACAACTTTTTTTCGTTTATAACAACAACAGGCACTTATAGAGGGTAGATTCAAGTTTCCGAAACTCACCCTTTACTCGCTGTACGATCATTAGTTCCAGAGATATCGAAGATTTAAAAAAAAAGACGAATTTTTGTTCAATCACCGATATTTCAGCGAAAAATGGTCGTAGAACAAAAATAAAAAAAGCAAATTGAAGCCAAAGAATTCAGCTAAACGATCCATAGATTGGTTAAGTTCGAAAAAATTTTTTGAAGCCCATCGACTGTTTTGAAAAAAGCAAAAATTTCGAGAAAATTTTTACCGTGATATTTCTTTCGACTGCGTCGAGGGTGATGCCCATAAGACATTTTTGACTTAAGATTCCAAAAGTAGAAGCTTCAAAATGCTTTTTTTGAAAAATTTTTACGACCAAAATTAACAAAGTTACAGCCTTTGGAAAATCGCTGAAAAATCTCGAAAATTTTACTGTTCCTTTAATTTTTTGACTGAGTGTATATGAGGTATTCCCGCTGAAATGTTTACGTCCGAACCCAGACCCTCTTGAATAATTATGAAAAAAAAATTCCGAAAAGTATTCTGAAAAAGAAAAGACACGTATTTTTTTGTTAAGGCCGACAATTGATATTTTTCGTCGTACGATTTTAGTAAAAAATCCGAATTTTTCACTAACTCTCTACTCTAAACACTAAGTATCTTGATAATTCGAGATCCTATCAAAAAACGCTTCCGACAAAACTTGGTCTTTATAAAACGAGTAAAACAATTGATATTTTTTTAAAAAATTGTGGGCCCACGAGTTTGTTTTTACTTCATAAAACACAAAAAAAAACGTTTTTTCAGCAAGTACGCCACCTTGAATGATAGAATAAAAAAATTGTAAAAATTCTATAGGAAATCACAAAATTTCTAAGACCAGAATGAGAATGGCAAGATCAAAATCCGCAAAGCTACAGCCAATCGAAGTTTCGTCTTGAACTTATTTTTGAGCCAGATCATGCAGGACTATATGTTCTCGAAAAATTATATACAGAAATACATTTGAATATTTATTTAATTATTCATACGTATATCATTTCATACAAGTATGGAAAAATATACGTAATATACGTAATATTTAATTATACATGGTATGGTATGGTCTTTGAATTATCCAGGCACTCAGTCCTGGTGGACCATTGTGCCCGAGCCCTGCGCTGGGCAAGCTTATTAGTCTGTTAGACCCATAGGCAAGCCGGCCTTACGCGCGAAGCGGATTAGCCCGCTCGCCCCTGTGACCTCCAGATCGAGATTGCTGATAGCATAGGCCCCCAGAACGTCATTTCGGACGTTCTCCAGCCCTGTGCATCGCGTTACATGTCCCGACGGCTGGGCCTTAAGAGGAGGCTAAATACCGACATTTTTCGTGCGAGTGCGAGAGAGAAAGAATGATAGGGGTCGTGTGAGAGCGAGAGAGAGGGTCTTTAGCCTGCCCTTAAGCGAAGCCCCACCGTCGCCGCCCGCTCGCTGCCTACGTGTTCGGGCGCGCAGCTGCAGGTCATACATTGTGTCTCTTCTCGGAACGGATAACTGGGGGGTGAGGGACAGTTTGTATAATTTTGGCATTTGAATAACAAAAGACTGTCCTTTTCTCCAAAATGTGTTTATGTGAAATTTTCTCGCAAAGGCACGTTCGAAAATTCAAAAACATTAAAATATAAAGAATATTTTATACACCTTATTTTCATCTTTAATCAAATCTTGATTCAAAAACTATATATGATGTAGTGTGCAAGCAGAGCTCCATAATACATGTTATTCTAACATCGCAAATAACTGTAATTATATATGTATCCGTTTTTTTTAAAGGACGTCGTTCAGGTCGTCGTTTGGACGCGGATAAAAAATATTCGCGAAACTGCGTAACTGCATGAGATCCGACTTCAATTCTCAATTGAAAATTTTAGAGCATGAACTGTCGAGAGAAGCTGATTGTCCTGTGCAAATACAGTTGACCGCAAGATCGCGGTTAACGAACTTGTTATTTAAAATGCGAACGAAGTGGCAGGAGGCGAGAAGCAATGAAAGATTTTTGGACGGAAAAAACGAAAATTGGTTAAACACTGATTTTTCATTCTCTCTTCGCACAATAAAGCAATCAGAAGATTACGGAGCAGAAAATTCAACTTTAAAAGAATCGCAAACCACACCTGGTCGCCGGTGTGGTCGGCCATCGTTGGACTTCGCTACATCAAGCGATCGTTCAAAGCGTCGAAAATCGGACGAGCTACGCAAAAAATATACGCCTGCACAATTATTGCAAGCAACAACGATGAATTTCCGGTCTTCTGGAAGCTTGAATTCAGCAAAGATTATACAAGATGTTGCTGCTTCACCAATGAGAGCGACACGGTTGAGAGCAGCGAGACGTCAGTACAACGTCATCAGAAAGAGATTAAGGACAGTGAATTGCAAAGTTTATCCGAGCTACGACTCTGTGCAAATAGCCAAGAAGCTCTGTTATCCGCCTCCATCTAGCATCACCGTCACCGAAGCTAGTGCGGACGTAAAATTACAAGGCTTACTAGATCACACCAGCGAACGTCTCTTGCTCTCGAGGAGAGATTTTTTGAAATCACTCAATTCCCAGCGTATCACAGCTGAATTGACATGTAAGTGGGGATGCGACGGAAGTTCAGGCCAGAGTCAATATAAGCAATCATTCAGCGATGACTCTGCTTCGGACGCACATATATTTCTCACGTCGTTCGTTCCTCTTTGACTCGCCTCCTATAATAGTGAATCTGACGAAAGCACCACCGAAGTCATATGGGAAAATCCAAGGCCCTCATCACCTCGATTCTGCCGACCAATTAGCCTGCAGTTCGTTCGTGAAACTACTGAAGTGACTGCAAATGAAAAAAAATACATCGATGAACAAATAGCTTTGCTGGAACCATTCATAATGGTTGCAGATGGCTCTGTAATCACGATAAATTACAAAATGCTGTTCACGATGATAGATGGTAAGGTGTGCAACGCTGTGACATCCACAACTTCATCGCTAATTGCCCGGAATAAAGATATAAAAAAATATCGAGAGGGATTTTCTCGCAAGTGCTCCCGAGAAAGGACGATGCAAGATGTCCTCAACTGGTTGCTGGTATCCTCAGATCCATATATCTCAAGTTTAAAAGAACTTCCAGCGAAGAAGCACAAAAAACTATCGACTGATGCTCTGCGGCTGATATCCTGTAGCGACGCAGAAGATGATTCAACCAGGGAACTGTCCACGTCCGAGAGCGAGGAGTATGACTCCGATCGAGTTTTATTACAATTTTTTTGAATAAAAGTGATTATCATAATTAATCGTCACCAAAATGTCTCGAATTTTGTTATAGTCGACCCAAAAACTCCTCCAGTATTTTTCAGCGATTTCCATCCAGTATTTCTAAGATCAAACGACAATATCTCAGCTGCCATTTTGTTCTTGAAGATTTCGATACCAATTTCGTAAACAGCAACCCCAAAAACGTTTTAGCCAACTTTCAGTCATTTCCAATGAGTGTTTCTAAGATCAAACGATATCTTGGCCGCCATTTTGTTTTTGAAAATTTCGATACCAAATTCGTAATCAGCGATCCCAAAAACGTATCGTAGCAAACTTTCAGCCATTTCGAACCAGTATTTCTAAAATCAAACAACGATATCTCGGCCGTTATTTTGTTTTTGAAAATTTCAATACCAATTTCGTAATCAGCGACCCCAAAAACATATCTTAGCCAACTTTCAGTCATTTCAAACCAGTATTTCTAGGACCGAACAACGATACCTCCGCCGCCATTTTGTTTTTGAAAATTTCGATACCAAATTCGTAATCAGCGCCCCAAAAAACTACGGAATACCAAATTTGGTACGGTTCTAATCTTTCCCTGATTTATGGACACGACTCGGTCGAAATCCCCCACTGTGCGTTGGAATGCTAAGGCCGTTAAAATTTAGTGGGGTTTGGGGAACCCCTGAGTAGGAACTCACCACCCTCTTAATAAAAAAAAAGGAATTATAATGACGTTGGTGGATAGAGCAATAAAACTATCAGATGTTTCCTTCCATCAAAAAAACATTGAACTAATCAAAAACACAATGACACAAAACTGCTATCTAATTTCCTTCACAGAAAATATAATAAGACAAAGACTGACAATAATTAATGCACAATCAAATACGAGCAACACATTCGACTCCTCTAGATTGATACATTTTCCATATACTGAAAATATTCACCACCAACTAATCCGTCTCTTTCGACAATTCAACATAACATTAGTTACCAACAACCAACACAATATTCACTCTATCATCGGTTCCACCAAAGACAAAATAGACAAAATGAACAAATCAAACGTAGTTTACCAAATCGATTGTAACGATTGTGATGCATTGTACATAGGACAAACAAAACGATATCTAAAAACAAGAATCAATTAACACAAAAATAGTCTAAAACACACTAACACACAGAATACAGCGTTAGCTAAACACGGAATTGAATTAAAGCACAATTTTAAATTCGATGATGTAAAAAATTTAGATAACGAACAATGGCTAAAAAAGCGATTAATTCTTGAAATGATACAGATAAAAGCACACTCCAAAGCGATCAATTTCAGAACCGACATTGACAAACTAAGCAACATATATAATTCAATAATTTAGCAAAACTCTGAATAATAACGGAAAAACTATAAATTAACAACCATCAGTTCAAAACTCATCACCAAACCAACAATTACAAATTTAAAACCGGTTTAAAACCGACACCATAACGAAACCGGTACACGAAAATAATTAACGGCAACTTCCCCAACCGTAAAAATCATCCCCCACTATTCAATACTCAATCGCATTACCCCAACAACATAAATAGCTCCTCTCTCATCCTCAATACTCAGTCGCTACTTAGCTCTCGAAACATCTTAACCGTTTAATTACATTATGTAATGAACATTGTTAAATTTGATCAGAGATGAATCTTGGAAAATATCAAATATGAAAATCATAAGTAAATAACACGTACACAGTGTCTCACAAAAATCATTAACTAAACATTAAAATATCAAAACCCTCTCTCTCGCAGACATCAAGGATCCCAAAAAAACGACCCGTCTTGATACAATAAATTCATAATGTATATTGTCCAAGATTCATCAAATGATCGAAAATTACCCATACAAATTCAGGTCAGTCATGACACAACACTCAAGTTTATAATGTAAAACATATCAAACTATTATACAAAATAAGACATAAAACGAATGTATTTTTAGAAATAATAAATCTGAAGAGGATCCGAATAAGGATCGAAACGTTATACGAAAAGTTGTCCATTTTTATTTGGACCCACTGGCCGAATCACAGCCGATTCCTTCCTTTAACAACACCCCTGAGTAGTATCCTGGGGTTGAAATATCGATGTTTTTGCAAAAATATCGATTCTCAAACATCGATGTTTTTGCAAAAATATCGATTCTTAAGCATCGATGTTTTCAAACATCGATAGTTTTTTTAAACATCGCCCATCACTACTGAGCGCTCTTATGGGCCGCTTGAAGGAACCATCTGAAGGATATCCGTAGTAGTCCTCTCTCTGTCTCGCAGGATTGGTGGTGGGGGATTAGGCGGTTGAGGAGAATGAGGAAAAATCACGCAGGCGCAGGCCCTTCCGCTGCTCCGATGTCTTCCACCATGACGCCGATTGAAGAGAGAGAGAGAGGACTACTACGGATATATCTCTGTCCTTTAGATGGTTTCTTCAGCGCCTCTAATGGAAGCGCTCAGTCTATCTCTTTAAGTCTGTGTAATAAACACGTACAAGTAGGCATGCTATGGCCCATCGCTCTCTCTCGCTCACACATCACTCTGTCTCGCTCTTATTGTATTCCTCCATTCTCTTGTCCGGTTTAACGGAGACGTTTAACGCAGACGTTTAACGGACACTGCACTGGCTTTCGTCGCATAAGAAGTATTCACTTCAAAAACCTGAAAACAGTGGTGTTTTTCGCAATATCTGCAAAGTTGTGGTAGATTTTCTAAAACAAGAAAAAACAGCTATTTTTTTGGACTTTTTCAAGTCAAAATTAAGCATCGAAATTTTTTTTTTCGTTCGACAGTAATAGACACTTATAGAGGGTATAGATTTAAGTTTCCGAAACCCACCGTTTACTCACTGTACGATTATTAGTTCCAGAGACATCGAAAATATTTAAAAAAAAGACGAATTTTTGTTCAATCGCCGATATCTCAGCGGAAAATGGTCGTAGAACAAAAATAAAAAAAGCAAATTGAAGCCGAAGAATCCAGCTAAACGATCCATGGATTGGTTAAGCATGAAAAAAAACTTTTGGAGCCCAATGACTGTTTTGAAAAAAGCAAAAATTTCGAGAAAATTTTTGCCGTGATATATTTATTTCGACTGCGTCGCGAGATGATGCCCAAAAAAATTGTTTGGCTCAAGATTCCGAAATTAGAAGATTCAAGCTTCAAAATGCTTTTTTTTTTTTTAAATTTCGACCAAAGTTAACAAAGTCTTTGGAAAATCGCTGAAAAATCTCGCAAATTTTTCTGTTCCTTTAATTTTTTGACAGAGTGTATATTTTCCATCACCTTTCACTCAATTAGCAATGTTCCTTTTTTTAAAAAATAATTGATTAATTGGATTTCACGCAGATGGAGACACGGGAATCGTGAATTACTAGTCAATAACTTTGATACTACTGACATCACCAATTTCGAGGTGAGTAACTACGCTGATATCTTCATACTCAAGTCGATTTAAAAAAAATGTTCTCGAATTCAAATAATAAATAACTATCGTAAATAATTTTTATCCGTAAATAGCTATGAGAACCCGGAGAACCGTATAAACAATAACCAAACGGTTAGTATCTATTACCGTTAATTATTAAGCTAAAAACGATATATACAAATTGTGTTCGTTCCTTTTCAAACTACTATATGCACGGGAATTGACCTTTTTATGAATATTTCTCGTTCATCCTCCATTTTCGTAATTTTTCGACATGTAACGTTGATCGAGCACGATCAAGCACTAGAGACTGATAAAGTGTACCAATTTTCTAAGTCTAACTCTAGTTAACTGCAGAAAAAAATAATCATTTCCCGTAATCTTTTGCCAAAAAAATGGGGAAGTTTTTTAGGAATGTTCTTCCACTCCAAACAGCCTGCTTCCGAGTAGTTTTGGTATTTTTTTCATAAAACAATGTTTAGACATACCGACGGCTACACACGGAGAGAAATTGATTTGTTACACCAGCAAATCAAGTGACAGCAAAAGTAATTTTTGCTGCCGTTACAAAAATCATTTGTTAGGTCAGCAAACTAATATGCACACAGAGCATATGATTGCTAGAGGAGCAAATCAATTTGCGCAGAGAGCATATGATTGCTAGAAGAGCAAATCAATTTGCTGACATAACAAATGATTTTTGTAACCGCAGCCAAAATTTCTTTTGCTCTCACTTAACTTGCTGGCGTAACAAATCTATTTCTCTCCGTGCAGATCTAAAGGACGTGCAGCTACACCATTCTCGCCTTACTGGTTTAGTCCAAAAGTATTGACTAAAAGGGCGTAAGCTATAACGCATCAGCAAAAACGGCGTTAAACTTAACAGACATTATGAGGAATTCGCCTTTTAACAAGCAAGTGACAAATGTCGTGGCTCACCGCCTATTGAGGGGAGGTTACCGTTCATGACGATGAAAAATTCGATTTTTTTTTTACATAAATTTTTTTCATAAATTAAAGTGTTTGGGCGTTGGTAAAAGGATATTTTAATATCTGAAGTAAATTGTCAAAGATTTTTGATAATGTTAAACTTAAATGCGTTTTTCTGAGAATGACATTTTCAGCGCGCGTTTTAACGTTTGCGTTATAACTATGTTAATATCTAACGTTAGAAAGCAGCGAAGTAACAGCACGCTGTGATGCGTATTTGCGTCTTAATTGCAGCACGTCATGACTGCGTATTTGCGTGTTAATTGCTACACCCCTCGCTATTGTTCTCACATGCGATGAAGCCACGCCAAGGGCATTTAAGTAAAGTTCGATTGATATTTAAAAAAAATCAGCTTGATGCAATATGACACGGCACATTTGTGCCACGACGTGCTGCAAAAACGCTGCTAATACGCAGCACAACGTGACGCCAATATTACGTCAAAACAAGGTTTCAATCACAGTGAACTATGTGAATATGCTGCAAATGTGCAGCACGCCATGCTGCAAATACGCTGCAAATGTGCAGCACGCCGTGTTGCAAATATGCTGTAAATGTGCAGCACGCCGGGTTGCAAATATGCTGCAGATGAGCAGCACGCCGTGTTGCAAATATGCTACAAATGTGCAGCTGCATATTTGCAGCATTATTGCAACATTATTACGTAATCTCGCGTCGTTAGAATGGAGCTTAATGCGGACGTAGAAAGCTGTTTACTGACGCCACGGCTTGCTCTCGAGTGACGTGCTGTTGCCAACAATATGATGCAAAATGTCTATCTAGGTCAGAAATGATTCTGAAATAAAAATTTAAACTTACTTCGTTTTTGCGTGAAATTATCTAGACCTGGAACAAATCATTTTGCAGAATATAAAAAAAAACCCACCTTCAAGAAACTCTTCTTGTATCTAAAAAATAGTCTGCAAAATCTAAAGTAACGGGCTAACCATATAAATGCCTGTTTTAACGGGCTATACCAGTGTAACCCATGAAAAATTAGGCGATTTTCGGGAATTTTTTTAAAAGAAAGTACTTGACAGAATGTTTTAAAGTTTTTTGGACATAATAAGGTATATTTTCAGCTATATTTTAAGATTTTTTGTTTACAAAAATATTGAAAAATAACGGAGTTATGTGCTGTCTTCGGAGGTGCCAAAAAAAAAGTTCCCCAACTGCTGACATGATTCCGGCCGAATGAGTAGCTGAAACAAAAAAATTCAAAAAGGTTATCAAAATTGAAGGTATTTCCTATACAATGACCGACGATTTTTGAAAAATATCAAAAATAAAAAAAATGGCGTACTTCTGAAAAAGTGTCGTTTTTGGGGGTAAAAAAAATGGTCGTTTTTTTAATGCCAAATTGACAATTTTCAACCAATCAAAAGGATCGTAGGTCATTGTATAGTAAATATATTCAGGAATACTCGGATTCAATTTGAAGTCGATCGGTCAATTTCTCGTTGGGTTATGATGTCAGCAATTTTGAAAAATGTCGTTTCGAGAAAAACGCGTTGAAGTTTCAACTATCGATTTTTGCTAGATAAAATTATATTTACCATAAAAAATGCTAATCTGTTATGCCTGGCCCATACAATACACCTTCTTCTTCCTCGAAAAATGCCTGCTGAGAGGCTAATGCTTGTCACACTCGTATAGCCCCTTAAGGGACGGGTCATTTGTCAAAATCTCCATAAGGATTCAACAGGCATTTCTGGTCAGCCATACATCAGCGCAGCAGTTTTTGAGATATCGTGGTAATTAATTTTCAAAAAGTCGTGGGAAAACGCGTCACATTCATGTCAAGTTTACATATGGGACAAATTGGATGGACCGAAGTTTCAATTACGACTCTTTCAATTTTTGCTGGATTGTCTGAGGAATCGTCAGAGTACCAAAATCTGATTTTCGCGAAAATTTCAAGTAGCCGCAACACCTAAAAATCATTTAATGAAAGTAAAGCCACCCATTCGCACCCTTTTACAAATTGTATCAATCGCTGGGTTACCGGTTACAATACATCGTAATTTTTTTTTTCAGACGGAAAACTACCATGGGGATTACCACAAGTATAATTCATTGTAATTCGGCAGATGCTGAGTGTCTCGTCGACCCAGGAACTCGGAAAGTTTCTTAGATATTGACAATTTTGTTACATATTTTTTTGTTTCATCATCGTGTGCCATTTTTTTTTAACGAAATTGATAAAAAGAAATGGACTCTCACCTGTCTTGTATGATTGCGCTGCAATTATAGACGCGCCCATTACTGACTTTATCGACTTAAAATACGATTACCGTCGAGTTAAAATGTAAATATTTATATTTTTCCAATGAAATGCAGATTATTAGTTTGTAAATGATCATTATGTTTCATTTATTTTGTTCAGCTCTATACATCATATATAATATATATTGCGGCGACACAAAAATGCCTGCTGTTTCGACCAATTAATTATTTACATGCTAGAGGGAAAAAAACATTGACGCCCAACGATCGACATTCTCGTCAAGTCACAAGGGAAATCCCAGAACTTTTTTTTGCTCGATCGGAAATTTAGCAACTAATTTTCTTCGATATTTACATCGTTTTGTACCTGCGGTCGTTCCAACGAAGAATCCACAACATTTTTTTTACCGTTTCTTTTCTGTATTGCGAAATCTAACTAACTGATGCACCAATATTTTTATCTATAAACTCGCGTATTCACGAGGGATCATTGTATCCTTGATTTTATTTAACTTTTTTGGTGATCACAAGAGGCCCAACGTTGTCACAAGTGGACGCATTATGAGGTCCGTGAGCACCGTCGCAATAAGGCCACTGAATATGAAAACAAAAAAATAATCACAATGCGGATGAAGAGAAAGAAAAATAATAATTTTCAACTTGAATCATTCGACAATTTTTACATGAGATGAGGTAAACAAAAACGTGATATCAGGCTGACTAAATAACATGTGGCGACTGTTGAATGCCTGTTTGTGGTGATGAAGATAAGATCACGCGCATTTACGTTATTCAACAACAAAAATTAGGTGCATCTGAAGACATCGACGTGCATCGAATTCTTAACCCGAATATAAATATGAATTTTGATCAAAATGCAAAATAAAAGAAAGAAAAGTAGTTTTCAAATTACTCATCCAACAGTTTACGAGGAGAACACCAGAAGTGCCATAACCCTATTTACCTGGGACTTTGCTCAGTGAAAGAGAGGTGAAAATAAGCGAACACGTATCTCGGCTTATGCTCGGACACTCAACCGTTTCCGAGAAAATGACGGTCAAAGTTTTCGACGTTCCTTAGATGCTTGTCAGCGCGCGTCGAGTTGTACCGGAGCAGCGGCGCAGCGGCTAGCGTCTCGGCATCACACTTTTGCGTCCCGTGTTCAAACCCGATATTATAATTTTTTTTTTCTTACATTTATGCATGTCCGTAGAAGATTACTTCGCGAATGTTTCTTGTCAATGTATTTCGAAATAACCCTGTCTTTTTTCGTCGATTAATTTTGTGTCTGGTACATGAATAATTTTTTTTTTAATAAATAAATAAAATTGAACGAGCAAATCTTTAAAATTATTCACGGTAAAACTCCTGCAGTGTGTCTTGTTAATAATATTGGTGGATGGCGTACTTTTTCCCAAGAATTGAGGTTCGGTCGGGCAAGTATACTCTTTTATACCTGCAGCTGCAAGGAGGGTCTTCTATTCAACCGATCCTGACCTGCCCAGCTGTTTTCGTGTCCTCGAGGGGATCAGTAGGGCAAACACATCATTCCCAAGTTAGTTCTCGAAGCGAACAGACATGGACCCTCCAGCAAAATTAAAACGAAAAAATAACGAAGACGAGCCCGTACCAGGGACTTTGCAAGGTGATCTTCAGGACGAATCTGTGGATATTGTGAACGAGAGTGAAACTTCGAGCCCTGAAACTAGAGAAGAAATAACCTCCGCAGTGTACTATTGTATTGAACTGTTAGAGAAATTAAATATCATTAATGAAACGTTCACAAGAAAATCGAACCGATCGAAAATCTTGGGCAAAGAAATGGCGGAAAAAATCATCGATCTTATAAACGGTGGAGAGTTTACCGAAAAAACGGAACTAGTGACTGCAGAAGAAGCTGCCGGGGAAACTGCAGGGGAAGCAGGTGAAGGGCAGACTGCAAAAGCAATCGTCGAAGAGGAGCCTTCCACTTCACCACAAGAAAGTGATGATGAGCCAGAAATAGATGAAGTTCCAGTAGAATTGAAGGTAAATTTAAATCAATATATTTTTTCTGTGAATGAATTCACGCAAGACTTTCATGTCATGATGAAATTTTGGGCAGGAAGTTCATTGGATAAAATAAAAATCCTTCATTTTTGATTACAGTTAAAGGCAGTCAGGCTTGCCGAACTTCATCCAAAGTGGAAATTAAAAACGATCGCGTCAAAAAGCACGACCAAACTGAAAAATAATAAACAGCTATGGCGATGGAAAAAACAAGTAGAGAAGGGTGGAACGAAGCAAGAAAAATGCAAAATGATCGATTCCTGGGTCTACGATCGTTTCGAAGAATCTAGAAAGAACGGGCATCTAGTTACGACCCGAATGTTACGGCAGTGGGCGATGGCAGCAGCAGCTTCATTACAATCCGCAGATTTTGAATTTAAGGCTTCACAATCGTGGTGTGATAGGTTCAAGGTAAATCATAGGATTCGGCAGAGACATGTTACGAAATATGTCAGCACAAAGGAAAAACGTACGTTCGAAGAATTATTACAAAGTGCAGAGATGTTTCAACGTCAGGTGTCTGCTTTCATTCCGTACTTCGACCCTGATTTTGTGATAAATACGGATCAAACCGGATGCGAGTATCACATCTGCAGTAAACGAACATTGTCGCACCGAGGTGAAAAAGTCACAGAAGTTGCTGTCAACCAATTGAATCACTTGACACATTCATATACCATTCAATACGGTTTAACACTTTCTGGTAAACTCCTGCCAACGGTCTTCATTTGCCTTCAAGAAGTAAGCGGAAAATTCGGTCCTCGAGTGCAACAACAGGTCAACCAACTTAAATTTTTTTGGTCTAAATTTAAGAAAATTATACATCAACTTCTCCTAATATATAAATTTCCTCCAAATTAAATTTTTTTGATCTAAATTTTTAAAAAATTTAAGAAAATTATACATTAACTTCTCCTAATGTATAAATTTCCCCAAATTAAATTTTTTTTTGTCCAAATCTAAGAAAATTATACATTAACTTCTCGTAATGTATAAATTCCCTTAAATTAATTTTTTTAGTCTAAATTTAAGAAAATTATGCATTAACTTCTCATAATGTATAAATTTCCTCCAAATTAAATTTTTTTTGGTCTAAATTTAAGAAAATTATACATTAACTTGAGTTCGGCTAGAGCCACGGTTAGGAGACGGTCGTGCTCTCAAGAAGCGGTGCAAAGAATGCGGATAAATCAAGTACGCAAAATCGAATTGCGCGAAAAGTTATAGAAAAGTGAAAAGTAGAGTGCGAGGAGTGAAGGCAAAATATAAAAACGGAGCGGAAAACAGTATCAAGAGCATAAAAACAACCTGCAAAAGACGAGACCTATAAGTGAGGTTAGGCGGAAAAAGCGGGAAGAGAGATGGATGAGCAAGAGAACAACGAAAAGAGCGCCACTGACGAGGAGCGGCAGAAAGAAGAAGAAGAAGATGAGGCCACAGCCGGTAAGAGGAAAAGAGGAAGACCACTCGGCTCGACGGGCAAGAAAAAGACGGGGACGACATCTACCATGAAGCTGATGGATAAGTTCTTGACAAGACGGTCAGCGGTAATAAAGAGGGGAGAGATATCAGAGGAAGAGAAGGATAACCCCGATGACGATTTGGAGGTTATTCACGAAGATGAAGTCTTTATGACGAAGGAGAAATTATCGAGATCGCCCCGAGACAAAACGAGGAATAACGACGACTCTTTCTCGTTTCCTGACGGCGGGATCGACGGTGATCTACTGATGGCTAGATCAACTGTTTTGGACGGGGCTGCACAGGAAGGGCTCTTCCACTACGAGGAGAATATCGCCCAGGAGATCGAGGAATCGACAAGGGAAAGAGTCGAGATAGACGAAGCAGAGGGGAATAACGCCAACGGAGAAAAACAGGAAGCGACGCAAGCTTTTGCGGCAATCGGCCAGGCTGAGATCGCAAAATCTGGACTCCAGGATATAAATCGCAGAATAGAGACATCGCTACTACAGTGGAAAATAGAGTGGGAGATGACGTGGAAAGAAACGTTGAAAAAAGAGTTAAGAGAAGTCATGGAAGAAATGAAAAAAATGATCGTAAAAAATGAGGAAGAGAAAGAAAAACTAGAAGCCGAGCTGGTTCAAATGCAGGCGAAACTATGGATCGAACAAGCAAAATGGGACGTGCAGTGCGTAAACCGAGATCTGAAGATAAGTGCCCTGGAGGGAAGAGTTGAATCCCTCCAAAACGAATTAATAGTGGCCAAACTGGACAGGATTACGAGCGACCAGGGGAGGAAGGAAGCAAGAATGAACAAGGAGACGGAAGACAGGAATGGAAACCTGAGGAGCCAAATAAATGAAAATATAAATAACACCTTGGTAAATACGAATAACACAGGCTACATCAGTGACATCAGCGACACGGAATTGCCATTCACGGAAACCGTAGAAAGCCAAGGAAGAAGAAGAGGAAAAAACAGCCGATGGGATAAAAGAGATGAAACGAATCAACAACGTCACGATGGAGGACATCGGAAACATCCAGGTAAAATGAGAAAGGAAGAATGGGAAAGAGAAAAAGAGGAAAGAAAGATCAGAAGAGTAAAAATTATTGTGAGAGAAGCCAAGAAAACGAACGGGAGCACAGATCAAGAAATCGAAACGAGGACCCTCCGACAAACAGGAATACTACCGATCATTAAAAAATATAGCTGGATGCAGCAGGGACTCCTCATAACACTTGGAGGAAAAAAAAATAAGGCTGAAATTATGAAAAGCAATTATCGAAGAGGAGGAGGGGACCTTTACATAACGGACGACTGGACCACCAGGGAGAAGGAAGTCCAAAGATGGATTGAGGCAACAGCAGAAGAAAGAAGAAGAAGAGGAGAAGATATACGAACAGGACACCAAAAAATGAGGATCGAAGGAGAATGGCGGCGGTGGAATGAGCTGAAAGGCGACTTGGAAGAAGACCACCGAAGATTCGACGAAGAAGGAAGCCGAGGGCGAAATAGAAATCGGAATGGGTTTCGTGGGTTTCGGGGAGAAAGAACCGGGGGGGAAACATATGGGAGATATGATTAGAGTAATATCGTGGAATATTGCGGGAGCGAGAAAAATATACGAGGCTTGGGATTTTTTGAAAGCATATGATATAATTGCAATACAGGAAACATGGACAGAGGAAAAGAATGAAAATAATTTGAGGGGCCGGCTTGATAAAGAATTTAAATGGTATACAAAAGCGGCAATAAGGAAAAACAAAAAAGGCAGGGCAAGCGGGGGACAATTAATTGGGCTAAGAAACAATATTGCAAAAGAAGTAACGGTTGCAAGTACTTCAACAGCAACAACAACAACTGCAACAAGATGGGAAGAAGGCCTAATAATAAAAGGAATCCAAGCAGGAAAAGAAGAGAAAAAAATAACAATAGTATCAATTTATAACAATTGTGGCATTAAAATGCTAATTAAAGAATTAACAGAAGTAGTGAAAAAAATAGAAGAAGAAAACGAAAATGTAATTATAATTGGAGATTGGAATGCAAGAACAGGGGGGGGATGGGGGCAAGTTAAGAACAGAAGAGGACGAAAGAGGAGAAAGAAATTCTAAAGATAAAATTAAAAATGCGGAAGGGCGAAAACTTATAGATTTTTGTGATGACAACGGATTAATAATTATGAACGGAAGATGCGAGGGGGACTGGGAAGGGCAATATACGTACGTGGGAGAAAGGGAAGGGGGGGAAGGTTCAGTAATTGATTATGTTATCATTAATGAAGATAGAGACCACTTAATCACAGAAATTAAAATAGAAACAAGAATCGAATCTGACCATTTACCAGTGACGCTGAGTATAGAGGTAGAACAGAAAAACAGAGACGTGACAGAAACGGGGAGGAGGAACAACGACATAGGGAAGGTACTAAAGTGGAAAGAAGATCTTGCAACAGCTTATAATGACAAATTCAGAGAAAACTGGAGAATGACAGACTTGATACAAGGGGGAGAAGAGAGATGGGAGAGATTAAAGGGATTTATAGAAAAAACTGCAGAAGAGATAGGCATGATCACGAAGATAGGTGGGAATAAGCAAGGGCCAGGGAAAATCCCAAAAGAAATAAGGGAGCAGAGAAAAATTGTATGGGGGCGACCGAAAATCTTGCACACATTTGCTCGTGCAAAGAGGCAAAGAAAAACATTAAAAATAAAATAGTCGGAAACATGGAAAAATGGATAGGGAACCAAAGAACAAATGAGCAAATACACAAGAAAATCCAAGAATCTTTAAAAAGTAAGCCAGTGCGTGAGTTATGTGTGTATATCAAACATTTTGAGAACTTAATAAGAAAAATCGAAAGCGAGAAAAAGTAACGAAAGAAATAGAGAGAATGACATTAGAATATAAGCATAGGATTAAGGATTATTGTAAGGGATTATATGTACAGGGGGGGAACTGTGTAAACACCCTCAAAAGGGTATACCTTGGAATAAATAACTAACTAACTAACTACATTAACTTCTCCTAATATATAAATTTCCTCCAAATTAAATTTTTTTTATCTAAATTTTTAAAAAATGTAAAAAAATTATACATTAACTTCTCCTAATGTATAAATTTCCCCTAATTAAATTTTTTTTGGTCTAAATTTAAGAAAATTATACATTAAATTCTCCTAATGTATAAATTTCCCCAAATTAAATTTTTTTTTATCTAAATTTTTAAAAATTCAAGAAAATTATACATTAACTTCTCATAATGTATAAATTTCCTCCAAATTAAATTTTTTTGGTCTAAATTTAAGAAAATTATACATTAACTTCTCCTAATATATAAATTTCCTCCAAATTAAATTTTTTTGATCTAAATTTTAAAAAAATTTAAGAAAATTATACATTAACTTCTCCTAATGTATAAATTTCCCCAAATTAAATTTTTTTTAATCTAAATTTTTAAAAATTTAAGAAAATTATACATTAACTTCTCATAATGTATAAATTTCCTCCAAATTAAATTTTTTTAGTCTAAATTTTTTTAAATTTAAGAAAATTATACATTAACTTCTTCTAATGTATAAATTTCCTCTAAATTAAATTTTTTTGATACAAATTTAAGAAAATGGCATAATAATTACATGTGATCCATGAAATCCGGTAATTATAAAAAAAGTTGCCCCAAAAGATGAGTCAGCAATTGTAAAAAATGATTCTTTATGTTCAATAAATTGAAGAAAAGAAAAATAAATTCCTAAAAAAATTGTTAAATTTAAAGCTAAAAAGCTTTCTTTAAAATTTTTAAAGATTAATCTATAATGACTTTATGTAATTGAGATTCCTGAGGATAATAAAATAATTGTATTTAATAAAGGAATGTTATAAGGGTTAAATAAAATTAAATTTTTTGGCAGTCAAATCATTCCAATTTCAATATTTGGGGCTAATGAAATATGAAAAAATGCTCAAAAAAATGAGATAAAAAAAAAATTTCTGATGTAATAAATAGTAATATTCCTAATTGTATTAATTTTTTAACTTCAATAGTATGTATACCTTGAAAGGTTCTTTCACGATTAATGTCTCGTCATCATTGGAATGTTACTAAAATTGATATAATAAAACCTATTAATAATAAATTTAAAGAAAATTCATGAAATATTTCAATCACCCCAATTAATATAATTATTAAATTAAATGATATAATTAAAGGTCATGGGCTTGAAGTTACGAGGTGGAAAGGGTGATTATGAGTTAATTTATTCATTTAAATTTTAATTAGTTTCTTTTGAGTATCAAGTTCTTAAAATTGAAAAAACATGAGATTGAATAATTGATACTCTAATTTCTAAAACTAGTAGAATAATTTGAATTAAAATTACTAATAAAGTAATAAAAAGTAATGGATAAATTGCTCTTTCTCTTAATAAAGTTAATAAAAGGTGGCCAGCAATTATATTTGCTGTTAATCGAATTGCTAAAGTCCCAGGGCGGATAATATTTCTAATTGTTTCAATTAAAACTATGAATGGTTTTAATAAAATTGGGGTTCCTGAAGGAATTATATGGGAAAATATATAATTTGTGTTATTTAATCACCCAAAAATTATTAAACTAAATCATAAAGGTAATGATAAACTCATAGAAAAAATTAGATGTCTTGATCTTGTGAAAATGTATGGGAATAATCCTATGAAATTATTTAAAAAAATCAATATTAGTAAAGTTGAAAAAAATAATCTATTTAGGTAATTAAATTTATTTATTAAAATAATTTTGAATTCATTATAAATTTTGTAAATTAAATTTATAAAAAATTTAGAAAATCGATTTGGGTTAAATCAATATAGTATTGGTAGTAAATAAAAAATAGAAAATGAGGAAATTCAATTAAATTCAAAAATTCTATTTGTATTTGTGTCAAAAATAGAAAATAAATTTGATATCATTTTAAATAAAAAATTTGGTAATTTTTAAATTTTTTTAAATTTTTGTAGTTGTTAGTTAAATTAAAAAAATTAATAAATGAAACATAAAAAATAAAAATTATTATAAATATAATATTTAAAGTTAATCAAATATATGGAGCTATTTGAGGGATTTAAAAAAAAAAATACATATATTAAATATTTTAATAATTTTAAATTGACAATTTAATGTTATTTTAACTAATTTTTTTCATTAAGAGTATTCTTAAGATACTATATTTGATTTAAGAGATCAAAACTTAAATTTCAGTCACTTAATGATAAAATTATTATTTTAATTCATTGTATAAAGTTTATATTTGTAGTTCTTTCAATTACAATAGGTATAAAACTATGGTTTATTCCACAGATTTCTGAGCATTGACCAAAAAATAATCCTGGGCGGTTGATTCATATTAAAGTTTGATTAATTCGTCCAGGAATTGAATCAATTTTAATTCCTAGAGATGGTACAGTTCATGAATGAATTACATCAGATGAATTAATTAAAATTCGAATTTGATTTTTTTAATGGGATAACTATTCGGTTATCTACATCAAGTAGACGAAAATTATTAATTTTTGAAAATTGTGTTATGAATGAGTTAAATTCAATATTTTTAAAATCTGAATATTCATAACTTCAATATCATTGGTGTCCAATTGATTTAATAGAAATAATTGGGGAGTTAATTTCATCAGTTAAGTAAAGAATTTTTAAGGACGGGATAGCTAAATAAATTAAAATAATTATAGGTATAATTGTTCAAATTATTTCAATTAAATGATTTTGTAAAATAAATTTATTAATTAATTTATTAAATAATATTAATAAAATAACATAGAGGATAGAAATTACAATAATTAGTAAAATTAATATGGCATAATAATTGCCAATTTACAGGATACAGGGCGTAATAATAATTGGAAAATTTCAACTGGATTTCATAATGAGTTTTGTGTATTTATGATATTATAAAATATATCATATTTGTGTGAATGGTTTTCAGGAACTACAACCTTTTCAGGTTCACATATTCCTATATTTCATTTCTATAATAATTTCCTTATACTCATTTATATATATTCTCATATTCTTATATTTAATTCTTATAAAGAGACATGAATTCTTACATTCTATTCTCATATCAATTCTTATATTAATTCTTATATTTCATCCTGATATCAATTCTGATTCCTGTATCTATCTATTCGATTTCTGTATGCGTCTCGATTGACTGGAATTGGGTGCATTCCTTTGGGTGATAACGATCGTAGAAACATTCGAAACGTAAATATTCTGAACACCAAGAACATCTTTCAAAGGCAGGTTTGCCACAGTCACACTTCCTGGTGTGAGTTCCATTAGGGAAACAAACATCGTTGACGTTGTTGAAGATATCACGCGTGGGCAATAATTTTGAGGCAAACCACGCATAACGAATCATTTTTTCGAAGACTGGTGCCTGCAATTGATTATGAACCAATGCGTGGATTGTTATTGCGTCACGTCTAGAAGTGATATCCCTTTGCTGGGCGATGAGTGTAGAGCAATTCTGCAGTTTCCGTATGAAGTTTTTTATTTGGCGGTAAAAGTATACGTCACAGCGTTGGCAGAGCGGCGTACACTTCGGAGGAATTACTTTCAACGAACAGGTTGGTATTCCGTTTTCATCCACGAATTTTTCGTCGTATAACGAAGGATCACTCTGTCCACCCCATGAGTCAATTATAAACAAGAATGGCTCCGTTTCAACATATGGTTTTATAACTTCATCCAAAAACTGACCATATGTTTCTTTTGTGAGTTTTCCGGATTTCGTTGCGGTTACATACACGTTCGGATATTGTTCCATGAGTTGGTTCACCTGTTGTTGCACTCGTGGACCGAATTTTCCGCTTACTTCTTGAAGGCAAATGAAGACCGTTGGCAGGAGTTTACCAGAAAGTGTTAAACCGTATTGGATGGTATATGAATGTGTCAAGTGATTCAATTGGTTGACAGCAACTTCTGTGACTTTTTCACCTCGGTGCGACAATGTTCGTTTACTGCAGATGTGATACTCGCATCCGGTTTGATCCGTATTTATCACAAAATCAGGGTCGAAGTACGGAATGAAAGCAGACACCTGACGTTGAAACATCTCTGCACTTTGTAATAATTCTTCGAACGTACGTTTTTCCTTTGTGCTGACATATTTCGTAACATGTCTCTGCCGAATCCTATGATTTACCTTGAACCTATCACACCACGATTGTGAAGCCTTAAATTCAAAATCTGCGGATTGTAATGAAGCTGCTGCTGCCATCGCCCACTGCCGTAACATTCGGGTCGTAACTAGATGCCCGTTCTTTCTAGATTCTTCGAAACGATCGTAGACCCAGGAATCGATCATTTTGCATTTTTCTTGCTTCGTTCCACCCTTCTCTACTTGTTTTTTCCATCGCCATAGCTGTTTATTATTTTTCAGTTTGGTCGTGCTTTTTGACGCGATCGTTTTTAATTTCCACTTTGGATGAAGTTCGGCAAGCCTGACTGCCTTTAACTGTAATCAAAAATGAAGGATTTTTATTTTATCCAATGAACTTCCTGCCCAAAATTTCATCATGACATGAAAGTCTTGCGTGAATTCATTCACAGAAAAAATATATTGATTTAAATTTACCTTCAATTCTACTGGAACTTCATCTATTTCTGGCTCATCATCACTTTCTTGTGGTGAAGTGGAAGGCTCCTCTTCGACGATTGCTTTTGCAGTCTGCCCTTCACCTGCTTCCCCTGCAGTTTCCCCGGCAGCTTCTTCTGCAGTCACTAGTTCCGTTTTTTCGGTAAACTCTCCACCGTTTATAAGATCGATGATTTTTTCCGCCATTTCTTTGCCCAAGATTTTCGATCGGTTCGATTTTCTTGTGAACGTTTCATTAATGATATTTAATTTCTCTAACAGTTCAATACAATAGTACACTGCGGAGGTTATTTCTTCTCTAGTTTCAGGGCTCGAAGTTTCACTCTCGTTCACAATATCCACAGATTCGTCCTGAAGATCACCTTGCAAAGTCCCTGGTACGGGCTCGTCTTCGTTATTTTTTCGTTTTAATTTTGCTGGAGGGTCCATGTCTGTTCGCTTCGAGAACTAACTTGGGAATGATGTGTTTGCCCTACTGATCCCCTCGAGGACACGAAAACAGCTGGGCAGGTCAGGATCGGTTGAATAGAAGACCCTCCTTGCAGCTGCAGGTATAAAAGAGTATACTTGCCCGACCGAACCTCAATTCTTGGGAAAAAGTACGCCATCCACCAATATTATTAACAAGACACACTGCAGGAGTTTTACCGTGAATAATTTTAAAGATTTGCTCGTTCAATTTTATTTATTTATTAAAAAAAAAATTATTCATGTACCAGACACAAAATTAATCGACGAAAAAAGACAGGGTTATTTCGAAATACATTGACAAGAAACATTCGCGAAGTAATCTTCTACGGACATGCATAAATGTAAGAAAAAAAAAATTATAATATCGGGTTTGAACACGGGACGCAAAAGTGTGATGCCGAGACGCTAGCCGCTGCGCCGCCGCTTCGGTACAACTCGACGCGCGCTGACAAGCATCTAAGGAACGTCAAAAACTTTGACCGTCATTTTCTCGGAAACGGTTGAGTGTCCGAGCATAAGCCGAGACACGTGTTCGCTTATTTTGACCTCTCTTTCACTGAGCGAAGTCCCAGGTAAATAGGTTTATGGCACTTCTGGTGTTCTCCTCGTTAGAATGAGATCAGTAAAAGAAAAACGTGATATTGGGCCGAATAAATAATATGTGATGTCATTTAGATGCCTGTTTGCTGTAATGGAGATGAAATCACATGTGTTGACGAAATTCAACATAGAAAGTCGACTTTGTCTCAAGACATCGACGCGGTTATTCGAGCATCGAATTTTGATCGCGGATATAAATATGAGTTTTTATTTAAAAACGAACAAAATTTTGGATGGTATTATAAGTTAACAAATGAAGAGCGCAAATTGCCTTTTCCTTCTGATCAACTTACATTCTTGCTTCTCCAGCAACGACAAAATACCGCCTTTTCCGTTATGTCCTCGACGTCAATGGAATCAACGACTTTGGCTTCGTTTTTTCTTATCTGAAGATTCACAAGTGTCTTTGGCGGCTGAAAAAGAATTTTCGATGCGATATTTAAACAGATGAAAGCGTGTTTTATAGGCTAATGTTCGACCATTTTTTTTTGAATTTTTTAAATGCCCTATACAGAAATTTCGAGATGCGTATCTACGCGTAAGTGTGGGTGATTAAAATTTTTTAATTCCACATTGAAAATCTACATCAAATCCATGTATTTCACCATTAATTATATCAATTTTTTATATTATATATTCCGATCTATTTTTTTATTGAACAAGCACTCCCCTCAGTTTTGACTTCTTCATAGGAGTTTCGTCAATATTTAAAAAAAAAAACAAGCAAGGTGCCAATTTGAGCTTGCACGACTATGTTTTTATTTTTTTAATTACAATTAATCAAATGCCAATTTCTGTCGGCAGCTGGCCGATTTTTGTATCAAGTTTCGACTCCATCGCTAAAGAGGATGTGAAAGTAAATCAGCTGGTACATGAGTGCGATGGCTGAAATTGAAAGAAAAAACGCTTTTTATAATAATTCAGTCATCAGCAAGAAACGGTATTCTTAAGGCATTCCCAACGCAGTTTTAGTGGGTCTGCCTGATTGTCAAGATTTTATTGTTCTCAATGATATTTAACATACATGACATTAATGTGCTCTATTTGGACACTTAATGATGAAGAGAATTTGATTGTGTCCAACATTTAGAAACATATTACACTACGATATCGATTTATGCAGCTTCGATATTTGCAAGAGTCCCCACTATGCATAATTTTCAAGCGTGAAATTGGAAATATCAAGCTGATTGTCCTTTAAGTGGAAAGTGCACGTGTTACGACTACATCGTAAACGCGAAATACGATTCATCCCACACAATACGACAAATGTAGATGAAATTTTTAAGTTGTAGACAGAATTGTGGTAAAAAGTGTCAAAGTGATAGAATTTTTAGAATTTAGCTAAAAATGTCGCACATTCAGTTACCATTGCAGAAACTACAGAATTTCCACCGTTCTACTAACTTTATTGCGATTTCCAGAACTGAGCCACTCAGCACCAAAAAAATACAAATTTTGCGGTTTGGTTCAGAGCTTTCTGTTTCTGTGAGAAAATAAAACGAAATTCCAGTTTATCGTATCTCACACAATAGCGACAGCCCTTGAGTACTGAGTCTGATCCGGATTAATAAGTCTTTTCTAAAAAATTTTTTGCTTTGGGTAATGCCAATCGGAAATGGCAAATTTAAAATAAAAAATTGACACAAATTTTCTTTGTACATTGTCCTGGGATTAATCTAACGAATTTTCGAAATACTAGATAAAAAGAAAATTGACAGTGTTCAAATTGAATGTGGATTTTTGCAAAGAAATAGATACTCTTTTTTTTCAAATAAATTCGAATAAATACCGAGAAAGAAAAAATGTTTTTTCTTCACTTTCCCAACAAAACGATCAACAACAACACAAAAGCTTCCAGTAGTTATTTATATTGAGAACTATTCTTTAAGGATAAATTTCATTTTTTGAAGTGCTGTAGCTATTTACACCGCCATGTGGTTACATTCACTCATATAAACGTAGTTTTCTTACATGACCGTAAGGTTCTCTCCCAGATTTAATGGGCCAGTAAAAATAAACGTTTTTTTTGTCAACTTCGCACTAAACTACCGATCCAATTTTTTTTGTAAGGTTTAGGATCACTTACTGTGGATAAAATTACAAAATGCTGACAGTCGTAAGCGGTAAGTTTTACAAAAAAGTTTGTGCGTAATAGAGGTCTCATTCTCCGCAATTTCAAATACCGTGTCACTGATTCAAAAGATGCGAAATTTTATTCTCTACAATAATGATTTTTATAACTTTTGCCCTAAAGTGCATGGTTTCCGAGACATCGGCAAAAACGTTTTTTCAAGATGGCGCCTGAAGCTCCACCGTAATTTGTCAGCATTTTGTGATTTTATACTTAGTAAGTGATCCTAAACCTTATTAAAAAAAAATTGATCTGTAGTTTAGTGCGAAATTTTAAAAAATGTCTATTTTTGGCCCGTAAAAATAGAATTTAACTTCGCACTACATTACCGATCCAAATTTTAAAAATAAGGTTTAGGATCACTTACTGAGGATAAAATCACAAAATGCTGACAGATTCCGGTGGAGCTTCAGGCGCCATCTTGAACAAACATTTTTGGCCGATATTTCGGAAACTATGCACTTTAGGGCACAAGTCATAGAGACCGTTATCGTAGAGGATGAAATTTCGCGTCTTTTGTGACTCATAAATTTTCGTAATATTTACCTTACGATTTATGGCTCATTTAATGAACAGGTTTTTCTATCTCGGCCGATAACTCTTATAATATTGGATTAATCAATAAAATGCTTCTATCCATTTTTAAACACCAACCTATTCTCCTTAACTGTCATTTGAAACTTTTTTTCTAATGTCCAAACTTCTTGAGCTATAGGAACATGGAGACTGGAGTAAAGGAGGCTCAGCGTAAATGGGGAAAGTGCCGCAAACGTGATCAAGAAAAGGCGAGCTAATTTTGTTGCCGAAATCCACCACAAGCGTCGCTTTCGGTAATAGTGGACCACTCGAAGTAAGCTATCGATGACAACACGAAGTTAGCATAGTGAATAGGTGTTCACTATTTCACGGTATATTCAAAAACGTATCAATATTTTTAAGTCAAATAAGTACAACAACCGCAAATTAATACGTATAGCATAATAATTGCATGTTTACCTTCTCAGATCGATTTGTTTTATCGCTTTATTTATTGTTTGATACGAGCACAGAAAAAAAATTTGAGTAAACACCGTTAATGGTTTATCGATAACAGAAAGTGGTGAAATCGATTATGTAGATAGAAAAAGAGGTAAAAAATAATAATTTTATACGATGTATGAAACGAATTTAGTCGGTAAATACTTCAAATACGGGAGTGACAGCTCGTGTCGGAGAGTCTGCACCGGTATCGTGTGTGAAATTTCTAACGCAATTCGTTCATAATTTCAAGAACATAATTCGTAAATAATCTCAAGAACGTAAGAACATTGTAGAAGCTCGAAAAATTCAGCACAGCGAATCAATTGTAATTGTTATTTTCAACTATGCGTAAATAATTTTCATCATTCTCGTGCATTATCAATTTCATGGTAGTGAATGAATGATGGATATTTTTCCACGTTTTCAAGCACTTCGTCGAGTACAGTTTTATTTTTTATTTTAAATAACTGATGCATCTGACACATACTATTTTACACAATTTCATCTTGTAGGATACACGTCATAGACTTCTACTATAATTGTATTACTGTTATATTTCATCTCCTTGGCTTATATGTACACTATTCCGATACATTCCACCGAACTTGTTTTCTCGTTCGAAAGGATAATAATAATAAACGGACAATTCATCAGAATCCTAGCTACTTACACGACCGTACTAGTTTCATTCATCACTTGACTCGATGGTAATTATCCTAAAATTGAGCCTGCCACTGCAATAAATGCTTCATGCAATAAATGGTTAAATAACCATAACAATGCTAGCGTATTATTGATCATACAAATGAATTTCTTAATTAAAAAATGCGAAATGGAAAATAGTTTGATCTGTGAAATGTTTTGATACATGACGCACATGGAGGCAAAGAAACTCTCCTATCCATTTCACAATCACAATTCTTATAATTGTGATCAACGCAGGTATGAGAGGTTATGTTTTGAAATAATTTTTACACATTCTTACTATCTTACTATCTCACTGAACACGTCAATATCGCTTCGTCTCTCCCATTTCACTCTCTCTCTCACTCAGCGATTCACTACCGACAGCAGCGCCTTTAACAAATTTTGCGCACGCTTTCGTGATCATTCCCTTAACATTACGCTGAGCCTCCTTTACTCTAGCCTCCATGTATAGGAAGAAACCGTTGGGCTGCCGCGGCGCGGCATCACCCGCCGAGCATCGGCATTGCTACATTAAACGTCCTATAGCTCAAAAAGTATGGACATTAGAAAAAAAGTTTCAAATAAAAGTTGTGGAGAATAGATTGATCTTTAAAAATGGATAGATGCATTTTATTGATTAATCCAATATTAAAAGAGTTATCGGCCAAGATAGAAAAAACTGTTCATTAAATGAGCCATAAATCGTAAACGGTAAATTTTACAAGAAAGTTTGTGAGAAACAAAAGATGCGAAATTTCATTCTTTATAATAATGGTCTCTGTGACTTGTGCCCTAAAGTGCATAGTCTCCGAGATATCGGCCAAAAACGTTTGTTCAAGATGGCGCCTGAAGCTTCACCGGAATCTGTCAGCATTTTGTGATTTTATACTCAGTAAGTAATCCTAAACCTTATGAAAAAAAATTGGATCGGTAGTTTAGTGCGCAGTTAAATTCTATTTTTACTGGCCTATGACATCCAAGTTAGGGTGACTGTAGCCACAACGAAAAATAAATTCATATATCAATAATGAAAAATATGTATATTTTAGTGCAAGTATTCACCACCCCCACCCCCCCCCCCCATTTTTTATTGATAGACCTAAACGTAATTTGGCAATCATTTTGAAATAATTTTTTTTGTCCACGAAGCAGCTAGCAGTGGTGCGTCCGTAGGCAACCTGCATGAAATACTGTTGCAATACAGTGCAGCCAGATCGGGTGTAAAATCGACCCCCACTCTGCGGCTTTGCACGGTGCCACACAATGATGGCCGCCCGTGTCTGTGAGCGAACGACGTTCGTGTCGCTTCGGGAGAGCCGAGCGCGGCCGAAGCGTCGACCCCTCGCGCGCTGTTGTTTTCCCACCCCATGGCGTCAGATATACGAACACACGTAGAAGTCGCACGTCCGTGTGCGACTACAATGTAAGCGGAAGCCGAAGCTGCCGAGGGCCCGAGGCTCCGCGGAAAAACGCGGTGAGACTCGAGGCGTGACCAGTGCAGCCAGATCGGGTGTAAAATCGACCCCCACTCTGCGGCTTTGCACGGTGCCACACAATGATGGCCGCCCGTGTCTGTGAGCGAACGACGTTCGTGTCGCTTCGGGAGAGCCGAGCGCGACCGAAGCGTCGACCCCTCGCGCGCTGTTGTTCTCCCACCCCATGGCGTCAGATATACGAACACGTAGAAGTCGCACGTCCGTGTGCGACTACATGTAAGCCGAAGCCGAAGCTGCCGAGGGCCCGAGGCTCCGCTGAAAAACGCGGTGAGACTCGAGGCGTGACGTCACCCGGAATCACGAGCGGGTTTTTTATTTAATTTAAATGATTTTTTCCCTCGGTGCTCTCCGTTATCAATAAAAACGGAAAAATTTATCGGGGAACATTATAAATTATTTATCAGTTCATACGTCGATTGAAATGTAATAATAATAAATGATGAAAACATTTTTTGTCAAGAAATTACTTACGACTTATTTACAAGCGATCCTAAATAAATAATTTAAAATAGAATTCAAATGTAAACCTCTTTATGAATTAAATTATTTCTTTGAAATAATTTAAATTTAAATTTGAATTTAAATATTTTTACGAAAAATATTTTCACGAAAAATATTCATTTGTGACAACAAATCAAACCAAACATTTAACAATATTTTATAAATTATTGTTATTCGATTTTTCAGCACTTGAATCCAGTGTCAGAAACATGCCAGCGACGAAAAATTATTAACACCCTATTATATAGTATTCAATTTTTTTTAATTTAATATAAACAGTAAATAGTACATGCAACATTTTTCATATTGCATATTGCACGTACATACCTCATGATTCAAACAATCTTGATGTACAAGAAAATAGCAAGTAATTGTAAGCGTCGAAAGAGCGGCGTGGATAGTGTGCTCGCTCACACTCTTGAGGGTGCGGGTTCGATCCCATCGCCTGCAATTTTTTTTTTTTTAACATACATTTTTGGAATTTTTTTTTTAAATATGGTGAACTGTTCATTTCCGGAACAACCACCATAGATGGAACATTTTTTTTTTAAATTTAAATTTAAATTTCTCAACTCTTGATGAAAATAAATATTTTACTGTAGGTTAAAACGAAACAATACTATTCTAAAAATCTCAGGATCTTTTAAGATTAATAAAAGATATTATATAAAAAAAAATTAATGAAAAATGTAATGTGAATCGTGGATTTGCACGATTTGTGAAAATTCAGGAATTCATTTTTTAAAAAAATTAAAAAAACCTCTCGGGAAATTTCAGGATCTTTTAAGATCAGTGCAAGGTATTTTATTCAAAAAATTGAACCAAAAATTTAATGTCCAGCTAGGATTTTCTCGATTTTTGAAAATTTAAAATTCTCCTAATTCATCATTTTTCAAAATTTTTTTCCGGAATATTTTTTTGGTTCAATTTTTTGAATAAAATACCTTGCACTGATCTTAAAAGATCCTGAAATTACCGGAGAGGTTTTTTTAATTTTTTTAAAAAATAAATTCCTGAATTTTTACAAATCGTGCAAATCCACGATTAATATTACATTTTTCATTAATTTTTTTTTATATAATATCTTTTATTAATCTTAAAAGATCCTGAGATTTTTAGAATAGTATTGTTTCGTTTTAACCTACAGTAAAATATTTATTTTCATCAAGAGTTGAGAAATTTAAATTTAAATTAAAAAAAAAATGTTCCATCTATGGTGGTTGTTCCGGAAATGAACAGTTCACCATATTTAAAAAAAAAATTCCAAAAATGTATGTTAAAAAAAAAAAAATTGCAGGCGATGGGATCGAACCCGCACCCTCAAGAGTGTGAGCGAGCACACTATCCACGCCGCTCTTTCGACGCTTACAATTACTTGCTATTTTCTTGTACATCAAGATTGTTTGAATCATGAGGTATGTACGTGCAATATGCAATATGAAAAATGTTGCATGTACTATTTACTGTTTATATTAAATTAAAAAAAATTGAATACTATATAATAGGGTGTTAATAATTTTTCGTCGCTGGCATGTTTCTGACACTGGATTCAAGTGCTGAAAAATCGAATAACAATAATTTATAAAATATTGTTAAATGTTTGGTTTGATTTGTTGTCACAAATGAATATTTTTCGTGAAAATATTTTTCGTAAAAATATTTAAATTCAAATTTAAATTTAAATTATTTCAAAGAAATAATTTAATTCATAAAGAGGTTTACATTTGAATTCTCTTTTAAATTATTTATTTAGGATCGCTTGTAAATAAGTCGTAAGTAATTTCTTGACGAAAAATGTTTTTATCATTTATTATTATTACATTTCAATCGACGTATGAACTGATAAATAATTTATAATGTTCCCCGATAAATTTTTCCGTTTTTATTGATAACGGAGAGCACCGAGGGAAAAAATCATTTAAATTAAATAAAAAAACCCGCTCGTGATTCCGGGTGACGTCACGCCTCGAGTCTCACCGCGTTTTTCAGCAGAGCCTCGGGCCCTCGGCAGCTTCGGCTTCGGCTTACATTGTAGTCGCACACGGACGTGCGACTTCTACGTGTGTTCGTATATCTGACGCCATGGGGTGGGAGAACAACAGCGCGCGAGGGGTCGACGCTTCGGCCGCGCTCGGCTCTCCCGAAGCGACACGAACGTCGTTCGCTCACAGACACGGGCGGCCATCATTGTGTGGCACCGTGCAAAGCCGCAGAGTGGGGGTCGATTTTACACCCGATCTGGCTGCACTGTTGCAATATTCAAGCAAGTGTTGACTGTGAACGTGTATACTATTAGCACAACCTTTTTTGCAGGACGCAAGTTTTTACAGGAGATTTTATCTGCACGATCACGGCAATACCTACTTAACTATTGTAGCCTATGCAGGTAGCCTATGCGATCTGTAAATGTAACCTTAGATTGATTGGATGTGAGAAATGAACGTAGTTTTAATTTGATTGGATGTGCAAAATTATTAGACAAACTTCTAGTATTTTGCACGCCAAAAACTGATTTTAGAAAATAATTCTGTGGCTTCCCGGCAGAACGAGTTAAGTCCATTTTTTCGAAAAATGAGTCAACAACGGAAATCAGTCAATTGTTAAGTTTACTTTTCTCTCAGACATTTGTTACCCAGGTTTATTTGGCAGAACCAGTTAAGTCCAAATATCCCGTCATAACGAGTCAAATCCAAAGATCCCGGTATAACAAGTTAACTCCGCATATGAGGGATTCTCTACCAATTCAGCCATTTTTTTTCGACCATCAGAGCCCCACAGTTGGTTATATCAAAGTGCTACTAAAAGGCATTCTATGTATATTTTTTCGGATTTTTAAATTCAAAATTTTAGAAATCGCCGTTTTTTTCCAAACGAATACATCTTGGAAACTTGAAGTAACTGAAAAAAAATGTCTGCACATAAAAGTTATAGTTTTGAGTTAGCATTCAAGCGGAATATTTGAAACAATTTTTACGTTCCGGTAACGCTGATTTTTTACCAAAAAAGGAGATACTTATTTTTTTATTAAAAAAGGCCATTTTTTTTTGGCTGAAAAAATTACAGAGTCTTCCAATATTACTGACGATATCGCAAAAGAATCGCCAGAGTGGCACGGATCGAGGTTCTAGGGTAAAAAAATGAAACCACATAAATTAATTTTTTTTTTCTACCGGAACCTCGTTAACATATCTCGGAAACTTGAAGTTACTGAAAAAAAATGCCTCGACATAAAAGTTGTAGTTTTGTGTTAGTTTTCGAGTGGAATATTTGAAATAATATTTACGTTCCGGTAACGCTGATTTTTTACCAAAAAAGGGGGAAGTTATTTTTTTATTCAAAAACAGCCCTTTTTATTTAGCTGAAAAAATTATAGTCTTCCAGTATATCTGACGATATTACAAAAAAATCGCCAGAGTAGCACGGATCGAGGTTCCGGTAGAAAAAAAAATTTGTGTGGTTTCATTTTTTTTACCCTAGAACCTCGATCCGTGCCACTCTGGCGACTTTTTTGCGATATCATCAGATATACTGAAAGACTCTGTAATTTTTTCAGCCAAAAGAAAAAAGCCTTTTCAAATAAAAAAATATTTATCCACTTTTTTGGTAAAAAATCAGCGTTACCTTAACGTAAAAATTATTTCAAGTCATCCGCTCGAAAGATAACACAAAATTACAACTTTTATGTGGAGACATTTTTTTCAGTTACTTTAAGTTTCCGAGATATATTCATTTGGAAAAAAATGGTATTTTCTAAAATGTTGAATTAAGAAATCTGAAAAAATTCACATAGAATGCCTTTTAGTAGTACTTTGATAAAACCAATTATGGGGCAGATCTGAAATGGTTGAAAAAAAAGTGGCTGAATTGACGGAGAATCCCTCATATGGAGTAAGATAATTAGTGATCCATTTGAACGATGGTTATAGTTTCACAAATTTTGTGTGCAGTTTAATCAATTTGTTATTGATTAAAACTTCAAATAGATAATAAAACAGTAATCAGCGAATTTACTGTTTTCAAAACAAGTATTGATTTCAAATTGACTTGAAGGGATCGAAAAACGTATTAAAACGACCCGAAATGAAAAATATCAAACAAGGACAGCAAGAAACAATTTTTACAGGGAAAAATGCTAAAATTAGTTGATGAAAAGGTTTAGGAACGTGAAAAATTTTTTTAAAAACCGAAAAGTTGAAATTATTTTTTATAATTTCGACTTTTCGGTTTTTTTCTTTAATTTTTCACGTTCATAAACTTTTTCATCAACTAATTAAAAAATTTTAAAAAACGCAAAGTTGAAATTATAATTTCAACTTTTTGCTTTTTTTCCACATTCCTAAACTTTGTCATCAACTAATTTTAATATTTTTCTCTTTAAAAATGGTTTATTTGTTTAAACAATTTGTTATCAATTAAAACTGCAAATAGATCATAAAACAGTAATCAGCGAATTTGCTGTTTTCAACACAAGTATTGAAGGGATCGAAAAACGTATTAAAACGACCCTAGATGAAAAATTTTAAACAAGGACATCAATCAACAATTATTGAAGAACAAAACCTAAACATTAGTTGATGAAAAATTTTAGGAACGTGAAAAATAAACAATTGTTTTTATGAACAATATTTATAATTAATTATATTTATAAATAATTTTTTAAGAAAAAAATGTTAAAATTAGTTGATGAAAAAGTTTAGGAGAGTGAAAAATAAACAAAAAACGAAAAGTTCAAATTACAATTTAAAAAATTGCTTATTTTTCGTTCCTGAAATTTTTCATTAACTAATTTTAACATTTTGTTCTTAAACATTTTTTATTGGTCTTTGTTTGATATTTTTTATTTAGGATCGTTTTAATATGTTTTTCGATCCCTTTAAGTCAATTCAAAATCAATACATGTTGAAAACAGCAAATTCTCTGATTACTATTTTATGACCTATTTCCACTTTTAATCAAGGACAAATTAATAAAACTGTACAAAAAATTAGTAAAGCTATGAGCTTTGTACAAATGTATTACTAATTATCATTCTCCATATGTGGAGTTAACTTGTTATACTGGGATCTTTGGACTTAACTCGTTATGCCGGGATATTGGGACTTAACATGAATATTCAATTATTATAAACAAATAGAATTATTAGAATTTGTAATTTTAGGGTAAGGAATTTTGGAATCCTGAAGTATTTCTCCTGTATTGACGTGTTATTGAAAATCGAATGTCAAAATAGAAACAGCCGTTTTTTGGAATTCTTGTTTTTGGACTCAATTCGTTATGCTTGCAGGACATAAAACTAGTTTGTCCCGTGAGGTTTTTTCAGATCTCAATCAGTGTGTCTTGTAAACTTCTTCGAGGCACGCCGCATATCTCAACTGTGTGCCTTATAGGATTTTTCGAGTTACACTCTTCGAGACACGCTTGAGTGTGAATACACACAGTCAAAACCAACAGTCCAGATTGTGTATCGTATACCTGTAAAGGTTATGATTATGCATAAAACGATTCCTGTAGAAGAATGAAACGCTTGAGATGAACAAAAATGGTGCGCTAAATACTGCGACATTACGTCATTGTCGCATTCCATAATGACAAAAGTAGACTTGGAAAGCACCACTGTCCGTCACAACACAGAAAAAAAATTCCTTATCCACCTTATCTTTTTTTACAGCAGAGGTGTATTATGTAGCAAAATAAGACAAAACTATGAAACTCACCACTCTGGCATGGGGACAAAAAGCCTGATAGGACATGTAACCAATACCAACGAGAAAAGCACTCGGTGGTATCAAGGATATCCAATCTCTCACTGCAAATAATAAGGGAAAGAACGTCCGACATTACAATGTGCGAAATTCTTGCGAAATTCTCGAGCAATACTTTCTCTTCTCTTCCGCTCATCCCTACCAGGACGAACGACAGTAACCAACGTCGTTTGTCTTAAATTCCGACGGTTGAGTGATGAATTCCGACGGTTGGACCGCCGGGAACTGTCGGAATTTAAGACAAACGACTGTCGGTTACTGTCGTTCGTCCTGGTAGGGATAACATTGCAAGCGTTAACTTACACAGTGATCGAAGAGTCAACAAAAAATAGACAAATATTTCGCCTTTTGTCACGCTCGAAATTCGAGCGGCACGTTTTTTAAACTGACGTACGATAGAACGAGAAAAAAACAATTCGTACCTCCGAGCTTGAACCATCCGCCTATAGATTCCGGTATCGGCAAACCTGACATATAATTCGGAACAGAAACTTTTACGAGATGTGCTACCGACTCCATCTTAGCTAACACTATATACTCCACTAGTCAACTATATATACTGACGAGGTCCAGTGCAGCCAGATTGCGCGCAGAATGGACCCCCACTCTGCGCCCTCTGCGCGCACAACACAAGCATGATGGCCCGTGTCTGTGAGCGAACGACGTTCGTGTCGCTTCGGGAGAGCCGAGCGCGGCCGAAGCGTCGACCCCTCGCGCGATGTTGTTCTCCCACCCCATGGCGTCAGATATACGAACACACGTAGAAGTCGCACGTCCGTGTGCGACTACAATGTAAGCCGAAGCCGAAGCTGCCGAGGGCCCGGGCTCCGCGGAAAAACGCGGTGAGACTCGAGGCGTGACGTCACCCGGGATCACGAGCGGGTTTTTTAAAATGTAAATGATTTTTTCCCTCGGTGCTCTCCGTTATCAATGAAAACGGAAAAATTTATCGGGGAACATTATAAATTATTTTTCAGTTCATACGTCGATTGAAATGTAATAATAATAAATAATAAAAACATTTTTCGTCAAGAAATTATTTACGACTTATTTACAAGCGATCCTAAATAAATAATTTAAAATGGAATTCAAATGTAAACCTCTTTATGAATTAAATTATTTCTTTGAAATAATTTAAATTTAAATTTGAATTTCAATATTTTTACGAAAAATATTCATTTGTGACAACAAATCAAACCAAACATTTAACAATATTTTATAAATTATTGTTATTCGATTTTTCAGCACTTGAATCCAGTGTCAGAAACACGCCAGCGACGAAAAATTATTAACACCCTATTATATAGTATTCGATTTTTTAAAATTTAATATAAACAGTAAATAGTACATGCAACATTTTTCATATTGCATATTGCACGTACATACCTCATGATTCAAACAATCTTGATGTACAAGAAAATAGCAAGTAATTGTAAGCGTCGAAAGAGCGGCGTGGATAGTGTGCTCGCTCACACTCTTGAGGGTGCGGGTTCGATCCCATCGCCTACAATTTTTTTTTTTAACATACCTTTTTCGATTTTTTTTTTTAAATATGGTGAACTGTTCATTTCCGGAACAACCACCATAGATGGAACATTTTTTTTTTAATTTAAATTTAAATTTCTCAACTCTTGATGAAAATAAATATTTTACTGTAGGTTAAAACGAAACAATACTATTCTAAAAATCTCAGGATCTTTTAAGATTAATAAAAGATATTATATTAAAAAAAATTAATGAAAAATGTAATGTTAATCGTGGATTTGCACGATTTGTAAAAATTCAGGAATTCATTTTTTAAAAAAATAAAAAAAACCTCTCGGGAAATTTCAGGATCTTTTAAGATCAGTGCAAGGTATTTTATTCAAAAAATTGAACCAAAAATTTAATGTCCAGCTAGGATTTTCTCGATTTTTGAAAATTTAAAATTCTCCTAATTCATCATTTTTCAAAATTTTTTTCCGGAATATTTTTTTGGTTCAATTTTTTGAATAAAATACCTTGCACTGATCTTAAAAGATCCTGAAATTTCCCGAGAGGTTTTTTTTATTTTTTTTTTAAATGAATTCCTGAATTTTTACAAATCGTGCAAATCCACGATTAACATTACATTTTTCATTAATTTTTTTTAATATAATATCTTTTATTAATCTTAAAAGATCCTGAGATTTTTAGAATAGTATTGTTTCGTTTTAACCTACAGTAAAATATTTATTTTCATCAAGAGTTGAGAAATTTAAATTTAAATTAAAAAAAAAATGTTCCATCTATGGTGGTTGTTCCGGAAATGAACAGTTCACCATATTTAAAAAAAAAAATCGAAAAAGGTATGTTAAAAAAAAAATTGTAGGCGATGGGATCGAACCCGCACCCTCAAGAGTGTGAGCGAGCACACTATCCACGCCGCTCTTTCGACGTTTACAATTACTTGCTATTTTCTTGTACATCAAGATTGTTTGAATCATGAGGTATGTACGTGCAATATGCAATATGAAAAATGTTGCATGTACTATTTACTGTTTATATTAAATTTTAAAAAATCGAATACTATATAATAGGGTGTTAATAATTTTTCGTCGCTGGCGTGTTTCTGACACTGGATTCAAGTGCTGAAAAATCGAATAACAATAATTTATAAAATATTGTTAAATGTTTGGTTTGATTTGTTGTCACAAATGAATATTTTTCGTAAAAATATTGAAATTCAAATTTAAATTTAAATTATTTCAAAGAAATAATTTAATTCATAAAGAGGTTTACATTTGAATTCCATTTTAAATTATTTATTTAGGATCGCTTGTAAATAAGTCGTAAATAATTTCTTGACGAAAAATGTTTTTATTATTTATTATTATTACATTTCAATCGACGTATGAACTGAAAAATAATTTATAATGTTCCCCGATAAATTTTTCCGTTTTCATTGATAACGGAGAGCACCGAGGGAAAAAATCATTTACATTTTAAAAAACCCGCTCGTGATCCCAGGTGACGTCACGCCTCGAGTCTCACCGCGTTTTTCCGCGGAGCCCGGGCCCTCGGCAGCTTCGGCTTCGGCTTACATTGTAGTCGCACACGGACGTGCGACTTCTACGTGTGTTCGTATATCTGACGCCATGGGGTGGGAGAACAACATCGCGCGAGGGGTCGACGCTTCGGCCGCGCTCGGCTCTCCCGAAGCGACACGAACGTCGTTCGCTCACAGACACGGGCCATCATGCTTGTGTTGTGCGCGCAGAGGGCGCAGAGTGGGGGTCCATTCTGCGCGCAATCTGGCTGCACTGACGAGGTCATGCATTCCACTTTTTTTCATTTCCCCACTTTATTGCGTTTTGGTTTACCCACTTCGATTGCTGCTAACATCCCTAGCGGATTGGGTGACGATGTTTTCACCCTGAATAACCACTGAATCACGGTGATTTTTTACGGTGACAAAGTACCCATTTGGTCACCACAAAATCACCGAGTTCTTGGTGATTTTTACGGTGATTGTCACGGCGATTTACAAAATCACCGTGATTTTAAAAATCACCGTGACAATCACCTTGGATAAAAATTGAAAATCACCAAGAACTCGGTGATTTTGTGGTGATCAAATGGGCACTTTGTCCCATTGGTAGGGTGTCATCTTCGCCCGGGGCATCTTCGCCCGAGTCATGTTCGCCCGAAAGTCACTAGACTTCGATTCCTCGAAACTGGGTTACTGGCACGACCGCTACGTGTCTCTGCAAGCATATTCTGGGCTTTGAGAGATTGAATACGTGATGTGAACCCGTTCATTAAAAAACGAATTAAATGCCAAGAGCCTTGAAGAGAATGGCGCAGGTCCTCAACAGATGGCGAGCCAAACCTGTCAAACTAGCACGCTATGAGAAACAATCCGGAGTTCCGGAGTTCTGTGGTAAATAATGCACTTTGAGGTTACGATAATACACACGATCTCTATATTGTTATTATAAAATGCTTGAAAACGAGTTTAAGATTTTTTTTGTAATTATCAATGAAATAAATGTATCTCGCTGCTGCATTACTACGTTTCTGTGCTCCGTTAATATTAAATTGTTATTGTTAATATTAAATTTTTTAAAGTAATGAAACTGTTTATTATAATTGTCGATGAAATAAAACTCGCCGCTGTGCTTCTGTGTTCTGCACATTTATTATTTACGTTATTAAAACCAAAAATGTTTCTACATTATTCGCTGATACACCTTTGTCAATGGCACCTAAAATTCGACTAATTATATACATAGAGACATATTTAGACTATACACATTTTCATCGTTATCATCATTATCATCGTCATCATCATTATGATCGTTATCATCGTTATTATCATTATCATCGTTACCATCATTATTAACGTTATCATCATTATCATCGGTGATAAACAAATTAGAGAAAAAAAATCAAATTACTCGTTCGAAATCGTCGCGTTGTGGTGACGAAAGATTTTCGTTCTGACGGTAGACTGCACGGGACACAAAAATTTGGACATCGGCATTGGACTCGGTGGCTTCAGTATCGATACCAAAAGTGGAATAGCCAGTGGTACTATTGAACTCATTAAAATCGACACTTACAGTACGTATCTCATTCCTTTTCCTCACAATTTTGCGAGTTTTATTCCCAAATTGCGTGACACGCCTTTCTCGTATAATTAAAACTCATGAGTAAGCTCAAAATTAAATAATTTCTCATGATTTTCGTACATATCCGCGAAGAACCTGGTACCAAACCTGATCACCCGCTCGGCTTGTAAACTATTCGCTCTCGAATTATTGGTCTATATGGGAATGAGAGTTCTCATGTCAAGAGTGTATCGTCCCTCGATGTAACCTTGCACGACGAATGGAAGATCAATCTTACAAACAGCGGTGACGAATTTATGTCTACAAGACGACCGGCAATCATATTCATAGATGGTGATCTCGGCTGGGACCAATAATGATAAGGAAATCAACGACTCCCGATTTGCTAAAAATGTTTTACAAATTAGACGAGTTCTGCAGTCATCAATTCAGAAGTATCAAGCGAGTTTTCAGTTCATTGCAACCGAGACATCAGCGTGCCAATAGTAGTAGCTTCAAGAAGACACAGCGAAATAAAAGATCAACCGTGGAGGGTAAAACTCACTTTTTCTTTTTCACATATAATTCTGATCCTCATATTTCGAAATGTGTAGAAAATATTTCTCCGAAACGTGTGTGCATGTGGGTACAAAAAATGCCAAAAATATGAGGAAATATGAGAAAGTATATTCAATTGCAGTGTGATATTAATCACTTTTTATTTCTTTTTACAAAGGACCATGGACCGGCGTGTTTTGGCACAAGTGGCCAGTCTACAATTGGGCAGCCTGAGGTTTTCCTTACCGACAAACGACACTGTTCTCGGTGGTTCAATGGAATTGCACAGTTACAACATCAGTCTCGCTTGTTTGCATTATATTAACTTCAAGAGGAAAAGTTGGGTTCGGTTTTCCCTCAAGGAGCCGTGCATAAGTTTCGCGACCGAGGTCCTGTAAAAAAAACTCCCCTGCGGTGAGCACGATATCTCTGGATTGGATAATCTAGAATAAAAGAATAAAAAAGATTCCTTTGATAAGAGGTATAATGTAGTATTTATTCAAAGGAATAAGCAAAATATTAATTTTTAACATAATGTTGGCTTCGGAAAAAAAAATGTGATTTTTGATAAAAATATTTGCCTTAAATTGTTTATAAAATGAAAAATATTTATCAGTGAAAGAAAACCTCCGATTAATTACTTAGAAATATATTTATAGAGCTTGTGTAAAAATTTGAGTCTAATCTGTTACGCCGTTTTTGAGAAATCTTGATTTTCTGTTTATACACTTAAATATCTGTACATTACGAAACTAAAATGTACAAAAAATCGATTATTTGTAAATCCTGACTGCGTATTAAAAAATGCACTGCGATACTTCATTGGTGAATTTTGTAGGCGTAAAATTGACGTTTTTACTATTTCGACAGCGTATCCATTAATAAATTCGATAATTGTACATGAATTTTAGAATACACATTATACAAGGATTTTCTTTATTGCCCAAATTGCTAGCTGATTTTTCCTAAAAACAACTTAATGAAATAAAAATAGAATAGGGGGTTTGCCTTTGCTTATTTGTTGGACAACTATTTACTGTTTATTCCATCAAGCCATTTTTCAATTATATTTAAATGAATTTGAAAGATTTTGAGGTCATGTTCATCTTTATTATCGCTGTGAATGTTCTTTTATGGATTACAAAATTACAATGTTTATTTACAAGTAACCATGGATTATTTGACAAAACTGTGGCCTGATTATATAAAACTATATGTAGCTTTGAATGCAAGGAATATCGATGGACATTTTTTAAGGCGCAACCCTAGTGGATGAAGTCACCACTGAATCACGGTGATTTTTTATGGTGACAAAGTGCCCACAAAATCACCAAGATCTTGGTGATTTTAAGGTGATTCCACGGTGATTCTCACGGTGATTGTCACCGGTAGGCAGGGTTGCCAGATGCCCTCAGAGCGTAGTCGCCGTATTTCCCCCGCCAAGTAGCCCAAAGTCGCCGCCGGAGTGAGTCGCCCAAAATCGCCGCCAGAGTGCGTCTTGAGGGGAGCCCCCCTCCCCCCCGATTTTTTAGTGCAAGAGAGACAGAACTAAAATTTCAACGACATTTTTCTCAAGAACGACACAACCAAACAAAAAAATAATTATGAGACCACCTGCATAAATTAATTACGCAGGCGGCTCCACAGCTTGTTTTTTATTTTATGAAGTCACCATCAAGAAAAATGTGTCCAAAATATTTTGAGGTTAGGTTGAAATTTTGAGATTACATGCACACCTCAAGACATTCAACACATTTTTATTGGAAAGGACCAAACACAATCTCATCATATTTAAACAGTCATTGTAGATTAATGGCTCCATTTTATTTCGCTCAAATAATGTCAAAGTAGTGAAGCGATTTGTGAGAAAAAATCTGCAATGGGAATCCGACTAACACTCCCACCTCAAAACTTTCAACACATTTTTCTCGAAAACGACTCGATGGAATAAAAAAAAAAACGGTGGGGCCGTATCCGTGCTAGTATTCTACAATGACAGGCTTAATTTGATAATATTGTGCTCCGCCAAAGCCAAAAATAATGTGTTGAATGTCTTGAGGTGTGAATTTTTGTATTCGAAATTGACATAACCACAAATCTCTTTTAACACATTTGCCTCGAAGATGACTCGATGGCGATGGGATGAAAAATAAAGTGTGGCCGTTGCGAAATTAATGTGTGCAAGTGGTCCAACTATTCTTTTTTTACTTCTTACAGTCGTTGTCGTGAAAAATGTGTTGGAAATCTTAGCTCTGTGTCGTAGATGGAAAGCACCCCCTATCTCTTTTGCCCTCACACACATTCGCGAAAAGACCGGGAAGGGGTTTTTTTTAAATCTCAGTCTTTTGCTTAAAGCGTAGTTGTCTTCCCAGCCACCCCAAGCGCAAAGCGCCAGCCGACAAAAAACATCCGCGGTCATATTCGAAAAATAATTTCGTTCGAACTTCCAAATGATCGGTCGGACGATAATAAATTGGAAGCATTTCCACAGACGGAGTCTCAAAAACTTGAGTAGCCCAAAATCGCCAACATAAAATTTGAGGTAGCCCATTTGGGCGACAGGCTACTTCCCTAAAATTTGTGTCGCCGTTTTGCCGCCCGAGGTAGCCCAAATGGCGACAAATCGCCCAATCTGGCAACCCTGCCGGTAGGGTCCGATATTCGCCGGGACGATATTCGCCGGAATGGTATTCGCCGGAAAATCACTAGACTTCGATATCTCGAAACTGGCTTACTGGCATGACCCACAGGGGTCATTGCAAACATATTCTGGACTGCGAGAGATTGAATAGATGATGTGAACCCTTACTTTAGAAGACGAATTAAAGGCCAAGAGCCCTTGAAGAGAGTGGTACAACCCCTCAACAGATGGCGAGGTTAACCTGCCAAACTAGGCTAAGAAAAATAATCCGGAGCTCTTTGATAAATGTACGTTATGCACTTTGAGTGACGTTGAGGTTATCGCGCGCACTGTACGCAACAATTAATCGTGAAATCAAGTAATTAATCAATGAATCACGAAATAAGTAATAATTAATTGCGCGACGATTAATATTAACTCGCACGAAGTCTACATTGTTATTATAAAGTACGCGAAAACGAGTTTAATAATGTTTATTCATAATTATCGATGAAATGTCATATTCGCCACTGCACCGCTGTGTTTCTGTGTTCTTTCAATTGATATGAAATTGTTATTGTAAATATTAAATTGTTGAAAATAACAAAATTGTTTTCTTACAATTGTCAATGAAATAAAACTAGCCGCTGTATGTACCACTGTGTTTATTTATGTATTCTGTACATTTATTCGCTTCTTTATGTAATATATTTACGTATTTATAATTAATACAAACAATCTTGATTGAAAATGTTTAAAAAAAATACACCTTTTCGTAATACGTTGCAAAATCCTGGAGCAAGTTTGTCCCTCTGTCGAGTTAAATTGTTTCCGCTCAATTGTAACAAATTGTTGAAAAGAGTAGCGCAATAAGCGAGAAGACTATCGACGTACATACTCCTTCGTCTACTGATTATTAGGCTGGCTGCACTCATCTAGAATGGCAATATAAATTCATAATCTCAATTCCAGCTTCTTATCGCACACGTTGCTTTCTGCATGTAAATACCTCTCATGTGTTGAAAAGTTTCAAGCGGCGCTCTGTGCGTCAAAAAATTCTACTAATTACACGTTATTTAACCGATGATAGACAATCGGTGCAAGCCTCAAGCAGAACATGATCAACAAGTTCAACAGTAAATAGACCACCGTCCAAGTGTCTCAGATACGATTCGTCGTCGTTCCTGCTCGTTCTTCAGATATTTGAAGCGTAATTGCATCAGTCGGTCGATTTCATATCATAGTGCCATTCCAGATGAGCAAGGCCAGCTCAATAATCAGTAGACGAACGAGTATGTCAATAGTATTCTGATCTTAGCAAAGAGTCCTGGCACAGAGACGAGCGCCACTTGAAACTATTCGACACATTATGAGAGGTATTTACATGCAGAAAGTGACGTGTGTGATAAGTAGCCGGAATTAAGTACGTCGGCATGCAGACACTGAGCCCACCGATGTACTACCATCCTCTCCGGGACGCCATTAAGGAGCTCGATAATACAACCGTCAGATCAGCGAGGGAACCAAATCCCGTTAACGGCACATTGAAAATATTGAACGACAAGTTTTCCTCGAACATGGACAATATCTCGAATATTTTATTTCCCGATCAGTCTTTGACGTGTCCGGTCGTACAGAGGTAACCACCGTCTTCGAAGTTTCCTGCATACTCTGCAAAAAAAGGGCGTTTAATATGGATATTGTAAAAGAATGATTATTTAAGTCAATATTTTTCCATCGTACAGGGCAATTTGCATTATTTCTACCTCAATAATCAGACATGAAGTGACATACAATTAAAAAGTTTAAAGTATGAATATTAAACATTTACCAATAACATATTTGAGATTCCTAGTCCTCGCAGTGCGATGAAGCCGCCGTCTCGGATATCGTCGTCTACAGAACCCATTTGGATCGTCTTCATCGGGACCTTTGAACGTTCCTCGACGCAGCATCACGCGCCTGCAGTCATCATTTTCACACTGCCTTACAGGCATTGTGTAAACGCGAGATTTTGAAACGAATTTTTTTTTTCTCAATTTCCTCAACGTACCGCAGAAAGCGCCGAAGATATCCTGAGAAATTGTTCCGCCCACATGCAATTCGAGATCGGGACATTGACCTATATAAAGTACGTCGGTGTGCAGACACTGACCCCAACGACGGATTACCGTCCTCTCCAGGACGCCAGTAAGAAGGAGCTCGACAATACAATCGTCAGATCAGCGAGAAAGCCAAATCTCGTTAACGGCACACTGAAAATCTTGAACGACAAGTTTTCATCGAACATGGAGAAGATCTCGAATATTTTATGTCCCGATCGGTGGTATTTCACGTGTCCGATCATACCGAGTCACCACCGTCTTCGAGGTTTCCTGCATACTCTGAAAAAAAAGAAGGCGTTAAACATGGATATTGTAAAGGAATTTTCATATTGGGGAATATTCTTTCTTCGCACAGGGCAATTTGCATTGTTGCGACCTCAATAATCATGCATGAAGTGACAAACAATTAAAAAGCTTGAAATATGAATATTGAACATTCTCCGAGAACGTATTTGAGATTCTTCGTCCTCGCAGTGTGATGAAGCCGCCGTCGCGGATATCGAAGTTTACAGAACCCCTGCAGAGCGTCTTCATCGGGACCTTTGAACGTTCCTCGGCGCGGCATCATCACGCGTTTACAGTAATCATTTTCATACTGCCTTGCAGGCGCATTGGGTAAACGCTAGATTTTGAAACGATTTTTTTTCCTCAACTTTCTCAACATACCGCGCAAAGTGCCGAGGATATCCTGAGATATTTGTCAGATCAGCGAGAAAGCCAAATCTCGTCAACGGCACACTGAAATCAGTTTTCCACGTGCCCGGCCACACCGAGTGACCACTGTCTCCGAGGTTTCCTGCATACTCTGAAAAAACGTTGAAATTGTAAAAGAATTATCTTTATAGCGAATATTTTTTTCCATCGTACACGGCAATTTGCATTATTTTTTCACCTTAATAATCAAATATGAAGTGATAAAAAGTTTAAAGTATGAATATTAAACATTTACCGAAAATGAATTACAGATTCCTGGTCCTCGCTGTGCGATGAAGCCGTCGTCTACAGAACCCGCTCAGAATATCTTCGGCGCTTTCTGCGGTACGTTGAGGAAATTGAGAAAAAAAAATTCGTTTCAAAATCTCGCGTTTACACAATGCCTGTAAGGCAGTGTGAAAATGATGACTGCAGGCGCGTGATGCTGCGTCGAGGAACGTTCAAAGGTCCCGATGAAGACGATCCGAATGGGTTCTGTAGACGACGATATCCGAGGAGGCGGCTTCATCGCACTGCGAGGACTAGGAATCTCAAATATGTTATTGGTAAATGTTTAATATTCATACTTTAAACTTTTTAATTGTATGTCACTTCATGTCTGATTATTGAGGTAGAAATAATGCAAATTGCCCTGTACGATGGAAAAATATTGACTTAAATGATCATTCTTTTACAATATCCATATTAAACGCCCTTTTTTTTGCAGAGTATGCAGGAAACTTCGAAGACGGTGGTAACCTCTGTACGACCGGACACGTCAAAGACTGATCGGGAAATAAAATATTCGAGATATTGTCCATGTTCGAGGAAAACTTGTCGTTCAATATTTTCAATGTGCCGTTAACGTCCCGGAGAGGATGGTAATACGTCGGTGGGCTCAGTGTCTGCACGCCGGCGTACTTAATTCCGGCTACTTATCACACACGTCACTTTCTGCATGTAAATACCTCTCATAATGTGTCGAATAGTTTCGAGTGGCGCTCGTCTCTGTGCTAGGACTCTTTGCTAAGATCAGAATACTATTGACATACTCGTTCGTCTACTGATTATTGAGCTGGCCTTGCTCATCTGGAATGGCACTATGAATATGAAATCGACCGACTGATGCAATTACGCTTCAAATATCTGAAGAACGAGCAGGAACGACGACGAATCGTATCTGAGACACTTGGACGGTGGTCTATTTACTGTTGAACTTGTTGATCATATTCTGCTTGAGGCTTGCACCGATTGTCTATCATCGGTTAAATAACGTGTAATTAGTAGAATTTTTTGACGCACAGAGCGCCGCTTGAAACTTTTCAACACATGAGAGGTATTTACATGCAGAAAGCAACGTGTGCGATAAGAAGCTGGAATTGAGATTATGAATTTATATTGCCATTCTAGATGAGTGCAGCCAGCCTAATAATCAGTAGACGAAGGAGTATGTACGTCGATAGTCTTCTCGCTTATTGCGCTACTCTTTTCAACAATTTGTTACAATTGAGCGGAAACAATTTAACTCGACAGAGGGACAAACTTGCTCCAGGATTTTGCAACGTATTACGAAAAGGTGTATTTTTTTTTAAACGTTTTCAATCAAGATTGTTTGTATTAATTATAAATATGTAAATATATTACCTAAAGAAGCGAATAAATGTACAGAATACATAAGTAAACACAGTGGTACATACAGCGGCTAGTTTTATTTCATTGACAATTGTAAGAAAACAATTTTGTTATTTTCAACAATTTAATATTTACAATAACAATTTGATATCAATTGAAAGAACACAGAAACACAGCGGTGCAGCGGCGAATATGACATTTCATCGATAATTATAAATAAACATTATTAAACTCGTTTTCGCGTACTTTTTAATAACAATGTAGACTTCGTGCGAGTTAATATTAACCGTCGCGCAATTAATTATTACTTATTTCGTGATTCATTGATTAATTACTTGATTTCACGATTAATTGTTGCGTACAGTGCGCGCGATAACCTCAAAGTCACTCAAAGTGCATAACGTACATTTATCAAAGAGCTCCGGATTATTTTTCTTAGCCTAGTTTGGCAGGTTAACCTCGCCATCTGTTGAGGGGTTGTACCACTCTCTTCAAGGGCTCTTGGCCTTTAATTCGTCTTCTAAAGTAAGGGTTCACATCATCTATTCAATCTCTCGCAGTCCAGAATATGTTTGCAATGACCCCTGTGGATCATGCCAGTAAGCCAGTTTCGAGATATCGAAGTCTAGTGATTTTCCGGCGAATACCATTCCGGCGAATATCGTCCCGGCGAATATCGGACCCTACCCACAAAATCACCGTGACAATCACCGTGGAATCACGTTGGAATCACCTTAAAATCACCAAGATCTCAGTGATTTTGTGGGCACTTTGTCACCGTAAAAAATCACGGTGATTCAGTGGTTTTTCAGGGTGAAAACATCGTCACCCAATCCGCTAGGGAATGTTTCTGCTATATCTGATTAACGATATTTTTCCTTTCGCAGTGTTTTTCGGCAGGTGCTGAAATTGGACAACACAAAAATGATCATCCCTCTCAATTTATGGTACGTTTCTCTTCCATTCTGCCATTTTTTTCGTGATTCGATGAAAAAAAAACTGATTTCGATAATGATGAATTACAAAAATGAAATTATAAAATAAAAAGAAATCATAATATCCCTTATGGAATCTCGAAAATTTTAAACTCAGGACACAATTGTTTTCAGATGTTTTTGCTTGAAAAAAAGAAAAATTAAAAATTTTGAAAAAAATAAAAATATCCATAATTGAAAAATTAATTTACGCAATTTCATTTTCACAGGACTCTGGAACAATTAGCATATTCAATGGAAGAGGCAATTGGATAGCCAGAGAACATCTCAGATTACTCGACGCCATCGAACAATTTGGCTTTCGCAATTGGGAGGATATCAGCAAACATATCGAAGAAAGAACCCCTGAAGGTTCGTCATTTATTTAATTTCGAATCTTATTGGGAACAAATTAGATTTTCAAGTTTCACGTCGAATAATTCGTACCCACAATTCTATATAATCTAACGCCTCATTTTAATGTCTATTTATGTTCTTTTTTTTACAGAGGCGAAAGAGGAGTACATCGTCAGATATCTCGATGGAAATATCGGAAAACACACGTGGCCACCAACAGAAAGCTACAGACCAAATCTCACCGATCAAACGAGCTCCGATCATGGTCCGTTATCGCCGGATCTCACCTCGAGGCTGCCGCCTTTGGACATTACACCGGAGGAAGCTACCAAACTCGGTTACATCCCTAGTGGATAAAGTCACCACTGAATGACGGTGATTTTTTACGGTGACAAAGTGCCCACAAAATCACCGAGATCTTGTTGATTTTAAGGTGATTCCACGGTGATTCTCACGGTGATTGTCACCGTCACAAAATCACCGTGACAATCACCGTGGAATCACGTTGGAATCACCTTAAAATCACCAAGATCTCGGTGATTTTGTGGGCACTTTGTCACCGTAAAAAATCACCGTGATTCAGTGGTTTTTCAGGGTGAAAACATCGTCACCCAATCCGCTAGGGATGCCACAACGCGACGATTTCGAACGAGTAATTTGATTTTTTTTCTCTAATTTGTTTATCACCGATGATAATGATGATAACGATGAAAATGTGTATAGTCTAAATATGTCTCTATGTATATAATTAGTCGAATTTTAGGTGCCATTGACAAAGGTGTATCAGCGAATAATGTAGAAACATTTTTGGTTTTAATAACGTAAATAATAAATGTGCAGAACACAGAAATACAGCGGCGAGTTTTATTTCATCGACAATTATAATAAACAGTTTCATTACTTTTAAAAATTTAATATTAACGATAACAATTTAATATTAACGGAGCACAGAAACGTAGTAATGCAGCAGCGAGATACATTTATTTCATTGATAATTACAAAAAAAATCTTAAACTCGTTTTCAAGCATTTTATAATAACAATATAGAGATCGTGTGTATTATCGTAACCTCAAAGTGCATTATTTACCAAAGAACTCCGGAACTCCGGATTGTTTCTCATAGCGTGCTAGTTTGACAGGTTTGGCTCGCCATCTGTTGAGGACCTGCGCCATTCTCTTCAAGGCTCTTGGCATTTAATTCGTTTTTTAATGAACGGGTTCACATCACGTATTCAATCTCTCAAAGCCCAGAATATGCTTGCAGAGACACGTAGCGGTCGTGCCAGTAACCCAGTTTCGAGGAATCGAAGTCTAGTGACTTTCGGGCGAACATGACTCGGGCGAAGATGCCCCGGGCGAAGATGACACCCTACCTCCGCTGGTAACAGGGGGATAAGGTTAGCGCCTCTAGCGGCCACTAACAGTTTCAAAAATGAGGCACATAACGGAGTCATCTAATTTGACGGAGTTTCCAGACCTGTATGTACGACCGTGGTCTGAACCGTGAACCGAACCCCCCCAACTATACCGAGGCCGTGAACCTATAGTCTTATCGCACAGCAACTTAACACCGTTTTTCGAAATTACTTTTGAAATTAAGATTAAAGTTATACAATTTACCGAAGTTATACGTATTTGCAAGGTTAAAAGTAAGAAATATATGTCAACACAAATATACTGGCATTTTTATTATATTTTTGTATCCTGGGACATTTAGAAAGAAATAATAATAATAATAAACCTGCTTTGGGTCGTAGAGTGGGGGTAAACCTTTATATATATCTATATATATTTATATATGGGGCATTCCATGTCAAATCGACCACTTTTGAACCCAACCCCTTTCGATTTGGCTGCAAATTTTTGTCTTTTTTCTACCCCATTAAAAACATTTTTCAGGAAATTTTCAAATTTTTTTACCCAACCCAAAAAAGTTATGAATTATTTAAAAAAAAGGTTTTTGTTTTTTCAAATAGCTATAACTTCTTCAACAAATTGACTAATCGGGACGTTTTTTTTCGAAAATTTTCGTCTTTAAATGTACTTTTCGAAAAAAAAATACAAAAAAAATTTAAGATATTAAAGTCTATGAGATTTTTCACTCTCTCGAGAAAAATCATCGTTTTCTCGGAAGCGCATTTTTTATTTATTATTTTTTTTTTCTAAAAAAAAACTTCGTTCAATGCCGGAAAGAATGCCGCCCAAACTGGAGTGGGTGGAATTTTCCTTCTTTTTTTTTTATCGATTGGATTTTTTTTTGCAACTGGGCTTGTTTCACAGAACACACCACTTTGTAAATTTTTGAGGATTTATAAAGGACCTCAGAGTTTGAAAAATTGAGAAGAAAAAACAATCGAAAGTGGTAATCCGTGAAAATATTTTGATTTTTTTCAAAAAGGTTAAAAAAGAAATATAAGACACCTATTTATAATTTTTTTGTATTTTTTTCAAAAACTTCATTCAAAAACAAAAAGAACGAACAAAATTGCCATGTAGGCCCATTTTTGACCAACCGCATTTTGACCGGCATTCTTTTCGCAATAGAACGAAGTTTTTTTTTTGTAAAAAAAATAATAAAAAATGCGCTTCCCAGAAAACGCAGATTTTTAAGTAAAAAATTTCATAGACTTTAATATCTTAAATTTTTTTTGTATTTTTTTTCGAAAAGTACATTAAAAGTCGAAAATTTTCGAAAAAAAACGTCCCGATTAGTCAATTTTTAACGAAGTTATAGCTATTTGAAAAAACAAAATCCTTTTTTTTGAATAATTCATCTTTTTTTGGGTTGGGTAAAGAAAATTTGAAAATTTCCTGAAAAATGTTTTTAATGGGGTAGAAAAAAGACAAAAATTTTCAGCCAAATCGAAAGGGGTCGGGTTCAAAAGTGGTCGATTTGACATAGAATGACCCATATATATATATGTCATAGGCATTAGTTCACGTCCCGTCGACCAGGAGCGCCACCGGCGCAACTTTGCCTCAGCATTTACTATGGTGGCTTGTACCCTCTGGTACTGCTCGCGCAGAGGAGTACGGCAGTCGGGCAGTACTGTTACGATTGCTGTTCGGGCCCGCGCCAAGCATCGTCGTGACTCAGATTGAATACGAAGAATTTCTCGAGTGAAATTGGTCGCTACGATCGAGAGGGAGAAACAAATAGCACAAAGGAGCTTGGCGGAGAAAAAAAGTGTCATAGAGATAGCGCAACAGTGACAGCTATAGTGTATTGCTAGTATTCCGTCATCGTTTGGCGCCCGGGGGGCCACCGTGTTCTGCGCGCGCGGGTGCACCCGCTTGTGTGTGTGTGTGTGTAGGGGGGGGTATGTGTCGTGTGCCACTGTTTTGTGTTGCGTATGGTTAGCTTCTGTGCGCGTTTTATCAGGGGTGTCACGCCGGAAAAACTGCGAATCTTCAATCTTTCTATGCATTTACGGGATTGCCGGTAAACGTGAAAACTACTCGCCCGATACGATACTTCCCTCTATACTTTTCTCCAATACATACATTTCCCAAAAACGATAATTTAGTTGTACAAAATGCGAAGCTCAAAAGCGACCTTATTCGCGAACGATCTAACGATGTACAAATTTTTTTGTCATCATTAAAACGAAATTTGATTTCTAGTTCGCGAAAAGTCTAATATGATAAATAAGAAAATTAGTGAGTTATTTTTCGCGCAAAATACGTTTGACGAATTGTTACGGTGCCGAGATTTTACCTCATTTTCGCGAATGGAGGGGTTTTAAAAAAATGCGGTTCGCGTGAATAAAATACGGATGATTTACGAATTAGGTGAAAACAGTGGGAAAAAAAGTCGCTGATGACAGTGAGTGCCACAATCGCCAGTGTTAAAGGACAGACTAACCCTCGCCGTGTAACCGGTGTAACAACCCAAAAGGAGTCAAAGAGAGAGAGAGAGAGAGAAGGAGGGAAAACGGGGGTGGCGAGAGAGAGAGGGATCCAGTGAGTGAGGCGAGTTCGTTAGGTGAAGATCGATGTCGGTGCTACTGCGAAAACATGGCTGAGGAACTGTTGGTAACGCTGAGCAAAAGCGACAACGCCGGTCTTGGTTTCTCGTTGCTCGGAACAGCGGGACTTCCTCATGTAATATGCGATATCGTCGAGAACTCACCGGCTGCCGAGAGCGGCAAGGTACATGATCTTTTTCGTTCGTCCTGTTGTTTCAAAATATGCATTTTTATGATTACACGTTAATATCGACCGTGAAGGCGACTTAAGAATTTCTTTTACCTTCGTACTTCTGCGCCGCTTCGAATTTTCTTATGGGAAAAAAGAATGATGAGGTATGTGCCTAAGGCTTGTGGATACCTCTATTATGTATTTTATTACCATTAGATTGCTATTATTGTTCAATTCCCGGCTGTCTGCAGGGCAAAGTGGACGCGAGTTGTGTGTCAGCTGATTGGATAGAAATTTTGATTTTACCAGTGTTTAGTTGTGGCATCGAAGAACGGCAACTACAGTCAACCTACATTCTTTAAAAACCGATTATAGTATTCGGAAAATGCACTATAAACGAGGATCTTCCGAAAATGTTTTTAAATGCATGGAAATTCTAGGCGTTTTTTGGATTCCTGAAATCTGTGCCAAAAAAATTCGAGGCTCATTCCATTTAACTCTGCTTGTGAACACTGGGTTTCAGGCTTGAAAAAAATATAGAAAAAATCATGGTTACTTCTCAGAGTGTTTGGAACATTATCCAAAAGTCGGTCAAGTGAAATGTCAAACGAATGTGAGGATAAACAGGAGTTTGAACATTTCAACTGTGCCTTCAAATGAGGCAGGTTCACACGGAGGATTAAGGAATATCGAAATTTGAGTGAAGGTGTGCTTACGTTAGCTAGCTTAACGTTAAGCTGGTGTCACCTTTTTTTCTAATGTGCAAAAAATAAATAATTTGGTCTCTCCAGGGTGTCCAGCATGAACAGGAAAATCTGGAAATAGGTCTGGAAATGTCAGGGAAAATCAGGGATCTTTCCAATTTAGCAGGATTTTTTCCCATCGCTCAACTCTTTTGTCTCAATAATGTGAATGCTTCTTTATCTATGCACTTGAAGCTTCGGACGTTCAATTGAACGAAAAATCAGAAAAAAAATTTATTTAATGAAAAATTAAACGGAGTGTCTAGTCGTCCGGAAATGTACGAATAAACGACTATTATTCGTCCAGAAACTGTATTGCGCATGATCATTGCGCACGCTGCCATGATTCGCATATTAGCAGCCGGTAGCGTGTTCCACAGTGTGGCATATATTGCGTGGCGAGGAAAAAAGGAATTTAGCTAATGTATAGAATACATATCCTCGTTGCAGAGTTTCTATCTGTTTTTTGGGTTTGATGAAAAAATCAAATTGAATTTCGCTACTAGAATAGACATCCTAATTGCCGAGTTTGTCGGTTTTTTGGGTTCGATAAAAAAAAAAATATATTTAGTTACTAATAGAGATAATCCAGATGAACTACGTGATAAAATTTGTTCGAATACATATCGAAACCGTGCAAACTCTGGGATTTCACCACTGATATATCATATAAATAAAGAGAATTCATAACTAGCCGGTAGTGTAATAGGTAATGTAAGGTCCTTAGGTCGGATAGATAGGCAGGTCGCTGGTTCGAATCCCAGAGGAGACAGATCAAATTGAAATGATGTAATTGGGTTTTTTTCTAATTTCTTTTTAATGCAATATGTCCATAAGCTATGTAAATACAAAAATATACGTATTAAAATTTTTTGTTAACGATAGAAATTGACAAAATATAATTTCCAGGTCTATCCGGACGATTAGTTGTATATTGTTCATCCGAATATGCTGTTGTACCATGAATGTCGTTCATCTGGATGAACCCTAGTGGATGAAGTCACCACTGAATCACGGTGATTTTTTACGGTGACAAAGTGCCCACAAAATCACCGAGATCTTGGTGATTTTAAGGTGATTCCACGGTGATTCTCACGGTGATTGTCACCGTCACAAAATCACCGTGACAATCACCGTGGAATCACGTTGGAATCACCATAAAATCACCAAGATCTCGGTGATTTTGTGGGCACTTTGTCACCGTAAAAAATCACCGTGATTCAGTGGTTTTTTAGGGTGAAAACATCGTCACCCAATCCGCTAGGGAATATTTGTATATTATTCGTGCGGATGACTTTTTGTACGATTTACTTGGTCATTTCCGGACGAATATTCGTATATTATTTGGGTTTCGTGTATTATTCATCTAGATATCTTGCGGTATGAATTGTGTAGTCTATCCGGACTTTTATTTGTACATTGTTCGTCCGGAAAAACGAGTTATATAGAATTTGGCTACTAGAATGGATATCTCCGTTGCAGAGTTTCTGTGGTTTTTTTAGGTTTGATTAGAAAAAAAAAATAGAATTTGGCTACTAGAATGGATATCCCCATTGCAGATTTTCTGTAGTTTTTTTAGGTTTGATTAAAAAAAAAAGAAATAGAATTTGGCTACTAGAATGGATATCTCCATTGCAGAGTTTCTGTGGTTTTTTTAGGTTTCATTAAAAAAAAAAGGAAAAAGAATTTGGCTACTAGAATGGATATTCCCGTTGCAGAGTTTCTGTGGTTTTTTGGGTTTGTTTAAAAAAAAAGAAATTGAATTTGGCTACTAGAATAGATATCCCCGTTGCAGAATTTCTGTGGTTTTTTTAGGTTTCATTGAAAAAAAAAAGAAATAGAATTTTGCTACTAAAATGGATATCCCCGTTGCAGAGTTTCTGTGGTTTTTTTAGGGTTCCGATACCCGAAGGGTATCCAACGGAATCCTATTACTAAGCCGCGGCTGTCCGTCCGTTGGTCTGTCAGTCTGTCTGTCAGCGGGCTATATCTCATGAACCATAATAGGTAGACAGTTCAAATTTTCACAGAGTGTATATTATATAAATATTATATATATATATATTATCTATATTATATTATATATATATAGTATAGTATATATTGTGACGACTTTTCTTACTCGATGAAAAGCCGACTCTTTGAGTCACAAAACAGCTCACGAGATCGCTCAAGGATTGGGTGCCAGCTATCGCAATAAATTACGATTGTAAATTTATATCACCTTGAGTCCTCCCGTGATTTCTTAATTTTGCCGGCTAGCTGCCCTTGAGGATGGTAGAGGGGCGTGTTTAGGGATCATTGAAATTACTCAATAAATACTCTTTCACAACGAAGTTCGGGAAACACAATAATTACTTTATTAAATTGAAACTATACGTCGTCTTGCAGAAGGCGAGACGAAAACGAAAATCAAAATTGGAGATTAACCAAATTCCCTTGTTCAGACAAAAATCCTTAATCGCTAATGACAAGCTTTTTCGTTTCGCTTCTATACAATTTTAATACTCTATTAAAATAACCTGGAGATCTCGTTTCCGCTTTCTTTAATGGCTGTGGCTAGTCGTCCGGAACCGGACGAATAAGTGACAATTATTCGTCCGGAAAAGATCGAATTCAGCTAATTTTTTTTCAAATTAAAAATAAACCTTGTTTTATTGCTTTTCTCGAGTTGCAGAACGAAAAATGAATATTTCTAAACCGTACACTCCAAATTTAACATTTTATATAGCTTGGGCTTGAATACTCGAGTGGAAGTTGAGGTTAGGGTTACAACCGGACGAATAAATGTATATTATTCGTCCGGATAAACTATGTGAATCGTACAACAAGTTATCCGGACGAATAAAATACAAATATTCGTCCGGGTTAACGATATTAACGGTACAATTGCATATCCGGACGAATAATATGTAAATATTCGTCTGGATGAACGGTATTAATGGTGCAATTGCATATCCGGACGAATAAATATATATAATTCGTCCGGATAAACCATGCGAATCGTACAACAAGTTATCCGGACGAATAAAATACAAATATTCGTCCGGGTTAACGATATTAACGGTACAATTGCATATCCGGACGAATAATATATAAATATTCGTCCGGATGGACCACACGTCGTATAACAAGTTATCCGGACGAATAAAATACAAATATTCGTCCGGATTGACGGTATTAATGGTACAATTGCATATCCGGACGAATAATATATAAATATTCGTCGGGATAAACCAGGCGAATCGCACAACAAGTTATCCGGACGAATAAAATACAAATGTTTATCTAGATGAACGGCATAATGGTACAATAACATATCCGGACGAATCATATGTAAATATTCGTCCTGATAGATCCGACAAGCTGCACACGCCGTTGCAGAGTTTCTGTCGTTTTTTCAGACACTACCCTAGTGGATGAAGTCACCACTGAATCACGGTGATTTTTAACGGTGACAAAGTGCCCACAAAATCACCAAGATCTTGGTGATTTTAAGGTGATTCCACGGTGATTCTCACGGTGATTGTCACCGTCACAAAATCACCGTGACAATCACCGTGGAATCACGTTGGAATCACCTTAAAATCACCAAGATCTCGGTGATTTTGTGGGCACTTTGTCACCGTTAAAAATCACCGTGATTCAGTGGTTTTTCAGGGTGAAAACATCGTCACCCAATCCGCTAGGGTACATAAATGAAAATGTCCTCAAAACATACAATATATGTATATGTTCTGTGGTATTTTCCAGGACTGTCCTGGAAGTTACTTAGGAAATCCGTCTGCGTGAAACTCTGCAACGGGTCTTTTTTTTATACTTACTATGCAACGGGGATCACACCGTCTAGATCTAGAGTTCTGGCGGCAACTCGGTTCTGCAAGCAGAACCGAGTCCTCAAAACTACCATTCTATATACTTATATATTTATATTTATATACGTAGTGTCTTTTTCGAGGACTACATCGAAATTTCTCTAAGGAAAAGTTTTCAATCTTAAAATTTAGTGTTGTAATACTGGGGGCTACCCTAGCGGATTGGGTGACGATGTTTTCACCCTGAAAAACCACTAAATCACGGTGATTTTTTACGGTGAAAAAGTGCCCACAAAATCACCGAGATCTTGGTGATTTTAAGGTGATTCCAACGTGATTGTCACGGTGATTTTGTGACGGTGACAATCACCGTGAGAATCACCGTGGAATCACCTTAAAATCACCAAGATCTCGGTGATTTTGTGGGCACTTTGTCACCGTAAAAAATCACCGTGATTCAGTGGTGACTTCATCCACTAGGGTACGCCCCCAGACCCCAAGAAACAAACCTACAAACAAAGCCTAGAAACTCGGTTTCTACGTAAAACTCGGTTTCTATATAGAAAGTTTTTACGTAGAAATCCGGATGAATGATACACGAATATTCGTCCGGATAGACTAGATAAATCGTGCAACATTCGTAATTCAGAAATATTCATGCGACAAGTTATCCGGACGAATAAAATACAAATATTCGTCCGGGTAGACTAGATAAATCGTGCAACAAGATTCCGGACGAATAATTTACAAATATTTATCCGACATGTTATCCGGACGAATAAAATACAAATATTCGTCCGGATTAACGTCATTAATGGTACATTTGCATATCCGGATGAATAATATATAAATATTCGTCCGGATAGACCACACACCGTACAACAAGTTATCCGGACGAATAAAATACCAGTATTCGTCCGGATTAACAATATTAATGATGCAATTGCATATCCGGACGAATAATATATAAATAATCGTCCGGATAGACTACACAATACGTACAGCAAGATATCCGGATGAATAATACACGAATATTCGTCCGGATAGACTAGATAAATCGTGCAACAAGATTCCGGACGAATAATATACGAATATTCGTCCGGAAAGACCAAGTAAATCGTACAAAAACTCATCCGGACGAATAATTTAAAAATATTCATCCGGATGAACGGCATTCATGGTACAATAGTATATCCGGACGAACAATATACAAATAATCGTCCGGATAGACTTGAAAATTATTTTTTTCTTAATTACTATTTGTTAATAAAAAATTTAATGCGTATATTTTTGTATTTACATAGCTTTTGGATCGATTGTATTAAAAAAAAAATTAGAATAAAACCCAATTTTATCATTTCAATTTGATCTGTGTCCACCGGGATTCGAACCTGCGCCCAGGTAGGATTGGCCAGAGCTTGACGTATGGCACAGCATTGGCCCAATGCAGTGTGCCAATGCTGGTTTGTAACCTCGGGCCAGATCTGGCCAACCTTCGAAGCCAACGTCGGGCCGATGCTAAAACTGAGCGTCGGGCCAACAATCGTATAATAATGCTGGCCCAGTGCTGTGCCAGGTCCGATTAATAGTGTTATTCCATACGATACACTTGATACATTCGAGAGGTTATGTTCGTATGTAGATGTCAATTGATCGACATTATGCAAAATGTTTAAACCACGTTCACGTAATTTACGAGTGAAAAACACCGTTTCTTAAAGAATCGCGAGTCGTAAATAACTATCGAGGAAGTTATGAAACAACCGGCGAAACAAGCAAGAAAAAAATGACCATGATTTGGTGGATTCTGTTCTAAAGTGCGAATTTTCTAACCCTGGAAATTTTCAAATCATTGTCGAAGATGACAACCGTGATATCGAGGATGAAATAGGTTCATTATTTGACTTTATTTTAGAAATATATATGTTAAAGAATAAATAAATGTTTCTATCATCGTTTTTTTTTTCATAACCTGGTCCGAGTTTGAGATTTCTACCTTAATAAGGAGAGTCCAAAGGTTAACACAAGCCTCAAAATACTCTACGTAGAGGCTGAAAATCACCAGAAAGGCTGTCCAGGGTCTTCAAAAACTCTACAAATAGGCTGTTCGAGGTCTTTAAAAACTCTACGGAGAGGCTGAAATTCAACAAAGAGGCTGTCCAGGGCCTTCAGAAACTCTACGGAGAGGCTATCCGAGGCCTTCAGAAACTCTACGAAGAGGCTGCCCGAGGCCTTTAGAAACTCAACAGAAAGGCTGTCTGATGCCTTCAGAAACTCTACGAAGAGGCTGTCCAAGGCCTTCAGAAACTCTACGCAGAGGCTGAATTTTAACAGAGAGGGTGCCCAAGGCCTTCAGAAACTCTACGAAGAAGCGATTCGAGGCCTTTAAAAACTCTACGTAGAGGCTGAAACTCAACTGAGAGGCTGTCCGAGGCCTTCAGAAACTCTACGGAGAAGCTATCCGAGGCCTTTGGAAACTCGACGAAGAGGCTGTTAAAGAATAAATAAATGTTTCTGTCATCGTTTTTTTCATATCCTGGTCCGAGTTTGAGATTTATATTCCTTAATAAGGCGAGTCTAAAGGTCAACATAAGCCTCAAAAATTTTCTACACATTTCCCGAAATGAAATGAAAAAATTTTGTTGAAATGAAAGAAAAAATTATGGGGCTACCTATAAACATTAATGACGCAGACGACCCCACTCTTCTTTTTATATTCCCTCAAGCTATCTCCGAGAAAAACGTATTGAAATTGTTTTGAGGTTATGTTGACGTTTAAGCGTTGGGCCACCATTGGATGCCAGCATAGGGCCGACATTATATGTCATCGCTGAGCCATGATTTAATGCCAGCGCTGGGCCGCGATTCAATACCAGCAGTGGGTCGACATTGTATGCCAGAGTTGGGCCGAGGTTAACAATACAGTACCGGCAATATACTGGCACGATACTGAGAGTCAGACTTGGACCAGTCCTGTACGGCTGGCATTCAGTACTGGCACATTGTCGCACTGTGGGTAGATTCACAGAAAAATCGGCAAAACTAGGCCGATGTGCGTACTGAAAAATGCAATGGTGATTCTTAAGTTTTTAACCTCGCTGATTTCAAATCTGGAATCAAAATTTCGAAAAAACAAAATGGCGGACCGGAAGTGACTATCTGCGTTACTAAAAAGAATCCGATTTGAGTAGGGATCGGTAAATTAGCGGTTTAAAAGTCACTGATTAAAAATCTCAAATCCAAATTTTGAAAAAACAAAATGGCAGACCGGAAGTGACTATCTGCGTTACTAAAAAGCATCCGATTTGAGTAGGGATCGGTAAATTTGCGGTTTAAAAGTCACTTATTGAAAATCTTGAATCAAAATTTCGAAAAAACAAAATGGCGGACCGGAAGTGACTATCTGCGTTACTAAAAAGAATCCGATTTGAGTAGGGGTCGGTAAATTTGCGGTTTAAAAGTCACTTATTGAAAATCTCTAATCAAAATTTCGAAAAAACAAAACGGCGGACCGGAAGTGACTATCTGCATTACTAAAAAGCATCCGATTTGTGTAGGGATCGGTAAATTTGCGGTTTAAAAGTCACTTATTGAAAATCCTGAATCAAAATTTCGAAAAAAAACAAAATGGCGAACCGAAAATATATTTTTATCTTACTCATAAGCAACTTTTGCTATCAGAAATCAATATTTGTGTTTTGAAGGTTGTTTTTTATAAATTTTGAATGAGATTTGGGGAAAACAAAACGATTGTCTGGAAGTGTGGGAAAGTTTTCAAATAATTTCGGAAAATTAGTTATAAATCATTTTTAACGAATTTTATTGCTAAATACATTTGAAACAGCAATCGACACTTAACGAATTAAATTTTACCGAAAATAATACGTGCGTTACATAGAATAATTAATAATTAATAATAATAATAATAATATTAATTATTAATAATTATTCCTGATTTCAATATTAATCATAATCGTCAGCGTCGGAATCGCGATCGCCGTCGTCAGAGGAATTGGTGGATTCTGATTCGTCACTCGTGTATTCCATTAATTCACCTAAACCATACTTATCGCGAGAACTATCGGTACAGAGCAAAAGTTGCAATACTTCTGGTGATAAACTTTTTGCTTTTTTCGGATACTGCTTGCCCATGCTCGATATGTACGGATCTGAAGTTAAGAGGAGTCGATTGAAAACGTCTTGCATGGTCGCTGTTCTCGAGTGTTTTCGAGCAAAACACTCGCGATATTTTTTAATATCCTTGTTACGGGCTTCCTGTGCGTCTTCTGACATTTGCCCGATAGGAAGCGGGGACCATTCAATTATCAAAGGACCGTGAATCAAAACTTTGTGAACCGTAGTTGGCATGCAGTACCAAGAATACAAAGTTACGAACATTTCGGCGGTTTCAAGACTATATTGTTTGAAAGCAGTTACATTTACGGCAAAGCCACTTGAAAGAACTTGCAATATTATGTGGAATCTTTTCATAATATTCTCGTCCAAACCCAAAATTCTTGATGAAATTTGAGTATTTTCGAAAAAACGTCGCGCAGTGTTTCCGTCGTTACTGCTACCAAACCCTTGTTTCGGTTTATCAACATCAAGATGAAACTCTTTCTTGAATGCGGCTTGAATAACTCGTTTTCGCTCAGCAACTACTTTTTTTTCTTCATCTTTTCGAGTTTGCCACTTGTGAACACCGATTTTATAGCCGATGTGCAAGAAGCACTCAAAAAAACGGATCCACGCATGCAACGTTGATAATCCAAGTTCGAGTCGAGTTCTGTCAACGTCTACAGTTTTCATCAGCTCTATGTCATTAAATTGCGATGATGTGAGATTGCATATATAGCAACGCATTGCGGATTTTGTATTTGTCACGGAGTTGCAAACTTTGCCGTCAATCATAGTGAAATACAGCTCGTATTTAACAGTAACTTCCTTCCCGTCAATAAATGTCGTAAAAGGGGTGAGAGACTCGATCTGATTATCAACGTGTTGCCGTTCCTGAATCGTTGACGACACAGTTTCTTTTAAAAATTGAATTCTAATAGGGCGACAATACCGTGGAGATGAGGGCCTGGGATTTTTCCAAAGGACGAATTCTTTTTTTGAGATATCCGATCCTAAAATTTGCAATGGAGCTAAAGACGTTAAAAATATACTCGCATCAAAACTCTCAGCATTCGTAAACTTTTGTTTGTATTTACTGTGCCCAGAGCTTCCATCACAACCCCATTTACAAATTAGTCTTAAATTCTTCGATTCTTCAGGGCGCAAAGAATTAATCACGTCAGTTTGCAACTTTAGAATTCTGTCGCAAGTGTGATCAATCAAAGACTGTAATTTCACTTCGGCTAAAGTCGCATTACCGTTATATCTGAAGGGTAACAACGGTTTTTAGCAGCAACGACTTTTGCGTACGATGGATAAATAGCAACTTTTTTATTTCTCAAAGATCGCCTGATGTCTATGTATTGCTGTTTTGTTAGTTTTGCATTTACAAAATCTATCAGTGCTTCATCTCCAGACATCTCAACTAGCCGTGGATCTATCGACGATTCATATGCTGTTCGGTATCTCGCAGCTCTTGAGGGAGATTTTGTTGTGATGTTTTTTAAAATAGTGGCAGCATCGTTTAATCCTGCAGAACTGAGTCTCATCCTAGTGGCCAAACTTAATTCCTCCACGCAATGCTTTTCACTGACTTCTAAAGCCCTTCTTTTCTTGGTACGTTCACTCAACTCTTCGAAACTCAATTTTCGAGGTCGCCCAGATACACCTGAAGTTGATGGCTCTCCAATTGGTTTCGTACAATTCTGAAAAAAATAGCGCGAGCGTTATACTATACATCTTGACCCATAACTCGAGTTTTCGAAACATCAATAAAATTAATTACCAAAATAGTTATTGAAGTTTGCAACCATTTTTCATTTTTTTTTTAAAATGCATCGTGGCTTCTGTGCACTTCGAGCCATCTACTTTTGATATTACAAAGTAATTTTTTTAATGAATCTTTTTCATTGTTGTCAATCGTGAAAGATTCGGATGACTCAAGAGTAATTTTTTCCTCAAAAATCTGAAGTTGCTCATCCAGGCACAATTTAAATTTCTCCTTAATCATTCCAAAAATATCCTGATAAGTGCACGTGTAATCCATGGCACGTGAACCTAGAATAAAACAAGTATGATAAACATTTACTAAAAATGAATGTGTTCATGGGAAAAATTTTAATCTAATTGTAAATGATAGAATAAATTATTGTAACATTTTGAACACCCGTTACATGAATCATGACTCTTTACGAATAGATCACTGGGTAGAAAATTATTTTATATTCCACAAGGACCGGCTATTGTCCCCAGCAGGTATACGTTTACCTGCTAGGGACTATGCGCCCAGCCTGAACCAAGAAGCCAAGCGTTGCGCGACATGAGAATTCCGGTTCCCAAAGCCAGATATGCAACAATCTGCAGAATTTTTTTTATAAATTCTAATCTTAATAACATTATCAATAGGCTACAATGTTCAAAAGTCTGGGATCTCCTGGGATCACAACTATTTTTATACTTCTTTTGGAAAAATAAATTTACAAGCTTGCTTAAAATGCATACATTGAACACTCTTTTATACATACAATATTTCAAATTTTAAAAAACTATTTGACATGATAATATTCTACATACCTTCAAGATTATCTCCCATTTTACCGATTTGAAATCGGTAGCGTAGAACAAAATATATTTCACTTTGCGCGAATCGAAAATTTCAGCGTACAAAATCGCTACGTTCTTCACTCTCGAACGGTCGAGTTCAGACTGTCGTAAGTCGAGTACCGCGAAGGGTAGGGACCGGTCCTTTTACAATAGGGCGTACAAATACCTGGTCTTTGAAATGACATACATAGAAATACGAAATGAGAACACTCAATTTTTGGGTTTTGCCGATTTTTCTGTGATTCTGCCCACAGTGTGTCGGGCCATTGATTAAATCCCACCTGGGCGACCTGCCTATCTATCCGACCTAAGGACCTAACACGCTACCTATTACGCTACCGACTAGTTATGAATTCTCTTTATTTATATGATATATCAGTGGTGGAATCCCAGAGTTTACACGGTTTCGATATGTATTCGAACAAATTTTATCACAAAGTTCATCTGGATTGTATATTCTGGTAGCTAAATTTAATTTCTTTTTTTTTATCGAACTCAAAAAAACGACAAACTCTACAACAGGGATATCTATTCTAGTAGCTAAATTCAATTTAATTTTTTTCTTATCAAACCCAAAAAAAAGATCGAAACTCTGCAACGGGGATATCTGTTCTATACATGAGCTGAATTCCTTTTTTCCTCGCCACGCGATATATGCCACACTGTGGAATACGCTACCGGCTACTGCTAATACGCGAAGCATGGCAGCGTGCGCAATGATCATGCGCAATACAGTTTTCGGACGAATAATAGTCGGTTATTCGTCCGGTTCCGGACGACTAGACACTCCGTTCTTTAATACTCGACTAACAAATTCCTCTCGGCCAATAGTTTCTACTCTCTCAATTTCCTCGCATTATAAACTACGGCAATAGATAACACAAGATAACAAAAGATAACGGATTAAGATAGCCAAAGATAACGTGAATAATACTTCGTTTAATTACTCTCTCGGCCTCGTGGTAATACCGCGCCTGAAACTAAAAATGGCCGATATTTCAACGGTTTTCCCGTAGACCACGCGTTCACGCAAAATGGCCGTTACTTCTCTTTAAGACGATAACTTCTTTTTGACCGAGAGTTCTGAATAAATTACCCTCATTATTCTATGGACTCTCGCTTTCGTAAAAATAGAATTTGAACCCCTCTCGGTGATTTTACAGATTAATTGAATGAACGGTAACTCGCGGAAAAAGGACTTGACAATAGCCGCGCGCGTTAACTCGTTGTCGCGACAATATCGCTTCAAATTGGTCAAATACCCTCGAAATTGCTTCTATCCGTGAATTTCCCAAAACCACTACCAAAATGAGCGAAACGACAGTCTCACCGGTTTGTTTCCCTCGGATAAGTCCCGGACAGTTCAGGCTCTCGACCCTCGACTTATTCGGTGGATGCGCGTTTTTGGTTCTTGGGCGACGGACTTCGATAACGGCACGGAGACGACGTCCTTCCTCGTTTCGTACGTCGGCGTGAGTCCTCGAGAGAACTTTCTTGATCGCCCTCGTAAGCTCGGTTTCCTACCCCCACCCTTGAGTTATTTAAGTCGAATGTTAGCGCGATTTAATACTCGATTGCGCGATTGATTCGTGGCGGCGGATAGATCGATAGTGTGAGCGATAGAACGAGAGCGCGATCGATTCTCTCCCAAATTAAAGACGAGTGACAATAATAATAATAATTTCCGAACGATGAGAATTCTCCGACGGCGAAAAGCCGCGTGACGGTGTTGGATTTGGCGCTCTCTTGGCGATGATGCCGAGAGCGACAACGAAGGATGATGTTGGTGTGAGTGTGGCTCTCATCGATGGTGTAGACGGAGGCTTACGTATATGAGCGGTGAGACTCGATGATGTTGGTGACGGGAGCGTTCGATATTGCTCTCGTTAGCCTCGATGCTCTCACGTTCGATTTCCTTGGCGGTGAGAATATCTCGTTGATGACGTCATGTCGGAAACGACGGGAACCGTCGTTCGCTGAAGAGAATTTTTGGAAATACAAAAATGAATTAGAATCTAGTGACAAGTTATCGAATTGGCCCTGTTGGTTGCGTTCGAGAGGGACTCAGTCGTGGAGCGAGGTCGTTCCACGCGCGTTATCGAGTACTTTGTGACTCGCCAAAAAACGACGTCACAATATATATATATATATATTAGACTATATAAAAACAAATCGATAATTTCTTTATTAGCTTTATACAATCTTAATCTATGCTTGGACATAAAAAAATAATTCTCGCGAAAGATGGGGCCAATCCTTCAAGATTTAGAGGTATCTCATCGGACTTTTGTCTTTTTTATTTCGTTAATACGTAAATAACGAATTTGCATAAATGAAACATACATTTTTTTATTTAAAAATGATAAATATATTCTAAACTTATGTATGAATACTTGATATAGGGGGTTCCATCCCAAATCGGACAGTTTGAAAAACTTTTTTTTAAATTTCCTTAATTTTTTTATATTTTTTAGTTCGCATCAAAAGCACTTGCTGTTACATTTTTTTATTTTTTTGGTTACCCGTTCAAAAGATATTAAATTAACAAAAAGAACCGCTCTTTTTTGGTATTTTGGTCATAACTTCTTTAATAATGGTCCAAATGAAATAATTTTTTTTAAATCTTTGTTTTTTTATGGCCTTTCCAGAAAAAATATACAACAAAAATACTCGACATGTTTTTGAATAAGTTTTTTGAGTTCTAAACTTTAAATCGCGTTTTTAAAAGTAAGTATCATTTTTGATTCTTAAAAAAAAAATTGTTTCAAGCATCTATCTATTCAACAATTTTTAAGACTAGTCCGATCGCGGGATTTCCATAACTACTATCTAATTTTTTCAATTATAGAAAATTAAATTTTTTTTCTTCATAAATTATTATGAATACCGATTGTTTGTTACTGTATGGTATATTTTCAATCATTTTGAATTAATTTTGACACTTTTTCATTGTTAACAGATTTTTCAAATGAATAATTAATCGATGAGCAAATAACATTTCAAGAATTATATGAAGAATCTAAATAGTGTACCGAATGTTGCTGTCAAATTTTCACCTGAGAAACTTTATTTAGATGCAAAAGAAAGATTTTATTTGCGATACAATACTGCGAAGTCAATCACAGGGGGACACAAAAATTTCATTCAATTATTTCAATGAGTAACGGAAACGTATTGGCAAAGGAATATTCTAATTCAGGAAATAATTGTACATGTAAGGTTTTCAAAAAAATACGTGAATAAATCGAAACTGTTGTCAAACTACGATCTCGATTTAAGCAGCTTCGATATAAGCAAGAGTCCCCACTATGCGTCGGATATCGATCGACGTGGCACGTGGTGTGAAAGCGCCGGTGTGAGAGCGGACAGGGCTCCCGTCTGGTGTGAGATGCGCGTGGACGCACGGGCGACATTTGCACAACTTTGATTTAAGCAAGTGTCTAGCGGTGCCAGTCTCGCCGCTCTTGCTCAAATCGAGATCGTAGTGTATTATTGTTCATAAACAGAATTAACGATTAATTATTAATTTTAAGAACCTATTAACAATAAAAAAGTGTCAAAATAAATTCTTAATATTGCAAAAAATACTATATACTGTAACAAAAATTGGTATTCATAATAATTTATAAAAAACAAAAATTTTAATTTTTAAAAATCGAAAAAAAGTAGTTATGGAAATCCTACGCTCGGAATAGTCTTAAAAATTGTCGAATATATATAGATGTTTGAAACAAAAAACTAAAAAAAAATATTAAAAATGACACTTACTTTTAAAAACGCGATTTAAAATTTGAAACTTAAAAAACTTTCGACAATACGTCGAGTATTTTTGTTGTATTTTTTTCTGAAAATGCCATAAAAAACAAAAATTTCGAAAAAGAAAACTATCAATTTGGACCATTATTAAAGAAGTTATGACCAAAATTTAAAAAAGCGGGTTTTTTGTTAGTTTAATATCTTTTGATCGGGTAATCAAAAAATGCTCAAAATTAAACAGCAAGTGGTTTTGATGAGAACTAAAAAATATAAAAAAATTGAGGAAATAAAAACAAAAGATTTTCAAACTGTCCGATTTGGGATGGAACGCCCTATATTCAGTATTTATACATAAGTTTAGAATATATTCATCATTTTTAAATTAAAAAATGTATGTTTCATTCATGCAAATTCATTATTTACGTATTAACGAAATAAAAAAGACAAAAGTCCGATGAGATACCTCTAAATCTTGGAGGACCGGCGCCATCTTTCGCGAGTATTATTTTTTTATGTCCAAGTATAGGTTAAGAATGTATAATGCTAAAATAAAAATTATCGATTTTTTTAAATACAGTCTAATATATATACTATACTCACTACACGACGACTTTTCTCTCGGTTTGACAAGAGTGGGGAGGCTACGAAGCACCGCACAAAGAGGAGACGAAGAGAATAGGAAATACTCTATATCTGTATTCTCATTCTCTCGCAGGCTAAACTACTTTAGATGTTTATCTCTTTTTTGTCTAACTCGACTGGACGAGATGGTTACAGAGCCCTTCTATAGTGCGAGTCGAACTCGCACTATAGAAGAGCTCCGTAACCATCTATAGTGCGAGTTTGACTCGCACTTGGCAAGTTTTTAGGTTTAATTAAAAAAAAAAGAAATGAAATTTGACTACTAGAATGGATATCCTCGTTGCAGAGTATCTGTGGTTTTTTTAGATTTCATTAAAAAATAAAAAATAAAATAGAATTTGACTACTAGAATGGATATCCCCGTTGCAGAGTCTCTGTGATTTTTTTAGGTTTGATTAAAAAAAAAAGAAATAGAATTTGACTACTAGTCCAGTCATTCTAGACTAAAAAAGGGCTATTTTCTGCAATAACTCCGACAAAGCGGGAGATCGTTTTATCTACTTTATTGTGACTCAATAACATAAACCTGAGTTTTCCCCCTTGAGCGTGGACCGGAAGTAATAGTAATTTCAAAAGAAACATGCAAAATTTCCGTTTTACTCGAATAAGTCGTTCAGGATCAATCGTACAGCCAAAGTAGTTATTATCAATCTTAAAGATGAGGAAATTCCCTGCAAAACTAAAAAAAATCGTTGTTATACGACGAAAATTGGCTGAGTTAGCGCCGATCAAAGTTAGACGCTATAGCGAGTGCCGAGTAATTTCACAAAAAACCTGCAAAATTTGCATTATACCTGAATAAAATGTTTATGGTTGATCGTACGACCAAAATAGTTATGATAAATCTTAAAGAAGGTAAAATTTGCTACAAAACTAAAAAAAGGAAAAATTCCAATACGATGAAAATTAGCTGAGTCAGCGCTGATCAAAGTTTGACTTTATAAGGATTGTTATGTCGGGTCACCGTGAGTTTTATAACATTTGAATGTCGCGGCTCGCTCCCGTTTTTAGGCTAGCCTTGCGGCCAATACCAAGGATGGGAGAAGTTGAGAAAAAGTGCACAGGTACAAATAATAATAATACACATTTATTATATAAAGACAAAAGAAACGAACAACAACAGGGAAATTAATTAAAAATTACTTACAAAATGGACACCGCGGTGATTTGTAGTTGAATCGATACACTCGTCTTCGCCTTAGATTCTATTCTTTATCGCAGTGTATTGGTTGGACTCTTCAATTTGATACTTTTGTCTTTAATTTCACTCCGCGTAATTGACGCACGACGGAGACGTACGCATAGGCCGGAAAATCGAGTAACTCCCTTGCGAGTGCCGTGTGGCTGGTTTTATAGAAATTCTAAAGGGGTAGTAACCTCCGAAAAATAGGCGGAAACTCGGGGACCAATGACGCATGTCCTTGGGACAGAATTTCCCTCCCAGTTTCCCGGTCCCAACGCTTCAGAGATTTTCTCCCTCTTTTCCGCCTAGGGACTTGCTTATTGCGGGTGGATTTTTCCTTCCCTTCTTCCTTAAAAATTGTTTTGGGACGCCCATCTCCCTCCGCAATTTTCTAAATTATGTTTTATTCAATTATTATTAAGTTTCTCGTTTTGTTTATTTTATGCACTATTTGTTGTTAACATTTTTATATTTCTTTTTCGTTTTTGTAATATGTTATTCGGTCAACTATTCCTTATTTATTACTTATTCCTTTATATTATAATAGTTACTCTATTTTGGCAATACTTATTATGTATTCTACCTTTTCAAATGTTTTCTTAATATTTATTTCTACCGCTTATTCTTCTAAAATTTATTAAAATTATTTATTCTATTTATCGCATTTTTTTATCATTTATTCTGTTTTATTATTTTTGAATTTTCTTTCATATTTATTATCTCTATCATTTTTATTCATCAAAAATGTATAAAAAATATTTATTCTATTTATCGAAATCTTTTATTTACATTTTGAATTTTGTTAATATTTATTTGTCGTTTTTATTCTTTTTTAAAAATAAAAATTGATTATTATTCTTTATTTTTCGTCTCGTTCGGCAAGATTGTGAATTTCCTAGTTTTTCTACGCTTTTATTGCTGTATTTTCCAAGTTGCACGTTTCAGAGATACAGAGGTTTACATTCCGGATCAAGAGATACAAAAGAGATACGTCTCGAATGTTCCGTCTTTGAATATTCGGTGGACGTCACAGGATTTTCAAGCATAAGGGACCGCCGTGCCAGCCTTCTTTGCCTTGTAACTTCTCTCCAGTTTACTTAATCGAAAAAATGCCAAGAATAAACGTTGTAGACTATAAAATTACCTACATTTTGAAAAAAAATCAACCTTCTAGGTCTAATATTTTCGGAATTAGCGTTATCGAAAGTTGGACAATTGTTTATTGTACGTTATATCTCGATTTTTCGACGCTAGCTGATTAATCATTGACTATTAAAAAAATGTATGCAAAGAAAAATAATCATTTACGATAAACATTTATTAACAAACATTATAATATCCTTTTTTTCAATATAATTTTTGTTTTCTTTAATTATGCTGTGTAAAATGGTTATTCAATCATATTTTTACACCTTCTAGGTGTAATATATTATTTTTAGTTCAATTTTTTATTTATAATACCTTGTACTGATCTTAAAAGATCCTGAAATTTTTAGAAAGATGTTTTTTGTTTTTTCGAAGATATGAATTCTGGAATGTTTAAAAATCGTGTAAATCCACGATCAACATTTGTTACGTATGAACGTAACACGAGGTTTATTTCCCCGTTAGACTTACCGTCGTTAAATTTCGGGCCGCCTTGCCTCGTCCCATACGGGCCCGTTCCCGTCACGAGATGGGTGATCGCATGAAATAATTACTCTAATGTCGAAATTGATTGGAATATATGTGTAATTTATTAGTCGTGGCATTCATTTGCGAGAATTAAACGGAAATATAAAACCAATGTGCACATAAAATTATTGCACGCAATTATGACAATTTTCTAATCTAATTTTCCCACACACACACACACACACACACACATGCACTCATTCACGGATTCGCTCACCCTCGATGTGTTCAGGTGGGTTCTCCGATAATTTATCGGATCGCACGAATCAGCCTTGTACACCAATATACCTTCTTAGTCGCAATCACAATTTGTATCGGTCACAATCACAGTTTGAATATGTAGTTTGTTTCACACGGGCGCTCGCGACGCAATAGCCCACTATGTAATACTCGTCCCGCCTACACGAGGACGAGGTTTATAATACGGCGCAGGGAGGAAGCAGAGTAGCCTGGAGTCACAACTTTAATTTAAATATCGGTCAAAAACAGTTTGAATAGATGATACTAGTCTTCACGAATTTCCCCCGACGCGATAGCCCACTATGCGAATACTCATGCCGCCTACACGAGGATGAGATTGACAACGCGACGCAGGGAGGACGGAAAGAAACCCGGAGTCCGAGATCCCGGTCTTGACTTCACCGAGTTTAATCTGAGACTAAATTGCAAATAAATTTCTTTGATGACTCAAAAAGAATACATTTTCCCTCTCCTGAGCCAAAAGGAGGGTTTCTGGAGGATTCTTTGCAGGGATTAAAAATCCCTGACTCAACTGTTTCATGCGTGGAGCCCTGGTCCGTCGGCGCATCCCACGGTCACGAATCGCAACGTCGCCGAGAACTCGAGCGAGGTGACGACTCGCGACTGCATTTTATTAAGACACCGGAAAACGCGCCTCGTATTTTCGTAAGAGCGAGACACAAGAGCGAATTTATGAATCGATTCATGAAATAAAATAATGAAAAATAATGAACCATGAAAAAAATGAATTACAAACGTAAAAATGAATGTTGGGATGTAACACATTAAATTTTTTGTTGAACTTTTTTTTGTATAATACCTTGTATTGATCTTGAAAGATCCTGAAAATTTCAGGATGGTGTTTTTGTGTTTCAAAAATAAATTTTTTTAAATTTTGGGTAAAGAAATTTTTTTTTTACCTCTCCGCCAAGTAAAGTTGAGCAATCATGTAATTTGTAATTGTAAGCAGTACAAAAAGTAAAAGTTACAGTATTTTGGTAAGAAAAAAATTTTTGTTACCAAAATTCAAAAATTCATATTTTTTAAACAAAGAAACACCATCCTGAAAATTTCAGGATCTTTTAAAATCAGTACAAGGTATTATATAACAAAAATTTAATCAAAAATTTAATACGGAACTTGGATTTTCAAGATTTTTGAAAATTGAAAATTCTCCAAATTCATAATTTTTCAAATTTTTTTTCGGAATATTTTTTTTTTGCGTAGCCACAAGTATATTCTTCAAGACGAACCCAAAATGATTTTTGAATAACTATAATAGTTTTCGGGATATTTAAAAAATAAACTTGAAAGATTTAAAAAAATCTGGAATTTTGAATCTTGCATAACTTTCGAAAAAAAAATTTTTAATTTTTTTCCTGTGGTCAAACTTCGTTTGATTAAAAACGAAAACTTTTGACCAAATTTAATCGAAACTGAAAGAGGTTGATTCCAACTCTTGGCCGATTTGACATGGAGTGACCCATATATATTGTATATATATATTTTCTTGTATGAAACAGCCTCCCTATCGTAACTTTGACTTTTTTTTTGTATACATTTTTTTAATATGTAGTCAATGTAAATCAACTCACGTCGAAAAATCGAGATATAACGTACAATAAACAATTGTCCAACTTTCGACAACGCTAATTCCGAAAATATTAGACCTGGAAGGTTGATTTTTTTTCAAAATGTAGGTAATTTTATAGTCTACAACGTTTATTCTTGGCATTTTTTCGATTAAGTAAACTGGAGAGAAGTTACAAGGCAAAGAAGGCTGGCGTGGCGGTCCCTCATGCTTGAAAATCACTATAAAGTCAAACTTTGATCAGCGCTGACTCAGCCAATTTTCATCGTATTGGAATTTTTTTTTTTAGTTTTGTAGCAAATTTTATCTTCTTTAAGATTTATCATAACTATTTTGGTCGTACGATCAACCATAAACGTTTCATTCAGGTATAATGCAAATTTTGCAGGTTTTTTTGTGAAATTACTCGGCACTCGCTATAGCGTCTAACTTTGATCGGCGCTAGCTGAGCCAATTTTTGTCGTATAACGATAACTTTTTTTTAGTTTTGTGGGGAATTTCCTCATCTTTAAGATTGATGATAACTACTTTGGTTGTACAGTTGATCCTGAACGACTTATTCGAGAAAAACGGAAATTTTGCATGTTTCTTATGAAATTACTATAATTTCCGGTCCACGCTCGAGGGGGAAAACTCAGGTTTATAAGATTGAGGTCACAATAAAGTAGATAAAACGATCTCTCCCGCTTTGTCGGAGTTATTGCATCGAAAAAGTCTAGAATGACTGATGACGCTGAAGCTAGCGGACCGAGCTAGCGGCCAGAGCCCACCGCTCGCAGGGAATTTTAATCGTGACTGTACGCGCCTGGCTGCCGGCGTGCAGTGCGAGAGGGAGCGCGACGTGCGCTCGTGCTGCGTATTTCGAAAGAGAGAGAGCGCGTTGTCTATACAGCAGAGGGCATGGCACGCTCTATTTTTTTTTTTTTTTAATAAACAAAGGCCATCAACAAAACTCTGTATGCGTCATAAGTTTAGTTCAGGTCTATCAAATAATAGAGTAAATTGTCAATTCGCTGCTGTCATGCGTGTTGACAGCGGATGAACTTTTACATCGAAAAATCACATAAATTCGCGCTACAAATGGACTGAGAAACCGCACATATATTGGCAGGATGTCAACACGCATGACAGTGCGAACTTGACAATTTACACAATCCTTTTGCACACCCAGAGGAACATAGCGGACCTAATTTCATACCGTTTACGGCCTTTTGAAGTGACTAAAAAAAATAATTTCTACAATCCGTAGATTCACGAGAGCAAAACGCGATTATCGCAATTATTTTTTTTTCTTACGAATAAACAAAAGCCGTCAACGAAACTTTATGTAGGTCAATGGTTTTGTCAGAGTGTACCAAATAACTGAGTCAATTGTCAATTCGCTGCTGTCATGCGTGTTGACAGCGGATGAACTTTTACATCGAAAAATCACATAAATTCGCGCTACAAATGGACTGAGAAACCGCACATATATTGGCAGGATGTCAACACGCATGACAGTGCGAACTTGACAATTTACACAATCCTTTTGCACACCCAGAGGAACATAGCGGACCTAATTTCATACCGTTTACGGCCTTTTGAAGTGACTAAAAAAAATAATTTCTACAATCCGTAGATTCACGAGAGCAAAACGCGATTATCGCAATTATTTTTTTTCTTACGAATAAACAAAAGCCGTCAACGAAACTTTATGTAGGTCAATGGTTTTGTCAGAGTGTACCAAATAACTGAGTCAATTGTCAATTCGCTGCTGTCATGCGTGTTGACAGCGGATGAACTTTTACATCGAAAAATCACATAAATTCGCGCTACAAATGGACTGAGAAACCGCACATATATTGGCAGGATGTCAACACGCATGACAGTGCGAACTTGACAATTTACACAATCCTTTTGCACACCCAGAGGAACATAGCGGACCTAATTTCATACCGTTTACGGCCTTTTGAAGTGACTAAAAAAAATAATTTCTACAATCCGTAGATTCACGAGAGCAAAACGCGATTATCGCAATTATTTTTTTTCTTACGAATAAACAAAAGCCGTCAACGAAACTTTATGTAGGTCAATGGTTTTGTCAGAGTGTACCAAATAACTGAGTCAATTGTCAATTCGCTGCTGTCATGCGTGTTGACAGCGGATGAACTTTTACATCGAAAAATCACATAAATTCGCGCTACAAATGGACTGAGAAACCGCACATATATTGGCAGGATGTCAACACGCATGACAGTGCGAACTTGACAATTTACACAATCCTTTTGCACACCCAGAGGAACATAGCGAACCTAATTTCATACCGTTTACGGCCTTTTGAAGTGACTAAAAAAAATAATTTCTACAATCCGTAGATTCACGAGAGCAAAACGCGATTATCGCAATTATTTTTTTTCTTACGAATAAACAAAAGCCGTCAACGAAACTTTATGTAGGTCAATGGTTTTGTCAGAGTGTACCAAATAACTGAGTCAATTGTCAATTCGCTGCTGTCATGCGTGTTGACAGCGGATGAACTTTTACATCGAAAAATCACATAAATTCGCGCTACAAATGGACTGAGAAAGCGCACGTATATTGGCAGGATGTCAATACGCATGACAGTGCGAACTTGACAATTTACACAATCCTTTTGCACACCCAGAGGAACATAGCGGACCTAATTTCATTCCGTTTACGGCCTCTTGACGTGACTAAAAAAAATAATTTCTACAATCCGTCGGATCACGAGAACAAAACGCGATTATCGCAATTATTTTTTTTTACGAATAAACAAAAGCCGTCAACGAAACTTTATGGAGGTCAATGGTTTTATTAAAGTGTACCAAATAATTGAGTAAATTGCCAATTCGCTGCTGTCATGCGTGTTGACAGCGGATGCACTTTTACATCGAAAAGTCACATAAATTCGCGCTACAAATGGACTGAGAAAGCGCACATATATTGGCAGGATGTCAATACGCATGACAGTGCGAACTTGACAATTTACACAATCCTTTTGCACATCTAGAGGAACATAGCGTACCTATTTTTATTCCGCTTACGGCCTTTTGAAGTAACTAAAAAAAATAATTTCTACAATCCGTAGATTCACGAAAGCAAAACGCGAGAATCGCAATTATTTATTTTCTTACGAATAAACAAAAGCCGTCAACGAAACTTTATGTAGGTCAATGGTTTTGTCAGAGTGTACCAAATAATTGAGTCAATTGTCAATTCGCTGCTGTCATGCGAGTTGACAGCGGATGAACTTTTACATCGAAAAATCACATAAATTCGCGCTACAAATGGACTAAGAAAGCGCACGTATATTGGCAGGATGTCAATACGCATGACAGTGCGAACTTGACAATTTACACAATCCTTTTGCACACCCAGAGGAACATAGCGGACCTAATTTCATTCCGTTTACGGCCTTTTGAAGTGACTAAAAAAAATAATTTCTACAATCCGTAGATTCACGAGAGCAAAACGCGATTATCGCAATTTTTTTTTTTCTTACGAATAAACAAAAGCCGTCAACGAAACTTTATGTAGGTCAATGGTTTTGTTAAAGTGTACCAAATAATTGAGTAAATTGCCAATTCGCTGCTGTGACGCGTGTTGACAGCGGATGCACTTTTACATCGAAATGTCACATAAATTCACGCTACAAATGGACTGAGAAAGCGCACATATATTGGCAGGATGTCAATACGCATGACAGTGCGAACTTGACAATTTACATAATCCTTTTGCACACCCAGAGGAACATAGCGGACCTAATTTCATACCGTTTACGGCCTTTTGAAGTGACTAAAAAAAATAATTTCTACAATCCGTAGATTCACGAGAGCAAAACGCGATTATCGCAATTATTTTTTTTCTTACGAATAAACAAAAGCCGTCAACGAAACTTTATGTAGGTCAATGGTTTTGTCAGAGTGTACCAAATAACTGAGTCAATTGTCAATTCGCTGCTGTCATGCGTGTTGACAGCGGATGAACTTTTACATCGAAAAATCACATAAATTCGCGCTACAAATGGACTGAGAAAGCGCACGTATATTGGCAGGATGTCAATACGCATGACAGTGCGAACTTGACAATTTACACAATCCTTTTGCACACCCAGAGGAACATAGCGGACCTAATTTCATTCCGTTTACGGCCTTTTGAAGTGACTAAAAAAAATAATTTCTACAATCCGTAGATTCACGAGAGCAAAACGCGATTATCGCAATTTTTTTTTTTTCTTACGAATAAACAAAAGCCGTCAACGAAACTTTATGTAGGTCAATGGTTTTGTTAAAGTGTACCAAATAATTGAGTAAATTGCCAATTCGCTGCTGTCATGCGTGTTGACAGCGGATGAACTTTTACATCGAAAAATCACATAAATTCGCGCTACAAATGGACTGAGAAAGCGCACGTATATTGGCAGGATGTCAATACGCATGACAGTGCGAACTTGACAATTTACACAATCCTTTTGCACACCCAGAGGAACATAGCGGACCTAATTTCATTCCGTTTACGGCCTTTTGAAGTGACTAAAAAAAATAATTTCTACAATCCGTAGATTCACGAGAGCAAAACGCGATTATCGCAATTTTTTTTTTTCTTACGAATAAACAAAAGCCGTCAACGAAACTTTATGTAGGTCAATGGTTTTGTTAAAGTGTACCAAATAATTGAGTAAATTGCCAATTCGCTGCTGTCATGCGTGTTGACAGCGGATGCACTTTTACATCGAAAAGTCACATAAATTCGCGCTACAAATGGACTGAGAAAGCGCACATATATTGGCAGGATGTCAATACGCATGACAGTGCGAACTTGACAATTTACACAATCCTTTTGCACACCCAGAGGAACGTAGCGGAATTAATTTTATTCCGTTTACGGCCTCTTGAAGTGACTAAAAAAAATAATTTCTACAATCCGTCGGATCACGAGAACAAAACGCGATTATCGCAATTATTTTTTTTTACGAATAAACACAAGCCGTCAACGAAACTTTATAGAGGTCAATGGTTTTGTCAAAGTGTACCAAATAATTAAGTAAATTGTCAATTCGCTGCTGTCATGCGTGTTGACAGCAAATGAACTTTTACATCGAAAAATCACATAAATTCGCGCTACAAATGGACTGAGAAACCGCACATATATTGGCAGGATGTCAACACGCATGACAGTGCGAACTTGACAATTTACACAATCCTTTTGCACACCCAGAGGAACATAGCGGACCTAATTTCATACCGTTTACGGCCTTTTGAAGTGACTAAAAAAAATAATTTCTACAATCCGTAGATTCACGAGAGCAAAACGCGATTATCGCAATTATTTTTTTTCTTACGAATAAACAAAAGCCGTCAACGAAACTTTATGTAGGTCAATGGTTTTGTCAGAGTGTACCAAATAACTGAGTCAATTGTCAATTCGCTGCTGTCATGCGTGTTGACAGCGGATGAACTTTTACATCGAAAAATCACATAAATTCGCGCTACAAATGGACTGAGAAACCGCACATATATTGGCAGGATGTCAACACGCATGACAGTGCGAACTTGACAATTTACACAATCCTTTTGCACACCCAGAGGAACATAGCGGACCTAATTTCATACCGTTTACGGCCTTTTGAAGTGACTAAAAAAAATAATTTCTACAATCCGTAGATTCACGAGAGCAAAACGCGATTATCGCAATTATTTTTTTTCTTACGAATAAACAAAAGCCGTCAACGAAACTTTATGTAGGTCAATGGTTTTGTCAGAGTGTACCAAATAACTGAGTCAATTGTCAATTCGCTGCTGTCATGCGTGTTGACAGCGGATGAACTTTTACATCGAAAAATCACATAAATTCGCGCTACAAATGGACTGAGAAAGCGCACGTATATTGGCAGGATGTCAATACGCATGACAGTGCGAACTTGACAATTTACACAATCCTTTTGCACACCCAGAGGAACATAGCGGACCTAATTTCATTCCGTTTACGGCCTCTTGACGTGACTAAAAAAAATAATTTCTACAATCCGTCGGATCACGAGAACAAAACGCGATTATCGCAATTATTTTTTTTTACGAATAAACAAAAGCCGTCAACGAAACTTTATGGAGGTCAATGGTTTTATTAAAGTGTACCAAATAATTGAGTAAATTGCCAATTCGCTGCTGTCATGCGTGTTGACAGCGGATGCACTTTTACATCGAAAAGTCACATAAATTCGCGCTACAAATGGACTGAGAAAGCGCACATATATTGGCAGGATGTCAATACGCATGACAGTGCGAACTTGACAATTTACACAATCCTTTTGCACATCTAGAGGAACATAGCGTACCTATTTTTATTCCGCTTACGGCCTTTTGAAGTAACTAAAAAAAATAATTTCTACAATCCGTAGATTCACGAAAGCAAAACGCGAGAATCGCAATTATTTATTTTCTTACGAATAAACAAAAGCCGTCAACGAAACTTTATGTAGGTCAATGGTTTTGTCAGAGTGTACCAAATAATTGAGTCAATTGTCAATTCGCTGCTGTCATGCGTGTTGACAGCGGATGAACTTTTACATCGAAAAATCACATAAATTCGCGCTACAAATGGACTGAGAAAGCGCACGTATATTGGCAGGATGTCAATACGCATGACAGTGCGAACTTGACAATTTACACAATCCTTTTGCACACCCAGAGGAACATAGCGGACCTAATTTCATTCCGTTTACGGCCTTTTGAAGTGACTAAAAAAAATAATTTCTACAATCCGTAGATTCACGAGAGCAAAACGCGATTATCGCAATTATTTTTTTTCTTACGAATAAACAAAAGCCGTCAACGAAACTTTATGTAGGTCAATGGTTTTGTCAGAGTGTACCAAATAACTGAGTCAATTGTCAATTCGCTGCTGTCATGCGTGTTGACAGCGGATGAACTTTTACATCGAAAAATCACATAAATTCGCGCTACAAATGGACTGAGAAAGCGCACGTATATTGGCAGGATGTCAATACGCATGACAGTGCGAACTTGACAATTTACACAATCCTTTTGCACACCCAGAGGAACATAGCGGACCTAATTTCATTCCGTTTACGGCCTTTTGAAGTGACTAAAAAAAATAATTTCTACAATCCGTAGATTCACGAGAGCAAAACGCGATTATCGCAATTATTTTTTTTCTTACGAATAAACAAAAGCCGTCAACGAAACTTTATGTAGGTCAATGGTTTTGTCAGAGTGTACCAAATAACTGAGTCAATTGTCAATTCGCTGCTGTCATGCGTGTTGACAGCGGATGAACTTTTACATCGAAAAATCACATAAATTCGCGCTACAAATGGACTGAGAAAGCGCACTCATATTGGCAGGATGTCAATACGCATGACAGTGCGAATTTGACAATTTACACAATCTTTTTGCACATCCAGAGGAACATAGTGGACCTAATTTCATTCCGTTTACGGCCTTTTGAAGTGACTAAAAAAAATAATTTCTACAAACCGTAGATTCACGAAAGCAAAACGCGAGAATCGCAATTATTTATTTTCTTATGAATAAACAAAAGCCGTCAACGAAACTTTATGTAGGTCAATGGTTTTATTAAAGTGTACCAAATAATTGAGTAAATTGCCAATTCGCTGCTGTCATGCGTGTTGACAGCGGATGCACTTTTACATCGAAAAGTCACATAAATTCGCGCTACAAATGGACTGAGAAAGCGCACATATATTGGCAGGATGTCAATACGCATGACAGTGCGAACTTGACAATTTACACAATCCTTTTGCACACCCAGAGGAACGTAGTGGAATTAATTTTATTCCGTTTACGGCCTCTTGAAGTGACTAAAAAAAATTATTTCTACAATCCGTCGGATCACGAGAACAAAACGCGATTATCGCAATTATTTTTTTTTACGAATAAACACAAGCCGTCAATGAAACTTTATAGAGGTCAATGGTTTTGTCAAAGTGTACCAAATAATTAAGTCAATTGTCAATTCGCTGCTGTCATGCGTGTTGACATCCTGCCAATATATGTGCGCTTTCTCAGTCCATTTGTAGCGTGAATTTATGTGACATTTCGATGTAAAAGTGCATCCGCTGTTAACACGCATCACAGCAGCGAATTGGCAATTTACTCAATTATTTGGTACACTTTAACAAAACCATTGACCTACATAAAGTTTCGTTGACGGCTTTTGTTTATTCGTAAGAAAAAAAATAATTGCGATAATCGCGTTTTGCTCTCGTGAATCTACGGATTGTAGAAATTATTTTTTTTAGTCACTTCAAAAAACCGTAAACGGAATGAAATTAGGTACGCTATGTTCCTCTAGATGTGCAAAAGGATTGTGTAAATTGTCAAGTTCGCACTGTCATGCGTATTGACATCCTGCCAATATATGTGCGCTTTCTCAGTCCATTTGTAGCGCGAATTTATGTGATTTTTCGATGTAAAAACGCATCCGCTGTCAACACGCATGACAGCAGCGAATTGACAATTGATTCAATTATTTGGTACACTTTGACAAAACCATTGACCTCCATAAAGTTTAGTTGACGGCTTTTGTTTATTCGTAAAAAAAATAATTGCGATAATCGCGTTTTGTTCTCGTGATCCGACGGATTGTAGAAATTATTTTTTTTTGTCACGTCAAGAGGCCGTCAACGGAATGAAATTAGGTCCGCTATGTTCCTCTGGGTGTGCAAAAGGATTGTGTAAATTGTCAAGATCGCACTGTCATGCGTATTGACATCCTGCCAATATACGTGCGCTTTCTCAGTCCATTTGTAGCGCGAATTTATGTGATTTTTCGATGTAAAAGTTCATCCGCTGTCAACACGCATGACAGCAGCGAATTGACAATTGACTCAATTATTTGGTACACTCTGACAAAACCATTGACCTACATAAAGTTTCGTTGACGGCTTTTGTTTATTCGTAAGTAAATAAATAATTGCGATTCTCGCGTTTTGCTTTCGTGAATCTACGGATTGTAGAAATTATTTTTTTTAGTCACTTCAAAAGGCCGTAAACGGAATGAAATTAGGTCCGCTATGTTCCTCTGGGTGTGCAAAAGGATTGTGTAAATTGTCAAGTTCGCACTGTCATGCGTGTTGACATCCTGCCAATATATGTGCGCTTTCTCAGTCCATTTGTAGCGCGAATTTATGTGATTTTTCGATGTAAAAGTTCATCCGCTGTCAACACGCATGACAGCAGCGAATTGACAATTTACTCTATTATTTGATAGACCTGAACTAAACTTATGACGCATACAGAGTTTTGTTGATGGTCTTTGTTTATTAAAAAAAAAAAAAATCGAGCGTGCCATGCCCTCTGCTGTATAGACAACGCGCTCTCTCTCTTTCGAAATACGCAGCACGAGCGCACGTCGCGCTCTCTCTCGCACTGCACGCCGGCAGCCAGGCGCGTACAGTCACGATTAAAATTCCCTGCGAGCGGTTGGCTCTGGCCGCTAGCTCGGTCCGCTAGCTTCAGCGTTATATGAGCAATTTCTTGTTCTTGTCTTGCCGTTGAATTTATGATCCCGACGATAGCACTTTAGCTCATAAAAGCGGTTTGGCGACTTATGAGAAAATAAATAAGAAAGCTATGTGCACATTTCTATTATGGATAATTTTTTGAATATTTCGTTGCACAAATCATGCGTTGAAAATTTTTGTTCATTTTCTCATAACCCTAATGTATATACTATAAACATGATGTAAAAGGAACTCTGTCCCGCTTACTCGCGTGTCAGAAAACACGTCCGGGGAGATGCCCGTTGGCCGGAACGAAGTCCTTCGTATATTAGAGCCAACGACCGCATTCCTTGCCGCCCTGGCACACTCGGCAACTCTTCGTTACTTTTTTCTCTTGGGCTTCCTTCGCTCAGTAACCACTTCGTTCGACCTCCACCCTCCTCTGCCCTAGCAACTTATACCCGATTCACCACTCGTTCTTTCTTCTTACACTTCCTTCTTACTTTCCCTGATCACTGTACAGAGTTTCATCCGTTCTTACTCTCACATTTGATCTTTTATCCCACGAGCGCGTGGGCTCACTACGCCCGATTCATCCTGCGAGCTTCTTGCTAAAGGACAATGGGGTTAATGGTGGACAAAAAATAAAATATCTTTGGTTTTTTTTCAATGTGGAATAAAAACCTCTGTCGATAGTCAACCAGGGATCCAGCGACGATAATCATCCTCATATATCGCAGTTATACACGGAGAGAAAAAACTTATATTTTTATAGGGTTTTTTGGAAAAAATTACCGTGCTTTCTAATAAACGTGATGAGAACTGCCAGCGTTAGAAAAATTATAAGAAGGTTTCAAAATTATTCTTTGACATCAAGATAAATATTGTTTGCGTTGACTTGAGAAAAAAAATCATGCGCAGAGTGAATTTTTATCGTGCTAGTACGGTAAAATTTGTCGTGCTATCACAGTAAAATTTGTCAACGCACTAACAATTTTTCTAGGGCTAGCTCGAATTTTTACCGTGCCAGCAGGACAAATTTTGCCATGCTAGCACGGTAAAATTCGAGCTGGTACTAGTAGAAATATTTTCAGTGCGTTGATGAATTTTCCCTGTATATATCTCTATATAGTCGCTACTAAGCTCTCGAAACTTCTTGACCGTCTAACCATATTATATCTCTATACATATGTGTCATTCTATACCTTTTCGACCTGGGGTTGACCCTTGAAATCTTGGATTTGGCTCGAGATTTTTTATATGATTGTTCTCACTTTGAAAGGCACTCAGTTTTTCTTTTAGATTTTTCAGATTCAATTCGAAATTTCTACAATTTTTTAAATGAATTTATTGTTCGACACAATTGAAAAATCGGAAAAAATTCTGAAAAACCGTGTGGCAGATATCAAAACTTTTATGCTTAGAGCCGGAGTGGGGAGATTTTTCTTTCTTACTATTTTCAAGCTTTTTCCGAAAAAAAAACGTAAAAAAAAATAAAAGCTGGAGTTACTTTACAATGAATGTTTGCTGAAACATTTTCATATGTCATATCGGATTTTTGAAAAAATTTTCAGATTTTTCGCAAAATATTTGAAAAAAAAAATCACTTTGCTTATAAATGGTTCCGAAAAATCTGTTTTTAAAAAAAAATCCGACATGATATATGAAAAGGTTTCAGCAACCATCCATTGTAAATTAACTCCCGCTTCTAATTTTTTTAGCGTTTTTTTTCGAAAAAAACCTTAAAATAGTAATCTCCTTACTCTGGCTCTAAGCATTAGCTAAAAAAATTAGCACTGGGAGTGATTTTACTATGAATGGTTGCTGAAACACTTTCATATGTCATATCGGATTTTTTTTTTTAAATTTCAGATCTTCCGGAACCATTTATTATAGAAAAATGAAGAAAAAAAAATCTCTTGCAAAAAATCTGAAATTTTTTCGAAAATCCGATATGACATATGAAAATGTTTCAGCAACCATTCACTGTAAAATAACTCCCGCTTCCATTATATTTTACGTTTTTTTTTGGGAAAAGCTTGAAAATTGTAAGAAGAAAAAATCTCCTCACTCCGGCTCTAAGCTTAAAAATTTTGATATCTGACACATGATTTTTCTGAATTTTTTTAGATTTTTAAATTGTGTTGATCAATAAAATCGTTGAAAAAATTGTAGAAGATTCAATGTAAATTTGAAAAAACTGGGTGCTTTTCAAAGTGAGAACAATCATGTGAAAAATCGCGGGCCAAATCCGAGAGGTCAACGGTGAGACCCAGGTCGAAATGGTATGGAATGACACAACATACATTACTGGAAAAAATTAAAGGATCAAAAAATTTTCCCAAATTTTGAGTGGTTTTTAACAATGCTGTATCTCAGTGACAAATGGTCGCATCGAAGTCTTAAAAAAAGCATTTTGAAGCTTGAAGTTTCTAGTTTTCAGATCTTTTAGCAAAAAAATCTTCGAAGCTACAGGTTTCACGCAATTATGCGAAATACCAAGATAAAAAATGTGGCAAATTTGCATCGCTTTTGTTTTGGGTGTAATTTTTGGGGAAAAATTCTTCCAGCTAAAACATTATAAGGACCGGATACCTTGTTTATTTAGCTTCAATATGCTTGTTTTGAGACCTCGCTGCGACCATTTTTCGCTGAGATATCGAGCTTTTACCAAAAAAGACACTTTTCTGTTTGACCATTGATATCTCAGCAACCAATGATCGCACAGAAATCAGAAGGGGCGTTTCACAAACTTGAATCAATGCTCTACAAGGATTATTGATGGTTTTTTGAGAAAATTTTTTTTTTCCATCCTTGCCATGAATTTGAAAAAACAGGAGATAAAGGGCTATTTATGGTTTTTCAGAAAATCAACGGCCAAATTAAAAATATTGACAAAACGACTAATGTTGAGGGTGACTTTTACAGCTCAATATACTCTCAAAATCCCTGTAAAGTTTCAATTTGATCTATCGAACGGTTTTTTTTGTTTCAAACAATCAAATTAAAAAAAAAATTTGAAGGATCATGTTTCTGCCTCTAAACGTCATAATCATTATTAAAGTGGAAAACAATTTTTTTTGGCTTTATTCACATTTTTATCGCAAACAGCGTTTAAATGTACAGAAAAAAAATTCGAAGAATTCTCGAATTTTTATGATTTTTTTTTTAATTTTGTGGATTTTTGTTTTCTTACATAAATTTAAACGCTGTTTGCGATAAAAATGTGAAAAAAGCTCAAAATTTTTATTTTTCCTTTTGATAATGATTATTAAGTGTTTAGAGGCAATAAACATAATCCTTGAATTTTTTTGAAAAAAAAAAAATTTCAAAAAAATTGAAAAAAATTTCAACATTTTTTGATTTTTTTTTTAAATAAATTTAAACGCTGTTTGCGATAAAAATGGGGTAATGCTCGAAAAAAAATTATTTCATTTTCATAATGATTTTGAAGTATTAAGGGGCAATAAACATTACCCTTTAATTTTTTTCAAAAATTTGATTGCTTGAAACAAAAAAACCGTTCGATAAATCAAATTGAAACTTTACAGGGATTTTGTGGGTATATTGAGCTGTAAAAGTCACGCTCAACATGAATCGTTTTGTTAATATTTTTAATTTGGCCGGTGATTTTCTGAAAAACCATAAATAGCCGTTTTTCTCCTGTTTTTTCAAATTCATGGCGAGGATGGAAAATTTTTTTTTTTTTTCAAAAAACCATCGTCAATCCGTGTAGAGCATTGATTCAAGTTTGTCAAACGCCCCTTCTGATTTCTGTGCGATCATTGGTTGCTGAGATATCAATGGCCAAACAGAAAAGTGTCTTTTTTCGTAAAAGCTCGATATCTCAGCAAAAAATGGTCGCAGCGAGGTCTCAAAAAAAGCAAATTGAAGCTAAATAAACAAGCTATCCGGTCCTTGTAATGTTTTAGCTGGAAGCATTTTTTCACAAAAATTACAGCCGAAACAAAAACGATGCAAATTTGCCACTTTTTTTTTCTTGGTATTTCGCATAATTGCGTGAAACCTGTAGCTTAGAAAATTTTGTGGCTAAAAGATCTGAAAACTAGAAACTTCAAGCTTCAAAATGCTTTTTTTTAAACCTCGATACGACCATTTTTCATTGAGATACAGCATTCTTAAAAACCACTAAAAATTTGGGAAATTTTTTCCAGTAGTGTACTAGAAGTTTTTGTGGCTCGGGCGCTACGCGCCCCTGCGTCGTAAAGGTTTAGGTTCGGAGGTTTGGGTTTGGAAGTTTGGGTTCTCGATTCTTGTACACGGTGGCGGCGGCGGCGGTGGCGGCAAAATATTTATATAATATAGAGAGATTTCGCCGCCGCCGCCGCTGTGTACAAGAATCGAGAACCTAAACCTCTAAACCCGAACCCCCAAGGAGGTTTGGGTTTGGAGATTCGGGTTAAAGTTGAACCTTAACGACGCGAGGGCGCGTAGCCCGAGCGGCACTATCATTTTTTATCGAGGTCGTTATGGGTTTTTAACTTAACTTTTAATTTATTAGTACTGTAACAAGAGGATTGGACTATGAGAAAAAATAATAATATCCTGAGAGCAATATGATATAAACGATTCCGGAGAATGGGTGGGTAAACAAACTTTAGAAAACATCCATTCATCATTTATGAAAATATTTATTAACGTATGGTTAATTTTTCGCCAAGAAATTGTTGAATATTTTTTTTTTAGTATACTCAAAAGCAACCAATGTAAAACAAGTATAAATTGTTGAATATTTTTTTTGCGCAAAATTAAACATGCATCAATAAATATTTTCATAAAAGATGAATGGATGTTTTTTAAAGTTTGTTTACACTCCCTTTCCCCGGAATCGTGTACATTATATTGCTTTCAGGGTATTATTATTTTTTCTCACCGTCAAATCCTCCTGTTACAGTACTAATAAATTAAAAGTTGAGTTAAAAACCCATAACGACCTCGATAAAAAACGATAGTAACAATACAATACAATACTAGCGCAGTCAGCATTATTATATTCGCACTATTTTCTCGATATTTACAGCACCTCAGATTATATTTAATATATAACGGTCTGATGCCGCAGAGATCCCAGTCTGGAAAAAGTTTTTTCGTGTAAAAAAACCTCAGCAATCCGAAAAAAATATGAAAACACAGATTGGAGTGTAGGCTCATCGGTAAAACGTTTTTTTCAGGAAAAAATCTATTTTTCTATGCTTATACGAATTGGTACGCATTTGGAAATATTTTTTTTTTAACTGAGACCTTTTTCGATGAAAAGATATATCGAATTTTTTTTTTTAATACAGGGGTCTAGAGAAATTGATTAAAATATGACATTCAAGAAATTTCAAAAAGATGACGCCATCGGTACAGTGAAACTGTTCGATTTAAAAATCCTAAAAAAAATTCCAGTGTACTCTCATACTGTACTATGTGTCCCTAAAGTTACAAAACAATCGTCTACTATGAGGCCCAAACGCATGCTGCCTTTCGGAATTTTGACCCATATGTATTAGGTGTACAAATAAGTTTCCGCGGTTTTTTATAAAAAATTAGGAATTTATTGTGAAGGAACAGTACATTACGTTTTATTCAAAGTATTTTCCATCATTTGCCACTACTTTTCCACATCTTTCTGGCAACATTCGGATACCCCGTCGAAAAAACTCTTCATCTTTTGACGCTATCCACAAATCTACCCAATTTTTGGTGTCTTCATATGATGTGAAGCGCTGCTCAGACAGACCATGTGCCATCGACCGGAACAGGTCATAATCGGAAGGGGCTAAGTCTGGTGAATACAGCGGGTGGGGTAAAACTTCCCAGTTGAGTGTTTCCAAGTATGTTTTTACCGGCGCCGCAACATGTGGACGAGCATTATCGTGTAAAAGAATAATTTTGTCGTGTCTGGAGTAGTAATGGGCGCGTTTTTCCTTAAGTGCCCGACTCAATCTCATCAATTGTGTTCGGTAGAGAGCTCCAGTAATGGTTTCGCAGGTTCTTTGTCCGTTCCGTTCCGTTGTCCGTTCTTTGTCCTTCACGTCAAACTCACCGTTCTTAAACTTTTGAAACCATTCCTGACAACTTCTCTCACTTAAAGCAGCTTCACCATATGCTTCTAGAAGCAATCGATGCGCCTCAGCTGCAGATTTTTTCAAATTGAAGAAGTAAATCAAAAGTTCCCGCAAATGATGCTTATTCGGCACAAAACTTGACATTTTTGCACGAAAAAAATTACGTGATGCTGATACGGAATCACTAGTACTTTAAGGTTATGGTGTTGCCGGATGACGAAACTTGGGATATTACGTTTTACATCTGACAATTTCTCCATAACCTTCTGGTGGGGCCATCTTTTGACAAACCGCGGAAACTTATTTGTACACCTAATATATAATTTTATTTTATTTTTTCTATATTTATTAAATAATATTATATAATAATAATAATAATAATGATAAATAATGCACTTATTTACCGCGAAAGAGAATGAAAAAAATGACACATGATTACAAAACTTTTTATTTTTAATTGAACAATGACAAACTAATGCAATTTTTTAATAATATATTTAGCACCGGTGGCTGCGCGCACGAGATTCTTGATAACAAAATTCGAGAAATCGCACAATTCTTTTTATATGGATGAAAAATTAACTAAGATTGTAAGCTCCTTCGATTGCGTCATGTTTTTAACTTCAAATAACTTCATCTTCCCTGATCGATGCCATAAAATGATGAAAAAGATAACTCGATAAAACGATCATGCGATATTTTTCGGTATGCGGCTTCTATCAGTACGGTAAATTGTATAATTAAATTATACTAATGGATTCACTTTCACTAGATGTGTTGCACTTGTGTCTCACACAGCCACTGAAATTCGACTAATCAACTGGCCTTCTTTCTTTCGCGTTGACAAAGAGGCGTTGTGCACTAGTGTGAGTATTCGTTTTATGCACGCACACTTTTTCTCTCTTGTAGAAGGGGAATGAGAAAAATTTCAAACTATGGGATTTACGCAACTCTGGAAAAAAGGTTTTGGTCTTCATGTGTACAGGGTGTATAAAAATGATGTGTCGCCACTTCGCCCAGTAAATCTCCAGCTTGAGATCGGTGGAGATCTATCAAAATTTGTAGCCGCAAAATTGACCTTGACCCTGAAATTCAAGGTCAAATTTTTTTATTGGCTTAAAAAATTCTACTTCTTAAGAGGAACAAAAGTCAGAAAGGAATCATAGGTCGGAGATGCGTCCTTCAACCCGAACCGACAATGTCAATTCGAAAAAAATCGAAAAAGTGCGTTCTTACAAAATATTGTTCACAGAAACACGGGATAAGAATTTTAATCATTATAAAAAAAGCTTTCCAACGCAGACACTTCAATATTTATTAATTGGAATCAAGAAATGTTGCAATTGCATGACGCTGACCACACTAAGGTGGATGAATCGGCATGAGATGGGTGACACAGATCTTTGCGATATCCCTTTGTCGCGTTACCACTACGAGCATCTAATTCCCTAGCTCATTGTTGCCGAAAATCAATTAACACATAGTTCCGCTGAATTAACCTTGACCCTAAAACTCAAAGTCAGTTTCAAAGTCAATTCATCTCGTTAAGAGGCATCTAATTCTCGTAGAAACGACGAGTCAGGAATGAACCTTTCAATATCAAGCAGTCAAAACATATAAAAAATGTGCGTTTTTCATTTAGTTCGGAAGGATAAAATTCGGAACTGAAGAATAATTATAACGGCAATCGATATAACTAGAAAGACTTTATGTCTGGCACACAGCACGCCTGCTATTCTATGAAAACAAAGCTTTAGATGGCCAGGTTTGCGATAAACGAATTTGATCTTAACAATAGTTGTTGTCACCTACACATTTCAGAGTCATATCGTGCTTGTGTGACCGTGCACGAGTTGCTTAAACATATTCATCAGCGGCAGACCATTAGCGTTACCCGGAATACACCACGTGGAGGTTATAAAAAAATCAACAAAAACACTGTGTTCTGTCGTCGCAGTCCCATTGATCTCCATCATCGTCGAGGTCTTTATCATCGCAGTCTCGGTCATCTCTAGGATCGTCGCAGTTTAGGTCGGTTCTATCATCGTCGAAGTGTTTGTCGTCGCAATCCCGGTCATCTCTATCATAGTCAAAGTCTTTGTCGTTGCATTTTGGGTCAACTTTATCGTCGAAGTCTTTCGTCGCAGTCTCGGTCAATCCTATCATCGTCGCAGTCTTTGTCATTGCAATTTCGATCAACTTTATCGTTGTCGAAGTCTATCGTCGCAGTCTTGGACAATTATATCATTGTCGAAGTCTGTCGCCGTAGTCTTGGTCAACTCTATCATAATCGAAGTCTTTAGCGTTGCAGTCCAGGTCATTTCTATCGCAGTCAGTCTTTGTCGTGGCAGTTTTGGTCATCTCTAGCGTTATCGAAGTCGTTGTGGTCGCTCCATCGGTGATCGCCCTCACTACCTGAATCTTTGTTGGCCCTATCACTGTCGTCACTGTCGTAATAACATGAATCGTGGTCGGCGACCACATCGTGGTCGTGGACGAGATGGACGAGATCAACGTCTTATGTTGCGCGCTATTGATCAAGCTTTCGGAAACTTTGGAAGAGCTCGCGAAATTTATCGTCAGTTACTTCTTGATCGGGCAAACGGTCATCCTCTACGGCCGGGGGCAATTCCAGATCGTCGTGAGTTTTAACGACTCGAAGAGCGGTTCAACGATCAGGAGAGGTTTGAGGTGCGGAACGCTGGATATCGAAGAGCCGGTCGTCCTCGTGTTCATTGGAACATTGAAGAGCGTGTCATTGCTCTTGCACGAGCTTTTCCCGTCATGGGTTTACGTCGAATAGCCGCTCGCGTTGGTATAGCGCACATGACGGTGCGTCGCATAATTCGTGAAGAGGGCCTACGACCTTACCGCGTCCAATCTGTTTAGGCACTATATCCTGGAGATTACCGCGCTCGTCGTAATTTTTGTCGATGGATGCTACAGAAACTGGAGGTTTATTGAGGTTCTCATTTTTTTGAACGCATTCTGTTTACCGATGAGGCGAGCTTCTCCAGCACCGCAATCGTGAACCGGCAGAACTTACGCATCTGGGCTGAGAGGAATCCTCGTGCGATGATGCAACGAGTTCACCAGGGACGTTTTTCAGTAAACGTTTGGGCAGGTATCATTTGGAACACCCTGATAGGTCCAGTCTACCTTCCACTGAGATTGAACAGTCGCAATTATTTGCACTTTCTGCAACGCGATTTAATGCCGCGTCTGAGGGACATGATTCCACGACATGCTCGCCATCGCATTTTTTTTATGCACGACGGAGCACCACCTCATTTCGGTCTTCAAGTCCGTGCATTCTTAAACGAAATGTTTGGATCGCGTTGGCTCGGTCGTCGGCCTGCTCCGCATCTCTGGCCACCACGTTCTCCAGACCTAAATCCCTTGGACTTTTTTTTTCTGGGGAGCACTCCAGGCTATCGTCCACAGAGAAGGTCGAGCGATTAGGACGCCGGTAGATCTGAGACGCCGAATCGATGAGGGAGTTGCCAGGTTGATGCGAAACCGAGAACTTATTCTCAGGGTTTCGAGAAACTTGGAGGCACGGTTGCGAGCGTGCTTGCGTAATGGTGGCTGGCATGTGGAAGCTGGAGAACAAGCTAGAATGCTTCGAGCAATTGGACATGATGGTTCGATTCTCTGGGTTCCTCGACGCCGCCGCCATCAACGAACGCGTCATAATGAAGCAGGAGACGACTAATCCAACATTGCATACGCACCCGACACACAGTCGTCATTGAAATGATTTGAAACGAATCTTTCGAAACGGACAACAAAACACAACGGCCCTTTTCAGGGCCAAGGGATACCAGGCAGACAACCTCCACGTGGTGTAGTCCGGGTAACGCTAATAGTCTGCCGCTAATGAAGATGTTTAAGCAACTCATGACAACAACTATTGTTAAGATCAAAATCGCTTATCGTAAACCTGGCCATCTAAAGCCTTGTTTTCATAGAACCGCAGGCGTGTTGTGTGCCAGACATCAAGTCTGTCTAGTTATATCGATTGCCTTTTTAATTATGTTTCAGTTCCGAATTTTATCCCTCCGAACTAAATGAAATACGCATATTTTTTATGTTTTGACGGCTTGATATTGAAAAGTTCATTCCTAACTCGTCGTTTCTACGACAATTAGATGCCTCTTAACGAGATGAATTGACTTTGAAACTGACTTTGAGTTTTAGGGTCAAGGTTAATTCAGCGGGACTATGTGTTAATTGATTTTCGGCAACAATGAGCTAGGGAATTAGATGCTCGTAGTGATAACGCGACAAAGGGATATCGCAAAGATCTGTGTCACCCATCTCATGCCGATTCATCCACTTTAGTGTGGTCAGCGTCATGCAATTGCAACATTTCTTGATTCCAATTAATAAATATTGAAGTGTCTGCGTTGAAAAGCTTTTTTTATAATTATTAAAATTCTTATCCCGTGTTTCTGTGAACAATATTTTGTAAGAACGCACTTTTTCGATTTTTTTCGAATTGACATTGTCGTTTCGGGTTGAAGGACGCATCTCCGACCTATGGTTCCTTTCTGACTTTTGTTCCTCTTAAGAAGTAGAATTTTTTAAGCCAATAAAAAAAATTGACCTTGAATTTCAGGATCAAGGTCAATTTTGCGGCTACAAATTTTGATAGATCTCCACCGATCTCAAGCTGGAGATTTACTGGGCGAAGTGGCGACACATCATTTTTATACACCCTGTACGCAAAGATTATGATCTGCGTCGCTCCCCATCTCGCACAGGCGTCGCGCGCTTGTACCCTACGGTACAGCATTTTCTAAGAGAGCACGGTACAAATTTCTCCACCGTCTTGGATTTATTTCCGATGAAACCATCAATTTTTTCGCGGCCGCAAATGAAAAATTCAGGGGCGGCCACTGTCCCGGAAAACCTGGAAATATCAGGAAATCTTTTGGGTGTCAGGGAAATCAGGGAAATGTCAGGGAAATTAAATATTAGTCAGGGAAAATACGAAATATCAAATTGAGAAAAAAAAGTGTACGGGTGAACATTTTTTTTCTGTGAGCGCTAAAAAAAATTATGCCTGGACTTTTTTTCCTGTGCAGAGCTGAAAGAAAATTATGGATGAACATTTTTTATAGTTTTTTTCCATGGAAAATGCAATGTTCCTAGCTTGTCACTTTTTTTCACAAATCCGTCAGGGAAATTTTCGAAAATGTCAGGGAAATTTTCGAAAATGTCAGGGAAATGTCAGGGAATTTTTTTTGCTTGATTTAGTGGCCACCCTGAATTTGGAAGCTCGAATTTTTACTGTGCTGCTTATGAACAATTCGTTATTATATTTTAAATTCTATGATTCCGAGAGACATTTTTTCTGAAATGTGTAATAAATATTCTGTAACAACAAATGAAAAATTACAAAGTCCACATTTTTACGGTGCTGTATCAGAAAAATTCATCGTCACATTTTAAATTTTGTGCTGCGAAATACATTTTTTCATCAGCAAGATAGTAATTTTTTTCATAAAACCCCATAATTTTTGTAACGTGCATCTACAAATACTGCATTACGTGTCTTTTACATCACGATTATAGTAACAGCACGGTAATTTTTACCAGATTTGTCTCCGTGTAGATATTGTAATAATATATTGATAATATTGAGAATTTTAAAGACGTATTTGATACAAAGATATATTAAGTATCGATAATAGATCGACATTGCGTTTCGTTTTGATTTTCTATCCCACCGAGCTAATTCTTTTGACCCAGCGAATAAAGACTAATATTATCAGACGATCTACCATATCACTTGATTCTTTTTCATCAATATTTCTTTTCATTCAGATCTATTATTAGGACAACATACACGGTTAAAAAAATCTGTATTAAAATTATACATATGTGTAGGAGTGTAGGAAGTTTTTTTTTGCAGATACCGTATATGGAATTTCAATTTCAGTATTGAAAATTCATAGACCCGTATTTGAAGAATAAAAGTATGCAGTTGAATTTAAAAATACTGTGTATTTGAAAGATCATATACATGTTATTGAAATTTCAATTTCAGGTATATTATTATTCAAAAAATGTGTATTTCAATGTGTATACGCGATTATTCTAAAATCACATTGCATGTCTGAATTTTCATATTCATTTCATGAAAATTACGTCACCGTAGCAGAATTAATTGTTGTTGAATTAACGGTTCAATTAATTGTTGTTATAAAAAATATATAGCCTTTGCAAAATAATTTAATATGCATAGTTTACCGGCCCCAAAAAGAGATTCATAGAAAAAAAAAACAAAAATCTGCACGAATTATCCGATCTAATTTCTCTCTGAGACCGGGATTCGAACCCTTGACCCTACCTACCATCTTACCTAACTACCTAACACGCTACCTATTACGCTATCGACTACTTATGAAGTCCCTCTTCTTGTATGATATATGAATGCTGGAGTGCCGAAAAAATAATAGTATATGCTTTTCAATGAGCAATAAACCATGAAAGTTGGTTTTTTGATTTGCGAATTCAAATCCCGGGACCTCTCATAAGTTATGTGAACTTTATTCCAGAACTTTATTTGATAATACCTGAACCCTCATAACTTGAATGACCCCAGGGTTGAGTCAACCAATTCGGAGTCAACTGAATTTATTTATTTGTTTTGACTATTTACTTTTCTCAGTGTATGTTGAATTTAATATCTCTCCGTAAATTTACTACACATGTATATTTAATTTCAAACAGTATATGGAAATTTCAAATAATATATTGAAATTCCAACTACACTACGATCTCGATTTATGCAGCCTCGATAATTGCACTATGCGGCGGATATCGATCGACGTGGCACATGGTGTAAGAGCGCCGCGCCGGTGTGAGAGCGGACACGGCTCCCGACTGGTGTGAGATGCGCATTGCACGCACGGGCGACATTTGCGCACCTTCAATTTGTGCAAGTGTCTAGCGGTGCCAGTCCCGCCGCTCTTGCATAAATCGAGATTTTAGCGTAGTATATTGAAATTAATATATCTCATTTAAACTTACTATACATGCGTATGAATTTGCATTTCATATTCCGTGACAGTTGTATAGTAAAAATGTTCAAAAATTATATATCTTTTTTTACAGTGTACGCATAGAGTTCGAGTGCTTAACATCGAAGTTCTCGATTAACTTCCGATCATCACGAATTGTTTATTGTTATAGTTGACGTTGGCATGTTGCAAACAGTTTTCAAAAAATCTAGAATAGAATAGAATAGAATATTTATTTGTATTCAGGTAAAGACCTTTACAAATTTGGCAATTTCAGGGTATCTTGCATATATAATATAATAAACATAAGAAATAAACAAAAAATTAGATATCCACTTTCGCTTGGCTCAGTCATCCAGCACAAACGCTCTGTCTTTGCAGCTTGCCGAAACAAAATAAAACAATTTTTTAATGAGTTCGGGAGACATATTCTCAAGATCATGGGGGAAAATAAAATCTTGCAGGTATTTATCGCGATGAACTGTGTGCAGAGGGCATACGCATAGAAAATGGTTAAGAGAATCAGGCACTTGCAGGTTGCAGAATTGACACATATTATCTAGGTCGAACTTATAGGTTAGATTTTTTATTCTGAAGTGAAAGATGTATTTTCCCGCAAGTCTGCTTTGAGCCATAATTCGTAGTTGCGTGAGCGGAGCTCCACAGTCGAGATAGTCTTCGTATTTCGGGTAGTTTAATTCCTTTATTTCTTTGAACGTCGGGCTATATCTGGAGAGAAGAGCTCTGACAACATCTGCGTTGAATCGCTTTTTTGTGAGTGTCTCTAGCACCATCGGAATCGAATTTCTTATTATATCCGGTCTCATTTCATCGAAAATATGAAGCAGGTTTATCTCGTTAAGGGTTGCTTTAAGTTTAGTAAACCAATTAAATTTTACTATATTATTGTTCGAGGTATCGAGAGCAACAAAACGATCGAGACTAAGTCGTGGGAGTCTGTAGTCTGGCATATCAAGAACTCTGGCTAAAAAATTTAATGCGCGTTTAATCACCAAAATCTCTATCGGTGCGCTACCTGTTTCGAGACGTATCATATAACGGGGAGTGCACTCCGGTACTCCCAGAAGTAGCTTGAAGAAGCGCTGTTGTATTTTTTCCAATTGGTCGACATATCTTAAGCCCCAGATGCCTCCGCTGTACAGTAAGGTAGACTCAACTATCGCTCGAAAAAGTTGAATTCTTGTATTCCATTTCGTCATTCTTGTGGCCACCATCGGTGTCCATATTGAACCCAGCGCTAGTTTTGCTTTTGAAATGAAAAGTTCGGCTGCCTCATTAAACAATCCCGACTTCGTGAAGGGCACTCCAAGATATGTGTATCTTTTAACAACATTAAGGGTTTTCCCATTATACTTGAACGATTTGAGTTTCTTCGTCCTGCCCGCCTTCTGACAGATTAATATTTTGGTTTTTTCGGTGTTAACCTCTAGTTTATTCTCCTCGCAATATAGTTGTAGTGTATCTAGCTTACTTTGCATATCCACAGAATTATCGGCCGTTATGATCATGTCGTCCGCAAATAATAATAGTTCGATATTGTTTCTGATTCCTCTGTGTCCCCGGCTGATGAAGAATGTTTCAATGTCCGACAGAAGCAGCGAGAAGAGAATGGGGCTGGCTGGATCTCCCTGTAGAACGCCCTGAGTGGTTTGAATTTCCCGTGATATATTCGGGTGCTGAAGACGGACTCGAAAACGTGCTATCGTGTACAAGTTTTGTAGAATTCGCGTTACTTGGGGGCTGACCCCAATTGTCAATAGTTTATTCCATAGCACTGAATGAGATATGGAGTCAAAGGCTCGTCGAAAGTCGATGAAGGCTATGAACAAGATTCCTTTTGGTTGACTTAGTGCTGCGGAAATTTTGGCATGAAGTACAAATATATTATCCTCACAGGAACGTTTGGCCCTGAAACCAGCCTGTGCCTCAGGTAGTATTCTATTCTGTTCAGCCCATGCGTTAAGCCTCTTTGCTATTATCGTCGTAAACAATTTCGTTAACGTGTTTGCCAGCGCTATGCCTCGATAGTTGAAAGGGACTCGATCGTCGCCTTTTTTGAAAAATAAAATTATTTCAGATAGGCCCCAGTCCTCTAGGACCTCACCGGTGCTAAAGACCTTGTTAAAAAGTTGGGAGATATAACGCAGCCATTTCCCTGGAAGAGCTTTGAGAAAGATGTTTTGAATTCCATTAGGACCTGGAGCCTTATTCGGCTTTGATTCAGCGATGGTCTTGTCGATTTCATGTATTCCTATGGCGCAATCTAGAGTCGGATGCTTGACCAAAACTAATATCGGAATTTTTTCTTCCCGGGGGGGAAGCCGACTGTTGTAAAATTGCTCCCATTCCTTTATTAGAATTGGACAGTCTTTAAACGATTTTCTTCTGAACCTATTGATCGTCCCCCAGAACTGTTGAGCATTTCGAGTATTCGACACTTTTAGTTGCAAAGACTCCTTAGCTTCCTTCGTTCTAGCTTTGACAAGATTTACGTATTTTTTTCTAGCGGATTTGTATAATACTTCATTAATCTCAGTTTTGTACTTGCACCAAGTTATATATCGTTTTTTAATTTCTTTTTTGAGGACTCGGCAATCCTTATTGAACCACAGTTTGATATTGTTACCGCGCTTCAAGTTCTTTTTCTTTTCAACTAACATTCCTAAATCGTCGGCCGTGTTAACGATAGTTTGAATCAAATTGTTGTTCATATTTTCAATCTCATCGAATTCGCCTGGCTCTTTGTTGTCGAGGCGTTCTATAAATTCAATGGCTTTATCGGCGTTCCATTTGAGGACTTTCGCTGGGGGCACATCTGGTTGCGGTGCTGGTCTAGGGTCTTCCGTATCAATGTTGATCCATACTTTGATGGGTAGATGGTCGGACGCTCCAATGTTAAGTACCATAAAATCTTCGATCCTTTCGATGACGGTTGCATTTACCCACGCCATATCAATTGTACTATTGGCCTTTCCTATATACGTGAAGTTACCATTGCTATCAGAGAGAGATCTTCCATTTAGCACTAGCAAACCAAGTTCTTCAAAGGTATCCGAGATAGTCAACCCATTTCGATTGAGAGTCTTATCGCATGAGTCCCTGCTATGGGAAATATGATGTCCGAAAGTAACATTTTCGTCTATTTGGTTTTTTAGGCCGATGCGCGCGTTGAGATCGCCTCCCACAATAATCGGGCAATCATCTAGCTCTTTTATTTCCAATATACATTGGGAAAGCAGCTCGACTCTGCTTTGATAATGATGATCTCGCAAGTAAACTGTAATTATGATAATATCACAAGTTCCAATTTTGCATTTCAATGCAATCCACATATCGCTTATATCTAAGATTTGTACATCTATGACTCGATCTTTGTTATACAGCAGGCATAAACCCCCACTTGCCCTACCCGCTGCGTAATTTTTGGTGGCTGGACTCGTAATTTGCTCGAAATTTCTGAATATTGGGGGGAGTTTAATGGTTTTTTCAAGCCTCCATGTTTCACATAATCCAATTAGCGCGCAGTTATCAAGGCCCTCGTCAATTTCCTCAGAGGTCAAATCAAAAAAATTTTGAATACCATGTACATTCCACAATATTACACCCCTATTATGCGGAAAATTAGGTTCGAGTTTCGATGTTGAAGAGCTGCTGTCGTTTATGTCAAAGTATGATCGGGTTATAGGATTAATCTTTTCCAAAGAGCCCGTGGAAAGAGAGGGTGTATTCCGTGTAAAAATATGCGGTGTTATTTTGGCGTCGATACCTTCCTTAGAAATGTCGAGACTCGTTTTTACCGACCGTTGATGGGCTTTAATCCGCGGTCCATAGATGGTGTTGAGCGATGGAAGCGCGTCAGGTTCTTCGAGGGAAGAGCCAGAAGAGCTAAGTTTAAATCGTTCAAGCTCTACACCCGCCCTGGCTCGCCGGATGTCTCCTCGGAGGAGATTCTTCGATGCGCCGATCACGTTTGCCCGATGCCTCGATCAATCCTTTATTATCATCCCAGATATATTCAGCGTCATTTATCAGAAGCTTACGGTAGCCGATTTTTGTGTTGTTTCCATTTTTTTCTTCCGCTGTTGCTATTTCCCTGATCTTACGTTGGATTTCTCGCTCCTTCGTCGTACGATCATGCGTAATGTAAGATCCTGAGTCTTGGAGGAGGTGACGTTTAGTCATAATTTTCTTTTTATCGTCAGTGGAGACGAGTTCGACGAGAACAGCGCTGCATTGACCATTCTTTTTTGCTTTCCCAATTGGACGGGCATTTTTTACTTTTACCTCCAGTTTAAGCTCGCTATTGAAGAAGTCCGTCGTCTCTTCCTTGCAAAATTGAGGGCCGATGTGAATGCCGTGGACAACGATATTATTCCTGCGTTCTTCTTTCTCACGGTTTTCCTCTTTGATCTCGAGTTGATGAATTCGTTTTTGTAGCATACTTTTTTCCGTCGCCCATTGGAGGTGGTCCGTGTGCATTTTTTCTTCGATTGAAGTGATTCGCCCCCAAACCTCCTTAGCTTTAATGCACTCATCGTGTAATTTCATGACCATATCTGTGAGTGAATCGAGCCTCAACAGTATCTCCTCAGTATCCGTAACTGGTTGCTTCTTGGCAGTGATTATTACCGGGGATACGTTATTGTTGCTGATACTCGTATGATGATCTTTTCTGGGGTTGATATTGTTGCTCCGCAGATTCATAATGTCCGAAATCTTCCGATTAGACTGGGTGGCGCCAGTCATTTGCTTGGCTGCGCTAGCTTTTCCTACCATTGTGTGGCGTGGTGAAGAGCGCCTCGTGGTGCCTAACCTCACTTTGCCAAAAACTCACGAGAGGATCCTTCGCGGTTGCACAAATGACTCGAAGAGTAATATTTCGAGTAATGTGGTGTGAATAGCCGTATACTAGAGCTACGAGATAGGCAGAAGCAAATTCAATCTTAAAAGATATGCGGAATTACGTGGGAGCACTTTTATGTCGACCGTACACTCTGCGACCTCTATCGTCCCTCCTTTTCAAAAAATCTATAAATAAAGAGTCTTCGGGATTTATTGGCATCGCACGTCGTTCTGTATTGTAGTATATAAGCAATATTGTTTATGTATACAGGCTTGGAGCTTCTCTCAACGTGTTAGTAAGGTAGGGAAATGTACTTGTTTCGAATGGTTAGCGCGTCTCTTGATATCTTGGAGTGGGTCAAAAATACTTTTTTTCTATAACGCTCCTTGTCGAAACTGTTGTACACTGAAAAAACAGTTCATTTATAGTTACCAGGATTTGTTAAATGTTAACAAATAATAAATTTGGATATGGCGAAATTAATATTTTGTGACAGTTGATGAATCATTTATTTAAGCCTCTGAAATGTGACAAATAAAGATTTGGTAATAGCTAAGAAAAGGTTTGTTCCATTCAAGTACCGATTTCTTGACTATTATCAAATCTTTATTTGTTATTGTATCCAACTGTCCCATTTTTTAACTGTTAACAAATCCTGGTGTACGGTTTTTCAAATAATTATTATTACTTGAACATTTTTTGAATATGTACATTTTTCTATTTATATAGCTTCTTGACCGGTTACATTGAAAAAAACTACCCGATCTTATCAATTCAATTTCATCTGTCTACACAGGGATTCGAAGCTTCGACTTATGAATTTCCGTTACTTATATGATGTATCAGTGGTGAAATACCAGAAAAAACGAGTCACATTTAAATATTATATTATTATTATTAATTGATGCCATCGGCGAAGAACATAATTGCACATTTTCACAGTCACAAATCACAAACAGGTTATTTTCAAGCGGCCACGAGCATATTTGTTAACTATGAACAAATTATTATTTGAGATGAGTGGTTGGTATTTTAACTGTTATTTGCTAACTATTAACAAGGCTACGTCTAATTGAACTAAATATTTTTTTTACTATTACCAAATTTTCAACTTGTGAGAAGTCTACGACTACTGGGCCAAACTCTTAAATAAAGATTCATTAACGGGTAGAAAATGTTGTAACAGTTAAGAAATATTTTAGTAAAAGTGCCAACGAAATCTATTTCTTAACTATAAATAAACCGTGTTTTCAGTGTATCTCTTCTCGGTAATGCATTTTTTTTATCACGATCTCGCCAACGGCTTGAATACGATCAGGAGATAAAAAATCGAGATAATCCATTTAAAAAAATCATAAACACCTCAGAATTGACAAAATTGTTTCGTAACGAGTGAAGTACACAAAGAAGCATTTTGTGCTTTGAGAATTTCGGAATTTCGTAAAACGCCGTTTTTCAAATTTCAACGTTGATGTGGCAGTAGTAGAAAAATCACAGTCAGAAAAAATGTGTTCTGCACCACCCTAATATATTTAGATTCGGTAAATTGTTCGAATATTTAAGATGCTCAGACCCGCGTTGTTCAGAGTATTCGTACAATTTGGTTCGCATGTTTGCCTCAATGCTCAAGTGTGTGTGTGTGTGTGTGTGTGTTCTTGTTATGTATAGATTCGCGAATACCAATCGTTATTCGTCCTTGGCACTTCTCATAGCGTTTCGAATATCAACCGGCGCTAGTGATGACCGACAACGGTATCAAGAGTCGCGGCAGCGACTCGACGCCAAGTATTAAAAAAACTGAGAGAATCTCAGTCGAGACGCCACGCACTCTTATATACGCGAATATGCCTCAATCCACGCCTCTTTTACACTTCAATTCGATATTACTAAAAAACACGACAACTTTTTTAACATTTACGAATATACTTTTCTTAAAAAAAAATTAGCTTTCCATTGATACCATTATTTTTTTTCCGCCCACGCGATGCTGAGATAGCATGATATTCGGGGAATTAATCCGAATATTTATCATCAGAAAAATTCTTCAACCGGTCACACTCTTATACACGGATTCGAATTTTGTTTAAATTTATATAATTTATATACTATGTATGTTAGGGTGGTCGTTATTTCATGTTTCATTGTCAATTTATATTAGTGTGGTCCTTCGAGATTCGAATTTTGTCTATATTTGAATATGTATTTATATAATTTATATACTATGTATGTTAGGGTGGTCATTATTTCATGTTTCATTGTCAATTTATATTAGGGTGGTCCTTCGAGATTCGAATTTTGTCTATATTTATATATGTATTTATATACGATGTATATTAGGGTGGTCATTATTTGAGATTCGAATTTTGTTCATATTTATATATGTAATTAAACGACGTATATCAGGGTGGCCGCTATTTCGGGTCTAAATTTATATTAAGGTGGTCATTCGAGACTCGAATTTTCTTTTTATAGATATACAAGCCCGTGTTTGAGCGATGTGATACGACTTTATAGAGAGAGGCTTGTATGTGGTAGTGAGAAAATATGAGTGTGTGCAGGTCGCGCTTTCTCTCGCTCCACTATCCGTAGATAGAGCATTTAAAAATCGATAACTTAAAAACTGTTCCACAAAAAAAATTTTTTTTAGAACCTGGATGAGTGTGCGAGTGTGTGCGAGAGTGCGCGAATATGTGCGAGAGTTGGCGAGAGTATATGAGGATGCACGAGGGTATGTTATTGTGTCCGAGTGGGTGCAAAAGTGTGTGACAGTCTACGAGAGTTTGCAAGTGTGTGCGAGAGTATGCGACAATGTATGAGAGTGTGCGTGTGTGTGCAAGAGTGCGACAGTCTGCGAAAGTGTATGAGAGTGTGCGAGTGTATGCAAGTGTGTGTGATAGTCTGCGAAAGTCTGCAAAAGTGGACATAGACAAGTCTAATGCACTCTTGTTCATTGTTTTCCTTATATTTTCAACTAACTCAACATCATTTTAAACAAAATTGATGCAAATGACTTCTACGAGGAGAGATGTTATCGAAAAAATATTCAAAAAGAAGCGAAATCAATCACAAAATACTTTTAAAAAGTAAAAAAAGGACGCCAAGTATTAAAATTCCCAAAAAGTCGAATTAAAAATAATCACAAAAATTCAAAATGCAGAAAAAATCGTAAAAATCTGAAATTAAAAAAAAAGGAGAAATCACACAAGCCAAGCCAAAAATTTTGCGTGCGTAAATTTTTAAAGACCAAGCCAAACTAAAAAACTTGGCGTGCAGAGTTAAAAACCAATAAGCTCGGCGAGGAAAAACCTCCAAGCGCCTCTATCGTTTAACGAAGGAGTGAATGAACTAGAGAATGAAAAAGAAAACAATTGATCAAGTGCACTAGTAAGCAATCATGAGAATAAACAGAAGACGTAACGGCCGAGTAAACTAGTGAGTAACTATGAAAAAAATTCATTGAGAATAATCTTTTACACTGCTTATAATTAAATGAAAGAACAATATTATCATTATTTCTGGAATAGTGGAAAATATTCTATTGGCCTTTTGTTATGTCCGAATTTGGTAAAACATAGTAGCATCAGTGCACATAATGGTTGCAATAATCGAAAATATCGTTGCTACTTCTGTTGTCATAAACTTTCTCGGTGCAATATATGTAACATTATTTTATTTTCATAACAATTTATCTTTTATCCTCCTCTCTTAACGGCCAATCATTTAAATATCGAATACTTATCTTAACTATTGAATGCCGATGACATTCACGACGTACATGGAAATGTGACCAGGCCTGGATTTACGATGATTGTCATAGATGCACGTGATCATTGAGCAATTGTATCAGGACATTCATGATTCTCATTAACCATATAAAGAGCGATACTCTAATTACGGTTAAATAAAAAAATCTCATAACGGTCATTGCAAACAATGCGTCAGTATTCGTAAGCAAACTACAGTAAACGATCAGATAACTTAACTCGACAGGACCGGAAACGTTCACATAACTCAACTTTCCCCTTATTCTCATACTCACGTATACGCAATACGCAATACGCATGCTCATAGATCTTTCGCGGCCGGTCAAAGGTTTGAAGTGGGAAGAAACGGTCATAGAGGGAGTTAAGATATGCGAATATGTTGCCATGGCAACGAGTTAGGTTATGCGAGCGGTCAAGTTATCTGATCGTTTACTGTACTTGACAGTTCGAGTAATAATAATCTGTGTTATCAATATATGAGTAGGTATAATGATTTTCTATCTTATCTCGTGAAAATCCTTCAGTACCTCCCGGGTTTATTTTTTTTAACCCTGCACGCCAAGTTTTTTAGTTTGGCTTGGTCTTTAAAAATTTACGCACGCAAAATTTTTGGCTTGGCTTGTGTGATTTCTCCTTTTTTTTTAAATTTCAGATTTTTACGGTTTCAGCAGCTCATAGTACACGATTCCTTTCTGGTCCCACCAAACGCAGAGTCGATGTCGACTCTTCGCCAAGTGAAAGCCACGAATTTCTGCGTTTGGGATTCTCGAAATATATCCACTTTTCATCGCCAGTAACAATTCGATGCAGGAAACTCTTTCTGTTCTGCCACAAGAGCAAAATTTCGGAAGTGATTCTTCGATTTTCCATTTGTCTCCCAGTCAACTCATGCGGCACCCACTTTCCTTCCTTATGAATTTTTCCCATTGCGTGCAAACGTTTCGAAATACATTGCCGCGTCACATTTAATGCCTCGGCGAGTTGATCTTCTGTTTGAGTGTCCTCTTCATCCAATAACGCTTGCAGATCGTCGTCCGCAAATGTTTGCGGTCTTCCCGAGCGCTCCTTGTCCCCAGTCTCGAAATCGCCACTTCTGAACCGTTTGAATCAATCTTCACACGTTGTTTTTGATGGTATATGTTCGCCGTAGGCCTCCGCGAGTAACCGACGTGCTTCAGCTGCTGTTTTTTAGGTTAAAGTAGAAAAGCAATGCTTCCCGCAAATGCTGTTTATTTGGCACAAACGTTGACATTTTCGAGGTTAGAAAAAAGGTCGTTGTGTTGCGATATTTGTTTATATTACGATTGGGTATTCTTGACAGATGTCCAAGCTACAAAGACACCCAATTTCAGATTTGTATGCCGACTACATGTGTCGCTAGCGCCATCCATGTGTGAAACCCGGAAACTTAGTTGCGCACCTAGTATAACATATCTATGAATATATAGCATTATACATAGCTAATGAGTTAAAATGAAACTTGAATTTTAGGCTAAACCAAAATCTAACTTGAATTTTAAGCTAACCCAAAGTCCAACTTGAATTTTAGGCTAAATCATAAACGAACTCAAATTTTAAGCTCAACCAAAATGTAACTTTAATTTTAGGTTAAACCGAAATCCAACTTTAATTTGACACTAAACCAAAATCAAACTTAAATTTTAGGCTAAACCACAATCTAACTCAAATTGAAAGCTAAACCAAAATCTAACTTAAATTTTAGGCTAAATCAAAATATAACTTAAATTGTAAGCTAAATCAAAATCTACCTCAAATTTCAGGCTAAATCAAAATCGAACTCAAATTTTAAGCTAAAACAAAATCTAAGTTAAATTTTATGTTAAACCGAGATCCAACTTTAATTCGACGCTTAACCAAAATCTAACGTAAATTTTAGGCTAAGCCAAAATCTAACTTAAATTTTAAGCTAAACCAAAATCTAACATCAATTTTAAGCTAAACCAAAATCTAACTTTAATTTTAGGTTAAACCGAAATTCAACTTTAATTTTACGCTAAACCAAAATCTAACTTAAATTTTAGGCTAAACCAAAATCTAACTTAAATTTTAAGGTAAACCAAAATCTAACTTAAATTTTAGGCCAAATCAAAATCGAACTCAAATTTTAAGCTCAACCAAAATCTAACTTTAATTTTGGGTTTAACCGAAATCCAACTTTAATTTGACGATAAATCAAAATCTGACTTTAATTTTAGGCCAAACCAAAATCTAACTCAAATTTTATGCTTCATATTCATAGATAAGTATTGGACTGGTCGTTAAAAATTAAATTTTTTGCGACTTCCCCTAAAAAGCTCCTAAAAAATGAAAAAAGGCGAAGTCACACATAACGTACACTGTAAAAAATTTCTTTCTGAAAATTAATACACCGGTGTAGGAATTTCGAATGCATAAACCGCATATGAATTTTCATATGAACATGCATCAGGAAATCAAGATGCTCGTTATTTAAAAATGATGCACAATGTATTAAATTTCATGTACACCTTCGTTATTTATATAATGAATAGATATTATTTTTAAAAACTTGTAGTGGTTCAATTAATATACAAAAGTATTGTTATTTTCAAGATGAAGTTTATTGAAATTGCTGTATTCGGTTAAAAAAAATACATTACTTTCGTATATTAAATGAATCAAACGGTGTTTTTAAAAATCGCAAGTGGTATATTAAATTTCATGTACATATTCCGTGAGCATTTGATCACAGGATATTATTTTTAAAAACTTGGTATTGTCTGGTTAATATACAAAAGTATTGTTATTTTCACGATGAAGTTAACGAAAATTGCTGTATACGGTTAGAAAAAATACATTACTTTTGTATATTAAATTAATCAAACTGTGTTTTTAAAAATCGCAAGGGGTATATTAAATTTCCTATACCACCGTGTATTAATATTCAAGTCACGGTATATTAAATTTCATGTACCACCGTATAGTAATTTTCAAGTCACGGCATATTAAAAACTATATTGATTTATTTATTCTTATAGGAATTTCGTTCATGAAATTTACTGAACGAAGAAATGTTGAAATTAATATACGCAAGTACATGAAAATTACGTTACCTCAGCTGTAATTAATTTTTGTTAGACATGTTTTAAAAAATATTTTGCGCTTGCAAAATAATTTAATATGCATAGTTTACCGGTCCTAAAAAGAAATAAATAGAAAAAAAAGAAAAATCGGCGGGAATTGGCCGATCTATTTTTTCTCCCTGACGGGGAATCGAACCCTCGACCCTGCCTACCATCCTACCTATGGCTCCTAACTACCTAACACGCTACCTATTACGCCATCGACTACTTATGAAGTTCCTCTACTTTTATGATATATGAATGCTGGAGTGCCGAAATAGTACATTACGATACGAGTGCGATGAACTTTTTCTGACGAGTGTGAGTTTGCAGCATGAGCCAAAGGCGAATGTTGCAATCACGCGAGTTGAGAAAAAATTTCTTACACGAGTTTCGTTCAAAATTTTATTGCTCGAGTGCCTAAAGTGGACACTTTACGCAAGGAGTGAAATAAAATTAATAATACATGCTTTTGAATGTGCGATAATCCATGAAACTTGATTTTCGGATTTCTGAATTCGAATCCTCTGCCCCCCCATAATTTATGTGAACTTCATTCCAGAATACCTGACTACTCATATCTTAAGTGACCCCTTAGAACTTAAGTTACCCCTCATAACTTGATTCCAGAATTCGTGACCCTTCATAATTTAATTGACCCCTCATAACTTGAAACTTAATTCCGGGATTCATTTAGATTCCCTTATAACTTAAGTTACTCCTGATAACTTAATTTTGTGACCGCTGACCCCTCGTAGATTATAGAAAGCTGCAAAACTTAATTCCATAATTCCTGACCCCTCATAAGTTAAGTTACCTCTCATAACTTAATTTCGCGGCCCCTGACTCCTCATAAGTTATGCGAACGCTCAAAACTTCATTCCAGAATACCTGACCCCGCATAACTCAAGTTTCCCCGCATAACTAGAAGTTTCCCCGCATAACTTAAGTTACCCTTCATAACTTAAGTTCGCGACCCCTAACCCAAAACACATCTAAGAAATATACAAGACCGGTTTTTAATATTCATAGCGATATAGGTATTAAATTTCCAAAGTGGGTGTATTAATTATGAAATTAATACACCGGCTTTGCAAAATTCAAATCAACCTAGTAATTTTACTATAGCAATTTTTAGAATTCTATCATAGGTTTTGGTTTTTAATACACCGTTGCATGATTTCCATAAAACTGATGGGAATATTCTGAACAATACTGTAATTTTTTGTTACCGCTTGCGAGTAAATTCCAACAGCGCTCATGTTGTAATTTTCAAGCACCGGCAACGAAAATTTCTATTACTTTGTATATTAAAAAACAAAACAAATCAAAGGAATATACAAGACAGGTTTTCAATATTCATAACGGTATATTAAATTTCAAAAGTCGCTATATTATTATGAAATTAATACACCGAGTTTGAAATATAAAAATCGACATAGTAATTTTACCGCGATGATTTTTAAAATTCCATCACAGGTTTTGACTTTTAATATACCCTTGCATGAATTCCCAAAGGACTGATTGGAATATTCTGAAGAAAATGGTAATTTTTTGTTACCGATTGCAAGTAAATTCTAACAGCGCCGTGTTGCAATTTTCAAGCACCACCAACGAAAATTTATATTACTTTGTGTATTAAAAAACAAAACACATCAAAGAAATATACAAGACAGGTTTTTAATATTCATAACTGTATATTAAATTTCAAAAGTCGCTATATTATTATGAAATTATTACACCGAGTTTGGGATATAAAAACCCACATAGTAATTTTACCGCGATGATTTTTACAATTCCATGACAGGTTTTGACTTTTAATATACCCTTGCATGAATTTCCAAAGGACTGATTGGAATATTTAAAAAAAAATTGTAATTTTTTGTTACCGATTGCAAGTAAATTCCACTAGAGTTGTGTTGTAATTTTCAAGCACCGGCAACGAAAATTTCTATGACTTTTTATATTAAAAACTAAAACACATCTAAGAAATATGCGAGACGGGTTATGAATTTCCATAGCAGGGGTGCATGACTATGAAATTAATATACCGGATTTGTAATTTTTTAATACAGAAATAACAAAGTTTAATACCAGTATATTAATTTTAATGAAAATTGTAGGAAATTCATTTTAATACACCCAGTTTGTAAAATTAATATGAATCAACATTGTGAATTTTCGATTTTTTTTTACAGTGTAACCGCAACTTGCCCCATGGCAGGATAGATTATACGTTGTTCTAATAAGATCTGCATTAGAAAAAGAGAATTGCAAGAGAATCAAGTTCAGTCGTGTACTGTAGTGTAACGAGTCAACACATCAAACTTTCCGAGAAATCATAACCGGTATTGAAATAATACGAAAATTGCGCAGCATTTTTGTGTCACAACGGAATGGCCATTCGGTGAATGAGGACCGACATTTGAAATGAACAATAAGCGGAAATACGTTGACGTTGACCACATAGCTTTCGCACGGAGAGAAATAGTTTTGCTACGACAGCACACGGCATGCTAACATCGTGACAGCAAAAGTAATTTGCTGCGGTTGCAAAAATAATTTGTTTTGGCAGCAAACCGATATGCACACAGAGAATATCATTTGCTAGAAGAGCAAATCAATTTGCTGATATAACAAATGATTTTTGTAACCGCAGCAAATTACTTTTGCTGACACTATTTTAGCATGCCGTGTGCTGTCGTAGCAAAACTATTTCCGTGCGATACAGACTTGTAGGATGTCAAAGAACAGTTTTCTTCTCGTGTGTTTGTGGATGCACTGAAAAAAAAAATGTGTGAATGAAAATCTGCAGTCAAATACGTTCAAATAAATATTCATTTGGTATCATTCAACATTTTGTTGCCTGAATAATATTTTGGTCAACCGAAGCGCAGAATTATTCAAGAAACTAATTATTTGATTAGACCAAATTAATATTTATTTGAACGTATTTGACTGCAGATTTTGTTCATTCACCCATTTTTTTCAGTGTGTTGATAATCTCTCGAGCACAATGCAATTAGTCTAAAACATCTGTTGAAACTCGCGTCGCTAACCTTCGTGACCTGATAACTATTGCGCGTTAGAAACTTTTGATGATCGGGAAGCTAAGTACGTGGAGTTCCAAACCTTCAGCTGAACGCACACTGAAAAAAAATACAGCTAACCCCGCTGTGGGGTTGAACATTTTTCCATTAACTCAAAGAAAATTCATTTACATCAACTAACACTATGTTGATACAACAAAATCAATTTCGTCGAGCTCATTCCATGGTTCTGTTGCCAGGCATACATTAATTCAACTGCAAATACCGTTGAATAGAATACTTTTGGTTTCGAATAAATACTGTTTTCGGTTGAGTCAAACTACTGTACGCATGCTAATCAATTACACGTGTAGTTGTATCTAATCTTGTGAAGTTAGTTCATTAAAAAAAACCATTGGCTGAAGTAGTTTTTCGTTTAATTGAACCTCTTAATACAGTTGATTTAGCATCACATGACATGTAATAAAAAATAATTTCAATTCATTTCAATCAAATTTCATTTCATTTGCTGAATCAACAAACGGTCAAGTTTTTGCGACCAACTATTCCGTTCAGCCAATCCCGCGACCCTTGCCGATGTAACGAATATATTGTCGAATCGGCTATATACACTACTCAATACGGCTATATATGAGGCAGTCCACACCAACTCAGAGGTGTTTGACCCTGACCCCCTGTGATTCGTTACATTATTTTTTATATTATTCAACCTATCAAAAAACGTACTCCGAATTTTTTTAAAAAAATTTTGGACCAGCTGCCGTCTAAAAAAAATTGACCAAACCTCATTTTTGACGGAAAAAACGCCCATTTTTGAAATTCTCAATAAATTCACAAAAATTCTGTGTCACAAAACAAAAATTTTGGGCCATGAAACATAGTGAAAGTATTTTTTTTTCTGGGTTTACGGAGGAAAAAGTAGAAAAAAGTAGTGTTTTTTTTATTCTTGAAATTTTTACGTGAGGCCTATATTGTTAATGACATAGTAATTCTAAATACTCTGCCACACTGCTATTTTGAAGTATTTTATACAAAAACTTGAGTACACCGAGCCTGTTCTTACTTTGTGACCGACAGCGCCTCGTCGAATTTGCTTTTAACGGCCATTTCTTGCAGTGCGAAACTTTGGCACGGCAAAACCTTTGTGACTAAAACTGCAGTATAATCCTCCGACTTGAAATGCACTGTGACCCACCAAATTCGGAACCTGAATCATTGTTTTTTCTTTGTAACAATAGATGGCGTATATGTTGCAATTTCACCCAGCTTGCCTCTAACTTCAAGTTGGAGGCCTTTACCAACGCATACTGCAGTTGATCCGAAAAATCGAGATATTTCCAAGGTTCTTTTACTTGTTGAAATAACATTGTGTATTTAGCCGAATAATTGGGTAAATTTGGATGTGTTATTTCCATTATTTATACCTATTACTTATATTTATTAGCATGTTTTAGAGGTTGTTCCATATTTATAACCTTCTAAAGTGAAGAAAAAGTTACGCCTCACGTAAAAATTTCAAGAATTCAAAAATGTCGATCTACTTTTTCCTCCGCAAACCCAGAAAAAAAATACTTCCACTATGTTTCATGGCCCAAAATTTTCGTTTGGTGACACAGAAAATTTGTGAATTTTTTGGGAATCTTCAGGGCGTTTTTTCCGTCAAAAATCAGGTTTGGTCAATTTTTTTTGAGTGCCGGCTGGTCTAAAAAATTTAAAATAAATTTGGAGAACGTTTTTTGATATACTGAATAACATAAAAAATAATGGAACAAATCGCAGAGGGTCAGGGTCAAACACCTCTGAGTTGGTGTGGACTGCCTCATATATATGGGGGGAAACGCGTGTTTTTTTCATCACGTGAACCTGACCATTTTTGATTTGGCCGAAACTTCGCTTATTTCATCGTATGATCCCAAAAACAACTCTCAAATTTTATTAGATTTTTTGGAGCCACTATGGCGGAATACAAGACCATCGAATATTGTCGACTTTTGAAAATATTTAATTTTCAATCGACGATATCTTTGTAGCGGTTAATCGTATCGAAAACTACATGGGGAGGTTTTTTTTCATCTTGAGTCCATCTTTGAATTAAAAAATTGTCCAATTTTTTTAAAGCAAATTTAAGTGGTCAAAATAATTTTCAAAAATTAAAATCACGATACCTAAACCCCCCCCTCCCTTCGAATTTCAAACAAAATTTCTCAAAAATACTAGGATTCATTAACAACATTAAAAAAAAAATCAGGATGGGATTTCCTGCAGTTCGCGAGGTATTGATTTTTTAGTATTTAATTTACTTGTTGTTCGTTAATTTCTGCCTATCTATTAATTAATTTAAGCTTTAAATAGTGTTGAAAAAAATAGTAAAAAAGAATCATGTAAATGAGTAATAGGTTCACATGCATTGGTAGAATATTTTAGGTGTATTTTCAAATTTATACTTGTGTTCTTTTATACTTGTATTTGATTCTAGCTTTTTTTTTTGGATATTTAATATTTAAATTATATTATTTATCTTGTTTGTGACGAAATTCGACCATCTTTCAGCAACAACTTTGCCGTTGTGAAGCAGAATTATGCACTCATACTTCTGAGTATTTTTTATTGATTGGGTTAATCGTCTATTCATTAAAAATTCCTTCGATTGTTTCTAATGAGTCTTTTCATGGTAAACAATTTCAATCGACGGTATATTTTTGCCGTTCGTAGAGGTCTTGGTATGACGGTATAAGATTTTTGACAAATTTTTTACGAGATCTTTCACGGAGTCGTTCATCACTTTAGAATGTTCGTAAACAGCAAGGGCATTACTACTATTTTTTTACACTATTTAAAGCTCAAATTAATTAATAGATAGGCAGAAATTAACGAACAACAGGTCAATTAAATACTAAAAAATCAATATCTCGCGAACTGCTGGAAATCCCATCCTGATTTTTTTTCTCAATGTTGGGAATGAATCCTAGTATTTTTGAGAATTTTGTTTAAAATTCGAAGGGGGGGGGGGGGTTTGGGTATCGTGATTTTAATTTTTGAAAATTATTTTGACTGCTTAAATTTGTTTTAAAAAAATTGGACAATTTTTTAATTCAAAGATGGACTCAAGATGAAAAAAAAACCTCCCTATGTCATTTTCGATACGATTAACCGCTACAAAGATATCGTCGATTGAAAATTAAATATTTTCAAAAGTCGACAATATTCGATGGTCTTGTATTCCGCCATAGTGGCTCCAAAAAATCTAATAAAATTTGAGAGTTGTTTTTGGGATCATACGATGAAATAAGCGAAGTTTCGGCCAAATCAAAAATGGTCAGGTCCACGTGATGAAAAAGACACGCGTTTTCCCCCATATACCGGGTGTCCCATTTTAATCTTACAGTTGATTTATTTCGAAAAATATTGCTCCGATCAAAAATTGAGTAGGATAAAACTTTGAGGATTCAGAAGGGGACGTTCAAAAAAAATTTTTGTTCTGGTCCAAAATTCAAAATGGCCGCGTTAAGATGGCTGACATGTTTTTTTAAAATGGAAACATGATTTTTTTTTTCACCAAAAATTTTTTCAGATTAAATCTAACATCTTTTGTAGGAACATTTTTTCGATACAGCCCATAATAGAGGGTGTCCCATTTTAATCTTACAGCTGAATTATCTTGAAAAATACTGCTCCGATAAAAAATTGAGTAGGATAAAACTTTTAAGGTTCAGAGGGGGACGTTCAAAAAAAATTTTTGTTTTGGTCCAAAATTCAAAATGGCGGCGTTAAGATGGCTGACATGTTTTTTTAAAAATGGAAACATTATTTTTTTTTTACCAAAAAATTTTTCAGATCAAATCTAACATCTTTTGTAGGAATATTTTTAGTAGGAAAGTTATTAGTTTTGACTTGACACATTTTTTGGTGAAAAAAAACCATGTTTTCATTGTTTAAAAAATCTTTCAGCCATCTTAACACCACCCCTTTAAATTTTGGACCAAAAACATTTTTTTTAACGGCTTTCTTTGAACCCTAAAAGTTTTATTCCACTCGATTTTTTATCGGAGCAGTATTTTTCAAGATAATTCAGCTGTAAGATTAAAATGGGACACCCTCTATTATGGGCTGTATCGAAAAAATGTTCCTACAAAAGATGTTAGATTTGGTCTGAAAAAAATTTTGGTGAAAAAAAAATCATGTTTCCATTTTTTTAAAACATGTCAGCCATCTTAACGCCGCCATTTTGAATTTTGGACCAAAACAAAAAAAAAATTTAAACGTCCCCCTCTGAACCCTTAAAGTTTTATCTGACTCAATTTTTGATTGGAGCAATATTTTTCGAAATAAATCAACTGTAAGATTAAAATGGGACGCCCGGTATACTAGACCTGTTCTTAAGAAGGGTGAAATCGAATTTCGTTGACCCACCCCTCAAGTTGGTTCGCAATAATTCAAAAGAAATTGTGGATTTTTTAGAAATTTTTCCCATTTACCCACCCCTAGAAACCCTTACTTTTTCCCATAAGAAAAGCATTGATTTTTTGAGGTTTTTAATAAAAAAATGCGTACTGGGTATTAAAAAAGTCGTAACAAAATTTCAAAAAAGCAAAATGGAGGTAAATTCGTCACCATTAAAACGCCGTTTGGAAAATTTGACTACCTCTATTTTTGACTCCGCTATCTGACTTTTAGTACGGCAAGAAACTTCAACTGGTGAATCCAAACTTTTGGGCAGTCAAGAAACTTATTGAGATTGACTGAACGAAACGCCATTCTCGAAGTTTAGTGACAGTTTTTGAGTACGAAAAAAATTTTTTGGAATAGGTCGAACCAAAATAAAGTTCTGAGCACTTGAAATTTCGTTATTTTGAGGTTTTTGAAAACGGGGCCGAAATTGGGGAAAATTTTTTATTTAAATTCTTATTGTTTTCAAACGTCATGTCATTTCTATGGCAAATTCACCGCTGATTGCAAATCACGCAGAGTTTTTGTCGAAAAAAAATGTATTCATGAGAAAAAGTAAGGAAAAACTAAAAAATATATATTTCAATACACCGTATTCTTTTTGAGATGTTTTTTTTTCTACCCATCACTACAACTTTTTCTATGGGGACTCCTCTGAAATAGTGAAAAAAATTCCAGCTCTAGCAATTTCGTACTCAAAAGCTGTCACTAAACTTAGATAATGGGGTTTGGTTCATTCAATCTCAATGAGTTCTTTAACCGCCCAAAAGTTTGGATTCACCAGTTGAAGTTTCTTGCCGCACTAAAAGTTAGATAGGGGAGTCAAAAATAGAGCTAGCCAAATTTTCCAAGCGGCGTTTTATTGGTGACGAATTTACCTATATTTTGCTTTTTTGAATTTTTTTTAACGATTTTTTTAATACCCAGTACTCATTTTTTTATTATAAATCTCGAAAAATCAATGCCTTTCTTGTGAGAAAAAGTAAGGGTTTCTAGGGGTTGGTAAATATGAAGGGAAATTTTTTTAAAAAATCCACAATTTCTTTTGAATTATATCACACCAATTGGGGGGTGCGGCCATCGAAATTCGATTTCACCCTTGTTAAGAACAGGTCTAATATATACTCACTGAGTGAGTTGCGGCAACAGCTGAGCACAACATATAAGTTTTGAACCAATAATCTTTCCATTAAACCAAACTTCTTGCCGCATTGGCATAAAACACTGTTGATTAGACTCTCTGTTATAACATGGAACTTTCTCATTTTAATACTTGAAGCCGAGATGCGGCCGCGTCTCTTGATAGGTCACCTATCACTAACATGTTTTATTCCTCCCGAGTATTTATTAACAAACAATAATAATCGAAAAAAACGAACACCCGGCCATTCTAAGATATTATCTAATGCATTTTTACAAGCTTTTATTTAGTTTCATCTGTCCTGGTGTCAGTCTACTCGAGATGAAAAATTGGAGTCTCTGAAGGTCTCCAAGAGTCTCCGGGAGACTCCAAAGGATCTCCAAAAGACTCTACGAGTCTCCCGGCAATCTCTCCGGTTCTCTGCGAGTCTCCCGACTATCTCTTCGGTTCTCTGCGAGTCTCCCGGCAATCTCTCCGGGTCTCTGCGAGTCTCCTGGCAATCTCTTCAGTTCTCCGCGAGTCTCCCATTTTCATGTGACCATCTCCAACCATTTCCGACCATCTCCCGTGACCGTTTCCGAGTCTCGCAGTATCCGAAAGTCACTCCCTGGGAGTCGTAGTCTCCCAGTATCCGAAAGTCACTCCCTGGGAGTCGGAGTCTCGCAGTATCCAAAAGTCACTCCCTGGGAGTCGGGGTCTCGCAGTATCCGAAAGTCACTCCCTGGAAGTCGGGGACTTAAAATATGATTTTCACAATTGAGAGGAATAATTTTTGAAAATAACAATAATAATAATCAGGGTTGCGAAATTTTTAATGAAAAATTTCGCAGCCCTGCAATATAAGGTGATGCAATCAAAATCGATATTTTTTTCCGATTGGGTTTAATAGCTGTTATATTAGTACTTGTCAAAAAAGTAACTCTCAGAAAATTTCACCGTTGAAAAAAAAATTTTAGAGGTCGCTTAAATGACTTGATATTTTTTTCAATTTTGACCAACGATCATGATACAGAAATTACGATTTTTCCGTGTCGCAACAAAAAAAAAAATAAGTATTTGATGAAGCCGTGATTAACCCAAAATTTAGGTCCTTAAAGAAAAATTAATGAGCGTGCAGGCCACTGAGATTTTCATTATCATTTTTTTTTCAAAGACCCAAATTTCGGGTGAATCACGGCTTCATCAAATACTTATATTTTTTATTGCAACACGAAAAAATCGTTATTTCTATATCATGATCGTTGGTCAAAAAAAAAAAAAATATCAAGTTATTTGAGCGACCATTAAAATTTTTTTTTCAAAGCTGAAATTTTCTGACAGTTACTTTTTTGACAAGTACTAACAGTTATCAAACCCAATTGGAAAAAAAATATCGATTTTGATTGCATCACCCTATTGGAGGGTTGCGAAATTTTTAATGAAAAGGTAATGCATAATCATTACTTTTTTAACGGCTAATGAAAATTGGCCGTTAACCAAAATTGGCCTTCGGGTAATGAAAATAAATTCCTAATACTATTTTGGTATGTATTTATTTCTCGGCTCGTGTTCTATAAATATGACATTTACATCAGTATGTCGAAAGTAATCGGTGGTGTAGTGGTTAGCGTCCCAGTCTTAGGTTGTTAGTTAGGCTCGATAGGTAGGTAGGTTTCGAATCCCAGTTTGGTCTCGTACATTCTAGAGTCCGCGAATATGCAAGGAAACTAAATCAGTCGGAAAAATTCCTGAACTTTAAAATTATCCATTTTTTTAAAATTTAATTCATGTTCAATTTGAGGATATGCGTAAAAACGAGAGTCGCGGGTTCAATCCCCACTGGGGGCAAAATTTCTTTTTTCTTAAATTTTTTTTTCGTTACTTGACCCTTAGAAACTATCAATTGTGAATATAGAACTGATTTTCATCGTAACAACTGATAAATATATGGAAAAAATAAATAATTCTGCATTCAAATTCGAATTTATTCTGGTAAATTATCCGGGCCCATAAGAATCCCCTAACGAAATTTCCACTATAGCGTCTCCTTCTCGGATACTAAAAACCTCCCTTCTCGGATACTAAAAACCTCCCTCCTCGGATAATATCGTCTCTCTAAGCGAGATTCTTAGCGACTCACAGTGGGGGATTTCGGCCGACGTGTGTCCGAAAATCGAAAAAAAAGATTTTTTTTTAAATTTATGACCGGTGGGGATTCTCAGGAATATCCCCTCTATTCAAAACCGTTAAGCCCGCCCCCCGACGACCTGTGGTTGCCGAGATACTTCAGTGTAAAGCTGACCCTCTGCAACGGCACATGCTCGACGCGCGCGTCCACGAAATTAATCACAAAGTTCAAAGTAATATTTACGCGAAGTTAAAATCGCAAAAAAATATTGAAAATATGGCTGAGGTTCCTGAAGGTATGTAGAATATTATAGGCATTTCACTTTTTCTAACAAACTGTCGCTCTGTTTGTTTATTACATATAACGTACATCGAAAAAGTGATAATTTATTTGAAAGAAAACTGATGATACACAGATGAAAAGTATCAAATTCCACGGACTTCCGCGCTTATTCTTTTCATTAATTTGAAGTATAAACTGTTAGTAAATGATTCTGAAAGAGCCAGCCTCCACTTTTGACCGGGTTAGATGTAACGTATCTTATTAGATCGGCGTGTGCGCTTAACAAAGGTCTGTGGCTCGGGCGCCGCGCCGCCGCCCGCTCGCTGCCTACGTGTTCGGGCGCGCAGCTGCAGGTCATACATTGTGTCTCTTCTCGGAACGGATAACTGGCGGGTGAGGGACAGTTTGTATAAGTTTGGCATTTGAATAACAAAAGACTGTCCTTTTCTCCAAAATGTGTTTATGTGAAATTTTCTCGCAAAGGCACGTCCGAAAATTCAAAAACATTAAAATATAAAGAATATTTTATACACCTTATTTTCATCTTTAATCAAATCTTGATTAAAAAACTATATATGATGTAGTGTGCAAACAGAGCTCCATAATACATGTTATTCTAACATCGCAAATAACTGTAATTATATATGTATCCGTTTTTTTTAAAGGACGTCGTTCAGGTCGTCGTTTGGACGCGGAAAAAAATATTCGCGAAACTGCGTAACTGCATGAAATCCGACTTCAATTCTCAATTGAAAACTTTGGAGCATGAACTGTCGAGAGAAGCTGATTGTCCTGTGCAAATACAGTTGACCGCAAGATCGCAGTTAACGAACTTGTTATTTAAAATGCGAACGAAGTGGTAGGAGGCGAGAAGCAATGAAAGATTTTTTGACGGAAAAAATGAAAATTGGTTAAACACTGATTTTTCATTCTCTCTTCGCACAATAAAGCAATCAGAAGATTACGGAACAGAAAATTCAACTTCAAAAGAATCGCAAACCACACTTGGACGCCGGCACGGTCGGCCAACGTTGGACTTCGCTACATCAAGCGATCGTTCAAAGCGTCGAAAATCGGACGAGCTACGCAAAAAATATACGCCTGCACAATTATTGCAAGCAACAACGATGAATTTCCGGTCTTCTGGAAGCTTGGATTCAGCAAAGATTATACAAGATGTTGCTGCTTCACCAATGAGAGCGACACGGTACAGAGCAGCGTTTGCGAAAACATCTGATGCACGGCAAACGATTTCTGCCGATGAAGCACTGTCCGATATAGTTGAAGGAAAACTGACAAGACATCAGTACAACGTCATCAGAAAGAGATTGAGGACAGTGAATTGCAAAGTTTATCCGAGCTACGACTCCGTGCAAATAGCCAAGAAGCTCTGTTATCCGCCTCCATCCAGCATCACCGTCACCGAAACTAGTGCGGACGTAAAATTACAAGGCTTACTAGATCACACTAGCGAACGTCTCTTGCTCTCGAGGAGAGATTTTTTGAAATCACTCAATACCCAGCGTATCACAGCTGAATTGACATGTAAGTGGGGATGCGACGGAAGTTCAGGCCAGAGTCAATATAAGCAATCATTCAGCGATGACTCTGCTTCGGACGCACATATATTTCTCACGTCGTTCGTTTCTCTTCGACTCGCCTCCTCTAATAGCGAATCTGACAAAAGCACCACCGAAGTCATATGGGAAAATCCAAGGCCCTCATCACCTCGATTCTGCCGACCAATTAGACTGCAGTCCGTTCGTGAATCTACTGAAGTGACTGTAAATAAAAAAAATACATCAATGAACAAATAGCTTTGCTGGAATCATTCATAATGGTTGCAGATGGCTCTGTAATCACGATAAATTATAAAATGCTGTTCACGATGATAGATGGTAAGGTGTGCAACGCTGTGACATCCACAACCTCATCGCTAATTGCCCGGAATAAAGATATAAAAAAATATCGAGAGGGATTTTCTCTCAAGTGCTCCCGAGAAAGGACGATGCAAGTTGTCCTCAACTGGTTGCTGGTATCCTCAGATCCATATACCTCAAGTTTAAAAGAACTTCCAGCGAAGAAGCACAAAAAACTATCGACTGATGCTCTGCGGTTGATATCCTGTAGCGACGCAGAAGATGATTCAACCAGGGAACTGTCCACGTCCGAGAGCGAGGAGTATGACTCCGATTGAGTTTTATTACAATTTTTTTGAATAAAAGTGATCATCATAATTAATCGTCACCAAAATGTCTCGAATTTTGCTATAGTCGACCCAAAAACTCCTCCAGTATTTTTCAGCGATTTCCGTCCAGTATTTCTAAGATCAAACGACAATATCTCAGCTCCCATTTTGTTCTTAAAGATTTCGATACCAATTTCGTAATCAGCAACCCCAAAAACGTTTTTCAGCCAACTTTCAGTTATTTCCAATCAGTATTTCTAAGAGCGAACGATGATATCTCGGCCGTCATTTTGTTTTTGAAAATTTCGATACCAAATTCGTAATCAGCGATCCCAAAAATGTATCATAGCAAACTTTCAGCCATTTCGAACCAGTATTTCTAAGATCAAACAACGATATCCCGGCCGCCATTTTGTTTTTGAAAGTTTCAATACCAAATTCGTAATCAGCGACCTCAAAAACATATCTTAGCCAACTTTCAGTCATTTCGAACCAGTATTTCTAAGACCGAACAACGATACCTCCGCCGCCATTTTGTTTTTGAAAATTTCGATACCAAATTCGTAATCAGCGACGCAAAAAACTACGGAATACCAAATTTGGTACAGTTCTAATCTTTCCCTGATTTATGGATACGACTCGGTCGAAATCCCCCACTGGGCGACTCAGGGAGTCTCCCAGAGTAGGGGGAAGTGTCCTAACGCCGGACGGCACCTAGTACCGGACACCAGGGTTGCCAGATACTCGCCATGCGTAGTCGCCCAATTCTCCTCACCAAGTCGCCCAAAATCGCCGCACAACGCGACAGGCAAAAATCCACTTTATCTTCAACGGGTAAAGTGGATTTTGCAAGCGCATCCATATATATACATTATACTACAACCTCAGTCGGTAAAAAAACTGATGATTCAACTATTTTCAAATAGAATGAATCATGAAATATAAAAAAAAATATTAATTCGTTTGTCAACTTCAGATTTTTCTATAACTTAATGACATGCGCATTATCTTTACGGTTTAAGAATTTAAAAAACTAAGAAGAAGAATCATGCACTAAAAATACTCTCTGCAGCAATATGTTGACTCAAAACCAACAATCGCGAGTTATATAACACTTCTTACATCCGTATATCCTAATTAATGGCAAGCAATTCAATAAAAAAAATCTCAAACATACAGTGACAGAATAAACAAACGCATTTCTGTTAACCAAAATATATGTACCAGGCAGACATTTCTTGTTTTTCATAATACTTCAGTTTGTTGTTCGACATATAACACTAAAAAATATATATGCAATGGAATCTCGATTATCTGAACTTATCGTTTACAACCCTAACCGGTAAGAAGGATCGCCAGGAATCTGGGGAATTTCTGAGGACGGATGCTCCTGTATCTGCGGATTTTTTTCAATTAGTTCAGATAATCAGGATTTTCCTGTATATATAATATAAATATAAATGAATAAGTAAATAAATAAATAAATATATATATATATATATATATATATATATATATATATATATATATATATATTGTCTGTCAACGTTGAAACTATATAAATACCGCTGAATTCCGGTAGAGATAGCCACGATACTTTAAATTTTTTCTCATATTTTCCGAACTTTCCCATATTGTGTATCGTCAGTTCTTTACACCTTCACGGTCCGGAAAACTGAGCACGCGGATAGTAAATACACTCTTTCAGATGATTTCTTTCTTAATAGCGAATTTATTGTCCAACTACTCAGCTGTCAGCTGCGGTGCTCTGTGTAACGAGATAATCAACATTCGACTTCCGACAACTTCAGATGGCTGACTGGTATTGTAAATCTCTGCCGGTAAGTGATTAGTTAAATTCAAAAAGATGTGATGATAACTTTTATGGATAACGAAAGATGAGGGATGAATAATCTCGAATTGGATCACGAAAAAATTTAAAAAAGGCTTCAAAATGAAAGTCGCCCAAAATCGCCAAAGTAAAATTAGAGATCGCCCATTTAGGCGACAGGCGATTTCTCGATTTTTTTTGTCGCCGTTTCGCTGGCAATATCGCCCAAACGGCGATAAATCGCCCAATCTGGCAACCCTGCCGGACACTGTTGATATAAGCCAAACTAGAGAGCAACGACAATAGTTATCGTGCGTAGTTCGAACAGTGGCCACAGTGGTAACGGTGGCGCTAGAGAGTTAGTCGCAGTGCGCATGTGCGTCAACCGTAATTTTCACACATTTATTGTTTAAAAAATAGGGGTTTTGCGGCTCCGTTTTTTAGCTTGGGATGCTTTTCGGTAAGTATTCTTTCAAATAATGAAGGTTAAATTTTAAAATGTTTGTGAAATGGCAACGCATTTTGTTATTTAATCTTGGATGTTGAGTCCCTAGTACTGGACACTCGATTTTTCTCCAGTACCAGACGCCATTTTTTTCGTTATTGGAATATTTATGTGAAACATGTTGTTTTTGTTGAGATGGTATTTCACTACAACAAATCAGTTAAAAATAATGACGAAAGGAAAATGGGTCGAAGAAAATATGAAAAAGCCTCGATGACAATAATGACCAGGGATGGGCGGACTCGAATCAAAAAGTATTTAAATACATGCTTCAAATGTAAAATCATTTTTCACTCGTGATTTAAACGGGCTTCAAGTCTCAAGTCATTTTGACTCGTGACTTAAACGAGCTCGAAGTGTCAAGTCATTTTTGACTCGTGACTTAAACGGGCTCGGAATATCAAGTCTTTTTTAACTCGTGATTTAAGGGGACTGAGTCAGTTGAGAAATTGCAGCTGCGAAACTAAATATCTTTTTTCCAACTCTGCGTAGAAATATAACCAATAGGTTATATTCTTCTACACTCTTCAAGCTTTATTTCAGCTCAAAAGAAAACCCTCAAGATCCACCGTCACCCTGATGCACAGCATTGTGTGTTTTTTCAGTCTGCGCGTCATTCAGAAAAGATCAGTCAATGGATCGAGGTCTAACTAGTCTCATTTTATTCGCAAGGAATTGCCATCGGGGATGAGTGCGGCACATTTTTTTTAAAGGCCTCCATTTCAAAGGGACAGAGCAGTTTTTCAATTATTCAGTTAATTTTGCTCCTCCGATGAAAGTCAGCTTTAAAATTCACACTTCAATTAACCTAAAACAAAAATGTGCCGCACTCATCCCCGATGGGGATTCGTTGCGAACCAAATGAGACTAGTTAGACCTTGATCCGTGCACCGGCCTTTTCTGAATCCCGCACAGACTTTTCGAAGAACCAGGTTTCGGGGAAGGCCTCGCAAAGTTGACGGTGTGGCAACTTTTTTCCTTCACTCTCCCGCAGCTGCTGAATTTCCACTGCGGAACGAAAAATGTGTCACGAACTTTTTCACATAAAAAACCATTTTTTCTTCATAACTTCTAATTTTGATAAATCATAATATTTTTTTCAAATACATGAATAACTGAAAAAAATAAAAAACTGTTACAATCATCATGAAATTCGTACAATTATAAATGCACGATAGTTCCACATATCCCAAGAAAACGAAATGTCACTTTCCTTGCTATATTCACGCGTGAAGACTAAAAAATTATTTTCGTTGAGCGGATGAATTGGTAAATGAATATATTTTCAGAAAACATATTCATTTTTGCTCGTGTATACTTTTTGAAAATATTTACTAACAAACACATGACAAATTCACAAATATATAATAAATCACGCTAAACAAACAGCACAAACTATCATGACAGTAAGGTTAGCCACAAGCAGCACGACCAATTTTTTTGCATTTTTTCGACTACACTAGACGCTCCCATAACTTGACGCGTTACCATGGCAACACGCTCCCATAACTTGACGACCCCTATCGCGCTTTCTCCCCACTCCAAACTCAGCTGCCGCGCTGCGGAAATTTTACACAGGGCAACATAACCTCAACTGTCAAATTTTGTTGTCAATTACGTGCGATCAATTAAGTGTTACTATTAGTCGTTTTCTCGAAGAAACAGGAATTTTTATTTTCGAGAAAGAACGAAATTTCTGTAAAATATTCGTATGTATAAATGTATTATATATGCAACTTTGCATGACATTTTCTAGAAAAATGTATCTCGCGCGCTTCAACGATCCGATTAATGTATTTTCTGTTCAATTATTTTCTTCAAGAGTTATCAACATTAAATTCTAATCTTTCAAAAATTAGCAAAATATATCGCTGGCAGATTTTTAAATGTATGGCTCTTACGCGTGAGCACAAATTTCGGGTTTAATTTCGCGCGCTTACTTTACGCATGGTTCGACAAAAAGGCAGTACGCATGCGTCAAAACACGAGAGTGGGAAAATGATTTGGAAACCAATAGCTCCTTTGGATCACCCCGCACGTCTTTTCTATGGCCCAATGCCCCATATTGTCGTGATATTGGCAAATCACGTTACTCTCCATGCTTTGCGGTACATAAAATAATAGCGTATCGCCCTTTTTCCGGTACACTAAACCGTTTCGCATTTCAAACGCACTATTTTCGCTTTCTTCGAGTTTTGCTCGCAATACTTTTATTTTAGAATCTTGGTTTTGAGCTAGAGACAAATTTAGTTCAAAAGTGTTATCTTCGATGACCAATATTCCCGTCGAGCGACTCAGCGCATCAACATGCGCCATTCGAGTGCCAGCTCGGTGCTCTACTTCGTAGTCGTAACCTTGCAGCTCAAGGGCTCACCGAGCTATCCGGGGATTTATCCCTTTCTTGTTGAGAGTAAGCGTAAGCGAATTACAACCTGTGATAATTTTAAATTTTATCCCCTGCAAATAGATTCGGAAGCGCTTGAGTGCGTATATTATCGCCAATGTCTCGAGCTCAAAACTGTGGTATTTCGATTCGGTATTTGTCGTGCGTTTCGAGAAATAAAAGACAGGGTGAAATTTCGCGTCAGCTTTTTTCTGCATCAAAACCGCTCCGAACCCCAAACTACTCGCGTCGCAATGGAGCTGAGTCTCATCGCAGGGGCTGTATATCGCCAATATTGGTGCAGCAATTAATTTTACCTTAAGCACATCGAAACTCTCGATCTCGCCAAACACGAACGTTGCGTCTTTTCGGAGCAAGTCATAGAGCGGCTTTGCTGCAGTTGAAAAACCCTCAATAAATTTTCGAAAATAAGCACACAAACCCAGGAATCGTTGTAAGTCGTGAACGCTTCTTGGAATCGGAAATTTATTGACCGCATCAACCCCTGCTTCAGTTGGCTTCACACCCTCTTGTGTGACAATGTACCCCAAGTATTCAATCTCCGTGAAACCACACTTGCACTTACTCATTTGAAGTTCGAGCTTGTTTTCGACGAGTAATGTGAAAACACGTCCCAGGATTTGAAAATGATTGTCCAACGTTTCCGTCGCAACGAGAAAGTAATCAAGATACATCACCACGTCGCCGGATCTAATGAGTTCGTGTAACACCGCGTTGACGAATTTTTGGAATTTTAACGGCTCCATTTTCAAACCGAAAGGCATCTTGACGTACTCATATTGTCGTAACGGCGTAACAGAAGACGTATACTTGATAGACTCTCACTCCATAGCGACGTGATGAAAACCATCTTTCAAATCCAGTAAGCTAAAAAACTTTTTACCCTTCAGTAAATCCAATTGATCCTCGATCAACGGGAGGGGGTAATTATCGCTGACAGTGTGTTTGTTTAGAACTCGAAAATCGACGCACATACGCGTTTTACCATTTTTTTTCTCACGAGCACAGTTGATGACGCATACTCGGACTCGCTTGGTCGGATTACCCCTTTATTGAACAAATCGTCAATTATCGTTCTTACTTGATCTTTTTCGCAATAGAACAATCTCCGCGGCGAGAAATGGAACGGTTGATGATCGCGTAATATTAGTTCTAACTCTGCTTTGATTTTGGGTTCGACCGGACGCTCGGCTTTGACGTATTTGTTTTGAAACAATTCTTTTAGTTTTAACTGTTGTTCTGCCGGGATCTCGGTGTTTATTATCATCGAATCAGTAACGTCAACTGTTGACTCGTGAACGTCGATGTCCAAAATCTCACTCGATTGAATTTCGTATTCTGACTTGCGTTTCAGACCCAAACCAAACAATGCTAATACATCTTTGCCTAAAAGGGCAGACGTTTTCATCGTGCTATCTGGTACCACGAGCAACCAAGTTTTCTTCGTGATAGAATCAAGCGATATATCGACTTCAACCGTTCCGTGAACGATTAAGGCGCTGCTATTTATACCTTGAAAGTTATCGCGTTTCCCTTCGAAATTTTTTATCGCGTCAACAGTTACATAACGCTGTTTGATCAAACTTACCGCGCTCCCGGTGTCAAGCAATGTATTTAAACGACATTTATAATAATCATTCGGTACGTGTACATTATACTCAATACATCGATGAAATTCGTCTTTGTCTAACGATTCCTCGATGATGTTGACTTGATCTTTCTTCTTCGGGCAATTTGCCACCCGATGTCCGGTCTCGCCGCAGTTGAAACACGTGCCCTTTTCTCTCCTTGGACTGCGACACTCATTCGCAAGATGTCCTAGTTTATTAAAATTGTAACAGCAGATGGCTTTCGGATCTCGTTCGCTGCTCTTTGTAATCGTCTTTCCCTTGGCTGCTTCTGGTTTACCAGACGAGTTGCGCGCTGGACGATTTTTCGTATCCGTTAACGAAATTTTCGCAAAGGCCTCGAGCAGTTCGGTAGCGGACGTAAAGTTGTGTAAGCGCGCCTGATTTTGTAACTGAGAATCCGGAATTCCATCCACTATATAATCCACGATTTCCGTTTGATCGATTGGCACACAATTTCCAAGGATCACCTTATTGTGATAATACTGGTTGAAAGTCTCATCATTTTTCCTATTCCTTGATTCGAATTTTTTCCTCAACGCTAGTTTGTGAGGCCGATGATCAAACATGCTTTTCATTTCCGATAGGAGATCATCCAGATTCAATTCGATCAATTCCGGTTTCGAATAAAACCAGTCGAGCGCTTTCCCTTTCAATTTTGAGCATGCGAGGAGTCGAGCCAACTTGTCGTCTAGCTCGTAAGTGTTCGATAATAAACGCACTTGTTGCTCCCATCTCCAAAAAGCGTCGTCTGTTCCACCGAAATCGCTCAGCAAATCGCTAATTTTATTCACGCTCGTGTTAATTCGTGTATTCGATGTCGCCGCTGGAACCTGGTGCAAAGCGGGAATCTGCTGTAACGGCGCGTCATGACGAGCATTTTGCTCTCTTGACAAAATTGCATTTTCTCGTCTACATAATTCAAGCTCTCTTTGCATAAGCTCTCTCTCTCTCCGAAGATACTCGATTTCTCTAGTCAGCTCAGGTGAGGGGATCGTGATCGATGGTAGGGAAGCTATCCTCGTCGATGTCATTGCACGAAAGTTTGCCGCCCCGTTTTCCTCCAATATTACCCGATCAGTGTTATCCTCTCTCCTCTCGTTATTTTGATCGCCATGTCGGTCCGTGGGATCTATATTCTGCATCCATTCTCCATTAGGATCTACTTCATGTAGCCGACTAATCAATTCCGCCTTTGACCCATGTGTCGGAAGTGATAAACAACGAAGTTTTTCTTTCAACACTGCCACTTTAAAATCGTTTGCACTCATCGTCACTTTCTGTTTTTTATTTTTATACGTGACACTTCATACTCTCGTCGAATATCTCGTCGGTTTAAGTCTCACACCGCGATTTTAAAATTTCACACAAAGAATGTCTCACAGAAAATTCACACAGAGAAATGAGTCCTCACACAGAGATATAACAGTTCTCACACAGAGAAATACATAAAATCTCACACAGAGATATACGGGTCCTCACACAGAGAAATAAGTCCTCACACAGAGAAATGAGTCCTCACACAGAGATATAAAGGACCTCACACAGAGAAATACGTAAATTTTCGTCAAATATCGTAAACACGATCGCCGTTCAATTTCAAATTATACCCGTCTTATTGTATACCGTCCGACGCGAACCAGAATCGATAAATTCGCACGAAATCGAGAGAACTATTAAACAGCGTGGTACGGTAATATGGGCCGTCAACCACGCACGAAGATTTCAGTTCTTGTGCAAAAACTCGTACACAAACGCTCTCACCTTTAATTAAATGGCACTTTGTCACGTAATGAGGTATACGAATCGAACGAGTATACGAATTCGAAGAATATAACGGCCGTATGCCTTTACTCTGCGAAATACGGTTGCGCACAAAGACTAATCAGTCAAATAAACGCGATTAAATGATCTGATGCACCGTTTTCGCTAAAGCGAGTACCAACGTACTACTCGATTTTACCCACTTTTATGACTCCACGTGAATCACGATTTAAAATCGAAATACGCCGTTCCGATAGTTTCCAAATTACTCGTGACTTCACCCAAAATAACCGAACCAGTAGTTCTCTTGATATCTTTTTTACGTTCTCATCTCACTTCTGATTTTGTTAGGCTCTTTTTACTTTAAATTCAGTTCAGGATGGAATTATCGTCGTGGACTGGCGGGATAAGCAAATAAGTGATTAGGCGTTCTCGTGTAAATAGCTTGCATTCTCAACAAAGGTCGGAGACGGACTGACTTCACAGTTCCTTTTATTCGCGATTTTCGGATACTACCGAATTTTGAATTTTTTTTTTTATAAATAAAATTGGAATTTACTCGCCATTGCACGGCTCGATTAATTTGGAAAAATAACTGAATAACATGTCCATAAACAAAATTAAAAAAAAAATCGATAAAGAAAAAAAATAACATCGGTACAAACAGGTTTAAAAAAATCGCTTATCTTCAAATGAGCTGCCGACCGTTATTGCACGCCTAAATTTTTCGCACTCTCCCGAGATGAAAAATTTGAGTCTCCCGGAGCTGATGGGAGACTGAAATCTCCGTTTCCGAGAGTCTCTCTCCGCGCCACGAGGATTAGGGGGAAAAGTCCCCCAGTACCGGACACTTAAGGTTATTCATTAATAAAACTATCATATATGGGGCATTCCACTCCAAATCGACTATTTTATAACACGACCCTTTTCGATTTGGCTGAAACTTTTTTTATCTTTTTTTACCTTATCAAAAACATTTTTCAGAATTTTTTCAAATTTTTACACCCAGCCGATAAAAAGTTGGAAATTTTTCAAAAAAATTGGCTCTTTATTTTTCAAATAGCTATAACCTTTTCAAAATTTGATGTATCGGGACGATTTTTTTTTCAATTTTTTGTTTTTTAATGTACTTTTTGAAAAAAAGTAATTAACATTTTTTATTTTTTTCTTCTTTTTATTATATCAAACTTTGACATTTTCTGCAAATCATCAAATTGTTTCAGAGTGGTGTTTTTTCGATTTCTATTTTTTTTCAATTGAAAAAAAAAACTTTTTTCCAACTAGCCTTATTTCTCGGAACACCATTCTGCAAATTTTTGAGGGTGTTCAAAGGACTTCAAAACTTGAAAAAAAAAAATAAAAACAAAAAATGAAAATGGTAATCATCGAGAAATTTTTTATTTTTTTTCTTTTTATTATATCAAACTTTGATATTTTCTGCAAATCCTCAAATTTTTTCAAAGTGGTGATTTTTTTTCCCCATTTGAAAAAAAAAAATTCAACTAGCCTCATTTCTGATAACACCATTCTGCAAATTTTTGAGGGTGTTCAGAGGACTTCGAAACATGAAAAAAAAACAAAAAGTGAAAATGGTAATCTTCGAGAAATTTTCAATTTTTTCCAAAAATCTAAAAAAAAACGATGAAGATGCGTTTCAATATTTTTTTATATTTTTTTCGAAAACGACAATCAAAAACAGTTTTCGAAAAAAAAATATAAAAAAATTATTGAAAGCATCTTCATCGTTTTTTTTTTTTTAGATTTTTGAAAAAAATCGAAAATTTCTCGATCATTACCATTTTCAATTTTTGTTTTTTATTTTTTTTATTAAGTTAGGAAGTCTTCTGAAAACCCTCAAAAATTTGCGGAATGGTGTTATGAGAAATAAGGCTAGTTGAAAGAAAGTTTTTTTTTCACTTGGAAAAAAAAAATAGAAATCGAAAAAACACCACTCTTAAAAAATTCGAGGATTTGCAGAAAATGTCAAAGTTTGATATAATAAAAAGAAAAAAAAATCAAAAATGGTAATCATCGAGAAATTTTCGACTTTTTCCGAAAATCTGAAAAAAAAAACGATGAAGATGGGTTTTTATAATTTTTTGTATTTTTTTTTCAAAAAGTACATTAAAAAACAAAAATTTTGAAAAAAAAATCGTCCTGATACGTCAAATTTTAAAAAAGTAATAGCTATTTGAAAAATGAAAAACAATTTTTTTTTTTGAAAAATTTATAACTTTTTATCAGCTGGGTGTAAAAATTTGAAAAAATTCTGAAAAATGTTTTCGATAGGGTAAAAAAAAATAAAAAAGTTTCAGCCAAATCGAAAATGGTCGAGTTCTAAAGTGGTCGATTTGGCGTGGAATGCTTCTTATATAAGAACTTCGATTTTTTATATTTTTTTCACAAACTTTGGAGTATTTTTTGGTGTGTTAATGATAGTACAGATTTCGAAAAAACGTAAAACTAAGAAAAATATATTTTTGAATTTAATAGTTAAAATGGTCGAATCCGAAAAGTGGCACCTAGTACCGGACAATATGAATATTATTTGGAAAAATGGATTTAAAATGGTTAAATTTTGCAATGATCGTAAATATATTCATCGCAACACTCCGGAATATCTGCGCACACCTTATGCGCCGCTTGCTTACAATTGCCGCACTGGATTCAGTCATTATCAGTGATGGGCATGAAAAGCATTTAAAAAAAATAAGTAAAAAATAATTTTTCGCTGGTGATTTAAACGGGCTCGGCGTGTCAACTCATTTTTGATTCGTGATTTAAACGGGCTCGGAGTGTCAAGTCTTTTATGACTCGTCATTTAAACGGGCTTGGAGTGTCAAGTCTTTTTTGACGTGTGATTTAAACGGGCCCGGAGTATCAAGTCGGAGTATCAAGTAGAAATTATAATTTCTACTTTTCGTTTTTTTTTCATAATATTTTAACATTTTTCTCTCTAAAAATGGTTTACTTGTTTAAGCAATTTATTTTTGATTTAAACGAAAGTCTTGATCAATAACGAATTAATAAAACTGTACAAAGAATTGATGAAATTATAACCATTGTTCAAATGTATTGTTGTTTTAAATTTTATATTTTTTCATTTTATTTTACCATTTTTTCTCTAAAGATTGTTTATTTGGTTAACCGATTTGTTATTGTTTATTTGTTTGAACAATTAGTTATTGATAAAAACGAAAGACTTGATACTCCGAGCCCGTTTAAGTCACGAATCAAAAGAGACTTGACACTCCGAGCCCGTTTAAATCACAAGTCAGAAAAGACTTGACACTTCGAGCCCGTTTAAATCACGAGTCAAAAATGACTTGACACTCCGAGCCCGTTTAAATAACGAGTCAAAAAAGACTTGACACTCCGAGCCCATTTAAGGGGACTGAGTCAGTTAAAATTACAAAAAAATCAATTTTTTTAAATTCGATTTTCATGTTTTTTAATCATTTTTGCATGTATATCTCAAGCGATAAGTCGAAATTTCCAAAAATGGCTAAGTTACGAGCCAAAATGTAATAAAGTGAGTAAACAAATATTATAAAGGAATATAATTTTGAAAAAATTCTGAAAAATTCGAATTATTATATGAAAATTTGTAAACTATCACTCGGAGTCGATCGATTTTTTTTTCTACATTTTTTTAAAGCTTTTGTAAAATAAAATGAAAAAAATCATTTTTAATATCCCTTACATGAGTAAAAAAATAAAATAAAAATAAAAGATGTCTTGGAAAATTTTTGATATTTGGCATATTTTAAAAAATAAATGAGAAAAATCTTTTTTTTCAATAAAATATTTTTCTCGTTTATCTTAGAAAATATGCAAACTATCCAAAATTTCCAAGACATGCTTGATTTTTATTTTATTTTTTTACTCATGTAAGATGAATTAGGAATTAATTTTTTCATTTTATTTTATAAATTGAAAAAAAAAGAAAATTATACAAAAAATATAGGGCAGCCGCATCCCATTTTCTAATCATGATAGATATTACTTATTTTTGACCCAGAATCTGTGGAAAAAATTGCAGAATTTTAAAAATTGTTTTTGTTCAGTGATCTCTTTTTTACACAAAAATGATCGTCGCGCCACCTGAAGGAGTGACGAGAAAAATCTTTTAAAAAATTAGGCTGCTTTTTAAGTGGAATCAATGCGAAAAAAAAGTTATGCAAGGATCTGATGACCAGAGGGAAATGACCCCATGATTTCACTTGGAATGCCCCAAGTGAATAAATAAATATGCATATCAATAAATATGAATGTATGTAATACATGCGACGGGAAAAATAATATTTTTGACTATCTATATATATATATTCGCGATTTTCGGATACTACCGACGCTCGTCTAACGATCACGTGACTTACATTATTATATACGCACACGTACATACATACATATATATATATATTTTTATTCGCGATTTTCGGATACTACCGACGCTCGTCTAACGATCACGTGACTTACATTATTATATACGCACACGTACATACATACATATATATATATATATATATATATATATATATATATATATATATATATATGTATGTATGTACGTGTGCGTATATAATAATGTAAGTCACGTGATCGTTAGACGAGCGTCGGTAGTATCCGAAAATCGCGAATATATATATATAGATAGTCAAAAATATTATTTTTCCCGTCGCATGTATTACATACATTCATATTTATTGATATGCATATTTATTTATTCACTTGGGGCATTCCAAGTGAAATCATGGGGTCATTTCCCTCTGGTCATCAGATCCTTGCATAACTTTTTTTTCGCATTGATTCCACTTAAAAAGCAGCCTAATTTTTTAAAAGATTTTTCTCGTCACTCCTTCAGGTGGCGCGACGATCATTTTTGTGTAAAAAAGAGATCACTGAACAAAAACAATTTTTAAAATTCTGCAATTTTTTCCACAGATTCTGGGTCAAAAATAAGTAATATCTATCATGATTAGAAAATGGGATGCGGCTGCCCTATATTTTTTGTATAATTTTCTTTTTTTTTCAATTTATAAAATAAAATGAAAAAATTAATTCCTAATTCATCTTACATGAGTAAAAAAATAAAATAAAAATCAAGCATGTCTTGGAAATTTTGGATAGTTTGCATATTTTCTAAGATAAACGAGAAAAATATTTTATTGAAAAAAAAGATTTTTCTCATTTATTTTTTAAAATATGCCAAATATCAAAAATTTTCCAAGACATCTTTTATTTTTATTTTATTTTTTTACTCATGTAAGGGATATTAAAAATGATTTTTTTCATTTTATTTTACAAAAGCTTTAAAAAAATGTAGAAAAAAAAATCGATCGACTCCGAGTGATAGTTTACAAATTTTCATATAATAATTCGAATTTTTCAGAATTTTTTCAAAATTATATTCCTTTATAATATTTGTTTACTCACTTTATTACATTTTGGCTCGTAACTTAGCCATTTTTGGAAATTTCGACTTATCGCTTGAGATATACATGCAAAAATGATTAAAAAACATGAAAATCGAATTTAAAAAAATTGATTTTTTTGTAATTTTAACTGACTCAGTCCCCTTAAATGGGCTCGGAGTGTCAAGTCTTTTTTGACTCGTTATTTAAACGGGCTCGGAGTGTCAAGTCATTTTTGACTCGTGATTTAAACGGGCTCGAAGTGTCAAGTCTTTTCTGACTTGTGATTTAAACGGGCTCGGAGTGTCAAGTCTCTTTTGATTCGTGACTTAAACGGGCTCGGAGTATCAAGTCTTTCGTTTTTAACAATAACTAATTGTTCAAACAAATAAACAATAACAAATCGGTTAACCAAATAAACAATCTTTAGAGAAAAAATGGTAAAATAAAATGAAAAAATATAAAATTTAAAACAACAATACATTTGAACAATGGTTATAATTTCATCAATTCTTTGTACAGTTTTATTAATTCGTTATTGATCAAGACTTTCGTTTAAATCAAAAATAAATTGCTTAAACAAGTAAACCATTTTTAGAGAGAAAAATGTTAAAATATTATGAAAAAAAAACGAAAAGTAGAAATTATAATTTCTACTTGATACTCCGACTTGATACTCCGGGCCCGTTTAAATCACACGTCAAAAAAGACTTGACACTCCAAGCCCGTTTAAATGACGAGTCATAAAAGACTTGACACTCCGAGCCCGTTTAAATCACGAATCAAAAATGAGTTGACACGCCGAGCCCGTTTAAATCACCAGCGAAAAATTATTTTTTACTTATTTTTTTTAAATGCTTTTCATGCCCATCACTGATAATGACTGAATCCAGTGCGGCAATTGTAAGCAAGCGGCGCATAAGGTGTGCGCAGATATTCCGGAGTGTTGCGATGAATATATTTACGATCATTGCAAAATTTAACCATTTTAAATCCATTTTTCCAAATAATATTCATATTGTCCGGTACTAGGTGCCACTTTTCGGATTCGACCATTTTAACTATTAAATTCAAAAATATATTTTTCTTAGTTTTACGTTTTTTCGAAATCTGTACTATCATTAACACACCAAAAAATACTCCAAAGTTTGTGAAAAAAATATAAAAAATCGAAGTTCTTATATAAGAAGCATTCCACGCCAAATCGACCACTTTAGAACTCGACCATTTTCGATTTGGCTGAAACTTTTTTATTTTTTTTTACCCTATCGAAAACATTTTTCAGAATTTTTTCAAATTTTTACACCCAGCTGATAAAAAGTTATAAATTTTTCAAAAAAAAAAATTGTTTTTCATTTTTCAAATAGCTATTACTTTTTTAAAATTTGACGTATCAGGACGATTTTTTTTTCAAAATTTTTGTTTTTTAATGTACTTTTTGAAAAAAAAATACAAAAAATTATAAAAACCCATCTTCATCGTTTTTTTTTTCAGATTTTCGGAAAAAGTCGAAAATTTCTCGATGATTACCATTTTTGATTTTTTTTTCTTTTTATTATATCAAACTTTGACATTTTCTGCAAATCCTCGAATTTTTTAAGAGTGGTGTTTTTTCGATTTCTATTTTTTTTTTCCAAGTGAAAAAAAAACTTTCTTTCAACTAGCCTTATTTCTCATAACACCATTCCGCAAATTTTTGAGGGTTTTCAGAAGACTTCCTAACTTAATAAAAAAAATAAAAAACAAAAATTGAAAATGGTAATGATCGAGAAATTTTCGATTTTTTTCAAAAATCTAAAAAAAAAAAAACGATGAAGATGCTTTCAATAATTTTTTTATATTTTTTTTTCGAAAACTGTTTTTGATTGTCGTTTTCGAAAAAAATATAAAAAAATATTGAAACGCATCTTCATCGTTTTTTTTTAGATTTTTGGAAAAAATTGAAAATTTCTCGAAGATTACCATTTTCACTTTTTGTTTTTTTTTCATGTTTCGAAGTCCTCTGAACACCCTCAAAAATTTGCAGAATGGTGTTATCAGAAATGAGGCTAGTTGAATTTTTTTTTTTCAAATGGGGAAAAAAAATCACCACTTTGAAAAAATTTGAGGATTTGCAGAAAATATCAAAGTTTGATATAATAAAAAGAAAAAAAATAAAAAATTTCTCGATGATTACCATTTTCATTTTTTGTTTTTATTTTTTTTTTTCAAGTTTTGAAGTCCTTTGAACACCCTCAAAAATTTGCAGAATGGTGTTCCGAGAAATAAGGCTAGTTGGAAAAAAGTTTTTTTTTTCAATTGAAAAAAAATAGAAATCGAAAAAACACCACTCTGAAACAATTTGATGATTTGCAGAAAATGTCAAAGTTTGATATAATAAAAAGAAGAAAAAAATAAAAAATGTTAATTACTTTTTTTCAAAAAGTACATTAAAAAACAAAAAATTGAAAAAAAAATCGTCCCGATACATCAAATTTTGAAAAGGTTATAGCTATTTGAAAAATAAAGAGCCAATTTTTTTGAAAAATTTCCAACTTTTTATCGGCTGGGTGTAAAAATTTGAAAAAATTCTGAAAAATGTTTTTGATAAGGTAAAAAAAGATAAAAAAAGTTTCAGCCAAATCGAAAAGGGTCGTGTTATAAAATAGTCGATTTGGAGTGGAATGCCCCATATATGATAGTTTTATTAATGAATAACCTTAAGTGTCCGGTACTGGGGGACTTTTCCCCCTAATCCTCGTGGCGCGGAGAGAGACTCTCGGAAACGGAGATTTCAGTCTCCCATCAGCTCCGGGAGACTCAAATTTTTCATCTCGGGAGAGTGCGAAAAATTTAGGCGTGCAATAACGGTCGGCAGCTCATTTGAAGATAAGCGATTTTTTTAAACCTGTTTGTACCGATGTTATTTTTTTTCTTTATCGATTTTTTTTTTAATTTTGTTTATGGACATGTTATTCAGTTATTTTTCCAAATTAATCGAGCCGTGCAATGGCGAGTAAATTCCAATTTTATTTATAAAAAAAAAAATTCAAAAAGGCGGCTCCAGCCTCCAAGTTCACAAAAGTCTTAAAAAACACCTAATTCTCGTCCAAGTTAAATTTATTCTGGAGACTTCTCTTCTAATTTCAAGGAAGTGAAGGAATAGGAGCATAAGGATCTTTTAAACATTTCAAGAAATGGCGCTGAAATGAAGTTAAGAGGTAGGGAGTGCTCGAAGTGTATAGGTATAGGAGAAAACGCGTCATTTTTACAATTCCTGGTCCTGACCATTTTAGATTTAGCCGAAACTCCGCTTATTTCATTGTATGATCCCAAAAACCACGCTCAAATTTTATTAGATTTTTTGAAGCTACCATGGCGGAATACAAGACCATCGAATATTTTTGACTTTTGAAAATATTTAATTTTCAATCGACGATATCTCTGTGGCCGTTTATCGTATCGAAAAATATATAAGGACGTTTTTGATGTGCGAACATCTTAGCGCTCGGTCTACGACCTATCGTACATACAGGTCTTGCAACGAAGCAAAATTTCAATGGTGGGGGTAGGCACCCTTGTATGTCAAGTTTTTCGATCTTCATGTCGCCACTAGGCGTCGCCGTCGCTGAGAAGTGTGCTCCCACTCTCGCGTTCTATGCTTGAGTGTGCGGCGTGCGCACGGTCGTACATGCAGGTCTTGCAACGAAGCGGAATTTCAATGGTGGGGGTAGGCATCCTTGTATGTCACGTTTTTTGATCCTCGTGTCGCCACTAGGCGTCGCACAGTGGGAACAAACCCCAAAAAGCTGGCCAAAAGTCGAAAACGTTACAAATTCGGCTGAAACTCAGTACTCGGGGGTTTTTAGGGTCGCTGATTACGAATCCGAAGTCAAAATTGGAAATAAAAACAAAATGGCGGATTTGAAGTCCCAAAAAGCTGGCAAAAAGTCGAAAGCGTTATAAATTCGGCTGAAAGTCAGTACTCGGGGGTTTTTGGGGTCGCTGACTATGAATCCGAAGTCAAAATTGGAAATAAAAACAAAGCGCCTCAGCACCCAGCGTTTCCTATATATAACAATACCAAGCTTCCAGACTACCACCACCGGCGCGTCTGAGGCAGGGTACAGTTGCATAGCACTACTGATGAGTCTGCACTGTACGCGAGACGAAACGCTAAGAAGATCCTCCTCTATATTCTTCGCTGAAGAATTTCTAGAGGGATCTCCTTTACCAACCTGCTAGCACATTCCTTTCTTCCTTACCGACTTACGAGAACTGGACCAACGAACTTACGTTCATGTACGCTTCAACTCAAACGCTCCACCAGGAAGACTAGAATACAGGAGTCAACTCGAGGAGTGGGGGTGGCACAAAATATTTGGGCAGCAGGCTGCCCCACTCCTGACTTACGAATTGCGCAGTGTCGCACTTTTATACCACTGCGCAGCTTTCGGCGTGTCGGTCCCACGCGAGCACTGAAATATAGTAATAGATTTCAGTGCGCGCGAGAGAGAATGACGACGCACCATGTGCGCAGTATTGTACAGCGCTATTTGCAGGTCAAGGGTGGGGCAGCCTGCTGCTCAAATATTTTGTGCCACCCCCACCACTCGAAAAGCAGCTAGTTGACTCTCCTTATTCTAGTCTTCTTGCACTCAACGTACGAGACCTGGGGAGAGCAGTAGCCGTGTGGGTCGAGCGCGGGTTCGCAAGTTGCGGACCCGGGTTCGATCCCGGCGACACCGTTGAAAAAATGTATCGGGTTTTTTCAAGTGTTTTCGGCTGTAATCCCCGGTGGTTTGGACACCACCTTAAATAAGTTTGTCCCAATACCTCATTGCGATGGGTGGGAGTCGTCACACGGTTTCGGGGGTGCCATCCGCGCGGTCCTTATCACGCGGATGTCTATCTCTTAACCGAGTGAACGGCCGACTCACCAGATGGCAATGGAGGAGGTAGCTGCCTAACCAACCGTTGGTAGTCGTGTGAGAGCCTTCTCGCATCGCTATCAAGGGAATTCGGTAGGCTACTGGCTGTATCGGTGGAGGTCTTCTGCAGTTTCCCTCCACCCTCGGCAAAATTGCGATACAGCTCGGAGTTGAGGTGTAATAGGTTCGGGACTGCAGCCCGACCTGAAATTGTTGATGTGAGTGGCACAGGCCTTCTAAAGAGGGCGAGCCATACTAGGCTAAAAAAAAAAAAACGTACGAGACCGACTACGCCCTCTACAGATGTGCTCCAACTCTTGCGTTCTATGCGTGAGTGTGTGGTGTCAATGAGACAGAACATTGGCCACATGCGCACGTTGAAGAGAGCAAGAGAGACAGAAGGCTATTTCTATCTTTGTCGCACACCGCATCCCTCTGCGAAGGCGCACCCCGCGGCGTAAATCGGAATGAAAAACGTGACGTACAAGGGTGCCAGTGGGGTGAACACTCCCGTGTTGAACGTGCGGTCGCGTATCTCAGTTACCGTCTGTCATACTACGTGGCACTGATGTTTGGCGCATGCGCACGACTCCGATACAGCCGGAGAAGCACGTGAGGGAAAACGAGCTGAAGTGTCATGGCGCCGGCGGGTGAACGCCGTCCGTATCGCTCTCGGCCACTCTCGGCGGCTCTTGGTGCATTTCGGGTGATTTCGGGTACGACTTGGTGGAAGTGAGACAGTAATGCGCGCTCTCTCGTTTCCTTTCACTCACACCTGTAGCGTGCATTCACCAGCATTCACACCTCTTATTTTCACAGGCGATTCACAGAGCGACTTGCTGCGATTTTAAAAATTATGCAGCATTTTTAATAATTTACTTACCTTACACATTTGTTATTGAAATTTCATACTATTTTGTATATTAAATATTAACAACAAGTATACGAAATCGAGATTAATTGACATCGATTGGAAAATTAACAATTTTATCTTGAATCCAATATTTGCATATCGAAATTGAAGAAGTAAACAATGAACATTGAAATTTATATTGAAATATTACTACATATACAATTATAAATACAGAATTTATATATACTAAACTGAAACTTTAGCTGAAAATCCTCGTCGAAAAACAGAATCCCAATTTTTTTTTAGATTTTTCTCCTCCAACTTTCGCCGTTATTGTATGGGGTAATTGACTCCCATTGGAAAATGAACAATTTCAACTGAAATCAAATTCTTGTATATTAAAATTAACGGAGCAAGGGGCCTTCATTTCCCATCTCTTCTATACTTATATTATCCCTTCAGGATCGACTACGAATACGGCCGTTATTTTGTTATTTGGTCATGCTGTGTATGAATAAATAGGAATAACAATTGTATAGCCAATTGGGTAATGCTAATGCAGGCGGTACATCATCTGAGCGTTCTTTTTCATGGGAGAATATAGAAGAAAATAATTTAAATACTTGGAAATTAATTACTAAACACTTTTCCATTTATTTTTCTCATTTGGAAAATGTTTCTTAATTCATTTCTCGTGTGTTTATCTAGATCTCATTTTGAAAATGACATGTTATGTCAAATTTTTTTAGATTTTCGAAAAAAAAATTGAAATTAAAAAAAAATTTGAAGGGGTCGCATTGAAAAAAAAAAACAAGTTTGTAGCTTACTTTAATCTGTTTTTCGACGAGGACTTTCAGCTAAAGTTTCAGTTTAGTATATATAAATTGTGTGTTTATAATTATATATGGCTGGATCCATGATTGCTCGAAGAGCATTTCGGGGTCAAAATTTTGATGCCTTTGCCATTCTCACATCTTATTATATGTTATAAGAAGTGACGATTCACAAAATTACAGCCTCTTTACTCTAGAGGTTTTCGAGAAAAAAAATATTGGGTATTTCCATGTTTCAGGAAGTTAACTTTGTTACTTCCTTGCTCGCTCCTTACGGACAATTACAAAAAATTATTAAAAAATATTATCTCACGTGAAAAAGTCTAAATTTTCCGAAAAAAATATCAGTTCTACTCTGAGGGTAGTAACTACCCCATAAAAACGAGTTTAAATTTTAAAATCTGTGTTTTGAGGGCGAGCACCGTAAAAAAAATCTTTTTTATTTTTTCTTCGGAAAGTTTATGCCATTTTCCACAAATGAAAAAATTAACAGAGTGGGATGAGCAGAGGATCATTGTCGAATAAATTATTTAATTTTTTTTTCGATTTTTTTGCAAACTTATATTTTTTTTCCAAAACTACATTCAATTCAACGTAAAAAAAAGTTCCATAGCTATTTTTGCTACTACTAATATGTTCCGAGATATGATTTTTTTAATATTGGACATTTAATGCATAAATAAAATTCGTATCTCGGAAACTACCGGTTGTAGCCAACATTATTATAGGACCTTTTCTATGTGAAATTGGCTCATACATCCGAAAAAAATACTACAATTGAAAAAACGGTGATTCGCTTTTGTCATTGTCATCAACAATTTATTTTTTTCAAGAATTATATTTTTTTTCATACCTTAAGCTAATCAGACGTGAGAAAAATTTAAATGTAGTTTGAGTTATTACTCCTACATTCCGAAATATGAATTTTCGTCATTAAATTTAAAAAATAGAATTTGTTGTAGTTTTCTCAAAACTTCAACTAATCTGACCTAAGAAAAGTTTCGATTTAAATTCAACTACTGTCTATAGATTCCAAGATATAGATTTCTCGAATATTCGTCATTTTTTCAGCTATGAAGCAGCAACCACGCTACTGCATCATGGCTACTACTGAAAGCCTCTGTTTTATATTGAATTAATTTAAAAAGTAATTTGGAGCATTTCTTTTTTTAACTTGAGTTGTTTTTGTTTGGAAAAATCAACCAAATTGCCGGAATAAAAGTCCTATAATCAAAATAGCTGTAATCGACGATTTTCAAGATATGAATTTTGTGAATGCAAAAATTGTATAAAAATGAAAAATATTCAGAAATTCATACTTCAGAATGTATGAGTAGTAACTCAAACTACATTTAGGTTTTCTTCACGTCTGATTAGCTTAAGATATGAAAAAAAAATATAATTCTTGAAAAAAATAAATTGTTGATGACAGTGACAAGAGCGAATCATCGTTTTTTAAATTGTAGTATTTTTTTCGGAAGTATGAGCCAATTTTACATAGAAAAGGTTCTATAATAATGTTGGCTACAACCGGTAGTTTCCGAGATACGAATTTCATTCATGCATAAAATGTCCAATATTAAAAAAATATTGGATATTGGAAATATTGAAAATATTCCAAGCAAAAATAGCTATGGAACTTTTCTTACGTTGAATTGAATGTAGTTTTAGAAAAAAAATATACGTTCCAAAAAAAATCGAAAAAAAAAATTAAATAATTTATTCGACGATGATCCTTTGCTCATCCCACTTTGTTAATTTTTTCATTTGTGGAAAATGGCATAAGCTTTCCGAAGAAAAAATGAAAAAGATTTTTTTTTACGGTGCTCGCCTTCAAAACACAGATTTATTAATTTAAACACGTTTTTATGGGGTAGTTACTACCCTCAGGGTAAAACTGATATTTTTTCCGGAAAATTTGGACTTTTTCACGTGGGATAATATTTTTCAATAATTTTTTCCAATTGTCCGTAAGGAGCGAGCAAGGAAGTAACAAAGTTACCTCTCCTAAACATGGAAATACCCAATATTTTTTTCTCGAAAACCTCTAGAGTAAAGAGGCTGTAATTTGGTGAATCGTCACTTTTTATAACATATGATAAGATGTGAGAATGGCAAAGGAATCAGAATTTTGACCCCAAAATACTCTTCGAGCAATCATGGATCCAGTCATATGTAAATTGTATATATAAATTGTGTGCAGTAATATTCCAATATAAATTTCAATTTTCATCGTTTACTTCTTTAATTTCAATATGTAAATATTGGATTCAAGATAAAATTGTTAATTTTCCAATCGATGTCAATTAATCTCGATTTCGTATACTTTTTGTTGAAATTTAATATACAAAATAGTATGAAATTTCAATAACAAATGTGTAAGGTAAGTGATGTATCAAAAACGCTGCATAATTTTTAAAATCGCAGCAAGTCGCTCTGTGAATCGCCTGTGAAAATAAGAGGTGTGAATGCTGGTGAATGCGCGCTCGGCGCTACACGTGTGAGTGAAAGGAAGCGAGAGAGCGCGTATTGCTGTCTCACTTCCACCAAGTCGTACCCGAAATGCACCAAGAGCCGCCGAGAGCGATATGGACGGCGTTCACTCGCCGGCGCCATGACACTTAAGCTCGTTTCCCCTCACGTGCTTATCCGGCTGTATCAGAGTTGTGCGCATGTGCCACCACTGGAAGGGGGTGATCATCGATCTCTCGCGACATCAGCGCCACGTAGTATGATAGACGGTAACTGAGATAATGGCTTCACAAATAGGCCAGAGTGTTCACCCACTGAAGGGTGCCTACCCTCACTACCGTCGATGCAAGACCTGTATGTACGACCGTGGGCGTGCGTAAGACGGCGTATTGGGCGCATGCGCACGTTTAGGAGAGCAAGAGAGACAGAAGGCTATTTATATTTTTGTCGCATACCGCACTTCTCTACGAAGGCGCCCCTTGCGGCGTAAATCGGAATGAAAAACGTACCATAGAAGGGTGCCTAACCCCACTACCGTCGTTGCAAGACCTGTATGTACGACCGTGGTCTGCGTAGGGGCTAACTGAGACTCAAGCGTAAGTAAACATTTCATGAGCGTGAGCGTGAGGTGATTTGGTGTGAGTGGTTTGGTGTGTTCAGTGTGCGTGAGGTCGATACACGGAAGGGAAGGGAGCTTAGGTATCGGCGACGCGCATGCGTAAGCAGCGTACAGCGCGTCACCGTAGGGTCTCACAGTAGGAGAAAAGCCCAAAAACCTGGCCAAAACCCCAAAAAATAAATTTTCGAAATAGGGTCAGTTGAGTCGTCATTCAGGTAGAGGACTAGTAACTGCATTCTATTGTGGAAGGGAAAGCCCTTTAAGTGTATACCTGCGCCGCAGCTTCAGTTGGCAGTTAGTGTTCGTGAAGAGTGTACGTGTCACGCGCTGAACAGACGAAAATAACGCTGACTTCAAAAACCCATAACTTTAAAGTGACGGGTTTAATTTCAATTCTGCAACATGGATACGACTTCTGGAGGTATGTAGAACATATTTTTACATCGGTTGAATCTAAACTTCATGTATAAATGATTGAAATGTAGTATAGCCTTCGGCATAAATAAAATTGAATAATTTTGAAAACTTATATTTTCAACGGTCCGAAAAGTTATATATTTTGTCACATTTTGCAAAGCTCCTAGTCTCGGCCTTTAGTTTAATGTATAAGCTTTCGAAATTTACAAGAGTTACCTGCGGAAAACGTGCGTCTTGTCCGTTATGATTTTTTTCGCATCGTGCGGTAGCCGAGCGTGCACGTGGCACTATTGAGCAGCCTCTGCGCCTCTACCTGAGAATGGGTGAAGTAGCATCATAACGGACGGCTGTTATACGCTTGAAATAAATTATTTTAATATATATGTATGTGTATATATATATATATGGGTCATTCCACCAATTCTTGACTAAAATTGTGCCAGGGGGTCTGAACTCTGCATAACGAGAAATTTTATTGAAAAGTACATAACAAAGAGAGCTTTCATGATTTTTTTCAGATTTTTTCGTCGAACCCTTCCAAAGATACAGTAGATCGAAAATTGCAAGATTTGCAATTATTGACTTTAGATATTAAAAATATCAGCCACTTGTAAAATTTCTAAAAATATATTAAATATTGGATTTTATGTAAAAAAAGCTCAGCTTTCTGAAAAAAATATTTTCAATTTCCTCCAGTGTCAGGAAAACCCCGAAAAATGAGGTCAAAAAGTAAAATACGCTTTTTCGACCAATGTATCATTTTTAATATTTTTTAAACTATTTTTTTCGAAAAGTTGAGACTTTTTTCCACGGGAAAGGTATGTTTCGATTGTGGGATTATTTAAAAATAAACCACAGCAAAATAAATTTTAAAGTTTCGTGATGAATTGCCGATCTGTATTGTGCTGCTGTTACGGTCGTCGCACGAACTATCGAATCAAGTTTGAAAATTTCTGTACATAGCATTATATTCAGCTATTATGTAGTGAATATATATGTTCAAAGTGTGAAGTGGGTAAGAAATTAAAATTATTATACAAAAGCGACATAAGAAGGATCAAATCTTTATTATTTATACTCTTCTTGTCACTGTTGACAGAGAAACATTTCTTACAATAGCAGAACCATGATTCTCGGCATCAGGGATAATACAATGCCTAGATTGCGTCTTTTTTACAGCCACAGCATTAGCAAATCTTGACTTTAGCTGTGCTGCGCGTACTTCGTATTCCTCATTTGAAATGAAAGTGAAATCAATATTTGTAAATGACTCACGTGCCCAGTCATACAATGCCAATTATGATAAAATTTCGTTTCTCGTGCCCATTTGAAGAGATGCCCTTGCAGCGAGACGCTTGATCGTGTCTGCTAACCCATCACATGGTCCTTTTCCATGGGCTGTAGCAAAGAAATGCCATTCAGCCTTTAGCCCAAAGTCATTTACGTGGTAGCACAAATTGATGAATGCCGATTTGTTCTTGAACTGTTGTGGTGCTCCATCCAAAAATCATATTTTTCTGTTCTTGAACTGTTGTGGTGCTTCATTCGAAAAATATATTAATTTGTTGGAAGACGAAGACGAATTGGCATTAATCAATTTGTGCTACCATGTAAATGACTTTGAACTAAAGGCTGAATGGCATTTCTTTGCTACAGCCCATGGAAAAGGACCATGTGATGGATTAGCAGGCACGATCAAGCGTCTCGCTGCAAGGGCATCTCTTCAAATGGGCACGAGAAACGAAATTTTATCATCCTTGGCATTGTATGACTGGGCATATGAGTCATTTAAAAATATTGATTTCACTTCTATGTCAAATGAGAAATACGAAGTATGCGCAGCACAGCTAATGACAAGATTTGCTAATGCTGTGGCTGTAAAAAACACGCATTTTATGCATTGTATTATCCCTGATGCCGAGAATCATGATTCTGCTATTGTAAGAAATGTTTCTCTGTCAACAGTGACAAGAAGAGTATAAATAATAAAGATTTGATCCTTCTTATGTCGCTTTTGTATAATAATTTTAATTTCTTACCCACTTCACACTTTGAACACTACATAATAGCTGAATATAATGCTATGTACAGAAATTTTCAAACTTGATTCGATAGTTCGTGCGACGACCGTAACAGCAGCACAATACAGATCGGCAATTCATCACGAAACTTTAAAATTTATTTTGCTGTGGTTTATTTTTAAATAATCCCACAATCAAAACATACCTTTCCCGTGGAAAAAAGTCTCAACTTTTCGAAAAAAATAGTTTAAAAAATATTAAAAATGATACATTGGTCGAAAAAGCGTATTTTACTTTTTGACCTCATTTTTCGGGGTTTTCCTGACACTGGAGGAAATTGAAAATATTTTTTTCAGAAAGCTGAGCTTTTTTTACATAAAATCCAATATTTAATATATTTTTAGAAATTTTACAAGTGGCTGATATTTTTAATATCTAAAGTCAATAATTGCAAATCTTGCAATTTTCGATCTACTGTATCTTCGGAAGGGTTCGACGAAAAAATCTGAAAAAAATCATGAAAGCTTCCTTTGTTATGCACTTTTCAATAAAAATTTTTGTTATGCAGAGTTCAGACCCCCCGGCACAATTTTAGTCAAGAATTGGTGGAATGACCCATATATATATATATATATATATATATATATATATATATATAAATTTTCTGTGATTTAATTATGATATATACGTATGCATATATATATATATATATATACATATTAAAATCAACCACATACAAATTTCTTAAATATGAATGAAATGTTATAACATTCAAATAAAATATTTGAATATATATATATATATATATTGTATAGTAAGCAAAGCTTTCTTTTAACCAAATCCATGTCAATATTTTCTGTATAATTTTTTTAAAATTATTTCAATTATTGCGGTTATTTATTTGGTAAAATAATGTACATTGTTCAAGTTATTGTATTAATTGAAAATTTTATCTTTTCCTTTAACACCAATTTTCTACAATTTTATGTCTTTATTACAGGATCTGGTTACAAAGAATTGGTGCTGACAAGGAAAGAAGCCGTGCCGGGAGTTGTAATAGATACAAACTCGGATAATGATTCTGACTCCGACTCCGACTCCGATTACGATTTTGATTAAGAATAAAATTTTCTATTTTTGAAACATTCCGTATGTATTTTGGAAATAAAAATAATAATTGCGTAGAATACACTGTTCACGTTTATTTTATTATGATGATTTTTTTTTATATATTAATTCATCTATTTAGCAGGATACTCGGCCATTTTGTTTATAACAATTTGCTGTAAGCTCTTTGTTGCAAGTTATAAACAATAGATATCGGATTGGTAATCAGCGACCTTGAAAACCCGTATATACCAATTTTTGTCAACATCTGGTAACTTTTTAACGTTCATGTCGGCCATATTGGATCGGCCATTTTTTTTACGATAATTTGGCTTGCGGATTCGTAATCAGCGACCTTGAAAACCCGTAAATACCAATTTTTGTCGACATCTGGCAACTTTTTAACATTCATGTCAGCCATATTGGATCGGCCATTTTGTTTACGATAATTTGGCTTTCAGATTCGTAATCAGCGACCTTGAAAACCCCTGTAAGCCAATTTTCATTCCCGTCAAAGGTCATTTGAGGTTTTGGCCAGGTTTTTGGGCTTTTCTCCTACTGTGGGTCTGTGAGAGCGCGTCAATGTGTGTGTTGGGACCGATGACGGTACGGGCTTAAGCTTTTGGTGTGAGTGCGTCAGTGTGCGTGAGATCAACATACGGAAAGGAGCTTAGGTATCGGCGACGCGCATGTGTGAGCAGCTTACAGCGCGTCACTGTAGGGTCCGTGTGAGAGGGCCTTGATGGCCTTTTGTATTAAATTTAATAAAAAAATATGAAGTTTTTATGCATATACAATATATTAATTTTCATATACATGTGTATAGTAATATTCCAATAAAAGTATATGAAAAATCAAATCTCTCCTCTCAATTTTAATATGCGTTCGTATATTAAAATTCCAATACATCGTATAATTTTTAAAGCAGAATTATGAAAAAAATATAAAAATTAATATTCTTTTGTGTATTAAAACTAAAAGAAGTTATTTGATTTTTCATATCCCTATATTGGAATATTACTGTACACATTGTATATGAAATTTAGTATACGGTATATGCATAAAAACTTCATATTTTTTTATTAAATTTTATACAAAAATTTGTTACAGTGCAACTAAAATTGTACGCCCGAGATATCCACATTCAGCGTTGCCAGAAGTCGGTTATTTCGTACTAGATTATTCAAACAATGAAAACAATTTATTGTCTGATTCCGGGATTTTAGTACGAAATAACGGCTTTCTGGTAACGCTGTCCACATTAGGGATATTCGCAAGGGTCAGCTCGACCGAAAGTCCAATGGAAGAGCTTCGCCCTGGAGGAACCGCCATAATCATCACGGTAACCTCTGCACCGTATAAGTATATTGAGCACGCTGGCTGTCCGGTATATAACACCGTCATTTGCCTATTTCGTTTGCGCATGCGACGCATAGTGGTGGATGCGTCAACTAGCACGGCCGCTGACATTGATTGTAATTTTGGAAAATAAGTGTATTAATTTCCAATAACGTATCTTGAAAATGCGAAAAAGCATAAAGAAACATCATATTATACAAATATTAAATTTAAGATGAAATTCCAAATTTTCCAATACCATGTATATTAATTTCGATTTCGTATACTTGTTATTGAAATTTCACATTCGGTATATTAAATTTCATTATAATATTGAAAAGAATTTTCAATGGTTGATTGCAATTTTAAAAAAGAAGTGTATTGATTTTCAATAATGTATCTGAAAATTGCGAAAAAGTACACAAAAACCATTTTCATATACGGAGATATTAATTTTCAATGTTCACTTTTTTAATTTTCATTTACAAATATTAAATTTAAGATGAAATTGTTAATGTTCCAATACCGTGTAGATTAATTTTGATTTCGTATACTTGTTTTTGAAATTTCATATACTTTTCTATATTAAATTTAATAACATTTTTTACAGTGTAGGGCGGCTGACGGTATGGGCTTCTCTTTGCACGCGGTGCAATTTAAATTTAAACTAATATTTAAGCTGGCATTAAATTTACATTTAACATAAATTTTAAAAACTTAACATAAATTGAATTTGAAATAATCTTTTAATATAATTTATGTTTCAAACGATATTACTTAATTTTAAAATGTAAATTTAATTAATTGAAAATTTAATCTTATTACGATTTGATTGAATAAAAAATTAACTATTTTTAATTAATTAAAAACAAATCTCGCAATAAACTTGAATTTATTATAATTTTAACTATTTCAATTAATTGAAAACTAAACTTTTTATAAATTGAAAGTTATTATAATTCTAACCGTTTGAATTAATTTAAAACGAAATTGCTTCTAAATTTAAATTTATTGGTCGTATGAAATGCCAATGATAATTGGAGGCGACTTCAATATCAACTTCCTTTCAGATGAGGCAGAATTGCTAATTCCATTTTTACGCAAAAAACTCAATCTACGAGAGAATACAAATAGAAACATTCACAGAACTAATTTTAACACATTTAGAAACACTACAGTCACAGTTGTATGCATCTTACTTCAGTTACCAAAACCCATAATTTTATGTCTAAAAGAAATTGAACAATAAATTTTGAAATTTCATTCTTTACGCTATTTTCGCATTGTTTCATTACAAAATAAATTTTGATCAAAACCAGTGCACGATCTCAATTTTCCAAAATTGAACTGATATGAGTTTACATGTTTACACATCAATTCTCGTGAGTACCTTGGCACTCGATTTTTTTTAACTTAAGTCTATCTTTAAATAAAAAAATTGTCCAATTTTATTAACGCAAATTTAAGCAACCAAAATAATTTTCCAAAATTAAAATCGCGATACCCTAAAACGCCTTCCCTTCGAATTTTGATTAAAAATTCTCCAAAATACTAGAATTCATCACCAACATTTTAGAAAATAAACGATGGGACCTTTGGTGGTTCGCGAGATATTGATTTTTTAGTATTGAATTTACTTGTTGTTCATTAATTTCTGTCTATCTGCTAATTGAGACGGAATCTTTTCCTCACCTGACGCGGCCGTAGTCCATCGCTGTCAGGGCTCTAATTAATGGCTAATTTTATTTAATTGAATTTGAAACTAACAAAACTATATTTTATTTCATAAATTAACACCGCAATGAGACGAGCACAGGGCGGATACAGTTGGTGGACCGAGAGGATAGAAATTGCAAGATTAAGAGAGACAAAAGAAACTGGAGGCAAAGATATACGAATATTTTAAATTTGGCTCACGTTATTTCCTTATAATTGGTGACAGAGTCACGGTACAATCTTATACTCGAGGTCGTCCTTTTATATTGGCACGGGTCCTTCGATGATAGATTCAGCAAATTGACAATATCCTCCACAAAATTAATTCACAATACACTTATTCAACGACAAAGAAAATATATTTAGACAAAACGCGGTGAGACTCCTCGAGGGCTGACCCCTTGCTGTCACGCTATCGAGCGAGAAGTGATTTTGATCGATAGCGTCAGGGTTGCCAGATACTCGCCATGCGTAGTCGCCCAATTCTCCTCACCAAGTCGCCCAAAATCGCCGCACAATGCGACAGGCAAAAATCCACTTTATCTTCAACGGGTAAAGTGGATTTTGCAAGCGCATCCATATATATACATTATACTACAACCTCAGTCGGTAAAAAAACTGATTATTCAACTATTTTCAAATAGAATGAATCATGAAATATAAAAAAAAATATTAATTCGTTTGTCAACTTCAGATTTTTCTATAACTTAATGACATGCGCATTATCTTTACGGTTTAAGAATTTAAAAAACTAAGAAGAAGAATCATGCACTAAAAATACTCTCTGCAGCAATATGTTGACTCAAAACCAACAATCGCGAGTTATATAACACTTCTTACATCCGTATATCCTAATTAATGGCAAGCAATTCAATAGAAAAAATCTCAAACATACAGTGACAGAATAAACAAACGCATTTCTGTTAACCAAAATATATGTACCAGGCAGACATTTCTTGTTTTTCATAATACTTCAGTTTGTTGTTCGACATATAACACTAAAAAATATATATGCAATGGAATCTCGATTATCTGAACTTATCGTTTACAACCCTAACCGGTAAGAAGGATCGCCAGGAATCTGGGGAATTTCTGAGGACGGATGCTCCTGTATCTGCGGATTTTTTTCAATTAGTTCAGATAATCAGGATTTTCCTGTATATATAATATAAATGAATAAGTAAATAAATAAATATATATATATATATATATATATATATATATATATATATATATATATTGTCTGTCAACGTTGAAACTATATAAATACCGCTGAATTCCGGTAGAGATAGCCACGATACTTTGAATTTTTTCTCATATTTTCCGAACTTTCCCATATTGTGTATCGTCAGTTCTTTACACTTTCACGGTCCGGAAAACTGAGCACGCGGATAGTAAATACACTCTTTCAGATTATTTCTTTCTTAATAGCGAATTTATTGTCCAACTACTCAGCTGTCAGCTGCGGTGCTCTGTGTAACGAGATAATCAACATTCGACTTTCGACAACTTCAGATGGCTGACTGGTATTGTAAATTTCTGCCGGTAAGTGATTAGTCAAATTAAAAAAGATGTGATGATAACTTTTATGGATAACGAAAGATGAGGGATGAATAATCTCGAATTGGATCACGAAAAAATTTAAAAAAGGCTTCAAAATGAAAGTCGCCCAAAATCGCCAAAGTAAAATTAGAGATCGCCCATTTAGGCGACAGGCGATTTCTCGATTTTTTTTGTCGCCGTTTCGCTGGCAATATCGCCCAAACGGCGATAAATCGCCCAATCGGGCAACCCTGGATAGCGTAGCCCTTGGCTGGATCTCACGTTAATATATGCGCGTGCGCGTCAAATTTTGGCTATTCTCTTCTCGTTACTCGTACGCAGGGCTGTATTAAGCGGCCCCCACGTGCATTCGTTCCAAATTTTGGCCAAAAGTTGCGTTTGATGGATTACAAACTCATCGCAAATTTCAACCATGTGGGTGCACTAGGAACAAACATAAAAATACAACTAGTATTTTTGGAGAAGATTTTTTTTCTTAGGATCTATTAAAGCGATTTTCATGAAAAAATATATGTTGTTAATATATTCAAGGCCATTTACAGAAAAAATCAAGAACCCAATCCCACGAACGGAACTACCCGAAAAAATTTATTTCATTTTTCGTGATTTTTTTCGGTTACTCGCTCACGAAATACAATTACCAGTTTTTTTTGTATTAAACAATTGGATCTCTTTCTATAACATATAATTTTTCCAAGTCGATCGAAGAGGTGGAATCTAGTTAAAAAAAATAAAATACACTTTTTTTGCACATTCTTTTTGTTTTCGATGTCATGATAAGTACAAAAAAAATACCGTACAGTTATTATCGAGCGCAGTAGAGTTTCCTTGTCAGTTTTATCGAAAACTTTAGCACAAAGCATGAAGCTTTACTCAAAGCTTTTCTATGATAGTTTATCCCCGTTTTCGGCTACTTGGCAGCGTCCGGCAATCGCAAGTCGCGACGCGCTGCATTTAAGAGGTTGTGAAAGACCTGCATTACCATCGTTGCAGACTCGAATTTTCGAACAAATGCCATTTCCAAATTATTCAACCAAATCGACTGAAATTTTAGGACGTCATTACGATAATAGTATTCTAGAGCCCAAAACTCAGAAAATTTCGATAGCGCAAAAAAAAAATACAGTTTTATTATCAGGTGGAATCTGTAATGCAGAAATGGTTTTCCCGATGTGTGCAGTCTTCAATCGCGAATATTCTCAGTTTTAGGCTCTAGAGCAAAGAAAAACGCAGGGACTGGGCACTTTAAAATTGCTGTACGTGACACATTGCAGAAATAGCATTTGTTCGAAAATTGTATAGTAAATGCCGATGAATAGAGCTATATTTATGTGCTTATGCATATAGCTATGAGCATATATAGATATATCACTAAACGGATGACAAGATCGGATTTTCATACCCTGCCATCTAGCGGTCGCGTGCGTCACGAAAATTCTCTCCACTTTACCGACGAACTCAGATGCCATCGGTAAAGTAGTGAGAATTTTCGCGACGCGCACCACCGCTAGATGGCAGGATATGAAAATCTGATCCCGTTATCCGTTTAGTGATATATCTAAATATGCTCATAGCTATATGTATAAACACATAAATATAGCTCTATTCATCGGCATTTACCATACAATTTTCGAACCAATGCCATTTCTGCAATTTTTCACGTACAGCAATTTTGAAGTGCCCAGTATCTGCATTTTTCTTTGCTCTAGAGCCTAACACTGAGAACATTCGCGATTGAAGACTGCATACATCGGGAAATCCATTTCTGCATTACAGATTCCACCTGATAGGAGAACTGTATTTTTTTTGCGCTATCGAAATTTTCTGAGTTTTAGGCCCTAGAATACTATTACCGTAATGACGTCTTGAATTTTCAGCCCATTTGGTTGAATAATTTGGAAATGGCATTCGTTCGAAAATTTGAGTTTGCAACGATGGTAATACAGGTCTTTCACATCCCCTTAAGGGCAGGCTAAAGACCTCCTCCCTCGCTCTCACAGGACACCTATAGGTGCTCTCTCTCCCGCACTCACAAGAGCGGAAAGGCGGGGAGGAGGGTGTTTAGCCTGGCCTTAAATGCAGCGTGTCGCGTCTTGCAATTGCCGGACGCTGCCAAGTAGCCGAAAACGGGGATAAACTATCATAGAAAAACTTGTGGTTCATGCTTTTGTGGTAAAGTTTTCGATAAAACTGACAAGGAAACTCTACTGCACTCGATAATAACTGTACGGATTTTTTTCTGTAGTTGTCATGACATCGAAAAGAAAAAGAATGTGCAAAAGAAGTGTATTTTATTTTTTTTAACTATGCTCCACCTCTTCGATCGACTTGGAAAAATCATATGTTATAGAAAGAGGTCCGATTGTTTAATGCAAAAAAACTGGCAATTGTATTTCGTAAGCGAGTAACCGAAAAAAAATCACGAAACCTAAAATAATTTTTACCGGGTAGTTCCGTTCGTGGGATTGGGTTCTTGATTTTATCTGTGAATGGCCTTGAATATATTAACAACTTACATTTTTTTCATGAAAATCGATCTAATAGATCCTAAGAAAAAAAATCTTCTCCAAAAATACTAGTTGAATTTTTAATTTTTGTTCTTAGTGCAGCTACATGGTTGAAATTTGGGGTGAATTTGTAATCCATCAAACGCCACTTTTGGCCAAAATTTGGAACGAATGCGCGTGGGGGCCGCTCACCCCTACTTAGCCGGCTATGGTCTTTAATACAATAATGCGGCGACAAATGAGAAGTTCTTACGTTACTATTGCGTGACGAAATTAAGGATATTTGAGGTAGACAAAAATGGTTAGTGGATGGGAAGGTTTTGATAGCGCTCGAGGAGTCGTATCGAGCATTGACGTCGAGGAATAGACCCTTTTACATTTCTTGTCACATAATTAATTTCACGATGAGCTTCTAATAGTGTTAAACAAATAGTAAAAAAGAATCATGTAAATCAATGATACGTTTTCATACTTTCGAAGAATATTTTACGCGAGTAGTAAGGTACAGGGATAGGGAGACCGGGGTCCTTCCCCCACTCCACCGTCCTTCCCCCACCGCTCCCCTTTCTGGCCTCGTCCCCACTCAATGGTTGCCCCCACCCCTACCACTATGGGCCGTATGGACATCTGCGATTGGTCCCCCACCGCCTTAGCCACGCCCCTCCCACCACCATGTGGAAATTCCCCGAGTGCTGATTGGTCCCTATACTGGTGACCCACCCCTACCATAGTGCCGTAGACGATTTGGGGGTGGTACCCCCCCCCCGAAATTTCCCGAGCGCTGATTGGTCCCTATACTGGTCACCCCGCCCCCGGAAAATTTCCCGAGCTGTGATTGGTCCCTATACTGGTCGACCCGCACCCTCAAAATTTCCCGAGCGCTGATTGGTCCCCGTACTGGTCGCCTCACCCCCTCAGAATTTCCCGAGCAGTGATTGGTCCCCGTACTGGTCACTTGTCCGGTATAGCGCACTATATGGGGCCTCACACCCTCGCAAATTTCCCGAGCGCTGATTGATCCCTACACTGGGCCACCACCCTCGCCAGAAGTGGCGTGCAAGCACGTGCCTTGGCAGCCACGTGACTAGAGTTTCCTCGGATATCTTACAGTCGGTAAAACGGTTCTTTTTTTATTGTCGGTCGGTAAATACCGTATATCGGTAAGTTATCTTCTTAACCGTATTTTATAGGAGAAAGGTTATGTGTAATAGACGATACAGGTTAATTTCGTTTAAACGTTTATATTCATTTATTCATAATTACCCGTAGACATGTTGAAATAGAGTACATGGTGAGTATGTGTAATTTATACAAAAGCGACAGTGTTTTATATTTTAACTTGTCATCTCTTTAAGTTTTATACCAGACCTTTTGAACTCGCTTTTTATAAATGGACCCCATAATACAGTTACCTCCAAAAATCTAATTCCGAAGTAATTTTCTGCGCACGAAGAATCCATCCGAACTCTTACAGCCTCTTTTATCGATATATGATTATTTTTTATAAGCTCTTCGACGCACGCTTCATCGATATTTTTATGTTTCTCGTATGACGATACATGGACAAACAATTTAGAACATAGAAGCTCTGTTGATAAAAAACGGTGCATGATTGTACGTTACGGAAGAAAAAGAAAACCCGCTCATAGTGCTGGAAACGCAGTCGCAATAGCAATAGCAATAGCAACGTGGGAAAACGAAGATCGAAAGGCGAAATCAGACATGATTTTATAAATAAATTCAAGCGAATTGATGCAGATAAAAATGTGCGTTACATCAAATGAGGTATGGGTTAAATACTACCAAAAAGATTAACGTTGCATCGGATGGACGATAACGATGACTTTAGAAATCATCTTCGAAAATTTTTCGACACATTAGATAAACTGAACTAAGTGTCTATGGGCATCAATCCAGATTTATTAAGAATTATATTATTATATAGTCTTCCTTTGCGTTTTAAGCATTTTCGTCGCGCAATCGAGTGGCGCAGTAAATTTCTGACTCCAGAAGAGACAAAAAATCGTTGAAAAGGCAGATGCTCGAAAAACGGTACATACATCATTTCATCGGAAGCAATGATTGCGAACGAAAATTTTATCAAAAAATGAAATAAAAATTCGACGAGCGTTAGAACAGACATGAAACAAAAGGAGCCGTTTAAATTCAAGTGCCATCGATGTGGAAAGAAAGGTCACATAAGTAAATTGCAACAACGCGAATACAGCGGAAAGCTTTTTAGTTTTTACGCAAAATAAAAAACTTCTCAGCAAGCTTTCGAAGCGAAATCGAAAAGTCTTGACGTAGACTGATATCTTGATAGCTCATGCACTTCGCATTTATGTAAAGATGGAGAAAATTCAATTACGATTACTGAAACGAAAAATCAAAAATTGAATCTCGCTAATAATTCTTCGACAGATATAAAATTTCGAGAAACTGTTACGATTGCAAGCAAATTTTAAAAAAAATCCACGAATCTGAAGTTGCACGATGCTCTCTATTTATCAGATTTACAAACGAATTTATTATTAGTAAGATAACGTGATTTTCAAAAAAAAACCAAGCCTCTGTTGTCAACAAAGGCGGAAATGCGATTTCGCAGGTGGGCAGAACTGGTGAAAGAAAAGGATGCCGTTGATAACTTGGTGACAGAATCGCCGTACGAAGCAACCGATAATTTGCATTGCCGGATGGGACATATGAATATGCATGATCTCGTAAGCGGACATAAAACTGGAGCGGTTCTAGGAATGAAGCTGGGTGAAGCAAAAGAAAATTTAAATTGCGATATCTATTTTCGCGGAAAGATGATAAGATTTTTATGCGTCATGAAGAACATTTCCGAAGAAAACGGAAGGAAGTTCCAAACTTTTTAAAAATCGTACATTCGGACATTTGTGGACTAATGAGAGTCGCGTCGAATGGAAATGCGCGATACTTCGTCATTTTCATAAATGACTAATCGAAAAGTGCGAATGATTAAAACGAAAGATGGAATTTTGTAATCTTCTTAAAGAATATAATGCGATCGCGGCAATGCAAACGGAAAAGAAAATCAAACTCTAGGAAACCAACGACGGTAAGGAATACATGAGCAAAAATATGGAAGATCTCTTAAGAGAAAATGGAATTCGAAGACCCTTAACTGTAACTTACTTTAATTCCTGAGTCGTAGCCTTAATTCGGGAGTCAGGCAACGAAAAACTTGACGCTCGATCAAAAGAAGGAATTTTCGTTGGTTATTCGGAGACATCAAAAGCATACAGAGTACGGATAACGGAAGAATAAAAAATCGTTATTACGCTAGATGGAAATTCAAGTTCAAAGAACTTGAACGACGAAACTCAAGACGAGTTCAAAGAAAATTCGTTTGAAAGAAATAATGACGAGTCCATTATTCTTGAAAAACACAAGGAATCTCGAAAGTTAGAGAAATCGAATTCTCATTGAAAGGAATTGAGAATAATTCGCTTGAAGCGCCGCTGAATCAAATCGGAGAATACAACAATGAAAATATCGAAAATAACAACGAAGATTTTGAAGAAGAAGAAGAAAGCAGAGAAGAAGACTGCCAGGAATACGAAACGAGAGAAGCACCGAGACGAGGTCAAGGAAGACCAAATAAAATAATGACTGGATTAAGAGGGAGGCCGCGAAAGGAGTATCAAATGGTTAATGCAATAAAAGAAAACCCAAACGTAAAGACGGGTACCGAATGTGTTTTTTGTATTGCAGAAACCTCAATTTGCGAAGTTGTCAACAGTGCCGATTCAGGTGAATGGTTCCGAGTTATGGCAGCGGACTAAAATCAATTATGAAAAATGATACGTAGAACGTAGTCGATCCGCCAAAAAATCAGGAAGTCGTTGGAAGTCACGTGATTCTGTGAAATAAATATAATTCAGATCGAACGTTAGAGAAAAAGGTGAGGATTGTTGCAAAAGGATTTTCTCAACATTCCGAAATCGATTTTATCAAAACTTTCGCACCGGTGACTGGACTCTGCTTGATTCGAATAATGACGGCTTTACTTGTCAAGTTCGACATGAACATTCAAGAATTCGATGTCACAATAGCTCATGTAAACGGTATGTTAGAGGAAAATATTTACATGGAAGTTCCTGAAAGCCCTAACAAAATTTTGGAAGAGATTATTCGTACTGGAAAGTCGTCCAGCAGAATCGGCAATGCCGCACGAGTTATGTTAAAAGAACTAGAAGTAGGCAACGGTTTGTCTTCTCCAGAAGGCATTTTATGGTCTACATTAAGCAGATCGTTGATGGCACGTACGATTGTCAGAAGAAGTAAAGAAATTCAAATTGATTCAATCAAACGAGAATCCTTGCGTCTTCTATCAACAATCCAAAAACGAAATACTCATAATGACGGAATATGTTGATTACATTTTGGACACACCACGGAATCAAAACATGATTAAGGAACTTACAAATTATTTGTCAAAAAGTTTCGAGATGAAACATGTTGACAATATAAAATACTGTCTTGGTATAGAATTTTTACGAAACAATAACGGAGCAGCGATGCATAAACGAGGATACATAAAAGGTATACTCGATCGATATAAGATCAATGAATCTTGAATTTCGACAAGCCCCGATGGATCTCTGAACAAAACTACAAAAGAACGAAGATTCGACAAATCAAAAGATATGCAAACAGCGGTACAGAGAATCGATTAGGTTTCTAATGTATCATGCCGTATGTACTAGACCAGATATAGCTTACGCTGTAATTTATTCAAGTCAATTCAATTTATGGTACGACGAAACTGTTTGGACTGCGGCGAATCAAGTGTTGCGATCTTTACGAGAAACGTCGAATCTTGGCCTAATGTTGAAGAAAACTAAAAAAATCTTTTGAAGGGTACGTCGACAAAGATTGGGGGAATCGTATCATAGATAGAAGATCATACACCGAGCTTACATTTATCCTCGGGGAATGTCTCGTTACTTGGGAATCACGAAAATAACCGACTGTCGCGTTATCCTCGACGGAAGGAGAATAAATGGTTCTTAATGAAGCTGCAAAGGACGCCATGTATCTTCAGAGATTATTGAAAGTATATGGATACAATAAAATGACGAAATTAAAACTTTTTAGCGACAATTGTAGTGCACGAAAACACGCAAAGAATTCAATTTTCCACAATCGTACTAAACATATTGAAATCCATCATTATTTTGTCCGGGAAGTAATCGAGATTTCGAAGTGGAATATATTGCAGCAAACGATACGGCTGCTGATGTGCTCACTGAAGGACTTCTGGGCCCGTAATATTGCAAATGTCTCGATATTCCTGGAATAAATAACGTTTAGTTCTCAAAATTAATTTTCGTCATCATCTCGAAAGGGGGTATTGGATAGAACTCATTTGTTAATTGATTGAGATCGTGTTTTGTTATTTTAGCTACCTCATCTATTACTCTGAAATAAAGCGTCGATCTGTCAACACGTCTTACGATATCTTATGGAATCAAATATCCAAACATTCATTATTAAATGCAGGGATATTGAAACCAATATTTTGTCATCTCTTTGAGTTCTATAATAGATCTCTTCAGTTCATTTGTGATAAATCGAACGGATAAGAATGTTACCGCCAAAAATACAATTCCGAAGTAATTATCCGTGAAAGAAGAGTACCCAAACTTTTGCAGTCTCTTTTATCGATCTATGATTATTTTTATAAGATCTTTTACGCATGCTTCATCAATATTTTCATACTTCTCGTTTGAATGCCCGCAAAGTCCGAAACATTTCAAAAATGCAACTATTTCCAACTCCCGTCTTTCAGAAATTACAAATGAACATCGAATAACAGATGCATAGCTTACGCAAGATCTATATAAAATTTAAAATTTTACAAATTATGTATGATTTTGATTCAACTTATACGATGGGCTTTACACTCTTTTAATTTATCGGCGTTTCATGCACAAAAGATTTTTTAAATTTTTCAAACGATTAATATGGATCTGTGACCTGCAACAATTGTATTGTATAGTGTAAAAAATATGTTCTTCACGATGAAATTTATTCCAACGCAATTGACCCTCCGGAGGGTCATCGTTTCAGACATTCCTTGTGAAGTCTTGACAAATCGTCTTTTTTCCGAATGCGTTTTACGATCAAAGGTGTTTTTTTTTCATTAAACAATTTGATTTTACAATAAAAATATCTCATTTGTGTAATAATATCGTTACGGGGTATAATAGAAGGGCATTACTAAACTTGGGTTTGAATAAACCAACATTGACGGTACATAATCTCTTCTCGTCTATCGCTGATACATGCACATGAGTACTTTGACAATTTTTCTGGCGATTGATGAAAATCTGTGACTACCAACATTGTGTTTTCTACTATGAAAAAATGTGCTCGCCACAATGAAATTTATTCCAATGCGAGTGACCCTGCGGAGGACTTTCATTCCGGGCATTCTTTGCGAGGTCTCGACAAATCGTTTTTCATAATAATGCTTTTCGTATGTACAAAAGTGTTTTTGTTGAAAGAATGTGATCTTTCAATAAAAAAACATGTCTTTTGTATGATAATATAGTTTCGGTTGACCCTGTGGAGGATCTTCGTTTCGGGCATTCTTTGCGAGGCCGCGCAACATGTCTTGTGCACGCGAGATTTTTTGGCACCGCTTGTAACTGTCAATAAGAACCAGTGCCCTGCAACGGATGTGTTTTCTTTGGTGAAAAAAGTGCTCTTTACGATGAAATTTATTTCAACGCAATTGACCCTGCGGAGGACCTTCGTTTTGGGCATTCTTTGCGAGACGGCCCAAGATGTTTCATGTACAAGACTTCTTTGGCAATTTTTCTACCTATCAATAAGAATGAGTGACCTGCAACAACTGTGTTTTCTTGTGTGAAAAACGTCTTCATTATGATGAAATTTATTCCAACGCGATCGAACTTGCGGAGGGGCTTCGGTTCAGGCTCTCTATGCGAGGCCGCACAAGATATTTCATGCACACTAGTCTTTGGCAATTCTTCTACCTATTAATAAGGACCAATTACCTGCCATGATTGTTTTTCTTTTGTAAAAAAAAAATGTGCTCTTTACGATTAAATTTGTTCCAATGCAATTGACCCTACTGAGGGCCTTAGTCTCCAACTTTCTTTGCGAGGTCTCGGCAAATCATCTTCTTTCCAAATGCATTTTTTCGTGCGAAGGTTTTTCTTCATGAAAACATGTAATTTTTGAATTTAAATAATAAACATAACTCTTGTATAATAATATTGTTTTTAGGTTTCAATAGATTCGAGGTACTAAATTCCGGTTTGAAAATCCAACATTGACGGTTCGCTCTTTTCGTCAATGTTGGTTTTTTCAAACCGGAATTTAGTACCTCGAATCTATTGAAACCTAAAACAATATTATTATACAAGAGTTATGTTTATTATTCAAATTCAAAAATTACATGTTTTCATGAAGAAAAACCTTCGCACGAAAAAATGCATTTGGAAAGAAGATGATTTGCCGAGACCTCGCAAAGAAAGTTGGAGACTAAGGCCCTCAGTAGGGTCAATTGCATTGGAACAAATTTAATCGTAAAGAGCACATTTTTTTTTTACAAAAGAAAAACAATCATGGCAGGTAATTGGTCCTTATTAATAGGTAGAAGAATTGCCAAAGACTAGTGTGCATGGAATATCTTGTGCGGCCTCGCATAGAGAGCCTGAACCGAAGCCCCTCCGCAAGTTCGATCGCGTTGGAATAAATTTCATCATAATGAAGACGTTTTTCACACAAGAAAACACAGTTGTTGCAGGTCACTCATTCTTATTGATAGGTAGAAAAATTGCCAAAGAAGTCTTGTACATGAAACATCTTGGGCCGTCTCGCAAAGAATGCCCAAAACGAAGGTCCTCCGCAGGGTCAATTGCGTTGAAATAAATTTCATCGTAAAGAGCACTTTTTTCACCAAAGAAAACACATCCGTTGCAGGGCACTGGTTCTTATTGACAGTTACAAGCGGTGCCAAAAAATCTCGCGTGCACAAGACATGTTGCGCGGCCTCGCAAAGAATGCCCGAAACGAAGATCCTCCACAGGGTCAACCGAAACTATATTATCATACAAAAGACATGTTTTTTTATTGAAAGATCACATTCTTTCAACAAAAACACTTTTGTACATACGAAAAGCATTATTATGAAAAACGATTTGTCGAGACCTCGCAAAGAATGCCCGGAATGAAAGTCCTCCGCAGGGTCACTCGCATTGGAATAAATTTCATTGTGGCGAGCACATTTTTTCATAGTAGAAAACACAATGTTGGTAGTCACAGATTTTCATCAATCGCCAGAAAAATTGTCAAAGTACTCATGTGCATGTATCAGCGATAGACGAGAAGAGATTATGTACCGTCAATGTTGGTTTATTCAAACCCAAGTTTAGTAATGCCCTTCTATTATACCCCGTAACGATATTATTACACAAATGAGATATTTTTATTGTAAAATCAAATTGTTTAATGAAAAAAAAACACCTTTGATCGTAAAACGCATTCGGAAAAAAGACGATTTGTCAAGACTTCACAAGGAATGTCTGAAACGATGACCCTCCGGAGGGTCAATTGCGTTGGAATAAATTTCATCGTGAAGAACATATTTTTTACACTATACAATACAATTGTTGCAGGTCACAGATCCATATTAATCGTTTGAAAAATTTAAAAAATCTTTTGTGCATGAAACGCCGATAAATTAAAAGAGTGTAAAGCCCATCGTATAAGTTGAATCAAAATCATACATAATTTGTAAAATTTTAAATTTTATATAGATCTTGCGTAAGCTATGCATCTGTTATTCGATGTTCATTTGTAATTTCTGAAAGACGGGAGTTGGAAATAGTTGCATTTTTGAAATGTTTCGGACTTTGCGGGCATTCAAACGAGAAGTATGAAAATATTGATGAAGCATGCGTAAAAGATCTTATAAAAATAATCATAGATCGATAAAAGAGACTGCAAAAGTTTGGGTACTCTTCTTTCACGGATAATTACTTCGGAATTGTATTTTTGGCGGTAACATTCTTATCCGTTCGATTTATCACAAATGAACTGAAGAGATCTATTATAGAACTCAAAGAGATGACAAAATATTGGTTTCAATATCCCTGCATTTAATAATGAATGTTTGGATATTTGATTCCATAAGATATCGTAAGACGTGTTGACAGATCGACGCTTTATTTCAGAGTAATAGATGAGGTAGCTAAAATAACAAAACACGATCTCAATCAATTAACAAATGAGTTCTATCCAATACCCCCTTTCGAGATGATGACGAAAATTAATTTTGAGAACTAAACGTTATTTATTCCAGGAATATCGAGACATTTGCAATATTACGGGCCCAGAAGTCCTTCAGTGAGCACATCAGCAGCCGTATCGTTTGCTGCAATATATTCCACTTCGAAATCTCGATTACTTCCCGGACAAAATAATGATGGATTTCAATATGTTTAGTACGATTGTGGAAAATTGAATTCTTTGCGTGTTTTCGTGCACTACAATTGTCGCTAAAAAGTTTTAATTTCGTCATTTTATTGTATCCATATACTTTCAATAATCTCTGAAGATACATGGCGTCCTTTGCAGCTTCATTAAGAACCATTTATTCTCCTTCCGTCGAGGATAACGCGACAGTCGGTTATTTTCGTGATTCCCAAGTAACGAGACATTCCCCGAGGATAAATGTAAGCTCGGTGTATGATCTTCTATCTATGATACGATTCCCCCAATCTTTGTCGACGTACCCTTCAAAAGATTTTTTTAGTTTTCTTCAACATTAGGCCAAGATTCGACGTTTCTCGTAAAGATCGCAACACTTGATTCGCCGCAGTCCAAACAGTTTCGTCGTACCATAAATTGAATTGACTTGAATAAATTACAGCGTAAGCTATATCTGGTCTAGTACATACGGCATGATACATTAGAAACCTAATCGATTCTCTGTACCGCTGTTTGCATATCTTTTGATTTGTCGAATCTTCGTTCTTTTGTAGTTTTGTTCAGAGATCCATCGGGGCTTGTCGAAATTCAAGATTCATTGATCTTATATCGATCGAGTATACCTTTTATGTATCCTCGTTTATGCATCGCTGCTCCGTTATTGTTTCGTAAAAATTCTATACCAAGACAGTATTTTATATTGTCAACATGTTTCATCTCGAAACTTTTTGACAAATAATTTGTAAGTTCCTTAATCATGTTTTGATTCCGTGGTGTGTCCAAAATGTAATCAACATATTCCGTCATTATGAGTATTTCGTTTTTGGATTGTTGATAGAAGACGCAAGGATTCTCGTTTGATTGAATCAATTTGAATTTCTTTACTTCTTCTGACAATCGTACGTGCCATCAACGATCTGCTTAATGTAGACCATAAAATGCCTTCTGGAGAAGACAAACCGTTGCCTACTTCTAGTTCTTTTAACATAACTCGTGCGGCATTGCCGATTCTGCTGGACGACTTTCCAGTACGAATAATCTCTTCCAAAATTTTGTTAGGGCTTTCAGGAACTTCCATGTAAATATTTTCCTCTAACATACCGTTTACATGAGCTATTGTGACATCGAATTCTTGAATGTTCATGTCGAACTTGACAAGTAAAGCCGTCATTATTCGAATCAAGCAGAGTCCAGTCACCGGTGCGAAAGTTTTGATAAAATCGATTTCGGAATGTTGAGAAAATCCTTTTGCAACAATCCTCACCTTTTTCTCTAACGTTCGATCTGAATTATATTTATTTCACAGAATCACGTGACTTCCAACGACTTCCTGATTTTTTGGCGGATCGACTACGTTCTACGTATCATTTTTCATAATTGATTTTAGTCCGCTGCCATAACTCGGAACCATTCACCTGAATCGGCACTGTTGACAACTTCGCAAATTGAGGTTTCTGCAATACAAAAAACACATTCGGTACCCGTCTTTACGTTTGGGTTTTCTTTTATTGCATTAACCATTTGATACTCCTTTCGCGGCCTCCCTCTTAATCCAGTCATTATTTTATTTGGTCTTCCTTGACCTCGTCTCGGTGCTTCTCTCGTTTCGTATTCCTGGCAGTCTTCTTCTCTGCTTTCTTCTTCTTCTTCAAAATCTTCGTTGTTATTTTCGATATTTTCATTGTTGTATTCTCCGATTTGATTCAGCGGCGCTTCAAGCGAATTATTCTCAATTCCTTTCAATGAGAATTCGATTTCTCTAACTTTCGAGATTCCTTGTGTTTTTCAAGAATAATGGACTCGTCATTATTTCTTTCAAACGAATTTTCTTTGAACTCGTCTTGAGTTTCGTCGTTCAAGTTCTTTGAACTTGAATTTCCATCTAGCGTAATAACGATTTTTTATTCTTCCGTTATCCGTACTCTGTATGCTTTTGATGTCTCCGAATAACCAACGAAAATTCCTTCTTTTGATCGAGCGTCAAGTTTTTCGTTGCCTGACTCCCGAATTAAGGCTACGACTCAGGAATTAAAGTAAGTTACAGTTAAGGGTCTTCGAATTCCATTTTCTCTTAAGAGATCTTCCATATTTTTGCTCATGTATTCCTTACCGTCGTTGGTTTCCTAGAGTTTGATTTTCTTTTCCGTTTGCATTGCCGCGATCGCATTATATTCTTTAAGAAGATTACAAAATTCCATCTTTCGTTTTAATCATTCGCACTTTTCGATTAGTCATTTATGAAAATGACGAAGTATCGCGCATTTCCATTCGACGCGACTCTCATTAGTCCACAAATGTCCGAATGTACGATTTTTAAAAAGTTTGGAACTTCCTTCCGTTTTCTTCGGAAATGTTCTTCATGACGCATAAAAATCTTATCATCTTTCCGCGAAAATAGATATCGCAATTTAAATTTTCTTTTGCTTCACCCAGCTTCATTCCTAGAACCGCTCCAGTTTTATGTCCGCTTACGAGATCATGCATATTCATATGTCCCATCCGGCAATGCAAATTATCGGTTGCTTCGTACGGCGATTCTGTCACCAAGTTATCAACGGCATCCTTTTCTTTCACCAGTTCTGCCCACCTGCGAAATCGCATTTCCGCCTTTGTTGACAACAGAGGCTTGGTTTTTTTTTGAAAATCACGTTATCTTACTAATAATAAATTCGTTTGTAAATCTGATAAATAGAGAGCATCGTGCAACTTCAGATTCGTGGATTTTTTTTAAAATTTGCTTGCAATCGTAACAGTTTCTCGAAATTTTATATCTGTCGAAGAATTATTAGCGAGATTCAATTTTTGATTTTTCGTTTCAGTAATCGTAATTGAATTTTCTCCATCTTTACATAAATGCGAAGTGCATGAGCTATCAAGATATCAGTCTACGTCAAGACTTTTCGATTTCGCTTCGAAAGCTTGCTGAGAAGTTTTTTATTTTGCGTAAAAACTAAAAAGCTTTCCGCTGTATTCGCGTTGTTGCAATTTACTTATGTGACCTTTCTTTCCACATCGATGGCACTTGAATTTAAACGGCTCCTTTTGTTTCATGTCTGTTCTAACGCTCGTCGAATTTTTATTTCATTTTTTGATAAAATTTTCGTTCGCAATCATTGCTTCCGATGAAATGATGTATGTACCGTTTTTCGAGCATCTGCCTTTTCAACGATTTTTTGTCTCTTCTGGAGTCAGAAATTTACTGCGCCACTCGATTGCGCGACGAAAATGCTTAAAACGCAAAGGAAGACTATATAATAATATAATTCTTAATAAATCTGGATTGATGCCCATAGACACTTAGTTCAGTTTATCTAATGTGTCGAAAAATTTTCGAAGATGATTTCTAAAGTCATCGTTATCGTCCATCCGATGCAACGTTAATCTTTTTGGTAGTATTTAACCCATACCTCATTTGATGTAACGCACATTTTTATCTGCATCAATTCGCTTGAATTTATTTATAAAATCATGTCTGATTTCGCCTTTCGATCTTCGTTTTCCCACGTTGCTATTGCTATTGCTATTGCGACTGCGTTTCCAGCACTATGAGCGGGTTTTCTTTTTCCTCCGTAACGTACAATCATGCACCGTTTTTTATCAACAGAGCTTCTATGTTCTAAATTGTTTGTCCATGTATCGTCATACGAGAAACATAAAAATATCGATGAAGCGTGCGTCGAAGAGCTTATAAAAAATAATCATATATCGATAAAAGAGGCTGTAAGAGTTCGGATGGATTCTTCGTGCGCAGAAAATTACTTCGGAATTAGATTTTTGGAGGTAACTGTATTATGGGGTCCATTTATAAAAAGCGAGTTCAAAAGGTCTGGTATAAAACTTAAAGAGATGACAAGTTAAAATATAAAACACTGTCGCTTTTGTATAAATTACACATACTCACCATGTACTCTATTTCAACATGTCTACGGGTAATTATGAATAAATGAATATAAACGTTTAAACGAAATTAACCTGTATCGTCTATTACACATAACCTTTCTCCTATAAAATACGGTTAAGAAGATAACTTACCGATATACGGTATTTACCGACCGACAATAAAAAAAGAACCGTTTTACCGACTGTAAGATATCCGAGGAAACTCTAGTCACGTGGCTGCCAAGGCACGTGCTTGCACGCCGCTTCTGGCGAGGGTGGTGGCCCAGTGTAGGGATCAATCAGCGCTCGGGAAATTTGCGAGGGTGTGAGGCCCCATATAGTGCGCTATACCGGACAAGTGACCAGTACGGGGACCAATCACTGCTCGGGAAATTCTGAGGGGGTGAGGCGACCAGTACGGGGACCAATCAGCACTCGGGAAATTTTGAGGGTGCGGGTCGACCAGTATAGGGACCAATCACAGCTCGGGAAATTTTCCGGGGGCGGGGTGACCAGTATAGGGACCAATCAGCGCTCGGGAAATTTCGGGGGGGGGGGTACCACCCCCAAATCGTCTACGGCACTATGGTAGGGGTGGGTCACCAGTATAGGGACCAATCAGCACTCGGGGAATTTCCACATGGTGGTGGGAGGGGCGTGGCTAAGGGGGTGGGGGACCAATCGCAGATGTCCATACGGCCCATAGTGGTAGGGGTGGGGGCAACCATTGAGTGGGGACGAGGCCAGAAAGGGGAGGGGTGGGGGAAGGACGGTGGAGTGGGGGAAGGACCCCGGTCTCTCTATCCCTGTACCTTACTACTTACGCGTATTTTGAATTTTATATTTGTATAAAACCCTCGTTCAATTTTTTTCTAATTTCAAGTCCAAGTATTTTATACTCGTATTTGAATCTCGTTTTTTTCTCGGATGTTGAATTTTTTTAATTATGTTATGGATCCCGCCTTCGACGAAATTCGAACATCTTTAAGAAACAACTTTACCGTTGTGTGAAGAAAAAAATCATGCAGTGATGCTTCTGATAAGTATTTTTCATTGATTGGGCTATTTTGAATAGCCCATTCATTAAAAATTCCTTTGATTGTTCGTAATTAGTCGTTTCACGGTAAATAATTTTAATCGACGGTATATTTTTTTAATTCAGCCTATTCGTAGAAGTGTCGGTACGATGGTATAAGATTTTTGACTAATTTTTTACGAGATCCTTCACGGAGTCGTTTATCACTTTGGAATGTTCGTAAACAGCGATGGCGTCATGACTACTATTTTTTTTACACTATTCGAAGCTCAAATTAATTAACAGATAGGCCGAAATTAATGAATAACAAGTAAATTAAACACTAAAAAATCAATATCTTGCGAACCATGAGAGCCATCATTTTTTTCGTAAATGTTGGTAATAAATTCTAGTATTTTCGAGAATTTTTATTCAAAGTTCGAAGGGGGGGGGGTGGGTTCGTGATTTTTATTTTTTAAAATTATTTTGACTGCTTAAATTTGTTTTAAAACAATTGGACAATTTTTGTTTTTTAAGATGGACTCAAGATGAAAAAAACCTCCTCATATACTTTCCGATACGATTAACCGCTACAGAGATATTGTCGATTGAAAATTAATTATTTTGAAAAGTCGAAAATATTCGATGGTCTTGTATTCCGCCATGGTAGCTCCAAAAAATCTAATAAAATTTAAGAGTTGTTTTTGGGATGATCCGATGGAATAAGCGAAGTTTCGGCCAAATAAAAAATGGTCAGGTCCACGAGATGTATAAATGACCCGTTTTCCCCCATATATAGATGAGGGATTAAATGGATTTTCGTATGCAGCAGTAGAATAATTGGGGATTCGGAAGGTTGAAATGAGAAATCGTGGAGATCAACTAATGGCTGCATCGGGCCTGACGATTAATTCAGTGATGTTAGATGGAGCGCATGAGTACAAGGTGCGATATATTGGAATTCCCAAGAAGTATAGTCGGCGGTTTTCTACAGAAAACTAAGCCGGTGGCGATACAGGGGTGATATGGTCATCATGTCTAACTGAGGTCGAAAATGGAGCGAATACTGCTGTTTATAAGTTTTTGCAATTTTATGTCTAGTTAATCAGAAAGATTATAATAAATCAGACAGCAATAATCAAGGTATGGAAATATAAGGATGATGCGAAGTTCATGAGACAGAGAACATTTTTGTGATGTTTGAATATGTGAAGAGTGCCACGTACTTTGCGAAAAATATTTGACACGTGTTCGTGCTCAAATAGAACCGACAAAATGGTTACCCCAGATCTTAAGCAGCTCGGTCAAACAGCAGGGTAGAACCGTTGCCGGTTATAGGAGCGAGATTGCCTAGATAGATAAGATTTGTCAACCCTGAGTGAGAGAAAATTGGAAGATGCAAAATAAAATACTGTATTGACATCCTGTGGAATTTTTGCCCTTAGCTCGTGTGCTGGGCAACGGTAATAGATCTGAGTGTCATCAGCAAATATCATATGTTCACAATGATTTCAATATTTACTTATGTCGTTAATATAGAGAGAGATAACAGAAAGGGACCAGGTAGAGACCTTTGTGGAACCACAGCTGCGATCGGAGGCTACTGCGAACGTTGTCGATCGTCGTTCATGGCCACTAGTGACCTTCCCGAGAAGAAAGAGCACCCAGAAAAAAGATCTAGTACATTTAACTAAATCCTAGTCGAGCCAAATAATTTTTTTTTAGTTGTACGCCGGCCTAATACAACTATTTATTTCAACGAATTTTTTTTTACTACTACTACTAGGAAATACCGGGTGTCCCATTTTAATCTTACAGTTGATTTATTTTGAAAAATATTGCTCTGATCAAAAATTGAGTGGGATGAAACTTTTAGGGTTTAGAGGGGGACGTTCAAAAAAATTTTTTCTTTTGGTCCAAAATTCAAAATGGCGGCGTTAAGATGGCTAACATGTTTTTTAAAAATGGAAACATGATTTTCTTTTTTCACCAAAAATTTGTTCAGATTAAATCTAACATCTTTTGTAGGAACATTTTTTTGATACAGCCTATAATAGAGGGTGTCCCATTTTAATCTAACAGCTGAATTATCTTGAAAAATACTGCTCCGATAAAAAATTAAGTGGGATGAAACTTTTAGGGTTCAGAAGGGGACGTTCAAAAAAATTTTTTGTTCCGGTCCAAAATTCAAGATGGCGGCGTTAAGATGGCTGACATGTTTTTAAAAAAATGGAAACATGATTTTTTTTTGACCAAAAAGTTTTTCAGATCAAATCTAACATCTTTTGTAGGAATATTTTTTTTATAGCCCGGATATTTTAGACTAGATCACCATTTTTGACTATTTTAGCGTTATGCAGCATAATGACGAAGCCGAGGAGGTCTTCTAAATCCTCCTCGGCTTCGTCATTATACTGCATAACGCTAAAATAGTCAAAAATGGTGATCCAGTCTAAAATATCCGGGTTATAAAAAAAATATTCCTACAAAAGATGTTAGATTTGATCTGAATAATTTTTTGGTAAAAAAAAATCATGTTTCCATTTTAAAAAAACATGTCAGCCATCTTAACGCCACCATCTTGAATTTTGGACCGAAACAAAAATTTTTTTTGAACGTCCCCTTCTGAACCCTAAAAGTTTCATCCCACTCAATTTTTTATCGGAGCAGTATTTTTCAAGATAATTCAGCTGTTAGATTAAAATGGGACACCCTCTATTATAGGCTGTATCAAAAAAATGTTCCTACAAAAGATGTTAGATTTAATCTGAAAAAATTTTTGGTGAAAAAAAATCATGTTTACATTTAAAAAAAACATGTTAGCCATCTTAGCGCCGCCATTTTGAATTTCGGACCAAAACAAAAAATTTTTTTGAACGTCCCCCTCTGAACCCTAAAGTTTCATCCAACTCAATTTTTGATCAGAGCAATATTTTTCAAAATAAATCAACTGTAAGATTAAAATGGGACACCTGGTATATTACGATCTAATAAATTTTTATTTAATATGAATAAATATTTCTTCAAATTGAGCAAATATGTATTTTCTTTAGTGCAATCGGCTTAAAATTCATTATTCGGGAGTTTTTTGGGGTCGGTGATGACGAATCTGAGCTTCGAATTGCAAGATTCAAAATTGCGGATCCAATATGGTGGATAAAAATTCGCAAAACTGTGCAGATATGATGAAAATGTATATTCTTGGATTTTTGGATCCGCTATTTTGAATTCTGAAATTCGGAGTTCAGATTCGGAATCAGCGACCCCAAAAATCCATGGATATTCATTTTCATCATATTTGCACCGTTTCGACCTTTCATCATATTTGCACCAGCGACCCCGAAAACCCCCGAGTAATGAATTTCAAGCTGATTAGACCAAAGAAAAAATGTGTGACACAAAGGGTTGAGGTTTGTTTATGCGCATAAACAAAATCATCCATAATTTTAAATTATTGCACATCAATTCTTATTCTTGAATATATGACTGATGCTAAAACAACAAAAAAAGTTCTTAAATTCGGTCGAAATTGCTCAGAAAATGGTTTTTAAAACAGGTGACACTCTTAGAGTGCCACCTTGGCACAAAGGGTTAAGGGAAGGTAAAAGCAAGAAACCCTCTTTATGGGTAGCCTTTTCGGATTCAACCATCTTGCATTTTGCCGCAAAGCATTGAAAATCCATACTAAAAAATAAGCCTATCAAGAGTCGCGGCAGCGACTCGACGCCAAGTATTAAAAAAACTGAGAGATCTCAGTCGAGACGCCGCGCACTCTTATATACGCGAATATGCCTCAATTCACGCCTCTTTTACACTTCAATTCGATATTACTAAAAAACACGACAACTTTTTTAACATTTACGAATATACTTTTCTTAAAAAAAAATTAGCTTTCCATTGATATCATTATTTTTTTTTCCGCCCACGCGATGCTGAGATAGCATGATATTCGGGGAATTAATCCGAATATTTATCATCAGAAAAATTCTTCAACCGGTCACACTCTTATACACGGTCTCTATATCTATACGTATAACTGAAATGCTTATACACGGGCTCTATATCTATAACATTTTTGTTACCATCTACGATACATACTAGCGTGGTCGTTATTCCAGATTCGATTTCTATACATATTCTATGATATATATTAAGGTGGACGTTTTTCGAGATTCGAATTTTGTTTAAATTTATATAATTTATATACTATGTATGTTAGGGTGGTCGTTATTTCATGTTTCATTGTCAATTTATATTAGTGTGGTCCTTCGAGATTCGAATTTTGTCTATATTTGAATATGTATTTATATAATTTATATACTATGTATGTTAGGGTGGTCATTATTTCATGTTTCATTGTCAATTTATATTAGGGTGGTCCTTCGAGATTCGAATTTTGTCTATATTTATATATGTATTTATATACGATGTATATTAGGGTGGTCATTATTTGAGATTCGAATCTTGTTCATATTTATATATGTAATTAAACGACGTATATCAGGGTGGCCGCTATTTCGGGTCTAAATTTATATTAAGGTGGTCATTCGAGACTCGAATTTTCTTTTTATAGATATACAAGCCCGTGTTTGAGCGATGTGATACGACTTTATAGAGAGAGGCTTGTATGTGGTAGTGAGAAAATATGAGTGTGTGCAGGTCGCGCTTTCTCTCGCTCCACTATCCGTAGATAGAGCATTTAAAAATCGATAACTTAAAAACTGTTCCACAAAAAAATTTTTTTTTAGAACCTGGATGAGTGTGCGAGTGTGTGCGAGAGTGCGCGAATATGTGCGAGAGTTGGCGAGAGTATATGAGGATGTACGAGGGTATGTTATTGTGTCCGAGTGGGTGCAAAAGTGTGTGACAGTCTACGAGAGTTTGCAAGTGTGTGCGAGAGTATGCGACAATGTATGAGAGTGTGCGTGTGTGTGCAAGAGTGCGACAGTCTGCGAAAGTGCATGAGAGTGTGCGAGTGTATGCAATTGTGTGTGATAGTCTGCGAAAGTCTGCAAAAGTGGACTCTTGTTCATTGTTTTCCTTATATTTTCAACTAACTCAACATCATTTTAAACAAAATTGATGCAAATGACTTCTACGAGGAGAGATGTTATCGAAAAAATATTCAAAAAGAAGCGAAATCAATCACAAAATACTTTTAAAAAGTAAAAAAAGGACGCCAAGTATTAAAATTCCCTAAAAGTCGAATTAAAAATAATCACAAAAATTCAAAATGCAGAAAAAATCGTAAAAATCTGAAATTAAAAAAAAAAGGAGAAATCACACAAGCCAAGCCAAAAATTTTGCGTGCGTAAATTTTTAAAGACCAAGCCAAACTAAAAAACTTGGCGTGCAGAGTTAAAAACCAATAAGCTCGGCGAGGAAAAACCTCCAAGCGCCTCTATCGTTTAACGAAGGAGTGAATGAACTAGAGAATGAAAAAGAAAACAATTGATCAAGTGCACTAGTAAGCAATCATGAGAATAAACAGAAGACGTAACGGCCGAGTAAACTAGTGAGTAACTATGAAAAAAATTCATTGAGAATAATCTTTTACACTGCTTATAATTAAATGAAAGAACAATATTATCATTATTTCTGGAATAGTGGAAAATATTCTATTGGCCTTTTGTTATGTCCGAATTTGGTAAAACATAGTAGCATCAGTGCACATAATGGTTGCAATAATCGAAAATATCGTTGCTACTTCTTTTGTCATAAACTTTCTCGGTGCAATATATGTAACATTATTTTATTTTCATAACAATTTATCTTTTATCCTCCTCTCTTAACGGCCAATCATTTAAATATCGAATACTTATCTTAACTATTGAATGCCGATGACATTCACGACGTACATGGAAATGTGACCAGGCCTGGATTTACGATGATTGTCGTAGATGCACGTGATCATTGAGCAATTGTATCAGGACATTCATGATTCTCATTAACCATATAAAGAGCGATACTCTAATTACGGTTAAATAAAAAAATCTCATAACGGTCATTGCAAACAATGCGTCAGTATTCGTAAGCAAACTACAGTAAACGATCAGATAACTTAACTCGACAGGACCGGAAACGTTCACATAACTCAACTTTCCCCTTATTCTCATACTCACGTATACGCAATACGCAATACGCATGCTCATAGATCTTTCGCGGCCGGTCAAAGGTTTGAAGTGGGAAGAAACGGTCATAGAGGGAGTTGAGATATGCGAATATGTTGCCATGGCAACGAGTTAGGTTATGCGAGCGGTCAAGTTATCTGATCGTTTACTGTACTTGACAATTCGAGTAATAATAATCTGTGTTATCAATATATGAGTAGGTATAATGATTTTCTATCTTATCTCGTGAAAATCCTTCAGTACCTCCCGGGTTTATTTTTTTTAACCCTGCACGCCAAGTTTTTTAGTTTGGCTTGGTCTTTAAAAATTTACGCACGCAAAATTTTTGGCTTGGCTTGTGTGATTTCTCCTTTTTTTTAAATTTCAGATTTTTACGATTTTTTCTGCATTTTGAATTTTTGTGATTATTTTTAATTCGACTTTTTGGGAATTTTAATACTTGGCGTCCTTTTTTTACTTTTTAAAAGTATTTTGTGATTTCAAACATACATGAATTTGGAAAGGTTATAAGCGTCGAGCGGAAAGTCCGTTTGTGCGAGAGGGCCACCTGGCGGATTTTTGGGGTACTGACATATCTGTAGAAGTGATCAGATGTAGAAGGAGGTAGAAGGATAAAAGATATAATGCTGGTGAAAGACTATAAAATAATATTTAACTAAATATTATCTTTAACATAAGGCTCTCACTTGGTTAAGCTTATGAAGAGAAATATAAAGTATAGATACAATGAATAGAATATGATCAAGTTGGTCTATGAAACTCAAGCAATTCGTGATTCAGTAGACAATGAAGCGTTGTAAAGTAAAGTTTTAAACACACTAAGAGAACTAGCGGAAGTAGCCTCATTGGAAAGAGTATGCCACAAATTGATTGCTGATAATGTAAAAGAGTTCTTATAAGTGTCGGTTCGATTTGAATTGTGCGATGCTAATGTCCCATGTAAGGTACCCGCGGGTAATAAGGCCTGTCGGGTAATAAGGCCTGGGCAACAAAAATCATATTTACAATGACCGCTTTCGCGCAAGGCTACACTGACTGAAGCATAATGCATAAAAATGTCGATACAAGTTCGCGGAAGCGCGATACCCCGTTCTCCGTCTCCAGTGTTGCATCATCTATCATATGACGCGGCCGCGTAGCACGAATACTAGAAAAAGGTCTACGTAAATCGTGAGTATTTTTGATAATATTACACTTAACGATCTAAAATCGTAGTCTTTATCTTCATGAATGTCTACTTTGATGATCTTTACGATATAAATAACGTATCATGGCCCAAATATTTGCTATTTGTTGTTTCCCTGAAATATGTGGTCGGCGATTAATAAGGCCTACTAAATTTAATCATAAGAAGAACGTGTTGACATTTTTTTTTATTATGTTGCTTTTTACATTATGGGGGAGTGTATCCTCCTCTTAATTTTATTAATTATTAATTGATGATTGATTTCAGTGACTACTAATAAGGTTTTTTTTAACTTTTAATTTCGATTTTGTTTATGGTAAAAATTACCATTTTTCGTTTATATTTTATAGAAAATGTACTCGAATAATGATTATCATTAAAACTTATTGATTAAATTGTATATGGTTCATTTTATTACAAATCTCCCTTAGCTAGGCCTTATTACCCGCAGGTACCTTAGTAGCCGAGGATGAATAAGGTAGTTTTCCATGAAGATTTTTGGCTCTAGATAGTCATGTTAACTTTAAAAGGTCAGAATCGTCGCTGATCTTCATTGCAGGTTGTCCGTCAATGCGTCTCATCATAATCTGTCCACCTTTTACCCAAACGTATTTGAAGGATAAGGACTTTGCCTTCGCTTTAGAACGAACAAGAAGATTGTACGTTACAGCCGGAAGAACTTCGGTAGGTAGATATAACCATTCATATTCTCTCCAAATATCGCTCGTGCCGATAGTGATGACGTGCCACGTTTCTACTCAAGAACGAAGTTCCAAATCACATTTGACTTCTTGTTAAAGGTGACGATGACAGATTTAGTTTTCCTACCAGAAATGGTCGAGGATAAAGTCGCTGCAGGTTCTTCGTTCGTGTTAGGAATCGGTCCACGAGATTTGCGGATCATATCACGTGTCTTTAGGATGTCTCCAGGGGGTCGATTCTGTAACTCGAGTGAGAGTCCTCACGTCTCGAACTTTCATGTAACGTGAATTCGTTCACTCGATTCTGTAACGTTGGAGTGAAAATATAAAGTCACTAGATATATCATGATAGGGAAAAACATTTTATCAGCAACTGTACCTAAAATAATCATAATGTGAGCATTAATTCTGTTGTTTACCTTTGACACAGACTCAATGGACCCTCGAATTAACAAGTCGCAACGGTGTTTTTTACCCTTTTTAAACAATTTTCTCTCGATTCATCGACATGTTCCTCTTCAGGAACGTACAAGATGTATATGTTAAATATTAACCCTTAAATGGTAACGGATTTTTCGGCACCTTTAAATGGTAACGGGCTGTCACTCGCATCAATTTCTGTGATTCAATAAGAAGTTAATTTTAGGAAAGTTTGTAAAAATAATGAATGGTAGCTGTACTTATTTATCTGAGATAGTTAAACAAGTCTGTTTATCATTCAAAACGTCGTTGGTTCAGTGAATTCGGAGCTAGCATGTGGGCTCTATTACTATATGATCTTCATGAGTGTATTATTACATATTTTGTCATTCTAAAAAAATTTTTAACACAAAAATATTGATTGATAATCGTAGAGTGAAAAAAACCCTTCGAAAATTAGTCATAATAAGTACCCTTTTATATGGAGTTATGTGGCCAATGAAGGATTGTGATTTAAATAAACTATCGCTAAACCACAGATAAAAAGAACATCACAGTCACGAATATTTTTTCTAGTCATATGTTTTCAAGATAAATCATTAATAATATATTAACGGTAATGTCGATGAATCGCACTTAACCTCTAAATTATAAAGTTACGGAACACGTCACGGCCGTATTGGACGCCGAGCTGCATCGATGATGGTTTCTCTCTCGCTCAGCCGCTCCATCTCAGTCTTTCTCTCTTTAATCTCACCATTCGACAAGAAGTTTCTTGTCGAACAAACTCCCGTGAGATGGCTCGTACTTTCACCATGGTGAGAATTACAGAATCAAGAGAGTCGCTCATTTTTCGTATTTCCACGTCACTAAGCTTACAGAATCGACCCCGAGATAGATATCTGAGATCCAGCGCATGTAAGACACGCTCGGTGTCATAGCTGACCTCCGGAATGGCGGAGATCAAGTTCTCAGACATTGACGGCAAAGATAAGTTAAGAGTATCTGTCGATGAATTATTCTGCGACATGTCTGCGTCGTCGTTTACACCGATATTTGGAGAGCTTTGAGACAGACTAATAGGAGTTTCGCAGACCAAATCATCGGCTGTGAATGCAGTTACGCAGCAGCTAGATGCATTGCGATAATTGATGTATGCTGCGCTGCAATCAGGATGAAATTGTCCATTACAAGTAGGACACGAAACTCGGTCACGTGAAATACTTTCGGAGCATTTGAAACACAGCCGAAGAGTGCTAGTCGACATGTGTTTATACTACGCTAAATAATGTGCGCAGTCAGTGCGCAACTATATTGCCGATAGCGATATCAGCAGTGGACTTGTATGGCTAGCTTATTGCAAGAGCATGTAGAGGGCAGTATGGATTGTCAAGGCCAAAGGTAAGATGTAGCGCATGCGCGGCAATCAATAATCGATATAAGAATCGATACAGATAATCGATAAGATATAACCATACATGTGACTGTTGCGCAGACGTTGAATACTGCGATGGTGGTCGTGGTGAGCACAGTAGTGACGAAGAAAGGCGCAGAGATTTCAACGGTGACGTATGAAGGTGATGATTAGCCAATGATTTTTTTCGATGTGAAATGCGCAAGCGTACGTGTCGATAAGTGTGCGCAAGCGCTCAGAATTGTGTCCGATGACTTAGCACAACTAATGCGCAGGCGAGACGAGTCCAACAAAGTGAGGTTAACTCAGGAGAGAATTATTTCCACTTCAATTTCGACTTAGGTCCTCAGAAACATGCGAGATTTGATATGCCGAGGTGAAAACCAATAAAAAAGCATGCTCAGTAGCCTGAAACAAAACGCCTGCAGGCAGAAAGCGGCAGTATCCAGCTCAAAAAGGACAGGCGAGAGACAAACCAAACTTTTATACTAAGAGAGAGAGAGAGAGAGAGAGAGAGTGCGAGAAAGGATGAAGGAGAGTTGGTGGGATGGTGAGAAAGAGCGCGAGAGAGGGGTGGGAAAGGGGCGAGAGAGACGGGGAGCGTGCAGCAGAACAGGTTGGGGGGAGGGTGGAGAGAAATGTATGGGTCAGACTGCAACTGCTCTTGATAGTGGTTACGCTGCTGCGCCACAGAGAACCAGCTTAATATTACCTGGCTCTTTTAAGCCGCGCCCATTTCTACACTGGGTTTCATAACGCCAAAAAAAAAGGTTTCCGACAATGCCCGAAACCCTTCTATACATCCGCAACTTTTTACGAGCCTCAATTTATCTTGTGAATGAAGAATCTTGAGCCCATGTCATCTGGGAGCGTTAAAGTCATCGCAAGTTCAGTAATTTTTCGTATTTGTATTTAAACTTTTTTCTTTTTTTTAGGTCTTCTCGAATTCGTCTTGACTCCACTCGTATACTATGTTCGTCATTACAATCAGCATTAACCTATGCCCTTCCTTGTTGTTATACATTTTTGTTTACCTAGTTATGTGTGTATATGCGTGCGTGCGCGCGTCCGTGCGTGCGTGTAGGCGTACTTGCGTGCGTAAAATGGAAGTGAAATTTCCCCGCATATCAACCAAGATAAATGCAATACAAGTTGAGTTAATTAAAAAAAAAGGTTTCTGCAATTGGGCACTTGCAATTGTACCTCACTGTCCTTATGTTTTTAATGCCCAGACTATAATCTCCGCTTTAACGTAGATTTAAAAAAAAATTATTTCCCAGCATCATGAATCATGTCGTGCTTCAAATTCGTTCACGTGAATCGCAGACAATCCAATGACTGCGTCGCGTGAAGGGTAAATAGCTCTACATTTTGCATACTATATGTATTTACCAGGTCCGTAAAGTTATCACCCCACCATGTTGAAACTAAATGTGATTAGTACCAAAATATTGTGCTTTTTATTGGGGCTAGAACTTTTATGCGAGTTATCCGGGTACCCGAAATTATCCGGATACCCGGATAACCATTTGCGACGCTCGCTACCCGGGTACCCGATATTACCCGGTTACCCGTTATTACCCGGTATCCGAAATTACCCGGGTATCCGGGTAATAACGGGTAATATCGGCTAATGCTGCATTAACATCTCCTTTATGAATTTTCATGAAAGGTTCGTTCTAATTCTTATATATTCCATCTTTACCCTAGTATTTATTCGAAATTAATGCATTTATTCAGAACAGGATTTTTTTTCCTCAGATACATGTTGACTCAGCGATAATACTTCTTGGTCTTTTTGTAAAATCAAATTTGTCCGAAAAATGTCATTATCCAAGGAGAAGGAAACAAGAGCAGACTAGGAAAACGTATGAGACGAGAGTATCCACATAGTATTATTATCATACCCACACAGCAAAATTGGTCCCGGGACCATCCTGAGACAGTCCCATTCGTATCCTGCCAAGATAGTACGTCTTATGAATGTCTATGGGAGGTACCAGTAAGATATTGTTCTACCCGGGATTAATATAGAATGTCTTGAGGATATCCTGTCGCAACCGTGATTAGACGATCCCAACGGTCCCTCTTATAGACGTCTATGGGAGGCACTAGTAAGACATTGGTCTACTCGAGATTAATATAAGATATCTCGAGGATATCCTGTTGCAACCGTGATTAGACGATCCCAAAGCACTCTCTTATAGACGTCTGTAGGAGGTACTAGTAAGACAGTGGTCTGCTCGATATTAATATGGAACGTCTTGGGGATATCCTGTCGCGACCGTGATTAGATGATCCCAACGAACTTTCTTATAGACGTCTGCGGGAGCACAGTAGGAGAAAAGCCCAAAAACCTGGCCAAAACCTCAAATGACCTTTGACGGGAATGAAAATTGGCTTACAGGGGTTTTCAAGGTCGCTGATTACGAATCTGAAAGCCAAATTATCGTAAACAAAATGGCCGATCCAATATGGCTGACATGAATGTTAAAAAGTTGCCAGATGTCGACAAAAATTGGTATTTACGGGTTTTCAAGGTCGCTGATTACGAATCCGCAAGCCAAATTATCGTAAAAAAAATGGCCGATCCAATATGGTCGACATGAACGTTAAAAAGTTACCAGATGTTGACAAAAATTGGTATATACGGGTTTTCAAGGTCGCTGATTACCAATCCGATATCTATTGCTTATAACTTGCAACAAAGAGCTTACAGCAAATTGTTATAAACAAAATGGCCGAGTATCCTGCTAAATAGATAAATTAATATATAAAAAAAAATCATCATAATAAAATAAACGTGAACAGTGTATTCTACGCAATTATCATTTTTATTTCCAACATACATACGGAACGTTTCAAAAATAGAAAATTTTATTCTTAATCAAAATCGTAATCGGAGTCGGAGTCAGTATCATTATCCGAGTTTGTATCTATTACAACTCCCGGCACGGCTTCTTTCCTTGTCAGCACCAATTCTTTGTAACCGGATCCTGTAATAAAGACATAAAATTGTAGAAAATTGGTGTTAAAGGAAAAGATAAAATTTTCAATTAATACAATAACTTGAACAATGTACATTATTTTACCAAATAAATAACCGCAATAATTGAAATAATTTTAAAAAAATTAGACAGAAAATATTGACATGGATTTGGTTAAAAGAAAGCTTTGCTTACTATATAATATATATATATATTCAAATATTTTATTTGAATGTTATAACATTTCATTCATATTTAAGAAATTTTTATGTGGTTGATTTTAATATGTATATATATATATATATATATATATATGCATACGTATATATCATAATTAAATCACAGAAAATTTATATATATATATACACATACATATATATTAAAATAATTTATTTCAAGCGTATAACAGCCGTCTTGTCCGTTATGATGCTACTTCACCCATTCTCAGGTAGAGGCGCAGAGGCTGCTCAATAGTGCCGCGCGCACGCTCGGCTACCGCACGATGCGAAAAAAATCATAACGGACAAGACGCACGTTTTCCGCAGGTAACTCTTGTAAATTTCGAAAGCTTATACATTAAACTAAAGGCCGAGACTAGGAGCTTTGCAAAATGTGACAAAATATATAACTTTTCGGACCGTTGAAAATATAAGTTTTCAAAATTATTCAATTTTATTTATGCCGAAGGCTATACTACATTTCAATCATTTATACATAAAGTTTAGATTCAACCGATGTAAAAATATGTTCTACATACCTCCAGAAGTCGTATCCATGTTGCAGAATTGAAATTAAACCCGTCACTTTAAAGTTATGGGTTTTTGAAGTCAGCGTTATTTTCGTCTGTTCAGCGCGTGACACGTACACTTTTCACGAACACTAACTGCCAACTGACGCTGCGGCGCAGGTATACACTTAAAGGGCTTTCCCTTCCACAATAGAATGCAGTTACTAGTCCTCTACCTGAATGACTACTCAACTGACCCTATTTCGAAAATTTATTTTTTGGGGTTTTGGCCAGGTTTTTGGGCTTTTCTCCTACTGTGGGGAGGTACTAGGAAGACATTGGTCTGCTCGATATAATATAGGACGTCTTGAAGATATCCTGTCGCGACCGTGATGAGACGATCCCAAAGCACTCTCTTATAGACGTCTCTGGGAGATCCTAGTAAGACATTGGTCTGCGCGATATTAATATAGGACGTCTTGAGGATATCCTGTCGCGACCGTGATGAGACGATCCCAAAGCACTCTCTTATGGACGTCTCTGGGAGATCCTACTAAGATATTGGTCTGCTCGATATTAATATAGGACGTCTTGAGGATATCCTGTCGCGACCGTGATTGGACGATCCCAACGCACTCTCTTATAGACGTCTATGGGAGATATTAGTAATACATTGGTCTTCCCGAGATTAATATAGGATGTCTTGAGGATATCCTGTCGTGACCGTGATAAGACGATCCTAACGCACTCTCTTATAGACGTCTGTGGGAGGTACTCGTAAGACATTGGTCTGCTCGAGATTAATATAGGATGTCTTGAGGATATCCCGTGGTAACCATGTTTGGACGATCCCAGCCAACTCTCTTAGGGATGTCTGTAGGAGGTCAGCCATCGCGCAGCATTAGTTCCAACCTTGCCGCGAGATGGCGAACGCTACTCACATGCGGATAATGTGAAGAGCATGCTTATATAGGCGAGCGCGAACACGGATATCAATTCGACACCGACAGAAGTCAGACCTCGAAAGAGGCTATATTACAAATACAAGGAGTCCTTGCTGACTCCCTCTGTACCGTACACATTTTGTTAACATTTAATTAATTAATTGAAATCAATTAAAATTAAATCGAAACAAGAATTATTATCGACTACTGCATTGGCAGTCCAGGAGACGTCCCGAAGATATCCCGAAGACATCCCGGGATGGCCGTAGGATCGTCCCATTCCGGTAAACACAGCGGACACTTTAGAGCCCATGGGTATCCCATGGGACCATCCCATTACCGTCACGGGACAATTGGTGTGATCTCCAAAAGACGTACTTGGGACGTATGTTGTTGTGTGGGTAGTGTGGAAATTGTTTTGCAATATATGATCACACATGAGTACTTAATAAACTCAATCAGAAATCCATCGATGAATTAGAAAATGCAGAGAAAGACTTGAACTTTCGTATCTTGTATCGCGTATCGCATCTATCGAGTTCAGTTTTTTGTACGAATTTATGCAAGGACGGTTGACATCAAATTTGAAAAGGATTGTTTAAAGAGTTTTCAATTAATTTAATTCAATTGTTTAAGGGAATCTTGTAAAGTTTTTAAAAAATTAAGAAAAAATCTTCCTTATTAAAATTATTCATTCAGCATCTCGTAAGGAAACTTGATCGGACGCATAAAAAGTGAATACAAAGAATTACACCGGAACCCCTCTATATGCAACAAATCTCGTTGCCGGGGCTCGACGTGCTCCCGTTCCGATCAAAACTTAGGAGCGTATGCTTTTGCATTAAATCTATATGGGGCATTCCATCCCAAGTCGGACAGTTTGAAAAACTTTTTTTTTTCATTCCCTCAATTTTTTTATATTTTCAAGTACCTATCAAAAGACCCTTCCTGTTGAATTTTAAGATTTTTTTGATTACCCGTTCAAAAGATATTAAATTAACAAAAAAAACCGTTCTTTCTTTGGTATTTTGGTCATAACTTCTTTAATAATGATACAAATTAAAAGTTTTTTTTCAAAATTTTTGTTTTTTTATCGCCTTTTCAGAAAAAATACAACAAAAATATTCGACTTATTTTTGAATGAGTTTTTTGAGTTTTAAACTTCAAATCGCGTTTTTTAAAGTAAGTGTCATTTTTTATTTTTTTTTATTTTTCGTTTCAAACATCTATCTATTCAACAGTTTTTAAGACTAGTCCGATCGTGGGATCTCAAGAACTAATTTTTTTTTTTTAACTTTGAAAATTAAAAATTTGAATTTTTTAATAAATTATTATGAATACCAATTTTTGTTACTGCATAGTATTTTTTAAATCATTTAAAATTAATTTTGACACTTTATCATTGTTAATAGATTTTAAAAATTAATAATTATTCGATGAGAAAATAACAACACTTCAAGAATTGTATGAGTGGGCATTGAACCTAAATAGTCTATACCGAATATTGCTGTCGAATTTTCACATGAGAAACATTCAGATGCAAAAGAAAGACTTTATTTGCGATAAAAGACTGCGAAGTCAATCACAGGGGGACACAAACATTTCACTCAATTATTCCAATGAGCAACGGAAACGTATTGGCAAAGGAATTTTCTAATTCAGGAAATGATAGTATATGTAAGGTTTTCAAAAAAATACGTAAATAAATAAAAACTGTTGTTATTATTTTTCATAAACAGACTTAACAATTAATTATTAATTTTAAGAACCGGTTAGAAATAAAAAAGTGTCGAAATAAATTCTAAATATTGAAAAAAATACTATACAGTAACAAAAATTGGTTCAAAATAAATTCTAAATAATGAAAAAAATACTATACAATAACAAAAATTGGTATTCATAATAATTTATTTAAAAAAAAAAATTTCAATTTTCATAAATCGAAAAAAATAGTAGTTATTGAGATCCCACGATCGGACTAGTCTTAAAAATTGTCGAATAGATAGATGTTTAAAACAAAAAATAAAAAAAAATAAAAAATGACATTCACTTTTAAAAACGCCATTTAAAGTTTAAAACTTAAAAAACTCATTTAAAAACACGTCGAATATTTTTGTTGTATTTTTTTTAAAAAGGCCATAAAAAAACAAAACATTTGAAAAAAAATTTTTAATTTGGATCATTATTAAAGAAGTTATGACCAAAATACAAAAAAAAACGGTTTTTTTTGTTAATTTAATATCTTTTGAATGGGGACTGGAAAAAAAAATGGTTGAATATGCAAAATCGTTTAGTTGAATACGTGCAACTAAATATTTAGTTGTACAATCCAAATTTTTGTTGCCTGAACAATATTTTGGTCAACCGAAGCGCGGAATTATTCAAGAAACTAATTATTTAGTTAGACTAAATAAATATTTAGTTGCCCGTATTCAACTAACGATTTTGTATATTTAACAATTTTTTTTCTCAGTGGGTAATAAAAGAATTAAAGATAACCATAAAAATTCCCATTACCCATTAAAATTTTAATGTGTAATGGAAAAATTTCCATTCCCCATTACAATGTAGTGTGTAATGGAAAAAATTTGCATTAACCATTCAAATTTTAATGTGTAATGGAAAAATTTCAATTACCCATTAAAATGTAGTGTGTAATAGAAAAAATTTCCATTACCCATTAAAATGTAGTGAGTAATGGAAAAAATTTCCATGACCCATTCCAATTTTAATGTGTAATCAGGGTGTCTAACTTTAGCCCCGACTGAAATTTCATGACATTTAAGGTTTTTTCAGGCAAGGAATAACGATTTTTTCATGACTTTTGGTACGGCCTAGTTTACCACAAAAATATGTATGATAATTATTGTTTCATGTACTTTTCTGAATTTTCGTATTTTCATTCAGCTTTTCGAAAAAATTTGTCTCGCGGGCCAACAAAAAATATACGAAAATTCTTCAAACTTACCAAACTGAATAATTTTACATACACTACCGACAAAAAATTTCCGGACAAAACTTCAAAAAAGGTCTGAAACGTTTTTTAATGCCATTTCGTCGGAATCGGAAGTGAACGTAAACTAATTTAACAAACGGCATTTCAAAGGGGAAGAATTCGGCTTCATTTTCTGTTTTTAAAATTATTTCTACAATTTGTTTTCAGATTTGGACTCTATTTTGAAAATAAATGTTTTTCGCCTTAGTTTCCGTCTCTTCAGGTGCCCCCGTCTTCTTGAGGAAGTTTTTTTAATACATTTTCACGATTGGATTCATAAAGGGGAAAGTTAGACCTTCAATTTCTTTTTTTTTTTTTAACTTTGAGCGATTTTTATTTCCAAAGTTATTCTGTTTTTTGCAAAAAAAACACGTATAACACGAAAACATGGAGGATTCATGAAAAACTTCAGGATAGCAAAAAGTTGCGTCTGTTTTTGTTGAGTTCAGAGGAATTTTTTCCGATTTTGTTTTTTTATTTTTTTTTTTTTCATTTTCTAGGCCGGAACTCAGATCATTCAATTACCATAATTCGAGAACTATGGGATTGTTGATAAAAATTTAAGAGGGGAAAATACTTTATTTTACCATTTTCAGCACATTGGAATTATCTTTTAAATTTCTTTCGTAATTTTTTTTTCCAGCCTCAACATGAGCAAAAAAAAATTGGAAAAAAACTCTGAAATAATTCCTCTGAACTCAACGAAAACGAATGCAACTTTTTGCCTTCTTGAAGTTTTTCATGAATCATCTGCGTTTTCGTGTTATACGGGATTTTTCAAATTTTCTCTTTTTTCACAAAAAATAGAATAACTTTGCGAAAAAATCGCTCAAAGTTAAAAAAAAACTTTCCCCTTCACGAATCCAATCATAAAAATGTATAAACAAAGTTTCCTCTAGAAGATGGGTGCACCTGAAGAGAGAGGAAAAAGGCGAAAAACAGTTGTTTTCAAAGTAGAGTCCAAATGTAAAAGAAAATTATAGAAATAATTAACAAAAATTTGAAATTAAAAAAAAATTAATACACAAAACAGCAAGGATAGTGAACTTGTTACGAATACCATAAAGAAAAATCATGTTCAATAGTTATTTTTCATGACTTTTTTAAGGTTCAGTGTAATTTCATGACATTTAAAAATTTTCATGACTTTTCAGGTCGTTAGACACCCTGGCAATGGAAAAAATTTTAATGAATAATGGAAATTTTTTCTATCATTCATTGAAATTTTCGAATTATTCATTAAAATTTGTTCTATCACTCACTACATTTTAATGGGTCATGGAAATTTTTTCCATAACACGCTACATTTTAATGAGTAATGGAAATTTTTCGATTACACATTAAAATTTTAATGGGTAATGGCAATTTTTCCATTCACATTAATATTGTAATGTGTAATGAAAATTTTTTCCATTACAGTGTTGGTTTGGATATGCGGCCGTGTAGAGAATTAGTGAAAGGAGGAAACACTGGCCGAATCGCAGCTGATTTCTCCCTTCACTATTTTTCCATTACACACTACATTTTAATGAGTAATGGAAATTTTTCCATTACACATTAAAATTTTAATGAGTAATGGATTTTTTTTCCATTACACACTACATTTTAATGGGTAATGGAAATTTTTCCATTACACATTAAAATTTTTATGGGTAATGGAAATTTTTTCCGTTACACATTTGAAAAGTAATGATTAATGCATTACTCTTCAATTACAAATTTTGCAACCCTCACTCTCGATAATCTTTTGGACTCACACTACCTCCACTTTAATGCCTAACGGGTAACATTGACCAGAACTTTCTTTAATTTTCGCTCACATGTAAAGTCACTTCGTTCAGTTTTTAATAAATATTTCACTTGCATACCAAAAAAACCACAAAATCTTCTTAATACACAATGTTATACGGGATTTTTCGATGTTACCCGGTATTACCCGATATTATCCGATATTACCCGATATTACCCGATATTACCCGATATTACCCGTTATTACCCGTTATGACCGAGTATTCGAGTAGAAAGGTACCCGTTATTACCCGGATAGTTTCGGGTTATCCGGGTATTCGGATACCAAGCGTTGGATCCGTGGAACCCAAATAATCCGGATATCCGGATACCCGAATAAGTTCGAGCTCTACTTTTTATGTGCTATTTTTGTGCTCAATTCATTTTTTTCTGCTACTTCGGTTTCAGCGGAAAATCGATATTTCCGTGCGGGTGCTGAGTATCAAAAAAGTAAGCACCCCCACCACTTCAAAAGGCATTAAAACTTATCTGAAACACGCACGAATAAATGGAATATTTTGCGCTCTTTATGTGCTTCAGAGTTGGCGTTTCAATTTTTTTTTACTGCTTCAGTTATAGCAGGAAAAAAAATCCTGTCGGGGTGCTGAGTATAAAAAAAGTTAGCACCCTCACTGTTACGGAAAGGTCGAGCCTCGAGAGTTCACGCGAGGAGTCAGCAGCTCCTGACCTGTCATTCGCTTGAGCTCCGAGATCATCAATAGATTTCCCCCACTCTTCTATACATCGTCTCTAAGATTTCCGCCTTCTTCATCAGTTGGACTTATCACTTCGTCTCCTTCGGAACGTATAATTACCAAGTTCGCTTCGCGCTCTTCGCTAAACGGTTACTATTTTCGGCAATCTTCATCGGTTTTATTACGCTTCAGATCGAGGTGTTTTCGTGATTTACGTCCACGTTAACTACCGAGATCTCAGGATACTTTTCGGACATTTTACGTTATTAAAATTACTTCTGTTTCGACTTCGCGTCCAACGCATGGCAAATTAACACGTTCCTGTGTTACCCAGTTTTTGTTCACGTTATTCCGGACCTCTTCATATTTCTTTTCGGTTTCTGATCAACGAGTTAACGCGATTTATGCCCGCGTTGATTTCCGCGATCGTGGGTTTTGATTTCGGACACTTCGACGAGAAAACTTCGATAGACATTTTCCGGATCGCTTCGCACACGTGTCGACGTGCACGCCATTGTTCGCGCGAGTGCGAAACCGATTATTATAAACCGATCTCACGCTTACACCCGTTACGCAATTACTAAATAAAGATTAACTTGTTATTATTTTTGCTACAAGTGTGAAGTTTCTTCGTGTTTCTTTATTTCCCGGCCTCTTCGAATTTTCACAAATCCCTCGAATTTTCCCTCACGGTCACCTCACCCCACCAAAACGGTCTCTTCCAAACATTTAATGGTCCTTCGAGCCGGATCGGGGTGATCGGTGAGTGATTTTTTGAGTTTTTGCTGAAACAAAAGGGTATTTTTGGAAGTGCTTCAATTCGTGAACGCGAAAAGTGCGCGAGAGAACTGGCGTTCCGTTGTTCAACAACGTGTTCGCCACGCTTCGTTATCTCGGTCTCTCTCGCTCGCGTTCAGTGCGCCATAAGTCTTTTTCTCTCACTTTCGCGCGAGAAGAGAGTTCGGATGCTTCGAGAACTTTCCTTGTCGAGTGCGCGGTTAAAATTCTCGCGCTCTCTCGCACCGTTCTCGCGCGCGCCAGGATACTAATCGGTTCGTCCGCTTTGTGCGGATCTTCGTTCCTATTCGGACATTCGTCAGTGTGCTTGCGCGCTACATGGACATTTGGGATTGTGTGTGCGTGTTACCTGATCTCGGGTGCTTCTAGAATACGCATTGTACACGATCTCACTTCTGAGCGTGTGTGTGTATTGCTGGCTTTCTTCGCGCGCTTGGGACTTTCTTCGCGCGCTTGAGACTTTTCTTCGCACGTATGCGTGCGCCACGAATATTCTCGTTCGCGAGTGTGCGTGCGTATTTCGTGTATTTTTTGGACTCTTCAAGTATCGCGTTGTACAGACATTCTCGTTTGGTCGAGTGTATGCGCATTGCTTGTGATTTTCTTCGCGCGCTTGTGATTTCTTCGCGCGCTTTGGCACTTCGTCGCTTCGATTAACGTTTATCGTTATTTTCCGGGTTCTACGATTTCTTCGCGCGCTCGTTGATTCACGGGTTTTTGAGTATTTAGTTTGGACATTCTTCGTTGCTTTGCGCGCTCTTGCTTTTTCGGGACTCTGCGAGTGCTTCGGTTTCGCATCGAGTTCGGCTTTTAATCGATCCCGGTGCTGAACTTTCGTTCATTTCGGAACGTACGGTTCAACTTCTTCGATTGAAAAGAGTGGCCGCTTCAATTAATATTCTGGGAATTGGAAGTCGGTCAGCCCGCCGCACGCGGGGAGCGACCACCGTCCTCCTCTTGAAGACAACGAAAGACAACAACGGTCGCTACGTGGTTCAGCTTCCCTTCAAATCGTCACCTTCGTCTCTCGGAGATTCATTTTCGGGAGCTAAACGCTGTCTGCTTCAACTTCTTCGACGACTCGCGGTGAACGAATCATATCGCGAGCTGTATTATGGATTTCTTCAAGAGTACGAGACCATGTCGCACATGGCTCGGACAACTAACACGGATTCTTCGAAGCCACGGTTTTTCCTCCCATACGACGGCGTCTTTCGCGCTCATAGCACCACGACAAAACTTCGTGTCGTCTTCAAACTTGAATGGGATACTTTTGACGTACTTCTTCGGATTAGACGACATCTTCAGGGGCGCTGACGCGCTTCAAGAACTTTGGGAAATTGCCAGGCAACTTCAGGGCACCTGTCAGCGTGGCTGCTTCCCACTTCAAAAGGGGACAGTGAATATTAAGGAAGCTCTTCAACATGGCACTTCAGAATCTCGACCGGACGCGGTCGCGATCAAATCGGAAGATCCCAACGTGAAACTCCTCGAACTTATATGGAATTCGAACGAGGATATCTTCAAGTTCACGCTTCAGCTTAACTTCAATTTGGTCATTTCAAAAAGGACGGCTCTGTCAGAGGCCGCTTCACTTTTCGATCCGTTGGGCTTCATTCACAGCGAAAGTCTTCTTGCAAAAACTGTGCTGGGTGAAACTTCATTGCGATGACAAATTGCCAAGTCAACTTCATGGAAAAGCGCTAAACTTCAGAGAGAATTTGAGAGATCTCTCACTTATCTCTCTTCCTCGGTAGCTTTATCTTTCGTCTTCATCTACTGTGGAACTTCATGGATTTCCGGACGCTTAGCAGCTTGCAATGTCAGCCGTGGTCTACTTTCAAACGACGTCAGCCGATGGGTATACCACTATCACTCTCGTCTGCTCGAAGACGAAGGTAGCACCGCTCAAGTGACTGACAATACCACGTCTTGAACTAACGGCAGCCTTTCTTCTTTCATGGGTGATTTCGCACGTTCAGGCGACACTGAACTTATCGGAGCTTCTTGTGTCCCTCTGGACAGACCTTCGGTTACCTTGACGTGCATAACTTCGCATCCGGCTCGATGGAAGGACTTCGTCAGAAAACGAGTTACTTCCATTCACGAGCTTACTTCGAAGGCAACATGGCGGTTTATTTCTGGCAAAGAGAACCCGGCGGACTGCGCGTATCGCGGGTTAACTCCTCGGCAACTTTCAAAACATTGTCAATGATGGGATGGGCCAAAGTGGCTCATACTTCCGCGTTCGTCATGGCCTACTTCTCCAGCCGAAACTTCGTCGGGCTGCGGCCTCGAGCAACGACCGGGGATCGCCTTCCCGGCAACTTCAGACCAACTTCAGATCTAGGACCTTCTAGAGAGATATTCGTCTCTTACCAGGCTTCTTCGAGTCACGGCAGTGTGTCAGCGAGCCGTTGTTCGCTTCAAACGCTTTTCTCGCACTTCAATGGTGTTTCAACTGACACACGAATACTTGAAAGAAGCGAAATTCTTCTGGATATGCCTCGAACAACGGGCGTACTTCTCGGCTGAATTAAGGATAATTTCTAATGGGGAAACGCTTCAAAATAGCAATCCTCGCAGCCTTCACGCCTTTCATCGATCAATTGGGGACGCTCCGGGTTGGCGGTCGACTAAAGTATTCACTTCTACAGCCCGAGGCAAAACATCCACCGATTTTGCCTCGGAAATCACTTCTATCGACATTAGTTTTTTCAGATGCACACTTCCGGACGCTTCACGGTGGCGTGGCCACCTTGAGCTACCTTCGGCAATCTCACTGGATTCTGGGCGGTCGAGCACCGATTCGAGCGCACATTCTTCGGTGTACTACATGTGCGCGACTTCGAGGACTTCAGGTTCAACAACTTATGGGCCAACTTCGGCCTGCCCGCGTCACACCTTCAAGGGCTTTTTTCATTCTGGTCTTGATTACGCGGCACCCTTCACGATCAAGACATGGCGCGGATGGGGCACGAAAACGTACAAAGCTTACCCCGCTGTTTTCGTTTGCTTTGCCACTTCTGCGGTATACTTCGAGCTCGTCAACGATTATACTTCAAAGGCCTTCATCGCTGCGTATCGACGATTTTCGGGGGGATTTTCGAGGCATCTGTCATACTCTCTAGAGTGACTGTGGCACCAACTTCATCGGAGCAAATGCGGCATTTCGAGCTCTCTTCAAGGTGGGATCAGCAGAAATGAGCTATATAATCATTTCTTTGACCAACCTGAGAACTTCGTGGTCCTTCAACCCCCGGCAACACCTCACATGGGGAGAAAATGGGATGCCGCTGTCAAGTCGGAAGACACCTCGCTTACGTATGAGGAACTTGCGACTCTTCTTACGCAAGTCGAGGCGATCTGAATTCAAGGCCTCTTTATCCGTTGTCGGACGATCCTGAGGACACTTCGCCGCTTACACCGGGTCACTTCCGCATCGGAGAGGCATTAAGGGGAGACTGACAGCGTCAAAATGCCGATTTTTGAACATCAATCTAAATGTTCATGGTATTTGTGGAAATTGCACAGATAGTCTCCAATTTGATGTATCAAATGTAGCAACTTTTGACGCTAGTTAGAACCCTGAAGGTGCAACGGTCTCTCATAAATCAATTTTTAATTTTCACACGCTGCGCGCAGTTCTGATCAAACCGCTTGACGAATCTTATCCTAAGACGTCTCATTTTCTTTGTAAAACTTTTGCGGACCGCTTGAGCGTGGCGCATTATTTTTTTAGATCCTTATTTTGCAGTTACAGGCCACTTTTTGAATCGTTGACCCATCTTTGGTTTTTGGAGCACTGCACACAAAACAATATTGATTATAATAAAAAATATGCCGCGCTCAAGCGGTCCGTAAAAGTGTTACGAAGAAAATGAGACGTCGTAGGATAAAATCCATGAAGTGGTTTGGTCAGGATTGCGCGCAGAGTTTTTGAAGATCCAGGTTTCAGGAAACAGCCTCCGAAGTTGAAGGTGTGGAAAAACGTTTCTTCAGTCTTTCGCTCCACCGATTATTGCACCTGCATAACAAACAATATTTTTCATGGTTATTGCATGCAGAAAAAAATTTTTTAACACGTTTTTCGAGGTTTGTTCATATTTATTTTTTTTAATATTTACAAATATTTTTACACCAAAAATGCTATTAATTTATTATATTATAACCTCCAATCTGTTGACAGTTTGGAGGTTATATTGTACATACACTCAGTCAAAAAATTAAAGGAACAGTAAAATTTTCGAGATTTTTCAGCGATTTTCCAAAGGCTGTAACTTTGTTAATTTTGGTCGTAAAAATTTTTCAAAAAAAGCATTTTGAAGCTTGAATCTTCTACTTTTGGAATCTTAAGTCAAACATTTTTTATGGGCATCACCCTCGACGCAGTCGAAAGAAATATCACGGTAAAAATTTTCTCGAAATTTTTGCTTTTTTCAAAACAGTCGATGGGCTTCAAAAAATTTTTCCGAACTTAACCAATCTATGGATCGTTTAGCTGAATTCTTTGGCTTTAATTTGCTTTTTGTATTTTTGTTCTACGACCATTTTTCGCTGAAATATCGGTGATTGAACAAAAATTCGTCTTTTTTTTTTAATCTTCGATATCTCTGGAACTAATGATCGTACAGCGAGTAAACGGTGAGTTTCGGAAATTTGAATCTACCCTCTATAAGTGCTTGTTATTGTTATAAACGAAAAAAAATTGTTTCCATTCTTAATTTTAACTCGAAAAAGTGCAAAAAATTAGCTTTTTTTCTTGTTTTATAAAATCTACCACAACTTTGCAGATATTGCGAAAAATACCAATGTTTTAAAGTCCTTTTTTAGCTCAATACATACCTAAAAACCATGCCAATTTTCAAAACATTCGGTCGAACCGTTTTTTGTGACCGAGTCATCAAACTTTTAGAAAAATTGAAGGAACACGTTTATTGATCCTTAATGACCAATTAATGTTGTTAAAAAATTTTGAAAAAAGTTTTTTTTTTTTTCCCCTTAAATTTGCATGTAACGAGCGGGGAAGGCTAGAAAAAATCCAAATTTCGAAAAAAAATTTTTTTTTTCGAAATTTCGATTTTGTTTTATTTTTTAATTTGAAAAAAAAATTGTATTGCCATTTTTTTTTACAATTTTGCATTCAATATGTAATAAATATCGAAATAAAATTTTGAAAAAAATGCTAATAAATTTTTTTATTCAAATTTAAAAAATAAAAAAAAATTTAATTTTGAAAAAAAAAAAATTTTCTTTTTGAAATGTAGATTTTTTTTTTAGTTTTCACGCTAATTAAATGCAAATTTGAGAGAAAAGAAAGAAACACTTTTTAATTCATTTTTAACACCATTAATTAATTGGTCATTAAGGATCAATAAATGTGTTCCTTCAATTTTTCTAAAAGTTTGATGACTCGGTCACAAAAAACGGTTCGACCGATGGTTTTGAAAATTAGCATGGTTTTTAGGTATGTATTGAGCTAAAAAAATACCTTAAAACATTGGTATTTTTCGCAATATCTGCAAAGTTGTGGTAGATTTTATAAAACAAGAAAAAAAAGCTAATTTTTTGGACTTTTTCAAGTCAAAATTGAGCATGGAAACAATTTTTTTTCGTTTATGACAATAACAGGCACTTATAGAGGGTAGATTCAAGTTTCCGAAACCCACCGTTTACTCGCTGTATGATCATCAGTTCCAGATATCGAAGATTAAAAAAAAAAGACGAATTTTTGTTCAATCGCCGATATCTCAGCGAAAAATGGTCGTAGAACAAAAATAAAAAAAGCCAATTGAAGCCAAAGAATTCAGCTAAACAATCCATAGATTGGTTAAGTTCGGAAAATTTTTTTGAAGCCCATCGACTGTTTTTAAAAAGCAAAAATTTCGAGAAAATTTTTACCGTGATATTTCTTTCGACTGCGTCGAGGGTGATGCCCATAAAAAAATGTTGACTCAAGATTCCAAAAGTAGAAGATTCAAGCTTCAAAATGCTTTTTTTGAAAATTTTTTGCGACCAAAATTAACAAAGTTACAGCCTTTGGAAAATCGCTGAAAAATCTCGAAAATTTTGCTGTTCCTTTAATTTTTTGACTGAGTGTATAAGCCACGGAATTGATTTCACTTACTGGAAAAAGTGTAAATAAATATGAAAATCAATTCGATTATTTAGTAAAGATGACGAATACCATTGTCTTTACAAATAATTGAATATAATAAACATTTGAACTGACGTATCACTAACCACTGTGAAACTGCTCGTGTCGTTTGCCGAGATCGAAAAAGCACTTTCACGTCATTTCTCGATCGGTTTAGATATTTTATATGGCTTTTGAACAAATAAATAAACCCCGATAAAAATAAGTGAATACAATAAAAAAATGATAAACCACGCGCGAACGTTTGTTTTCTGTTGCAGCAGCAACAGTTTAGCATTTGCTAGTAACAAAAATTTGCTAGTAAAATTTACTAGTAAAATTTACTAGTAAAATTTACTAGTAAATTTACGAAGCACTTTCTGATCACTTACGACAATTTTTTTGATTGGCCTGTAGTCACTTTTTTCAAGCGTTTCGATTGGTCCGCAGAGTTGTAAGCGCGCGGAGCGCGCTTATTGGCTGCAAAGCTCAATGTCGCAATCACGCGATATTCAAATTTCGATTCAACAGTAGAATAATTATTTTGTCACCAACTCTACAGGAATCTGAATGAATAATCAATTCTATATATATAATTTGGGGCATAATCAATAATCATGGGGCTGAATGAATAATCAATTGTATATATATATATCATATATATGGGGCCCTCAGGTAATTTTTTTGATTGGCCTGTAGTCACTTTTTTCAAGCGTTTCGATTGGTCCGCAGAGTTGTAAGCGCGCGGAGCGCGCTTATTGGCTGCAAAGCTCAATGTCGCAATCACGCGATATTCAAATTTCGATTCAACAGTAGAATAATTATTTTGTCACCAACTCTACAGGAATCTGAATGAATAATCAATTCTATATATATAATTTGGGGCATAATCAATAATCATGGGGCTGAATGAATAATCAATTGTATATATATATCATATATATGGGGCCCTCAGGTAATCGGATCCTTTTTCATATTGATTCCACTTCAAAAACAGCCTAATTTATTAACAGAATTATTTCATCACGTCTTCAAGTGGCGCGACGATCATTTGTGTGTAAAAAAGAAATAACTGGAAAAACACCATTTTTTAAATTCTGCAATTTTTTCCACAGATTCTGAATTACAAATAAGTAATATCCATTATGATTAGAAAGTGGGGTGCGGCTGCCTCATATTTTTTAAAATAATTTTTTTATTTTTAGTTTCTAAAATGAAATAAAAAAATTAATTCCTAACATTCCTTATAGAAGTAAAAAATAAAATAAAAATAAAACATGTCTTGAAAAATTTTGATATTTTGCATATTTTTCAAAATAAATGAGAATATTTTTTTTCAATAAAAGAATTTTCTCACTTACTTTCGGAAAATATGCAAAATATCGAAATTTTCCAAGGCATATTTTATTTTTATCTATTTTTTTTTTCACTTTCATAAGGAATATTAGAATTTTGTATTTTTATTTTAGAAACAAAAAAAATTATGAAAATATAAGGCAGCTGCATCCCATTTTCTAATCATGATATAGATTACTTATTTATGATCCAGGATCTGTGAAAAAAAATTCAGAATATTGAAAATGGATTGCTCAATTTTTAAAATTCTTTTTTTACAGATTCGCTTGTAACTTTGCCATTTTTCAACATTCGGGTCTATGACTTGGTAAATAAGTGCAAAAGAGTTTGTAAAACGTAAAAATAAAAATAAAATAAATACGATTTTTTTCCGATTTCACGCTGACAGGACAACATTGCTAAACAACATTGCCTGAGCCATCGCTGACTTCACTTCCGGAAAATCGACTTCTAAGATGGCAATTTCTTCAAGCCAAACTTCAACACTTCTTCAGCGATGGTCATCGGAATATCTTCAAGAGAGCCTATAAATTTCAAAATGGAAGCACCCTTCGAACGAGATAAAAGTCGGCTCGCTCGTACTAATCACAGACGAGCGACTTTCACCTTCAAGATAGCAGTTGGTTCGAGTGGTCGAACTTGACCCTGGTTCGGACGGCCTTACTCGAGTCGTAACACTTCGCACGGTGACTTCAACCTTCAAGAGACCAACTTCAAAGCTGGCGATACATCCGGTGGATTCTTCGACGAAAACAGTCGCCGAAGGCGGGGAGAATGTTACGGAAAGGTCGAGTCTCGATAGTTCACGTGAGGGGTCAACAGCTCCTGGCCTGTCACTCGCTTGAGTTCCGAATCATCGATAGATTTCCCCCACTCTTCTATACGTCGTCTCTAAGATTTCCGCCTTCTTCATCAGTCGGATTTATCATTTCGTCTCCTTCGGAACGTATAATTACTAAGTTCGCTTCGCGCTCTTCGCTAATCGCTTACTTTTTTCGGCAATCTTCGTCGATTTCATTACGCTTCAGATCGAGGTTTTTTCGTGATTTACGCCCACGTTGACTACCGAGATCTCAGGATACTTTTCAGACATTTTACGTTATTAAAATTACTTCTGTTTCGACTTCGCGTCCAACGCATGGCAAATTAACACGTTCCCGTCTTACCCAGTTTTCGTTCACGTTATTCCGTACCTCTTCATATTTCTTTTCGACTTCTGATCAATGAGTTAACGCGATTTACGCCCGCGTTGATTTCCGCGATCGTGGGTTTTGACTTCGGACACTTCGACGAGAAAACTTCGATAGACAATTTCTAGATCGCTTCGCACACGTATCGACGTGCGCGTGATTGTTCGCGCGAGTGCAAAACCGATTATTATAAACCGATCTCACGCTTACACCCGTTACGCAATTACTAAATAAAGATTAACTTGTTATTATTTTTGCAACAAGTGTGAGGTTTTCTTCGTTTTCTTTATTTCTCGGTCTCTTCGAATTTTCACAAATCCCTCGAATTTTCCCTCAGGATCAACTCACCCCAGAAAAACGGTCTCTTGCAAACCATTGTGAAAGGTTTCAAAAACTATCTGAAACACCCATGACTAGACGAAACATTTTATGATCTTTGTGTGCTTCGGAATTAGCGTTTTAATTTTTGTTTCTACTGTTTCGGTTATAGCAGGAAAATAATTTTCTTGTGGGGGTACTGAGTGTCGAAAAATTGACCACCCCAACAATTTTAAAACGTTTCAAAAACCATCTGATAGATTGACGAATGAACGAAACATTTTGTGCTATTTATGTGCTAAGGAATCATTGTTTTTTTTTCACTGCTTCGGTTATAGCAGGAAAACGATTTTCCTGTGAGTATGCTGAGTATCGAAAAAGTTAGCACTCCCACCATTTTCTAAAACACACACGAATAGAAGAATCATTTTGTGCTCTTTATGTGCATGGAATTAGTGTTTCAATTTTTTTTTTATTGTTTCAATAAAAATAATAAAATGCAATTAAAAATAAAAGCGCTAATACCGAGCACATCAATAGGATAAAATGCATGTTTCAGATAATTTTTAGAACGTTTTAAAATGGTAGCGGTGCTACATTTTTCCATACTCAGTACCTCCACAGGAAAATTGTTTTCCTACTATGACCGAAACAGTAAAAAAAAAAACACTACTTTCAAAGCACGTAAAGAGCATAAAATAGTTCGTCGATTCATGCGTGTTTCAGATGATTTTTGGAACCATTTAAAATTGTGGGGGTGCTAACTTTTTGGATAGTCAACACACCCACAGGAAAATGGTTTTCCTGCTATAACCGAAACAGTAGGAAAAAGGATTACAACCCTAATTACGCAGCATGTGCTTCGGAATTAGAATAGACAAATAGACGAAACATCTTGTTCTATTTAGGTAAATAGCATAATAGTACATAATAGTTTTCGTGCATAATAGTTTTCATTGAAAAAAAACCCAAATGAGTGCCAAGGTACTCACGAGAATCGATGTGTAAACATGTGAGTCCCATCAGTTCGGTTCGGGAAAATCGAGTAGTGCACTGGTTTTTATCAAAATTTATTTTGTAATGAAACACTGCGAGAATAGCGTAAAGAATGAAATATCAAATTTCATTGTTTAATTTCTTTTATACATGAAATTATGGGTTGGTGGTAACTGACACTTGTGATTGTAGTGTATCTAAATTTCGTGAGACTCGACTCTCTAGCTAGCCCGTACCGTGAGTTCGAGCGCTAAGATGTTTACACATACAAAAACTTGTCAATTCTATGACTCGAAGAGGTTGCCATATACCTAAAAATACATAATATGATGAAGACAATAATAGATGTTACAATTATTCTATCAACCTATCTGTATTATATAAAAAAAGCATGTTATTCCCTGGCGGTAGATTGTTCAATGCAACTGAGGAGCTGCGTCTCTGAACAGCTGTCTCCGCAATCTCCTTTACCTCACCGAAGGCTTTTCAGGGCAGACTATTTTTTTCTTTCTATCAACATTAACAATGAATTATTGAATTATTGAATGCTTTATAGCACATATTTTAATAATTCGTTGTAATGTTGATAGAAAGAAAAACAGTCTACCGTGAAAGGCTTTCAGCGAGGTAAAGGAGATTGCAGAGACGCAGCTCCCTAGTTGCATCGAACACCCTACCGAAAGGGTATAACATGCTTTTTTATATAATACTGATAGTTTTATAGTAGGATCAATTGTAACATTATTATTGTCTTTATCATATTATGTATTCTTTGGTATACGACAACCTCTCCGAGTCATAGAATTGACAAGTTTTTTGTATTCGCTGGAAGAAATTCATCAGCAAGAGTAAAAAATATACTATGAGGCATACAATTTTACATAGTATATTTTTTGGCTCTTGCTGATGAATTTCTTCCAGCGATGAAAATTTGTATGCGCTGAAAGAAATTCATCAGCGGAATGAAAAAAAATCACCCACTATTCTTGCAGCCGAGATGAATTAAGGGAGCTTTCCAGTGTGAAATTTTCAAAAAATCGATTTTTTTTTGCTTTATCGAATAGTATACTGTATATTGTATGGACCTGGCATCGCTGATTGACCGTAAGTAAACGATTTACCTAAAATTTCCTTACTTGAAACTTTGAACGCGTTTTTCTCGAAACAGCATTTTTCAAAATGGTGTCCAACTTGGAGGGCAGAGTTTTAAAGCTATCGAGTTGAATTTTTTACACAATATTCTTAACGTCATTGTTTATCGTGCTATGGAAGCTTTTTTTTTTTTTTGACATCTTCCTATTTTTTTGTAAAAAGAACTGCCAAAAAAAATGCTAAAATCGATACTTTTTGTTCAAACCGGCGCCATTTTTGCAAAAAAAAAAAAAAAAAGCCTCCATAGCACGAAAGCCAATTATATACCGATCAATAATCTTTTTGTGTTTTTTGTTTCAGATCAAAATTGTGACCCCCAACGTGGACACCACATCCAAGTGCATTTTCTGCAACAATTGTTTCATCATTTTTATAGATATTAATTAATAAATAAATCGATCTTTAAAAAATTGTTTTGTATTCTTCAATAACCAATTAATATACAAAAAAAACCAGACCGATTAGATTATTTTTTCTTTAAAAAAAAAAATCGCGAAAAACAGCGATTTTTCGGGCTGTCACACTGGAAAGCTCCCTTAAATGAATATATTATTAATATATGACGTTCTTCTTTTTCTGACGTGCTTGTCTCATATGCTCGAAATCTCAGTAGCACTGCCCCAACACACACATTGACGCGCTCTCACGGAGCGGGACTACACACACATTGACGCGCTCTCACGGACGAACGCGGGTCTTACGCGTGACGCTCGACTCTCCAGCTAGTAGTCCAGTCAATGTAGTCGAAGTAAGAGAATGCAATTTTTGACACATGAACATGAAATATGATCACCACTGGTGAGGGAGACATCCGCGCTGAGTGAAAATGAGATAGCCTACGTTATACACAGCGGCATCCATACCCCTACTACGGGCATGCGCACTGGTGGCATTGAATAAGTGCGAGTAAGAAAAAGCATAGCTATAATATAATGTCGCCTCACTCTACCTGCCTCGTACATTCAGCTTTTATTCATTTTTTTTTTGGATCGCGTCCGGCACACGAACGGAAAATATTTCATTATAGCGTTTTCTGTCAATTTTCGTCATTTCAAAGTTCGTTTTTCATAGTTTTCTGGAGTTGCCTAGAGTGTTGATCTTTAACTCGATTAGTAATTGAGAAAAAGTAAAATATGTAAAAAAACATGAAAAAAACATTTTTCCAAGATTGATTGATCCGATTGATCTTAATTTTTAATATGTTTTGAGGGCTGATAATAGCTCTAAGAAAAAAAAGAGTTATGTAGCTGCATAAGAGCCTTGAAATTTTTTTTTCTAAATTAAGTTTCCTTTTTTAACCATGACACAGTTTTGGCACAATTATAATGCTATTTTTTTTCAAACCTTCTGTATTTTCTTATAACACAATGAATTTTTAAATTTTTTTAAACAGGTACGCCATACTAGAAACAAATAAAAACCACTTTTTGGCCCAAATAATGAATTTGTTTATATGTTTTGAAGTTTAATTTTTGTATTTTAATGCATACTTACATAATTCGAACCTATTGAAAACAATATTTCATGTTCAATACTATAACAAACATCTTTTGCCAAAATAAAAAATTTAACCAGTTAAATGTTGTTAAAATTACTATAAAATTGATTGTTAATATTTAACTGGTTCAATTGTTGACTTTGACAAAATAATGTCTGTTGTTGTTTCGAATATAAATTATTATTTACAATAGATACAAATTACATAAATATGCGTTAAAATACAAAAATGAAACCTCAAAATATATAAACAAATTAATTATTTGTGCCAAAAAGTGGTTTTTATTATTTTCTACCGTGGCGTACCTTATTTAAAAATTTTACAAACTCATAGTAGGAAAATAAAGGAGGCTTGAAAATAAATAGTGCGATAATTGTGCCAAAATTGTATCATGGTTAAAAATTGAAACTAAGAGAAAAACAAATTTTTGCCAGGATTTCATAGAGCTATATAGCTCTTAATTTATTTTCCTTCGAGCTGTTATCAGGCTCTAAAACATGTTACAAATTTTGATGAATCGGTTCAGTCAGTCTTGAAATTTTTTTATCTGTTTCTTATATATTTTTCCTTTTCTGAATAGTTCCCAGTAATATAGTTATATTTCGATGATTTTTTTTAAATCGATAGCCGGAAATCTATCTATGCATTGACCAAATCGTCAAAGTTATGAACGTTTTTTTTTTCGAAAATTCATTTGTTCTTTCCTAAACGACCGAATTCAGAAGTTCTTTCAAATTCTGAAAGAGCACACTTGAAATCATGAGAAAAAAAATTAGCGATAAAATATTCGAAAGTTATCAGCAACACTACAAGGGGTAGAAAAGACGAATTTTCGACTTTTATCGCTCTTGTGTTTTGCGGAGTTATATGAAATATTGAACATTCGCGACTACGATTTTTTTTCAGATTAATATTTTTCCACTTTCCGGCTGGATTTTTGAAACACAAATCGTAAAACAACACAATTGTGCACGACAAACATTGAATAATTGAGATAACAATTAAAATAAGCAGATGAAGGAAGAGAAATTATTGTCTTTCGATATGAGAGGCAATTTTTTATTACCATCATACAATTTTGGCACAATTATCGCACTATTTATTTTCAAGCCTCCTTTATTTCCCTACAATACTATGAGTTTGTAAAATTTTTAAATAAGGTACGCCGCAGTAGAAAACAATAAAAACCACTTTTTGGCATAAGTAATGAATTTATTTATATATTTTGAGGTTTTATTTTTGTATTTTAACGCATATTTATGTAATTTGTATCCATTGAAAATAATAATTTATATTCGAAACAACAACAGACATTTTTTTGTCAAAGTCAACAATTGAACCAGTTGAATATTAATAATCAATTTTATAGTAATTTTAACAAATATTTAACTGGTTAAATTTTTTTTTTGGCAGAAAATGTTTGTTATTGTTTTGAATATGAAATATTATTTTCAGTAGGTACAAATTATGGAAATATGCATTAAAATACAAAAATTAAACCTCAAAACATATAAACACATTCATTATTAAGGCCAAAAAGTGGTTTTTATTTGTTTCTACTATGGCGTACTTGTTCGAGAAATTTTAAAAATTCATAGTGTTATAGAAAAATACAGAAGGTTTGAAAAAAAATAGCTTCATAATCGTGCCAAAATTGTGTCATGGTTAAAAAAGGAAATTTAATTTGAAAAAAATGTTTTCAAGACCTTTATGGAGCTATATAACGCTTTTTTTCTTAAAGCTATTATCAGCCCTCAAAACACATTAAAAATTAAGATCAATCGGATCAATCAATCTTGGAAAAATGGTTTTTTATGTTTTTTACATACTTTACTTTTTCTCAATAACTAATCGAATTAGAGATCAATACTCTAGGCAACTCCAGAAAACTATGAAAAACGAACTTTGAAATGACGAAAATTGACAAAAAACGCTATAATGAAATATTTTCCGTTCCAGTGCCGCACGCGATAAAAAAAATATATATATGAGCTGAATGTACGAGGCAGTACAGGTACAGTGAGTTGACATTATATTATAGCTATGCTTTCTCTCACTCGCACAGTGGGGCCAAATCCCAAAAAGTTGGCCAAAAGTCGAAAACGTTACAAATTTGGCTGAAAGTCAGTACTTGGGGGTTTTCAGGGTCGCTGATTACGAATCCGACGTCAAAATTGGAAATAAAAACAAAATGGCGGATTTGAAGTCCCAAAAAGCTGGCAAAAAGTCGAAAGCGTTATAAATTCGGCTGAAAGTCAGTACTCGGGGGTTTTTGGGGTTGCCGACTATGAATCCGAAGTCAAAATTGGAAATAAAAACAAAATGGCGGATTTGAAGTCCCAAAAACTGGCATAAAGTCGAAAGCGTTATAAATTCGGCTGAAAGTCAGTACTTGGGGGTTCTGGGGTCGTCGACTATGAATCTGAAGTCAAAATTTGAAATAATAACAAAATGGCAGATTTGAAGTCTCAAAAAGCTCGCAAACAGTCGAAAGCGTCATAAATTCGGCTGAGAGTCAGTACTCGGAGGTTTTCGGGGTCGCTGATTATGAATCCGCAGTCAAAATTTGAAATAAAAACAAAATGGCGGATTTAAAGTCCCAAAAAGCTGGAAAATAGTTGAAAGCGTTATAAATTCGGCCGAAAGTCAGTACTCGGGGGTTTTCGGAGGCGTTGATTACGGTCCATAGAACTCAATACATTAAACTCTCTGATATTTTCTCCCCTCTGGGGCTTAACCATATAACTGAGAGGCATATGAGGGATTCTCTGTCAACTCAGCCACAGGTTTCGGTAGAAAAAAAAATTAATTTATGTGGTTTCATTTTTTTACCCTAGAACCTCGATCCGTGTCACTCTAGTGATCTTTTCGTGATATCGTCAGATATACTGAAAGACTAATTTTTTCAGTAAAAAAAAGTGGCCTTTTTGAATAAAAAAATAATCATTCTATTTTTTGGTAAAAAATCAGCGTTACCGGAACGTAAAAACTATTTCAAATATTCCGCTCGAATGCTAACACAAAACTACAACTTTTATGTGCAGACATTTGTTTTCAATTACTTCAAATTTCCGAGATATATTCATTCGGAAATAAAACGGCGATTTGTAAAATTTTTAATTTAAAAATGTGAAGAAATTCACAAATTAGTATCACTTTAATATAACCAATTATGGGGCACATCTGAGATGGTCGAAAAAAAGTGGCTGAGTTGACATAGAATCCCTCATATATAGATATAGCGCTCTTCAACTCGACCGACCGCAACACGCTGCTTGGATGGGTGCCAATGTATTTCAGTGTACAATGAAGACCGCAATAAAATTCAAGAAAAATATTCAATTCAAGAAAGACATTCCACGTCGTTAATGTACGAAATTCGGAAAACTATGTTTTGTATTGCAAAAACTCGTAGCAATGACACGCGCGCAGCTAAGCGCAGCCATTTTCGATGTTTTCCATTCAATAATACATCCATCTACAACATGTGATAGGTCAGCTCGTGGAACACTGTGGTACTTATCAACTTTTCTCTACGTTTTTAGAATTTTCACTTGTAATTTTCCGTGAATTTTCGTACAAATGATTCATTTATTATTATCGCATGAACTATTATTATCAATTTTCAGTTACACAATGATTTTCTACTCACTTTCAGCTGTTGATTCCATTCGAAAAAATTCGAATCGGATATATTGTAAAGTTTTGTCGTCCTGTTCAATACAGCGTTGAAATGGTCATTTACTGCACGACGCTTCGAGCTCGCTCGAGGGCTCCCTTTCAACTGCCGTACAAAAGCAGGTATAAGGGCTAGGGCCCGCTGATGCCAAGAATTTGACCTTCGGACTCTTCCCCCACCTAACGAACGACTAAAAATTACCGAAACTTAAACTTTATTTTTCGACTTTTGGCCAGCTTTTTGGGATTTGGCCCCACTGTGACTCGCACTTATTCAATGCCGCCGGTGCGCATGCCTGTAGTAGGGGTATGGACGCCACGGTGTATAACGTAGGCTATCTCACTTTCACTCAGCGCGGCTCTCTCTCACCAGTGGTGATCATATTTGCCCTTTTCGGAGGCGCAAAAAATTTAAAATTATTTAGCGCATTATCTATAGATGAAAGAAAAAAAAGTTCGAATGTTTGTTACGCGGAATTTGAAGATCTACAACTTTTGTTTGAAACTTTTTCCCGATTTCTTTCTCGTTCGCTTGATATGACAATTTGAACTTTTAAATAATTATTTTTACCCTCAAGCACCCTGCTGGGAGTTAAAATTCATGCGTAGATCGCTTCAGAATATCAAAAAACATTTAAAAAAACATGTTCATGTGCCAGAAGTCGCATTCTCTTACTTTCGACTATATTGACTGGACTATAGCGCGTACCGTGAGACCGAGCGCTAAGATGTTTACACATAAAAAAAAATCTTCAAATTTGAGAACATTTGGTGTCTTTCGTAGTCGTAATGGCCTTAATTTGTTAATTTTTTCTGAAAACGGAATGACAAGTGCTCCAATAACAAATCATTTTTCATTGGATTTTTTTTCCTCCGCACAGTAGTTGAAGAACATCACAACGGTGATATTCGAATCCGATTTCACCCAAAAGTTGAGTAAAAAATAGTGTAAAAAAATAAAAAATAAAAAAATCAATAAATTTGGAGGTAAATTTTCAATTTTTCAAAATTTTCAGTAAAAAAATCATGGTCAGCGGAAAAAGTTGGCCAAGATTTAAAAAAAACTCGATAAGTTAATTTTTTCCGTAGATATTCCATGTTCGTGGAATTTGAACGCGCGGATTCACTTTTCGCGCGAGCCGGCGACGGCTACCCCCACTTTGTCGCCAAACGCGGCGTCACATTTGGCCTCTCAATGAACCGCTGAAATGAACAATAAATTTATATGGGGATTTTTCGCCGATTTTTCGCCAGTTAGCATAAGCCTTACTCCGTACGCTGTTCAATTTTTATCTCTCTATGTTAAAAAGAGCAGCTGCAATAATTTTTGAAAAACAAATTGTTTTATCTTCCCCTAATTAACTTTTTGCAATTTTTTTTTCTAAATTCGTAGAAAAATAACCGCTTTCGAATGATGCCAGTCCAGACTCTGTCACTTGAAAATTCGCGATGGAATTCCATTTGTTTACGAGTAAAAAACGTACCCTCTTTTTGGAGCCGTGTTTCACCCGTTAAATTATGAAATATTTTCGGATTAATATTTTCGGATTAATTTCGTTTTGGTTTCATTGCGCTACGACAATTTTCGAGCCTGGAAATTCCTCGCTAAAAAAGTCGGTTTTTTAATAACAAATGGAGGTTCTCAAAAACTATTCATCCGATCGAGCTCCGATTTTGCACACTTATTTAGTGTACCGAGGGGCATATATCCTGAGATTTTAGAGGCTGTACACGCATTTTTCAATTAATAATGGGTTATAATAGAAATTGCCATTTTAGCTAGTTTTTATTTTTTTGCGGGTGAACTAATTAACCGATTTTAATTTGCGACCCGCCAAATTGTTCGTTTCTCTAATATCTACAAGTAGTTACTTGACTTTTTTTTTTATCGGATCGTTTTGACGCGATGTCACGTCAAAACTACTCGGTAGCTGGACTAATAGCGCGAATACCCACTGCGAGGAAACTGAAATATAACTTCAGGGGCAAACAATACGAAATCGTTCGCCTCAAAATACTGCTAAAGTGGGACCATGGCGTTAAAATATGCGGAGGCTCAGCAGAAAAACGCGACTGTCATACGTTTTTTTCAGTGTGGCAATGAAACGCTCCTTTAAGGCCATATTTCATATCTATTAACCTCGTTAACATTTTTCGGCCCGTAACAGTGTAACGAGGTGCAATTGTTTCTATCAGTAACTTCAAGCCCTCATTTTCTACTATAAATAATGGTATTTTATCAACCGAAATCATGATGAACAAAAATGCGCTTGTGATTTTGTAAAAAGTCTTGCCTCCGTCTGTAAAAATAAGAAAATGCCCATTGTGGTACAACAAAATGCAATAAATATTTTTTCTTTCTTCGCGTACATACCTATAAAAGACTTCGTGTGCGCGAATGCCTCGTAGATTCTCGTCAACTTTTCCTGTAATCAAAAGTATTTGTAATTTTTTTTTACAATTATGTGTTTACTTATTTTTTGTTACTCTTTAAACTTTCCTTTGAAAGATTGAAGTAAGTTTTGATCGTTTTAGCTGTAGAGGGTCATCAACAGATTCCTTACTAGTTCGAAAGTCGCTTTAGCATTTCGCTTCCGTCAAACTACATGCGAGCAAAGAAACGCATGACTTGAACTAAGATGCTGAAACAAGTTCGTCGTGTTTCTAGCATTTTTATAAACTTTATTACAGATATTAAAATGGGCAGTCCCATTATTTTCTTTTGCGAAATATTTCCCCGCACTTTACAACTTCAAACCCGAATTTGTCGCGCCTGAAGTGTGTGTTTCAAGTACTTCTTGCATCCTAATTTCTGTAACTTGAAAGTATCCATGGAAAATTATTGTCACATTAAAAGATCAAATTCGAAATTGAACGGAAATTGTAGGTCATGATAGTTAATGGTATTTTTAGGAAGAGGTTAGGTGACAAAACTTGATCAAAAAATAGAAATTTCATAATGAGTACTTACCATTCACATGAAAATACACTTCACTTTTGATGTATGTCATGTTTTCCTGTTCGACTTTGATTATCGCAATTTTTCTTCCCAACGGTAATAAGAAAAAATTGCAGGCGGTAAAACACCTACCAACAATGTTGAAAATGGCGTGCGGCGCGAAGTTTCTAAGCGTCCAGCTACCGTACGGGCCGACACATCTAGGGCAAAGGAATATACCATGGGTGCGTTCGGGAACCTTACTTAAGCTACTGGAGTTTGGAGTATCGTTGGGTTTCTCTTTAATTGTACGTGTCGGACACAGATAAGACGATACTCGAGTCAATTCAAGTTACGTTCTTGAACGTACCCCAGAAATGTTTTAGATACCGTGTAGCACCGTACCGCAGCTGGAACGCACGCAGAGTCAGTGTTTTGAATTATAACACTTCTGTCGAGCGTTTTGATTTATCCACAGAATTCTAACAACCAATCACAGAGCTCGAAAGAGAGGATAAGTAATAAGTTAAATCTCGGAATACTATCGGCGACTGAACACGTCGGATACTGCGTTATGAGGGAAAAACGCAAAAAACTTTATCGATATTACCGTAAAACAATCGAAAATCGATAATCGACGGGAAAAAAATTGACAAAATATAATCGATTATTCGGATTACAATATTGATACTTTCGATTAATTTAAAACAATTGCCCATCCCTATTCGAGCCGTTCTTTTCTATAATTCCTCAACGTACCATAATTTAGGTATCACAACAAAAGGTTACCTGATGTTTGGACCAACGACGTTTGGTCCACGACATTTGATCCGTGATATTTGATTCAACGACATCTTACGCGCGCGACATCTCAACCAATGATAAATGATTCGCAAACATCTCAACCAACGATAACTGACTCACACGACAGCTCAACCAACGATAACTGACCCGCACGACATCTGAACAAACGATAACTGACCCATACGACAGCTTTAACAACGATAATTGCCGCTGACGTTCATTGTAATTTTGGAAAATAAGTGTATTAATTTCCAATAACGTATCTTAAAAATGCGAAAAAGCATATAGAAACCATTTTAATATACGCCGGATTTGAATTTTCAACGTTTATCTTTTAATTTTAATATTCAAATATTGAATTTAAGATGAAATTGTTAATTTTCCAATATCATGTATATTAATTTCGATTTCGTATACTTGTTATTGAAATTTCATATACGGTATATTAGTTTTCATTATAATATTAAAACAAATTTTTAATGGTTGATTGCAATTTTAAGAAAGAAGTGTATTAATTTTCAATAATGTATCTGAAAATTGCGAAATACAAAAACCATTTTCATATACGGAGATATTAATTTTCAATGTTCACTTTTTTAATTTTCATATGCAAATATTAAATTTAAGATAAAATTGTTAATTTTCCAATACCATGTATATTAATTTCGATTTCGTATACTTGTTTTTGAAATTTCATATACTTTTCTATATTATATTTAATAACATTTTTACAGTGCAGACAACAAATCCAGATGAAATTATACTTAATAACACAAAAAATAACACAGTCCCACAATAAATACGCTAAAAATATGAACATGAATATACACTACCCGCAAAAATTAAGGGAGCAAGAAAAATTTTCAAATTTTTCAGTGATTTTCGACAGGCTGTATTTCAGTGAAAGATGATTGTATCGAAGTCATAGAAAAGGATTTTAAAGCTCCAAGATTCTAGTTTTCAGATCTTTTGGTCAAACATTTTTAGGAGATACGGTTCTTACGAAATTTTAAGAAATGGTACGAAAGAACGTTTTTGCAAATTTTTTTATACTAGACGCTCCCACAACTTGACGCGTCGGGACCGGAAACGCTCCCATAACTTGACATTCCCCTCATTTTCCCACTCTCGTGTTTTAACGCATGCGTACTGCTTTTTTGTCGAATCATGCGTAAAGTGAGCACGCGAAATTTAACCCGAAAGGCCAAAGCCGGCTCATTCGTTCCAAAATTTGACCAAAAGTTGCGTTTGATGGATTACAAACTCACTCTAAATTTCAACCATGTAGCTGCACTAGGAACAAACATAAAAATACAACTAGTATTTTTGGAGATTTTTTTTCTTAGGATCTATTGAACCGATTTTCATTAAAAAAATATATGTTGTTAATATATTCAAGGCCATTTACAAAAAAAATCAAGAACCCAATCCCACGAACGGAACTACCCGAATAAAATTATTTTAGTTTTCGTGATTTTTTTTCGGTTACTCGCTCACGAAATACAATAACCATTTTTTTTGTATTAAACAATCGGACCTCTTTCTTTAACATATAATTTTTCCAAGTCGATCGAAGAGGTGGAGCATAGTTTAAAAAAAACACTTTTTTGCACATGTTTTTTGTTTTCGATGTCATGACAACTACGAAAAAAATTCCATACAGTTATTATCGAGCGCAGTAGAGTTTCCTTGTCAGTTTTATCGAAAACTTTACCACAATAGCTGAAGCTTTGCGCAAATCTTTTCTATGATAGTTTATCCTCGTTTTCGGCTACTTGGCAGCGTCCGGCAATCGCAAGACGGAACGCGCTGCATTTAAGACGATGTGAAAGACCTGTATTACCATCGTTGCTGACTCGAATTTTCGAACAAATGCCATTTCCAAATTATTCAACCAAATGGGCTGAAAATTTAGGATGTCATTACGGTAATAGTATTCTAGGGCCTAAAACTCAGAAAATTTCGATAGCGCAAAAAAATTCAGTTTTATTATCAGGTGGAATCTGTAATGCAGAAATGGATTTCCCGATGTTTGCAGTCTTCAATCGCGAATATTCTCAGTTTTAGGCTCTAGAGCAAAGAAAAACGCAGATACTGGGCACTTCAAAATTGCTGTACGTGACACATTGCAGAAATGGCATTAGTTCGAAAATTCGAAATGCCGATGAATAGAGCTATATTTATGTGCTTATACAAATAGCTATGAGCATATATAGATATATCACTAAATGGATAACGGGATCGGATTTTCATATCCTGCCATCTAGCGGTGGCGCGCGTCGCGAAAATTTTCACTACTTTACCGACGTCATCTGAGTTCGTCGGTAAACTGGAGACAATTTTCGTGACCCACGCGACCGCTAGATGGCAGGGTATGAAAATCCGTGTAACGCTCCGAGAGCGTCGAACGCGCGAAATTCGAACGCGCAATGGACCACACGAGAGGGCGGCCACCAACGTAGTCAGTGGGATTCGTCTCCGGATCGAAGAGATGAAACTCACCTCGCGCGAGTAAAACCGTTGCTGAAAATAACGCGAAAGATAACGAAATCGAGCACGAAAAATTACCGGGTTGAACTATGTTATTTATTGTTGAAATGCAATCTAAATCCCCAATGCAAACAAAACACGAAAACGTATTAAAGTACAATTCCCAAAAGACAACCAAAATATGATTAAAGAATTCTTGGTTTGCGATTATAGAAGGAACTCATCAAAAGTTGACTTGTTCGTTTCGCGGCTCGAATAATTCTGACTACTCTGCTGGCTGCTGCAAAGATTCTAAATCCCGAATACTCCCACTATTCCACCTCTTAGGCCCAGCGCGTCCACCAATCAACCCCAAGCTAACACGAAGTCCGCGCGGACTCTTTCCTCTACGCAAGGGTGGTCCGTGCTCGCTCATCCCTTCCACTCCGTAGTCGAAAACTATGCATTTCTACAACTTTCTCCCTTCGTCTCGAGTTTTACGACTTTTTCAAGAGGCTTCTGGCGACAATGTGTCGCCTAGCACTCTTCGAGTTATGCAGGCAAAAAAAAAGGGTTGATAGAAAAAATTGAAGGAAAGCAGACGCGTTTCTGCTAGGATTATTATAAATCTTCCTCGAATGTTCCGAACTCACACACGTTGAGTTTTCTTCGCATTTGTTTGTCATATGCTGACCACTCGACTTGAAATTCCGTGGGAAAGTGCGCTTTTGCAGCCAGCAGGGTACTCATAATTCTCTCGTCTCGCATTTCTATTTACAGGAACATTGCGCGTTGCTACGTATTTCTCAAAACGTATATAATCACGCATCGATCGTCGTATTTCGTCCAAATATTAAATGTATATATGAATTACATATATAAGCGTATGTTTACATGCATATTCTATATTATCGTATCGTTATTTTACAGTAAGCCGTCTATGGCAGTCAGCTCGTCGTTTCGCCATCAAAATTCTCTGCTCTTTTAAATCGTTCGAATCGCGCGCGGTATATCTCCCCGGTTGGTGCTGCTTGACGCGGCGAATTCGCGAGACGCGTATCACGGAGCGTTACATCCGATTTTGTTATCCGTTTAGTGATATATCTATATATGCTCATAGCTATATTTATAAGCACATAAATATAGCTCCATTCATCGGCATTTACTACACAATTTTCGAACAAATGCCATTTCTGCAATTTGTCACGTACAATTTTGAAGTGCCCAGTATCTGCGTTTCCTTTGCTCTAGAGCCTAAAACTGAGAATATCCGCAATTGAACAATGCAAACATCGGGAAATCCATTTCTGCATTACAGATTCCACCTGATAATGAAACTATAATTTTTTTTTGCGCTATCGAAATTTTTTGAGTTTTAGGCCCTAGAATACTATTACCGTAATGACGTCCTAAAATTTCAACTCATTTGGTAGAAAAATTTGAAAATGGCATTTCTTCGAAAATTCGAGTCTGCAACGATGGTAATACAGGTCTTTTACATCCTTTAAATGCAGCGCGTCGCGTCTTGCGATTGCCGGACGCTGCCAAGTAGCCAAAAACGGGGATAAACTATCATAGAAAAGCTTTGCGTAAAGCTTCATGCTTTTGTGGTAAAGTTTTCGATAAAACTGACAAGGAAACTCTACTGCGCTCGATAATAACTGTACGGAATTTTTTTTGTGCTCATCATGACATCGAAAACAAAAATAATGTGCAAAAAAAGTATATTTTATTTTTTTAAACTATGCTCCACCTCGTCGATCGACTTGGAAAAATTATATGTTATAGAAAGAGGTCCGATTGTTTAATACAAAAAAACTGGTAATTGTATTTCGTGAGCGAGTAACAGAAAATAAATCTCAAAAACTAAAATAATTTTTTTCGGGTAGTTCCGTTTGTGGGATTGGGTTCTTGATTTTTTCTGTAAATGGCCTTGAATATATTAACAACATATATTGTTTTCATGAAAATCGGTTTAATAGATCCTAGGAAAAAAAATCTTCTCCAAAAATATTACTTGTATTTTTATGTTTGTTCCTAGTGCAGCTACATGGTTGAAATTTGGGGTGAGTTTGTAATCCATCAAACGCAACTTTTGGCCAAAATTTGGAACGAATGCGCGTGGGGGCTGCTTACCCCTACTTAGCCGGCTATGGCCTTTGTGCTCGCGCATTATAGACGTCCATTTAAAAATCTGACCGCGATATATTTTGCAAATTTTTAAAAGATTGATTAGAATTTAATGTTGATAACTCTTGATGAAAAGAATTAAACAGAAAATACATTAATCCGATCGTTGAAACGCGCGAGATACATTTTTCTAGAAAATGTAATGCAGATTTGCATATATATCAAGAGTCGCGGCAGCGACTCGACGCCAAGTATTTAAAAAACTGAGAGTCTCAGTCGCGATGCCGTGCACTCTTATATACACGAATATGCCTCAATCCACGCCTCTTTTACACTTCAATTCGATATTACTAAAAAACGAGACAACTTTTTTAACATTTTACGAATATACTTTCCTTAAAAAAAAATAGCTCTCCATTGATACCATTATTTTTTTTTCCGCCCACGCACAGTAGGAGAAAAGCCCAAAAACCTGGCCAAAACCCCAAAAAATAAATTTTCGAAATAGGGTCAGTTGAGTAGTCATTCAGGTAGAGGACTAGTAATTGCATTCTATTGTGGAAGGGAAAGCCCTTTAAGTGTATACCTGCGCCGCAGCGTCAGTTGGCAGTTAGTGTTCGTGAAGAGTGTACGTGTCACGCGCTGAACAGACGAAAATAACGCTGACTTCAAAAACCCATAACTTTAAAGTGACGGGTTTAATTTCAATTCTGCAACATGGATACGACTTCTGGAGGTATGTAGAACATATTTTTACATCGGTTGAATCTAAACTTTATGTATAAATGATTGAAATGTAGTATAGCCTTCGGCATAAATAAAATTGAATAATTTTGAAAACTTATATTTTCAACGGTCCGAAAAGTTATATATTTTGTCACATTTTGCAAAGTTCCTAGTCTCGGCCTTTAGTTTAATGTATAAGCTTTCGAAATTTACAAGAGTTACCTGCGGAAAACGTGCGTCTTGTCCGTTATGATTTTTTTCGCATCGTGCGGTAGCCGAGCGTGCACGCGGCACTATTGAGCAGCCTCTGCGCCTCTACCTGAGAATGGGTAAAGTAGCATCATAACGGACAAGACGGCTGTTATACGCTTGAAATAAATTATTTTAATATATATGTATGTGTATATATATATATATATATATACTTACACGTGTCTTACAAACTCGGCATTAAAAAATGGCAAGCTTGAAGTGCCGAAGAAAAAAAAATTACCCAGGAACGCAAGAGGGCCATTCAAGAAGGATTCAAGAAGCAATTGGGTCTAAATATCGATCGCCTAAAGCCTGGATACGGCAGCAGCAATGATGGCAACACAGCTCGGCGATTCTTTGAAAATTCGACGGTTTCCGCTGCGATAACGGGGGTCAACGAAGAAGTAATAAAACGCTTGTACGTAATCCTACAAGTTATATCGTGTGGCCACGAGATAAACTGTGAAAGATTTGAACAGTATGCTATTGAAACGGCAAGAAAGACCGTTGCATTATACCCTTGGCACTCCATGCCTACTTCGGTGCACAAACTATTAATTCATGGTGGAGTGATAATAACTCATGCTCTATTACCAATCGGCCAATTATCCGAAGATGCTCAGGAAGCTCGAAACAAAGACATCAAACGATATCGAGAAGATTTTGCGCGAAAAAGTTCCAGGGTTAAAACTATGGAAGATGTTTTTCATCGGCTCTTAGTTACTTCTGATCCGTACATTTCAAGTGTCAGAAGACTACCACAGAAGAAGCTGAAGAGTTTGTCGCCGGAAGCTGTAGCGATGTTGATCGCTCTTAAAGTGACTGCTGCAGCAGACGAATTTTGCGCCGAGACTGAAGCCGTGCCGGGAGTTGTAATAGATACAAACTCGGATAATGATTCTGACTCCGACTCCGACTCCGATTACGATTTTGATTAAGAATAAAATTTTCTATTTTTGAAACGTTCCGTATGTATTTTGGAAATAAAAATAATAATTGCGTAGAATACACTGTTCACGTTTATTTTATTATGATGATTTTTTTTTATATATTAATTTATCTATTTAGCAGGATACTCGGCCATTTTGTTTATAACAATTTGCTGTAAGCTCTTTGTTGCAAGTTATAAACAATAGATATCGGATTGGTAATCAGCGACCTTGAAAACCCGTATATACCAATTTTTGTCAACATCTGGTAACTTTTTAACGTTCATGTCGGCCATATTGGATCGGCCATTTTTTTTACGATAATTTGGCTTGCGGATTCGTAATCAGCGACCTTGAAAACCCGTAAATACCAATTTTTGTCGACATCTGGCAACTTTTTAACATTCATGTCAGCCATATTGGATCGGCCATTTTGTTTACGATAATTTGGCTTTCAGATTCGTAATCAGCGACCTTGAAAACCCCTGTAAGCCAATTTTCATTCCCGTCAAAGGTCATTTGAGGTTTTGGCCAGGTTTTTGGGCTTTTCTCCTACTGTGCCACGCGATGTTGAGATATCATAATATTGGGCGAATTATTCCGAATATTTATCATCAGAAAAATTCTTCAACAGTTTTGTGGGAACGCTTATAGATATACAAGCCCGTGTATAAGCGATGTGATACGATTTTATAGAGAGGGGCTTGTATATGTGGTAGTGAGAAAACATGAGTGTTTGCGGTAGACACGGCGCGCGCCGCTCTCTTTCGCTCCGCTATGCGTGGGCGATCTTATATGCATTATCGATGCATTTATCTATACATATAATAGCTTATGTACGAATATGTGTACAGCTTTATTTATAGCATCATCTATATATATAAGGCATGTATATATAGCGTTATATATGGCAATATCTGTATATATAAAGTTTATATACGTATATACTGGTATATACTGGTATATAAAGGCATATACATGTATATACAGGTATATACACGTATGCGCAGTTATATATATATCTATATACTATGTATTTCTATGTATATCTATGTATTCAAATGTTATTTTATTTATACATGTGTTATTTATTCATACATGTTTTTATATGATATATATTAGTGCGGCCGCTATTTCAGGTCTCAACTTATATTTGAATAGTTATTTGAGATTCGATTTCTCTAAATGCTTTATCTACGTGTATTATGATATATATTAGGGTGGTCGTTATTTCGGGTCTCAAATAATATTAGGGTGGTTTTTCGAGGATTGATTTCTTTAAATAGCATGTTCTATCTATATAAAGCACGTCTATGAGTATATAGCATTAGATATAGCTAATAAGTCAAAATCTAACTTTAATTCGAAGCTGAACTAAAATTTAACATGAATTTTAGGCTAAATGAAAATCTAACTTAAATTTTAGGCTAAGCCAAAATCTAACTTAAATTTTAGGCCAAGTCCAAATTCTAACTTCAACTTAAATTCAACACCAATTCATATGAAATTCATGTTAATAAATGAAATCAGGAAAGATACTTCAAAGCAACTTTCCAACAGAAGTTAAATCAATCACAAAATACTTCTCAGAAGTAAAAAAAAAGGACGCCAAGTATTAAATCCAAAAAATTCGGATTCAAAAAAATCTCAAAAAATCCAACGAAATCCTAAAAATTTGGAATCTGAAATTAACAAAAAAAAAACAAATCACATGAGCCAAGCCAAAAACTTGGCGTGCGTAAATTATTAAAGACCAAGCCAAACTAAAAAACTTGGCGTGCAGGGTTAAGAACCAATACGCTTGGCGAGGAAAAACCGAGACCATCCGCCCTTATTGTGTAACGAAGGAGTAAATGAACGAGAAAATGAAAAAGAAAACAATTGATCAAGTGCCCTAGTAAGCAACCATGAGAATATACACAAGAGGTAAGGGCAAACTAGTGAGTAACTATGAGAAAAGTTCACTGAGAAAAATCTTGTCCAAGGTTTATATTCAAATGAACGAACAATGATATTATCATTATTTCTGGAATAGTCGAGAATCTTTTGTTGACCTTTGGTTATGTCCGAATTTGATAAATCACAATAGCGACTTATTTGTCATAAATTTTCTCGGTCAGTAATCGTCAGCAAATTACAGTAAGCAATCAGATAACTTAACTCGACGGGAACGGGAACATTCACATAACTTAACCTTCCCCTCATCCTCCCACTCACGTGTCTAAGCGCATGCGCACTACGCATGTTGGCAATATGCATGCTCATAGATGTTTCGGGGTCATTCAAAGGTTTGAAGTGGGGAGAAACGGTCATAGGGAGAGTCAAGATATGCGAGCAGTCAAGTTATCTGATCGTCTACTGTACTTGACAGTAAAAAATACAAGTGATAATAATCTGTGTCATCACTATATGAGTAGGTATAATAATTTTCTATCTTATCTCGTAGAAATCCTACAGCACCTCCCGGGTTTATTTTTCTTAACCCTGCACGCTAAGTTTTTTAGTTTGGCTTGGTCTTTAATAATTTACGCACGCCAAGTTTTTGGCTGGGCTTATGTGATTTGTTTTTTTTTTGTTAATTTCAGATTTCAAATTTTTAGGATTTCTTTTGAATGTTTGGGATTTTTTGAATCCGAATTTTTGGGATTTAATACTTGGCGTCCTTTTTTTTACTTTTGATACATGTATACAAACGAATATTCTATAGAAATTTCGTTCTTTCTCGAAAATAAAAAGTCCTGTTTCTTCGAGAAAACGTCTAATAGTAACACTCAATTGATCGTACGTAATTGACAAAAAAAAATTGACAGTTGAGGTTTTGTTGCCCTGTGTAAAATTTTCGCAGTGCGGCAGCTGAGTTTAGAGTGGGAAGAAAGCGCGATAGGGGTCGTCAAGTTATGGGAGCGTGTTGCCATGGTAACGCGTCAAGTTATGGGAGCGGTAAAGTTATGGGAGGTTAAGTTATGGGCGCGTCTAGTGTACTTTTTTATTTTTGGTCCACGGGCTTGGAAATTTTTTTTCAGCTGAACCAATACATGGACGAGGTGCCTGTTTATCCAGCTTCAATTCTCTTTTTTTTATTTTTTTTTCTACGTCGATTTCTCGCGGAGATATCCGACTTTGAATGAAAAAGGATCTTTTTGTCTTTAACCACTGATATCTCAGCAACCATTGGTCGTACAGAAATTAATCGGGCAGTTTCGGAAACTAGAATAAATTTCCTTCCTTACAAGATTTCTTCAAGTGTTTTGGGAAATTTTTTTCCTACCCCAATATTCAGTTGAAAAAGTACAAAACAGTGACTTTTTCCCTTGATTTGGTAAATCGACTGCAGCTATGCTGATATTGATGGAAAGGCTAATGTTTTAAGGAATTCCAAGCATACAAACTTTAGCATTGAAGGCATGGTGCCTTTCATACTAAAGTTTGTGGGTTTCATGCGAAAGTAGGGTGCCAACCCTCGGGGCCACTATCATTACGCATTTCACGTCGCAGGGATCAATTAATCCATGGATCTATTATCGATGGATCTAACGTCGCACGGATCACTAGTCGCGAGGGTAACTTATCGTCGGACCACATGTCGTGGATCAAACATCGCGGATTAAAATTTAAAACAAATTTATTACATAATGTATGAAAAATGATGAAACAGGTTATGTGGTCCGCTCTCATACAGTAAATATCTCGTTGTATATCACGATTTACTCTGAATCTTAGTTCCAGTTGCAGTAGGCCAAGTACACAAATTTATCTTGATTGGTTATTTTATACATCTATCGTTGCGGCAGGGTAAGTATCTTGAAATTGAATTCTATCAATTTTTTCTTTCAGAGTCTCTCAAGGCCTTATATACAGTTGTGATGGTCGGGAAAATCGATTTTTTTTATTGCATATTCTTTAAGTACAATATCTCAAGAATATTCTCACCAAATTTCATAAAGATCGGAGCATTAGATTCATAGTTATAGGGATTTCGACCGCACAACCGCTCGACGCACGGATACATACTTGAATCCAAACGCGATTATCTCTAAATTATCTGTTTTGATAATCACCTTTGCGGTGGAGACGATTACTAAAAAACTATTAATCTGATCCATACCAAATGTATACCACTTATTTATTATGGTAATAGCTAGGGCCTGAACAAAGGATTTTAAATTTCGTTGAAAAAAATTGTAACAAAAACACCGAAAATTGAGCACTTCAAAGAATGCATTTTTTGTTAAAACTGTCGGCATTTTTTTAAAAATCAACATTGTTACAAATCCTTCGTCCAGGCCCAAGCCAATGAAATATACTAATGAAATCTTTTTCAAATTCTGATTTCAAATAACCCGTTCTCGAGTTATCATGTCCACCGCGCTGATGCTCAAAAAAAGGCGCTCTTGGAATACAGCTGGAGTTCCGCCATTTAAAAATATTTTTCAATAAAAAAAATTGTACAAGTACATGAAAATATGAACTAATCGACGTTGTTCACAGTTTTGCAATAAACATTTATTGTCTCATCGAAAAAAAATCAAGAAAATCTCGTCCCTTCGCCCGCTACAAGTATATATAAGGCCTTAACATTCATTCGTTATTCATGTTCTGTTAATTTCCATTAACATTTGCAACAACTTTTAAAACTATTAAAATACTAAAAACAGTCTCTCAGTTTTGTCTTAACCCAATTAACCACAATAAATTGTTCAAAATTTGACACAATTTTTTTTCAAATGCTCATAACTTTTTAAAAACCGGAGTTATCAAACTAATACAAAAGATCATTTTTTTCCGTCTTAGGCTGCAGTTAAAAAAAAAAATACAAAAAAAAAATCGATATTTATTTTCATATGTTTTTTGAAGTTTTAAACACAAAATATTTTTTTTTTTTTTCATTTTCCATTTTCACTTTTTTGAAAAAATGCACCACTTTTCAAAAGACATTTTTACAGATACAAAAAAATTGGCAGTTTGTGCTTCTCATAACATGTATTTTTTTCTATTTTTTATCGCGTGTGAACTAAGGAATCGTGTTTCCTCCTTGAATTAAAAAATAGAAATACATACAAGTTATGAATATCACAAGCTGCCAATTTTTTAGTATCTGTAAAAATGTTTTTTAAAAAGTGGTGAATTTTTTCAAAAAAATAAAAAGGGTCCAAGTTGAAAAAAAATATTTTGTGAAGTTATAAACACAAAATATTGTTTTTTTTTCAATTTGGACCCTTTTTATTTGTTTGCAAAAATTCACCACTTTTTAAAAGATATTTTTACAGATACTAAAAAATTGACAGCTTGTGGTATTCATAACTTGTATTTTTTTTATTTAAATTGGCAGTTTGTGATATTCATAACTTGTATTTTTTCTATTTTTGCAATACAAGTTATGAATATCACAAACAACTAATTTTTTAGTATCTGTAAAAATGTGTTTTAAGAAGTGGTGAATTTTGTCAAAAAAATAAAAAGGGTCCAAGTTGAAAAAAATATATATTTTGTGAAGTTTTAAACGCAAAAAATTTTTTTCGACTTGGACCCTTTATATTTTTTTGAAAAAATTCACCACGTTTGAAAAAAACACTTTTACAGATATCGAAAAATTAGCAGTTTTTGATATTCATAACTTGTATTTTTTTAATATTTTTTAATTCAAGAAGGAAATACTATTCCTTAGTTCACACGCGGTAAAAAATAGAAAAAAAATACAAGTTATAAGAAGCACAAACTACCAATTTTTTAGTATCTGTAAAAATGTCTCTTAAAAAGTGGTGCATTTTTTCAAAAAAATAAAAAGGGTCCAAGTTGAAAAAAAAAATTTTGTGTTTAAAACTTCAAAAAACGTATGAAAATAAGTATCGATATTATTTTTTGTATTTTTTTTATAAAACTGCAACTCAAGACGGAAAAAAATGATATTTTGTTTAATTTTGATATCTCCGGTTTTTAAAAAGTTATGAGCATTTGAAAAAAAAATGTGTCAAATTTCGAACAATTTATTGTGGTTAGTTGGGTTAAGACACAAATCTAAAAAAATCCTGAGAGACTGCTTTTACAAAAAAAAATAGAAAAATGTACGTACAAAAAAATAAAACATTTTCAACAAGATCATAAATGGTCGGGTCCACGGATTGGTCGGCTTGGTATGGAATACCTCATATATAATTTATTCGAACGATTTTTTTTTTCATTGACCTGCACAATTTGAAATACATATTTGTTACAACTAATTCATATTTTTAGGGTTCCGTACCTCAAAAGGAAAAAACAGAACCCTTATAAGATCACTCTGTTGTCCGTCTGTCCGTCCGTCCGCCCGTCCGTCTGTCTGTCAAGACCATTTATTTCGGGAACGCGTAGAGGTATCGAGTTAAAATTAAAATCATATACTCAGGTCTACAGTCCCTTGAAGCTGTGTCAAACTTTTAAGTTAACGTGAAAAAAAGATACGGCCGTTTATGCCGCAAAAAACGTATATTTCGACACTCAAGGAAATCAAAATTTATAGGGTATTTTCCGTTGACCTAGAACTATGAAATTTGACAAGTAATACCGTCTTATACTACAAGTATAGGGGAAAATCTGAAAACTATACATTTCTAATTAAATCATTAAAAATAAAGTCTTTATTTACAGTACGTAATCAATCATTTGTACGGAACCTTCGGTGGGCGAGTCCGACTCGCACTTGTCCGATTTTTTCCTTTACAAGTTGATACCATGAATTGAGCTCCCGTGGAACATCCGCTGATTCTGCATCGCTGGTTATCGAAACAAGATTATAATTCCACAAACTTGGGAACAGAGTCTTCCCATTCTCCAACACTTCGATACTAGCTGGCACATTGAAAAACGAGTTGTTTAATTTTGCGCTACTGTAAACAAATTTTCTATAAATTTCGAGGTCATGTTCACAACCCTCCATACTGAAATATCAACGCATATTACTGTATTTCGGCGACTCTCGTAAATTGTAGCAGGGTACGTAAGTATTGATTCCGCGAACGACAAAGTTTATCCCCAAGCGGGTCACTTCGCTACCATGCAAATTGGGCATAGCTGCAAAACCTGCACGTAAGACGTGAGAGCGAATTTGTGGTAGAAATGTTACTGGAGAACTGTTCACTAGGAGTCTTCTTTTGTAGTAGAGATATTATTTAAGAGAGCGTGTTATTGGCTCCAGATTTATTCTGGTAGGCTTGTTATTTCGTAGGGTTATTAAAACGCTTTCATTTGGCAGTGATGTAATACGGTACATTCGTTGTTTGGTACTGATTTTACGATAGTGATTTTTTGTGGTAAAGATGTATTTCTGGTAAAGGAATAAGTGGTAGAAGGGCTACAAACAGCCATTAAGGTCACAGGGCTACCGTATCGTTTTCTCCTGCTCCTCGAGATTCTCTCAGTGAGACGGTACGGGTACTCTTCATTTGTATCTCTGTGCAAGGTGTGAACGAATTCGTTATACAGACGGCCTCAGAAAAGTACGTGCTTTTAGAGGTTCTCTTGAATCTTCCATTATACTCTTTCCATATGAGTTCTCCCTTTCGTCGGAGCTCGGCAAGTGCAACCGAAAACTTTTCAGGTTCGTAGAGCGAACGACCAGAGCGTTAATTTTTTTTTTGCTTTCAACTTTGAACCGGTGGAGGTATGAGTGACAACGAAAATACGACAAAAGCTGACAAGAAGTGATTTGACGATAGCAACAAAATTTCAAAGGATAGAATTCATCACAATATTTATGATGAAATTTCATCATATATGTAGTTGTGATATACCCGTATTTTTGATTAATGAACAATAAAATTAATCATTTCTCATTGATTAATAACATATTTTGATCAACATTCTATTGAAAATTTGCAGATATTTGTTTTAAAGATAATTATGTTAGGTATTTAAGTGATATGAGTCGATTTTGTCGCGTTTTTAAGTACATAACATCCTTATTTTAAACAGTTCAATGGTTAAGGCTTGATAACTCCGAAACGACGCGCCTCACGCAAATCTTCATTCTGACCTTTTTTATAGAGCTTTTCATTTCCTACAAAACTTTACTTCCTTATTACTGTACAGTCATTCGTTTTTTAGTACTAAAATTCCAAAGTTCAGAAAAAAAATGTCCCATGTTATTTAAATGGAAATAGAAAATAGAAAATCGCCGCCTCTAAATATTAATATTAAGAGCTCATATTTGGACAGGGTCTTTGTTTAGGGATACTCTGACGATTTATCAATGTTCTTTGAAAAAAAAGTCTTTTTTTTGAAACAGTCTAATGAGGATCCTAGATTGATCGGTTAGCGTACAAATAGAGCGCAGAATTCACGCTAATGCCACCAGCAGATCATTATCGGACAGCTGTGAAGTCGCTAACAATTGTTATTAATTTTTTCACGAATCGTTAGAAGTCAGAACTATCTTTCAATTCCCATGACAGTTTTAGAACTATCCATTGAGGGGTTAAACGCAGTTAGGATTTTAAAAAATTCGATTTTTTTAAATTTCATTTTCATAATGTACGTATATTTAAGTATATACACAAAAATTTAATAAATCTCATTTCTCTATCCGATCGGGAATTGAACCCTCAACTCTACCTACCATCCTACCTATCATACCTAACGGCCAAACGCGCTACCTATTACGCCATCGACTACTTATGAAGTCCTTCTACTTTTATGATATATGAATGCTGGAGTGCCGAAAAATTAATAATTTATGCTTTGTAATGGGCGATAATCCATGAAACTTGATTTTCGGATTCCCGAATTCGAATCCTCTTTACCCTCATAAGTTATGTGAACTTTATTCCAGAATACCTGATGACTCATATCTTCAGTGACCCCTCAGAACTTAAGTTACCCCTCATAACTTGAAACTTAATTCCAGGATTCGTGACCCCTCATAAGTTAATTGACTCCTCATAACTTGAAACTTAATTCCGGGATTCCTGACCCTTCGTAAGTTAATTGACCCCTCATAACTTTATTTCAGAGCTCCTAATCCTTCATCAGTTATATAAACTTTCAAAACTGGTTTGAAAAAAACCGTGACCTCTCGTAAGTTAAGTGTCCTCTCATAACTTAATATTGGAGCCCCTGACCCCTCATAAATGAAGTGACCGCACTTGATTTCGGGATCCCTGACCCCTCATAACTTGAGTTACCCTTGCTATTTTAATTTTATGACCCCTGACCCGTCGTAGATTATATAAAGCCACAAAACTCAATCCCACGATTCCTGACTCCGCATAAGTTATGTGAACTCGCAAAACTTCATTCCAGAATACCTAACCCCTCATACCTTAAGTTACTCCGCATAACTTAAGTTACCCCTCGTAACTTGAGTTACCCCCCATAACTTGAGTTCGCGACCCCTAACCCAAAACACATCTAAGAAATATACAAGAGCGGTTTTTAATATTCATAACGATATGTTAAACTTCCCAAGTGGATGTATCAATTATGAAATTAATACAACGGGTTCGCAATGTTCAAATCCACATAGTAATTTTACTATAATCATTTTTTAAATTCCATCATAGGTTTTGATTTTTAATACGCCGTTGCATGACTTTCCATAGGACTGATTGAAGTATTCTGAAGAAAATGGTTATTTTTTGTTACCGATTGCAAGTAAACTGTAACAGCGCTCGTGTTGCAATTTTTAACCACCGGCAACGACAATTTCTATTACTTTGTATATTAAAAAGCAAAATACATAGAAGAAATATACAAGACAGGTTTTTAATATTCATTACAGTATATTAAATTTTTCAAGTTGTTATATTATTATTAAATTATTACTCTGAGTTTGGAATATAAAAATCTACATAGTAATTTTGTCACGATGATTCTTTAAATTCCATCACACGTTTTGACTTTTAATCTACCCTTGCATGAATTTCCAAAGGACTGATTAGAATATTCTGTAGAAAATTGTAATTATTTGTAAATTTAAGTAAATTTGTTTAAGTAAATTCTAACAGCATCATATTGTAATTTTCAAGCACCGGCAACGAAAATTTCTATGACTATGTATATTAAAAACTAAAACACATCTAAGAAATATACAAGACGGGTTATGAATTTCCAAACCAGGGGTGTATGATCATGAAATTAGTATACCGGATTTGTAATGTTTTAATACAGAAATAACAAAATTCAAGACCAGTATATTAATTTTAATGAAAATTGTAGGAAATTCATTTTAATACACCCAGTTTGTAAAATTAATATGAATCGACATTGTGAATTTGCGATTTTTTTTTACTGTGTATACTTCGAAACTGAGCTGCGATATATGAGTCTGTGGCTATCAGTGGTAAAAGGAAAGCTTATTTCCCTGACCAGCGGGTCATAGATCAACTTATGTGTTCTTTCCATCAGAAAAAAGCAAATGATCATCTAAAACCGTACTTTCTGATGTAACAATCGAAAAAAAATGTTTCCGTTTGGGTTTCAGGGTTTAATTTAATATCGTTCAAAAGCACTTGATTTTTGTGCCGTTAAATTTTAGAAAAAGTGTTAATTACAATGTTTTTCTATTAGCTTGACTTCAAGGTAGTAGAGTTCATGAAAGCGAATAGGGTCTAAATATTAAGTTTCAGCTTGGTCAGTGAAAAATCCAGTTTTAGGCCGTAAGATACAGGAAATTTACAAAAAAACCGTATTTGTTAAAAAAAATGATATCCATTTCTTTTAATGTGGAAATTCACAAATGTTGATGTTTAGGGTTTAAAAACGCCTGGATTCATGGTGGTTAAAAAAAGAACATAGAAAAACCACGAAACATAGAAAACCAAAAGTTTCGGTTCTAACCTTGCTCGCTGATCACTAATCGGTTTCTACACTCAGTGTGAGATAACTTCTCCGTTTGAGGTACGCCTATCTGTAGCAGAAAGCACAAACTTGAGTTTCTAAGCTCATCTGCGAATATGTCACGTAGAAAGCGAATGGTGAAAATGTAAAAGAAAAAAACGATTGGATCGACGATGAGAACGATTCTTTGAAAGAAAACATTCAGCTCGGTTTTCTATGTCGCCCGACTATGGGCTGGACATAAAGAGTCTAATGCTTGCTGTACACTCTCGCCGAGACAGCCCGAAACCAGCCGAGAGCTAGAGTGTAAAGGGTACGCTCGGCTCGTCTCGGGCTCCCTCGTATGGTGAAGCCGCATAGGAAATAGTCTCGGGTGAGAGTCTCGGCGAGAATGTACAGCTATATAACATTATGATTTAGATAAGGTCGAAACTCATTACACCTGACGTCGCGGTAAAGAAGAAATGATTCCAGACAACAATGACGATACATCGAATGACGATTGAATTACGAAAAAGAAGCCTGGACATATTTTTCTGGTCGTTCATGTTTTTCCGGACGCGATGCCGACTAAATACTTCGCTGGCATATAGTTTTCGCTGGATAATCGCGTTTAGTTACACAGAAGTGGATAAACTACAAGAAAACCCTCGTGCTAAATTTGATGCTGTCAGACGAAAAGCCAAAGGGAAAAAGAACCGAGCGAAAAAAAGAGGATTTATGAAGGAATGTGATATATAGAGCAAGCCTTCAAGGTGACGAGTGATGATTATTTATGGATGCAATAATCGCAATATACAGAAAGCTCACCCTATCTTCAAACTCTTGTGACACATGCAGCCCTTGTATTTCCATGTAAAATTAATTATTTCCGCCCCCTATGAAAACTTTGTTTCATCTAAAAAAAACTTAACAATCGTTTTGGAGATTGTGGTAACTATCGGAGGATCTGAAGAAGAATATACCGACTTCTCGTCAAAGTTTCGGTCAGTTCCCTTTACTCATCTATCAAGTCATATGGAGTAGCTGGATGTAAATATTCTCCCAAAAGTTTAGAATCAGAAAGCGCATTGTTGAAAGCCTCTCGTTTACTCTCGGGAGATATACATGAATGAGTGACTAGTCTAGGGTCAAAGCTCCGATAAAAAATGTGAAGTGTCCGCAAAGAAACGGAGAATTGGCTACTCGTATCTTTCATTGCATCTGTCTTTCGACACTCCTTCAGTTACATTTTTCGATCTATGTTATTTTCTTTCTGAGGACTTTCTTATGATTGAAGGACCCATCAAAAATTTCGCAACATGCTCTGGGAATCAAATCATGTATGAAACGTTTAATTGTTTGTCAAAACCACAAAAGGTCGATATGCAGAGGCAGAGGTAATCGCTCAAGTTCTTGCGGTAAAGGTGTGTCTGGCGCAAGACGCAAATAACAGCATACTTTGCTGCATATTTTCATCTTAATTTCAGTACGTCGTAGCGCTTATGTTGTAGTTCAGCTAGCCGCCGCAACGTGTTGCACACCCTCTCGCCATTCTTCTCACATGCAATTAATCGTAAGTCACGCGAAGGGCATTTACACGAAGTATGAATAGTACGATGTATAGTTTAGGCCGATGTCAAAATAAATGTTAAGAGCACAGTCTTATGCAAATATGACGGCAGATTTGCGTTACGACGTACTGCAAAAATGATGCAAATATGTAGCACAACGTGACGCAAATCTACCTGCAATGCTACTACATATTTGCCGCATTATTGCGATATTATGATATAATATCGTGTCGTTATAGTGCAGCTTGATGCAGCGGTACAAACCTTCTGGCTGACGATACACCTTGCTCTCGCGTGACGTACTGTTGCCCACAATATGACGCAAAATGTCTATCTGGGTAAATACTTGAATATTCTACGAAACACGATTCCAATCGAAATTGAACTATTTGATATTTTTTTTGAGTTTACTCCCTAAGAAACGATATTAAGCCCCCGGTATGGAAAAATATGGGGAGTAAAATCAAGCGTTACGAAAAAGCGAGCAAGCCGGACAAAAGAATGACTTGAAACAAAAGTGCCAACGAACTGTCAAATAGTTTAATCAGAGATAAAATCACGACGTTTTACTTTTTACTTCTATCGCGAGTATCCACGCACAAACGATTTTTAGGTCTATCTATTGTATCAATGTTTATAAACGAAGAAGTGAGTAAAAATGGAAGGAACAACGAAGAAACATGTGAGAAACAGAAGTGAAAAAAATAGAAGGAACAACGAACGAAAATGAAGGGCACGTGGATGCGGTCACTTGGTAAGTGATATTATTTATGTTTATATACGATGTAGATTAAAATCGAAAGTTCAAGCATCCGAATTTTTTCAGATTTTACAAAACGGCCCTGTTTGAAAAAAATCCAAAACACGCGTGACTAAAAAATTCTGAAAAAATTAGGGAAATTTTTATTCAATGTCCTTTTTTATATAAGAAATTTAGAAGAAAATCAAAATCATCAAGACTGTGATTCGACATTTATATTCCGGAATATTAATATGCAAATTTTTTGTTCACAGTCCTTCAACTAACCCGCTATCAACACTACCTCTAAAAACATCGAAAACTACGGCCGAGCGGCATCGAGAGTACAGACTGCGAAAAAAAAGGGAAATTGTTCGCAGTTCGAAAACTCCGGCGACTCCGGCCGAGCGGCAGCGAAAGTACACACTGTTAGAATTATTTGTAAATTTACAATGCAGAGGCATATTAAATTTACAAAACTTGGTATATTAAATCGAAATTAATGCACCAACATTGTAAAATTAATAGTGGTATATTACAAGTAATATATTTGTATTGATATCAATATATCGACGCATGATTTTTGAAAATATTTAGCGTAATTCTACCATTTATCAGGTAAAATAACTACACTGGTGTATTAATTTGATCAGTAGTACACCCGATTTGGAATTTTAATACACCGCATGGAATATCCATGTACGAAAAATGAAATTAATATACAAGCTTCCTAGAATTGTGAAAAAAATACATTCGCAAGGTCTCGTAAATTTGTATGACCAGTGTCTGAAAAATATTGCAGAAATTATTTGTGAATTTACTATACGAAGTAATATTGAATTTACAAATCTACATTAAAATTAATATACTTATATTGATACTAATACATCGTCGTAGGATTTATACAATTTCTAACCGTAATTCCCCATTTTATGACTTAAAATTAATACACCGGTGTATTAATTCAATAAGTACTACACCCATTTGGAATTTTAATACACTTTCTTGAATATCCATGCATAAAAATGAAAATTAATATGCAGGTTTTGTGAAATTGTATGAAAAATACAATCGCAAAGTCTCGTAAATTTATATAACCGGTATCTGAAAAATGCAATGCATATGCTACTTTTATTTCTTGTATATCGATAACTGAAAAATTCCCAGCAGTATGAAGAATATACTATTTCCGATTTGGAATTCATACATGCGCATTGGAATATTCCGAGTTTTCCAATTTACTTTATGATCTGTCATCGTCTTATTCAACTTGGCAACTAAAATTTACTACTCTTGGGTGATAATTCGATGAATAGTAGACAAATTTGGAATTTTAATACGCCGTTTTGAATATGCATACACAGAAATAATTAATAGGCGGACTAAGTCTCATCGGGATTAAATAATTTTTGTATTTTGTATTTTGAGACAATCGTTCTTAAGGAGTAAACTCCATACGCGCGTCGGAGCTGACACGCATGGGTTTTTTTCAATTCTTGATAGGCTATGACCTCATTTTTTGGATTATCTCGACACCGAAGAAAATCGAGAAATTTCTATCAGAAAGGCCCAATTTGTACATAAAAATCACTATATCATAAATTTCAGTTACTTATTAATATTTATTATATATTTAAAAAATATTATTAGGTGAATTATATTCTGAACATGAAAAGTAAAAAATCGATGGAAAATTTAAAAAAAAATCATGTAAGTTCTCTTTATCATGTACTTTCCAAAGGAATTGTTCATCGTTCGATAATTCCAGGACTTGATAACTACAATAATTGCAATTGTCATAAAAATTTCATTATCTAGATTTGATTTAGCGTGACGAGTCTATTTTAGAATATTTACGTTAATTATAATAATAAAGTTTTTTTCTAAATTTGAGAATTTTTTTTTTATTGTGCATTTCCCCCCGTCTAGAGGCTTTCGCCTATTACAGGGTCGGCCCGGGTCAGTAGCCAGTCCCCCCTGAGGATCTGGTCCGGATCAGTAACCAGATCCCCATGCGGCTGCATCCGACTTCCCCCTCTATAGCGCATTTGCTATGGAAATTAATTTCCATAGACACAGGGAAACTGCGGAAAACCTGTGTCACTATAGCCGGTCCTGAGTTCGCTTTCCGATGCCGGAGCTACGTCACGTTTCGTCGAGAAATTGTAAACATGGACTACAGCTATATACATGTGACTCACACCTGTACGAGTACTTGTGTATGCCACATATATATATATCTGGAGCTTGTCACGCCCATATTTTTATTTCTCGACGAAACTACGGCACACGGAATCGAACCCAGGACCTCCCGATGCTCTGGTTTAGAGGCGAGCACGCTAGCCACTACACCAGAGTACCGGTTAAATTTGAGAATTTTCAATGTTGTTCGGTCATTTTGGAGGCTGCCCGTTTTGCCCTGAGGTTCACATATTACCCCATATTTCCCTATATTCATCAATTATCAATAATAATTATTGATCATTGTTCATCAATAATAATATTGCCCAAAAGTCATTTTAAAATTGTCATAAACATTCGCTTAAACAATTTATTAATAACTTTTGGATCCGAAGATCATTCGATTGAAAATTTGTTAAAATTTAGTCCGATCCATTAAAAAAAAGTTATTTTAATTGTTTAATAAGTGCCTAATTTTGGATTATTCAATCCGAAACTGACGTCAAGTCACACATTTCAGATTGCATTCTACAGGGAGAAGGATACGTGACGAAGAAAGGCGATGAGATTCATTGAGCCGTTTCGAAACGAAATCCAGAGCAAATATGGAATTCATTTTGAAACAACAGCAGATGCAGAAGGATTTCGCGTCAATCTTGTCGAAATTAAAAGAACGTTACTATTCTGAAACTAACATGTAAGTCAGAATTTCCTACAGGATATTTGTGTTTTCCATTTACTTCATACGTTGTTTTCTTTTTCTACAGTCACGTAAATTTGAGTATCTTTCAATGTTACAAAATGATTGGAGCATTGCTGAGATTAGGAGAAAAATGATTGTTCATTGTCGTGTGGCGCGACAAAAGAAAAGCTTTCCGAGGTCGTCCAAATTAAGATAGAGATGTGACAAAACGTCTACACGTCTTGGAAATTGGCACATTGACTCAAACATTCGACAGCATGTCATAGAATATTATAAAGATGAAGAGAATGTGCGAGAGACGCTAGAGAAGAATGATGTTACATCAGCCAAGAATCCCGATGGTTCACGGCCTCAGAGACAGAAAAAAATGATGTTCAGCCTGCTGGAGCTGCACTACAAATTTCTTGAGAAATATCCAGATCTTCACATCAGATTTGCAAAATTTGCAGAGCTAAGACCTTAACATTGTGTTTAGGCTAGAGCCGTCGGCACACATGCAGTATGTGTCGTACTATATACTAAAACTTGAAGCTTATGTTGGGAGGTGAGCAACCATCTTTTCCCCTCTCTCAGTTTCATTTTTATGCTGAAGTATTTTTAATATGAATTTTTCTCAGATTATACTTTTTCGACTTTAGCAAAGGACAAGAATTAGGTGAATAAATCACAACCAGTTTATAAGAGTCTCTTGAAGAAATTTCTCTTTTCGAAGCCACTGGAGTCGTGTTACTATCAGTTATGCATAAATTGTCCGATAAGATCAAATGTAATCGATGAATTGTCCATTTTATTTGGAACCACTAGCCGAATCGCAGCCGATTCCTCCCTTCACTATTTTCTCTACACGGCCGCACATCCAAACCAACACAATAGTTGATATTGATATCTTCAAATTTTAATGTATAGTTTTTGCGGCGTCTGTCGCAGTAGCACGCCACCGGGCGGTAATCCACAACATAACTTTGAGCTTGAGTTCTTCATGGTTCATTCTTGGAGAATCCCAAATAGAGATAGTAAAATTCTTCAGTAAAAGAATCTGTGACTTTTAAAGAAATATATTTTTTCATTCTAAAAAATGCAATATTTGAGGACACGCGGTTTTTATATTTTGACCTCATTTTTTGGATTATCCCGACACCGAAGAAAATCGAGAAATTTCTATCAGAAAGGCCCGATTTTGTACATAAAAATCACTATATCATAAATTTCAGTTACTTATTAATATTTATTATATATTTAAAAAATATTATTAAGTGAATTATATTCTGAACATGAAAAGTAAAACATCGATGAAAATTTTTTAAAAAAATCATGGAAGTTCTCTTTATCATGTACTTTCCAAAAGAATTGTTCATCGTTCGATATTTCCAGGACTTAATAACTACAATAATTGCAATACTTCATAACTACTATTACTTATTAATAAGAATCGAATAATTTTTTTAATATTCCAGAGTTCCACTTGATTTGTTACGAAAAAAAAAGAAAATTGAAAACGGTAATTTCAATGTGTTCTTTTCGAGGTACAGTTATTAAAAATATTCAGAATTTCACTATCACTGACGAGAAAGCTGAATGCTGAACTTTTTGAAAAAGATGAAAAACTATGTAATGTTAAATATGTCCACGAGTTCATAGCGTAAAATTTTAAAAGATTAAATAGAAACTAAATCGGTTATCAAATGCTATCATCAAAGTTCCATCCCTGGGATAAAAACATTATTTTTTGTATCCCAACCCCAAAAGCTGGATTCTTATATATTAATCAAATGGCAAATATAAAATCCCGATGTGTTACCTCTTAGAAAAATCACACCGAGTTCCTCTTTCATGACGCTAAATATTGCAGCATGAACAACTCATCTGCAAAGCAAGAGATCAAGACAAAAAAATTATTTTTTGAGACACTATTACATCAGTGATTACTGAATAAAGTGTGCTGGGGGATGCGAACGCTGAATGATGAACAATGATGCATGATTTTTTTCAAATCTTTCCGTCAATTGTTGACTTTTTATTTTGAAAATATTGTTCATCGGGTCAAATTAAAAAAAAAAATAATATGACAATGATTTTTGTGAAAACAATCTCAGTGTTCCGATAAAAAATATTCTCCATCTTATCAGGTATCGGGAACAGCCGAGAAAATAAGGTCAAAATTTAAAATTTGACCTTAACATTAAAAAATAGCTTTGGTTTAAATTTATCATTTTTAAAAATTGCGGAAATATTTTTTCCTTAAAAGTGCAGGCTTTGACGTTCTTAAAAAAAAATGAAGAAATCAAGTTGAAAGTTGTGATGTAAATTAGCAGCAGCCTGAGTCTCCCTGTCCTATAAACGCAATTCCAAACCAACCCTACGTTTCTTGAACACTGCACCGGCGGTGACGATGGCGGCAATAATTTATGTAATATAGGGAGATAAATATATGGTCTCAGGTTTGCTCGATGGTACGCGTCCACGGAAGTGGAACGAATGATTCAGGTGAGACGTAATACATTGACTACCGTTTTAAGTCACCAAAAATAAAAAAAATCATCGTGTGTTCCCATTCTGAAGGTCCAGTTGCTAAGTTCTGTCCTAATACACATCACTACTTATTGCTATATACGCTGAACAAAAAATTTCGTTCAGCCATCCAAAATTCAGTTGGTTTAACAAAATTGTATCTTTAAATACGTTCAACTTGATTTTTGACTGGCCTAACAAAACAGTATAGTTGGGCAGTAACCAAAGATGTAGTGAAACTATCTGCATGAATTGTTGAATTGAAAAGTGTTTATTCCCTCGAACAAAATTATCGGTTGGTAAATGAACATATTTATACGAGACAAGATTATGCTTCTTTAATTCAAGAAACCTCTGTTCGATTGAAAACGGTCAATGTCGTTGTATTTAAAAAATGCATAGTATTTATGACTACGCATTTAGTACGATGAACCATTGTGCTTTGCTACACTGAGAAAATAAATTTGTTGAATCATTCAAAATTTTGTTGGCTGGACTAAATGAACCTGGCTTGGAAGCACGGAAAATTGTTGGTTTAACAAAAGCTATTTTGAACCAGCTGAAGTAGAGTCGCATCTAACCGGCAATCAGTCTAACCAATACATAAAATTGTTGGTTCAATAGAATGTTATTTTACATGAACTGAAATAGAGTTGTATCTAACCGGTAATTAGTCCAATCAACAGGAAACATGATTGATTTAATAAAATGCGTGTTGATTAATTGTTGCTAAACATGTTATAAAAAATATGTAACCCCTGCAAAATATTTTAATATGCGTAGTTTAGCGGCCCCAAAAAGAGATAAATAGGAAAAAAAGAAAAATCTACGCCAATTCTCCTATCTAATTCCTCTGTCCGACTGGGAATCAAACCCTCGACCCTGCCTACCATCGTACCTATCGTACTTAACTACCTGACACGCTACCTATTACGCTATCGGCTACTACTATGCACATGAAAAAAGTTAAGGGTTATGATGATTCGAATTTTTTCCGGTAAGGGAAAATGTATTTTGCTTATGAATACCTTTTTTCGTGAACACTCTGTTCGCTAATTCGTATATCGTACATACAAAAAATGCATAAGATAATATCTTAGAATGTGCTCGTATTTTTTTTTTTTTTTAATTGCTTGTTAATAAATACTCGGGTGTTAACCTCTGATGTTATCTGTACAATATAAACTTTATTCAATTCAATGGATGGATTTGTTACGATTATTGAAAAACTTGAATGTAACCGATGATTTGACGAACTTTATATGAGTATTAGGTTCAAGCACATTTATTGTTCATCTAACAATAGTTCAGTTGAATCAACTTTAAAAAAACGAACCCATTGTCTAGGCTATCCAATAGATTATTCACTTTTCTGAACTATTTACGTGGATTGAAGTGATGCAGAATTGGATTGTAACAAAACATGTCATTGAGTCATCACAACCTATCAACTTTAGTTGTTTCAACAATAAATCAGTCAGGTCACCATTTTGCATGACACATTGCCGGAACTGGAGAAAAACTTGAATCAACTATATGAAGTCAACTGTTTATATTAGTATGCCAAATCATTTATTTTGTGAACTCTAATAAATATTCCGTTACACAGACTATTCCAGGGTTGAGTCAACCAATTCGGAGTCAACAAAATTTATTTATTTGATTTGACTATTTACTTTTCTCAGTGTATTTTATAAATATATTTTTATCCAACTCTTCTGTTTTCTTAAAATACTACCGCCATTAAATACTAAATAGAACTTTGATTCAACAATATGATACAGTTAGTTGTAGAGAAAAATAAAATGTCACGTGAACAAATTTATTGTTCAATAAACTGAGCGAATAATGACAATATGAACCAACAATCTTCTACAAAATATTTTGTCAAGGGAAATGCGAAGTTAGTAAATGAAAATTAAACAAGTCAATGTTTTCATTAAACACTTTAATTTTGTTAAAATAACATCGCCATACAATACTAAATTGAACTTTGATTGAAAAATATGTTTTGTTTGGTTTCAGAGGAGAATTTGATTTCACTCAAACGAAATTATTGTTCAATAGACTGAGAAATTAATTTCAACATAAATGAACGACTTATTTGCATATGATTAATATATAGTTGCTGAAACGAAATTAAAAAATAATTATACAAAAGTTTTTGTTGTCTCCAAGAAATGAAATAACTAATTACGCTTGTTTCTACTAACAAAAGCTTCTTCCAAATCGGAGCGAATCTTTTAGTTCAAGACATGAAATATTCTTTCAGTGCGACACAATGATTCACTTGAGTCGATTCTTCAATTCAAGCTGACATATTGTTGTGGCAAATAAATATCTACGAAATAAAACAAAACTCTAGCAGCTTATCGAACAAGATCATTTCGTAAAACACGTTTTGTAAATCTAACTGATGGTTTTAGTGGTGTGAACTGTAGCTTATTTAGCATATCTGAGCAACTGTTAAAACAACAAAATTTCGAGACAACAAAATGCATTTTGCACATTCAACGATTTTTTTTTTCAGTGTACGAATCAGCTGCCTAGCACAGAAATTGCCATAATTTACATCACTTCAAGTGTTATATAGTCACCTTTCACTGCCTGCATCGGCATAACCATAAATACGTATGAACTCTATACTATAAAATTTCTCGTACAATTATACGTGCGTCCTGTTTGCAGTATTACACATTCGATTATGTGTAACTTGAAGGGCGTCAGTTAATTTTTGAGTCGGTTGTGCTAAATTAAGCCAAAGGTCAAGCCCGTAACATTAGAACATTATTCTGCCTCCTGAGCTTCCACTGATCATTTCTCGTTTTCCCTCTTGCTAAATGTTCACATTGTGATGGCGTGACGACGCTATAGACTTACGGATGAGCAATGACATCACGTCATCTCATCTGGCATGTTATAGCCTGCAAACTCACCGAGCATTTTGCTGCGAAAAATTAAATTTTTTCATGCAATGTTGCTAAGTTATCGAGAATTTGCACGATAGGCTCTAGCGTGTGATAAATAAAGGTCTCGAATATTACGATTGGTGCGAATCTCTTCTTACTCCACGTGAAAACCACTTTTGGTTTAAAAAAATTGAACGATTCTCACTTTGCGCTTGCTCGTGGTTTTATTTCTTCTCACTCTCGACTTCAGTGGATTCGTGGAGAAAGTAAAATTCCACGTTACATAATGTGCGGGCGGGTGTACTTCTGCTACCGGTTCTTTCCTTATTTTATTTTTATTTTGATGTCGAGTTGCACATACAAGGCTGTGGCATATATTGCTGTTGCAGGAACCCTGCCAATTTGCTATAAGAATTCGGAATTGTTTTTACGGTTTTGACGTTGTCGAGGATGATTCTCGGGCCGTTTCATGGGTTATTTTGAGCTCTTCGGATTAAGAACTGGATTGAAAGAATAGATATAATGGTAATAATGCTAAAAAAGCATAAAAAAGACATGAAAATATCGTATACAGCGAACACAAACCTGAGAAATTTTGTACTGCAATTTAAGGGGTAACGACACCTTGTTGAAAGTAAACAAACATCCGATTTTGTCTCGCTTGAGTTTTTAGGATACCTTGCCAAAATTTTAATTGAACACTTGATTCGATTTTTTTTCAAAACAACTTTTCCGAAGTCGGACTTTACGTTCAACTACAACGTTCGGATCTTTATCTACATAATACATAAAAACCAGTGCACGGTTTCCCTTCAAATTTTATGAAAGAAAGGAAAATTTGCAGAATTCTTTTTTTTTTAAATTAATTTATTCAGTTCATTGTATTGAATAGACTGAATGGAAAAATATATAAAAATGATTTATTTAGTTCTGCTGAATTTCCATTTCGCAGCAAGTTCCTTTTGCATTCCCTCAATTAATAATTTCGGTCGTTTCTTGTACCGAGAAAACTGTTAAGTTTTTTTAATTCTCGTGAACACGCTCGGGAACATAATTGATCGAGAAGGAATTTCGTGTCAGCCGTAAATTTTCACACATTCATTGTTTAAAAAATAAGGGTTTTGCGGCTCCGTTTTTTAGCTTGGGATGCTTTTCGGTAAGTATTCTTTCAAATAATGAAGGTTAAATTTCAATATGCTCGTGAAATGGCAACGCATTTTGTTATCCAATCTCGCATGTTGAGTCCCTAGTACCGGACACTCGATTTTCCTTCTGTACCGGACGCGGTTTTTTTTTCGTTGTTGGAATATTTATGTAAAACATGTTGCTTTTGTTGTAGTGGTATCTCATTATGGCAAATCAGTTAAAAATAATGACGAAAGGAAAGTGGTCCGAGGAAAATATGAAAAAAGCCTCGATGACAATAACTGGATCCAGTGCGGCAATTATAAGTAATGGGCTCATGAGGCGTGCGCAGATATTCCGGAGTGTTTTGATGAATATATTTGCGATCATTGCAAAATTTAACCATTTTTAATCCATTTTTTTAAATTATATTTATAGTGTCCGGTACTAGGTGCCACTCTTCGGACTCGACCATTTTAACTATTAAATTCAAAAATATATTTTTTTGTAGTTTTACTTTTTTTTAAATCTGTACTATCATTAACATACCAAAGAATACGCCAAAGTTTGTGAAAAAAATATAAAAAATCGAAGTTCTTATATATATAATAGTTTTATTAATGAATAAACTTAAGTGTCCGGTACTGAGGGACTTCCCCCTATATGTTTTCTTTGAATCAACGCGTCGCAGAAAATTTTTAACCGCACGATCCTTTGAGATATTTACGATTGCCGAAAACGGGGTTTTTCTACATTTTCGAAATATGGGTACGTGGAATAAACGCCCAGTTTCCTCGACTGGTTAGTGTTAAATAAAATCTGTTAAATACATGAAATACATTATATTTATTCAATTTAACCAAACTCAATGTGCCTCTCTGTCGGAAAAATAAAATTATCCAAAATTTATAAAAAGAGTATTCGTTCATTGAATACTTTTCTTGTGTTTAAACAATTATTTTCCATTTAAGTTCTTAAGAGTCTGTGAATGTGAATTAACTGACATATGAGTGCGAGAGAGATACCTGAATTTTTTGGTCAGAAATTTCTCAGAGAAAAAAATCTTCACGAATAGCCCGATCTAATTTCTCTCTGAGACCGGGAATCGAACCCTCGACCCTGCCTACCATCCTACCTATCTACCTAACACGCTACCTATTACGCTATCGACTACTTGTGAAGTCCCTCTACTTGTATGATATATGATTGCTGGAGTGCCGAAATAATATAATAGTATATGCTTTTGAATGAGCAATAAACCATGAAAGTTGGTTTTTGATTTGCGAATTCGAATCCCCTGACCCCTCATAAGTTATGTGAACTTTATTCCAGAATACATGAACCCTCATAACTTAAGTGATCCCTCAGAACTTACGTTACCCCTCATAACTTAATTTCGCGATCCCTGATCCCTCGTAGATTATGTACAGTCACAAAACTTAATTCTATGGTCCCTGACCCCTCATAACTTAATTTCGGGGCTTCTGACCTCTCATAAGTTATATAAACCCTCAAAACTGGTTTGAATAAAACCGTGACCTCTCATAACTTAATTGCGGGGCCCCTAACGCCTCATAAGTTATGTGGACTCTCAAAACTTGATTCCAGATCTCTCATAAATGAAGTGACCCTTCATAATTCAATTTCAGAGCCCCTAACCCCTCATAAGTTATGTAAGCCCTCAAAACATGTTTGAACAAAACCGTGGCCTCTCGTAAGTTAATTTCGGGGCCCCCGACCCCCCATAAGTTATGTGAACTCTCAAAACTTTATCCCTGAATACCTGACCCCTCATAACTTAAGTGACCCCTCATAACTTAAGTGACCCCTCATTACTTAAGTGACCCCTCATTACTTAAGTGACCCCTCATTACTTAAGTTACCCCTCATAACTTAATTTCGTGACCCCTGACCCCCCTAGATTTTGTAAAGCCGCAAATTTAATTCCGAGATTCCTGACCCCTCATAAGTTGAGTGACTTTTCATAACTTCATTTCAGGACCCTTGACTCTTTACAAGTTATGTGAACTCTCAAAAATGTTTTCCAGAATATACCCGACCGCTCATAACTTAAGTAAATACTCACAACTTAAGTAATCCCTTATAAGTTAATTTATGACCCCTCGTAGGTTATGTGAAGCCGCAAAATTTAGTTCCAGGATTACTGACCCCTCATAAGTTAAGTAACCCCTCATAACTTAATTTCAGAGCCCCTGATCCTTCATTGGTTATGTAAATCCTTAAAACTGTTTGAAAAAAACCGTGACGCTCTCATAAATATTCTCTTTTATATTAAATTTGAAGACATTTTCCACCGTGACTGATTGTAATTTTAAGACACGAGTGTATTAATTTCCAATAATGTATCTTAAAATTGCGAAAAAGTATATAAAAACCATTTTCATATACGGGGATATTAATTTTTAATGTTCACTCTTTTAATTTTAATATACAAATATGGAATTTACTATACATGTATATTTAATTTCAAACAGCATATTGAAATTTCAAATAATATATTGAAATTTCAAATAGTATATTGCAATTAATATATCTGCTTTAAATTTACTATACATGTGTATGAATTTGCATTTCATATTCCGTGTTTGGGAATTTCCGTGACAGTTGTATCGTAAAAATGTTTAAAATTTCATATCTTTTTTTATAGTGTAAATATGAAATGCGCAATCAATACAATACAGATTTTGATGAAAATTTAAGAATTAATGAAAAAGTATCTAAGGAACATTTTTAGAGCTTCATAAAATTGATTACGTACTTGTGAGATTCATAATAAATTAATTAGTCTCGAAAATGCTGATTATTTTGAGATTAAGCATTGTCAATGACTACTCTAGTCACCGCTTATTTTGAGGTTAAGCATTGACATTTTTCTTTTGACTCACTCGGTATCAGATAAACCTGCTTAAGTTATGTGAACGTTTCCTGCTCCATCGAGTTAAATTATCTAATTGTCTACTGTAGTTTGCTCACGATTACTGACGCATTATGAGCAATGATCGTTATGCGATTTTTGAATTTAACCACAATTGGAGCATCGCTCTTTATATGGTCAATTAGGATCTTGAATATTCTAATACACTCGCTCAATCGTCACGTGCATCTACAGCAATCATCGTAAATCCAGGCCCGATCGCATTTCTACATACGTCGTGGATGTCATCGACGTTCAATACTTAAGATGGGTATTCGATATTTAAACGATTGGCCGTTAAGAGAGGAAATAAAAAATAATTCGATATCAAAATAAAATAACGTTACATATATTACACCGAAAAAATGTATGACAAAGAAGTAGCAACGATATTTATGATTATTGCAACCATTAATTGCAGTGATGCTACTATGATTTATCAAATTCGGACATAACAAAGGTCAATAAAAGATTCTCAACTATTCCAGAAATAATTATAATATCATCATTCGTTCATTTAAATATAATCCTTGTACAAGATTTTTCTCAGTGAACTTTTCTCATAGTTACTCATTAGTTTACTCGGCCGTCACCTCTTGTGCTATTCTCACGGTCGCTGCCTAGTGCACTTGATCAATTGTTTTCTTTTTTATTTTCTCGTTCATTCACTCCTTCATTAAACGGTAGGGCGGCTGGACTCGGGTTTTCCTCGCCGAGCGTATTATTGGTTCTTAACCCTGCACGCCTAGTTTTTTAGTTTGGCATGGTCTTTAATAATTTACGCACGCCAAATTATTCGAATTCAACAATATTGGCCAAGCTAATAGGCTTGGCTTGTGTGATTTGTGTTTGTTTTTTAAAACTTCAGATTTCAAATTTTTCGGATTTCCTTTAAATTTTGAATTTTTGGGATTTTTTTGAATTCGAATTTTTGAGATTTAATACTTTGGCGTCCTTTTTGTACTTCTCAGAAGTATTTTGTGATTGATTTCGCTCCTTTTAAAAACTTGATGAATGCTATGTATACCCAGATATATATATAGCATTATCCATATATTCATACATATTGGGATCTGACAAAATTCGTGAGCCATCTCGTGTTACATTTTGAAAATAAAACCGGGGTGCATCGCTCGTCACAACGTAATAATTAACATGGCATTAGCGGTTTTGAAAAATTGAACAAAAATGTCAGAAGTAGGTGTGTTTACATCTCACAAACCATTTAAAAAAAGAACTGTATGTTCCGTACATGGATGTGAGAGTTCTTTTTAAAAAAACCGTGAATCGACGTTCCAACTCCAAGCATGGAAAAACGCTTTGAGGATTAATATCTTGTAGAATATGCTACTTGACTCATACTTAACCTCAAAAAACGCATTTCGCCGGGTGAGTAAAATTCGTTTTTTGACGAGGTTAAGTATGAGTCAAGTAGCATATTCTAAAAGATATAAATGTTACACTAAGAAAAGAACGAAATTCCGCTGACTAGGAGTTGAACCAGCCCATTGACAAATATCATGAATAGTTAAAACTACCATTATCGGCCATTAATATTTATAACTTATATTATATTTACATGGTAAGCCTACTATTACATGGTTCAGACAGTCGACTGCACCCCAGTCTGCGCCATATTGAATTTGGCCACGCCTCCATGTCAGATTCCAATAGCACAACTATGAATGTATAGTATAAATTTTAAGTTAGATTTTGATTTATTAGCTAATATGCTGCTATATATTCATAGATATGCTATATATATATATATATACATAGATGATCTGCATGTATAAAAATCCTACATATAACGCTATATATGCAAATATTCTGCATATATGTAGATAATGCTATATTTAAAGGAATCGAATCTCGAAGGACCACCCTAATATTAATTGAGACCTGAAATAACGACCACTCAAATATACATCTTATAAATAAAGAACATTCGAATCTTCAATGACCACCCTAATATAAATCGAGACCTGAAATAGCGGCCACTCTAATATACGTCGTATAAATACATATATAAATATAAACAAGTTTCGAATCTCGAATAATCACCAACATAATATATATCATATAATACGAATACATATAAATATTTAAAGAAATCGAATCTCGAAGGAGCACCCTAATATATATCATAATATACGCATATAAAATGTTTAAAGAAATCGAATCTCATATGACCACCACAATATTAGTTGAGACCTGAAATAGCGGCCACCCTAATATATATCGTATAAATACATATAAGGTAATCCAGCCGAAGTGTGTAAACCCGTTTCCCGCACCCTCTCAGATTTGTGTCATTTTTTTTTATATGATCGCATTGAGTCTAAAATACACCCTCATATTTTTTTAGATTTTTCCAAACATCCCTTATTAAAAAAAAAAAAATTGAAAAAAACGCAATTTTTTAAAAATCTGAAAAAATTCTGAAAAAACCGTGATAATATATAAAAATTTTCAAGCTATAACCCGTAGTGGGCAGATTTTTTTTCGGTGGTTTACAAGCTATTAACGTTCTCAAAATTCCAAAAAATTGTAAAAATGAAGGGAACAGAATGCACTATATTGCACAGAGGATTAACGATAACAAATGTTTTGAAAAATGCGAATTGTTCGTGAAATTCAAAATGAAGGATTGAAATGTTCGGAATTTTTGTCAGAAAAACTGCTTTGGGAATTTTTCGGGAATACAATAGAGCAGATGTTAGACTAGTAAAGAATTGGAAAAATATGCTAATACACCCGGAAGTTTTTATAGCTAAAGCAAAATGTTAATTATTCCGTTCGGGACGGAACAATGGGAATCTCATCATCGTAAGATTTCGTTATTGTCGACTCCTCGATTCCTGTTATCCGCCTTTTTCAGGCATCATAAAAAATGAGAGCTGCTTGATATTCCGACGTCGTAGAAGCAGCCGAATTTGTCTCGTCTATTCCCGTTAAAGTTGTCGACGCAATAAGGTTCCTCCTCGGTCACTTCACCCTGAACCTGTAAATCGTTCATCTCCTCTTTGTTCCTCTTCTTTCGCGTGAAAACATATTTAACGAAAGCTTTCAAGGTTTCGTGCTAGTTCACCATCTAAGCTTCAACCTATACCTCCTTAATTGAACAGGAAATTTTTCGACAAAAATTCCTGACATAGCTGGAAAGAAAAAGTGGCTTTGACACGGGTCTTGTTGAAATTAAGAGTAAATTTTGATTTCAAGCTGTTTCCAAAGGCAGCATGTCGTCAATTCAACAGACCCATATTTCAAAGACTCATGAAACCGTACTTTCCGCATAATTACGATGAGGTAATTTGACGCATAAAGCTAGGCTTTTCACTTCTCTGTAAAATCGTGGTAGCCTTAAGACTTTCGCCGAAAGAGAGCCAATGTCAAATCGTCTAACACGATGACGTCGGGTTCAGATAAAAATAATGCTTGGTAGCGGTATCTAGCGTTGTTGACTTCAGCAGTCGCGTATCACGGTGAAAATCTGTCGTGGTAAGGCAGATTTATAAAGATTTATAAAGACACGGAAAATCCTTTGTTATTAGTATTTTAGCAAACTTCGTCATCAGATGTCTGAAAATTTTCCGAATGGCGAAAAATTTCGTGATTACCTCAAGACTCCTCAAGGCTGGACATACTAAGACTGGACATACTCTCGCGTTGATTTCAAACAAGCTGATTATAATGACCATTTTTTCATCCTTTACCGGTTTTTGCGATGCCTTGTTTATTCACGGCTTTTCTTGCTGATATCGCTCTGGTTGTTTGTGTTTTAGGAATCACATCAGTAATGCGAAGCAACGCATTGACTGAATCGATTACGTAGAATAAATATCGCTGATGGAGCAGATAAGCTTTACATCAAAGTTGACTCTGATTTGCATATTTTGTCCTCTCCACAATAACCAACGTCTTCTCATTCCAAGCCGATTAACGCATACTTAAAAATACTTAGGTGTACAACTTTGCTTCTGCCGTTTTCCTATAGATAGCTTTAGCGGTAAGTGGTGGTCAAAATAAATAGATCATAGACATCAGACAATAAACTTGGGCATCTCTCAACATTCCTCCATTAAAACCTCAGTCGATTTGTGTCTGCATTATAAAGTTGTTTTCGATGGAAAATGTCAGTTCACGACCCAATTTCGTTGAAATAGGAGGTTCTACCCCACCCGCCGTATACTTCAGATGTTGTTCCCGATCACTATCACTTGTTTCGATCCATAACACGCGGCCTGGCTGATCAGTACTTGCGGTCTTATGGAGAAGTAAAAAATTGAATCGATTCGTCAATCGCTTCAAAAGACGACTAGTTTTTTCGACGCGGGATTCGTGTGGTACCTGACAAATGTTAGAAAGTAATACTCACTAGGGATCCCGTGCGTGAATTTGATTGAGGCCCGGACTAGGCCCCAATCAGTTTTAACTAACTAACTTCGGGCCCTTGACTGGAAGCCCAATAGAGCCCCTGAATGGACGGTCACGCTTTTTCGACAAGAGCCTTAGAAGGTTGCCAAATGAGGGCCTTTACAACCGCCTCACGTCTGCCATGTCGAATCCACGACAAGCCCATAGTCAAGCCCTATCAGGGCCCTCGTACGTACGTAGTATCGCTCTGCGTGTAGATTGTAAAATTGAATTGATTTAATAATAATATTATTATTCTAATAATTGTTATTAACAATTAATTATCAATAATATATTATTAATAATTCTCCAGGAGAATTTTTACGAAAAAATAATGAAGTAAAAATAATAATAAAGAAAAAATAATAATGTATAAAGCAGAGTATGTCTATGTAGAAATCTTGCGGGTATGACTTCCCTCGAGGCATGACTTCCTGAGAGGCCTGACTCTGTGGTGTCGAATACAACCCGTGCTTCCACTTCGGCTATATAAGGATACTATTTGCATATTCTGTATGGGAGAGAAGGCACGTCGTATGCGACATCTCATGGCGAGTCTCGGGACTAACTCCCCGCGAAGCCCGATTAGGCCCTCGAATGGTTGCCTCGTCAGTGCCATATTTGAAATAATTAGGGCTCTGATACTTTCGCTCTATTTGGGCCCGATTTGGTTCTGTTGTAATTATACCGACTTCTTTACATATGGGTTGCCCGATCGAAGCCCGACCAGGTCCTCAACGGGTTGCCTTGGGTCAGCCATATTGTAATAAGTCTGGCAACCTTGGCATTGCCCTGTCACGGGCCAACCTGGTGGTGTTATGGCAATTCATGACAGGGCATCCACACTTAAGCTCGACAAGGTCCTCAACGGGTTGCCTTAAGTTAGCCATATTGTAAGTAATCCTGGAAACCTTGGCACTGTAATGTCGGGGCCCAATCTGGCGGTGTTATGGCAATTCATGACAGGGCATCCTCGTTTAAGCCCGACAAGGTCCTCAACGGGTCGCCTTGAGTCAGCCATATTGTAAATAGGCCTGGCAACCTTGGCATTGCCCTGTAGGAGCCCAACCTGGCGGTCTAAGGGCAATTCCTGACAGGGCATCCACGTTCAAGCCCAACAAGGTCCCGAATTAAGTCAGGGCTTCCCTAGAATTTTCACGCACGGGGATAGACCATCCTTTGAACCAGAAACGTATGGCAGTTTTTAACGATAAGGCATAAAGCTTCGAATTTTAAGAAAAAAACACGGCGGAAGCAAAGTTGTGCACCTAATAGTTTTGAGAAAATGCGTTTAACGTTTAAGCAAGGGTTCAGATAGTCTGCGACAGTCTGTTATATAACGATATGTAATTCTTACGTTTAATTAATCGGCGATTCCTAATTTTTCTTTTTTGACTTCGAATTTGTGATTATCAGCACCGTGGTCTGTTGTACGAGGATCAACTTTACACGCACAAATTATAATTTGCACCTAAAATTTATTCACTTTCAAATCGTAAATGGCGCACTTCAGCATACGTTGTTTAAAGATTGAAGCTCAACCGAAAAATAAACTAAAGTAATGATTTCCAAAATAATACGGTACTAGGACCTTCAATTCGTCTAAATACATATTGTTGTGAATGTAGTTATAGGCACACTTCAGTCGATTTCACAGCTGACTATGACTACAAAATACTGACGGATATATGACAGATGACATACACCGAGAAAAAGGTTTGGTACAGTGAAAAAAATTTGGCTTGAATTAACTAAATCCGGCGGTTACGGGTGGCGAACGAAATGTGTAATTCAGTTAACTCAAAACGTGTATCAAAATGGAAACGAAAATTGCATTCCCATAAATACATACATATATCCTTGACCCAACAGAATAGAGAATCCGTTCAATTGAAAATTACATTGTTTTGATTCTATATTTGGTAAAATGCACTCAATATGCGATTGCTTAACCAAATGGTTTAGTTGAATGAACACTTTATATTTTCTATGCAATTCAGATGTTGTTCACCGGAAACAAATGCATTCAATATTAAGCTAGAAAATTTCAATTGCATTAAGGAGGGTCATCACCTTTGTCGAGATATGTTTAGCAATACTGATTTTTTTTTACGGGTTGCTATTACCGCTATATAATAAACTCCAGAGTTTCAAGAAGGTTGTCTTCACCGTTTTTGAGAAAAAAAATATTTACTTTTCGTACTTTTAACATTGTTTCTTATGGCAGATCGTCGTTCGAGAAAGTATTTCCACGTTATTTAGCATCATTAATATGTTAACCTGGTAATTAAATTATTGAAAATATTGTTATGATTATAGCAGCAGGAATACTTCATTAGATTCCATAGCTGACTACGACGAGAGAATACTGACGGATACATGACAGAAGACGTACATGGTAACGATCATGTAAATGACAGTCTTGAATTAGACGTAAAGCAAAGCACAACTGTGATAGCTGTCAATAAATCCTTCGCCCATCTCGTGCCGTTTTTATAAATCGTGACTTATTATTCCCACGATCACAACATTTGGTGTCAGAAGAGGGATTTAAAGTTTCAATTCCCGCGAAAATTCGGAAATTTCGCGCGTGACAGATCGTATGGAATAATTCCAGAGAAGTTAAAAAAAAAGAGATAATGTCACAGTTCCTTTGGAAAATTTCGCGAAAAATTGTAGTCTTTATGACTACCGAGTGATTTATTTTTACACCTCGCGGGTGAATTTTGTGAGAAAATTATGGTCTTTACGACCATGACGTGACGAAAATTTGCATCGATTAAAGGACAACGAAATAAGAGGAACCATGGTCAAAGGAAAAGAACGGAGATCGTATCATGGATAAATACAGGCAACAGATGAATTTAAGTCGATACCTAATATTTAAAAAATAATAATGAAAGTGTTTGATGTATACCTTGATTATTCTCTTTTATGAAATCGATTGTCGTTCGATGAATCGAGTCGCTATTTCGGTAGGTTAAATGTATCAAAATGTCTAAGATAGGAAAATGTAATGATTGCTCGGCGGGAGAATTGGGGATTTCCGGAGAATCATTTTAGGGAGAATTGAGTTGCTGGGCTTTGGACGTGGTCCTGGAGAGCGCCAGTAAATTCATTGTGGGACTGGTGGACTGTTTGGATAACAGTGACCAAGATTTGTATTTAGAGAGGTCTTTCCAGATCGATAGATGTTGATAATGGTTGTTTTGTGACGGTTATTTTGTGACGAATAATGAGAGAGAATAATCATGAATAACAGTAAACGATACAGTTAAAGAGACTTGTGTATTGCCGAAAACTGCGTGATCTTTTCTTTTGTCACAGATTTCTCCTCGGTCCCGAAAGTCCTCTTTCCCTCCCGTTGCTTGTGATCATCCCGGGATTTAACATCTAATCTGACATCGGGAGAAACGATGGACCAACATCACCGACTTTTCAACCGTGGATGAAACAAGACAACAAATATTAAAAACACGAAGAGTACAAAATTTGCTGTCTACACAAACCATGACAAACTATGACAACACACAACTAAGACTTAGGGAATCTTGAACAATACAAAAATAACGTAAATTTTTGCGTAGTTACTGTTCTCCCCAGGTTTTTGAATCTTGGTTTCCCTGTGGGCTTTGGTGCGAATGCCAGAACAGACTGAGAGAGGTCCAAGAAAAAAATGATTCCCTCCTCAGAGCTAAAGTTAATTTTTAATTGCCGGGGCGGCAATTAGTGGAAGAGGGGGGTAATGTTATGATTATAGCAGTAGGAATACTTCATTAGATTCCATAGCTGACTTCGACGAGAGAATACTGACGGATACATGACAGAAGACGTACATGGTAACGATGATGTAAATGACAGTCTTGGATTAGACGTAAAGCAAAGCACAACTGTGACAGCTGTCAATAAATCCTTCGCCCATCTCGTGCCGTTTTTATAAATCGTGACTTATTATTCCCACGATCACAACAATATATGTTATATATATGTAATAATAACTCTGACCTTCACGGTTATTTTTCAATAAATAATTATTCAGTCAGAAACGTCGAATTTCGTCCACGAGTGGCGGCCATGATGGAGAGCCGCGGCAACGTAGCGCGAGTATTAATGGCGCGCAGTTCAAATGTATAGAGGCCTTTATTAGCGTAATATTTCTGCATTTGCGCGTGGGTGATAACGTACAATGTTTATTTTATTAGAAGGGTTTTATCGGGATAAATTGGAAAAAGAAATACACATTTTTTGTAATGCACAACGCTATGCAACGTTACAAAATTTTATGTTCCCATTGCTGTTTCATAACAATTTTTCATATATGACACGTAAAAAAATATGTTAACATTATAATAAGTTTTAAATCGAATGTATCTTTATCTGCAGCACAATCTTTCTCTATTGTACTTTTCTCATCAACAACGTCTGCTTGGGTAGCACTTTGGAGGTTATGTTCCGCAGAAATCGCTTTTATATTCCTTTTTCCAATTCCACTGTGTTTCACGTTTCGTCCATACACGCTCTCGCGAACTAATTTTCCTTTCCACCGAAAGTTAGTATACATGATTTCACGGGACAAAATAATAAATATTCATAGAACTTCGAAAATTGTTTGAGACGATAGTAAACACGCTCGGTTCAATAGAAGTGTACTAAATATTATTATATTAATTAGCAAAAGCTATCAAGAGTCGCGATAGCGACTCGAGAGTCGAGACAAGTACATTACCTAACCTTTCCGACACGAGGAGCTTCCACAGGAGTATATCTATATTAAAAAATAGATTTTTTCGATTATACTTGGAATATACGGTGTAGAACATTTTAAAAATACACGTATTGTTCGTTATTTTTTTCTCTTTCCGTCGACATCCAAATGAATGGTACAGGTGTTTGCATATGGAAGATATCGAATTTATATTGTTATTTTCTGAATATTACGACGATCATGGTTTTTCTCCTTCCTCGATTTTTCGCAGAACGAATTCCCACTGCACGAGCCAATCCCAATCGCTGATACAATTTCTGTGCTCAGTGATTGGCTCGTGGTGGGACGATAAAGCGAACTACGCAGAAATATATCTTCGCACCATCTAACAGAGAATCAAACAACCAAAATGATGATTGCAGAAACCTACGTACCGACTATCATGTATAACCTAAAAAATAAATATCGATGTAGCTGTCTTCCCGAGCAACTTTATATGTACGTACTAATTGCAGTGTCGATTTTATTTTTTTGTTTATAAAACGTGCATCGAGTTAATATATATATCGTGACATTTGTTTTATTTTATTTTCATACATTATTTTAAAAAATACTTTAAATTCAATGGTGGTTTGACAAAACATTTATTGAAAATAGAAATGATTTGTTTACAAAACGTGCATCGAGTTAATATGTATATATCACATTTGTTTAAATTCATTTTGAATATTTGAAAACCTTAAAAGTAATTAAAGTTATATGTGTTCAATAAAAATTCAAAAACCATATTTACAGTTTGTCTAGAAAAAATTGGTGAAATGATTTGTGCTGCCAGAATATAATAATTTATGTCCTTGAAGATTCGAATGTTCCCTTCAACAAAAAAAATGATAAATTTATTCACTCAACGCAAAATTAAAAGGCTTTGCCAATTCTTGGTAAATAATTCTTCTAAATTATGGAAAGCGGCCTAAGAATTGTTTGCCAAGGATTTCTGGAGACTTTCAATTTTTTATTAATGTAACATGTTCGTCGTTTTTTCAGAAAGATTTATTTAGAATTTATTGTGATCTGTCAAAAAATGTTCCGTCGCAAAACGGAACGCGTCCATCGTTAGTTATTTTACCCTGGTTGAATATTTTATTTTTAGTCCGAAACAATCTCAGCGCGGATTATTATTTTCTATACTCATTTCTACAGCACATCTGCTGCATTGTATCCTCAAAATTTCCCAATCGGTCTTTTCCCAAGTATAAAACTTTCACCATTTTTAATCCTTCTTTTCTCATGTGTTTCCAAACGAGTTGCACATTTCAAACATTTTATTATTTTAATCCTCTGTGCAGTCAAAATATCATTCTGTCCTTTTCCATTTTATAATTCTTGAATATTTCTTTTTACCTCGATTTTGCGAGACGAGGAGTTAAGCCTTTTTATTGCACTTCTCGACCCTTTTCTCGCTCGCTCTCCGCGGTCAATTTCTTAGCGTCCCTCGCCAGATGTCCGCGTCGGGGTGAAAAAATAATTATTATATATTCCTAAAGGAAAATATGTCCGTTTAGAAAATTCTCCCTCCTTTCCATTTTTCTTCACCAATCAGAAAAATCCGTACCATTTTTCCCCACCTTTAATTTATCCTAACCAATGACACTCTTAGATTAACTTTTCGCGTCTCTTCTCGATGTCAACGAGGAGCACGTCAAATTTCAAAACTTCAGTCATCGACTAAACTTCGCAGAGTGTACAACAAAAGGATTCCACTCGAGCGGATCTCTGCACTTCTCGCGAAACACTCCAAGTTTTGCAATTCTCAAAAACTTGTAAACCATTCACGTGTCAATACCGTCAAATATTTAAATTCATGCAACAACGACATATACATAAAATACAGACAATCAACGAATTTAGTGCTACGAATATTAACATTGTAATTATAAGTGAATAAATGTGAATCTTTTAGTTTATTCGCGAGTTTTTACTTTATTAAAAGAAATACCCACATCACATTAATTTGAGGTGTGGGACGTTCGCGATTCTTCACGGTGTCATAAAATATTTTCATTTTTTGAAACTAGGATTTACGACCCTAGTTGTCTCGCATGATAATTCGAGACGCATCGTGATCGCGACCGTACAAAAAATGTATTTTGAATTCATTATGATCTGTCGAAAAAATTTTATATCATACAGTTTACTACCATACTTGATACCATTAATATCAATCTTAGCATTTATAATATTTTGTTTGCTGCACACCGGTCAGAATTCTATTCATAATGAGGTTTATAATTTTTTTACTCATCGACGGAAGATTTTGTATCCAGAATCCAATTCGTGATGTTAGTTGAAAAAAAGTTGTGAACCTCAATGTTAATACTATTTTCTCCATAGCACAATGAAGAATTTTGTTCGCTGCACAATGGACAACCAGGATAACATATTTTGTTCATTGCGACATGGACAAAATTCTATTCATAATGAGTCTTATCATTTATTTATTCATCGTTGGTAGATTTTGTATACAGGATTTAATTTGTGGTATTAGTTAAAGAAAAAAAGTTATGAACCTCGGTATTAATAGCATTTTGTCCACTACATAATGAAGGAAATTCTATTCACATTGATGTTTATAATTTTCTCTCTTATCGATGGACGTTTTCGTTTCAATTATAAATTATGTATTCCATTGGACAAACAAATTATTATAATTATATGAAAATTATATATTTAAATGAAATTATAAATAATATTATACTATATGCATGTTTGTGGATTATTGCGGATGATACTGGCTCCATAAAAAAGGCTGGCCGCAAAACGCCAAAGCTGCATACATGGTTTTTTTTCTTAAAACCAATAAATGATATAGCGGGAATTGAGGTCAGGATTAGGTAAGGACTATCAGTTATGAGGTATATGATTTATTATCATTCATGGTAATTGATGAGAAAACCAAGAATCTCAGATTTCATAGCATTTCGTTTGCGGCGCACTGGTAAAAATTTTGTCAATAATGAGATTCATGATTTTTTAACTCATCGATGGGAGTTTTTGTATCCAAAATATGATTTGTGGAGTTAGGTGAAGAAAAATAATAATGAACCTTAGTATAAATAGCATTTTATTCACTGCACAATGAAGAAAATTTAATCTATATTGAGATTTATGATTCGTTCTCTCATCGATGAATGATTTCGTGTCTAAAATATAATTTTTGCAGTCCATCCGACAAGCGAAATTATAAATTAAGTATATAAAAATAATATAATTACATGAAATTATAAATAATATTAAATTATATAATCAAATAGAATAATGAATTATGTATAGTTGAAAAACCGAATGGAAACACTTTGCAAAAAGTCGACAAATCACCCCCAAAAACACCGAAAATGGTGTACAAAAATTGGAGACAAGTACATTTACGAAAGTATCTCTAATTCAGTCTTCTTACAAAAAGTTGTGAAATAAATAGACATGAAACTCACAACACGCATTTCCAAGCACATGTACTTTCCAAATGTAACGTTAACTGTGTAATCATGATCTTTGGGGGTGGAGTCAAAATAAAAAAATTCGAATAAATCTTGACGGTAAAAATTTAAGAAATAGTGAAATCAAGTGAAAATTGTTAACAAACGGAAATTATCAATGAAAAAAATAAGCAAAAAAATAAAAAGTACTTGGCGATTTTTTTCACTGAGCATACCTGGTTTTCACCTGTTAACTAAAAACCCGTTTTGACTGATCATCCGTTAAAAACGAACTCACCAAGTACTTTTTATTTGTTTGATTATTTTTTTCATTGATAATTTCCCTTTGTTAACAATTTTTACTTGATTTCACTATTTCTTAAATTTTTACCGTCAAGATTTTTTCGAATTTTTTTATTTTGACTCCACCCCTAAAATTAACGTTACATTTGGAAAGTACATGTGCTTGGCAATGCGTGTTGTGAGTTTCAAGTCTATTTATTTCACAACTTTTTGTAAGAAGACTGAATTAGAGATACTCAAATGGTTGCAATCATTATAAAATATTAGCAACATTCGAATAGATCGATATAATATCGCGAATTATTTATTAAGCGTTGAAAAATTTTTGCTTTCTTGAGTTGGCTACTTTGGAGCGCCGCCGTGCATAAGCATAGGCTTTCCGCTCGGCCCCCTCACCGCCCGAGAAAGGCGATGACCCTCCTTAACAAAACCTTTGATGATATGCAATATTTGGTTAAGCTACGAAGGCTTTTACTCAAATAATTAATCATGAGATTAAACAGTTAAGTGAAAATTTAACTTATTTATTCTTGCGCCCATAAAGAGCACGGGCGCCACCAAAGTGCAATGGTGATCTCATTCAAATATGTAGTCTTTAGTCCATAGAACTGCGTGACCACAGAGTGCGGGTAATGTTCCATCAATTGAAAGTTAATTAAGGACTCCGATGCTGGTAATACACTGGTACTTATCGGTGCTCAGTGGCTGTCTCGCTGGCGCCAGAGCGCGTGCCGATCGTCGCCACCTTACGGATCTCGGGCGAAGTGCCGAAATCGTGGTAGTTACTATACGTACTATCGACTAAATGTGTTGTGACCGCATTGAAATATTTAGTCAAATTTATCAAACAATTTGATCGACTTGAAAGCATTTACTATTCTTTTTAACTGCATGAATAGCTCAAATTAAAACTAGGTTTTGTTGATGAGACGAAACATACAGTTAAAACAATTCTATTTACTTCCAGTAAATGACTTAATATTCGATTGAATGAGAAAACAAGTTGTTGAATCAATCTCATTTGAAATCATTTTGATCCAAAGTTTTAATTGCGGTGAATGCAGTACACATTGGACACAACGACACCAGTTTTATTATTTCAACAACGGGGTAATCAAATCAAATATGTGACGATTGATTCAAACGAATTTTCCGTGATCGCGGCTGGGTAGTTGATATTACTAAACCTTTTTTTCGGTGTACAGAGAAACACTTGATGTTAATGAGAGTTTTGTATGAGACTTCAACGAGAGCACAACTGTGACGTATTGAAATAAAGCCATCGCCCCATTTCGTTCTTTTTAATAAGTCGTCTTAATTATTCGAACGATCATAACAATATATTTATTATAATACTAGGGTCCGTGCTTTCGAGCGGATGTCTTGAAATAATTTTTACGTTCCGGTGACGCTGATTTTTTACCAAAAAAGGGGGAAATTATTTTTTTTATTTTAAAAAGGCCATTTTTTGTTGGCTGAAAAAATTACAGTCTTCTAGTATGTCTAACGATATCGCAAGTGGCACGGATCGAGGTTCTAGGGTGAAAAAAATAAAACCACACAAATTAATTTTTTTATACCGGAACCTCGATCCGTGCCACTCTGGCGATTTTTTCGCGATATCGTCAGATATACTGGAAGACTTTAATTTTTTCAGCCAAACAAAAATCGCTGTTTTTGAATAAAAAAATAATTTCTTCCTTTTTTGGTAAAAAAATCAGCGTTACCGGAACGTAAAAATTATTTCAAATATTCCGCTCGAAAGCTAACACAAAACTACAACTTTTATATAAAGACATTTTTTTCAGTAACTTCAAGTTTCCGGGATATGTTAACGTGGAAAAACGGGAAAAAAGATAATTAGTGCGGTTTCATTTTTTTTACCCTAGAACCTTGATCCGTGCCACTCTGGCGATGTTTTTGCGATATCGTTAGACATATAACTAGAAGACTCTGTAATTTTTTCAGCCAACAAAAAATGGCCTTTTTTAAATAAAAAAAAAATTTCCCCCTTTTTTGGTAAAAAATCAGAGTTACCGGAAAGTAAAAATTATTTCAAGTCGTCCGCTCGAAAGCTAACACAAAACTACAACTGTTATGTGAAGACATTTTTTTTCAGTTACTTCAAGTTTTCGAGATATAATCATTTGGAAAAAAAACGGCATTTTCTAAAATGTTGAATTAAAAAATCTGAAAAAATTCACATAGAATGCCTTTTAGTAGTACTTTCATATAACCAACTATGGGGCAGATCTGAGATGGTCGAAAAAAAGTGGCTGAATTGACAGAGAATCCCTCATATAATCATTGCCGCCAGTTTCTCTGCAGTATTCAAGAATCTAGAGGTTGGTTTGGGTTTGGGTTGAGGTTTGGGTGTGGATTGAAGTTTGGGGTTTGGGTTTAGTTTTGCCGGGTAGGGACGGAGGTCGAGGTGGGTGGGAGGGGGATTATCTGAGTGATGCGAGGGCTCGTAGACTATTGTCCAATTTATTCCGATGCAGCATAATTGGTTGCATCATTTAAAATAGTAATAATGGCGTAAATATTGGGAGTTTCCAAATTTTTATTAAACAATATTCTTAAAAGTCTAAACTTGCGAAATATATCTAGTAGGATAATATTGTAAGAAATATATTATGGATGTTAAAAATAGTAGAGTTTCTGCCATTAAGGGCGTGGTAAAGTATTGAAAATTTTTTTTTTCATTTTTTTTAATTTTTCAAATGAATGCATAATATCTCAAGAATATTGTGTTAAAATTTCAAGTCGATCGGAGTAAAATTGACGAAGTTATGAGCATTTGAGCGTCTATTGCTCCATGCCGGGTTTTATACCTGGGCGGCAGCTGCGCGGCGCGCTATTGTTTTTTCATCATTTTGTTAATAACATTTTGGAATTATTATTATGCAAAATTAATCGTTTGAGTACTTTTAATATACATGAATTTTCTCAGATTTTTATGCAATCGAGAAGTGTTCTCAAACTTATGTGCAATGAGCGCTAAGCGACCAAACGCTTCTGCGTTTTTCAAACCGTTTTTCTCTGAGACTTGTCATATTTGAAGTGCGTGTACACGATAACTCAAAATCTACTGGACCAATCGCTTTGAAATTTTGCACAGTACTTCTTCATATAATTCACCAGGTATTATCGAGAGCTTTTTTATTTTTTTTAATAATTACTAATTTTTCAACAACAAATTAGCCGATTTTTTTTAACGAAAATCGGGTTTTTGGCTCCCAAGTGTTACGAAAAATCGAAAAAAAAATCCTCCTGTCATTACCTCGAGAAACATCTCCTTTAACAAATGCATTTTGATTTTTTTTTGTTTCAGATGGTTCTGTTGCGAGTTATGGTGTACACCGCAAACTAACTTTTTTTCGAGGCGCCTCCGGGGTTGAATTTTCACTCGCTCAATTTTGAATATTTCAATTTAGGAGAATGTTGTTCAAATGTTACTTTATTATATGTAAATTTTTCAATTAACGAACACTATCCGTTACGCCAAAAAAAATCTTTAAAACATGCCTTTTTTCGCCGAATTAACTTCACCCCGCCCTTAATTGTTATGGACTCGAAGTTTCCAGCTTTCAGCTGAACGAAAAATCGACTAATGTATTTCTTTAAAGAAAACGTGAAATACCTCACTGTTAATCCATAAAACTTCATTACTTACACGAATGATTGTATTTATAGCAATTTCCTGCTCAGCCCAATGTTCGCATTTCTAGTATATTTGTATCATTTCATATATTTTGCAGTGAGACAGACAATTATGGAAAAATAGTATTGCCGAATTTTTTGGTGATCGTATTTTTTTTCTTTGTTTCAGGTCGAAGCGGGTGATGTTATACTCAGGGTAAACGAGGTAGATGTCAACCGGTTCACAACTAAGGAAGGTGAGCGGGATATAAGTAGATTAATCAATCCATAATGATGATATAAACTTGATATATTGAATACATTAAACTTTGAATTTGTAGGATAAAGGACGGAGTGCTGTTAAGCTGACGAAAATCTTTATCAATTATTGTCGATTGTAGCCGAACTTTGACATTGAATCGTTATTACAAACAATCCCATGGAGAAATGCAATTGGGCAATCGTTAGTTCATTCTAGACCCTGATTCGCACTGCCTAATCCGATTTTCTTGTCAGGGCCTTGGCTGTAACCAAATGACTCAGGTCTTAAACATTGTATTAAAATCATCGCTTTTCAATGAGTGATCGGCATAGTCGAAATATGAACAGTTCCGGACGAGGTTCTTTGTACACTTTTAGGAAATTTTTTTTCGTTATGAGCGTCTCTAGCAGCGTCTTGACGTCGAAACTGTCGCCTCGATCCTAAGTATTAAATTATAATGTATAACATGAGCTAAGCATGGTCGGGCTGCTTAAGGTTTTTCTGGCCAACGAATTAACAAACGGATATTGATGAAAAAATCAGAATATAGTCATCAGTGTCCAAAAAGTCATCTCTTAAAATTTCTCGACCTGAAGATACCTTGTTCGTGAGAAATAAATAAAAACATATTTCCTAAATTGACATTACCTTATAGGTTTCACTGGTTTTTCCGTCTATAAACATTAAATTCACAATCATTGACAAATAGTTTTTGATGAAAATTACAGGATTAGTAAATAAAATATCTGAGGAACATTTGTAGGGCCTCATAAAGTCGATTAAGTACTACAGTACTATAAGTAAATACCTTAATTTGTCTCGAATAATGCTAATTTCTGCGAGGTTAAGCTTGACACTACTCTGATCAGGCATTGAAAAAAACGGATTGCTGCAGTCGCCATTTTTTCCTCAGCCTCCGCGTACTCCGCTTAGCCTCCGCATACTTTATGCTTGAGGTCCTCACCCTCGCAGTATTTTGAGCCGGACCATGTCGTATTGGCGTAGCAACGATATTCAGTTAGGTGACGGTGGGTATCCGCGGTATGCGCACGGTGGCTACCCGGCATACTAATGGTACATATCCAATAGATAGAGATTCTTATCGATCATTCTCACGATCTATCGATCATTTATTGAATATTTAGGTTATACTGCATCAACGATAGTGACATATACGCAGTCAACACGCCGTTTACATCCATACTGCGCACTGGCACTGCCGACCGCAACGCTCGCAATGCCTCTCACAAGGAACATCACTCAGGTGTCCCCCTCCGATATTGTTGAAACTCGTGTATGTTGTAGAGCATTCGAAACTAAGAGACACGTATTTGTTTTTATCTGCGGGAAAACAGTTTTAAGAGAGAAACTCACCCTCAAAGATGGGCACTCTCCGAGTGACTTTTGCAGTTTCACATTATTCCAATCAAGATATTCGAATGCAACCAATTCGAGAAGAATGGTTATGGCGAATAATAGAAAATGCGCCTCCTACAGTTGCGGGGGGGCGAAGAGGGGTAAATTTAGAGCAGTTGAGGGTCAAAAAGTTCGTGAAACTTGAAAACTTTTTTCATCTTATGAGATCAACTGTATTCGAAAGAGCTTGAAAAAGTAGAAGATGAGGATTTTTTAGGTTTTTCGAAAAAACTTTTTTGGCGGTGACTTTGTCTAATGCTGTTTCCGGGTTCCGCTCCGACTTCGTTCATTTTTGAATATGCTATTCTTCATCGAAATCTGAGAGACACGTATTTTTTTTCAATCGGCGACTTTTTGTTTTATTTTTCATTTAATGGGGTGTAACGTAGTAACATGTTCGAAATCGGTTTATATATTCAAATTTAAGTATCTCAAAAACATATGTTTATGAAAATACACTGAATTCTTGGTATAACGGCTCTAAGTATAACAAACAAGTCCCGTGGCCGGAGCTCGACGCGCTCCGTTCCGAGAAAACCTGAGATGAAAAATTTGAGTCTCCCGGAGCCGATAGGAGACTGAAATCTCCGTCTCCCGAAAGTCTCTCCCCGCGCCACAAGGATTACTCTGGGAGACTCTCCCCTAGTCGCTAAAAATCTCTATTAAAGAGAAGATAGTATCCGAGGAGGGAGACTCCAGTCTCCGATAAGGAGAGCCACTAGTATCCGAGGAGAGACGCTATAGTGGAAATTTTGTTAAGGGATTCTTTTGAGCCCGATTAATTTTCCCGAATAAATTCGAATTTGAATTCAGAATTATTAATTTGTTCCATATATTTATCAGTTGTTACGATAAAAATTAGTTCTATATTCACAATTAATAGTTTCTAAGGGTCAAGTAACAAAAACAAAAAATTTAAAGAAAAAAAAAATTTCCCCCCAGTGGGGTTCGAACCCGCGACCCTCGTTTTTACGCATATTCTCAAATTCAACATGAATTAAATTAAAAAAAAAAATAGATAATTTGAAAGTTCATGAATTTTTCCGGCTGAATTATATTATATTATATGCAAAGTATATGCAAATTATTAGTTGTTGATAAAAAATAACTAAAAAGTTGAAAATAATTTATTCCGATTGGAAATAAATTTTCAAATGAAAGCTCGTTACATTTGAACAACAAAAGAAAATCGGGGTGTGTGCAATCAAACGCCGCGGAAGTGAATACTATATGCAATTCGCTGACACGACAAATTATTTCTGCCGATGAATTAAGAGAGAGAGAGAGAAGGAGAGAGTAGAGAGAGAGAGAGAGAGAGAGAGAGAGAGAGAGATTGATTGATTGATTGATTATTTATTTTTGCCTTGGATGACCCGTGAGGCAAATAGTGAAATACATAAGAGCTTAACTTAGATAGATAGAGTGTGAGTACAGGTTATGGTCAGTGGTACAATTACATAGTATGGGTTGACGACTTAATACTACAAATAAGAAAGAACGAAGAAGAGAAAAAAAAATATATATATATATATATATATATATATATTCATAATTTTTATCTTTTTATAAGTTTTATAAGTTTAAGATTATCAGTAATACTGATAAATATACGCGATAATGAACTTGATAACTAGAGTAGGTTTTATCTGCTACAATTAAGAGATTTTAGAGACATAGCTTAGAGTTAAGGGTAGAGTTACGAAGTAAGATCGTGGATATGAGTTCCGGAACTAGCACTGCTAGGGTCTGAAACCTTCCTGCTCAAACAGATACTCATACAGGCATCCCTTGAAAGAGTCAATAGAGGGGGAATTAGTCACCTCAGGAGGAAGTGAATGCCAGAAATAGGCTGCAGAGAGCGCAAAAGAGTTGCGGTAGGTTGAAGTTCGATGAGGGGGGATGAGGAAGGTATTAGGAATGGCTTGATGACTGGGATGCCTAGGAGCGGGTGGACGGGAAAACAATTCACAAAGATATGCAGGAGCCGTGCCATAAAGGATATGAAAAACGGAGGTTCCTAGAAAATATAGTCTCCTTGATCGTACTTTTAGCCAGCCCAGCTGCCGTCGATAGGGGGAGATATGAGTGTCACGCCTTAGATTGAAAATGAAGCGTATTCCGCAGTTAATAAGCTGTTCTAATTTGGTGTTTAATTCGTCGGTGAGGTCATTATAAACTAGGCAGCAATAGTCCAAGAGTGGGAAAATCAGAGAGGTAACGAGGGAGATACGTACTTGATAAGAAAGACTATTACGGTGGTATTTTAGCTTAAAAAGAGAGAAATTTATTTTTTTTGAAATGAGCATGATGTGACTGCGCCAAGATAAATTCGAGGACATAATGATACCCAGGTTACGAACCTCAGAGACGAAAGGTAATGGAGTTCCATTTATCGAAATGGGAGGAAGGAGATTAAAGTCAACTTTATTTATGTAAGAGCTACTACCTATTATGAGGACTTTAGATTTCTGGAGGTTTAATTTAAGTCCATTTTCGGAGGCATATTGGGCAATAGCTTGGACATCTCGAGACATGCAAGCTAGACCGTGTTCAAGTTGAGACGGGGGACAGCTTGAGTAAATTTGGGTGTCATCAGCAAAGATAAGGTGCTCAGAATGTACGAGACTAGTTCCGATGTCATTAATGAAAAGCGAGAAGAGGAGAGGCCCAAGAACGGAACCTTGAGGGACACCCGCGTCTACGTTGAGCCAAGATGAACGGTTATTCTGATTATCAATGACAGCCTGGCAGCGGCCAGTAAGGTAAGAAAACATCCATTCCAGAGCCCCGTTCGAGAAACCTAGTCTGCGTAACTTTTCAAGAAGTTTAACATGAGAAACCGTGTCAAAAGCCTTTGTAAAATCAAACAGAACTAGTATAGTTAGTCTTCGTTCGTCCACAGCACGACGGATGTCATGATTCAGTTTTAAAAGAGCTGATTGTGTGTTAAAGCGTTTTCTAAAACCCGATTGTCGAGGATCGAAAAGGTTATTAGTTTCAATGTAGTCAGAGATCTGCTTATGCATAATCTTTTCAAATATTTTCGATAACTCACAAAGGTTAGCAATCGGTCTACAGTCAGAGAGGGATCGAGGAGGATTGGTCTTGAGGAGAGGACGAATATAAGCCTGTTTCCACATAGCGGGGAAATATGTTAAATGGAGACAATGATTGAAGAGAGTCGATAGCAAAGGAGATAAGTGGGGAGAGCTTATTTTGATGGAGAAAGGAGAAAGACCATCAGGACCAGAGGAGTGGGAAGAAGAGGAGGAATTTAGGATGGCAAGGATAGTGTCAGAGGTAGTAGGAGAGAAGTCAAACTGTGTATGTGTCTCAGGCTCTATGGTAATTACACGTATGAAATCAGAGTGATCACAAGGAGGAGATGAACAAGAGATGCTAGCAAAATACTCATTCAGTTCGCCAAGGGAGAAAAAGTTAGTAGGAGAGGAGGAGGAGGACGGCTTCACTATACCTAAGGTGGCTAAGACCTTCCAAAGCTTGGAGGGATCAGTTTCATTTATTTTACTAAGATAGTATTCGTTTTTAGCAGATTTAATATCTGAGCTAAGAGAGTCCCTGAATTGTCGAAAGAGTGCCAGTTCCAAGACACAACCAGATCTTTTAGCATGTTTATAAAGTATATTCCTTCGCCTTATACGTGATTTTAAAGCCTCAGTGAGCCATGGCACATATGGTTTACAGACACGAAAGGTGCTTGAGGGTGCATGCGTATTAAGAGCTGAGAGAATAGTATCGCATAAGGCTACGGAATAAGCTTCCAAATCATGCTCTGAGTGAAAGGGATTATTCGAGATGAGATGATTGTTTAGAGTCGCAGCACGAATTGAATTTAGAAAATCGGAGCTTCTGAAACGCCTAAAGTTCCTTCGAGTGATTGCGCGATCAGATACGCTCGGTATATCTAGGCGATAAACCAGCTCAAGTAAGTCGTGACCAGCAATAAATGGTACGTCAGTTTTGGTGAATGTGACTTTGCTAGAAGGACTGTCAATGATAAAGACGTCTAGCCAGGAGTCTGACGTAGGCGTATGGAAAGTCGCATCAGAATTAACTATGTGTAGAGATTTAGAGCTGACTATTTCGCGAAGAAACACCGCCTCAAAATTATCGGAAAGAAGGTTGCAATTAAGATCACCGCTGATGATGATATTTTTATATGCGAAAGAAAACCGATCAAAGGCCGCAAAAAAAATCGGCAAATAGAAGTCCTTTCGGACGGCGATAAATGGAGCAATATAGTAATGGCTGAGAGTTCGGAAAGCGTAGATCAAGAATCAGGAATTCCGGTGAATTTGAGAAAGCACTGGGCGACGAGGCAAGTAATTTAATCTTCAGAGAGTCATGGATAAAGCAAGCCACGCCGCCCCCACGCTTTCCCTCTCTATCATTGCGAACTAGTGTGTAGTTTTTTAAAGACACAAAATTGTCAGGCACTAACGAATGCAACCAAGTTTCCGAGATGGATATGATGTGAGGCTGATTTGTTGAAAATTTATCACGAATGATATCAATATGACCTAACAATGAATTAGCGTTGAATTGTATGATTTTTAAATTTTCGACAGGCCTATTCGGCTGATGTGAGGCAAATTCCGAAGAATTTCTGACAGCTGGAGACTCCAAGCTCAGTCAATTAATGGCTTCGAGGTCAGATTGCGAGCGAATTTGGAGTGTATCGGCGGTGTCGTTTTTGCGAACAAAGATTTTTCCTCTTCTTGTCCAGACTCGTTTATAGCCTCGAGCTTTTGCTTTTTCCTTGGTTTGCCGAAGAAGAGTGTAGGTGACGGTGGGCAGGAACTCGTCGACGTATATGTTTCCTCGATGATTCGAGGCTTTCCTCGATGATTCCTCGATGATTCGAGAGAGAGAGAAAGAGAGAGAGAGAGAGAGAGAGAGAGAGAGAGAGAGAAGCCTAACACCACAACTAACTTTTTTGGCCGGGATTTTTTCTCTGTTGTTTTTCGGAATTGTTATTATTTTTTTAGAAATCGGGTTTAATTGTATTTTTTTGTAAATTATTACGTCAACTGTTTTTGTTATTACTTTTCAATTGCTATAGTTTTAATTGTTAATTTTTTAACTTGTTATCATTTAAATTGTTAATATTATAAGTTTTGTACGTTCTTCCGTATAAAATATATCTTTATTTCATGAGCAAACAAAAAGATAAAAAAATATAGACCAATATCAAGCTCATTTCAGAGCGCCAGTATTTCGCAATAATCGAATTTCAAATAATATCTTCACCATGCAAATTCATATATTTCACGACGAGCAAATTATGGATATCCATATATAATATGTATATGTCATGTAAATCGCGATTCGTGTCCTCGTGACATGCTCACACAAATAACATTCAAACAAGCACCGCACACAAACAAAAAAAATGTGTAGAATGTTTCTGCAAACGTCTTTTCGTAATTTTTGTTTTCAACAATTGTAAAAAGAATTCTTGCTACTCATCTTCTCAATACGGTGAGAGCGAAGGCTTCGATGTCGATCGGTGGCTCCTTTCCCCCTGGGGTTGGATATCTTCACTCTGCACAATCCAGGATGGTAAAAAGAATGATATTCCTGCTCTCGCGCTTCGGATGGCCAATCCCGAGAAGCCGAAGAGGCAAGATTGAGCGTCCGAATGATAATGGTAATAATGTCCACATCGATGATGGAGTTTTCCTCAACGTGTGAACTCGACGATGTCCCAGGGAGAAAGAGGCCGAGAAATTGCCAAATGGAGTGAGGTGCCGGCTTTTCCCCCACCTCCGATTAATCGCAATTCCTCCCAAATTTCTTACACTCACACAATTTTACTTTCCGCACGAAATTTTAAACGAGGTACTACTCACAATATTTTCCTTATTTTTTTTTATTGTCTACTTACATTGGCTGCACGGCTTTGATTTTTGTTTGTTAGACATTGGGATTATTTTGGTAAAAATTATGTTTTCTTTGTATTTTTCGTAATTTTCAAATTGTTTTTATCATTTTTTTTTAAATTGTTTTTATCATTTTTATTAAATTGTTATTATTTTCATTTTTGATATTTTCACTATTTTTATTTTATTTTTTGTTCATTTTCCGAAGTCTTTCGCAGAGCCTCTAAAGGCCTCTAGTCCAGTCATTCTAGACTAAAAAAGGGCTATTTTCTGCAATAACTCCGACAAAGTGGGAGATCGTCTTATCTACTTTATTGTGACCTCAATAACATAAACCTGAGTTTTCCCCCTCGAGCGTGGACCGGAAGTTATAGTAATTTCAAAAGAAACATGCAGAATTTATGTTTTTCTCGAATAAGTCGTTCAAGATCAATCGTACAACCAAAGTAGTTATTATCAATCTTAAAGATGAGAAAATCCCCTACAAAACTAAAAAAAAAAAATCATTGTTATACGACAAAAATTGGCTGAGCTAGCGCCGATCAAAGTTAGACGCTATAGCGAGTGCCGAGTAATTTCACAAAAAACCTGCAAAATTTGCGTTATACCTGAATAAAACGTTTATGGTTGATCTTACGACCAAAATAGTTATTATAAAGCTTGAAGAAGATAAAATTTGCTACAAAACTAAAAAAAAATTCCAATACGATGAAAATTGGCTGAGTCAGTGCTGATCAAAATTTCACTTTATAGTAATTTTCAAGCATAAGGGACCGCCACGCCAGCCTTCTTTGCCTTGTAAAATGAAAAAATGCCAAGAATAAACGTTGTAGAGTATAAAATTACCTACATTTTGAAAAAAAATCAACCTTCTAAGTCTAATATTTTCGGAACTAGCGTTATCGAAAGTTGGGAGATTGTTTATTGTACGTTATATTTCGATTTTTCGACTTTAGTTGATTTACATTGACTATTAAAAAAATGTATACAAAAAAAATAATTTTTTACGACAAACATTTGTTAACAAACATCATAACATCATTTTTTTAAATATAATTTAAAAAATAATTTTTTATCAATTTTTTTGTTTTGTTTATTTATGCTGTGTAAAATGGTTATTCAATCATATTTTTTCACCTCTTAGGTGTAATATATGTTATTTTTTATTCCATTTTTTATATATAATGCCTTGTACTGATCTTAAAAGATCCTGAAAATTTCAGGACGGTGTTTTTTTGTTTCAAAAATATAAATTTTTGAATTTTGGGTAAACATTTTTTTTTAACCTCTCAGTTAAGTAAGGTTGAGCAATCATGTAGTTTTGTAATTTTGAACAGTAAAAAAAAGTAAAAGTTACAGTATTTTTTTGGTAAAAAAAATTTTTTTTTCACCAAAATTCAAAAATTTATATTTTTTAAACAAAAAAACAGCATCCTGAAAATGTCAGGCTCTTTTAAGATTAGTACAAGGTATTATAGGAAAAAACCTAAACAAAAAATTTAATGTTGATCGTGGATTTACACGATTTTTAAAAATTCAAAAATTCGTATTTTTGAAAAAACATAAAACACCTTTCTGAAAATTTCAGGATCTTTCAAGATCAGTACAAGGTATTATATAAAAAAAATTTAACCAAAAATTTAATACGGAACTTGGATTTTCAAGATGTTTGAAAATTCAAAATTCTCCAAAATCATCATTTTTCAAATTTTTTTTGTTCGTAGCCACAAGTATATTCTTTAAGACGAACCCAAAACAATTTTTTTGTAACTATAATAATTTTTGAGATATTTAAAAGATAAACTTAAAAGATTTTAAAAAATGTGAAATTTTGAATCCTGCATAACTTTCGAAAAAAAAAAATTTAATTTTTTTCCTTTGGTAGAACTTCGTTTTCTTTAAAACGAAAACTTTTGACCAAATTTAATCAAAATTGAAAGGGGTTTATTCCAACTTTTGGTCGATTTGACAAGGAATGACCCATATATTTTGTATATATTTTTTTTCTTGTATGAAACAGCCTCCTTATCGTAACTTAGACTATTTTTTTGTACACATTTTTTTAATATGTAGTCAATGTAAATCAGCTAACGTCGAAAAATCGAGGTAATTAGTGCGAATCAGGGCTCCAGCTGGAAATCGCTTGAATTTTTTTTGACTGGTCAATGTCGACTTGGAGAATATGTAGTTACCAATTTCAAGTGGGGTGAGGGGCAGGGGGAGGGGTAAAAAAATTTTCTTTCTCTCGACACTTGAATTTTTTTTTGCTGGTAAATGTCAACTTAGAGAATGTGTAATGACTGCTTTCAAGTGGGGGGAGGGGCAGGGGGTGGTAAAAAATGTCTTTCTCTCGACGCTTGAATTTTTTTTACTGGTCAATGTCGACTTGAAGAATGTGTATATATATGTATGTGTATATGGGGCATTCCGAGTGAAAACGTGGGTTCATTTCCCTCGGGTCATCAGATCCGTGCATAACTTTTTTTCTGCATTGATTCCACTTCAAAAACATCCTAAGTTTTTGAAAGATGAATAAAAATAAATCATATCTTGGCAAATTTTGATATTTAGCATATTTTCCAAGACATGTTTTATTTTTATTTTATTTTTTTACTCATGTAAGGGGTGATAGGAACCAATTTTTACATTTTATTTTAAAAACTGAAAAAAGTTAATTACAAAAAAAAATATGCGGCAGCCGCATTCCACTTTCTAATCATAATAGATATTACTTATTTATGACCCAGAATCTGTAGAAAAAATTGCAGAATTTTAAAATTGGTATTTTTTCAGTTATCCCGTTTTATTGAAGTATTTTATTAAAAACAAAAGATTTTTCTCATTAATTTGGAAAAATATGCAAAATATCAAAATTTGCCAAAATATATTTTATTTTATTTTTTTACTTATGTAAGAGGTATTAAGAATTATTTTTTTAAATTTTATTTTAGAAACTGAAAAAAAGAAAATTATTCAAAAAAATATGAGGCAGCTGCGGCTCACTTTCTAACTATGATAGAAATTACTTATTTTTTACCCAAAATCTGTGGAAAAAATTGCAGAATTTTAAAAATGGTATTTTTTCAGTTATACCTTTTTTACACAAAAATGATCGTCGCGCCACCTGAAGGAGGGGCTAGAAAAATCTATTAAAAAATTAGGCTGTTTTTGAGGTGGAATCAATGCGAAAAAAAAGTTATGCAAGGATCTGATGACCCGAAGGAAATGACCCCACGATTCACAATAAATTTTTTGAAAATTTTTAAAAAACAATTTTTTACCCCTCTCCCTGCCCCTCCCCCCACTTGAAATCGGTAATTACGCATTCCCTAGATCGATGTTGACTAGTAAAAAAAATCAAGCGATTTCCAGGAGCCCTGATTCGCAATAAATACCAAAATGGAGATATAATGTACAATAAACAATCGTCCAACCTTCGATGACGCTAGTTCCGAAAATATTAGACCTAGAAGGTTGATATTTTTTTTCAAAATCTAGATAATTTTATACTGCACAACGTTTATTCTTGGCATTTTTTCGATTAAGTAAACTGGATGGAAGTTACAAGGTAAAGAAGGCTGCCGTGGCGGTACCTTATGCTTGAAAATCACTATAAAGTCAAAATTTGATCGGTGCTAACTCAGCCAATTTTCATCGTATTGGGATTTTTTTTCTTAGTTTTGTAGCAAATTTTATCTTTTTCAAGATTTATAATAACTATTTTGGTGGTACGATCAACCATAAACGTTTTATTCAGGTATAACGCAAATTTTGCAGGTTTTTTGTGAAATTACTCGGCACTTGCTATAACGTATAACTTTGATCGGTGCTAGCTCAGCCAAAGTCAAGTTTTTTTGTTTTTTTTATTTATTTCAAAAGTGAAAAATAGTTATTCAATCAAATTAATTTTTGAAAACTATTTTTTACCTTTAAACTAAAAATAAAAAAACAACAAAAAATTGAAGCTAATTTCTGCTGCACAATGTCCTTAAAGCGTCTATTTTTTTAAATTATTGTAGTAAGAACTATTGATTAACAAGTTCTCGAAGGTTTGATTCATGTTTCATATGAAATTTTATTCACATTTTGTCGATAAAGCTAATAGTTCCGGCGTAATATCCAGAAATCCGCCATATTTACGAAAAGTTAAACTTTGACATTGAATAACTTTCGAACGAGTAGACTTATCAAAACTTTTTTGTACAGCGTTCAATACTCTACAAAACTATGTCTGTAGATTTCCCGTATGATAATCGTTTGCTAGGTATAAAAATCAGTAGAAATAAAAATAGCTTTTCCCATGTTATTCTTATGGAAAAACGAAAAGTGCGATGAGGACATTGTTAATATTAATTAATATTAGGTTTTAATAGACCTTATATTTCAATAGGCCTTTTTTGATCCCCAAATGGAACTTTTGAGCCTGTGTGCGAGAAATTTTTTTTTTATCGCTCTAAATATTTAGGTAGGTACCCACACGAAGGGAGTAAAAATATCTAATTTTGAAAACTCGCGGGTTTTACTATTATATTATATTATATGTCATTTTGGTTTTATTATTTTTTTTTTTAGACATTGGGATTATTTTGGTGAAAATTATGTTTTCTTTGTATTTTTCGTAATTTTCAAATTGTTTTCATCATTTTTTAAAAAATTGTTTTTATCATTTTTATTCTTATGGAAAATCGAAAAGTGCGATGAAGACATTGTTAATATTAATTAATATTAGGTCTTAATAGACCTCATATTTCAATAGGCCTTTTTTGATACCTAAATGAAACTTTTGAGCCTGTGTGCGAGAAATTTTTTTTTATCACCCTAAATATTTAGGTAGGTACCCACACGAAGGGAGTAAAAATATCTAATTTTGAAAACTCGCGGGTCTACTATTATATTATATTATATGTTATTTTGGTTTTATTATTATTTTTTGTCAACAAACATTTTGATAAATATTTTAATTGTCATTTTGTTCAGAAAAGCGTGTAGTTGCCAGAGCTCCCGCGAGAGACCCTCAGTGAACGGTCAAGCTCTCGCTGGACTCTGCAATACCCGTGGCTCTCGCGACTCTATCCCCTCTAAACGGCGCACAGTGGTCCCAAATCCCAAAAAGCTGGCCAAAAGTCGAAAATATATTCAATTCGGGTGAAAGTCTGTACTCCGGGGTTTTCGGGGTCGCTGACTACGAATATGAAGTCAAAATTTAGCAAAACAAAATGGCGGATCCAATATGGCGGGAAATTTCGTCAAAAAAGTATTCAATTCGGGTGAAAGTCTGTACTCCGGGGTTTTCGGGGTCGCTGACTACGAATATGAAGTCAAAATTTAGCAAAACAAAATGGCGGATCCAATATGGCGGGAAATTTCGTCAAAAACGTATTCAATTCGGGTGAATGTCTGTACTCCGGGGTTTTCGGGGTCGCTGACTACGAATATAAAGTCAAAATTTAGCAAAACAAAATGGCGGATCCAATATGGCGGGAAATTTCGTCAAAAACGTATTCAATTCGGGTGACATTTGAAGACTTGAAGACTTGGGAAGAAGAGGATTGGAATACAGTCATTATAATCATTATTACAATGACAATGAACATTCATAATATATTTCTTTCATTCTTTTATTTCTAATCGATATAATTTTAGCTTTTTTTACAATTAATCACTGTCCTGTGAACTGTCATCATCGTCACATGTATCGCTCGTATCATCAGAAAAAATCTGCCTTGATTCTGGAACTGAAGGTGGAATCAATAGTTCAACCGCGTATGGGGATAACGATCTTAGTTTCTTCGAAGGAAGTTTTCGCAAACTGGATATTACTGGATCTGACGTTACTAAACATCTGCAAAAAATGTCTTCCATGTTTTTGATGCGGTTACATTTTCGTGAAAAATCTCAGAATCTTTTAATGTACTTATTGCATGATTCCTGAGCTTCTTCAGACATTTGTCCGATAGCAAGTAACGAATCTATCATTGTCAACACAAGTTTGAAATTGATGTTAATTTTTTTGCCGCCAATTACAGTTTCAAAGGGCACAAGGTTTCTCCCTTGCGCTTGGATACAATCAACTTCTGCCCTAGTTGCTTCGGCAGTTTCATGAAAGAATTCAATTTTAATTGGGCGATAAGATCTTGGTGACGAAGGACGAGGATTTTTCCAAATAATCACGTGTGGATTGACTTTATCAAAGATTTGCAAGGGAACAAGTGAAATAAAGAAAATGTTGGCATCTGATTTATTGCCGTCTCCATCGTTAAATTTTTGTTTGTAAGTACTTTGATCAGAAGTTCCATCGCATCCCCACTTGCATATCAATTCTAAATTACCAACTTTGTTTTCAGGAAGATTTCCAATAACGTCTGATTGTACCGTTAATATTCTTTCAGCTGTATGATTTAGCAATGCTTGAAGTCCAACTGTGGCTCCACTTTCAGTTACAGAAATTTCTGACTTTGCAGGGTAACACTTTTTTTTAGAATCCAATACACATTTATAAGGCGGGTGTAATTTACAATTTTTTTTCAAGCTTACAGAACGTAGTAATTGGTATTGACTTTTGGTCATTTTACCTTCTACCACAAGTGATAATGCTTCGTTGCCTGACAGTACATCTTCTGAAACGCGTTCCATAGACTTACGGTACTGTGATGCTTTTGATGGATTGCCTTCTGTGACATCCCTAATTACCTTTGAAGCTTGTAAATTTCCAGAAGCCCGGAGACCCATTTGTGTAGCGTAGGCCAATTCGTGGACGGTATGTTCTTTTAGAACCTTTTCCGTCTTCCTACGTTTTGACCGATCACTTGAATCGCCCCAGCTTGTGGAAGGACGCTCCATTGTGCTTTCCGTAGAAGGATGCCCCATTGTGTTTTCCGTAGAAGGACGCTTCATTGTGTTTTCCGTGGAAATCTTCAAACGTTCCTTTTCAATCGTGAAAGACACAGGAACGTTGAGCCACTCATCGAATTTATTGAAGAATTTGGTTTCGTCCCTCCTCGCTTCTTGCCACCTCTTTTTGAAATTCGATACCAATCTACCCATGGCATCTTTCAGATTTTTCGACAAAATGTATGGATGCTTCAATTGTTTTGACACCTCCATTTCAACAATGTCAGTGACAATGTTGATATTTTCTTTTAATACCGATTTCACAAGTATGTAAATTTCCTTTCTCGTGAAAGAAATTTCGTCGGTATTATCCAGAGAATTTGTAGGAAATGCAAAATAACATTAATAGAAGAATTATCTTTATCAATTTCCTATGAACAATATTTCAGACGCGAAAATCACAAAAACTGCAGAAAGCATTTTTGCCTCCACTATCGAATTTTTAGTGCGACAAAATTTCGACTAGTGTAGCACACTTTTGAGTGAGAGTGTATATTCAAAAAACGAGGATAAAAAATTTCATAAACTACTACAATTATATCTTCTACTATGGGGAATATATGTGCCAAGTTTTAAATTTTTATATGAGTATTGACTAAGTTGAAAAAATGTTCAAATTGTTGACCGTGTAAAATACACGTATATGCCATTCAAAACTTTTACTGCCGGGGGGGCATAAAAATTACACTCAAATCCGAAGGAGCAGCTACGAGCAGCTAATTTTTGGATATGTTTTGCAGAAATGTCTAAGTAACAATTTCCATTTAGTTTAAGAGCGGGGGTTGATTGGGGTTTTGACTTATTGCTTTTTCTAACACGACTTTTCAGAACATAACCAAGAAAAATACCACTACTTTCATTAATGACTTACAATTTCATACATCGTTAACGATAATTTTGAGCAACACACTCAAATTGTACTTACTTTCTGGAGAAGAATCCATTTTGCAAAATCCAAATCCGTTAACTTTTCACTCTCCCAGACGCGTCGAAACTTTCGTCTTATTTCTCCGCGCGACGAGCAAACAATGCGGTCGGCTCGACGCTCATTCCTGAGCCAGGAATGGACGCTCCCCTTTTCTTAACGGTCATAATACATACTAGAGGTACCACTACAACTATTCTAACCATTGCAAGTCCCTAGAAAAAAATATTTTTTATTCGACTTTTAGCCAGCTTTTGGCGATTTGGGACCACTGTGCCCCGCTCAAAAGTTTTGGATACACCTGTCGATATTTCTTGCCGCACTAAAAGTTGCATAACTCCGTCAAACAAAATGATAATCGAATTTTTGAAAAAGCGTTTTGACGGGAAGGAGTTCAGCTTTGTTTTCCTTATTTTAAATTTTTTTTACGTTTTTTTTCGACCCGCACGGAAAAAAAAGAACAGTTTAAAATACAGGGGTTACCCAGTTCGCATTGGTCTCAAGGAATTGCACCGCGATATTTACTAAAATAAACTGCTCAAAATGCAGTGAGCTCAAAGTGAAGTATTACAGTTTCTTTTACTGGAACGCATAATCCAAAATACAGTGTAGTCCGGAGTAAATGATACAGTTTAACACTGAAATATAAACCTGATGAAATCCGTAAGTTAACAGTGTTAATGTGTATTATATACTATGAATGCGTTTATTGTATGGACAGTGCCCACGTAAGTGTTTCAATGGTGAAATCCTCTGTTGAAGAAAGTCGGCAGCAACTGATGTATTTTCAGTTTTCAACCGTTGCTTTTTACAGTGTGGACCAAGTGAACCCTCCAGTTTAAGGAACCCTCCAGTGAACCCACCGAATGAGGCATCGCCAAATTGAGCACATTGTCGATAGTTGCCATGTTCAAGATCGTTCAAAGACCTCGACCGATTGACCTCCGATTGGGAATGTCAAGCGTAAAATGAAGCGTAGTTGAAATGATATATCAAGTGAGGATAGTAAAACTCGGGAAGTTATTTGCATGTTCGATTCTGACAAGGATGCTGCTGAATATAACTACGATGGTTTTTTTTTATAATTTTTGATAATTCGTGAATCACACATGCACAAAAATACGCAGAAATGAAAAAAGATAAGCCCAATACACACATGACACGTTTGATCATACGCGCATACACTTAAAAAGCAAAAACTGTACAGATTAATACATTTAAGTACATTAGGTTAAATTAGATTGAACAAGAACAACCTTATTCTTTCCGTCTCCGATGAACCACTCACTACTAACTGCCACAGCGCTTGACGACACGGTAGCACGCGCGAGACAAGCCCTTTGTTACCACCATTACGATTAAACACTTGATAAAATTCACAGCGTCACACTGTCATTTTGACTGTCTGAATCGAGTGGCGCGAAAATAAAAAGATATATAGAAATATACAAAATGCACGTGCACGCTAGAAATTACTGCGCCACACTGTAAAATTTGATCATTCACTCTGTATTCAATACGGTATACACTGTGTATCTTGCAGTTTGTATACAGGAACAAATTCAGTGATTTCATGTAAATTTTACACTCAAATTTCTTAACTGGGCACACTGGTTTATCCACAACTCCAGCCTATAAATAAGCCATTGTACACTGTAAAATTTAATGAATCATCCTATGTTCAATACAGTTACGTGCAGGAACAAAATCAGTGATCTTATGTAAATTCTACAGTAAATTTTTTTTACTGGTGACACTGGATTATTCAAATACCAAATTGTAATTGAGCCAGTGTGCACTGTCAAAATCTCAGTGTGTCACAGGAAAAGTCATCATTTTGGTAGAAGAGGATCTACATTACTGTGTTCTACTGTAAAATTAAATATGTCACCCTATTTTATATCCAGTTTATGCTGTGATTTTATGATACTGTAATCTGAATCGTTGGAACCCAACGAAACCGAATTGGAAAAAAAAAATTCAAGGATGAAACGTGAATTCTTCGATTCTTTTGGTCGCAGGAGGGTCGGAATACTGTGAATGAAGTAAAAAAAAAAATATCTGGAAACTTTGAGGGAGTGAAAATTTCAAAAAATTCTATCTTGAAGCGATGAGCAATTGCCAACTTTTTTATTGACGTTATACGTTCAGAGACTTCGTACAAGGTTAGAAAAAAAATATAAATGATTTGAAATTTCCGGGAAGACCTCATTTAAGGGGGTGAAAATTTCAAAAAATTCTATCTTGGAGCGATAAGCGATTGCCAACTTTTTTAGTGACGTTATATGCTCGGGGACCTTGTACAAGGTTGGAAAAAAAATATGAATGATTTTAAATTTCCGGAAAGACCTCATTTAAGGGAGTGAAAATTTCGAAAAATTATATCTTGGAACGATGAACGATTGCCAACTTTTTATTCAGGTTATACGTTCAGGGACCTCGTACAAGATTAGAAACAAAAATGAAAGATTTAAAATTTCCGGGAAGACCTCATTAAAGGGGGTAAAAATTTCGAAAAATTCTATCGTAGAGCGATGAGCGATTGCCAACTTTTTTATTGACGTTATATGCTCAGAGACCTTGTACAAGGTTGGGAAAAAATATGAATGATTTAAAATGTCCGGAAAGACCTCATTTGAGAGGGTAAAAATTTCAAAAAATTCCATCTTGGAGCGATGGGCGATTTAAGATTTCCGGAAAGACCTCATTTGAGAGGGTAAAAATTTCAAAAAATTTTATCTTAGAGCGATAAGCGATTGCAAACTTTTTTATTGACGTTATATAGTCGGGGACCTTGTACAAGGTTGGAAAAAAATATGAATGATTTAAAATTTCCGGAAAACCCTCATTTAAGGAAGTAAAAATAAAAAAAAAATTATATCTTGGAGTGATGAGCGATTGCCAACTTTTTTATTGACGTTATATGCTCGGAGACTTTGTACAAGTTTGGGAAAAAAATATGAATGATTTAAAATTTCCGGAAAAACCTCATTTGAGGGAGTGAAAATTTCAAAAAATTCTATCTTGGAGCAATAAACGATTGCCAACTTCTTTATTCACGTTATACGTTCAGGGACCTCGTACAAGATTAGAAAAAAAAATATGAATGATTTTAAATTCTTGGAAAGACCTCATTGAAGCGGATGAAAATTTCAAAAAATTCTATCTTGGAGCGATGGGCGATTGCCAACTTTTTTATTGACGTTAAATGCTCAGAGACTTTGTACAAGATTGGGAAAAAAATGAATGATTTGAAATTACCGGAAAAACCTCATTTAAGGGAGTGAAAATTTCAAAAAATTCTATCTTGGAGCGATAAGCGATTGCCAACTTTTTTATTGACGTTATACGTTCAGGGACCTCTTACAAAGTTAGAAAAAAAATATGAATGATTTAAAATTTCCGGAAAAACCTCATTTAAGGAAGTAAAAATTTAAAAAAATTATATCTTGGAGCGATGAGCGATTGCCAACTTTTTTATTGGCGTTATATGCTCGACGACCTCGTCCAAGGTTGGAAAAAAAATATGAATGATTTCAAATTCCCGGAAAGACCCCATTTAAGGGGGTAAAAATTTCAAAAAATTCTATCTTTGAGCAAAGGGCGATTGCCAACTTTTTTATTCACGTCATACGTTTAGGGACCTTATACAAGGTTAGAAAAAAAATATAAATGAATTCAAATTTCCGGAAAGACCTCATTTAAGGGGATGAAAATTTCAAAAAATTCTATCGTCGAGCGATGAGCGATTGCCAACTTTTTATTGACGTTATATGCTCAGAGACTTTGTACAAGGTTGGAAAAAAAATATGAATGATTTAAAATTTCCGGAAAAATCTTATTTAAGGGAGTGAAAATTTCAAAAAATTCTATCTAGGAGCGATGAGAGATTGCCATTTTTTTTTATCGTTTAGGGACCTCGTACAAAGTTAGGAAAAAAAAAAGAATTATTAAAAATTTCCGGAAAGACCTCATTTAAGGGGGTAAAAATTTCGAAAAATTCTATCGTGCAACAATGAGCAATTGCCAACTCATTTATTGACGTTATATGCTCAGAGACCTTGTACAAGGTTGGGAAAAAAATATGAATGATTTAAAAATTCCGGAAAGACTTCATTTGAGGGGGTGAAAATTTCAAAAAATTCTATCTATGAGCGATGTGCGATTGCCAACTTTTTTATTGACGTTATATGCTCAGAGACCTTGTACAAGGTTGAGAAAAAATATAAATGATTTAAAATTTCCGGAAAGACCTCATTTAAGGAGGTAAAAATTTCAAAAAATTCTATCTTGGAGCGATGGGCGATTGCCAACTTTTCAATTGACGTTATACGTTCAGGGACCTCGTACAAGGTTAGAAAAAAAATATGATTGATTTAAAATTTCCGGAAAGACCTCATTTGAGGAAGTGAAAATTTCAAAAAATTCTATCGTGGAGCGATAAGCGATTGCCAACCTTTTTTATTGACGTTATATGCTTAGGGACCTTGTACAAGGTTGGGAAAAAAATATGAATGATTTAAAATTTCCGGGAAGACCTTATTTAAGGGGGTGAAAATTTCAAAAAATTCTATCTATGAGCGATGTGCGATTGCCAACTTTTTTATTGACGTTATATGCTCAGAGACCTTGTACAAGGTTGAGAAAAAATATAAATGATTTAAAATTTCCGGAAAGACCTTATTTAAGGAGGTAAAAATTTTAAAAAATTCTATCTTGGAGCGATGGGCGATTGCCAACTTTTCAATTGACGTTATACGTTCAGGGACCTCGTACAAGGTTAGAAAAAAATATGATTGATTTATAATTTCCGGAAAGACCTCATTTGAGGAAGTGAAAATTTCAAAAAATTCTATCTTGGAGCGATGAACAATTGCCAACTTTTTTATTCCAGTTATAATTTCAGGGACCTCGTACAAGATTAGAAAAAAAATATGAATGATTTAAAATTTCCGGAAAGACCTCATTAAAGGAGGTCTTTCCTCCGTTCGGTTGGTATGCCATTTTCGATTTTTCTCAAAAAATTTCACAAAATACTCTGAAGTGCGTTCAGTAACACCTATTTTTTTCAGAATGGCTCGATTCGTTGTTCCAAAGCTATGCTTCATTTTATTAATAATTTTTTTTTGTTTTTGCTCCGATAAGCTCCAAAACATTAATATTATTATTGTAGATGTTCTTTTATCTACAAATTCGAGAGAAATAATTTGGGAGAGTATGATTTTCCGAAATGATTGATTTTTTTTAAAAAACAATCGGTACTTATCAAGTATCGTTATATCTTGAAAGCATACGATTAAACAGAAAAATGTTTCAGACAAGAAAGTAGCAGGTTTACAGAACTTTTGTGAAATTTTTTATTTTTTATTTCGAGAATATCAAAAATTCCCATTTTCCTCAAAAAAATACGAAAATAATTTTTTTGGATCGGTATGTCAGTTTGATTCATGACAATAAATTGCAGAAAATCCTCTGAAGTGTTTACAATAGAAACGTATTTTGTTTTGATGGTTCGATTAGTTGTTCCAAACCTATGCTCTGTTTTATTAATAACATTATTTTTTTTAGAAAAATCAATTATTATGGAAAATTATACTCTCCCAAATTATTTCTCTCAAATTTGTAGATAAAAGAACATCTACAATAACAATATTAATGTTTCGGAGCTGATCGGAGTAAAAACAAAAAAAATGTTATGAATAAAATAAAGCATAGCTTTGGAACAACGAATCGAGCCATTCTGAAAAAATAGCTGTTACTGTACACACTTGAGAGTATTTTCTGGAATTTTTCGAGAAAAATCGAAATCAACATACCATTCGAAAAAAACGATTTTTGTATAATTTTCGGAAAAAGGGCATTTTTTGAACTCGAAAAATTCAAAACAAAACTTCTTCACAAAGTTCATGTACAACTGCAACTTTATTGTCTTGAACATTTTTCTGTTAAATCAAGTGCTCACGAGATATAACGGTATTTCGAAAATTTGGAAATTAGGAAAGACTCGAGGAAATGCGATCCAAAAATTTTGAAAAAATTTACAATGTTTTTTCATGTAATTAAATAATTTGATAAAATTTTCTTTTTTTTTTGAGAGTGGACAACTTTTTCACCGTTCGAAACGGCGTGGATTGCCTCATATATACTATACTCGCACACGACGCCTTTACTCGGTTCGATAAGAGTGGGGAGGCTACGAAGCACCGCACAAAGTGGAGACGAAGAGAATAGACAATACAGTATATCTGTATTCTATCTTATTCTCTCGCAGGCTAAACTACTATAGATGTATATGTTTGTCTTTTTTTTTGTCTAACTCGACTGGGCTAGATGGTACAGAACCCTTCTATAGTGCGAGTTCGACTCGCACCTGGCAGTCCAGTAAAAAAGAGGCAAGAAAAACTTTTTTCTCGGGTAAACCCGAAAACTTGATATAAGGGTAATTCGATGACGCTGAATCCAATGGTGTTAATTTTTTTGCACTCAGGCACCAAGGTTTTGAGATAAAGGGTTAAAAAGGGGTTATCTCAAAATGCAAACGTTTGAACGAAAAAAGTTTTAAACAAAAGTTGTAGAGAATTAAAACCAAATAAAGAAGGCTTAGAACTCCATCTTCCTATTTGCAAAAATAAGCGAGAAAACTTGCAAAAAAGATTCTAACGTAATTGTAAGAGTGGGGAGCAGGGGGTCCAAGCCAGATGGGAATGAGTGAGGCAAAGTTTCGCAGGGCCCGTCCACTGGGAGCGCTAGTGTCGCTACCCAGAAACCATTGCATCGATTTTCTTTCTCGCTCGTACACACGTACCAAACGAAATTTGCGCCATCTTGGACCCTCCTCGCCGTCGGTCCGTGGGGCCGTGCGGTCGGTAGTGTGCGTGCGAACGTCCGTGTGTACTAATCCAAACGAAAGGTCTTCGGCTATTCTCGGGCCTCAAGGTCGTAAATGTTTTTCTCTTTCTTTCTACCTTCTTACACGTTTGCCAAATTTTTTCCGTGTTTCAGCCTTTGAAACGTCGAGCGTCTATATATCTTATATATATATCGTCGTATAAGCGCGGCGTTTTTAAATCGAATCTTGATGCTTATGGCACGCCGTTTTGCTATTGTTGTCAAAAATGTTGAATCTTGAATAAATAACAAAACAATATTTCATTTCAACAGAAATGAATAGTTTCTGACAGTATTGTTATTTAATCGAGAGTAAAAATAATAAATTAAGGTTGCCTACACATAAAATTAATTGATATAAATTTTTTACCTCACAAAAATTTATTTGTATACCAAATTGAATACATACGCTTTTAAAGATGAAATTTAGAATTTAAATATTACTTCTGGGTCATTCCATGTCAAATCGACCAAAAGTTGGAATCGACCCCTCTAATTTCGATGAAATTTGGTCAGAAGTTTTTGTTTTCAATAAAACAAAATTCTAACAGAGGAAAAAAAATGAAAATTTTTTCTCGAAAGTTATGCAAAATTCAAAATTTAACAATTTTTCAAATCTGTTAAGTTGATTTTTTAAATATCTTGAAAACTATTATAGTTACGAAAAATCGTTCTCAATTAGTTTTAAAGAGTATACTTAGGGCTACGAAAAAAAAAAATTTGAAAAATGATGAATTTGAAGAATTTTGAATGTTCAAAAATCGTAAAAATCCAAGTTCCATATTTTATATTTGGTTTAATTTTTTTAATATAATACCTTGTACTGATCTCAAAAGATCCTGAAATTTTCAGAGAGGTGTTTTTTTTTCAAGAAAATAAATTTTTGAATTTTCAAAAATTGTGCAAATCCACGATAAACATTTAAGTTTTTGTTACATTTTTTTGATATAATACCTCGTTCCAAACTTGAAAGATCCTGAAATTTTCGAGATGGTGTGTTTTTGTTTCAAAAATAAAATGTTTTGAATTTTAGTAAAAATTTTTTTTTCTTTTTTCTCTAAATTAAGTAAAGTTGAGCAATCATGTAATTCTGTAATTCCGAGAAGTAAAAATTTCAATTAATGACAATTAAAAAAAAAATTTGTTACTGAAATTCAAAAATTTTTATTTTTGGAACAGAAAACACCATCCTGAAAATTTCAGGATCTTTTAAGACCAGTACAAGGTGTTATTCAAAAAAATGTAACCAAACATTTAATGTTGACCGTGGATTTGCACGATTTTTAAAAATTCATTAAGTTCTATTTTTGAATCATAAAAAAACACCTCTCTGAAAATTTCAGGATTTTTTAAGATCAGTACAAGGTATTATTCTTGAAGAATTAAACCAAATATAAAATATGGAACTTGGATTTTTACGATTTTTGAACATTCAAAATTCTCCAAATTCATCATTTTCCAAAAAAAATTTTCGGAATATTTTTTTTTCCGTAGCCCCAAGTCTTAATTAGTCTTTAAAAATAATTCAGAACGATTTTTCGTAACTATAATAGTTTTCAAGATATTTGAAAAATAACCTTGACAGATTTGAAAAATTGTGAAATTTTGAACTTTGCATAACTTTCGAAAAAAAAAAATCATTTATTTTTCCTTTAGTATAACTTTGTTTTATTGAAAACAAAAACTTCTGACGAAATTTCATCGAAATTGAGCGGGGTCGATTCCAACTCTTGGTCGATTTGACATGAAATGATCCAGGAGTAATATTTAAATTCTAAAATTCATCTTTAAAAGGGTACGTATTCAATTTGGTATACAAATAAATTTTTGTGAGGTAAAAAATTCATAGCAATTAATTTTATGTGTAGACAACATTAATTTATTATTTTTACTGTCGATTAAATAACAATACTTTCAGAAACTATTCATTTCTGTTGAAATAAAATGTTGTTTTGTTATGTATTCAAGATTTAACATTTTTGACAACAATAGCAAAACGGCGTGCCAAAAGCATCAAGATTCGATTTAAAAACGCCGCGCTCATATGACGATATATATATAAGATATATAGACGCTCGACGTTTCAACGGCTGAAACACGAAAAGTATTCGCAAACGTGTGTGAAGTTAGAAAGAAAGAGGGAAAAACATTTACGACCTTGAGGCCCGAGAATAGCCGAAGACCCTTCGTTTGGATTAGTACACACGGACGCTCACACGCACACTACCGACCTCAAAGCCCCACGGACCGACGCACAGTGGTCCCAAATCGCCAAAAGCTGGCCAAAAGTCGAAAAAAATATATTTTTTTTCTAAGGACTTTCAATGGTTGGAATAGTTGTATGTATTATGACCGTTAAGAAAAGGGGAGCGTCCATACCTGGCTCAGGAATTCATTTTATTCGTGAGCGGCGAGCCGACCGCATTGTTTGCTCGTCGCGCGGAGAAATAAGACGAAAGTTTCAACGCGTCTGGAAGAGTGAAAAGTTAACGGATTTGGATTTTACAAAATGGATTCTTCTCCAGAAAGTAAGTACAATTTGAGTGTGTTGCTCAAAATTATCGTTAACGATGTATGAAATTGTAAGTCATTAATGAAAGTAGTGGTATTTTTCTTGGTTATGTTCTGAAAAGTCGTGTTAGAAAAAGCAATAAGTCAAAACCCCTATCGACCCCCGCTCTTAAACTAAATGGAAATTGTTACTTAGACATTTCTTCAAAACATATCCAAAAATTAGCTGCTCGTAGCTGCTCCTTCGGATTTGAGTGTAATTTTTATGCCCCCCCGGCAGTAAAAGTTTTGAATGGCATATACGTGTATTTTACACGGTCAACAATTTGAACATTTTTTCAACTTAGTCAATACTCATATAAAAATTTAAAACTTGGCACATATATTCCCCATAGTAGAAGATATAATTGTAGTAGTTTATGAAATTTTTTATCCTCGTTTTTTGAATACACACTCTCACTCAAAAGTGTGCTTCACTAGTCGAAATTTTGTTGCACTAAAAATTCGATAGTGGAGGCAAAAATGCTTTCTGCAGTTTTTTGTAATTTTCGCGTCTGAAATATTGTTCATAGGAAATTGATAAAGATAATTCTTCTATTAATGTTATTTTTTGTCAACATTGTCACTGACATTGTTGAAATGGAGGTGTCAAAACAATTGAAGCATCCATACATTTTGTCGAAAAATCTGAAAGATGCCATGGGTAGATTGGTATCGAATTTCAAAAAGAGGTGGCAAGAAGCGAGGAGGGACGAAACCAAATTCTTCAATAAATTCGATGAGTGGCTCAACGTTCCTGTGTCTTTCACGATTGAAAAGGAACGTTTGAAGACTTCCACGGAAAACACAATGAAGCGTCCTTCTACGGAAAACACAATGGGGCATCCTTCTACGGAAAGCACAATGGAGCGTCCTTCCACAAGCTGGGGCGATTCAAGTGATCGGTCGAAACGTAGGAAGACGGAAAAGGTTCTAAAAGAACATACCGTCCACGAATTGGCCTACGCTACACAAATGGGTCTCCGGGCTTCTGGAAATTTACAAGCTTCAAAGGTAATTAGGGATGTCACAGAAGGCAGTCCATCAAAAGCATCACAGTACCGTAAGTCTATGGAACGCGTTTCAGAAGATGTACTGTCAGGCAACGAAGCATTATCACTTGTGGTAGAAGGTAAAATGACCAAAAGTCAATACCAATTACTACGTTCTGTAAGCTTGAAAAAAAATTGTAAATTACACCCGCCTTATAAATGTGTATTGGATTCTAAAAAAAAGTGTTACCCTGCAAAGTCAGAAATTTCTGTAACTGAAAGTGGAGCCACAGTTGGACTTCAAGCATTGCTAAATCATACAGCTGAAAGAATATTAACGGTACAATCGGACGTTATTGGAAGTCTTCCTGAAAACAAAGTTGGTAATTTAGAATTGATATGCAAGTGAGGATGCGATGGAACTTCTGGTCAAAGTACTTACAAACAAAAATTCAACGATGGAGACGGCAATAAATCAGATGCCAACATTTTCTTAATTTCACTTGTTCCCGTGCAAATCTTTGATAAAGTCAATCCACACGTGATTATTTGGAAAAATCCTCGTCCTTCGTCACCAAGATCTTATCGCCCAATTAAAATTGAATTCTTTCATGAAACTGCCGAAGCAACTAGGGCAGAAGTTGATTGTATCCAAGCGCAAGAGAGAAACCTCGTGCCCTTTGAAACTGTAATTGGCGGCAAAAAAATTAACATTAATTTCAAAGTTGTGTTGACAATGATAGATTCGTTACTTCCTATCGGACAAATGTCTGAAGAAGCTCAGGAATCATGCAATAAGTACATTAAAAGATTCCGAGAAGATTTTCCACGAAAATGTAACCACATCAAAAACATGGAAGACATTTTTTGCAGATGTTTATTAACGTCAGATCCAGTAATATCCAGTTTGCGAAAACTTCCTTCGAAGAAACTAAGATCATTATCCCCATACGCGGTTGAACTATTGATTCCACCTTCAGTTCCAGAATCAAGGCAGATTTTTTCTGATGATACGAGCGATACATGTGACGATGATGACAGTTCACAGGACAGTGATTAATTGTAAAAAAAAGCTAAAATTATATCGATTAGAAATAAAACAATGAAAGAAATGTATTATGAATGTTCATTGTCATTGTAATAATGATTATAATGACTGTATTCCAATCCTCTTCTTCCCAAGTCTTCAAGTCTTCAAATGTCACCCGAATTGAATAAGTTTTTGACGAAATTTCCTGCCATATTGGATCCGCCATTTTGTTTTGCTAAATTTTGACTTCATATTCGTAGTCAGCGACCCCGAGAACCCCGGAGTACAGACATTCACCCGAATTGAATACGTTTTTGACGAAATTTCCTGCCATATTGGATCCGCCATTTCGTTTTGCTAAATTTTGACTTCATATTCGTAGTCAGCGACCCCGAAAACCCCGGAGTACAGACTTTCACCCGAATTGAATACGTTTTTGACGAAATTTCCCGCCATATTGGATCCGCCATTTTGTTTTGCTAAATTTTGACTTCATATTCGTAGTCAGCGACCCCGAAAACCCCGGAGTACAGATTTTCACCCGAATTGAATACATTTTCGACTTTTGGCCAGCTTTTTGGGATTTGGGACCTCTGTGCGACGTCGAGGAGGGACCTCTCCCCACTCTTACAAATACGTTAGAATCGTTTTTGCAAGTTTTCTCGCTTATTTTTACAAATAGGAAGATGGAGTCCTAAGCTCTCTTTATTTATTTTTTAATTCTCTACAACTTTTGTTTGAAACTTTTTTCGATCAAACGTTTAAATTTTGAGATAACTCCTTTTTAACCCTTTATATCGAAACCTCGGTGCCTGAATGCAAAAAAATGAGCACTATTGGATTCAGCGTCATCGAATTAACCTTATATCAAGATTTGGCATTGATGACAAACCGAACTCGGATGGGCTATAGTAGCAGAGTTCTCCGTATATATATATATATGCGGACACATACTCGAGTACACCCTCGTGTGAGTGAAAACTATTAGAGTTACGAAAAATCGTTCTGAATTCATTTCAGGGGTTGCGAACGATACGTTTTGCTCGATTGGGGATTAAATCCTTGAGCGAGCACATTGCAGGTATACGAAGGGTAGCTCGTGTCGCGAGAGGAACTTTATGGTATACCGGGACGATCGAGTCGGAGAGGGAGCGCGAAGGGACTCAGGTAGTTTCCCTCTCCTCGCGAGTCGAGGAGACATTTATTTTTGGGGATCGTATCGCGAGCGAGTAAATAGTTCTCGGACGAAGTTTCCATCCTATCGCGAGTTATTGGGTGTCTCGAGTTTGTCGGATCGATCCTATGAGGATCGAAACGTCCGAGAACTCTTCCAGTAAAACTCGCCGAGGATCAAAACCTCGAGCGACGCAAAAGAGTTCCTATCTTTACCTGGTCCGATCTCGTTGGGCATAGGATGTTTCCCTCTTTGTTTTGCGTTACATTATCTAGGTCCGATCTTGACGATTGGATGAAATATTAAAACGGCATTTTCACATGAAATAATAAAACATTGAATTTTTAAAAAATTGTTACTGCAAAAATCTCATAGATTACATATGATGATTAATGTAATTTTTTCAATGAAAACGTATTTTTTTTTTAATATTCTACTATTGAAATGACGATTGTTTTTGAACGCTCCATTTTCTTTTGTGCATGCAACCGTTAATAGTTAATGACGTTGCGACAATCTTTTTTTTTTTAATTTTAAGCCGACAATTTTTTTTTCATCTTTAAATTCTTGGGAAACAGGAGTATTGAAATACAAATTTCTGTTAACATGATTAATTGCGGATTGTCGTAATTTATTTCCGCTAATTTCGTTGTTTTTCTAAATTATCATTTCCTGTTATTCTCTTATTCGGATTTTTGCTTGACAATTATGGCCAGTGATGAATGTAACGAAAAATTATGATACATACAGTCGATAGGTAAGCACTAACGCAAGCTGGGCTTTCGTAAACCGGATCAACAAATAAAAACATATATCTATGTATATATATGTGGCATTCGACGGTATTTCGATCAAAATCTTACCTTCATGATTTCGATTTTCCTCTAAACTTTTTATATAAATAAGGACATTCAAAAAAATTTCACAAATTTTTTCAAAATTTTTCAGCCACGCGTTTTTTGAATTTATTATTTTTTTTTTTTGAAAAAAACGCGACCACTTTGTGAAATATGAAAAAATGCGGAAAAATCTAGAAAAAAAATAAGAAATATTTTGGGCTTTGATCCATAACGGAGATTTCAATACTCTATGAGTCAAATTCAAAAAATTAAAAAAAAAAGTTGACTCATAGAGTTTTGAAATCTCCATTTTGAAACAAAGCCCGAAAATTTTGTTATATTTTATTAGATTATTCTGAATTTTTTCAGATTTTACAAAGAGGTCTCTTAAAAAAAAATCCAAAGAACGCGTGACCAAAAATTCTGAAAAAATTCAGGAATTTTTTTTTAAGTGTTGTTTCATATAAAAAATTAAGAGAAAAATCGAAATCATCGAAACAAGATTTTGTCGTGTCATTTCACGACATTCCGATCAAAATCTTGCCTAGATCATTTCGATTTTCCTTGAAATTTTTCATATAAAAAAACACATTGGAATCGTTTTTTCCAAAGTATTTCAGAATTTTTTGGTCAGGCGTTCTTTGGATTTTTTTAAAGAGACCTCTTTGTAAAATCTGGAATAATTCAGAAAAATCTAACAAAATATAACAAAATTTTTGAAGGGAGAGCAGTGGCCAAGTGGCTAGAGCGCGGGTCTCGTAATCCGCGGGACCCGGGTTCGAACCCCGGCGACACCGCTGAAAAATATTCCAATTTTTCAAGTGTTTATCAGCTGCAATCCCGGTGGTTTGGGACCCTACCTTAAAATAATGGAATCCTAAAGACCTCATTGCGATGAGTGGGCGGTTAATTGTACAGTTTCGGTGAGGCCTGCCGACGCGGTTCTTATCGCTCGGATGGTGGTTCACCTAACTGTGCAAGCGACTGGCTCACTGGATCACAATGAAGGAGGTAACTACCTAACCGACCGACGATAGTCGTGCTAGAGCGTGCTCGCATTGCTACCGACGGGCGCTTAGGTAGAGTTTACCGGCTGTATCAGTGAAGGTTTTTCTGCAGTTTTCCCTTTACTCTCGGCAGAATTGCGATACAGAATGGAAAAGGTGTAGGGTGCGGGCTGCAGCCCCGGCCTTACTAGGAAAGGGGGGGGGGGGATTAGTATAAAGCAATGCTGTCCACTGGTAATAAACAAACTTTATAACAAAATTTTTGGGCTTTGTTTCAAAATTGAGATTTTGGAATTCTATAAGTAAATTTTTTTATTTCAATTTGACTCATAGAGTATTGAAATCTCCGTTATGGAACAAAGCCCAAAAAATTTGTTATATTTTATTAGATTTTTCTGAATTTTTTAAGATTTTACAAAGTTGTCCCGTTAAAAAAAAAAATTAAATTCACAAACGCGTGACTGAAAAATTCTAAAAAAAAATTTGGTAAAATTTTTTTTAATACCCTTATTTATATAAAAAATTAAGAGGAAAATCAAAATCATCACGCTAAGATTTTGATCGAAATACCGTGGAATGCCACATATATTTATATTATATATATATAATGCAATCCGTGCGATTTCGAACGGTCAAAAAGTTGTCCACTCTAAAAAATTGACATTTTGTCAAATTATTTAATTATATGAAAAAGGGTAGTGTACATTTTTTCAAAATTTTGGGATCGCATTTTTTTGAGTTTTTGAGAATTTCATAATTTTCTGAGTACCGTTATATCTTGAAACTCTATATCTACATATATACTATATATCCATCATATGTACACCCCGTGATAAAATATATATAGGTATAGACATTGTAGCGATGGACGTACGGAGAGCAAAATTCAGGTAAGGACCGAAACCGCTCGACTCTTGACGAGTTTTACTCCTCGAGGAGTTATACTCCATCGAGCCCATGCGCATTCGATCCTCAATGATCAACACGTTCAATGAGTTCCGACGGGGGATCCCATTGACTCAGTATACCTATATATATCTCTCTGTATACGTATATATTGGACTGATTCACGAAATTAGATTTTTTTTTTTTTGAAATCTCCGGTTAAATACTTTCGGGGAAGTGAAAAAGATGCCTGTTGAAAGCAGAGCTTCGAATATTGATATATTTAGAAGTCTCCCGTCGTTAATTCAAATTTTAGATTTAAAGGTTGCAGGAAAAAAAATTTCAAACTTTGAAATTTTTGACCTCGACTTTGTGTGAACTACTGTTGGTCATTTCTTTAAAAATTAGGTTATTTAGGATAATGCAATTCAAATTTTTTTTTCAAGCAAGATTTCACGATGTTTAGTAATAAATTTCAACATTTTTCCGGAAACTAAAAAAAAAAGGGAAATTTACTCTAAATTTAATTTAAATTTTGCATAACTTTCGAAGGAGTGAGTTTTTCAAAAAAATCGTGAGAGATCTTTTCTGTAAAGCGTGCCATTCCCTATAAGAATATGTATCGCAGATTTTGGTACAAGGACGTGAAGTCGAGGTATGACATTTTAAAGTATAAACATTTTTTTCCTGTATTATTTAAATGGAAATTCGGGATGAGAGATCTCAAAATATTGATATTGAGATCGCTGCTTATTTATGTATATAAACGCCCGTTCATTCCTGTGCGCCCCGTGTTAATGTATATAGGTATAGGTATAGTAATGATGACCATACGGAGAGCATAATTCAGGTAAGGATCGAAACGTCTCGCCTCGTGAGAGGTTTCGATCCTCAGGCTTAGTATACCTGTATATATCTCTGTCTCGCTCCCTCGCTCTATATATCTCTTCCTATATATCTATATACATATATATCCACGCTTATTCCTGTACACCCCGTGATAATATATATAGGTATGGACATTGAAATTGGATAATTTTGGATAACTTTTGAAGGATGTTTTTGAAAAATCTTGAGACCTTTTTTGTAGAGCATTCCATTCCATAAAAAAAAGCATCCCAAATTTTAGTACATTGACTTAAAGCTGGGGTATAAAATTTCGAATTTTTTTTTCCTGTATTATTTAAATGGAAAGTTAAAATTCACGATGAGAGACCTCAAAATATTAATATTGAGAGCTCTGCTTACATATATAAAATATATAAGCAGAGCTCATCTTAATATTAATATTTTCTCTCTCATCAGAAATTTCCATTTAAATAATACAGGAAAAAAAATGTTCAAACTTTGAAATGACATACCTCGACTTCAAGTCTCTGTACCAAAATCTGCGATACATATTCTTACAGGAAATGGAACGCTTTACAAAAAAGGTCTCTGAAGATTTTTTGACAAACTCACTCCTTCAACAGTTATGCAAAGTTGAAATTAAATTTTGAGTAAATTTCCCTTTTTTTGGTTTCCGGAAAAATTTTGAAACTTATTACTAAATATCGTAAAATCTGTCTTGAAAAAAAATTTGAATTGCATTATCGTAAAGAACCTAATTTTTGAAGAAATGACCAACAGTAGTTCACACGAAGTCGAAGTAAAAAATTTCAAAATTTGAATTTTTTTTTCCTGTGTCATTTAAATCTAAAATATAAGTTCGCTACGAGGGACTTCTAAATATATCAACATTCGGAGCTCTGCTTTCAACAGGCATCTTTTTCACTTCCCCGAAAGTATTTAATCGGAGATTTAAAAAAAAAAGAAAATCTAATTTTGCGAATCAGTCTAATATACGTATACAGAGAGATATATATATATAGAGAGAGATATAGAGCGAGGGAGCGAGACAGAGATATATATAGGTATACCGAGTGTGAGGATCGAAACGAGGCGAGATGTTTCGATCCTTACCTGAATTTTGCTCTCCGTATGGTCATCGTTACTATGCTTTTAAAAAATGAGACTATTTTTTTAATTCGCAATATCCAATTAATTACCTTCAGGGAAGTAAAAAAAGATTCCTGTTTAAAGCAGAGCTCTGAATATTAATATTTAGAGGTCTCTCGTCGCAAATTTATTTTTTATATTTAAATTACACAGGAAAAAAAAGTCGGCTTTTGAAATTTTCCACCTTGGCTTCAAGTCAATATACCAAAACGAGCGATGCATGTTCTTGTAGAGAATTGAACGCTCTACAGAAAACGTTCCTTATGATTTTTCGATAAACACTCTCCTTCAAAAGTTATTCACGGTCTAATAGATATGTATATTAGACTGTGAATATGTGTTAACTACTGTCGGTTATTTCTTTAAAAATTAGGTAATTTATGACAATGCAATTTGAACGTTTTTTCGAAAAAAGATTTCACGATATTTAGTAATAAGCTTTAACATTTTTCCGGAAACTAAAAATAAAAGGGAAATTTATTCTAAATTTAATTTTACCTTTGAACAATTTTCAAAGGAGTGAGTTTCTTCAAAAATTTCTAAACATTTTCAAATTAATTTTCCAAAAATTTGTAAATTTTATTTTCTTTGATAAATTTAAACGTTGTTTGCGATAAAAATGTGAAAAAAGCTCAAAAAAATATTTTCTCATTTTAATGGTGATAACGAAGTGTTTAGGGGCAATAAACATGATTCTTCAATTTTTTTCAAAAATTCGATTGCTTGAAACTCGAAACAAAAAAAAACATTCGACAGATCAAATTGAAACTTTACAGTGTCTTTGTGGGTATGTTGAGCTGTAAAAGTTACGCTCAACATTAGTCGTTTTATCAATATTTTTAATTTTGCCTTTAATTTAAAAAAAAAAACAATAAATAGCCTTTTTTTCTCCTGTTTTTTCAAATTCATGGCAAGAATGGGAAAATTGTTTTTGTTTCGGTGTATCAATGGTTGAATACAAAAGGATCTTCTTTCATTAAAAGTCCAATATCTCAGCAAGAAATGGTCACAGCGAGGACTCAACAAAAAGCAAATTGAAGTTAAATAAACAAGCTATTCGGTTCATGTAATAGTTTAGCTGGAAAAACTTTTTCCAAGTAACTGCACAAAAAGAAAAGATTGGTTTGTCTTACTATTTCTCAGGATTGCGTAAAACCTATAGCTTCGAAATTTTTTTGGCTGAAAGATCTTTAAACTAGAAACGTGAAGCTTCAAAATACCTTTTCAAGACCTCAATGGGACAATTTTTCACTGAGATACGGCATTGTTAAAAACCACTAAAAAATTGGAAAATTTGTTGATCTCTCAAATTTTTTCAGTAACGTATATATAAATACATATATATATATATATATGCATACGCTCGTTTATGCCTGTGCGCTCCGTTTTCATCCATATAGGTATATGCATAGTAGCGATGACCGTGCGGAGAGCCAAACTCAGGTAAAGATCGAAACCCTTTCGCTTGGCGAGCGGTTTTGCTCCTCGAGGAGTTATACTCCGTCGAGATCGTGGGGATCCGATCCTTGAAGATCTTTTACCTGTCGAGAGCGCCGGGATTCAAGCTGCCCGATCCTTCCGACTCGGCGTTCGTTCGAGAAGGGGATCGTCTCCCGAGTTTCGTTTGCCGTTCTTTCGAAGAGTTATATCGCGGGGGTATTAACTCGCCAACGAGTTATATAGCTACCTGCTCGGTACGAGCATGCTCACTGAACGAGTAAAACTCGCAAGGATCGGAGATTTTACCTGTTCTTCGGCTCGCTCGCGATTCGCTCGCAATCCCTGATTCATTTTGAAGAGTATACTTCGGGCTAAGAAAAATAGTTTCCGAAAAAAAATGTTGAAAAATGATGAATTTGGAGAATTTTCAATTTTCAAAAACCGTAAAAATCTAAGTTCCATATTTTATATTTGGTTTAATTTTTTCAATATAATACCTTGTACTGATCTTCAAAAATCCTGGAATTTTCAGAGAGGTTTTTTTTTTTTCTAAAATATTAATTTTACAATTTTTAAAAATCGTGCAAATCCACGATCAACATTAAATTTCTGGTTAAATTTTTGTTATTGATACCTTATACTAATCTTAAAAGATCCTGAAATTTTCAGGATGGTGTTTTTGTTTCAGAAATATAAATTTTTAAAATTTGGTAAAAACAATTTTGTTTCTTCATTGTCATTGATTAGAATTTAAACTGCTCGAAATTACAGAATTATGTGATTGCTCAACTTGGAGGAGAAACAGAAAAAAAATTTTTTACCAAAATTCAGAAATTTTTATTTTTGAAACAAAAACACACCATCCTGAAAATTTCAGGATCTCTCAAGATCCGTACAAGGTATGATATAAAAAAAATTAAACCAAGAATAAAAGATGAAACTTGGATTTTGACGATTTTTAGAAATTCAAAATTCTCCAAAATCATCATTTTGAAAAAAAAATTTCGAAACATTTTTTTCTTCGTAGCCTCAAGTAAACGAATTCGGAACCATTTTTCGTATCGCTCATCGCTCCAAAATCGAATTTTTTTAAATTTTCAGCCTTAAATGAGTTCTTTCCGGAAATTCACAATCATTCATATTTTTTTTTTTCATCATTGTACAAGGTCCTTGAGGATATAACGTCAATAAAGAAGTTGGCAATCACTCATTGCTCCAAGATAGAATTTTTCGAAATTTCAACCCCTTAAATGAGGTCTTTCCGGAAATTTAAGATCATTCATATTTTTTTTTTCAATCTTGTACGTGGTCCATTTGCATATAACGTCAAGAAAATTTGGCAATCTCATAGCTCCAAGATAGAAATTTTCGAAATTTTTACCCCTTTAAATGACGTCTTTCCGGAAATTTAAAATCATTCATATTTTTTTACTAACCTTGTACAAGGTCCCTAAGCATATAACGCCAATAAAAGAGTTGGCAACAGCTGATCGCTCCAAGATAGAATTTTTCAAAATTTTCAACCCCTTCAATGAAGTATTTCCGGAAATTTAAAGTCATTCATATTTTTTTTCCAACCTTGTCTAAAATCTCTGAACATATAACGTGAATAAAAAAGTTGGCAATAGCTCATCGCTCCAAAATAAAATTTTTCGAAATTTTCCCCGTCTTAAATGAGGTCTTTTCGAAAATTTGAAATCATCCATATTTTTTTTCTAACCTTGTACGAGGTCCCTCAGCGTATAACGTCAATAAAGAAGTTGGCAATCGCTCATCGCTTCACGATATAATTTTTTAAAATTTCACCACGTAAAATGAGGACTTTCCGGAAATTTAAAATCGTTCGTATTTTTTTTCCAACCTCGTACAAGTCCCCTGAGCAGATAACGTCAATAAAAAAGTTGACAATAGCTCATCGCTCCAAAAAAGAATTTTTTTAATTTTAAACGCCTTAAATGAGATCTTTCCGGAAATTTAAAATCATTCATGTTTTTTTGTCAACCTTGTACAAGGTCTCTGAGTATATGACGTCAATAAAAAAGTTGGCAATCGTTCATCGCTCCACGATAGAAATTTTCGAAATTTTTACCCCCTTAAATGAGGTCTTTCCGGAAATTTTAAATCATTCGTATTTTTTTTCTAACCTTGTACGAGGTCCCTGAACTTATAACGTCAATAAAAAAGTTGGCAATCGTGTATCACTCTAAGATAGAATTTTTTGAAATTTTCACCCTTTTAAATGCGGTCTTTCCGGAAATTTGAAATCACTCATATATTTTTTTTCCAACCTTGTACGAGGTCCCCGAGCATAAAACGTCAACAAAAAAGTAGGCAATCGCTCATCGCTCCAAGATAGAATTTTTTGAAATTTTTCCCCCCTTCAATGAGGTCTTTCCGGAAATTCGAAATCATTCATATTTTTTTCTAACCTTGTACAAGGTCCCTGAACGTATAACGTCAATAATAAAGTTGGCAATCGCACATTGCTCATAGATAGAATTTTTTGAAATTTTCACCCCCTCAAATGAAGTCTTTCCGGAATTTTTAAATCATTCATATTTTTTTCCCAACCTTGTACAAGGTCTCTGAGCATATAACGTCAATGAAAGAGTTGGCAATTGCTCATTGTTGCACGATAGAATTTTTCGAAATTTTTACCCCCTTAAATGAGGTCTTTCCGGAAATTTTTAATCATCCATATTTTTTTCCCAACTTTGTACGAGGTCCCTGAACGATAAAAAAAATGGCAATCCCTCATCGCTCCAAGATAGGATTTTTTAAAATTTTCACTCCCGTAAATGAGATTTTTCCGGAAATTTTAAATCATTTATATTTTTTTTCCAACCTTGTACAAAGTCTCTGAGCATATAACGTCAATAAAAAAGTTGGCAATCGCTCATCGCTCCAAGATAGAATTTTTTGAAATTTTTACCCCCTCAAATGAGGTCTTTCCGGGAATTTAAAATCATTTATATTTTTTTTCCAACCTAGTACGAGGTCCCCGAGCATATAACCGCAAAAAAAAAAAGTTGGCAATCGCTCATCGCTCCAAGATAGAATTTTTTCAAATTTTCACCCCCTCAAATGAGGTCTATCCAAAAATTTTAAATCATTCACATTTTTTTTCCAACCTTGTACGAGGTCGTCAAGCATATAACGTCAATAAAAAAGTTGGCAATCACTCATCGCTCCAAGATAGAATTTTTTGAAATTTTCACTCCCTTAAATGAGGTTTTTCCGAAAATTTCAAATCATTCATTTTTTTCCCAATCTTGTACAAAGTCTCTGAGCATATAACGTCAATAAAATGTTGGCAATCGCCCATCGCTCCAAGATAGAATTTTTTGAAATTTTCATCGGCTTCAATCAGGTCTTTCCAAGAATTTAAAATCATTCATGTTTTTTTTCTAATCTTGTACGAGGTCCCTGAACGTATAACGTGAATAAAGAAGTTGGCAATCGTTTATTGCTCCAAGATAGAATTTTTTGAAATTTTCACCCTCTTCAATGAGGTCTTTCCGGAAATTTGAAATCATTCATTTTTTTTCTAACCTTGTACGAGGTCCCTGAACGTATAAAGTCAACAAAAAAGTTTGCAATCGCACATCGCTCCAAGATAGAATTTTTTGAAATTTTCACCCCCTTTAATGAAGTCTTTCCGGAATCTTTCAATCATTCATTTTTTTTCCCAACCTTGTACAATGTCTCTGAGCATATAACGTCAACAAAAAAGTTGGCAATTGCTTATCGTTCCACGATAGAATTTTTCGAAATTTTTACCCCCTTAAATGAGGTCTTTTTGGAAATTTTAAATCATTTATATTTTTTTCCTAACCTTGTACGAGGTCCCTGAACTTATAACGTCAATAAAAAAGTTGGCAATCGCTCATCGCTCCAAGATAGAAATTTTTCAAATTTTCACCTTTTAAATGAGGTCTTTCCGGAAATGTTAAATCATTCATATTTTTTTTCCAACCTTGTACGAGGTCCCCGAGCATATAACGTCAATAAAAAAGTTGGCAATCGCTCATCACTCCAAGATATAATTTTTTTTTATTTTTTCTTCCTTAAATGAGGGTTTTCCGGAAATTTTATATCATTCATATTTTTTTCCAACCTTGTACAAGGTCCCCGACTATCCAACGTCAATAAAAAAGTTGGCAATCGCTTATCGCTCTAAGATGAAATTTTTTGAAATTTTTACCCTCTCAAATGAGGTCTTTCCGGAAATCTTAAATCGCCCATCGCTCCAAAATAGAATTTTTTGAAATTCTTACCCTCCCAAATGAGGTCTTTCCGGACATTTTAAATCATTCATATTTTTTCCCAACCTTGTACAAGGTCTCTGAGCATATAACGTCAATAAAAAAGTTGGCAATCGCTCATCGCTCTACGATAGAATTTTTCGAAATTTTTACCCCCTTTAATGATGTCTTCCCGGAAATTTTAAATCTTTCATTCTTTTTTCTAATCTTGTACAAGGTCCCTAAACGTATAACCTGAATAAAAAGTTGGCAATCGTTCATCGTTCCAAGATAGAATTTTTCGAAATTTTCACTCCCTTCAATGAGGTCTTTCCGGAAATTTAAAATCATTCATATTTTTTTTTCCAACCTTGTACGAGGTCCCCGAGCATATAACGTCAATAAAAAAGTTGGCAATCGCTCATCGCTCCAAGATAGAATTTTTAGAAATTTTCACCCCCTTAAATGAGGTCTTTCCGGGAATTTTAAATCATTCATATTTTTTTTCTAACCTTGTACGAGGTTCCTGAACGTATATCGTGAATAAAAAAGTTGGCAATCGTTCATAGCTTTAGGATAGCATTTTTTGAAATTTTCACCCCCTTAAATGAGGTCTTTCCGAAAATTTAAAATCATTCATATTTTTTTTCTAACCTTGTACGATGTCCTCGAACGTATAACGTCAATAAAAAAGTTAGCGATCGCTCATCGCTCCAAGATAGAATTTTTTAAAATTTTCACCCCCTTAAATGAGGTTTTTCCAGAAATTTTAAATCATTCATATTTTTTTCCTAACCTTGTACGAAGTCCCTGAACGTATAACGTCAATAAAAAAGTTGGCAATCGTTCATCGCTCCGAGATAGAATTATTTGAAATTTTCACCCCTTTAAATAAGGTTTTTCCGGAAATTCTGAATCATTCATATTTTTTTTCTAACCTTGTACAAGGTCCCTGAACGTATAAGCTGGCAATCGCTCATCGCTCCAAGATAGAATTTTTTGAAATTTTCACCCCCTTAAATGAGGTCTTTCCGGAAATTCGAAATCATTCATATTTTTTCCCCAACCTTGTACAAGGTCTCTGAGCATATAACGTCAATGAAAAAGTTGGCAATCATTTATCGCTCCACGATAGAATTTTTCGAAGTTTTTACCCCCTTAAAGAGGTTTTTCCGGAAATTTAAAATCATTTATATTTTTTTTCTAACCTTGTACGAGGTCCCCGAACGTATAAGGTCAATAAAAAAGTTAGCAATCGCTCATCGCTTCAAGATATAATTTTTGAAAATTTTCACCCCCTTAAATGAGGTCTTCCTAGAAATTTTAAATCATTCATATTTTTTTTCTAACCTTGTACGAGGTCCCCGAACGTATAACGTCAATTAAGAAGTTGGCAATCGCCCATCGCTCCAAGATAACATTTTTTGAAATTTTCACCCCCTTAAATAAGGTCTATCCGGAAATTTGAAATCATTCATCTTTTTTTCTAAACTTGTACGAGGTCCCTGAATGTATAACGTGAATAAAAAAGTTGGCAATTGCTCATCGCTCCAAGATAGAATTTTTTGAAATTTTCACCCCCTTAAATGAGGTCTTTCCGGAAATTGTAAATCATTCATATTTTTTTTCTAACTTTGTACGAGGTCCCTCAACGTTTAACGTCAATAAAAAAGTTGGCAATCGCTCATCGCTCTAAGATAGAATTTTTTGAAATTATCACCCCCTAAATGAGGTCTTTCCGGAAATTTTAAATCTTTCAATTTTTTTCCCAACCTTGTACAAGGTCTCTGAGCATACAATGTCAATAAAAAACTTGGCAATCGTTTATCGCTCTACGATAGAATTTTTCGAAATTTTTACCCCCTTAAATGAGGTCTTTCCGGAAATTTTAAATCATTCATATTTTTTTTGTAACCTTGTACGAGGTTCCTGAACGTATAACGTGAATAAAAAAGTTGGCCATCGCTCATCGCTCCACGATAGAATTTTTCGAAATTTTTACCTCCTTGAGGGAGGTCTTTCCGGAAATTTTCAATCATTCATTTTTTTTTCTAATCTTGTACGAGGTCCCTGAACGTATTACGTGAATAAAAAGGTTGGCAACCGTTCATAGCTCCAAGATAGAATTTTTTGAAATTTTCACCCCCTCAAATGAGGTTTTTCCGGCAATTTAAAATCATTCATATTTTTTTTCCAGCTTTGTACGAGCTCCCCGAGCATATAACGTGAATAAAAAAGTTGGCAATCGTTCATCGCTCCAAGACAGAATTTTTTCAAATGTTCACCCCCTTAAATGAGGTCTTTCCGGAAATTTTGAATCATTTATATTTTTTTTCTAACCTTGTACGAGGTCCCCGAACGTATAAGGTCAATAAAAAAGTTAGCAATCACTCATCGCTTCAAGATATAATTTTTGAAAATTTTCACCCCCTTAAATGAGGTCTTCCTAGAAATTTTAAATCATTCATATTTTTTTTCTAACCTTGTACGAGGTCCCCGAACGTATAACGTCAATTAAGAAGTTGGCAATCGCTCATCGCTCCAAGATAAAAATTTTTGAAATTTTCACCCCCCTAAATAAGGTCTATCCGGAAATTTGAAATCATTCATCTTTTTTTCTAAACTTGTACGAGGTCCCTGAATGTATAACGTGAATAAAAAAGTTGGCAATTGCTCATCGCTCCAAGATAGAATTTTTTGAAATTTTCACCCGCTTAAATGAGGTCTTTCCGGAAATTGTAAATCATTCATAATTTTTTTCTAACTTTGTACGAGGTCCCTCAACGTTTAACGTCAATAAAAAAGTTGGCAATCGCTCATCGCTCTCAGATAGAATTTTTTGAAATTATCACCCCCTAAATGAGGTCTTTCCGGAAATTTTAAATCTTTCAATTTTTTTCCCAACCTTGTACAAGGTCTCTGAGCATACAACGTCAATAAAAAACTTGGCAATCGTTTATCGCTCTACGATAGAATTTTTCGAAATGTTTACCCCCTTAAATGAGGTCTTTCCGGAAATTTTAAATCATTCATATTTTTTTTGTAACCTTGTACGAGGTTCCTGAACGTATAACGTGAATAAAAAAGTTGGCAATCGCTCATCGCTCCAAGATCGAATTTTTTGAAACTTTCACCCCCTCAAATGAGGTCTTTCCAGAAATTTTAAATCATTCATATTTTTTATCCAACCTTGTACGAGGTCCCTGAACGTATAACATCAATAAAAAAGTTGGCAATCGCTCATCGCTCCAAGATAGCATTTTTCGAAATGTTTACCCCCTTAAATGAGGTTTTTCCGGAAATTTTGAATCATTCATTTTTTTTTTCCAACCTTGTACGAGATCCTCGAACGTAGAACGTCAATAAAAAAGTCGGCAATCGCTCATCGCTCCAAGATAGAATTTTTTGAAATTTTCACCTCTTTAAATGAGGTTTTTCCGGAAATTTTGAATCATTTATATTTTTTTTCTAACCTTGTACGAGGTCCCTGAACGTATAACGTCAATAAAAAAGTTGGCAATCGCTCATCGCTTCACGATAGAATTTTTTGAAATTTTCACCCCCTTCAATGAGGTCTTTCCAGAAATTTTGAATCATTCATTTTTCTTCTAACCTTGTACGAGGTCCCTGCAGGTATAACGTCAAGAAAAAAGTTGGCAATCGCTCATCGCTCCAACATAGAATTATTTGAAATTTTCACCCCTTCAAATGAAGTTTTTCCGGAAATTTTGAGTCATTCAAATTTTTTTTCTAACCTTGTACGAGGTCCCTGAACGTATAACGTCAATAAAAAAGTTGGCAATCGTTCACAGCTCCAAGATATAATTTTTTAAAATTTTCACCCCCTCAAATGAGGTTTTTCCGGAAATTTAAAATCATTCATATTTTTTTTCCAGCCTTCTACGAGGTCCCCGAGCATGTAACGTGAATAAAAAAGTTGGCAATCGTTTATCGCTCCAAGATAGAATTTTTTGAAATTTTCACATTCTCAAACGAGGTCTTTCCGGAAATTTTGAATCATTCATATTTATTTTCTAATCTTGTACGAGGTCCCCGAACGTATAACGTCAATAAAAAAGTTAGCAATCGCTCATCGCTCCAAGATAGAATTTTTTGAAATTTTCACCCCCTTAAATGAGGTCTTTCCGGAAATTGGAAATCATTTATATTATTTTTCTAACCTCTTACGAGGTCCCTGAACGTATAACGTGAATAAAAAAGTTGGCAATCGTTTATCGCTCCAAGATAGAATTTTTTGAAATTCTCACCCCTTTTAATGAGGTCTTTCCGGAAATTTAAAATAATTTTTTTTTTTTGACCTTGTACGAGGTTTCCGAGCATACAACGTCAATAACGATAGAATTTTTTGAAATTTTCACTCCTTTAAATGAGGTCTTTCCGGAAATTTTGAATCATTCATATTTTTTTCCCAATCTTGTACAAGGTCTCTGAGCATATAACGTCAATAAAAAAGTTGGCAATTGCTTATCGCTCCACGATAGAATTTTTCGAAATTTTTACCCGCTCAAATGAAGTCTTTCCGGAAATTTTTAATCATTCGTATTTTTTTTCTAACCTTGTACGAGGTCCCTGAACGTATAACGTTAATAAAAAAGTTGGCAATCACTCATCGCTCCAAGATAGAATTTTTTGAAATTTTCACTCCGTAAATGAGGTCTTTCCGGAAATTTTAAATCATTCATATTTTTTTCTGAACTTTGTACAAGGTCTCCGAGCATATAACGTCAATATAAAACTTGGCGATCGTTCATCACTCCACGATAGAATTTTTCGAAATTTTTACCCCCTTAAATGAGGTCTCTCCGGAAATTTTAAATCATTTATATTTCTTTTCTAATCTTGTACGAGGTCCCTGAACGTATGTCAATAAAAAAGTTGGCAATTGTTCATAGCTCCAAGATAGAATTTTTTGAAATTTCCACCCCCTCAAATGAGGTCTTCTCGGAAATTTAAAATCGTTCATATTTTTTTGCCAGCCTTGTACGAGGTCTCTGAGCATATAACGTCAATAAAAAAGTTGGCAATCATTTATCGCTCCACGATAGAATTTTTCGAAGTTTTTACCTCCTTAAATAAGGTTTTTCCGGGAATTTAAAATCATTCATATTTTTTTTCCAACCTTGTACGAGGTCTCCGAGCATATAACGTCAATAAAAAAGTTGGCAATCGCTCATCGCTCTAAGATAGAATTTTTCGAAATTTTCACCCTCTTAAATGAGGTCTTTCCGGAAATTTTAAATCATTCATATTTTTTTTCTAACCTTGTACTAGGTCCCTGAACGTATAACGTCAATAAAAAAGTTGGCAATCGCTTATCGCTCCAAGGTAGAATTATTTCACATTTTCACCCCCTAAATGAGGTCTTTCCGGAAATTTCAAATCATTCATATTTTTTCTCAACCTTGTACAAGGTTTCTAAGCATATAACGTCAATAAAAAACTTGGCAATCGTCCATCGCTCCACGATAGAATTTTTCGAAATTTTTACCTTCTTCAATGAGGTCTTTCCGGAAATTTTCAATCATTCATTTTTTTTTCTAATCTTGTACGAGGTCCCTGAACGTATTACGTGATTAAAAAAGTTGGCAATCGTTCATAGCTCCAAGATAGAATTTTTTGAAATTTTCACCCCCTCAAATAAGGTTTTTCCGGAAATTTAAAATCATTCATATTTTTTTCCCAGCCTTCTACGAGGTCCCCGAGCATATAACGTGAATAAAAAGTTGCCAATCGTTTATCGCTCCAAGATAGAATTTTTTCAAATTTTCACCCCCTTAAACGAGGTCTTTCCGAAAATTTTGAATCATTCATATTTATTTTTTAATCTTGTACGAGGTCCCCGAACGTATAACGTCAATAGAAAAGTTAGCAATCGCTCATCGCTCCAAGATAGAATTTTTTGAAATTTTCACCCCTTCAAATGAGGTCTTTCCGGAAATTTGAAATCATTCATATTTTTTTTCTAACCTCGTACGAGGTCCCTGAACGTATAACGTGAATAAAAAAGTTGGCAATCGTTTATCGCTCCAAGATAGAATTTTTTGAAATTCTCACCCCCTTTAATGAGGTCTTTCCGGAAATTTGAAATTATTGTTTTTTTTCTTGACCTTGTACGAGGTTTCCGAGCATATAACGTCAATAACGATAGAATTTTTTGAAATTTTCACCTCTTCAAATGAGGTCTTTTCGGAAATTTTAAATCATTCATTTTTTTTTCCCAACCTTGTACAAGGTTTCTGAGCATATAACGTCAATAAAAAAGTTGGCAATCGCTCATCGCTCCACGATAGAATTTTTCGAAATTTTTACTCCCTCAAATGAGGGCTTTCCGGAAATTTTTAATCATTCGTATTTTTTTTCTAACCTTCTACGAGGTCCCTGAACGTATAACGTTAATAAAAAAGTTGGCAATCACTCATCGCTCCAAGATAGAATTTTTTGAAATTTTCACCCCCTAAATGAGGTCTTTCCGGAAATTTTAAATCATTCATATTTTTTTCTGAACTTTGTACAAGGTCTCCGAGCACATAACGTCGATAAAAAAACTTTAAAATCGTTCATCACTCCACGATATAATTTTTCGAAATTTTTACCCCTTTAAATGAGGTCTTTCCGGAAATTTTAAATCATTTATATTTCTTTTCTAATCTTGTACGAGGTCCCTGACCGTATGTCAATAAAAAAGTTGGCAATCGTTCATAGCTCCAAGATAGAATTTTTTGAAATTTTCACCCCCTCAAATGAGGTCACCCTGGAAATTTAAAATCGTTCATATTTTTTTGCCAGCCTTGTACGAGGTCCCCGAGCATATAAGGTGAATAAAAAAGTTGGCAATCTTTCATCGCTCCAAGATAGAATTTTTTTAAATTTTCACCCCCTCAAATGAGGTCTTTCCGGAAATTTTAAATCATTCATATTTTTTTTCGAACCTTGTACGAGGTCCCCGAACGTATAACGTCAATAAAAAAGTTAGCAATCGCTTATCGCTCCAAGATAGAATGTTTTGAAATTTTCACCCCCTTAAATGAGGTATTCCTAGAAATTTCAAATCATTTATATTTTATTTCTAACCTTGTACGAGCTCCCCGAACGTATAACGTTAATTAAGAAGTTGACAATCGCTCATCGCTCCAAGGTAGAATTTTTTAAAATTTTCATTCCCTTAAATGAGGTTTTTCCGGAAATTTGAAATCATTCATATTTTTTTTCTTAACTTGTACGAGGTCTCTGAACGTATAACATGAATCAAAAAGTTAGCAATTGCTTATCGCTTCAAGATAGAATTTTTAGAAATTTGCACCCTCTTAAATGAGGTCTTTCGGGAAATTTTTAATCATTCATTTTTTTTTTCTAACCTTGTACAAGGTTCCTGAACGTATAACGTCAATAAAAAAGTTGGCAATCGCTCATCGCTCCAAGATAGAATTTTTTGAAATTTTCACCCCCTTAAATGAGGTTTTTCCGGAAATTTTAAATCATTCATATTTTTTTTCAACCTTGTTCGAGGTCCCTGAACGTATAACGTCATCAAAAAAGTTGGCAATCACTCATTGCTCCAAGATAGAATTTTTCGAAATTTTCACCTCCTTAAATGAGGTCTTTTCGGAAATTTAACATCATTCATATTTTTTTTTCAGCCTTGTTCGATGTCCCCGAGCATATAACGTGAATAAAAAAGTTGGCAATCGTTTATCGCTCCAAGATAGAATTTTTAGAAATTGTCACCCCTTTAAATGAGGTCTTCCCGGAAATTTTAATTCATTCATTTTTTTTTCTAACCTTGTACGAGGTCCTTGAACGTATAACGTCAATAAAAAAGTTGGCAATTGCTCATCGCTCCAAGATAGAATTTTTTTAAATTTTTACCCCCTTAAATGAGGTCTTTCCGGAAATTTCACATCATTCTTATTTTTTTCCTAACCTTGTACGAGGTCCCTGAACGTATAACATCTATAAAAAAGTTGGCAATCGCTCATCGCTTCAAGATAGAATTTTTTGAAATTTTCACCACCTTAAAGGGGTAGTTTCCAAATATATATATATTTTTTCACTTCATTTACAGTATTCCGACCCTCCTGCGACCCTAAGAATCGGAGAATTCACATTTTATCCTTGAATTTTTTTTTTCTTTCAAGACGGTTTCGTTGGATCCCAACGATTTAGATTACAGGATCATGTGATTCTCGCTGTTTCCTACCTCCCGAGTCCAATGCGAACTGGGCCCCCCTGTAATATTAACTGTTTCTTTTTTTCCGTGCGGTATGCATTTTTGAAAGTGACGGTTTTTCGGAATTTTTTCGACCATCGCAAATCGGGCGCATAACTTAAGGACATTTTTTCAAAACTTTTTTATCTACGATAAATTTAAAAGGATTAGAAGCCGCTTCATTGCCATTCTCTAAAAATTTTCGTACACTGAGAAGAAAAATGGTTGAATATGCGAAATTGTTTAGTTGAATACGTGCAACTAAGTATTTAGTTGTACAATCCAAATTTTTGTTGCCTGAACAATATTTTGGTCAACCGAAGTGCGGAATTATTCAAGAAACTAATTATTTAGTTAGACCAAATAAATATTTAGTTGCCCGTATTCAACCAATGATTTTGCATATTCAACAATTTTTTTTTCTCAGTGTACGATTTTTTCTCGCAAAGTTATTTCACTTTTGGCTAAAAAGGGCAAATTTTGAAAGATGCAACGTAACTCAAAGACTATAGAGTTCGAGAGAAAATGTCAAGTATGAAAAAAGTAGCGTAGCTATACATGGAATCGTCTGGAATTATTTCAGAATTTTCCCATGAATTTTTTTTTTTTTTTTTACTATTTTCGTTCCAGCAAAAAATTTCATCTTTTTGAAATTTCCGTACTTCGTGATGAAATAAAAATCTGAAAAAATTCAGTAACATTTACCATGCTCTAAGCAATAATTATCAATAATAATATTGCCCAAAAGTCATCAACAAATTGTTTAAACAATTGTTTAAACAATTGATTGAACAATGATGAACAATGATCAATAATTATTATTGATCATTGTTGTTTATAGCATGCCAAATATTGCTGAATTTTTTAAGATTTTTATTTCATCATTCAGTACGGAAATTTCAAACAGAGCAAATTTTTGCACTGGAGCAAAAATAGTTGAAAAAAAAAAATTTATGGGAAAATTCTGAAATAATCAAACTCTATAGTCTTTGAGTTACGTTGCGTCTTTCAAAAGTTGTCTTTTTTAGCCAAAAGTAAAATAACTTTGCGAGAAAAAGTCGTACGGAAATGTTTAGACAATGAAAATGGAGCGGCTTCTAACCCTTTCACATGTACCATAGATATAAAAGACAGAAAAAAATGTCCTCAAATTATGCGCCCGATTTGCGATGGTCGAAAAAATGCCGAAAAACGGTCACTTTCAAAAAAGCATACCAGGTCGAACAAAAATCATAAAAAAAATTAAAAATAGGGAAACAAAGCTGAATTCGTTCCCGTCAAAACGCTTTAAACAAATTTGATTATCATTTCTTTTGACGGATTTATGCAACTTTTAGTGCGGCAAGAAATATCGACAGGTGTATACAAACTTTTGAGCGGGGGTGTATATACATAATTATATATGAGGCATTCCATACCATTCCGAACGGTCAAAAAGTTGTCCACTCTTAAGAAAAATTGACATTTTGTCAAATTATTCAATTACCTGAAAAAGAGTAGTGTAAATTTTTTCAAAATTTTCGAATCTTTGTAAATTTTTAAAAATGTTTCAGACAAAAAGTTGCAGTTTTACATAAATTTCGTGAACAAATTTTATTTGAATTTTTCGAGTTCAAAATATGACCATTTTCATCGAAAATATAGGAAAAGAATTTTTTTTGGTCGGTATGACACTTTCTATTTATCTGAAAAAAATCCAGAAAATACTTTGAAGTGTGTACTATAGACACGTATTATTTTTTAGATGGCTCGATTAGTTGTTCCAAAGCTATGTTTTGTTTTATTTATAATATTTTGTTTTTACTCCAATAAGCTCCAAAACATTGATATTATTATTGCAGATGTTCTTTTATCTAAAAATTTAAGAAAAACAATTTGGGAGAACATAACATACAACATATTTGGGAGAATATGATTTTCCATGATAATTAATTTTTCTAAAATAACAATCGGTACTTAATAAGTACCGTTATATCTTGAAAGCATACGATTAAACACAAAACGGTTTCAGACAAAAAAGTTGCAATTTTACATAAACTTTGTGAAATTTTTTTTTGAATTTTAAGAGTTTAAAACATTACTATTTTCATTAAAAATATACGAAAATAATTTTTTTCGATTGGTATGTCAATTTCGATTTATCTCAAAAATTCCAGAAATACTCTGAAGCATGTACAATAAACACGTATTTTTTTTTAGATCGTTCGATTAGTCGGTCCAAAGCTATGCTTTGTTTTATTAATAAAATTTTTTTTTTAAGAAAAATCCATTATTATGGAAAATCATACTCTTCCAAGTTATTTCTCTCAAATTTTTAGATGGAAGAACATCTACAATAATATTAATGTCTTGGAGCTTATTGGAGCAGAACCAAAAAAAATATTATCAATAAAACGAAGCATAGCTTTGGAACAACTAATCGAGCCATCTAAATAAAAAATACGTGACTATTGTACACACTTCAGAGTATTTTCTAGAATTTTTTGAGATAAAGCGAAAGCGAAAAAAATTATTTTCGCATATTTTTGATGAAAATGGTCATTTTTTAAACTCGGAAAATTATTTAAAAAATTATTCACAAAGTTTATGTAAAACTACAATTTTCTTGTCTGAAACATTTTTCTGTGTAATCGTACACTGTAAAAAAAAACTTATTTAAATTTAATGTAAATGTACATGAAGTTTTTATTCATGTACCGTTCACAAAATTTCAAGCACTACAATTTGCTGTAATTTTCAAGCAGCGTTACTTTAAAAATAACGCTGGTCTTATTAATTTTGCAGTGATCCTTCTTAGGAAATTTCTCCGATAGTTTCTTTATTTTTACAAATGCTGTACTTGAAATTTAATGAATACGTGTACATGAAATTTACGGAACGGGTGCCGTATTTTTACGAAAGTCTATATCTGAAAATTAATGAAGATGTATACTGGAAGTTTTCATGCATGTACCGTTCATTAAATTTCAAACACCATAGTGCTGTAGTTTTCAAGTTACGTTACATTAAAAATAATGCTGGGTTCATTAGTTTCACAGAAATTGTGTTCATGAAATTTACTGAATTGTGCTGGAATATATTATTGTTAAACATGTTATAAAAAATATATAGCCTTTAGAAAATAATTTAATATGCCTAGTTCGCCAGCCCCAAAAAGGGATGCAGAGAAAAAAATCAAATCTGCGCGAATTATCCGATCTAATTTCACTCTCTTCGACGGGGACTCGAACCTGCGACCCTACCTATCATCCTACCTATCGTACCTAACTACCTAACACGCTACCTATTACGCTACCGACTACTTATGAACTTCCTTTACTTATGTGACATATGAATACTGGAGTGCCAAAAAAATAATGATATACTTTTGAATGTGCGTGATAGTCCGTGAAAATTGATTTTCGGATTCGCCAATTCGAATTTCAATTCAAAATAGCGAACTTCATACCATTCAAAATGGCGGATCCCATATGACATGTCGAAATTGAAAAACGTTCTGATTTCAATGAAAGTCGGTCATTTGGAGTTTTGTGGATTAATGATCATGAATCTGAACAATTCTGAAACTCAAAATGGTGGATCAAAATGCAGCAGTGATTTCATTTCAATGAAACTTGGCGATCGATAGTTTTTGGGATCGTTGATCACCAATCAAAATTGAAAATTTTTAAATTCAAAATGGCACCTGCAATATGGCGGACGAGAATGTGAAAATTATTTAATCCAGATGAGACTAAACTGGAAATTCTGAAATTCAAAATGGCGCATCCAATATGGCGGCCGAACATCCAAAAATGACTTGATGCGGATGAAACTTAGCACTCGGAAGTTGTAGCAGCTCGTGATTGGAAATCTGAAGTTAAAATCCTTAACTTTGTTTTTTAACAGTAATATGTCAAAATCTATATGCTTGAAAATTATATACAACACCCATCATTTGAATTCAATGAACTTCTGCATTAAATTTCATGTCACATCTGGAATTTTCAATAAAAGTTTATTAAATTCAATGTACTTGTTCATCAAAAGGTCCATTGAGAAACATCCGCTGTCATTTTACAGCAAATTTCAGTAATTTTAATGTTTGGTACATGAATTTTCAGTGCAAAGTACATTAATTCTCATTTCATGTACGCTTTCTGTAAATTTCAGGTACTTTAGAGCATTAAATTTACTTTCCTTTTTAACACTAATATCTCAAAATCTGTGTTTGAAAATTATACAACACTAATCATGTAAATTCTATGAATTTCTGCATTAAATTTCATAACACATTTGTAATTTTCAATAAAGTTCATTAAATTTAATGTACTTGTTCATGAAAAGGTCCATTAAGGAACAAGTGATGTAATTTTACAGCAAAATTCAGTAATTTTAATGTCTAGTACATGAATTTTCAGTGCAAAGTACATTAATTCTCATTTAATGTACGCTTTCTGTAAATTTTATGTTCGTCGGTACATTAAATGTACCGTTTTTTTTACAGTGTATGCTTTCAAGATATAACTATACTTGGAAATTTTTGAAATTTTGAACAACACCAAAAAATGTGATCCAAAAAGTTTGAAAAAGTTTACACTACTCTTGTTCATATAATTGAATAATTTGGCACAATGTCAATTTTTTTGAGACTGGACAACTTTTTGACCGTTCGAATTGGCATGGAATGCCTCATGAATGTATTGATAATTCATTTCTCTTTTCACATCGAAGAAATTTCTTTCTCGTGTACATTTTTTGATTCAAAATTTTCATATTATAATGTTCCAAATGTCAGAAGATGTTCCAAAAAAATTGAGAAATCACGTCCAGAAAAAGTTTCTAGACGTGTGTGTACACATATGCGCGCTTTCAACTATTTCTCGTGATGATTTCTTATTTATTCATGCATATTCGTGATAAGCGGTTAATTTCCCATCGATATAGCCCTTAAGATGTTCATAATTACGAGTTTTTCAAAATATCATGATTTCTTTCCTCATTCCTTTCCTTCCCTTCCTTTCCCGTCCATTCCATTCCCTATAGGCTGAAGGTCAGCATTTTTTTCCGTCATTTAGAAGTTCAAAACCAGTGTTTTGGATCGAAAATTTCCCGGGCAAGATGAATATGCTATTTACGATATTAAAATTCTTCATGGATCATTGTTAAAGGTGTCACGACCCATTTCGGGAGGCTTGAAATATTTTAAAGTCGATGAGCGACCAAAAATCTCGTCGATTTCGTTGCGAGCATAATTCAGCCTGTATCTTGACGATATACTGAAAACAATGCCGTTTTATTTCTCTCTCTATAACTTCTCATTTTCTTATCCTGAACCTCCAAACGCATAAAAATGGTGTTTTCCCATTTGTTCGTGGTGATTTTTTTATTCTTCATGCATTTTCGTGATCAGCGGTCGATTTCCCATCGATATGGCCTTTAAGATGTTTATAATTACGAGTTTTTCAAAGAATCACGATTTTTTCCCCCAACCCTTTCCTCCCCTTCCATTCTATTCCCTGAAGGTCGAATATTTTTTCCGTCAATTAGAGGTTCAAAATCAGCATTTTGAATCGGAAATTTCTCGGGCAACACGAATGTGATATTTGCGATACTAAAATTCCTCACGAATCATCCTTAAAATTGTCAGAAACCATTTCAGAGGGCTTGGAAAATTGAAAAATCGATGAGAAAACAAAAATCTCGTCGAAATCGTTGCGAGCATAATTCGGCCTGTATCTTGACCATCTCCGACTTCTCATCTTCGACTTCTCATTTTCTTATGCTGAACCTCCAAATGCATATAAACAGTGTTTTCGCCTATTTCTCATAGTGATTTCTTATTCATTTATGCATATTCATGACCAGCGGTCGATTTCCCATCGATATAGCCCTTGAAATGTTCATAATTACGTTCAAAAAATCACGATTTCTTCCCTCATCCTTTATACTTGATACTTGAGTAACAAAGCGTTCGCATTACCTAAGAAAAAAGAATATGTTATTTGCGATAAGTAATTCGCCAAAAACCATTACGGGAGACTTGGAAGTTTAAAAAATTGAAAAAAAAATAAAAGTCTTCTCGTTTTCGTTGCAGACATAATTTGACTCGTATCTTGACGATATACTGAATGCCGTTTAATTTCTCTCTCTTCGACCGCTCATAAAAACAGTTATTTCGCCTACTACTCATGGAAATATGATCTCTATTAATGCATATTCGTGATCAACGATCGATTTCCGATCAATACAGCCCCTAAGATGTTAATAAAAATGATTTTTTAAAAATGATTTTTAGGCCTCATAAAGCCTGTACATTTTCAAAGCGACTTCAGCTGCTCCTTGACCCCTGCTTGAAAGTCAATTTTTTTAAATCGTCATTCCGAGTTTTAAAACCAGCGTTTTGGATCGGAAATTCCCCGGGCAACACGAATGGGCTATTTGTGACTATAAAATTCCTCACGTATCATGCTTAGAAGAGCTAAAAATCAGTTTGGGAGGTATAAAAATCTGAAAAATGGGAAAAAAAAGTTTTTTCGTTTTCGTTGAGGACGTAATTCGGTTTGTATCTTGGATCTTAAGTATATTATCATATACTGAATACAATGCTGTTTTATTTCTCTCTCTCTGGCTTCTTATTTTCTCATTCTGATCCCTCAAATGCTGGAAAAATTTGAAAAATCGATTTAAAAGAATGGAAATCTCGTCATTTCGTTCCAAACATAATTCTGCATGTATCTTGACGATAACCTGAAAGGAATCCCGTTTCCTTTCGCTCTTTTCGACTTCGTATTCTCTTTTTCTGAACCTCAAAATGCAGAAAAATTGTGTTTTCGTAAATTTCTCGTAGGAATTCCTTCTTTATTCATGCATGTTCATGATCAGTGGTCGATTTCCCTTGATATAGCCCCTGAGATGTGAATAAAACTCAATAGAAAAAATAATAATTTTTCGGTGCCATGAAGCTTATCCATTTGCAAAGCCACTTTGGCTGATCGTCGACCCCGGCTGAAGTTCATAATTTTTTTGTGCCATTGAGAGGAACCAGGGCTTTGAAGCGAGAAATTCCTCACGGATCATGCTTAAAAGTGCGAAAAACTTTTTCGGGAAGCTTGAAAATTTGAAAAATCATAAAAAAAAAATACCTCGTCCCTTTCGTTCAGAACATAATTCAGCATTTACCTTGAAGATATAATAAAAACAATGCCTCTTTATTTTGCTCTTTTCGACTTGTCATTTTTTTTATCCTGAACCTCCAGATGCATAAAAACAGTGTTTTCACCTATTTCTCGTGGATATTTATTTTTTATTTATGCATTTTCGTGGTCAGCGATCGATTTCCCATCAATATAGTCCCTAAGATGTGAATAAAATTGTATTTAAAAAAAAATCATTTTTCGGCGCTATGAAGCTTGTCAATTTGCAAAGCCACTTAGGCTGATCATTAATCCCGGCTGAAGGTCCATTTTTTTTATCATTTAGAGGGTCAAAACCAGTGTATTGGATTGGAATTTCCCCGGGCAACACGCATATATTGCTGGTAATGGTAAATTTACTCATGGTTCATGATTAAAAGTGCGAAAAACCATTTTGAGAGGCTTAAAAATTTAAAAAATCATAAAAAAAAAAATTCTCGTTTTCGTTGTGAACATATTTCGGCGTATATCTGAACGATATATTAAAGTCAATGCAGTTTTATTCCCTCTTTTCGTCCTTCCATTTTTCCATTCTGAATAATCAGTAATCAGCGGTCAATTTTCTCTCGAGACAGCCTCTGAGATGAGAATTAAAAAAAAAGAATAGAAAAAAAAATCGGCGTCATGAAGCCTATCCATTTGCTAAGCTGATCCCTGACCCCAGCTGAAGGTCAATTTTTGTTTCGTCATTCCGAGGTTCATAGCGTGTATTTGGATCGGAAATTTCCCGGACAACACGAATATGTTATTTGCGATAATAAAATATGTCACCGATCATTCTTCAAGGTGCGAAAAACCATTTCGGTGAATTGAAAATTTTAAAAAATCGAATAAAAATTAAATTGTATTTGTTTCCGTCGTAGGCATAATTCGACATGAATCTTGACGATATACTAAAGACAACGGCGTTTTATCCCGCCCTGTCCAACCTCTCATTTTCTTGATCTTAGCCATGAATTCTCGAGGAAATTGGATTTTTCTTAATGCAAATTCATTATCAGCGGACGATTTTTCATCGATTCAGCCCTTGAGATGTACACAAAAACGAAAAATAATCACGATTCTTTCCCCTTATCTATCGCCTGCCCCTTCACGGATCATGCTTAAAAATGCCAAAAACCATTTCGGGAGGCTTTAAACATTGAGAAGTTGATGAAAAAACGAAAATCTCGTCGATTTCGTTGCGTGCATAAATTGGCTTGTATCTTGACGATATACTGAAAACAATGTCGTTTTATTTCCCTTTCTCCGAGTTCTCATTTTCTTATACTGAATTTTCAAATGCATATAAACAGTGCTTTCGCCTATTTCTCGTGGTGATTTCTTATTCATTCATGCATATTCGTGATCAGCGGCCGATTTCCAATCGATATAGCCCTTGAGATGTTCATATTTACGATTTTTTCAAAAAATCACGATTTCTTCCCTCATCTCTTCCCTTGCCTTTCCATTCATTTCATTCCATTCTATTCCCTGAAAACTGGAGATCAAAAAGATTTTCCGTCATTTAGAGGTTTAAAACCAGTGTTTTGAATCGGAAATTTCCCGGACAACATGAATATGCGATTAATTGCGATTGTAAAATTCTTCACGGATTATACCCGTGAAGGATCGATCTTTTTTCAATAAAAAGAACATGGCGATATACTGAAGACAACGCCGTTTTATCTCGCCCTGTCCGACCTCTCATTTCCTTGAGCTGAGCCATGAATTCCATAAAAACACTCTTTCCGACTATTTCCCGAGGGAATTTGATTTTTTTTTACTGCAAATTCCTGTTCAGCGGACGATCTTCTATCCATAGAGACCTTCAGATGTTCATAAAAACGAAAAAAAGAATCACGATCATTTCGACCCATCTGTCGCTTGTCCATTCCCCAAATGATTTCTGCTGCTTCGTGATCCGCCGGGCAGTCAATTTTTTTCCCGTTATTTCGAGGTTCTTGGTGCGTGTTCTGAATCGGAAATTTCCTGGGGAACACGAATAAGTTATTTTCGACGGATGAAATCTTTACGGGTCATGCTTAAAAGTGCAACAAACGATTTTGGGGCCTTAAAAATTCCAAAAAATCAAAAGAAAATTAAATTCTCTTCATTTTCGTGGCAAGCATAATTCGACATATATCTTGACGATATACTGAAAACAACGCAGTTTTATCGCGTCCTATCCGACCTCTCATTGCCTTGATCTGAGCCATGAATTCCATAAAAACAGTCTTTTCGACTTTTTTTCGAGGGAATCTGATTTTTTTATTGCAAATTCCTGTTCAGCGGACGATTTTCCATCGATATAGTGAGATGTTCATAAAAACGAGAAAAAATCACGCTTATTTCCCCCAATCTGTCGCCTATCATTCGCCAAATGAAACACGAATAATCTATTTGCGACCATAAAATTCCTCACGAAACATGCTTAAAAGTACCAAAAATCGTTTTGGGCCGTCTATTTACAAATTGACTTCTCCTGTTCCGGGCGCGTGGCCATGAGGAATTTTTTTTTTCGTTGTTCAAAGGTTCAAAGCGTGTGTTTTAAACCGGAAATTTTGTTGGGCTACACGGAAAAAAAGGAACAGTTAATATAACAGGGGGGCCCGGTTCGCATTGGATTCGAGGACAGAAATGATGACTTTTACAGTGTACACTGGCTCTTTTCCTGTATAAACTGAGATTTTTCTTGTGCACACGGTGATATTTACAGTAAATACTGTAAAAAGTACAGTAAATACTGTAAAAAGTACAGTAAATCCTGTAAAAGTCTCAGTATATACAGAAAAAAAGCCAGTGTACACTGTAAAAGTCATCATTTGATGTCCTTGAGTCCAATGCGAACAGGGCCCCCCTGTTATATTAACTGTTCCTTTTTTTCCGTGTACACGAACCAGCTACTTGCGATGGAATAATTCCTTACGGAACATGCTTAAATATGCCAAAGACCATTTTCGACATGTCCGTTTTCAAATGAACCTTGGCAGATGCGGGCGCCGGCCCATGTGATAATTTTTTGTTCGTTGAAGCGTGTGTCTTACATCGGAAATTTCCTGGGGAACACGAATAAGCTATTCACCATAGCTCACCGATTTTGTCGTTCTGATGTGACTGACATGACGCTCCGCATCTTTAAACGCAACTGTCAAACTCATCCGAGACTCGTGATGTGTCGATGTACATTATTGACCCAAAATCTGCATCCAAATTTTCTGTGAGATCTGTGGATAAACATTGATACAATTTTTACAATTAAAGCAGTATTCTGGCCAGAACGGAGTCCTGGTGATATACTAATACTTCGGAATAATAATTTATAATGAAGAAATCAAAATTGCTGTTTACTGATATGAATAATGGTTGACCTAACGATTAAAAGTTTTTTTTTCGCAAATTGAATACTACTAACCATTGATTGCAAGGAATTTCATCAAAGCTTTATCCTTTCCGAGCGATTTTGCGATTTCGCCAATCAACACGACGTATAACCCCGCACCGACTGTCAAAACATCGCGCGACTCGCGATGTACGAATTCGCACACATAAACTACCGTTACACGTGATTGATATCCGTGTTTCTCTTGAAATCATCTCACTGACTCTCTTTAAGTGACGCGCAGATCCTTTACCCGTATTACGAGTATATATGAGTAACTAACCGATTTCTTTGGCTATTGTGACAGACGTGTAACCGCAATCAACTGTTAAACTCATCCGAGACTCGCGCGATGTGTGAAGTCGCGCTCGAGTCTGGCCAAGCGACCAATCACAGCACGAATAAAACGAAGACGAAATTCGATATTTCGATACATCGCTACTCATTTTTTTCCATCAACTTTTTATTAGGGGACTAAGTTCTATCACGCGCGCTGACGCGCGCGCCTGATAGTCTGTCAGCGCTGCAGCGAAAGATTACTTGTCTGTTGACACGACATAATAACCCCGCACCAACTGTCAAACTCATCCAAGACGCGCGATGTGTGAAGTCACGCACCCGCGAGGTGTGAAGTTGCGCTCCGAGTCCGGCCAACCGACCACTCATAGCACGAATAACACGAGGACGAAATCCGATATTTCGATACATCGCTACTCATTTTTTTCCATCAACTTTTTATTAGTGGACTAGGGTCCCACACGCGCGCTAACGCGCGCGACTGTTTTACCATCAGCGCTGCAGCGCTTCAGCCGAAAAAATTTCATACTTGAACCACAGAGAGTTCGCATTGCCTAAGAAAATTGAATATGTTGTTTGCGATGAGTGCTTAGCCAAAAACCATTTCGAGGGACGTGAAAATTTGAAAATTCGATGAAAAAATAATAATCTCGTCGTTTTCGTTCCGAACATAATACAGATGGTGATGGTGGCAGTAGCGTATACGCGCAACTGTCAAACTGACAGCGGAACTTGGATAATTTGAAATTCTCGTGTAAGAGCCAATTTCACAGCACGAATGAAGAGGCTCCAAAGTTCGATATTTCGATATATCGATCCCATAAACTTTTTATTAGAGGATCCTAATGGCGCTGCAGCGCTCTAACATTTTCCCTTGACATAAAGTTTCAAATTTAAAAAAATCCATATTTTTTCATAAGTTTTGATAGACTATACGTCATTGTGAGCAAATCTGCTATACGAAACTTGTTTTCACTATTCCTATCTAATCTATCTATCCCTAAACCTATCTACTCTCCGTTGCAATCATCGTTCCCCAGACTAATTGATTAAGTACGAACAAATATTGATGCTATATGATGCCGTTGACCGAAAAATTCTTCAATAAATATTAAAAATATCTGTTACGTTTTGAATGTTTCTTTTTTTTTCATTTTTACAATGGTGCTTAAAGCATACATACATTTCAAATTGATGTTGAATATAATCAAGTGTGTGGATAACCATATTGCATTTTATTAACGATACAATTCCTTGTATACATAATTTTCAACAACATTTCCAATTCGTTGTGCTCGAAGATAAACTTGGAGTGCTTCCCAAGAACGCACTTGCGAAAAGGCTACGTACAGCTGGCCATGATTTAATACGTCCTTACGAATATCGATACTGATTTTTTCAAACGTTTGTCCCTGTGATTGGCCTGATGATAAATTAATCGATGGGTCATCCATTCTATTCCATTCCATTCCACGAAAAAGTTTTTTTTTCGTCGTTTCATGGTTCAAAGCCTGATGTCAAATTAATTGATAAGTCATCCATTCTATTCCATTCCATTCCATTCAACGAAAAAGTTTTTTTTCGTCGTTTCAAAGTTTGAAGCCTGTGTTTTGAATCGAAAATTCCATTCCATTCTATTCCATTCCACGAAAAAGTTTTTTTTCGTCGATTCAAGATTTGAAGCCTGTGTTTTGGATCGAAAATTCCATTCCATTCCACGAAAAAGTTTTTTTCTCGTCGTTTCAAGATTTGAAGCCTGTGTTTTGAATCGAAAATTCCATTGCATTCCATTTCACGAAAAAGTTTTTTTTCGTCGTTTCAAGATCTGAAGCCTGTGTTATGAATCGAAAATTCTATTCCATTCCTCGGAAAATTTTTTCTTCGTCGTTTTTAAGATTTGAAGCCTGTGTTTTGAATCGAAAATTCCATTCCATTCCATTCCACGAAAAGTTTTTTTTCGTCGTTTCAAGGTTTGAAGCCTGTGTTTTGAATCGAAAATTCCACTCCATTCCAATCCATTCCATTCAACGAAAAAGTTTTTTTTCGTCGTTTCAAGATTTGAAGCCTGTGTTTTGAATCCAAAATTCCATTCCATTTCAATCCATTCCATTCCATTCCACGAATTTTTTTTTTTCGTCGTTTCAAGACTTGAAGCCTGTGTTTTAAATCGAAAATTTCATTCCATTCCTAGAAAAAGTTTTTTTTCGTCGTTTCAAGATTTGAAGCCTGTGTTTTGAATCGAACAGTCCATTCTATTCCATTCTACGAAAATTTTTTTTTTTCATCGTTTCAAGGTTTGAAGCCTGTGTTTTGAATCGAAAATTCCATTCCATTCTATTCTATTCCACGAAAAAGTTTTTTTTCGTCGATTCAAGATTTGAAGCCTGTGTTTTGAATCGAAAATTCCATTCCATTCTATTCCACGAAAAAGTGTTTTTTCGTCGTTTCAAGGTTTGAAGCCTGTGTTTAAAATCGAAAGTTCCATTCCGTTCCACGAAAAGGTTTTTTGTGGTTTCAAGATTTGAAGCCTGTGTTTTGAACAGGGATTGTGAGCGAATCGCGAACGAGCCGAAGAACAGGTAAAATCTCCGATCCTTGCGAGTTTTACTCGGTCAGTGAGCATGCTCGTACCGAGCAGGTAGCTATATAACTCGTTGGCGAGTTAATACCCCCGCGATATAACTCTTTGAAAGAACGGTAAATGAAACTCGGGAGACAATCCCCTCCTCGAACGAGCGCTGAGTCGAAAGGATGGGGCAGTTAGAATCATTCAACGATTGAATCACGGCGCTCTCGAACAGGTAAAAACTCTTCAAGGATCGGATCCCCACGATCTCGACGGAGTATAACTCCTCAAGGAGCAAAACCGCTCGCCAAGCGAAAGGGTTTCGATCTTTACCTGAGATTGGCTCTCCGCACGGTCATCGCTACTATGCATATACCTATATAGATGAAAACGGAGCGCACAGGAATGAACGGGCGTACATATATATATATGTGTGTGTGTGTGTGTGTATTTATATATACGTTACTGAAAAAAATTAAGGGATAAAAAAAATTCCAATTTTTTAGTGGTTTTTAACAATGCTGTATTTCAGTGAAAAATTGTCCAATCGAGGTCTTGAAAAAGTGTTTTGAAGCTTCAAGTTTCTAGTTTTAGGATCTTTCAGCAAAAAAATTTCGAAGCTATAGGTTTTACGCAATCCTAAGAAATAGTAAGACAAACCAATCTCTTTTTTTTGGTGCAGTTACTTGGAAAAAAAATTTCCAGCTAAACTATTACATGAACCAAATAGCTTGTTTATTTAACTTCAGTTTGCTTCTTGTTGAGTCCTCGCTGTGACCATTTTTCGCTGAGATATTGGACTTTTGATGAAAAAAAATCCTTTTGTGTGTTTAGAAATTTTTAAAGAAACTGACTTCTTCAAAAATTGTCCAAAGGTAAAATTAAATTTAGAATAAATTTCCCTTTTATTTTTAGTTTCCGGAAAAATGTTTAAGCTTGTTACTAAATATCGTGAAATCTTTCTTCAAAAAAAAGTTTAAATTGCATTATCATAAATAACCTAATTTTTAAAGAAATGACCAACAGTAGTTGACACTTATTCACAGTCTAATATACATATGTATTAGACCGTGAATAACTTTTGAAGGAGAGTGTTTATCGAAAAATCATGAGGAACGTTTTCTGTAGAGCGTTCAATTCCCTACAAGAACATGCATCGCTCGTTTTGGTATATTGACTTGAAGCCGAGGTAAAAAAATTCAAAGTTTGACTTTTTTTTCCTGCGTCATTTAAATATAAAAAATAAATTTGCGACGAGAGACCTCTAAATATTAATATTCAGAGCTCTGCTTTTAAGTTAAAAGCAGAGCTCTTTTTTTTACTTCCATGAAGGTAATTAATTGGAGATTGCGAATTTAAAAAAATAGTCTCATTTTTTGAAAGCACAGTAACGACGACCATACGGAGAGCAAAATTCTGATAAGGATCGAAACGTCTCGCCTCGTGAGAGATTTCGATCCTCAGACTTAGTATACCTATATATATATATATATCTCTGTCTCGCTCTCTTGCTCTCTCTCTCTCTCTCTCTCTCTCTCTCTCTCTCTCTCTCTCTCTCTCTCTCTCTCTCTCTCTATCTATATAAATATTTATCGACGCTTATTTCTGTACACCCCGTGATAGAATATATAGGTATAAACATTGTAGCAATGACCGTACCGAGAGCCAAATCCAGGTAAGGATCGAAACCGCTCGACTCTCGACGAGTTTTACTCCTCGAGGAGATATTCCATCGAGCCCTTGCGCATTCGATCCTCGATGATCAACACGTTCAATGAGTTCCGACGGGGGATCCCATTGACTCAGTATACCTATATATGTCTCTCTCAGGGTTGCTACAAAATTTTGAAGCTGTAATTCCCTGACTTTGCCAGGTTTTCCAGACCAAAAATGGAAAGTTTCCAGGCTATCTTTGGGAGAGGAGGGGGAGCTCGTCAAAATACGGTTCAATTAGGGGTCAATGAAACTAACGTCAATGATTCGAGCACTTTTAGCTCATTTCAGTGGTCCCAGAATCATTAGCTGTACGAAATTCGTTTACCCCTATGTACTCTATATATAACACATTAGCTTTATTACTATTATTTTATCTCATATAATAATTTATTATTATATGTTATGTGCAGATCTATATTATTCATCGAATGATTAAATGACACTGGGAACGGTCAAGGGAGAGTACCCATAAATTGTACAGTTACATTTCATATATGAAATAGCCGTGTGGATTAGGGCGATTTTTTTCAACTTTTTTTATTTCTTCCACTCTCCACCCGAAATTTTGTTGCATATTTCTAAAAGAAAATTTCCTGAAAGTAACAGCCCTTAATATTAATATTAAGTACTTTCCCTTCGCGTGATAAGCTTTTCCATCTAAAACACACGTAAATTAAAAACTTTTTTCTTCAAAATTCTACCACTCCTCAGTTTTTTAAGCTATCGCATTGATTTTGGTCGCAATTTACGCAGAATTGAACGATCTTTGAAAGTGTTTGCAGCAGCGTAAGTGTAACTTACACTGGTGAAATGGTACGAGGTCACTAAAGTTGATTTTTACATACAATTCTCGTTTTTTCGCTGTTATCTCCGAAAAAATTAACTTTACCGAAAAAATGTAAAGGAAAATGTTTCTGGAAATTTAATTTCCTACAAAAATGTCCCTTAGATCTAATTGCTAAAATCAATATTTTTTGAGATATTGAACCTTAACTTATTTGTGACATGAAATTTTGTATGGATTATCGAACCAAAAGTTTCAAATTGTTGATATTCCATATCATATCACCACTCGTGATATGATATGTGATATGGTGATATGATATAGAATATCAACAATTTAAAACTTTCGATTCGAAAAACTATACAAATTTTATACCATAAATAAGTTGAGGTTCAATATCTCAAGAAATATTAATTTTAGCAGTTAGGTCTAAAGGACCTTTTTTGTAAGAAATTAAATTTTCAACAAAATTTCGAAAAAACGAGAATTCTGGGTAAAAATCAATTTTAGTGACCTTGTGCCATCTCACCTGTGTAAGTTACACTTGCGCTGTTCAGGACACTTTCAAAGATCGTTCAAATCTGCGTAAATTGCGACCAAAATCAATGCGATAGCATAAAAAACCGTAGAGTGGTAAAATTTTGAAGAAAAAACTTTTTCATTTACGTGTATTTTAGATGGAAAACTTATCGAGCGAAGGGAAAGTTCTTAATATTAATATTAAGGGCTGTAACTTTCAGGCTATTTTCTTTCAGACATATAGAACAAAATATCGGGTGAGGAGTGAAAGAAAAAAAAATAAGCCGAAGAAAAATCGCCCTAGTTTCGGTAAGGTAAGATACCCGATTGTTAAAGATAAAATATCTCGTTGTTAAAGATAAAATATCCACAATGATTGTATGCAACTTTTCCTCTCTTATTATTTCACGAAAACCCACTAGTTTTTGAGTAACGCTACATTTTATAAATATGGTCGTTTTTTGCGAAAAATTGAATATTTTTGCGAAAATGTCCTACAAAACTTTTCAAACACGAAATTGAAGCTTGTACGACCCACCCGCAATTTTGTCACGCGAAAAACATTTTAAAAATATGTTGTGGGTCGTGCGCCAAAATTTTAAGTCCTAAAAAAAGCCAAAGCGCGACTATGTTTCAAAGGGCGTACCGTTCGAAAAAATTCCCTGACGTTTCCCTGACTTTTCCAGGTCTGAATTAATTCCCTGACTTTTCCCGGTTTTCCAGGTCCGTAGCAACCCTGTCTCTGTATACGTATATTGGACTGATGCACAAAATTAGATTTTTTTTTTGAAATCTCCGATTAAATACTTTCGGGGAAGTGAAAAAGATGCCTGTTGAAAGCAGAGCTCCGAATGTTGATATATTTAGAAGTCTCCCGTCGTGAATTTAAATTTTAAATTTAAATGACAGAGAACAAAAAAAATCAAACTTTGAAATTGTTTACCTCGACTTTGTGTAAACTACTGTTGGAAATTTCTTTAAAAATTACGTTATTTACGATAATGCAATTCAAACTTTTTTTTCAAGAAAGATTTCACGATATTTAGTAATAAAGTTCAACATCTTTCCGGAAACTAAAAAAAAAGGGAAATTTACTCTAAATTTAATTTTAACTTTGCATAATAGTTTAATATACGTATACAGAGAGATATATATAGGTATACTGAGTCAATGGGATCCCCCGTCGGAACTCATTGAACGTGTTGATCATCGAGGATCGAATGCGCATGGGCTCGATGGAGTAGAACTCCTCGAGGAGTAAAACTCGTCGAGAGTCGAGCGGTTACGATCCTTACCTGAATTTTGCTCTCCGTATGGTCATCACTATACCTATACCTATATACATTAACACGGGGCGCACAGGAATGAACGGGCGTATATATACATATATAAGCAGAGATCTCAATATTAATATTTTGAGATCTCTCATCACGAATTTCCATTTAAATACTACAGGAAAAAAATGTTTATACTTCGAAATGTCATACCTCGACTTCAAGTCTTTGTACCAAAATCTGCGATACATATTCTTATAGAGAATGGAACGATTTACAAAAAAGGTTTCTCAAGATTTTTTTGAAAAACTCACTCCTTCGAAAGTTATGCAAAGTTAAAATTAAATTTAGAGTTAATTTCCCTTTTTTTTCAGTTTCAGGAAAAATGTTGAAATTTATTACTAAATATCGTGAAATCTTTCTTGAAAGAAAAGTTTGAATTGCACTATCGTAAATAACCTAATTTTTAAAGAAATATCCAACGGTAGTTCACACAAAGTCGAGGTAAAAAATTTTAAAGTTTGAAATTTTTTTCCTGCAACATTTAAATTTAAAATTTAAATTCACGACGGGAGAGTTTTAAATATATCAACATTCGGAACTCTGCTTTCAACAGGCATCTTTTTCACTTCCCCGAAAGTATTTAATCGGAGATTGAAAAAAAAAATCTAATTTTGTGAATCAGTCCAATATACGTATACAGAGAGATATATATAGGTATACTGAATCAATGGGATCCCCCGTCGGAACTCATTGAACGTGTTGATCATCGAGGATCGAATGCGCATGGGCTCGATGGAGTATAACTCCTCGAGGAGTAAAACACCTCGAGAGTCGAGCGGTTTCGATCCTTACCTGAATTTTGCTCTCCGTACGGTCATCGCTACAATGTCTATACCTATGTATATATTATCACGGGGTGTACATATGATGGATATATATGTATATAGATATAGAGTTTAAAGATATAATGGTACTAAGAGAATTAGGAAATTCTCAAGAACTCAAAAAAATGCGATCCTGAAATTTTGAAAAAATGTACACTACCCTTTTTCATATAATTAAATAATTTGATAAAATGTCAATTTTTTAGAGTGGACAACTTTTTGACCGTTCGAAATATATATATATGCATATATGCATATATGCATAATATATATATATGCATTCCATGCGATTTCGAACGGTCAAAAAGTTGTCCACTCTAAAAAATTGATATATATATATATGGCTGGATCCATGATTGCTCGAAGAGCATTTCCCGGTCAAAATTTTGATTCCTTTGCCATTCTCACATCTTATTATATGTTATAAGAAGTGACGATTCACCAAATTACAGCCTCTTTACCCTAGAGGTTTTCGAGAAAAAAAATATTGGATATTTCCATGTTTAGGAAAGTTAACTTTGTTACTTCCTTGCTCGCTCCTTACGGACAAATGGAAAAAATTATTAAAAAATATTATTCCACGTAAAAAAGTCCAAATTTTCCGAAAAAAAATATCAGTTTTACCCTTAGGGTAGTAAGTAACGTGTTTAAATTAAAAAATCTGTGTTTCGAGCGCATGCACCGTAAAAAAAATCTTTTTTATTTTTTCTTCAGAAAGTTTATGCCATTTTCCACAAATGAAAAAATTAACAGAGTGGGATGAGCAGAGGATCATCGTCGAATAAATTATTTAATTTTTTTTTTCGATTTTTTTTCAAACTTATATTTTTTTTCTAAAACAAAATTCAATTCAACGTAAGAAAAGTTCTTTAGCTATTTTTGCTACTACTAATATGTTCTGAGATATGATTTTTTTAATATTGGACATTTTATCCATGAATAAAATTCGTATCTCGAAAACTACCGGTTGTAGCCAATATTATTATGGGACCTTTTCTATGTGAAATTGGCTCATACTTCCGAAAAAAATACTACAATTGAAAAAACGATGATTCGCTCTTGTCATTGTCATCAACAATTTATTTTTTTCAAGAATCATATTTTTTTTCATATCTTAAGCTAATCAGACGTGAGAAAAATCGAAATATAGTTTGAGTTGTTACTCTTTGTTGTAGTTTTCTCACAACTTCGACTAATCTGAAGTAAGGAAAGTTTTGATTTAAATTCAACTACTGTCTATAGATTCCAAGATATAGATTTTTGGAATATTCGTCATTTTTTCAGCTATGAAGCAGTAGCCGCGCTACTGCATCATAGCTACCACTGAGAGCCTCTGTTTTATATTGAATTAATTTAAAAAGTAATTTGTAGCATATTTTTTTTAACTTCAGTTGTTTTTGTTTGGCAAAATCAACCAAATTGCCGGAATAAAAATCCTATAATCAAAATAGCAGTAATCGACGATTTTCAAGATATGAATTTTGTGAATGCAAAAATTGTATAAAAATGGAAAATATTCAGAAATTCATATTTCAGAATGTATGAGTAGTAACTCAAACTACATTTAGATTTTTCTCACGTCTGATTGGCTGAAGATATGGAAAAATATATAATTCTTGAAAAAAATACATTGTTGATGACAATGACAAGAGCGAATCATCGTTTTTTCAATTGTAGTATTTTTTTCGGAAGTATGAGCCAATTTCACATAGAAAAAGTCCTATAATAATGTTGGCTACAACCGGTAGTTTTCGAGATACGAATTTTATTCATGCATAAAATGTCCAATATTAAAAAAATCATATCTCGGAACATATTAGTAGTAGCAAAAATATCTATAGAACTTTTCTTACGTTGAATTGAATGTTGTTTTAGAAAAAAAATATACGATTGAAAAAAAATCGAAAAAAATTTAAATAATTTATCCGATGATGATCCTCTGCTCATCCCACTCTGTTAATTTTTTTATTTGTGGAAAATAGCATAAACTTTCCGAAGAGAAAATAAAAAAGATTTGTTTTTACGGTGCTCGCCTTCAAAACACAAGTTTTTTTAATTTAAACACGTTTTTATGGGGTAGTTACTACCCTCAGGGTAAAACTGATATTTTTTTTGGAAAATTTGGACTTTTTCACGTAAGGTAATATTTTTTAATAATTTTATTCAATTGTCCGTAAGGAGCGAGCAGGGAAGTAACAAAGTTAATTTTCCTAAACATGGAAATACTTAATATTTTTTTTCTCGAAAACTTCTAGAGTAAAGAGGCTGTAATTTGGTGAAATGTCACTTCTTATAACATATAATAAGATGTGAGAATGGCGAAGGAATTAAAATTTTGACCCCAAAATGCTCTTCGAGCAATCATGGATCCAGCCATATATATATATATATATATATGTGGCATTCCACGGTATTTCGATCAAAATCTTACCTTGATGATTTTGATTTTCCTCTTAATTTTTTATATAAATAAGGACATTAAAAAAAAAATTTACCAAATTTTTTCAGAATTTTTCAGTCACGCGTTTTTTGGATTTATTTATTTTTCATTCAATTCAGAAAAATCTAATAAAATATTACAAATTTTTTGGGCTTTGTTCCATAACGGAGATTTCAATACTCTATGAGTCAAATTAAAAAAAAAATTTGACTTATAGAATTTCAAAATCTCCCTTTTGGAACAAAGCCCAAAAATGTTGTTATATTTTATTAGATTATTCTGAATTTTTTCAGATTTTACAAAGAGGTCCCTTTAGAAAAAAAAAAATCCTAAAAACGCGTGACCAAAAAATTCTGAAATACTTTGGAAAACACGATTTCAATGTGTTTTTTTATATAAAAAATTTCGAGGAAAATCGAAATGATCTAGGCAAGATTTTGATCGAAATGTCGTGGAATGACACGAAAAAATCTTGTTTCGATGATTTCGATTTTTCTCTTAATTTGTTATATACAAGAACACAAAAAAAAAAAATTCCTGAATTTTTTCAGAATTTTTTGGTCACGCGTTCTTTGGATTTTTTTTTAAGGGACCTCTTTGCAAAATATGAAAAAATTCAGAATAATCTAATGAAATATAACAAAATTTTTGAGCTTTGTTCCAAAACGGAGATTTCAAAACTCTATGAGTAAAATTTTTTTTTTTAATTTTTTGAATTTGACTCATAGAGTATTGAAATCTCCGTTATAGAACAAAGCCCAAAAAATTTCTTATATTTTTTTAGATCTTCCTGCATTTTTTCATATTTCACAAAGTTGTCCCGTTTTTTTCAAGAAAAAAAAACCAAAAAACGCGCGGCTGAAGTATTCTGAAAAAATTTGGGAAATTTTTTTTAATGTCCTTATTTATATAAAAAATTTAGAGGAAAATCGAAATCATCAAGGTAAGATTTTGATCGAAATACCGTGGAATGCCACATATATATATATATATATATATATATATATATATATATATATATATGGGGGAAAACGTGTCTTTTTTTTCACGTGAACCTGACCATTTTTTATTTGGCCGAAACTTCGCTTATTTCATCGTATGATCCTAAAAACAACTCTCAAATTTTATTAGATTTTTTGGAGCCACTATGGCGGAATACAAGACCATCGAATATTGTCGACTTTTGAAAATATTGAATTTTCAATCGACGATACCTTTATAGCGGTTAATCGTATCGAAAACTACATTGGGAGGTTTTTTTTTCGTCTTGAGTCCATCTTTAAATAAAAAAATTGTCCAATTTTTTTAAAGCAAAATCAAGCAGTCAAAATAATTTTCAAAAATTACAATCACGATACCCAACCCCCCCTCCCCCTTCAAATTTTAGACAAAAATTCTCAAAAATACTAGGATTCATTACCAACATTAAGAAAAAAAATCAGGATGGGATTTCCAGCAGTTCGCGAGATATTGATTTTTTAGTATTTAATTTACTTGTTCGTTAATTTCTGCCTATCTATTAATTAATTTAAGCTTTAAATAGTGTTTAAAGAAATAGTAAGAAAGAATCATGTAAATCAGTAATAGGTTCACATGCTTTGGTAGAATATTTAAGGCGTATTTTCAAATTTATACTTGTGTTCTTTTATACTCGTATTTGATTCTCGTTTTTTTTTGGATATTCAATGTTTAAATTATGTTATGTATATTGTATTCGGCGCATTTCGACCATCTTTTAGCAACAACTTTGCCGTTGTGAAGCAGAATTATGCAGTCATACTTCTGAGTATTTTTTATTGATTGGGTTAATCGTCTATTCATTAAAAATGCCTCCGATTATTTCTAATGAGTCTTCTCATGGTAAACAATTTCAATCGACGGTATATTTTTCCCATTCGTAGAGGTCTCGGTATGACGGTATAAGATTATTGACAAATTTTTTACGAGGTCCACGGAGTCGTGTATCACTTTACAATGTTCGTAAACAGCAAGGGCATCATTACTACTATTTTTTTACACTATTTACAGCTTAAATTAATTAATGGATGGGCAGAAATTAACGAACAACAAGTAAATTAAATACTAAAAAATCAATATTTCGCGAACTGCTGGAAATCCCATCCTGATTTTTTTTCTTAATGTTGGTAATGAATCCTAGTATTTTTGAGAATTTTTGTTTAAAATTTGAAGGGGGGTTTTTGGATATCGCTATTTTAATTTTTGAAAATTATTTTGACTGCTTGATTTTGCTTTAAAAAAATTGGACAATTTTTTTATTCAAAGATGGATTCAAGACGAAAAAAAACCTTCCAATGTAGTTTTTGATACGATTAACCGCTACAAAGATATCGTCGATTGAAAATTAAATATTTTGAAAAATCGACAATATTCGATGGTCTTGTATTCCGCCATAGTGGCTCCGAAAAATCTAATAAAATTTGAGAGTTGTTTTTGGGATCATACGATGGAATAAGCGAAGTTTCGGCCAAATCAAAAATGGTCAGGTTCACGTGATAAAAAAGACACGTTTTCCCCCATATATATATATATATATATATATATATATATATATATATATATATATATATATATACTAGCAGGTTATTGTGGCTCGGGCGCTTCGCGCCCTCATTATAGCCTTTGTAAAAAATTCGAACGTTATGTTTTTAATGGCTGTATTTATTTCACTCATATTACAAATAGCAACACAAATATCTACTCGCGATTTCATGTGTGTGGAATACAGAATTTTGTCCAAATACAAATGAAAATATATGAATAATGAAAAGATAATGGGATACAAAAATTTTACTTCTATTGCTTAATTGCTCTTATTGTTTTTTATTTGATGCACTCGTGTTAAGTTAATATACTTCTGTAAACAATATTATGTGATTTGTTACTTTCCGCCAGTACATGTAAGTTTTGGGCACACGATACTCTCGAGCAACCGACATAGAGCTGACCATGTGAGAAGCAAGGAGTACCCAAATGAATGCCTGCCACTTTCAACGTTTGGCCCTGGGATTTATTAATGGTCATTGTAAATGCCAACTTTAAAGGAAATTGCAGCCTCTTGAATTGAAATGGCAAATTATTTGGGATAATTGGGATTCGAGGAATCAACACGCTCTCTCCCTTAGCTGCTCCGGTAAGGATAGTGGCCTTTATGACATTCCTCCCCAGCTCTATGACACGTAGTCTGGTGCCATTGCACAATTTCGGTGCATCAAGGTTGCGCATTAACAGAACTGGGGCGCCACCTTTTAACTCCAGCTTATGGGAAGGTACGCCTGTTAATTCCAAGGTGTTGAGAAATTCTATAGGGTAAGCCGTACTCTCGTCACTGCTCATCACTGTGTCTATTGAGGTGTATATTTTTGATTCTCCGACTAACCCTTTTAATATTTTGTTGTTAATGTTATTAACAGACTCATTTTTTGGCGATAGTATTGCCCTTTCGCATAACCAGTCTTCGTTGCTTATATTGTTTTGCAAGTCCGGAAAAACGTGGGAAATAAGTTTCTCCTCTGTCGTCACTGGATGGCAAAAATCATTGGTAAATTCAATTTTACCATCAATGTCTGTTTTTAGTCGCCCCTCGCCGATCTGCAATAGCTTAGACGCATAGGCACCTGATTCCAAATAATTGAAAAGTTGAACACGCATGTTGCACGTAAGGTAAAGCTTTTCAACCTTAGACCACAATGGCGACGCCTTGAGACACGCATTCATCTCATCCGCCGCTGTACCCCTAACAATGACGGGCAGTGTCTGCCTGAAATCACCAGCGAGTAAGACTACAACACCTCCCATCAAAGACCGATCACCACGGATATCTTGCAGGCTGCGGTTTAACGCCTCTACTGCGCGCTTGTGCGACATAGTGCACTCGTCCCACACAATTAACTTGCACTGTCGAAAGAGAGCGCCGCGGTTGCTACTTTTGCTGATGTTGCATGTAGGGACTTCTTCGCTCGTAAGATTTAATGACAATTTAAAAGTAGAATGTGCTGTCCGTCCACCGTTAAGCAACGTTGCAGCGATTCCCGAAGAAGCCACAGCCAGGGCTATGTTACGGTCCTTGCGAAGTCGAGCTAGCAGAAGATTCAACACAAACGTCTTGCCAGTACCCCCCGGTGCGTCAAGGAAGAAGAGTCCACCATGACAATCATTCACGCGCTGTATAATTATATCACAAATGTGCCGTTGCTCGGGAAGCAAACGTGGCGCCATTTCATTAACAAAAGTATCTAAGGCTATGATATCGTAGTTAAGTTCTCTTACAACATCGCTTGACAATTCTTCCCTTCGTAGTGGTATGGGCAAACCGAAATCTGCCATATTTTTTCCAGATAAAATATTTATCTTGTCCTCTATTAATATCAGAGCCTCATTATTTATTAAGTCTTCGTGCGTGCCTTGTAACCTATACGCGATATCCTCTGACAGTGCATCCTTGTATTTACTCCACAGCTGGAGAGGGTTGGAGAGTCCGCAAGTGCTTACTAAAATTGCAAAAAGCTCTCTGAGTTTGGTGGCTGAGCGACATAGCACGGCTTCTTCCATGGTTAAGTCCCAATGATTGTCATCTTCCAATAGTCCACGCGCTTCACATGCTTCCCTGAATGTCGCTCGCTCTAGCCCATCCATTTTTTTCAGTGCCTGGAAGTTCGTTGGACCTCGCACTTGATTGAGCAACATACGTAAACAGTAGCATTCAAAGTTGTTAACGTGCACGGTATACATTCGACCCAGTGCATCCCCTGCATTCATGCCTGGCCAGCCTTCTACAGGGGTCCCCTGAATACGGCGCTTCCATTCTTTCCTCGGTGCATTCCACGTGTAATACCTCGGTACTTCAGCGTATAATAAATTTTTTGCAAAGTTATCACTTTCGCAGAGTTGGAAGAATGCAGTCAATGTTGTCTTCGGAGGAGTCACCAATCTATCGCGGAAATTGTTCTCTGTGAAGTAAACGCGCTCGCCATTAGGTAGGTGCACCGCTAAGTGAGTGACGGTGGGGTGTCTTTCGTGAAGTGGTAAGCCAAAAATTCGCCACGCTGCTTCATTGCTGCTCACGTATCGGCCCGCCCTGAATGTTTGCACTTCATCTCTGGGATCAATATTGACATTACCAGCTTACCTAACATTGAAGACTGCTTGATCGCTCCCTTTGTTTATGTACTTGCATATATATTTTATGGCCTGCACTGAACTACAGAACTCTACATTAATATGGGAATCAAAGATTTTGGTAAGAAGTGGAGAATAGGGCACGACCCAACTGTTATTCACGACGATCTCTTCTTGACTACCGCGAATTTTAATAGTAGTTGTGCGTCCCCCATCGTGAGGTGCTCTTCGCCGATACAATGGATATCCATTTTCACTTGTCTGCGTGTCCTTCAATAACGCTCGGGGGTACTTTTTGGTACACTTTCCATCCTTCATGCACGGAGATGATGGATTGAGTGCACCGCATGGACCATGGATCATATTTTTGACAATGATGTCGTGTAGTTTTTTGTCAATGTTGACATCAGGGATTTCCGCACTAATTATGTCATCGATTTGACTGGGGCGTAATTTCTCCTTTAACCACAATAAAAGATGTACATGGGGCAAGCCTCGCTTTTGCCACTCTATGGAGTACATGAAGCATTGCATCTCTCCAAATACTTGACCTTTCGTAAGCAGAACGACCAATTTCTGGACTTTGATTTTAAAAACTCTAGCAATGAGGTCGTGCCTATCAATGGCTTTTTGGCCGGGCATAAGTTCGAGAGTAATCTCTGCCCATGCCGAGTTACACGTCAACGCCGTGTAACGTACATAGCGCCGCTCGTGTTGCCCGCGCGGCACGCGGTCAGGGTTGATCACCACTTTAAAGCTTTCATTGGGCATGTTTTCCAGTGCCGTTTTGAATTCGTGTACCAAAATATTGTTGTCGTTGAGAACTCTTTGTATTTTTTGAACTATCCTTCTCTGAACTCCTTGAACAATTTGAGAACGTCGCTTGAACTGCGCTTCCTCATCACCCAAAAAATAAATTTGTAAAAACTGTGGCTGCTCATTTGACGCGGGAAGTAGAGATCCAATTCTATGATAAACCTGTCCTTGTACAGTAAATGTTGGAAAAAAGCCCGGCATGGAAATAACTCTATCCGCCCCGAAAGATGTCATATGGAAGCACTTATTGTATTTTCGGATATTATTTAAAAAGTGCCGCGACTCGTCTGTGCGACATGAAAATAATTCTTTCAATGGTTCCGCTGGCTCCTCCATCTGTGGGATTACGACTTTTCCTCCAGAACAACACAATCCAGCCGCCTCTTCTTTCCATTTCTTCGCATCACAAAATCTACACGCTTCATTCATTCTCTCAATTTTTAAGAGCCTATGGCTACTGTAGTCGAGACTCGCATCGTACTCCAATGCAGCGCGTTCAAAAACACTCCAAGTGTTTCGAGTAAATGTTCGCCGCCGTTCCGTCGCCCTTTCAACAACAGCTCGTCTTCGAGCTTCTGCCTCCTCCATAGTCTCAGCAGCTCTCTGGGATGTCAAATATTCTGCAAATTGTTGCCGTCGATGATCCGCCTGCTCCGGCGTTTCTGCAGCTCTCAAGTTGGCTTGTCGCTGAAGTTGTTCCTCGCGACGCGCCTGCGATTGTTCCGGCATCTCAGTAGCTCGCTGTGATGCGATATAATGAGCTTGTTGTTGGCGTCGATGATCCGCCTGCTCCGGCGTTTCTGCAGCTCTCAAATTGGCTTGCCGCTGAAGTTGTTCCTCGCGCCGCGCCTGTGATTGTTCCGGAATTTCATTAGCTCGACGTGATCTTACATAATGAGCGCGTTGTTGGCGTCGATGAAGCGCCTGCTCCAGCATTTCTGCAGCTCTCAGGCTGACTTGCCGCTGAAGTTGTTTCTCGCGCCGCGCCTGTAATTGTTCCGGCATCTCAGCAGCTCGCCGTGATCTTATATAATGAGCGCGTTGTCGTCGTCGATGATCAGCCTGCTCCGGCGTTTCTGCAGCTCTAAAAGTCGCTTGACGTATAGCTTGCTCATTCCTCCTCAGCTCCGCTTGAAGAGGAGCGGAGCTGAGGAGGAATGAGGAATCTTGATTTCTGGCTATCTTTGTCGCTCTTGCTTTTCTAGAATTTGGTGACAAATTAGTTCTCCGTTTTCCCGGCATGTTTTAAAATTACGAAACTATAAATTGTAATTGAGGTGAACAACAAAGTTTAAAATAAATTTACAACAGTTACAATAAAATTTTCATTGATACGTTAACTCGTCATTTATTAAACAGGAATTGAGCGAGAATCAATTTTCAACAAAATAATAGATTTGCAAGAGACACAGTGACGCAGGTAAATAAAGAAAAAAATTTCGCGTAATCCGGATAGACAATATTAATGAGTGATACGCTAGTTCGGTTATTTCGTATATGACTTATCTGGAAACATGGTGTAAATGGCAGGTCACCGGCGATGCTGGGCCCCGGAAATCATCTTCTTCTAATTTCTCGCCATAAAGATGGTCAAAACCAGTAATTATTTGGCGACAACAAAAATTTCGAACAGCTTTCTAAAATTACACTAAATTCCTCACAATCAAATCTGACCGAAAAAGTAAACCTATTTTTTTACGGATTTTGTCATTGAAAAAAAAAAAAAAAAAAAAAAAACAAATAAGAGAAAAGAAACAAAAGAGAAGTAAAACGATGATCCGCTTCCTCTAAAAATCACTTGACGTTTTTCGCTTACTTGAAATTTCGCTTGAAAGAAATAAAAGAAAAATAAATCAAATGCGAATGAGCGAAATATATAAATTTTAGGTCTAAACGCTGAAAGTGTCAGGAATTAGTTTGGTCCAGACCAAACTAATTAAACTAAAATGGCGATGCGAGGATACAAACATACAAACAAACAAACATACAAACATACAAACTTTCACATTTATAATATTAGTAGGATTACTAATACTAAATAAGTACGATGATTATTACTTATAAGTATTATTAATAATAAAAATTATTAAAGTAATTCACACGAAACACACAAAATTTTCGTGAAAAAAATGAAAAATGGCAATCATCTTTAAACAAAATGATTTTCACTTTACACGCTGAAAAATTGTTGACAATGATGATTGAAAATTTGTTTCCCTTTTTTTTATGAAAGTGTGAGCTAATAGGAAAAGAATCGACCTCTAAACATTTTTCGATATATCGATTAAATTAAGAGATATCGGCGTTAGAACGGTTCCAAAATTTCTGAAATCCAGATTTTTCGAAAAATTGTAACTTTTGAAATACATGCGATAAAAATTTAAAAATTGGTCAAAATACTCCTTGCATAGTAAAAATCAAAAATGGTCAGGTTCACGCCGAGCGAAATGGCCTAGATTGCCTCATACACTCAGTCAAAAAATTAAAGGAACAGCAACATTTTCGAGATTTTTCAGCGATTTTCCAAAGGCTGTAACTTTGTTAATTTTGGTCGTAAAAAATTTTCAAAAAAAGCATTTTGAAGCTTGAATCTTCTACTTTTGGAATCTTAAATCAAAATTTTTTTATGGGCATCACCCTCGACGCAGTCGAAAGAAATATCACGGTAAAAATTGTCTCGAAATTTTTGCTTTTTTCAAAACAGTCGATGGGCTTCAAAAAAATTTTCCGAACTTAACCAATCTATGGATCGTTTAGGTGAATTCTTTGGCTTCAATTTGCTTTTTTTATTTTTGTTCTACGACCATTTTTCGCTAAGATATCGGCGATTGAACAAAAATTCGTCTTTTTTTTTAATCTTCGATATCTCTGGAACTAATGATCGTACAGCGAGTAAACGGTGGGTTTCGGAAACTTGAATCTACCTTCTATAAGTGCCTGTTATTGTCATTAACGAAACAAAATTGTTTCCATGCTCAATTTTGACTTGAAAAAGTCCAAAAAATTAGCTTTTTTTCTTGTTTTATAAAATCTACCACAACTTTGCAGATATTGCGAAAAATACCAATGTTTTGAGATCCTTTTTTAGCTCAATACATACCTAAAAACCATGCCAATTTTCAAAACCATCGGTCGAACCGTTTTTTTTTGACCGAGTCATCAAACTTTTAGAAAAATTGAAGGAACATATTTATTGATCCTTAATGACCAATTAATTAATGGTGTTCAAAATGAATTAAAAAGTTTTTCTTTCTTTTCTCTCAAATTTGCATTTAATGAGCGTGAAAACTAAAAAAAAATCCACATTTCAGAAAGAAAATTATTTTTTTTTCCAAATTAAATTTTTTTTTATTTTTTAAATTTGAATAAAAAAATTTATTAGCATTTTTTTCAAAATTTTATTTCGATATTTATTACATATTGAATGCAAAATTGTAAAAAAAAATGCCAATACAATTTTTTTTTCAAATTAAAAAATAAAACAAAATCGAAATTTCGAAAAAAAAAATTTTTTTTTCGAAATTTGGATTTTTTCTAGCTTTCCTCGCTCGTTACATGCAAATTTAAGAGGGAAAAAAAGAAAACTTTTTTCAAAAATTTTTAACAACATTAATTGGTCATTAAGGATCAATAAACGTGTTCCTTCAATTTTTCTAAAAGTTTGATGACTCGGTCACAAAAAACGATTCGACCGATTGTTTTGAAAATTGGCATGGTTTTTAGGTATGTATTGAGCTAAAAGAGGACCTTAAAACATTGGTATTTTTCGCAATATCTGCAAAGTTGTGGTAGATTTTCTAAAACAAGAAAAAAAGCTAATTTTTTGCACTTTTTCAAGTTAAAATTAAGAATGGAAACAATTTTTTTTCGTTTATAACAATAACAGGCACTTATAGAGAGTAGATTCAAGTTTCCGAAACTCACTGTTTACTCGCTGTACGATCATTAGTTTTTGTTCAATCACCGATATTTCAGCGAAAAATGGTCGTAGAACAAAAATAAAAAAAGCAAATTGAAGCCAAAGAATTCAGCTAAACGATCCATAGATTGGTTAAGTTCGGAAAAATTTTTTGAAGCCCATCGACTGTTTTGAAAAAAGCAAAAATTTCGAGAAAATTTTTACCGTGATATTTCTTTCGACTGCGTCGAGGGTGATGCCCATAAAAAATTTTTGACTTGAGATTCCAGAAGTAGAAGATTCAAGCTTCAAAATTCTTTTTTTGAAAAATTTTTACGACCAAAATTAACAAAGTTACAGCCTTTAGAAAATCGCTGAAAAATCTCGAAAATTTTACTGTTCCTTTAATTTTTTGACTGAGTGTATATATATATGAGGTAGTCCACACCAACTCAGAGGTGTTTGACCCAGACCCCCTTCGATTTGTTCCATTATTTTTTATGTTATTTAACCTATCAAAAAATGGACTCTAATTTTTTTTCAAATTTTTTGGACCAGCCAGCAGCTAAAAAAAATTGACCAAACCTGATTTTTGACGAAAAAACGCCCAATTTAAAATTCCCAAAAAATTCACAAAAATGCTGTGTCACAAAACAAAAATTTTGGGCCATAAAACATAGTGGAAGTATTTTTTTTTTTTTGGGTTTACGGTGGAAAAAAAAGATCGACATTTTTGTATTCTTGAAATTTTTGCATATAGGTAATGACCTAGTAATTCTAAATACTCTGCCACACTGCTATTTTGAAGTATTTTATATAAAAACTTAAGCACACCGAGCCTGTTGTTACATTGTGACCGACAGCGCCTCGTCGACTTGCTGTTATCGGCGATTTCTTGCAGTGCGAAACTTTGACGCGGCAAGACCTTTGTGACAAAGACTGCAGTATAAGACTCTGACTGGCAACGGACTGTGACCCTTTTCAGGACTGAAAATATTCCTATTAAACCTCTTCCAGTTTTTCAAAATAAAGCACCCTTCTTCATATAGATTTGATTTGGATTTGTGATTTGAGTCTTAAAATTATTAATTGGTTATAATTATTCTCATGTATTATTTTCTATCATTTATTATTCATTTTATTATTTATTATCATTTTCCGTCAAGATGTGATTTTATACATTTAATTTTCCCACGAAATGTGGAACCTGAATCACTGCTTCTTCTTTCTAACAGTAGATGATGCAAATGTTGCAATCTCACCCAGATTGCCTCTAACTTCAAGTTGGAGGCCTTTAACAGCGCATACTGCAGTTGACCCAAAAAATCGAGATGTTTCCAAGGTTATTTTACTTGTTGAAATAACATTGTTTATTTAGCCGAATATTTGGGTAAATTTGGATGTGTCATTTCCATTATTTATATCAATTACTTATGTTTATTGGCATGTTTTAGAAGTTATTCAATATTTATAACCTTCTAAAGTGAAGAAAAAGTGATGCCTCACGTAACAGTTTCAAGAACACAAAAATCTCGATCCACTTTTTCCTCTGTAAACCCAGAAAAAAAAATACTTCCACTATGTTTTATAGCCCAAAATTTTCGTTTTGTGATACAGATATTTTGTGAATTTTTTGGGAATTTTAAAAATAGGCGTTTTTTCCGTCAAAAATCAGGTTTGGTCAATTTTTTTTTAGATGCCGGCATGTCCAAAAAATTTGAAAGAAATTTGGAGTACATTTTTGGTAGGCTTAATAACATAAAAAATAATGGAACAAATCGCAGGGGGTCAGGGTCAAACACCTTTGAGTTGGTGTGGTATATCCTACTAATCCTACTATCCTACTAATATTATAAATGTGAAAGTTTGTATGTTTGTATGTTTGTTTGTATCCTCGCATCGCCATTTTAGTTTAATTAGTTTGGTCTGGACCAAACTAATTCCTGACACTTTCAGCGTTTAGACCTAAAATTTATATATTTCGCTCATTCGCATTTGATTTATTTTTCTTTTATTTCTTTCAAGCGAAATTTCAAGTAAGCGAAAACCGTCAAGTGATTTTTAGAGGAAGCGGATCATCGTTTTACTTCTCTTTTGTTTCTTTTCTCTTATTTGTTTTTTTTTTTTTTTTTTTTTTTTCAATGACAAAATCCGTAAAAAAATAGGTTTACTTTTTCGGTCAGATTTGATTGTGAGGAATTTAGTGTAATTTTAGAAAGCTGTTCGAAATTTTTGTTGTCGCCAAATAATTACTGGTTTTGACCATCTTTATGGCGAGAAATTAGAAGAAGATGATTTCCGGGGCCCAGCATCGCCGGTGACCTGCCATTTACACCATGTTTCCAGATAAGTCATATACGAAATAACCGAACTAGCGTATCACTCATTAATATTGTCTATCCGGATTACGCGAAATTTTTTTCTTTATTTACCTGCGTCACTGTGTCTCTTGCAAATCTATTATTTTGTTGAAAATTGATTCTCGCTCAATTCCTGTTTAATAAATGACGAGTTAACGTATCAATGAAAATTTTATTGTAACTGTTGTAAATTTATTTTAAACTTTGTTGTTCACCTCAATTACAATTTATAGTTTCGTAATTTTAAAACATGCCGGGAAAACGGAGAACTAATTTGTCACCAAATTCTAGAAAAGCAAGAGCGACAAAGATAGCCAGAAATCAAGATTCCTCATTCCTCCTCAGCTCCGCTCCTCTTCAAGCGGAGCTGAGGAGGAATGAGCAAGCTATACGTCAAGCGACTTTTAGAGCTGCAGAAACGCCGGAGCAGGCTGATCATCGACGACGACAACGCGCTCATTATATAGCATCACGGCGAGCTACTGAGATGCCGGAACAATCACAGGCGCGGCGCGAGAAACAACGTCAGCGGCAAGCCAGCTTGAGAGCTGTAGAAACGCCGGAGCAGGCGCATCATCGACGCCAACAACGCGCTCATTATATAAGATCACGGCGAGCTGCTGAGATGCCGGAACAATTACGAGCGCGCTGCGAGAAACCACGTCAGAGGCAAGCCAGCTTGAGAGCTGCAGAAACGCCGAAACAATCACAAGTGCGGCACGAGAAACAACGTCAGCGGCAAGCCAGCTTGAGAGCTGTAGAAACGCCGGAGCAGGTGCATCATCGACGCCAACAACGCGCTCATTATATAAGATCACGGCGAGCTGCTGAGATGCCGGAACAATTACAGGCGCGGCGCGAGAAACAACTTCAGCGGCAAGTCAGCCTGAGAGCTGCAGAAATGCCGGAGCAGGCGCTTCATCGACGCCAACAACGCGCTCATTATATAAGATCACGTCGAGCTAATGAAATTCCGGAACAATCACAGGCGCGGCGCGAGGAACAACTTCAGCGGCAAGCCAATTTGAGAGCTGCAGAAACGCCGGAGCAGGCGGATCATCGACGCCAACAACAAGCTCATTATATCGCATCACAGCGAGCTACTGAGATGCCGGAACAATCGCAGGCGCGTCGCGAGGAACAACTTCAGCGACAAGCCAACTTGAGAGCTGCAGAAACGCCGGAGCAGGCGGATCATCGACGGCAACAATTTGCAGAATATTTGACATCCCAGAGAGCTGCTGAGACTATGGAGGAGGCAGAAGCTCGAAGACGAGCTGTTGTTGAAAGGGCGACGGAACGGCGGCGAACATTTACTCGAAACACTTGGAGTGTTTTTGAACGCGCTGCATTGGAGTACGATGCGAGTCTCGACTACAGTAGCCATAGGCTCTTAAAAATTGAGAGAATGAATGAAGCGTGTAGATTTTGTGATGCGAAGAAATGGAAAGAAGAGGCGGCTGGATTGTGTTGTTCTGGAGGAAAAGTCGTAATCCCACAGATGGAGGAGCCAGCGGAACCATTGAAAGAATTATTTTCATGTCGCACAGACGAGTCGCGGCACTTTTTAAATAATATCCGAAAATACAATGGGTGCTTCCATATGACATCTTTCGGGGCGGATAGAGTTATTTCCATGCCGGGCTTTTTTCCAACATTTACTGTACAAGGACAGGTTTATCATAGAATTGGATCTCTACTTCCCGCGTCAAATGAGCAGCCACAGTTTTTACAAATTTATTTTTTGGGTGATGAGGAAGCGCAGTTCAAGCGACGTTCTCAAATTGTTCAAGGAGTTCAGAGAAGGATAGTTCAAAAAATACAAAGAGTTCTCAACGACAACAATATTTTGGTACACGAATTCAAAACGGCACTGGAAAACATGCCCAATGAAAGCTTTAAAGTGGTGATCAACCCTGACCGCGTGCCGCGCGGGCAACATGAGCGGCGCTATAACGCGCCCACAACCAATGAAGTGGCAGCCGTGGTGGCTGGCTCGGAACACACTACCGGCAGGGACATTGTGCTGCATGCACGCGATGGACAGCTCCGTCGCATTGCTGATACGCATAGGTTTTACGATACTCTCCAGTACCCGATAATTTTTTGGAAAGGCCAGGAAGGGTATCATTTTGAAATACCACAAATGAACCCAGGGACTAGGCATCCAGTACCTAACAAAAAAGTTTCATGTATGAACTTTTATGCTTACCATCTCATGGTGCGTAAAAATAACTTTAATCTCCTGCTGCGTTGTAAGCAACTTCTGCACCAGTTCTTAGTTAATATGTATGTCAAAATAGAAAGTGAGCGCTTGAGGTACATCTGTTTGAATCAAAGCAAGTTACGAGCAGAAAACTATATTCATTTACAAGACGCTGTAAGGAATGATGCGCAAGTTAACGCCAGTGATGTAGGACAAATGATTATACTCCCCTCCTCCGTCGTGAACAGCCCAAGATACCTCCATGAATACACACAAGATGCATTTGCATACGTTCGAAACTATGGCCGCCCTGATCTGTTCATCACGTTGACGTGTAACTCGGCATGGGCAGAGATTACTCTCGAACTTATGCCCGGCCAAAAAGCCATTGATAGGCACGACCTCATTGCTAGAGTTTTTAAAATCAAAGTCCAGAAATTAGTCGTTCTGCTTACGAAAGGTCAAGTATTTGGAGAGATGCAATGCTTCATGTACTCCATAGAGTGGCAAAAGCGAGGCTTGCCCCATGTACATCTTTTATTGTGGTTAAAGGAGAAATTACGCCCCAGTCAAATCGATGACATAATTAGTGCGGAAATCCCTGATGTCAACATTGACAAAAAACTACACGACATCATTGTCAAAAATATGATCCATGGTCCATGCGGTGCACTCAATCCATCATCTCCGTGCATGAAGGATGGAAAGTGTACCAAAAAGTACCCCCGAGCGTTATTGAAGGACACGCAGACAAGTGAAAATGGATATCCATTGTATCGGCGAAGAGCACCTCACGATGGGGGACGCACAACTACTATTAAAATTCGCGGTAGTCAAGAAGAGATCGTCGTGAATAACAGTTGGGTCGTGCCCTATTCTCCACTTCTTACCAAAATCTTTGATTCCCATATTAATGTAGAGTTCTGTAGTTCAGTGCAGGCCATAAAATATATATGCAAGTACATAAACAAAGGGAGCGATCAAGCAGTCTTCAATGTTAGGTAAGCTGGTAATGTCAATATTGATCCCAGAGATGAAGTGCAAACATTCAGGGCGGGCCGATACGTGAGCAGCAATGAAGCAGCGTGGCGAATTTTTGGCTTACCACTTCACGAAAGACACCCCACCGTCACTCACTTAGCGGTGCACCTACCTAATGGCGAGCGCGTTTACTTCACAGAGAACAATTTCCGCGATAGATTGGTGACTCCTCCGAAGACAACATTGACTGCATTCTTCCAACTCTGCGAAAGTGATAACTTTGCAAAAAATTTATTATACGCTGAAGTACCGAGGTATTACACGTGGAATGCACCGAGGAAAGAATGGAAGCGCCGTATTCAGGGGACCCCTGTAGAAGGCTGGCCAGGCATGAATGCAGGGGATGCACTGGGTCGAATGTATACCGTGCACGTTAACAACTTTGAATGCTACTGTTTACGTATGTTGCTCAATCAAGTGCGAGGTCCAACGAACTTCCAGGCACTGAAAAAAATGGATGGGCTAGAGCGAGCGACATTCAGGGAAGCATGTGAAGCGCGTGGACTATTGGAAGATGACAATCATTGGGACTTAACCATGGAAGAAGCCGTGCTATGTCGCTCAGCCACCAAACTCAGAGAGCTTTTTGCAATTTTAGTAAGCACTTGCGGACTCTCCAACCCTCTCCAGCTGTGGAGTAAATACAAGGATGCACTGTCAGAGGATATCGCGTATAGGTTACAAGGCACGCACGAAGACTTAATAAATAATGAGGCTCTGATATTAATAGAGGACAAGATAAATATTTTATCTGGAAAAAATATGGCAGATTTCGGTTTGCCCATACCACTACGAAGGGAAGAATTGTCAAGCGATGTTGTAAGAGAACTTAACTACGATATCATAGCCTTAGATACTTTTGTTAATGAAATGGCGCCACGTTTGCTTCCCGAGCAACGGCACATTTGTGATATAATTATACAGCGCGTGAATGATTGTCATGGTGGACTCTTCTTCCTTGACGCACCGGGGGGTACTGGCAAGACGTTTGTGTTGAATCTTCTGCTAGCTCGACTTCGCAAGGACCGTAACATAGCCCTGGCTGTGGCTTCTTCGGGAATCGCTGCAACGTTGCTTAACGGTGGACGGACAGCACATTCTACTTTTAAATTGTCATTAAATCTTACGAGCGAAGAAGTCCCTACATGCAACATCAGCAAAAGTAGCAACCGCGGCGCTCTCTTTCGACAGTGCAAGTTAATTGTGTGGGACGAGTGCACTATGTCGCACAAGCGCGCAGTAGAGGCGTTAAACCGCAGCCTGCAAGATATCCGTGGTGATCGGTCTTTGATGGGAGGTGTTGTAGTCTTACTCGCTGGTGATTTCAGGCAGACACTGCCCGTCATTGTTAGGGGTACAGCGGCGGATGAGATGAATGCGTGTCTCAAGGCGTCGCCATTGTGGTCTAAGGTTGAAAAGCTTTACCTTACGTGCAACATGCGTGTTCAACTTTTCAATTATTTGGAATCAGGTGCCTATGCGTCTAAGCTATTGCAGATCGGCGAGGGGCGACTAAAAACAGACATTGATGGTAAAATTGAATTTACCAATGATTTTTGCCATCCAGTGACGACAGAGGAGGAACTTATTTCCCACGTTTTTCCGGACTTGCAAAACAATATAAGCAACGAAGACTGGTTATGCGAAAGGGCAATACTATCGCCAAAAAATGAGTCTGTTAATAACATTAACAACAAAATATTAAAAGGGTTAGTCGGAGAATCAAAAATATACACCTCAATAGACACAGTGAAGAGCAGTGACGAGAGTACGGCTTACCCTATAGAATTTCTCAACACCTTGGAATTAACAGGCGTACCTTCCCTAAGCTGGAGTTAAAAGGTGGCGCCCCAGTTCTGTTAATGCGCAACCTTGATGCACCGAAATTGTGCAATGGCACCAGACTACGTGTCATAGAGCTGGGGAGGAATGTCATAAAGGCCACTATCCTTACCGGAGCAGCTAAGGGAGAGAGCGTGTTGATTCCTCGAATCCCAATTATCCCAAATAATTTGCCATTTCAATTCAAGAGGCTGCAATTTCCTTTAAAGTTGGCATTTACAATGACCATTAATAAATCCCAGGGCCAACCGTTGAAAGTGGCAGGCATTCATTTGGGTACTCCTTGCTTCTCACATGGTCAGCTCTATGTCGGTTGCTCGAGAGTATCGTGTGCCCAAAACTTACATGTACTGGCGGAAAGTAACAAACCACATAATATTGTTTACAGAAGTATATTAACTTAACACGAGTGCATCAAATAAAAAACAATAAGAGCAATTAAGCAATAGAAGTAAAATTTTTGTATCCCATTATAGTTTCATTATTCATATATTTTCATTTGTATTTGGACAAAATTCTGTATTCCACACACATGAAATCGCGAGTAGATATTTGTGTTGCTATTTGTAATATGAGTGAAATAAATACAGCTATTAAAAACATAACGTTCGAATTTTTTACAAAGGCTATAGTGAGGGCGCGAAGCGCCCGAGCCACAATAACCTGCTAGTTATAGTGATAATTTTACAATTAGTAGCCCGATCTAATATGTTGAAGAATTTGATTTTCCATTACTTTCCTATAGAAGAAATGTATGCATTATAGGAGAATATATGAATGAAACACATATTTTTTATCTTGAGAGAGTTATCGATATTTATTTTCTCACCCATTTAAAAAGTTTACACAATCGAGACTGTTGTGTTGTGTTGTGCCTGATAATGATGGTGCCTTAAGAGTAAAATATTTTTCAAAATCTGATCAGTCTCGATTTTGTAAAATTTTTAAATGAGTGAGAAAATCAATATCTAGAACTCTCTCAAGATAAAAAATATGTAAGTGTTTCATTCATCTATTCTCCTATAATACATACGTTTCTTCTATAGGAAAGTAATGGAAAAATAATTCTCCAACATATTAGATCGGGCTACTAATTGTAAAATTATCACTACAATTACTAATTGTAAATAAATAAAATAATTGTTACTTACGTGTATTATTAGTAATAAAAATTATTATAGTAATTCACTCGAAACACTCAAAATTTTCGTGAAAAATAATTGAATTTATTTTTAAAAAAATAGAAGGAAAAATAGGCCCACGATGGGACTAGCATTAAAATTCATATAATTTATCATATTATTTTAGAGAATTTTTTGAAAAAAATAAAAAATAGGAATCATCTTTAAACAAATAATTTTCACTTTACACGCTGAAAAAATGTTGATAACGATGATTTAAAAATGTTTTCTCTTTTTTTTATGGAAGTGTGAACTAATATGAAAAAATCGATCTCTTAATATTTTTCGATACATCGATTAATTTAAGAGATATCGGCGTTAGAACGTTTCCGAAATTTCTGAAATCCAGATTTTTCGAAAAATTGTAACTTCTGAAATACATGCGATAAAACTTTGAAAATTGGTCAAAATTCTCCTTACATAGTATACTATTTTATAAGAAAAAATGGAAAAAATTACAAATGGTCAGGGTCAGGGCCGAGGACCATCGATTTATTATTCATTCCAAAAATCTGTTAACAATGAAAAAGTGTCAAAATTAATTCAAAATGATTGAAAATATACTAAACAGTAACAAAAATCGGTAGGGGGAAGTCCCCCAGTACCGGACACTTAAGGTTATTCATCAATAAAACTATTATTTATATAAGAACTTCGGCTTTTAGGGTTCCGTACCTCACGGAAAAAAAGGAACAGTTAATATTACAGGGGGGCCTAGTTCGCATTGTACTCGGGAGGTAAGAAACAGCGAAAATCACAGCATAAACTGGATATAAAATAGGGTGACATATTTAATTTTACAGTAGAACACAGTAATGTAGATCCTCTCCTACCAAAATGATGACTTTTCCTGTGACACACTGAGATTTTGACAGTGCACACTGGCTTAATGACAATTTGGTATGTGAATAATTCAGTGTCACCAGTAAAAAAAATTTACTGTAGAATTTACATAAGATTACTGATTTTTTCCTGCACGTAACTGTATTGAACATAGGGTGATTCATTAAATTTTACAGTGTGACGCTGTAAATTCACTCTTCTTTCGACAGTTCATGACATTATCTGTGCACACTGAGGTTTTTACAGTGTACAATGGCTTATTTACAGGCTGGAGTTGTGGATAAACCAGTGTGCCCAGTAAAGAAATTTGACTGTAGAATTTACATGAAATCACTGAATTTGTTCCTGTATACAAACTGCAAGATACACAGTGTACACTGTATTGAATACAGAGTTAATCATCAAATTTTACAGTGTGGCGCAGTAATTTCTAGCGTGCACGTGCATTTTGTATATTTATATATATCTTTTTATTTTCGCGCCACTGGATTCAGACAGTCAAAATGACAGTGTGACGCTGTGAATTTTATCAAGTGTTTAATCGTAATGGTGGTAACAAAGGGCTTGTCTCGCGCGTGCCACCGTATCGTCGAACGCTGTGGCAGTTAGTAGTGAGTGGTTCATCGGAGACGGAAAGAAAAAGGTTATTCTTGTTCAATCTAATTTAACCTAATGTACTTAAATGTATTAATCTGTACAGTTTTTGCTTTTTATGTGTATGTGCGTATGATCAAACGTGTCATGTGTGTATTGGGCTTATCTTTTTTCATTTCTGCGTATTTTTGTGCATGTGTGATTCACGAATTATCAAAAATTATAAAAAAAAATACCATCGTAGTTATAATCAGCAGCATCCTTGTCAAAAACGAACATGCAAATAACTTCTCGAGTTTTACTATCCTCATTCGATTTATCATTTCAACTAGGCTTCATTTCACGCTTGACATTGTCAATCGGTCGAGGTCTTTGAACGATCTTGAACATGGCAATTATCGACAATGCGCTCAATTCGGTGATGCCTCATTCGGTGGGTTCACTGGAGGGTTCACAAAACTGGAGGGTTCACTTGGTCCACACTGTAAAAAGCAACGGTTGAAAACTGAAACTATATCAGTTGCTGCCGACTTTCTTCAACAGAGGATTTCACCATTGAAACACTTACGTGGGCACTGTCCATACAATAAACACATTCATAGTATATAATACACATTAACACTGTAAACATACGGATTTCATCAAGTTTATATTTCAGTGTTAAACTGTATCATTTACTTCGAACTACACTGTATTTTGGATTATGCGTTCCAGTAAAAGAAACTGTGGGGTGGCTCCAGTCCAAAGAGGACAGTGCAGAAACTGTAATAATTCACTTTGAGCTCACTGCATTTTGAGCAGTTTATTTCAGTAAATATCGCTGTGCAATTCCTCGAGTCCAATGCGAACTGGGTAACCCCTGTATTTTTAACTGTTCCTTTTTTTCCGTGTGGATATATAAATTTCAAGAAAATTCGAATATCGAATAATGACCACTCTAATGTAAATTCAGACCTAAAATAACGATCACTTTAATCTATATCGTATAAATACGTACGTGAATATTTAAAGAAATCGAATCTCAAATAACCACCCCAATATAAATTGAGAGCTGAAATAGCGGCCACTCCCATATACATCTTATAAATACACACACACATATATATATATATATATATATATATATATATATATAAATAATAAACCAAATTCGAATCTAAAAGGACCACCCAAATGTAAGTTGATACCTGAAACAACGACCACTTCAATCTATATTATTTAAATACGTATATAAATATTGAAAGAAATCGAATCTCGAATGACCTCCCTAATATAAATTGTGACCTCAAATAGCGGCCACTCTAATGTACACCTTATAAATACATACATATAAATATTTAAAGAACGTTCGAATCTCTAATGACCACCCTAATATAAATTTGGACCCAAAATAACGACCACTCTAATGTGGATCTTAATAAATATGTATATAAATATTTAAAGCATCGAGTCTTGAATGACCACCCAAATATAAGTTGATACCTGAAATAACGACCACCCTAATATACATCGTATAAATGATCGTGAACACTCGCACACACTTGCACACAGTGGCACACACACTTTTTTATCTATAAATATAGATAAAATATAGATAAAATATATATTCGCCGTGCACGATGCTCATAGCTAACTACATACAATCGAAAAAAAATAGTAGTCGTTGAGATCCCACGATCGGACTAGTCTTAAAAATTGTTGAATATATAGATGTTTGAAACAAAAAATTAAAAAAAATCTAAAATGACATTCACTTTAAAAAACCCGATTTAACGTTTAAAACTCAAAAAACTCATTAAAAAACACGTCTAATATTTTTGTTGTATTTTTTTCTGAAAAGGCCGTAAAAAAACAAAAAATTTGAAAAAAAAACCTTTTAATTTGAACCATTATTAAAGAAGTTATGACCAAAATACCAAAAAAAGAGCGGTTTTTTGTTAATTTAATATCGTTTGAACGGGTAATCAAAAAAAATCTTACAATTTAACAGAAAGGGTCTTTTGATGGGTACTCAAAAATATAAAAAAATTGAGGAAATAGAAAAAAAAGTTTTTCAAACTGTCCGATTTGGGATGGAATGCCCCATATACAAGTATGTACCTGTATATACATGCATATACCTATATATACCAGTATATACTAGTATATACCTGTATATACCGTATATGCCTTTATATACCTGTATATAACAGTATATAATTGTATAAACCTATATATACTTGTATATATCTGCATATACCTGTATATATCCGTATATGCCTTTTTATACCAGTATATACGTATGTAAACTATATTTATAGATATAATGCCATATACAACGCTATATATACATAAATAGGCTTTATATATATAGAAATGTCATATATAACGCTGTATATATATATATGCCTTATATATATATATAGATGATACTATATATAAAACTGCATACATTTTCGTACATATGCTATTATATGTATAGATAAATGCATCGATAATGCATATAAGATCGCCTACGCATAGCGGGGCGAAAGAAAGCGGCGCGCGCCGTGTCTTCCGCACACTAATATTTTCACACTACCACATATACAAGCCCTTCTCTATAAAATCATATCACATCGCTTATCCACGGGCTTGTATATCTATAAGCGTTCCCACTAAACTGTTGAAGAATTTTTCTGATGATAAATATTCGGAATAATTCGCCCAATATTATGATTCTCAACATCGCGTGAGCGAAAAAAAAATAATGGTATCAATGGAAAGCTAATGTTTTTTTAAGAAAAGTATATTCGCAAAATGTTGAAAAACTTGTCTCGTTTTTGAGTAATATCGAATTGAAGTGTAAAAGCGGCGTGGATTGAGGCATATTCGCGTATATAAGAGTGCGCGGCATCTCGACTGAGACTCTCCGTTTTTTTAATACTTGGCGTCGAGTCACTGTCGCAACTCTTGATATATATGTAAATAAAAGAAAGAAAATTAATAATGGTTTATCACAGCCAAATAACGGCTTATCATAACCGAACGCAAAGGCAAAAAAAATCGAAAAAAAGAAAAATAACAATCCGTCGCTCGAAAATGAGAACGAAATGAAAAACAATAAAGAATTATCATAACCAAATAGCGGTTCATCACAACCGAGTAAAAAAAAAAGAAACAATCGGCTCATGTCGGCTAGCGAAAAAAAAACAATCGGCCAATCTCGGCTAGTGGAAAAAAAAGAAACAATCGGCCCATATCGACCAGTAACGAAAAAAAAACAATCGGCCCATGTCGGCTAGGAAAAAAAAGAAATAATCACCCACGTCGGCTAGAAAAAAAAGGGAATCGAAGCAATTGACCCATGTCGACTAGAATTAGAATATAGAAGAAGAATAAAACAAGTACGCTTCGCGTACTCGTTGGGGGGCTTTGCCCTCCAAAACCCCCGCGCTTCGCGCTCCGTATTCTTGATCATTGTCTTGGTTTATTCCGTTGTGATCGAATATATTTTGAATGTTGGTTATAACAGGTCCCTTGGAGACGTTTTAATAGGCACTCGCACCTTAATTCAAACTCTTTGATTCATTGTGAACATCGATCAATTATTCTGATAAATTATATTAATCGTTATTAATGACAGATTTGAATATAATCAAAATATTATTCGATATAAAATTACAGTGTACGCTCCCACAACTGAATCTCCCATGACTCGACCGCGCTCATAACTTAGTAACACGCTTCCAGAACTTGAAGACCCCGATCACGCTTTCTTTCCACTCCAAACGTACATAGGCCAACATAACCTCAACTGTCAAATTTTGTTTGTCCATTACGTACGACAATTAAGTGTTACTATTAGCCGTCTTCTTGAAAAAACGGGAATTTTTATTTTCCAGAAAGAACAAAATTTCTATTTTTAGTATAGTACCAGAGCCCACGACCAAAATTTTGGTGTCATCGTGATACGGCTAAAACTTATAAAATCCATTATTGGGATGAAAAAACTCCTAAAAATGCTAATAGCAGACGTGTAGCCTGCTGCGTGTGACCTGAGTGCACTTTTGAAAAATGAAAAAAGTCGCTAACATGTGTCATCGCGGCACGTCTGATATCCGGTATGTAGTGGAATCATAGTCCTGAGATATGAAACAAATCATTTTCAGAAGTCATAAGTGCTGTTCATACCCCGTAGACGACGTACAAAAAAAGATTACATTAAAAATATATATCATCGTAATACGTCTGAAAATGATTTTTGTAAATAAATATTGGCCAGTGGATGCGAACTAATCAGTTTTCAGACAAAAATTCTACTGCGTTACATTTGGGAAGAATTTTGAAAATGTAAAAAAAAAAAATCCGATCGGTATCATCGTTATACGTTTGCTAACTGTTCCACATGATGACGACCGAGATGTCGAAAAAATTAATATCAGACGAATTGAGTGCTGCATCTACCTTATCAGACAAGTTTTATATGCTCCCAAATCATTGCGAAATCGTAATCAGAAGGATTGAAGTCCCCGTTACAAATAAATGCATACAATAAATCGCAGGAGTAAAGTTAAATGAATTTTCGAAAAATGACAAAATGGAACTCACATTGTATTCAAAATATTATTTATTGAAAAATTTATTAAAAAATGTATGAAAAAATCATTTATCTGAATCGTCGTCGCTGTTTCTACGAGGATAGCTGTTCGCGCATGCGTGTTAGTGAAGCAAAGGACAAGAGCATAACAAGTAAATAAGCCTACTGGCACAGGAGCGTACCAAGCGCCGCGGCGTTTGCCGGGCGACTCCGAAACGTTGTTTTGCTTTTTGCAGTTATAAACAGCAATAATAACATCTGCTAATCGTGTTTTTGACATCTCAAGAGTTGTACGAAACTTACGATTAGAACCGGGCTGGTATATGACAGGTCGGTTCATTTTTTTGATACTTGTTAAAATGCGCCCAGGTCAAACGCAGCACTCTCTATGTCTGAAAACATGTTTTTTTCGTACTTACATAACAACAGCAGACGTATCACGATACAACCATCTGCCTTTTTTCTGCACAGCAGAAATGGCCCCCCACTAAGAGACAGCAGCTTTGATCGTTACCTACCTACCTAGTTGGGTTCAGGGTCGTCAGGGCTAGTGACTTTATATGGTTTGGGCCGTATCACGATGACACATGGTTTTGGTCGCGGGCTCTCGTACTAGTAGAATATTCGTATGTATACACTATACACTATACATGTATATGAGTCATTCCATGTCAATTCAACGACGTTTTGTTGGTGACCCCCTTTGATTTTTTATTATTGTTTAATATATTATTACACATGCAAAAAGAAGTATCCATGTATATTTTTAGCTCTCTGTCCTAAACCATTCCGAAGTTATTGATTTTTGGAGAAATATTCTTAAAAATATTCTTAAATTTCAATGTACTCTTTGAAAAAAATATCAAAAATTAAGCAAGAATTTTTTTTGTCTTCATGGCTGTTTTAAGCTAAAAAAAATTGGATTTTCCTTTAATGGGACGCCTTCAAATTTTTTCAAAAAAATTATAAAATTCTACGTAAAAAAAAGGAAATTTTTGAGATTTTACCGAAGATGGGATTCAAATAACTGCTCATATTAAAAGAAATTTTGTTCGACTACTTCTCGTAATTTTTATCTTTTTTCCTTCCATGACTAAAATAGTTGATTTCAATTATGTTAAAATAAATAATTTTACTTCTCTCACATATTTCCTTTGTAAATTATAATAATTAACAATTGGAATTACAATTCAAGTACGTTTTGCACGTTATTCAATTTCTTTACATAAAAATTGTAATACTTAATGTTAATATAATTTACAAAGGAAATATATGAGAGAAGCTAAATTATTTGTCTAATCATCATTGAAATCATCAACTATTGTAGGGGGGGGGGATCGAAAACCCGACTAGCAAATGTTCCGACGGGCCGAAGTCCCGAATTTCACGACGACGAACCGTTCGAATAACGAAGGATCAAAATTACGAACGCCGGAAAACAGAAAGCGAAGCCCCGCCCAGCGCATCTCTCTCTCTCCTACACATGGGGCACGCATAAGCGGCGCTCCCGTCGCAGTCTCGGCTTTCGGTTTTCCGAGCGTTCGCATCTTTGACCCTTCCCTATTCGAACGTTTCGTCGTCATGAAATTCGGAACTTCGGCCCGTCGGAATATTTGCTAGTCGGGTTTTCGATCCCGCCCCTATTGTAGTCATAGAAGGAAAAAAGATCAACATTACGAAGAAAAAAAATCGATTTTTTTTTAATAAGAAGTTATTTGAATCCCATCTTCAGTAAAATCTTAAAAGTTTTGTTTGTTTACGTAGAATTTTATATATTTTTTTTAATCGAAGAGGTTCCATAGAAAGAAAATCCAATTTTTTAGCTTAAAACAGCCAAAAAGACATTAACATTTTTTTCCCATATTGTTTTCGGCAATTGTAATAGCGAGAATTGAGTAGATTTGATCATGTGTGTCGGTCAATTTAATTCGGACACGAAAAATAAAAAATTGACTCTGAACAGAGAGGCGATGGAACCTGAGACGAGCCGGGCGTATCTTTTATATTCTAACTTCGGCTGTCGCGGTGAGTGGCAGTGAGGTAGCATAGGCTGCATTCGTCTTAAACGTTTTGAGCACTGCGAGCGTCATATCCAGTAGCATTTTATATGCCGATGTATGGTGAATTCTGACACAGGCGTACTGCGTTTGGGCGCTGCATAATCTGGCGTACCTATTCGTCAAATTGAATTTCGCGTGGCACAATGCCACGCCCGAAATTCATTTTGACCAATGGGTACGCCAGATTATGCAGCGCTCAAGCGCAGTGCGCCCGTGTCAGAATTCCCCCTATTCGTGCTGTAAGCGTGTAAATAAAGCCAGACACAATTCCAAAAATAAGAAATCAGCCATCCGATTGACGTAGTTTCTCTAAAGTGCACGGCGATTGGCTGATTCTTATTCCTTATTTCTTATTCTTGTCATTGTGTCTCGGGTTTAAGCGTTCAAGATAATGCAGCCAAAATTTGCTTTCATTTATTGATGATTTTTATCGGTCATCGTAATCACGGCCGTTGTATTGTTTACTTAAATTACAATGTTGCAAAATATGACAAATGATTTTTTAAAGTGACAATTTGTGCAATTCGATCGAGTGTAGTGTGGTATATTATGTGGGGATGTTTTTTTTCCATTAAGAAAATTGTGTATTTCAGGAACATAAGGTTATGTTTCATATAATTTTTTTCTTTGCATAAAATTAATAATATTTGGAAACAAAAATTTAAATACTCAGAAGTGTACTAATTATCAATCATTATATTTTAAAGAAAAATAACATTTAATCAAATAGTAAGAAATGCCTACAATTTTTGTCCAATCAGTATTTTTTTTTGCGAAAACGTTAAAAAGTTATAAATGAATAAAACAAAAATATTAAAAATTCTATGTTAAAATTGTTTAAATCATTTTAAACTCTTGAAATGTATTAAAATGAAAGTACGTGGTGAAAATTAAAAAAATTCGTTCACGCATCTTCGTGCAATAAGTGAAAAACTGAAAAAGAAAGTTTTTTTCGTTAAAACAAAATGGTTCAAATAACTGTAAAGACTTCAAACTCTACAGGACACTTCTTTATGATCCTATAAAGAAAGTCTATAAGTTACAAAAACATTGGTTCACAGGTTGCGGAGATCTGACTCTGGACGGACACAAAAATGGCTTTTTGGCTCCAAAATGGCTGTTTTTTTGGGAAATTTCATATTCAACAGTGTCTAAATGGATTGAGTCGAAAAAGGTTTTGAGATTATAGTAAAACAAAACTGTGCTATGAATTTGAACCGGATCCTTTCATGGATTGCTGAGTTATGAGCACATACAGATGGCCGAGGAGACGGAAAATCCAAATTTTTTTGTTTTTGTATAATATGCCTATATGTTGGTATAAAGTTTGTATGGTTGCTTCCATAAGAAATAGGTTTTTGGAAGGCAATACTAATAGGCACATTTCATGTATGGCGAGTGCCTAAAAAGAATAAAAGAAAACAATCAGCTCACCACGGAAGCTATACAAAAATGAACGGTTTATCACAAAAACTGAGCAAGGAGGAAAAAAATGCAATGATGATATTTATAATTACAATACTCACGGAGAACCCAGAGTCTTCAACAATAATAAAACATACGATCAGGCAAACGAAACAGGAAATTAGAAGACAATCAAAATAGGAAACAAAACGGCAAACAACAGAAGTAGATGAAACAGGCCGGTTCTGGATCAAGATCCCTACCCCGACATTTACCGACCTTTTTCAGCTGAGATTCGAGCCACTTAGTCGAGACTCGAACCACTTAGCCGAGACAGAAACCGTTGCGCGTCGTGAGTGGGTGGCTCGCGGGTGGTCAGTGGGTGGTGGGTGGGTGGCTTAGGGGGGGGGGGATTTTTCCGTCAGCACATCTTGCGTGTATATGCGTGTGCATGTGTGTGTGTGTGTATGTGTCTATCTGTTGCGGACGGGGAGTTGGAGGGTGGAATGTGGGTGGTGGGTGGACAGGTGCATCGTGGGTGGCAGGTAAAGAGGGGAGGGGATCTTTTCGTCCGCACATCTTGCGTGTATGTACGTATGCGTGTGCGTGTGTGTGTGTGTGTGTGTGTGTGTGTTGCGCACAGGGGGTGGTGGGTGGTGGGTGGGAAGGTGCATCGCGGGTGGCCGGTAGAGAAGGGGGGGGGGGATTTCGAGATTTTCTGCCAGCATGTCTTGCGTGTACGTGCGGGTACGTGCGTGCATACGTACGTGCGTGCGTGCGTTAGGGGGGGGGGGGGGATTGTCGATGCCCGAGATTTTTTGAAGAAAGCATTAGGCGTCGTCACTGACGTTGACTCATGCTCTCTCTCTCTCACCCTCTCTCTCTCGCACGCGCACTCTTTGTCGCCCGCGCTCTCACGCGCCGAGTGTCAAGTATCAAACTTACGATGTATACAACTCTGTATCCAAACATGATCCGCCTTTTTTCGTCGCAACGCATATTATCGACACATAGCTGCATAGACGATCATCGCAATTCACAATTTTCGAGTTTTTTCAAGCAATTCTTCGGCAACGTTATTTCTCTCTCTCTCTCTCTCTCTTTCTCTTTATCTCTCTGTCCTCTCTTTCACTTGTTCTCCGTATCTCGTACGTCAGTGTATTCTAAGCTATGAGATTGCTAATGATTTAGACTTTTTGTAGTTCAAGCATGATTTTTGGGGAAAATGCGAAATCAAATATTTTTGGTGAAAGGCCCATTGATATTCACTATTTTATTTGTTATCAATATCCCTAGATGGCATTCAAATGGAAAAAAGTTTTATCATGATAGATTGATATCTAGATATTTCAAAGCTATGATGATTTAATTATTTCAGCAAAAATTTCTATCGTGTTCTGCCTGCGGGTCCACTGATATTAGTGGTATATACAAATTCTATGGTTGATATAAAAATTGGGAAAACTTGTTTTTTCATGAAGCAATTGGATTTTTAGAAAATTTATTATTTTTTCTCACCAAAGGTCTAAGCATGTTAATGTAATTTTTTTCTTATCTTCTGCGAATAATATAATAGTTTACTTTGAAATTAAAATCATGAACAATACAATCTTTTTTTATACTGTCTTTTCAAGTTTTTTAAAATAATTTTCATAACTTCACGTAAGACTCCTTTGCGAGCCGCAGAGGATGAGAAAGCATAAGTAATCATCACTTCCAAGGGCCCTCGTTCAGAAAAAAATATATATATATTGTATTATTCAGAAAAATCTTGGATGTCTTAGCTTATTTTCACGAAATTTTAATGTCCTCGGCACATTATGAGAAAAATCAATTATATTTATATCTTTGGGTCTATGGTCAGAAACAAATATTAAAATTTCTCAAAAATGTGAATTGTCATAATTTTGAGGAGGATTACTTTTCTCAAATATGAATATATTTTTATGTAATTATAATAACAATAACAATTTCCAAGAACCATAGGCTTACAGATAGGAAAATCAAAATTCTCGTAACGTTGAAACATCCGAATGAATAACAACATTTTAACTAACAATTTTTGTTCCGCACAATCCGTAGATTACATGGAAATCCGTGAAAAATATACATCATGGAGGAGCCAGCCCACTTATTCGATTTCTTTTTAAAGTTTTTTAAATAACTGCTTATAGCTTTGCATAAAATTTATGTTACATCCACAGAATATGAGCAAAGTAAGTAATCCTCACGACGACAACTCCAGATAAATATAAAATTGAAACAAAAATCACGGTTATTGTGAGTATGAAAGATCTGATTTTTTCATGATATTGGGAACCTAAGGAGAGGTATGACTTAATTCTGACGTCAGCAATATGGCGACGTAAGTAAATAGCTCGCTCGCGACTCGCATGCGACAGCGTGGTGTAGAGAGAGAGAGAGATTTGTCGTCGATTATTCTCAGCTCATTACAGATTATGCTACTCACTCCCGGACGCAAATGCAGTGAACGAGTAAAAGCAACTTCCGACCCTAACCTAAAAAATAACCACATTCTGCATCCAAACTCCGAACTCTATATCTATATTATTGTTACGTGGACAATCTCAACAATTTTCAGAATTTATCCTAACAAACCTCGACGTTTCGTATGGTCGACGGGGCTTTGCGCTCCCTACTTAGTCAGTCCTTAGGTTTCGCTACCAGATGAATCTAACTTTGGATCCCGATACATTATCCGGCATCTCCGTGTCAATCCTCGTAACATTTGCATATCATCTACAGATTGCGAGAATCATTAATATTAATGAAGGGCTCTCGATCGAAAAATATTTGCTTTCTACTCTTCTTCAAAATCGGAATAAAAACATCCATGCATTTGTTATCAATATCCCTAGATGGCATTCAAATGGAAAAAAGTTTTATCATGATAGATTGATATCTAGATATTTCAAAGCTATGATGATTTAATTATTTCAGCAAAAATTTCTATCGTGTTCTGCCTGCGGGTCCACTGATATTAGTGGTATATACAAATTCTATGGTTGATATAAAAATTGGGAAAACTTGTTTTTTCATGAAGCAATTGGATTTTTAGAAAATTTATTATTTTTTCTCACCAAAGGTCTAAGCATGTTAATGTAATTTTTTTCTTATCTTCTGCGAATAATATAATAGTTTACTTTGAAATTAAAATCATGAACAATACAATCTTTTTTTATACTGTCTTTTCAAGTTTTTTAAAATAATTTTCATAACTTCACGTAAGACTCCTTTGCGAGCCGCAGAGGATGAGAAAGCATAAGTAATCATCACTTCCAAGGGCCCTCGTTCAGAAAAAAATATATATATATTGTATTATTCAGAAAAATCTTGGATGTCTTAGCTTATTTTCACGAAATTTTAATGTCCTCGGCACATTATGAGAAAAATCAATTATATTTATATCTTTGGGTCTATGGTCAGAAACAAATATTAAAATTTCTCAAAAATGTGAATTGTCATAATTTTGAGGAGGATTACTTTTCTCAAATATGAATATATTTTTATGTAATTATAATAACAATAACAATTTCCAAGAACCATAGGCTTACAGATAGGAAAATCAAAATTCTCGTAACGTTGAAACATCCGAATGAATAACAACATTTTAACTAACAATTTTTGTTCCGCACAATCCGTAGATTACATGGAAATCCGTGAAAAATATACATCATGGAGGAGCCAGCCCACTTATTCGATTTCTTTTTAAAGTTTTTTAAATAACTGCTTATAGCTTTGCATAAAATTTATGTTACATCCACAGAATATGAGCAAAGTAAGTAATCCTCACGACGACAACTCCAGATAAATATAAAATTGAAACAAAAATCACGGTTATTGTGAGTATGAAAGATCTGATTTTTTCATGATATTGGGAACCTAAGGAGAGGTATGACTTAATTCTGACGTCAGCAATATGGCGACGTAAGTAAATAGCTCGCTCGCGACTCGCATGCGACAGCGTGGTGTAGAGAGAGAGAGAGATTTGTCGTCGATTATTCTCAGCTCATTACAGATTATGCTACTCACTCCCGGACGCAAATGCAGTGAACGAGTAAAAGCAACTTCCGACCCTAACCTAAAAAATAACCACATTCTGCATCCAAACTCCGAACTCTATATCTATATTATTGTTACGTGGACAATCTCAACAATTTTCAGAATTTATCCTAACAAACCTCGACGTTTCGTATGGTCGACGGGGCTTTGCGCTCCCTACTTAGTCAGTCCTTAGGTTTCGCTACCAGATGAATCTAACTTTGGATCCCGATACATTATCCGGCATCTCCGTGTCAATCCTCGTAACATTTGCATATCATCTACAGATTGCGAGAATCATTAATATTAATGAAGGGCTCTCGATCGAAAAATATTTGCTTTCTACTCTTCTTCAAAATCGGAATAAAAACATCCAAAATAATTTCAATTTTTATTGTAGTTATATTCATCTCCTTCTTCTCTTTCTTCATCTTCTTCCTCTTCTTCTTCTTCTTCTCCTTCTTCCTCCTTCTCCTCCTCCTCCTCTTCTTCTTCTTCTTCTTCTTCTTCTTCTTCTCCCCCCAAATTGGATCGTCTGCGACGAGACATCTCCGCTGTGACAGAAATTATTTTTCTCTATTAAAATATTGAACGACTTAAACAGAATTAAGTAATATATAAATGGATGGGAGATGGGAATTTGAAATTCACTCACCATGTGCATCAATAATTGGTCGGAGACGATTTACATTTTGCCAATTGAATAATCAGATCACCTGAACGGCTGAGTCCAGTACATCGAATATATGTAGCAGCCCGAGATTAAACGCTGCTATAAAATCCATTTTTCGCGCAGCATACAGAATCCTCCGCAGTTTACGCAATGCTGCTGCCCGATTAATCAAACGTAGATCGCGTATGCACTCTTGAGGATAAAACGCCACTCTCAGTGGGGAAAAACGTTCGATCAGAAATTTAATAATGCCCGTTATATCGCTGTTGTTTCGTACTGTACTCATTTTAATTTTTCGATTTTGTACGGCCGTTCGATGCTGAAAATTTGACACTGATTCTCTTTCTCTCTCTCTCCCTGATGCATTGAGGTTTGCAGTGCAGCTAAGGGCGCACTCTCTACAAAGCCCTTCGTCGAGGAATCTAAATGAGGAGTATAAACACATCCACATACATACATTCACACACACACACACACACACACACACACTTTTTTCTCAATTTCGGAAATTCATAGATTTCTATATATTTTTTTTATTTTTAAATGCAATGTATGAAAATGCAATGTATAAAAATGATTATCAGAACATATAAATATTATTTAAAAAATTTATGATATATATACTTGGCGGGGTGTAAAGTTTGGCTCTCAAATCCGTAAATTCCTCCATTATCTTTTCGTTATTCTTATCCTTCGTGAACCCTTATATTTATATAATTTTTATTCATTTATTTTTATTTATTAACTTATTGTATGCCATAGCGATTGTCGGTTGCATAATCAGACGTATCGAATCAAGGCAAATCGTCCTCATCGTAGCTGTATATATCGGGGAGGGGATTCTAATGTGATACTCAGACTGCCGGTATCGGTGTAAAGTTATTTTACTATATCGAAATTTTTTCTTTTCAGGGTAATTATAACGAAAGTCTTAAAAAGGGGTGATTTTTAAAATGTCGAGAATTGCAAACTTCACATATGTCGGTTTTCATAAATTTCACTTCAGCTCGTGTAGCTGTGAAATGTCACCTTTGCGATTAAAGCCCTTGCACCAAAAAGCTCTACCCCATTTCCTCACAAGCTTAACATCTCGATGTCGCCCAACGTTTTTCATTATCTTCCCGAAAACTGCATTATTCATGAGTTTAAAAAAGTTTTTCTCAAATTCATTGTTTGATTTTTTACGTGAATCAGTGTCAATATCTATATACTTTTTCAGCCGTGCTTTTTGTTTGAATTTTATACGCGAAATCACGTGAAGTCAGGCCCTCTCTAAAATCATTTGTATATCAAGCGGGAGAGTGAATGTCCCCTCTTGATGTTATATCACCGGAAAAAACCATATGTAAATAATAGTTTAGTTTTATGATACTGGCGATGATGAGACTCAAGGCCAATTTTTTTCGGGACTAATAGAAATATTTTTCCGAACGAGAACCCTCCGATATTCATGTCTTATTTTTTATAATCTGCCAATTATATATGAAAATTCATAAAAAGTTTTATCATGATACAAATTAAAGTTGGCATTAACTACAATAAAAATTGAAATTATTTTGGATGTTTTTATTCCGATTTTGAAGAAGAGTAGAAAGCAAATATTTTTCGATCGAGAGCCCTTCATTAATATTAATGATTCTCGCAATCTGTAGATGATATGCAAATGTTACGAGGATTGACACGGAGATGCCGGATAATGTATCGGGATCCAAAGTTAGATTCATCTGGTAGCGAAACCTAAGGACTGACTAAGTAGGGAGCGCAAAGCCCCGTCGACCATACGAAACGTCGAGGTTTGTTAGGATAAATTCTGAAAATTGTTGAGATTGTCCACGTAACAATAATATAGATATAGAGTTCGGAGTTTGGATGCAGAATGTGGTTATTTTTTAGGTTAGGGTCGGAAGTTGCTTTTACTCGTTCACTGCATTTGCGTCCGGGAGTGAGTAGCATAATCTGTAATGAGCTGAGAATAATCGACGACAAATCTCTCTCTCTCTCTACACCACGCTGTCGCATGCGAGTCGCGAGCGAGCTATTTACTTACGTCGCCATATTGCTGACGTCAGAATTAAGTCATACCTCTCCTTAGGTTCCCAATATCATGAAAAAATCAGATCTTTCATACTCACAATAACCGTGATTTTTGTTTCAATTTTATATTTATCTGGAGTTGTCGTCGTGAGGATTACTTACTTTGCTCATATTCTGTGGATGTAACATAAATTTTATGCAAAGCTATAAGCAGTTATTTAAAAAACTTTAAAAAGAAATCGAATAAGTGGGCTGGCTCCTCCATGATGTATATTTTTCACGGATTTCCATGTAATCTACGGATTGTGCGGAACAAAAATTGTTAGTTAAAATGTTGTTATTCATTCGGATGTTTCAACGTTACGAGAATTTTGATTTTCCTATCTGTAAGCCTATGGTTCTTGGAAATTGTTATTGTTATTATAATTACATAAAAATATATTCATATTTGAGAAAAGTAATCCTCCTCAAAATTATGACAATTCACATTTTTGAGAAATTTTAATATTTGTTTCTGACCATAGACCCAAAGATATAAATATAATTGATTTTTCTCATAATGTGCCGAGGACATTAAAATTTCGTGAAAATAAGCTAAGACATCCAAGATTTTTCTGAATAATACAATATATATATATTTTTTTCTGAACGAGGGCCCTTGGAAGTGATGATTACTTATGCTTTCTCATCCTCTGCGGCTCGCAAAGGAGTCTTACGTGAAGTTATGAAAATTATTTTAAAAAACTTGAAAAGACAGTATAAAAAAAGATTGTATTGTTCATGATTTTAATTTCAAAGTAAACTATTATATTATTCGCAGAAGATAAGAAAAAAATTACATTAACATGCTTAGACCTTTGGTGAGAAAAAATAATAAATTTTCTAAAAATCCAATTGCTTCATGAAAAAACAAGTTTTCCCAATTTTTATATCAACCATAGAATTTGTATATACCACTAATATCAGTGGACCCGCAGGCAGAACACGATAGAAATTTTTGCTGAAATAATTAAATCATCATAGCTTTGAAATATCTAGATATCAATCTATCATGATAAAACTTTTTTCCATTTGAATGCCATCTAGGGATATTGATAACAAATAAAATAGTGAATATCAATGGGCCTTTCACCAAAAATATTTGATTTCGCATTTTCGCCAAAAATCATGCTTGAACTACAAAAAGTCTAAATCATTAGCAATCTCATAGCTTAGAATACACTGACGTACGAGATACGGAGAATAAGTGAAAGAGAGGACTGAGAGATAAAGAGAAAGAGAGAGAGAGAGAGAGAGAGAAATAACGTTGCCGAAGAATTGCTTGAAAAAACTCGAAAATTGTGAATTGCGATGATCGTCTATGCAGCTATGTGTCGATAATATGCGTTGCGACGAAAAAAGGCGGATCATGTTTGGATACAGAGTTGTATACATCGTAAATTTGATACTTGACACTCGGCGCGTGAGAGCGCGGGCGACAAAGAGTGCGCGTGCGAGAGAGAGAGGGTGAGAGAGAGAGAGCATGAGTCAACGTCAGTGACGACGCCTAATGCTTTCTTCAAAAAATCTCGGGCATCGACAATCCCCCCCCCCCTAACGCACGCACGCACGTACGTATGCACGCACGTACCCGCACGTACACGCAAGACATGCTGGCAGAAAATCTTGAAATCCCACCCCCCCTTCTCTACCTGCCACCCGCGATGCACCTTCCCACCCACCACCCACCACCCCCTGTGCGCAACACACACACACACACACACACACACACACACACGCACACGCATACGTATATACATGCAAGATGTGCGGACGAAAAGATCCCCTCCCCTCTTTACCTGCCACCCACGATGCACCTGTCCACCCACCACCCACATTCCACCCTCCAACTCCCCGTCCGCAACACATAGACACATACACACACACACACATGCACACGCATATACACGCAAGATGTGCTGACGGATAAATCCCCCCCCCCTAAGCCACCCACCCACCACCCACTGACCACCCGCGAGCCACCCACTCACGACGCGCAACGGTTTGTGTCTCGGCTAAGTGGTTCGAGTCTCGACTAAGTGGCTCGAATCTCAGCTGAAAAAGGTCGGTAAATGTCGGGGGGTAGGGATCTTGATCCAGAACCGGCCTGTTTCATCTACTAACAGAAAAACATAATCAATTGAAAAGGAACAATACCAATAATCAAACGTGAGCTAGAAGGGCCACAAGAAAATTATCTATTACACCCAAACACACAAATACCCCGCGTACATAATATCGTCATCACCATCAATAGACGAATAAAATAGTGATAAACTTTCTCAACTCTCGAAGAACAATTGAAACATGATTAACATAAAATTCACATGCAGTAAACGAAGTAGAATGATTAGAGCAGCTAAGTTCTCTGTTCCATTTGCTTTGTCCTAATGACAAGAAAAGAACGCGCTCCTAAACTTGGTTCTGAACATCTAGAATACTTGTTTTTCCCAATCATATCATACCAAAAAAAATATACTTGTACACAAAAAACAAATAATGAACAGTAAAGCATAGAGATGTAAAAACATACATAGCCGCAATTGAACATTCAGTTTACTTAAATAGACGATTAATTTTAGATCGCTACGAGAATTGATTCAGGATAAAGCCACGTGACACGACACGAAGTCGGTTCACAGAAACTTAAATCGACATACACAAATCACTAATACAATAAATAGGAAATACACATTCACACCATATATACCAAACACGATATACGAACATACCAATCGACCAATAGTAACGGAAAACTCTATTTTTAATACCTTTAAATATATTATATATATATATATAAACTAGGGGTCCTTGTGGCTTGTACACGGCGGCGGCGAAATATTTATATAATATAGAGAGATATATATATTATACCAATCACTACACTAATTTTACTCGGTATTACCTTAGTATTACCGTAGTATTATTAAGTATTTACGTAGTATTATAAGTAATTATACTCAGTATTACATTACTTTACTTTTAAAGTAAAACTTTAAAACATAAGAAGAAAAAAAAAGAAAAATAGCCTAAACAGTTATACACTTTTTCACATTTCAACGTACACATCATCATTCAAACCCTGGGTCACTATATATATCATCCTATATCTCATAATCACATAGAATCGTTAAGCTTTGATCAAAAGATAATATTATTCCATTGAAAATAAATCGCACGCGTATCGCTCATTCGTCGCACTGGCCAAGTGAAGATCAAACCTTACTGATCCAGGTTAACACACCTCTCCCCACTAACGACCCACGAACCAGAATTTAGACTGTTACAGAAAGACTACAAATTAGGTAACGAAATAAAACTAAACTTGGAAACAATATGGAACAAATAACCTAACAATATAAACGATCTGCAAAACACTATAGGAGAATAATTGACAGGAAACCAATAAGGAAAAACTACAAAGATGAAAAAACCAATGACGGGAACGAAATCACGCAGGAAAAAACTAGCGGCAACCGGAATGTAGCAGGTAGAAAAGATGAATCATATTATATTAAATTTGAGCAACCTTTCAACCATTCCTATTCAAAATAACAAACCAATCCCATCTAACACAATCACTAATCCAGGCATTTAGTTTCAGATTTCACATCATCAAAAGAATATCAAAAGGAAGATCAAGAGAACTTGAAGGATGACTATACAACAACTAAACAATAATGACGATCCAACCATTTTTCGGTCAAGAGAACAACAGATATAACAAATAGAATCACCACACTAAACACTTTTTCTCAATAAACAAACACACTATTTTATTATATCGAGTCACACATGAAACAAATTAAATGTAAAACTATTTCATTATATATAAGCGATTCGAATTTTTGACCGAGCTATAGTGTCATCGTAGTCACTGAAAGAATGCTCATAGACGAGGCTTGACAAACGATAGAAAGAAATGAAGATGAAGAAACTTCATATTTATACGATTTATGATTCGACAAAACACATCAAATTGAACTAGCATTTTTTCGATTTTGGCCTAACAAAAAGTACTCTATGTGTACTCATTAAATGAAAATGTATGCGAAAACATCGTTAGCGTGAGAGAATATTAACAGTTAATATTTTTTTATTGAATTTTAGTAAGGTTCACTAAAATATAACACATGAATTTTATATTCGAAATAATACATAATTTTTCAGCCTAAATTTTGCTTTCTCATAACAAAAACTTTCCATACTGGCATTTTTATGTCAGTAGTTTAAACATGTCGCAAATCGAACAAATAGACGAGCTCGTCTAGCAAGAGCTATCAAGAGACGCGGCAGCGTCTCGACGCCAAGTATGCCTTCAATTATTATATTTTTTTCGAAATTAAAAAAGAATTGTGAATATGGCAGAAATTTCGATTTTTTGAAAATTGCGGGTGCTCGAGGTCCAAATTCAAATCATCTTGAATCAACTTGAAGCTTAAAGGATCCTAACGCTTTTTCAAAACACTTTTCAATGTTTAAACTAACGCTTTGTGACGGACGAGCCGCTATAAATGAATATAGGAAGTCGTATATACGAATAAGAATGTTTAATAAATGTGTAAATCAATCAAAGGGAGTGCACGTCTTGACTGTAGAGATGTTGAAGATGAACGAATAATGGAATAAAAGAAAAGAGAAGTGTACAAGTGAAGTGGGGCGAAGAAAGGGTCCAGGCGAGTGAAGGGGATACCAGGGCCGTCGTAACAGGGCCCGTGGGACCAAGGACAATGCAAGAGATTTCTAGGAAGGGAGATTAGAACATGCTGAGGAGTGAGGTTTGAGCGTGAGAGTGGACTGATAAAGGAAAATGAAGTGTGAATGGATAGCGTGAGAAAGAATTGCGGTGATATGGGGCTTTCTATATTCAAGGTAATACGATACCATGACACTCGAAAAGCCGAAAGAGGAAATTGCGAATGATGAAAAATGTGTTGCCTTTATTTGTGGTTTTTTCGAAAACCGAGGCGAAGGACAGAAATAGTTTACGATGGGAAAAAAATGGAAATGGCTGATTGCAGCATTTCTTGAGATTGGCAGAATTAAGGGAAAGTCCGGTTATTGCTGTTTTTATTCGAGAAACATCTGCTGCATAATAAAATTTGAAAATGTGAGAATAATATCAAGTACCACTATCGAGGTAAAAATCAAAATCAAACTATTACACACAGAAAAATAATCCGTCGCTCTTATGGGACGGAACAGGTTCTTTCTCGTAAATGTTCAAGAATTGAAAAAAAAAGTTTCATGCCGTGCGAAATATACTGTTGCGGAGCATTTGCGGCCAAATAAAATTTTCGCAGGGCATACATTTTTCCAAATATAAATGCTATATATGTTTGCGCTCAATATTATCAAGGTAAAACTTTGTTGCGAGTCCTCCGTCGTGATACTCATCTTTTGCACCAAACACATAACTTAGGAAAGATACCATATAACTAACGTTTTACTTACGGATGATTATGATTAGTAATGTATTATAATAATAGAAAACAGAAGTTACAACAAAGTTAATAAAAAATAGTTGATAAGCAAACAATAGACACAACTTTTCTACTGAATATTTTTTTTACAAAAATTTCGTAAGAATTATCGATAAGAGACGTTGAATAGCAATTTTTTTATAATTTTTTAATCATCTCTTAATATCTCTTCCTTTCAATCAAAAAAAATTTCGTCGCTATTTTTGAATATGTTTCTTTCGGGTGTCACTCACGAATTTTCCACAGGAAACTCCTTTCTTGCTCTTCTTTACACAGTAAAATTCTCAACTTGATCCATTTGGTGCAACATAGTCAAAAAAAATGAAATCCATTTTTTCACATTTTCTTCCAATATTATTTACTATTTACTGATAAAATATATATTGATCATTCCGTGTCAAATCGACCAAGAGTTGGAATCGGACCCTTTCAATGTCGATGACATTTGATCAGAAGTTTTCGTTATTAACAAAACGAAGTTCTACCAAAGGAAAAAAATTAAAATTTTTTATCTAAAATTTACAATTTTTCAAATCTTTCAAGTGTATTTTTTAAATATCTCGAAAACTATTATAGTTGCGAAAAATTTTTCTGAATTCATCTTCTGAATTCGGGTATACTTGGGGTTATGAAAAAAAAAATATTACGAAAAGAATTTTTTTTAAATGACGAATTTGGAGAATTTTGAGTTTTCAAAAATCGTGAAAATCCATGTTGTACATTAAATGTTTTGGTTCAATTTTGTTTATACAATACCTTGGACTGATTTTATAAGATCCTAAAATTCTCAGGATGGTGTTATTTTGTTTCGAAAATATAAATTTTCGTTAAAAAAAATTTTTTTTTTACAAAATTCAATAATTTATATTTTTGAAGCAAAAAAAAACGGCATCTTGGAAATTTTAGGATCTTTTAAGATCAGTCCAAGGTATTACATAAACAAAATGTAACCAAAAATTTAATGTTTATCGTGGATTCACACGAATTTAAAAATTCAAAAATTCATATTTTTGAAAAAAAAACAAAAAACACCTCTCTGAAAATTTCTGGATCTTTTAAGATCAGTACAAGGTATTGTATAAAAAAAATTCAACCAAAAATTTAATGTACAACTTGGTTTTTCAAGATTTTTAAAAATTCAAAATTCTCAACAATCATCATTTTTTCTTTAAATTTCGGAATATTTTTTTTTCATAGCCCCAAGTATACTTTTTCAGACGAATTCAAAACAATTTTTCGTAAGTGTAATAGTTTCCAAGATATTTCAAAGATAAACTTGAAAGATTAAAAAAATTGTGAATTGTAAATTTTTGATAACTTTTGAACAAACATTTTTTAATTTTTTTCCTTTGGTAGAACTTCGTTTTGTTAATAACGAAAACTTCTGACCAAATTTCATCGAAATTGAAAGGGGTCGATTCCAACTCAGTCGATTTGACATGGATCGACCCATACATCTTTTTTTCATTTTAAAATGAATAAAAAATCTTATATTATTTTTCCATACTATTGGGGATAATTATATAATTATATAATAGAAACTAAATTTCTAATTTTATCAATTATGTTATCATATTAATATTGCTCCACAAAAGTTCTTATCAATTAATTATGTATATTGAATAAAATAATTTTATACAAAGAAATCAATTTTCCTATAATACAAGTTATGAAACAAAATAACCTAATTATCCTATAAGAAAGCTTTGTCAAGATCAATCCAAGAGCGTATATGAGGGGCATTCCACATCGATTCAACCTGAGGCCTTCACCTCTCCGATTTTGTCCGCGATTTTTAAAGTAGTACATGCCCGACATTCCAATTCAAAAGAAATTTTTGGCGAGACCTGTCCACTGCGCACACGAACACTTCGAAAGATTGTGTACATGGATGAACGCGTTGAACGCACACAACTTCGAACGTTCCAGCAGCGAACATAGAGGTGCACGGAAGCGTAGGCCTTATGGGAGCGCTTGGCAGAGTTTTGTTAGTTAGTACCTCGACCACGGCGAGCGTTGCTTGTAACGGTGTGCACGAACACATCGCTACATCACCAAGCAGCTTGGTGAGGTGGTATGAGTTCGTGGACATCGTTACAAACAGCGCTCGCCGTGGTCGAGGTACTAACTAACAGAACTCTGTCAAGCGCTCTCATAAGGTCTCCGCTTTCATGTACCTCTATGTTCGCTGGTTCCAGCGATCACGTTTCGTCACGTATTTCATACTTTAAACATTTATAACTCAGGAACTTTGTGATAAAATGGGACAATATTTTTTCAAAATAATCGCCGAATTCCCCTTTATCTTCGCGTAAGTTTTTCATCGTCTTTTGTCCCGTCATTTTTTAATTATCAATCGAAATGTGTACGTACCCCATGCAAAGCATGTTAAAAACGCCTATTTCAATTGTAAATATCTCCGGAACAGGATGGTCAATATATTTGAAATTTTACAAGCGCGTTCTGAATGTCCTGAATAATATTAGTTTCAAATTACAACCTTTTCTGTCTCAAAGCGATTTTGGGATGTACTACCTTAATGGTTGTGTAGTACTCTAGATTTTATCCAGATTTTTTGGAGTGATTTGACTTAACTATAATTTTATAAACTAATTATTTTTAGCCCAAATTTGAAAATCTAAAAAAAATCACAAAAATCCCGTTTTCTATATGAAAAATTTCAAGCATTGTAAGCTTTTTCGAAAAAAAAATTTCAAATAAGGAGGACCCTGAATTGAGTGGGCTTTTATCCATTTTTGTATCAATTGAAGTCCTTTAAAAAAATGTTTGGACACGGGCTCACTCAATTCAGGTTTTTCCTTCTATTTAAAAAAAAAATTTACTTTAATTTGAAAAAATCTGAAACAATCACAAAAATCCCATTTTTCATATGAAAAATTTCAAGCGTTGAGCCGAAGTCGGCAAGAGTTCCCTTTTGTTTATAACAAGCCTTTACGAAAAGAAAAATTTAAAAAAAAAAATAGAAAGAGAAACCTGAATTGAGTGAGCTCTTATCCAAACATTTTTTTCAATATCTTCAATTCATACAAAAATGTTTGGGTAATGGCTCACTCAATTCAGGGTCCTCCTTCTATTAAAAAAAAAAATCGAAAAAGCTTATAATAAACAGAAAAAACTTCTACCCATTTTGGCTTAACGCTCGAAATTTTTCATATAAAAACGGAATTCTTGCGATTTTTTTCAGATTTTTAAATTTGGGATAGAAATAATTTGCTTATACAATTATAGTTGAGTCAAATCGCTCCAAAAAAATCTGAAAAAATCCTAAGTGCTCTTCGGAGGAACCACAAAACCATGAAAAATTGCGGACAAAAACGGAAAGGTGGAGGGTCAGACCCATGGCGAATCGGTGTGGAATGCCTCATATACACCCCCGCTTAAAAGTTTTGATAAACCTGTCGATATTTCTTGTCACACTAGAAGTTGCACAACTCCGTCAAAAAAGAAGATAATCCAATTTTTTAAAAAGGGTTTTGACGGGAAGGAATTCAGCTTTGTTTCCCTTTTTAAAAAAATATTTTTTATGATTTTTTTTCGACCCGGTATGCACTTTTGAACGTGACCGTTTTTGGGCTTTTTTCGACCATCGCGAATTGGGCGCATAACTTATGGACATTTTTTTGTCTTATTTATCTGCGGTACATTTAAAAGGGTTAACTCCATTTTCGTTTTTCAAACATTTTCGTATGATTATTTCTCGCAAAGTTATTTCATTTTTGACTAACAAAAACAAATTCTGAAAGATGCAACGTAGCTCAAAAACTGCAGAGTTGAAGAGAAAATGTCAAGTATGAAAAAAGTAGCAGAGGTACACACGGAATCGCCTGGAATAATTTCAGAAATTACCTATGACATTTTTTTTTTACTATTGTGACGGATGACGGTCGGTAAGGTAGCGGCGGTCCAGAGACGACGAGAGAAAATAATGAAGTGTGCCGCCCGGAAACGAACCCGGATCCCTCGGCTTGCCAAGCAAGAACGCTAACCACTGCGCTACGGCCACCTCTTACTCTCTTTCTCTCTCTCCCTCTCTCTCTCTCTCTCTCTCTCTCTCTCTCTCTCTCATCCGAGTCGTCTATTTGATGTATATTAATGATGAACCGTCACACACTCCCTCTTATACAAAATGTAACACATTTTAGTACATATGTACATGGTAGGCAATGGTTGTTCGTTCACTCAATTACAGGGTTTTGAAATCTGTTATTTTACTCTGCTTCAACTTATGCTGACAGTCAATTGCATTTTCAACCGCGAACAGAGCTGCGAATACGTTATCATCAATGTTGATAGATTTTTCTATGAAAGTTCGAACCACGGTGAGAGCAGTCTTGGCCTGCTTAAGTGACACGAGGGTTGCCAGATGGGAAGACTAAAATGTCTAGACAAAATTTGAAATAGTCGGGATTTTGCGATTATTGTCGGGACAAATATATATTACAAATCAAAATGTTATTTTTTATTAAAATTAAAATAATGACAAAAAACCTAAACTTTTTTGTCACATTAAAAACTTTAACTTTTTTTGGCACAGCATCATACATGATATAGGTTACTTATTATAACTATATACACTTATTTTTTTACGTTGCCACATGTACTTGGTATTCGATATCACTGAATCCACCAATTTTGATCCTTGTGAAGAACTTAGAAAAGTTTTAAAATTCAAACGGTTAACTTCAAAATTTAGTCTTATTATCAATTCGGCTTTTATTAAACCAATAGCCATACGATTTCTATCTTTGGTGTACAAATTATTTAACAGACTAAACACCCTTTCACAGTAAGCATTGCTTACAGGAATAGACAACATAAATGCTTTATTTTGTTTTAAATTCTTTAAGTCGTTTTGGTTGCATTTTTTAAAAAAATATTCCCAAATTTTGTCATTTGACGTGTTCTTGTCTTTTAGAAGGTATTAAAATGTTTCTATGAGGCAGCAGTAATCGGTATATAAATCATCCTGTTCAATATCATTTGAAATATTAAGCACGTCGGGCAACATGTCAATAAATCATCTTTCAGAGATAATACAGAGAGCTTCTTATACAAGGAGTTCTCAGAAAAATCATAACGTTCTTGCAAATACTGGATTGCTCGCTTTAAAAATTATTCAGCTTCGATGCAAAAAAGGTTTTTTTCATTGATCGCCACGTTCTTTAATAAGGTTCTATTTTTACTGCCGAAAAATTTATCATCCAACCTGTTTTTGAGGCCACTCATCAGTTTTCTCATTATACTGTCAATTTCTAAGACAGTGCATGCATCACTTTCTAAGGCTCAAATCGCTACTTAAAACTCAGACAAGACGTTGTGTATAAAGTACAGGTAAGATTCTGAAATTCCTTCGTGAGATTACATTCATCGATCTCTTCATTGTTATCAAAATGGGTTAGACTTTTTGACACAAATTCCCATATTTCCTTTCGACATTCAATTTCCCCTTTCAACAAAAAATAGTGCTTTACAGCAGGCCAGCAATGCAGCAGACGATCGAAAGCGGGTAAAAGAGATAGCCATCTCGTTGGGACATAACGACTTGTTCCGGAGCGAGTACATTCCGTGCTACTGTTGCTGCTTTTGTGCGCCCACAAAAGATTTTGGCGGCAATTTTACTATCAGAATATACAGCTGGATCCAGTTTTATCTGACAATCGAGACTGTTATAAGTTATGCCATGAGTTACATTGTGAAATACACACATCAATTCAGCTTTTGAGATATCATTTTCTTCACGACTATCTTTCTTTACCAAATAATTTTGGAGATTGCCTGATGTTTTCTGTGACGATATAAGTTTATTGTGTTTTTTTGTTTGATTATGTTTGTCCACACCACGACTTCCCTCATACTTGATCGATATATCCGCTTGACACAACTTGCATGTGGCAGAATAATCATCTTTTTTTTTGTATCCAGTTAGAGTAGTTGGAATGATTTTCCCAGTGATTAGAAAATACCGTATAACACTTTATTTTCTTAGATGGCCCAGGTCAAGTCTTCTTCTCTTCTTCTTGAAGATTTTCTTCTGACGGTGTAAAGGTCGAAATTATCTAAAATAAAAACAGAATTACCGCCACCGCCACACCCGCAACACCGCATCATGCTAAATGTAATAAGTGCCACCAAGCAATAATGAATAAAGTATTATATATCGAACTGCTACCAAGAGCCAAATGTCATTAAAATTTGTTCGGCTTCAGTTTTTTAGACGTGACGGTGGAACAAGCAAACAAACACACAAACTCACTCATTTTCGTATTTATATAATTACCAAAAAAATAATAAATCTTGGTAAGTGAGCACAATTTTTCTGTTGTGCATATTTAGGAGCACATACAGCAAAAATGTACATTCACACAAGCTACACAGAGAAAACAGTTTATAGTTAAGAAATATATTTAGTTCGCACATTTATTGAAAAATTTCTTATCTGTTACAAAATTTGTTAATCGTTAATGAATCTTCATTTAAAATGTTCGCCCAGTAGGTTTGCAATAAAACAGTCATAGACTTCTCACAAATTGAATATTTGGTAATAGTAAACAAATATTTAGTTGAATCAGACATAGACTTGTTAACAGTTTACAAATAACCGTTAAAATACCAACAACTCATCTTAAATAATAATTTGTTGATAGTTAACAAATCCGTACTTGACATAAGTATAGTACATGTTACATTCTAACGCGACTCTGGACCTTTGCGCCTGTACCGTGCGAGCTCGAGCGTGCGCACTGCGCAGACACGACGGAGAAACATATATGATCGCGGTCGGTGAAGTCATGGTCGCATGAGCATAACCTATCTGTGATTTGTGACTGTGAAAATGTGCGATTATTTTCTTCATCGATGACATCAATTAATGTGCAGGCATCAATTAATATATAATATTCAAATGTGCCTTCAAACTTGACCATTTTTTAACAGTTAACAAATCCTTGCATATATAAATAAATTGTTTTCTCAGTGCAAAATCGAATGGCTTGTTTTAAACTTGAAATCATAACGCAACTCAGATAAAACACTGCAAATAAACTTACCCATTTCAGTTGAGTGTTCTTCAACCAATATTTTTGCGAGATTTTGCTAGCGAAACACGACGCATGTCACAATAGGACTCTGCATGACGAATAAGCAAAACGGTGAGCGAGCAAGCGAACGCGAGTAAGCTAGCTCCCCACCCCGCGGCGAGGCCGGCGGGCCCCGCGCAGCTGCCTGCTGCCACGGATCGCACGATCGAGGCGAGGGAAATGATTTTGAAACCGCGCGGTAATTTTAAATTTCTGTTTTATTAAAAATTTGACAAGAAACTGTTTGTCGGGACATTTTGTATTTTGTCGGGAGTCTGGACATCCAATGAAATGTTGGGACAATCCAGATGAATTCCGACCATCTGGCAACCCTAAGTGACATTGATGGTTCAGCAACAATAGGCTGCTCATCATACTCGTCTTCGTCCACATCATTTTCGTTCATATTTTTGCTACCTGAATCGATAATGTCCGCGACTGTCATTGATCCGGTCACAGCTACCTCGTCGTCAAAATTTACAAAATCTTCAAATGTTCCATTTTCGGCGTGGGAATAAGTCAAAATTTGAGTCCACTCTGTTTCGTTGGTGTCGTTTACAACAGGCTTCAGTTCTACTTCAAGATCATCTTCAGCGTGTAAGCGAAATCCACATGTCTTGAAACAATTTTCGATTGTCTTTTTAGTTACGTTTCTGCATACTCTATGATTTATCTGCCATTCGAATTGCCTGTGGATGTCAATGAAGGTTTTTCTTCCCATCTTCTACACCTGATATAATATGTCGTACAACTTCCTTTCTGTACAGAGCTTTGAAATTTTTAATAATCCCTTGATCCAAAGGTTGCAGTTTTGATGTAGTGTTAGGCGGCAGAAACTGTAATGAATGATATTATGCGTAACTGGATGATATTATGCGCCATACAATTGTCTATGAATAATAGAATCGTACGCTTGGCTTTTTTCATTTGATTGTCAATTTTGATCAGCCACTCTTTGAATAATTCCGCGTTCATCCAAGCCTTTTTATTGACAATATAGTCCAGAGGAAAGGAATTGCTACCCGCAAAACACCGTGGCTTTTTGATTTTCCAATCAATAGAGGCTTGAGTTTTTCGGTTCCTGTCATATTCGCTGCTAATAACAGAGTGACTCGTTCCTTGTTATGTTTACCTCCGTGACACTTTTCATTTTTCAACGTCAATATCTTGTCAGGAAGGCATTTGTAGAAGAGTGCAGTTTCATCCGCGTTGAACACATCCTGTGGTTCATAACCATTTAACAAAAGTTTTAACTTAGTTTTCCGCTCACTGCAAACGTCCTCGTTCACACTGGCACTCTCGCCACACAGTTTTCGGAAAGTAATATTCTGTCTTTTTTAAATTTTTCCAGCCATCTATTGCTGGTCTTAAACTTTTCGTAACCCAGCGATTTCGCAAATGCCTCGGCTTTTTCTTTTAAAATTGGTCCCCCCACACTAACAATTTGGTCTCAACACTGCTCCGGAAATTCAGCAGTCTTATTTCTCTTTCGATCCAAGTTATCGGCAGAGATCTTTTGCATAAGGCCAAATTCATTTTTCAAAATCGTGGAAAGTGTACTGCCGGGAATTCCAAATTCTTCAGCAATGTCATGTATCTTCTTTTAACCAGTCTTCACTGTTTCAATCACCCTAATTTTTTTACCAATACTTAATAAATTGAGTTTCCGTTTGGATGTTATTTCGAGACGAACTGATCCGGAATCACTAATCCATACTATGAGACAAGAGGGGACTAAAAGAGGGGATTTTGGACTAAAACAAAAAAAAATTTTGAATGTCCTCCTCTGAACCCTAAAAGTTTCATCCCACTCAATTTTTGATCGGAGCAATATTTTTCGAAATAAATCAACTGTAAGATTAAAATGGGACACCCGGTATATTCAATATGATATACTTGCACATACATATATAGATATACATAAATTAAAAATGTTATAAATAATACAAATACATAAATGGTAATAATAACAATATAAATTGAGTAATTGTTTTGTTTTGTTAGTGAGAATTGTCCGGGCACTCAGTCCTAGTGGACCATTGTGCCCGGGCCCTTTGCTGGGCAAGGTTATTAGCCTGTCGGACCCATAGGCAAGCCGGCCTCGCGCGCAAAGCGGAGAAGCCTGCCCGCTCCTGTGTTCTTCAAGCTGAATTCAAGGATGACAGGTGCCCCAAGGACGTCATTTCTGACGCCCGCCAGCTCCCTGCACCTCGTAATGAGATGGAGTGGTGTCGTCTCCATCTTTACATCTTTAACAGACTGGTTCCTTTGCAAGACCCAGTCGCGCCAGATGCTTGCCTGTGTGCCAGTGTCCCGTGACTAGTCCCACGACCACCCTGAGTTGGGTTCGGTCTAGTTCAGCTAGCACGGTCCCTAGCATTGCTGAGGGCCCAGAGAAGAGTTCCTTGGTGTGCCTTATCCCTGGATCCTTATCCCAGAGGTCCGCGAACTGATTCGCGGCCCATCTCTCCGTTATCTGTTTCACGAGTCCCATGGTAACACCTAGGCGATCGCCATGGTCTGCCATATCGAGCCGCGAAGCGCTGAATCTGGCCAACTCGTGAGCCTTTTCGTTGCCCTGGATACCGCTGTGACCTGGTACCCATACCCGTTTCACTCTGTTGACTCTAGCTAGTTGAGTCAGCAGGTTTATACAGTCTCTTGCTACCTCAGACTTGATCACCACATTGAGCAGCTGTCTGAGCGCAGCACAACTGTCGCTGCAGATGTAGAGATGTTGCTTCTATAACCCCTTCTGAGGATACTACGGGCACAGGCCCGTATAGCAAACAGCTCTGCCTGGAGAACGGAGACGGTGTGGCCCAGTGTAAAGGATAACTCCGTCCTGGGCCCCTCGCTCCAAACTCCGGCCCCAGTACCTGTCTCCGACTTCGCACCGTCTGTATTCCAGACTGGTCCGCCGGCGCCGGGCCATCGACGCGAAATTCCCTCGCTGCCCCGTAAATTGCGTCAAAAGAGGTGTTGTCAAATGCCTCCTCAACGTCTAAGAATACGCATAAGGTGGCCTCCTTTTTGTAGAGGGTCCGCTCTATCTCGTGAACGAGACTGTGCAGAGCTGTCTCAACGGATTTGCCCGCTTGATACGCGTGTTGTGAGTGTTAGCATCAGTGCCCCATCCCTTAGGTCCCTATCAATAAGTCTCTCCATTGTTTTCAATAAGAAAGACGTGAGACTGATAGGTCTAAAAGCCTCCGCTTGGTCATAACTATTTTTTCCCGGTTTCGGGATAAATACTATGATGACCTCCCTCCAGGCCCTAGGCACATATCTTAGTGCCATACAGGATCTGAAGGTGTAGTTCAGGTGCCTGACTAGGTCCTCCCCTCCCTGCTGAGGTAGGGCTGGAAAGATCCCGTCAGCACCCGGGCTCTTGTACCCGTCGAACGAGTCCAAGGCCCACCGGATCCTGTCCGGGGTAATCATCCTAGCGGCAGTTGCCCAATCACCTGGTCTGAGCAAGGTCTCGCTCGATCAGTGTGGACCCAGGGAGGTGCGCTAAGATGTCTTCGTGTTTCTCAGCTATCCCCCCATTTGGGAGTGTGAGTCCACCAAGCTTTGTTTGTGGGCCTGTGGTTAAGACCCTACGGAGCCGGGCGACAGTGAGCAGGGCCTCCATCTCCCCGCAGAATTTTTCCCAGGCCTTTCTTTTAGAACCTTTGACCAGCCTTTTATAGGTCCTTTGTGTGGCCCTATAAATCGCCCAGTCCGGTTCCGCCATGGTTCTCATGGCTTGATTAAGCAGGCGGTGCGAGTCAGAGCGTATTTTACTCAGCTCACTGCTCCACCATGCTACTTTTTTCACGCTCTTGCGCTCCCTCACAGGGCACGCAGCCTCATAACTTTGGATGATGGCTGAGGCCAGCGTGTTGACCCCTTCCTCAACCCTTCCCTCGGACTTCATCCAGCCCCCCCCCCCCGTAGCCCCAAGGGCGAAATGCTGTGCTGGGCCTCTCCACCCTTGATGTTAAATAGAATCCGGCGATCGTCCGAAAGGGTTTTGTAATAATTTATTTCTTTCTTGATGATGATTATGCCAATGTACCGAACAATTCTATGGACGCCTTATCTCGAAGAGACAAAGAGCGACCAATGAAACCGACTGACGAATGTATATGATAAGCAAGAGGATGAAAATTAAGAGGCTATACCAGTGTGACACTTTCAAAAAATCGATTTTTTTTGGCTTATGCGATAGTTTATTTGGGTTAGTTGAAACTTCAAACGCGTTTTTCTCGAAACGACATTTTTCAAAATTGCTGACATCATAACTCAATGAGAAATTGACCGATCGACTTCAAATTGAAACTGAGTATTGTTGAATATATTTACTGTACAATGACCTACGATCTTTTTGATTGGTTGAAAATTGTCAATTTGGCATTAATAAAACGACCATTTTTTTACCCCAAAAAACGACACTTTTTTCAGAACTACGCCATTTTGTTAATTTTTTATATTTTTCAAAAATCGCTGGTCATTGTATAGAAAATACCTTCAACTTTAATAACCTTTTTGAATTTTTTTGTTTCAGCTACTCATTCGGCCGGAATCATGTCAGCAGTTGGGGAACTTTTTTTTTTGCACCTCCGAAGACAGCACATAACTCCGTTATTTTTCAATATTTTTGTAAAAAAAAAATCTTAATATATAGCTGAAAATATAGCTTATTATGTCCAAAAAACTCCAAAACATTCTATTGAGTACTTTCTTTTAAAAAATTTCCGAAAATCGCCTAATTTTTCATGGGTTACACTGGTATAGCCCGTTAAACAAACGATGGGGGGCAAATTAATATTAACGTAAATTGGCATAATCACTCATTAATCACACATATTTAAACGCAAGTATGAATAGGTATAAGACGAGGTCACAAAATTAAACACGTATTTATTGCAGTCAGTCAAATGTACAAAACAGGGGGTGTAAATTGCCCTCAAATATATATATATATATATTTATAGACATTATCACAAAGTATTTCAAAGATTTGCTTCGTCACACATACATACACCCGAACATAATATTAGAAAAAAACTGACTGCATCTCTCTCTCGCACGTATTTATATATAAAATATGCCCGTATTTATTCTTTGTGATTGTTTCGTTTAGCTTTATGTTGGCTTTTGATTAAATATATAATGCAAAATATCGAGCGCACACAAGATACGGAAAATCAATCAATAATAAATCCAAATGATCAAATTCTCAACAAATATGTTCGAAGCGAATACTCATCTCGTCTATCGTTGAGGAAAAGATGTGCGAACCACGATTTTCCGCAGGATTGCGACCTGGCCTGATTTTGCGATGATTACTGACGTGGATTCACACTGAGGTTGATGAGTATGCGGCGATAAAAAAATTATTAACGAAATCCAACGATACGAACAAATATAATTCGGGTTTATTCGATAATGCCAGAGAGACTCTATGTGCGCTAATCGGCAGCTCGATTAGGAGTGATCTACGACGACTCGTCACGCGAAATTCCTACTTCTCTCTCTCTTTCTCTACCCCAAAACTGGTTTCGTCGCGATTATATTAGTTTTAATTTTGATAAAGAAGACCTTGAACCTTTATTGAGGATTTCTAGATTAGTCGCTGAGAGGTACTGCAGCAGAGCTGAGCCCCTCTCGTTTATGTTGGAACTGCCCCAGATGAGGTAGTGCGAATTTGCGTCGCACCCTACCACCAGGTCCAGTCCTTCTCTCCTACAGTGGTCCACCAGGACTCTCAGTTCCCTCGTCGGTGGAGGTTCCTCAGAGTCGTACGGCAGATACGCTGAACACACGATGAGATCCGTCAGTGCTCCTCCTAGCCTCAGTTTTACTGAGGCCACTGCCAGTCCCTACTACAGAACCTGCTCAGCTTTAGGGCACTGTGTCTTTTGTGAATAAAGACACAGGCCCTTGGGCCGGGCTCTGCCGGATCATATATTAACGACTCAATGATACGATCAATCCCTTTTACGCACCCCCTGTAGATCCAGGGTTCTTGTATTAGAGATATGTCTGTCTGCTCCACCGCAAGGTCCCGGCTTAGGACAGCCGAGGCCGCTTTGCAGTGTTGGAAGTTACTCTGTGAGCATTTGACAATGTCCACGCCTTTATCCAACGCTTCCATCGCATTGCCCCGTCGGAGAAGAGGGGCCTTATGGGCCATTCCTCTCCTCTCCTTCAGCCACTAAGGCCGGCAATCCATCGCCGGTCATGGGTGGCGTTGCCAGAGAGCCTGCCAGGGCCTCGGTGAGGGTCATCTGGACTCCCCGCCGAGTCCCCGCCAAGCCCTCTCTCTGCACCGCTCGGATCCTGGGCAGTCTGCCCCTGGTCCTTGCGGTGCCCCTAACTCTCTCTGGCCGGATGGGCAGGTCCCCGACCGCCACGGTCCCGACGCGGGTAGCTGTCACGCCCGCGTTGTTCTGGCCCCGCGCCCCCGACTCGGGTAGGTCGTCCTCTTCGACGACCATCCTCTCTGTCTCCCGCGCCACCGCTGCCGAAGGCAACCGCAGCACGGTCGGCTCTACTGTGACCTGGACGTTCGGAGCCGGGAGGGACCCCGAAGTCCCGTCGTCTTTCCTTTCACCGTAGAGGGTCCCGCGAAAGCGAGCCCACCCTGGATCAGGCCTGGAGCTGGGTCCCGGCACCGCGTCAGCCGATCTCACCGTTGCTGGCACGGTCGGCCTCCGCTGTACACCTTGCCCCTGCCTCTCCCAGGCTGCCGTGGGGTCAGCGGCCCGCTCCCTCTCCCAGCTCTGTGGTGGGCCTCGTAGAAACGGACCCTCCCCAGTCCGAAGTGAGCAGAAAAGCTGCTCCCCTCAACGTCTCCAGGGAGTGCCAGTCGACCCCCAGAACCAGGTGGACGGAATCCCGTACCACCTTCCTGTCTTACACCCTCCACAAGGGAGTTTGGAGGCCAGGGTTCTGCCGACCCAGACGATTGAGGATGACATCGGTCCCCTCAGTTGAGCCAGGGAGCACCGCTGTCACCCTCTTTAACTTGGGTAGGCGCTCCTTCTCCAGCACTTGGAGAGGGGCACCTACCCATGGTTTCAGGTTGGGGACAATCGTGCTCAACCATTCTTTGGCTGGCTCATCGGAGCAATTCACCCACAGGACGCCCTGGCCGCATCGGGTCCCCTCGAAGCAGGGGACTGCTTGCCCCATAGAGACAGCGTCCAACGCCTCGAGGAGTCCCGAGCCACCAGCCCGTCCTCCCCCTGGCCCAGGAAGGCTTCCGGGTAGCTGGCAGGCGCAATGGTCAACCTTCTATCCGCGGTCACCGCATCACCGTAGCCAGTGGGTTGCGGGAATGGCCTGCTTCTTTTCACCACGTTAGCTAGCTCCGGTGGAGTTTTGTCCGCTGGTCGGGGCCGTTTAGCGCCCGTCACCACGGTCTCCAAAGTCGGTGAGCCCCGGCTGCTCGGCTCTTTGGATGGGTCCTGCGCAGCCATCCTAGCCTTGCGAGCCGTCCTCTTCGCCGCTCCGCTACGGCTCGCTTTCCTCCCGGGCATATGCGAGGGGTCGGTGGGCCCGGCTTTCGCTAATCCCTCCAACTCTGCTCTCAGCGCAGAGTTCTCGTCAGCCGAGCTCTGGGTCACCGTCGTAGTAGCGGCGATGTCCCCGTCTCCCGGACTCACGGTCCCTCCCACTATTTGTCCTGACGGCTGTGCCCCAGAAGAGGCCCCACCCTCGGCGTGTTACGCAGTGGTTTTTGTTTCTACTATATCCATTTGATTTCCACGAGTATTCAGGAACTAAAGGTCCACCCCCGCAGAGCCTGCATGCGGGAGTAAGGCTAAATAGCCATGAGGTGTCGCCTGGTGCCCCATGCGCATCGTTAAGGACACTGTAACCCCAGTGTCATGCAGCCTTCGGCACGATAGCTCCCACCTTGGCTTCGGGAAAGTGGTCCGCAACGAGGCTTTTGTCCCCCAGAGCTAAATTTTGGGCCAGCCGGGGTCCTCCGGCTGCCCCCTCCCTGCTCGCGGTTACGGTCGTCACAAGACGTCCCGTTCCCCGAGCGGGGGGAGCCGCTCAGTCTCCGGCCGTTCTTCTATCCGCCACCTGAAGATGCGCCTCGGTCGGGTTTCAACCACCGCCCCCCCGCGCCCCTTAACGGAGGTTAGGGGATCCGAGGAATTGAGTAATAATATTCATTATTATTTAATAATAATAATAATAATCATTATTAATAATAATATGTACTATTATTATTTAATATTATTATTATTATAACAAATATATTAATAATATCTATTATTATCATTGTTATTATTATTCATCTGATCCAATATTTTATTTTTTTTAATTATAAGTTAAAAGACAAGTTGTATAAAAAAATGGCCTTCGGGTAATGAAAATGAATTCTTAATACTATTTTGGTCCGTATTTATTTCTTGGCCTGTGTTCTATAAATACGTCAGTACATCAAAAGTAGTCGGCAGTGTAGTGGTTAGCGTCTCAGTCTTAGGTCGTTAGTTAGGCTCGATGGGTAGGTGGATTTCAAATCCCAGTCTGATCTCATACATATTCTAGGGTCCGCGAATATGCAAGAAAACTAAATCAGTTGGAAAAATCTATAAACTTTCAAATTATCTATTTTTTTTGAATTTAATTCATGTTGAATTTGAGGACATGCGTAAAAACGAGGGTCGCAGGTTCAAACCCCACTGAGGGCAAAATTTTTTTTTAGTTAACATTTTTTTTTCGTTACTTTACCCCTAGAAACTATCAATTGGAACCGATTTTCAACATAACAACTGATAAATGGATGGAAAAAATAAATAATTCTGGACGTCTGCTCTCAAAATTATAAAAATGGCCTTGATATTATCATACATCGTCAGATACAAGCATACATGATCTGTCATGACTCTGCATGATCAGATGCGGCCAATTCTCTTGTCTGATCATATCTGATTCTAGAGATATGATTCAGATACCATTCAGATATATTCAGCTATGAACTTTTTTCATCGGGATCGTGGTCGTAATATATCCTATACGTAAGTAATTCCTCGACCAAACGACTGATGGCAGCACCTCTGCTCCACAACGGCGTACGAAAATCAGCAAGTTGCGTGAAAAATGTGCATGCGCCGCTGTACTCGAAGGTAAACAAAAAGTTCTAGGACTTAAAAGTGCTGTTCAGCGTACACCCGGTCTCGACTCTTGCGAAAAAGCCTACTTTTGGTACAGTAAATACGCATGAAAGAGCGAGGAAAACGTGGTTGCATTATATAAAAAAAATATGCTATCTGTATTTTGAAACTCGAAAATGCTGCAATGCTCGGAAGTGCTAGTGCGAGACCTATTTTATTTTTCTAGTAACAAGGAACGGGAACTCCAATGAAGCGTACAATTTGAAAAAAACGTTGTTTGATCCGCATTAATGCATTATTTATAACGGCGTACACATTTATATACTTATATACAAGAGACACATACAAGCCTATTTTGAGACACACGTACATCTTATACATCTGATTTTATGGTAACATTACGAAGTTTCACATGTAGAGAGCGAACCTCAACCCACGCGTAACCTCTTCAAACTACATTCGAGGTAGTTTGAGACAGTCGCACCGCGTGGCTCGTCGCGCGTACTTTGTCCAAAAGTCGTTTTTCGCCTGCCTTTTTACTCTCTGTCTCCCTCTCTCTCTCTCTGGTTTTCATTATTTCATCACGAGGCGAAACCACCTACGGTGCATAATTTTCGTTGTTTTTTCTTCACTTTTCAGTGCTCAAATGTCTACGACTATCCTTGGATCCGGTTACCCTCAAGCTCCGGAGGGGTGAGTTCAGTAAATTTATACCTACTACTATATGTAGAAATATCTCAAGATATTATGCAGGGTGTCCCATGGGTGAAGGTCACTACCAGTCGGTGAACACTCTACCTTATTTTGAAGCTACAATCTCAGTTACCGTCTATCAATGTAGTTAGCGCTACTGTCGCGAGAGAGATAGACGGTCGCCCCTTCCATGGTTAGCACATGCGCACAACACCGATTCAGTTAAGAAGCACGTGAGGGGAAACGCGCCGAAGCGTAATGGCGCCGGCGGCTCAACGCCGGCTATAGCGCCTTCGGGTCTCCGTGTGTCTCCGTGTATTTCGGGTAGATCTTGGTGCAAGTGTGACAGCTATACTCGCTCTCTCGCTTCCATCCACTCACACCTGTAGCGCATTCACACCCCTTATTTTTACAGGCGTTTCACAGAGCGACGTGTTGCAAGTTAATAAAAAAGAGAATTTTTAATTTTTCACCTACCTGTAAAAAATCCTTTTGAATTTTATATTCTTGTAATTGAAATTTTATATTCTTTTGTATATTAAATTTCAATAACTAGTGTACGAAATCGAAATTAATAGACATCGATTGGAAAACCAACAATTTCAACTGAAATCCAATGTTTGAAGTATCTTGAAATTACAGGAACAAACGTTAAAAAACAAAATTTATATTGGAACATCACTTCACATAATATATAACATATTATATACTAGCTGTACCTATATTCATAATAACTTCATATTTTTAATGAATTTTTATATTTTTCATGATACATTATACAAAGTACATACAAGTATTCTACAAAGTATGATGTGTTTGCTATATTCGACACATGAATAGCTTGAGCGCATTCTATAACCGAATTGAAATGTTAATTTTTTTGTCTGTTATATTTGTGTATAGAAAGTGTTTAAAATAAAAAAATGAAAGTCATTTAATGTATTAACAAGAGTGTATTTATTATTTTTATATCAATATTCATAATAATAGGTTTTCAATCAATTAACAAAAATAACCCTTTTTTTACATCTAAACTAAAGTGATACCTTAACGAGGTTCTACCGCCATAATCATAATAGTATATACAAAAAAAAGGCAAAATCATCAGATACAATTTTTCCAAGATAATTTTTTGAAATTTCAATCCTCATGGCGGGATTACAAATTAAAAAATCATTTTTAATCCAAGTTTTTAGAATTAGGAAATAAAAAAAAATTTAATCCAAGTGCTAATTCAATTATTTTTTTAATGCTTTATTTGTAATCCTGTAGATATTAGACTGTTCCAAAAAAACCAACTTTTTTTTTAACATTGAAATATTTTCAGAGTTTTCCTGAACATCCCTATTAATATCAGCCCCTAATATTAATACTTGAAGGTGACGATTTTCAATTTTCCATTTCCATTTAAATAACATGGGAAAAATTATTTCTGAACTGAGTTTAATATAGTCATTACAAGTTATATATTATTTAACCTAATCATTAATTACTTAAAGAATTAAAGATAAAAAACGTTTCATGGTTATGACTCATTTTTAAAAGAATCAAAAAATTTCTAAAAAATCGAAATAATTAAACCAAACGAAACTTTATTCTCTTTTTATACACACGTCCGTTCGCTGTCAAATCTCAGACGAGACTCTTCAATTTTTACGATCGTTGTCACGTTCGTCATATGTCAAGTCATCTGTCTTATTCCGCTATGAAATATTGATTTATCCAGATCGAGTTAAAGCTGTATTCACAACAATATATAAAATTTATTATGAACTTTTATTATGTATTTGTGATATATATACCCGTATTTTTTTTTATAAATGATCAATAAAATTAGACATTAATCGTCAGTAAATAAAATTTGTATTGCCTTTAAATATTAACATTAAGGGCTCATATTTTAACAGGGTCTTTGTTTAAGGATACTCTGACGATATTTCAATGTTCTTTGAGAAAAAAAACAGCCGGTTTTTTTGAAACAATCTAATATTCATGAGTCCAGTAATATTCCAATATAAATTTTGTTTTTCAACGTTTGCTCCTGTAATTTCAATATACTTCAAACATTGGATTTCAGTTGAAATTGTTAGTTTTCCAATCGATGTCTATTAATTTCGATTTCGTACACTAGTTATTAAAATTTAATATACAAAAGAATATGAAATTTCAATTACAAGAATATAATATTCAAAAGGATTTTTTACAGGTAGGTATAATATGAAAAATTCTCTTTTTAATTAACTTGCAACACGTCGCTCTGTGAAACACCTGTGAAAATAAGGGGTGTGAATGCGCTACAGGTATGAGTGGATGGAAGCGAGAGAGCGAGTATAGCTATCTCACTTGCACCAAGATGTACCCGAAATGCACGGAGACACACGGAGACCCGAGAGCGATATAGCCGGCGTTGAGCCGCCGGCGCCATTACGCTTCGGCTCGTTTCCTCTCACGTGCTTCTCGACTGAATCGGTGTTGTGCGCATGCACCATTAGAGAGAAACGGTAATCACCTGTCTCTCTCGTGACATCAGCGCCAACTACATTGATAGACGGTAACTGTCATTATGGACCGCACGTTTAACCAGGGAGTGTTCACCCACTGGTCAATATCCTGAGGGTAGTGTAGATTCCCGACGTAATTTCGAGTAGAAAAGTGCTTTATCATTTTTTGGTATTTTGAACCTCTGAATTATTCTTAATTTTTTTTATCGGCCACTTTGATGCGCCAATTTACCTTGCTTACGTCTGCGAGCGATACGCGTCTGTGTTGGTGCTAAGAGGAGCCTTGATCCCACCATGCCTACCCTCGCGCTGGTCGATGGTGGGCATGGTGGGATCATGGATCCTCGCGACACCAACACAGACGCGTATCGCTCGCCGACATAAGCAAGATAAATGGACGCATCGCATTGGCTGATTAAAAAAATGCATAATAATTCAGGGGTTCAAAATACCAAAAATGGCAAAGGACTCGATATTACGTTGCGAATCTACCTTTACGGTATTGACATTCACCCCTGGGACACCATGTAGAATATTCGTTATTTCATGCAATTATATGTTTTTTTTCCATAGGTGCATTATTGTATAAAACTTTTCTCTAATTGTTACGGTTCATACAAACTCCAATTAGACTCGCTAAATAAGAATGCGATGCCTCGTCTTGGGCCACTAAAAACATGGCGGCTATAAGGCGCATGAAGTCGGAAAGAAAAAAGAACTTTATTTTCATGTCTGCTTTGCAAGAACATGTCCTACTAGATATCACGGTTGTTCTTGTATTAAAGTTGATATTCAAATAACCGTTGATTTGATTTCGCTCTTCACTAAAACCATTCGTCTTTAAAAATGAAGCTATCAATTCAACACGTGTATCATGGATATACTTTGCCCCACAAACAACTAGGTTTTTGTTTTGCCCCGCCCTAACGTCGCTGGAAGTAACTGTACCATCCATGAATTCAAAAATTTGCTCGAAGGTATCAACATTTTTAGTTTCAAGAGAATTGTAGCAATAACAACGCTCCGCTCCAGATTAAACTTGCCTACAGCGCCTTAGAGTCACCATGTTTCATGACAGCAGTGGTGCCACCATCAGTAATTGGCGATGAGCCCAATAGTGTTATTAAATCCTTGTAAATCCTTGTAGGAAAAAGTTGATGGATCGACATATATCGCAATAACTTACAAGAAAGTCTTTCCGGTGACGTCCTCCGATATTGATGAACTTTAAATATGTTATTCTACATCAAAATCTAAGACACGTCTTTTTTCGGATGAAATCGTTTCTAGAAGGTGAAATTAACCCTTTAAGCTGAGACCTCCGAGGGGTGCTTTTCAGGTTTTACCTATTTCCCCTTGAGATAATCGAATGCACCCAAATGGATAATTACCGTGATGATAAATGATGAAAAATGCAACTGGCTTCATATTGGGGGTTCGCATAGGAAAAAAGCCAAAACCCAAATAATAACAAAACTATTTATCTATCTCGATGGATTCAATTGCACTTTGAAGAGGACAAAAAAAATAGCGAGTACGGGGTTTTTGCGATTGTCTCGCTAATCAAGTCAAGGGGGTGAATTACCCCTATATATGTTTACATTAAATCTCAATAAAATGGCAGTAATTCTTTTTTCTTATTTCCTCTCCTCGCGATACGTTTTTTCTTTAAGTTCTCAACATCGACATCTCAAATGTTGGATACGTCTTTCTCGAAAGTACATTTTCATAACTGGTGAAAGTGATAGGACAAAAAACATGCATCCAATCTTAATGGTTTGTTTTTCATTTGGAAGCAATTTGGGATTTTTCTAGTTATACTCGAAAGATTTCACTTGAAATTTATTTGAACAATTGATTTTACCTTGATTGATTTTGCAAGGAAAATTCGAAAAAATCCGATTTTTCCGTTGAAAATCTTACCACTTCATCAATTTTTTACTTTTTATAACCTTTTAAGATCTTCATACAAATCACATATATACACTGACAGAATTTACTTTTTTTTCCGACAAAAATTACGGATTGGATAACTTTTCCGCTTTTTCGAGTACGACAGTGAATTTCTGTGAACTTCACAATGTAGCGCAATACTGTAGCCAGAGGCGTAATCGTACTCCTGGATGACAAATTATAAATTAAGAATGTAATCCGTAATCCATCCTTCTGTATTACAAATTATAAATGTCATCCGTAATCCAATTATTCGGATTACAGATTATAAATGTAATCCGTAATCCATTCAGTCGGATTACAGATTATAAATGTAGTTTTAAGGCTTTCGCGGCCAGAATCATAATAAAATTGGTTGGCATCCATCCGGAAGCCAACCAATTTTGTTGTGATTATAAATGTAATCCGTAATCCAATCAGTCGGATTACAAATGGCAAATGTAATCCGTAATCCAATTAGTCGGATTACGAATTTTAAATGTAATTCGTACTCCAATCAGTTGGATTATAGATTACAAATCTAATCCGAAATCCAATCAGTCGGATAACAAATAACAAATGTAATCCATTATCCAGTCAGTCAGATTAAAAATTACAAATGTAATCCGTAATCCAATTAGTTGAATTACAAATGTAATTCGTAATGCAATCAGTCGGATTACAAATGTAATCCATAAAATAATTAGTCGGATTATAAATGTGATCCGTAATCCAATCAGTCGGATTATAAATACAATCCGTAATTCAATCAGTCGGATTATAAATGTAATCAGTAATCCAATCAGTCGGATTATAAATATAATCCGTAATCCAATCAGTCGGATTATAAATGTACTCCGTAATTTAATCAGTCGGATTATAAATGTATTCCGTAATCCAATGAGTTGGATTATAAATGTAATCCGTAATCCAATCAGTCGGATTACAAATTATAAATGTTATCCGTATTCATCGAATTAGGTTAGAAGCTGTCTTCACTGGGATTCGAACCTGCGACCTGCCTTTTTATCTTATAAATCTTACCTAACAACCTAACACGCTACTTATAACGCTACCTCCGGTGGTGAAATGCCAGGGAAAACGAGTCACATTTGAATATTATATATATACAATTAAAAATAAAAGTAATTAACAAATTAAAAATTCAAAAAATGAACGATTCAATATGACGTCCAAAAGTTGAAAAAAATTGAATCTTTGTGAAAGTCATTTATTATTTTTTTTTACAGTTTTGCGAATTCATATATGAGGAGTTCTTTTTCAACCGAGCCACTTTTTTTTCACCCTCTCCAATTTTTTTCAAAATCTGCCAGTTTGAAATGTTAGTCAAAAGGAACGTCTGTGATTTTTTTAGATTTTTTAAAGCGTCCGTTCAGGATTTTTAATTTTTCATTACGAATACTGTATCTCAAAAAATATTCGTCAAACAAAAAAAACATAAGAATAAAAAATTTTTTATTTTTTCCACTTTATCGAAAAAAATTAAAATCATAATTTTTCTGCAATGAGAAAATGGAAATTTGGCCAAAAAATGAGAATAAAATTTGTTTAAGCCTAATAACACTTTCGATTTCGGTACAAATTTTACAGGATGTCTGTCATTGGGTAAAGAGTCTGCGAAAAAAAATTCAGAATGGCACCTGCAATGGTTATGACAGAAAAAAATTAAAAACCGGTGAAATCTAGATGCGGTTATGAGATTTCGTAGGGTTTTTATTTTTTTTCATCGTAACCATTGCAGGTGCCATTCTGAAATTGTTTTCGTGGACTTTTCACCCAATGACAGACATCCTGTAAAATTTATACCGAAATCGAAAGTCGGTTATTAGGCTTAACAAAATTTTATTCTCATTTTTTGGCCAAATTTCAATTTTCTCAATGCAGAAAAATTATGATTTTAATTTTTTTGGATAAAGTGGAAAAAATAATTAAGTTTTATTCTTTTTTTTTATTTGATGAATAATTTTTGAGATATAGTGTTCGTAATAAAAAATTGAAAATCTTGAACGGAGGCCTAAGAAAATCTTTAAAAAATCACAGACGTTCCATTCGACTAATGATTCGCACTGGCAGATTTTGAAACCAATTGGAGGGGGTGAAAAAAGTGGCACGGTTGAAAAAGAACTCCTCATATACGGATTCACGAAACAGTAAAAAAAATCGAGAAATTGACTTTCACGAATATTCATTTTTTTTTGAAATTTTAGACGCCATATTAAATCGTTCATTTTTTTAATTTTTAATCTATTAATTACTTTAATTTTTAACTGTATATATATAATATTCAAATGTGACTCGTTTTCCTTGGCATTTAACCACTGATATATCATATAAGTAAAGACAATTCATAAGTAGTCGGTAGCGTAATAGGTAGCGTGGTAGGTTATTAGGTAGGATAAATAGGCAGGTCGCAGGTTCGAATCCCCGTGGAGACAGCTTGTAACCCAACTGTATGAATACGGATAACATTTATAATTTGTAATCCAACTGACTGGATTACGGATTACATTTATAATCCGACTGATGGGATTACGGATTACATTTATAATCCGACTAATTGAATTACGGTGTACATTTATAATCCTACTGATTGGATTACGGATCACATTTATAATCCGACTGATTGGATTACGGATTACATTCATAATCCGACTGATTGAATTAAGGATTACATTTGTAATCTGTAATCCAACTAATTGGATTACGGATTATATTTATAATCTGTAATCCGACTAATTGGATTACGGATTACATTTGCAATTTGTAATCCGACTGATTGGAGTACGGATTACATTCGTAATTTATAATCCGACTGATTGGATTACGGATTACATTTATAATCTGTAATCCGACTAATTGGATTACGGATTACATTTGCAATTCGTAATCCGACTGATTGAATTACGGATTACATTTGTAATCTGCAATCGGACGTAATCCATTGGGAAAGTATTTGATTACTGCCCATCTCTGACTGTAGCACAATTACTAAAGAAGACAAATTTTTTGTATTTGTTACCACGTTATATCGATCTTTTTGAATATTCTTGGCACAAAAGTGGTTGCATAAAAGAAAAACCAGGAAATTTTGAAAATCCTGTAGATTTTGATTAGGAGACTCCTGCAAATCACATTGTGAAGTTCCAGGATGTGAAAATTTTGCTACTGTTCGCTGTTTCTGGTGTAAAAAGTTGCTATGTTTTAAACACTTTTTCGATGACTATTATTACTGCAGTACTTACATGGGACATTAGTTTATAATCATATACCGACATTGTGTGAGTTAGAGAACAATTCGTTTGTGAACTGTCGAGATCCAAGTGCATATGAACAGAAATTTCTTTTTTTCGTTAAAAATTGTGTTTTCTTTTCTTTGCAAAAATTGTAAACTTAATGGTGTCTGATTGGATTCATACTTCGTAGGACATTTGTGTACAATCATATCCTACAGACATTGTGCGAATTAAAAAAAAATTCGTTCGTAAACTTCAGAGATCCAAGTGCATGTGGACAGAAATAGCTGTTTTTTCGGTGAAAATTGTTTTCTTTGCAAAAATTGTAAGCTCAATGGTGTCCGAATGGATTCACACTTCGTGGGACATTTGTTTACATTCATATACAGACATTGTGTGAGTTAGAGAAAAATTCGTTCGTGAACTTCCAAGTTCCAAGTGCATATGGACAGAAATAGCATTTTTTTGTTGAAATGGTGTTTTTTGCAAAAATTGCAAACTTAATGGTGTCTGATTGGATTCATACTTCGTGAGACATTTGATTACAATCATATATACACATTGTGTGAGTTAGAAAAAAATTCGTTCGTGAAATTCCAAGTTTGAACTACATATGGTCAGAAAACGTCTTTTTTTGCTTAAAAATGGCTATGTTTTTCAAAAATCTTTATTTTATAGTATCCGTTTGGATTTAAACTTCGTGGGCATAGAGATTACAACCATACGCAACTACCCTCCAAGGGAGATTGAATTCTGTACACAGGTTTCTGAGATCTGGATCTGGACGTACATCCGACGCAGAATTCAAGGCAATTGTAGTAGGCACTTTCTGTCATAAATGAATGAGTGCCTAAAAATAAGCCCAATCAGATGAAGAAGTCCGAATTATGAACCATCAAAATATCGGTTTCTTTCCGGTTTTCACAAGTTCTGACTAAAATGCTTTTTGCGACATATTTAAGCATGGTCCGTCAAGAAATTTACGATCGAATATGGCCCCTTTGGGTTTCTCAGGCAATTTGCGATTCCATACAAACCCGATGATAAACCCCCAATGGAAGCAAAAAAAATATCGACTGCTTTGAGTCACAGATCAGCCAGTCATCTGGAAAACAAAAAAATTTCCACGATTTGGAAAATGATGCGCCCTTCTATCGGTTTTTTGACGGTGTTTGAGAGTCGTTGAATATTGTTGAGATAATTATGCAGATCATGTCTGCAACGGAGAAGAAAAAAAAACGCTCTCTGGTGCACAGATCAGCAAATGTCGATTTGAAAATGGGCGAGCCTTTGATGGTGAAAAGATTTTTTTTCTTTCCAACTTCATGTAAATATTGAGAAAAATATACAATAAAAAAAATTCCATTTCCACGAAAACATGACTCAATGGCGAAAAACAAATAATATTGACGTTGTCTTAAATTATGAGTAAAGGTGCATTTAAAATTTCATGCGAGCAAAAATAAAGAAAAAACGGTCTCCTCGTTCACGGTCATTTATAAAGTTAGCACAGCCAAATGAGCACAATTGCTTCTAACCATAATAGGAATGTAACACTCTTTTTATGCTAATTAATTACTCTCTATTTGGGATATTTATGCGTTTACCGTTTTGCTAAAAAACCGTAGCTGTGCTGGCTTTAAGAGTAACTAGCACAGCCACATAAGAAAAAATTATTATTTTTTCAATAGCACAGCAAGTTTATGCTCTTTTTTATGTTTTTAAAATATGCCGTTGGACATTTTATCGAAACATCGCGTAAACAAAAAACCACGGTCTTCAATCTGAGCGTCAAGAAAGAAGTCGACATAAGCAGCACAATCAGATTTATACGATCATTTGTTGCTTCTTGAATTATTTTCTCTTAAGATAGCTTGTGTTCAGATTTATTGCTCCACCCTGCCCGATAAAAAAGAATTTTTATCGTTCAGATGCTCAAATAAGAACGTATCGAAATAAGCAGCAGAATCGGATTCAACAAACTAAATTTGTCTACTCGAATTATGTGCGCTCAAGATATTTTACGTTCAATTTTATTGCTGCACCCCTTCTCATCAAAAACAACCTCTCAAGCACAATCTTTCATGTTGAATTTTTCCAAAATTTTCTCTGTATAAGCTGCCTGGTACATTACGATGTTTTTGTCTTTTCTATTTCTCTGAATCGTCATTCCGAGAAAGTTTCTAGGTTCTCCTAAGTCTTTCATCTGGAATACACTGCTCAAGTGGCCTTTGATTTGCTTTAGCTTCTCTGAATCATTACTAGCAACTAGCATGTCGTCTGCATATAGTACGACCATTGCTAGTTTACCCGTTTGTCTCCAAGTGAATGGATATGGATCGTGTAAATCATTCTCTAGACCTAGCTTGCGTACTTCCTCTGAGAATTTCTTATTCCATTTTTTCGGGCTTATCTGCAATCCGTACAAAGATTTCTTTAGTTTGTACACATTGATTAGTCTGTTTCTCTCTGGGGTATTCGTTCCGTCCGGTATTTCCATAAACACCTCTTCGTCAAGTTCTCTATTCAGAAAAACCGTCTTTACATCCATTTGACACACCTCTACATCCTCTTTGTTGATTATGGCAATGGTTGCTCTTATGAGTGACAGTCTTGAGACATGTGCGTATGTTTCGTTTAACTCGTACATGTTTTTATCTTTGAATCCTTTTACTACTAGTCGAGCTTTATACGTGATAGTGCCATCACTATCAACCTTCCTTTTAAACGTTGGTTTGGATATGCGGCCGTGTAGAGAATTAGTGACGGGAGGAAACGGCTGCGATTCGGCCAGTGGTTCCAAATAAAATTGGACAATTTTCCTTAGACCAAAAAAACATTGAACTAATTAAAAACACAATGACACACAACTGTTATCCAATTTCCTTCACAGAAAAGATAATAAGACAAAAACTTACATTAATTCAGGCACAATCAAATACAAACAACACATTCGACTCCTCTAGATTGATAAATTTATCATATACTTAAAATATTCACCACCAACTAATCCGTCTCTTTCGACAATTCAATATAACATTAGTCACCAATAACCAACACAACATTCGCTCTATCATCGGTTCCACAAAAGACAAAATAGACAAGATGAATAAATCTAACGTAGTTTACCAAATCGATTGTAACGATTGTGATGCATTGTACATAGGACAAACAAAAAGATATCTCAAAACCAGAATCAACGAACACAAAAATAGTCTAAAACACACTAACACACAGAATACAGCGTTAGCTAAACACGGAATCGAATTAAATCACAATTTTAAATTTGACGATGTCAAAATTTTAAATAATGAAAAATGGCTAAAAAAGCGATTATTTCTTGAAATGATACAGATTAAAGCGCATTCCAAAGCGATTAATTTTAGAACCGACATTGACAAACTAAGCAACATATATAATTCAATAATTTAACAAAACTTTAAATAATAACTGAAAAATCTTAAATTGATTACCATCTGTTTAGAACTCATTACCAAATCTAACAGTTATCAATTCAAAACCGGTTCAAGACTCGTTACCACAATTCGTCCGGCATGTAAAAATAATTAACGGTAACTTCCTGAACCGTAACAAATACCCCCACTCTTCAATACTCGATCCCACTGCCCCAACCTCCTCATTCGTCTCTAATACTTAGTCACTACTAAGCTCTCGAAACATCTTGACCGTTTAACGACATCACGTAATGAACATTGTCAATTTTGATCAAAAATGAATCTTGGAAAATATCAAATATGAAAATCATAGGTAAATAACATATACACGCCTTCTCACAAGGAACATTAACTAAGCACTAAAATATCAAAACCCTCTCTTTCGCAGACATAAAAGATCGCAAAAAAAACGACCCGTCTTGATACAATAAATTCATAATGAATAGCATCCAAGATTCATCAAATGATCAAAAATTACCCATACAAATTCAGGTCAGTCATGACACACAACACATAAACTTATAATGTAAACCATATCAAAATCTATTTTACAAAATAAGACTAAGATGAATGTAATTTTTAGAAATAATAAATCTGAAGAGCATCCGAATAAGGATCGAAACGAAATTGTCCAATTTTATTTGGAACCACTGGCCGAATCGCAGCCGATTCCTCCCTTCACTACTTCCTTTTAAACACCCACTTTGAATCAATTATATTGGGTCTTTTACCACTTGGTTTTTTTTGGTCTTTCGACTACTTCCCATACTTTGTTCTCTTTCATCGAGTCTAGCTCATCCTTTATGGCTTGTATCCACAAGTTTCGATCCTCTGAATTTACAGCCTCTTCATATGAAATGGAATCCTTTTGGATAGATGCTAGAAGAATGTGTTCCAGCTCATCTTTTTTCATGTCTTCATTTTCCGAGATTTTTGTGTATCTAGCAAAGCTGATATCTTGAATTCTCTTAGTCTTGCTTCTTGTAACAGGACCCAGATTTTCATCCGTATGATTGAACTTCTTATTTTTCTCAGGATTTTGTTCGTTATTACTCGTATTTGATTTCTTTGGTCTCCCTCTTTTCCTCTTGTTATCTTTGCTCAACTCTGGACTCTCTGAAACTACTGTTTCATTTGTTTTTGCCATATTCTCTGATCCTTCTGTTAGTTTTTCTTCTGAAAATTCAATTAGCACGTTAGACTCACTTTTGTTGTTTGCCGTCTCTATCTCTTCTTTTTCCATTTCACTCTTTTTGTAGGTGTCTTTATACGTCAATTTCTCTAAGAATCTCACATGTCTTGACTCTAGGAATTTTCTTGAGCTGGGATGCCATAGAGTATATGCAGTGCCGGTGTGCCCTAACAAAACAGCTTTTATTGACACGTTGCTGAATTTAGTCTCCGTTTTAGGTATCTTTATGTAAGCAATGCATCCGAATCTTCTTATTTGTTCAAATTGACACCTGGCTTCCGGTGAAAATTTACGTATTGGAACTTCGTAGTCAATTGATTTGTGAGAGGTGATATTGTATGTGTGCACAGCTTCTTCTGCTGCTAGTTCCCACATACTTGCTGGTAAACCAGAATCGCACATGAGTGCTTTGATTGTTCTCTGAATTGCCTTATTAAACCTCTCAGCTTTTCCGTTGAGTTCTGGGTTGTAAGGTGGACCACAGTCAGATTCGATATTTTGCTTCTTCATAATATCTGTGAATTTACCGCCCGGGTATTCGGTACGTCTATCTGACCTTACATAGCATACTTTTGCGTTAGAACCCAGGAGATTTCGAGCAGACATCAGAAAGTCTTCAAAAGCCGGCCCTGTTTCATCTTTCGATTTTAGACAGTATATTTTGGCATACCGAGAATAATCGTCGATAAATGTCGCGATATATTTCTTCCCCCCTGGCCATGAGGTGGGTTTGATTGGACCCATGAAGTCCGAGTGTACGATCTGTAATGCTGCTCTGCTTCTGTGTTGTTCAAATGGAAGTTTTTCCACTTTTGATAGCATGCAAACTTTGCAATTTTTTATTGAGTCTCCGAATTTTATATGTTGTAAACTCTTTTCTTTCTTCTGGAACACTTTCAAATAGTTCAAGGATGCATGACCCAGTCTGACGTGCCACAGCATCGTTTCATTCTGTTTAACACCTGAGTTGGTTGTGTCAAGCGGGTTTTCTGTGAATATATCTTTCAGGTTTCCGGCATCGTTCATGTCGTTTACGTTTATTGTTCTGTGGGAAGTCAGACCTGCGTCACAATCCTCAGCTTTTTCTTCTGAAATTTCGGATTGAGCGTTTATTTCGATGAGTTTTCCTGACTTCTCCCTCCCAATCACAGACTCTACTTCTTTTGACGACTCTTCATTATGTCTTATATCTTCTTCCTCCGGAACTGCTATTTGTTTGACATTCCAATTTGTCTGTGATTGTTTTGAAAACTCATTGTGCGTTGCTAGACACGCTATACAACTGTAGTTATCCTATTCATTTATATACACGTTATTCTTGTTTGTTCCCTTTTTTACTTCAAACCTCTACTGCGGCCTCTGTTTCCTCTGGAGTTCGCTTTGCCTCTGCTGTTGTTGATTTGCTGGTTGTTGAATTTGCTCATTTTTGGCCGGAGGTTCGTACGATTCGTCGTCTCTACTGGTAAATCTCTTTGTGATTGGCAAGGATGATTGGGTTTACTCGGACAATCATCTCCTTTGTGATCAGTTTCGAAGTTGCACCAGTACCAGAACCAACGATTTGAGCTTACTAGTGGGCATTCTTGTTGCCAATGTCCGGTTTTGTTGCACCTGTAACATTTGCTTTTATTCCCTTTAAATTTGTGTGTAGTTGCTCTAGATTCTGTCGGTTCTCTGGACTCAGGCTTCTTTGTATCGACGTCGTTGTCTTCTTGTATGCGAGTCATAACTTTTCTCAGAGCTTCCATGTTCATTTCTTTGCCTGTGTTTGTAATTACTGCAGAGTCAATTCGGCGTATTTTAGGTATGACCCCAATGATCGCTTGGTAAAAGGTATAACGCTTTTCTTCATTAGTTAGTTTCTGAGAATCATCGCTTAGATCGTGCTCTCTTATTATTTGATCGAATCTTTCGATAAAATCGTGAACTGTTTCTCCCTTGTTCATTCTGAGGTTATACAATTTTGTTCTTATTGCCGTTGGAGTTGAGCTAACCTCGCCCTTTCTGCAGTCTCGTAATTTTTTAAGAATTTCCATAGGCTCTGTCAAACCCAGGATTTTCTTCAGATACTCTTCATCGATGTGACTGATAATTATATCCTTTACGGTATTTTTTCTCATTGTGGTCTCTATTTCTGAGACTCCAGTCGCCTGTGGTATTTTAGAATTAATTAGATACAGCAGCATCCAACTCGTCAGTTCTCTTCTGAGACAGTCCAACCAAACCTCGAAGCTTGCTTTTGAGGTTAGTTTATAATTTCTCTGGATTTTTGGCCTCAGTCTTACAGAGTTGTTTATGCAAGATCCTGTAACTTCTGCATTTTGTGTTTTGTTCTCTGAAGATTGCATCAGTCTTTTTGATTGCTTCAAGAGCTTAGATTTTTGAATTTCAAGGACTTTGCTGTGAGCCAGAGCTAGCTTGTCTATAGCGTCTTTCCCCCAGCCTCTGATTTTTTGGTCGATTGCCGCGTTTGATGACAAGTTTTTTGCCAACTCTTGAGCTCGTGAAATCACATTCTTCATTTCACCGGTTTCCTCTTTGAATTCGGGAATATTTTCGCCCTCCATCTCTGAAGTTATAATCTCCGTAGTGCTTTTACTGGTTGTTTCTGTGAAAAAGAAACACTCTTTATAACCTGGTTTTTCTCTCTCGTCAGATCTGACTCCTCACTCTTAAAAAAATTAAAGCTTCCTCCTTATCTGTTTTATTAATTCAATGAATTTAACAACTTTCAAATTTCCCACACATTCACAGCCCTCTGAATTTTCGGTCGAAAAGAGACAACTAACATTGTGAATTTGATATGCTTACGTTTGTTCGTTTGAATGGGGTCACTCTCTTCCAGTTCGGTCCTTTCTCTTATGTATTCTTCAAATTCTTGTCTCAGATTGTCGTTTTCTAGAGTTAATCTCCATTCCTCGGTTTCGTTAGTCATCTGTTCCGGGATTATGAAGCGTCATTAATTAGTAGGTGTATACCAAATAATATTGTATAATTTAAATTTTCTATTTTCGTCTATTCAATTTTAATTGACTCTTAATATAAATCCTCTTTTTTTATTTATAGTTTTATTTCTTGCTCTGAATTATCCCACTCTTTTATGAGACATCTTCAAATTAGTACCAGGTGTCTGAATCCTACCAAAAAAAACGCTTCTTGCCTCCGACTCAACACTGCCGCACTGCAGCAGCATTAAGGGGACCCGCTGCCCGCTAGTCTAGAGCACGAAAATTTCACCTATTTTCACGATTTTTTTTGCCATTAAAAATTTAAAAAACGATCTTTCAACTTCTTGGGCTTATTACTACGTTTATTGAGCATACAAAAAAAAATTCTTATTTTAAAAACAATATTTATTATTATAAAAATGCCGCTGAAGATGACCCTCTCGAAAAATCTGACCCGGACGGCGTAGGTGATTTCGAGACTTCTACTCATCTGAAACACAAAATTCAAGAAGATTCTTAATCAGAAAGAGTGCAGTTATGGTCGGAACTAGAACAAATCGAAAAAATTAAAAATTGACAAAATGGCGCGCTTTTGAAAAAAAAGTTCGTAAAATCGGGTATTTTTTCACTAGTTTTTTAGTGTAAACAATAGGAAATTATTTAAATAAAATTATTATTCTAGTTCCGACGATAGCCATACATGTTGTGAACAACATATCCAAATTTCAAGTGATTCGGTTGAATAGTTTTTTTGTTTTCACCCCCGCCGTGCCGAAAAAAGTCGTTTCGAGATAAATGAGTTTAAAGTTTGAGGTACAGATATTTTCAAAAATTGAGCAAAATTTGAATACTTACAGTTAATCCGCGATTCCGGCACCATAAAGGATCCGTTTAGAACGTTCGTATTCCTCGATTTGCTCACTCCTTTCATTTTTTCGAGCTGTACGAGCCTCTTTGGAGTTGTCGGTGCTCGTACGGTTGGCGCTCGATACTCGCCGCTCGTCTCGGTTTCGCGCGAGTTGCTCCGCTTGTCGCCCGATTGTGATGCCCATGGTCTCCATTATTTTTAATAACGATGCGAATCCTTCGTTGAATATGCAAGCGGAAATATAGGTGGCAATATCGATGATTTTTTTGCCGGCAAACAGATGTTTCGGCTCAAGGTGCCACACACAAGCGTTCAAACTTTTGTTATTGTTCTGCGTATTACTGCCAATACACCTTTCCAATAAATTCTCTGCTGTCAATTCTTCATAAATAGGTTTTAATATTTCTTGTACTTCATCGTCCAGAGCAGGTGGATGCTCGTAGGTGTCTAAAGTACCTGCAGCCTCACTTTGACGCCACTTGTACCACGATTCGGAACCTAGAGGACAGTACGAGTGTTTCGGATTTTCATCTGTTGAAATTTTGTGATAATATGCGGCCCATATTTCACTTCTCATCCCTTCAGTAGAATCTGAATTACGTCTAATTGCTAGACCGTAATAAATCGATAGCTCTTGCAATAATTTATTCGTCAATTTTTGACGCTTCGGTGTTTTATCTCTCGATTTTTTAACTTTCTGCTGTGTCTTATTTCGGGGAAGGGAAGGGTATATATAGTTATATAGTATATACTATATACAGGTATATACGGTATATACAGGCGCGCGGACCGCTCTCTACCTGGTTAATGGGCTGTAGAAGCTATAATATTGGGAATTTCCGCATGAAAATTTCACAGTATATTCTTAAGATATTATACTTTCGAAATATCGAAAAAAATCGATTTTTTGAAATTTCTAGACCCCCGGGTCCCCTTAATGCGAGGCGAGAAATCGGGTTTTCTAATCACGCAGACCATACACGTACACCACTCGCCGAAAATTTGACTTCCAGTGTTACCACGAGAATCATTCGGTTTTGGGTTGCGCACGCACGCAAATGGGTCACGACTTCGATAATACCGATCCCTCTAGTCAATGAACAAATTACTCACTGAACACAAGTTTTCATCTAAGCATTGACCCCAGAATTTTTAAACCTTGCTCGAGAAAATTTTAATTCATCTGAAACTCTATATAAAATAATGGATAAGGTTTCCAAAAATTTTTCAAAATTTTAAATCAATATTCTCTTATTATTATTGCTTGCATTCATGTTTTGATTTAAAAAACTTCACAGTGGCAATTTTACTCTGAGCAACTTGTAGTTTAATTTTTTGATCGAGCTCTTCACTCATTCTATAACCTCTTAATTTTTATTTCCTCTAGTTCGTCGTTTTATGCACTTGAGCAAAAAATGGAATCTTGTTAACCACAAATAGACTCGTGTTGAATCTTTTATTCTCAATATATAAAAAACATCTGTAACTGTTACGATCCGAGTTAATGAGCGGTCTGAATAAACTCGTCGATGAATAAAAGGAATATTAAATGTTTATTTTTCGTGATCGTTTCTCGATTAATGATTGAAATCAAATATTGTATTTTATTCGACAATTTGAATGTTGTGTGCTGGATAGAATTTTCGTACGTTGAGCGATGATTATTTTATTGGATTAGCGTTCTATAATTTGTTTCGGTTAAAAGTTTCGAGTAATTATTATTTTATTCTTAACACAACAAATCGTTGGAATTAAACTTCTTAATACGTCGCTGTTTACGACAGGGATAAACTTATGATTTTGACTTAAAGAATATTATTTACTTAAGAAATAATTACTTAATGAATCTATTAGATTTTGTCGTTGGTTGTTTGAATGTTGGAAGAAGACTCATTTTGAAGACTGAGAAAGTCAAATAGGTGGACGCGAGGTGGTGGCCGAAATGCTGACGGTGTAGGCCACGCGCGAGCAGTGGAAACCGCGAATTGTGGATTTTCGGAATGGAGAAAAGAGATAGGAATATCGCGCGATCCCGAGTGCATTGATTTAGCGGATATCCATTGACGAAATTTGATACCGTCGTCCGGTCGATCGGGCGGTCGTTGGTTTTAGGGTTTTCTTGGAATAATTTATGAATGAACGGAGGAAATTACTCAGCGGAAATTCGAGAACGAATTTCCGTTCGGCATATGAATATCTGAATTATTATTTTCGTGAATATGTCAAATATGGTCATGAAATTATTTGAATTGAATGTGTAATTATTTGTGAGTTATTATTAGCAATGAAGGTAAAAAGGGCCAAGACGTAACAGTAACAATTTATTGAAACTTTCTACGTTTCATGCTAACACAAGACGTCCTCTTACTTCTATACCGACAATCGTTGAGCGTCCCAGTATGTATCAACTCGAGAGGTAGCCACGCACACGAGAGAGAGAGACCACGATCTCTTAACGCAAAGCACTCGGGCCCGTAACGACCCCCGCTCCCGCGCACATACCGACAGACCGTCCTTGAACGCCCTCTGCTTACACACTGAACATGCTGCCCGATCCACAAAACTCTCGCTTTGTTTCATAACAAACACAAACTCAACTTTCTGTCGTCCGTTCTCGTAACGGTTTTTATTTATATATATATATATGCGACTTCATATTATTTTATTAACCGGATATTGTATTTTTCCTCTCACGTGTTGTTACACGCCCTCTTTGTCTCGGTCGAAGTTTGGAGATTAGCGAAATTTTTTCGTCTTCCCTCGTGTATTTTTCGCGTCCTCGATATTTTACATCATCGCGCAAAAGTCACTTTCCACAAAATATATTGACTTACCTCGTGCATCTCTGAATATTCACTTCTCGACCGCTTTGGACTATCGAAGACAAAGCTGTCACACCAGAGACCAAGATACACCGTTCAGGCACACTATTTTTGTAGATTTTTTGGTTATTTCCTTCCGTGGACGCAACCACGGGTCTCTGCTACCATGTAGAATAAATAAACATTAACCAAGTTTCTCTTTAGCCTCTTTATTAAACTCTTAAATACTTTGCACACTCGTGACGCTCTATGACTGAGGGGGAACAGTCCCCGTGCTTACCGCGCCAGCACGCCGCGCTAGCGTCACGTTAGCTTGTCGTATTCGACAAAGCTTTTCCTTACAATTCGTAATTCAGTTGAGATAGCACGAATTACGAGATATTCGAATTTTGCAAGACTACTGACGTGGCAGTTCTTGCTGAGAAGCCGATGATGCGTCGTTAGCGTAATTGCTTTCTGCACAATTGCACCTGTTCGAGTTCGAACGCGCGTGTTATATGATGTAATGACAACAATTGCTATATCTGGGACACGCGCATCTCGCGATTTGGAATATTCATAATATTCCGAAATCGAGGTATCTGGGATACAATACTCAAATTCATAAAGGTGGTTTTTCGATGAAACGTTGTTTTGATAAAGTAGCCAATGATATATTTTGAAAACATAAAAAGGCTGTACTATTTAAAAAAATGTAAATCTTTCTAAATCCGGCGGTGCTAGTTTTTCTCAAAGCTAGCACACCCACGGTTTTTTAGGAGGACGGTGGAAGCATACAAATTGCGAATAGAAACATTAATTAGCATAAGAAGAGCGCTAAATTTCTATCATTATTAGAAGCGATTGTGTTTATTTGGCTGTGCTAACTTTATAGTCGTCGATCAGGACAAACGTCGATTTCGTTTTAACAAAACGTTAATTTCTTAATAACGAGCTTTCTAATCGTCGTGAAATTTTTACAGATCTTAAATACCTTACACAAAAACATACAAAATTTTCAGAATTTTCTCATCATTTTTAAGGAGGTTGAAGTAAGGATGATAGAATTCTGAAAATTTGGTATGTTCTTACATGAAGAATTCAGGAGGCCGTGTAAAAATTTCACTACGATTAAGAAGCTATTTCATAAAAGTTTCACAAAAGTTTCATAGCTTCTAAACAACCTTAAGTGTCCAGCCACTGCAGTTTACCTTATACCGAAAAATATTCGGAACATTTCCATAAGCGTAATGTGACGAAAAATCGAATTAAAAAAAAACCCAAAAAACCAAAATTCGAAGGAAATCCTAAAAATTTGAAATCTCAAATTTTAAAAAACAAACACTAATCACACAAGCCAAGCCAAGAATTTAGCGTGCGTAAATTATTAAAGACCAAGCCAAACTCAAAAACTTGGCGTGCGGGGTTAAGAAACATAAGCCTGGGAGGTGCTGTAGGATTTTCGCGAGATAAGATAGAAAATTATTATACCTAATCATATAGTAATAACACAGATTATTATCACTTGTATAATTTATTGTCAAGTACAGTAGATGATGAAATAATTTGACCACTCGCATAACTTAACTCGTTACCATGGCAATAAATTTGCATATCTTAACCCCCCTATAACCGTTTCTCCCCACTTCAAACCTTCAACCGACCGCAAAATATCTATGAGCATGCGTATTGCCAACATGCGTAGTGCGCATGCGCTTAGACACGTGAGTGGGAGAATGTGGGGAAAGTTAAGTTATGTAAACGTTTCCTGTCCCATCGATTGAATTTAACCGCAATTAGAGCATCGCTCTTTATATGGTCAATTAGAATCTTGAATATTATAATACACTCACTCAATCGCCACGTGCATCTACGACAATCATCGTAAATCCAGGCCTGGTCGCAGCTCTGCGTACGTCGTGCATGTCATCGACGTTCAATAGTTAAGATGAGTATTCGAAATTCAGACGATTAGCCGTTAAGAGAGGAAAATAAAAGATAATTCGTTATGAAAATAAAATAACGTTACATATATTACACCAAGAAAATTTATGACAAAGAAGTAGCAACGATATTTATGATTATTGCAACCATTAAGTGGAGTGATGCTACTATGACTTATCAAATTCAGACATAACAAAAGGTCAATAAAAGATTCTCAACTATTCCAGAAATAATTATAATTTCATTGTTTGTTCATTTAAATATAAATCTTGTATAATATTTTTCTCAGTGAACTTTTCTCATAGTTACTTACTAGTTTACTCGGCTATTACATTTTGTGTTATTCTCATGGTTGCTTACCAGTGCACTTGATCAATTGTTTTCTTTTTTCTTTTTTCGTTTATTCACTCCTTCGTTAAACGGTAAGGGCGGCTGGACTCGGTTTTTCCTCGCCGAGCGTATTGGTTCTTAACCCTGCACGCCAAGTTTTTGAGTTTGGCTTGGTCTTTAATAACTAACGCACACTCAATTCTTGGCTTGGCTTATGTGATTTGTGTTTGTTTTTTAAAATTTCAAATTTCAAATTTTTAGGATTTCCTTCAAATTTTGGATTTTTGGGATTTTTTGAATTCGAATTTTTGGGATTTAATACTTGGCATCCTTTTTTTACGGCTCAGAAGTATTTTGTGATTGATTTCGCTCCTTTTTGAAACTCTTAATGCTATATATACCCAGATATATATATATAGCATAATCCATATATACATACATATAGCACATCTATGAATATATAGCATAAAATTAAAGTTGGGTTTTGGTTTAGCCTAAAATTTAAGTTAGATTTTTATTTATTAGTTATATATGATGTTTTATATTCATAGACATGCTATATATACATAGATAATGCTATATATATACTGTAACGTAAAGCTTGATGGAGACTGGATTTAACCAAGTCGGACCCTTGGCGATACGTGGTTCGTTATTCGGAGCAGGTGCAGAGCAAGAAGCACACTCGAATTTGTAGTGCGGAAATCAATGAAAACTTATTTTATTCATGGACATTAACTCTAAATGGGCTTCCAATGAACAGGTTCTTTTATTTTTTTTTTTTTTTGATGGATTTAATTTTATGAATTCAATTAATTTAATCCCCTTTTATTTGGGTTATTCCGTCATATTTAGGATCAATCGTAGCTCATTGATCTGAAACTTGAATTCAGACTGAAGAGGTCGAATGCGTCTCCACATTCAGTTTCCCAAGCTGAGTTGAAAGGACTCAGACTGGGGAGGTTGACCGTGTCTCCACGTTCAGTTAATCAAATTGAGGTTTATAAGGAAAGGAGAGCTAGACTGGGGAAGTCGAACGCGTTCTTCACGTTCAGTTACCCGAGCTGGCTTTGGTAGGGCCTGACTTGTGTCCGAAGAACAAGTGATTTCTGCTGCTAATTTTGCTGCTTTTATATGCTTCCGTTAAGCATTGATTAGATGGGAATCGTGGGAAAACGAGTGTCGTGTGCAAATCGTCTCTTTGCCCCGCGAACTACTGGCCCTCATCTTTCTCGATCAAAGGTCGATCATGACGTGGCAGTCGTCTCTCTGCCCCGCGAGTCGCTATCCCTTGGCTCTCAGTCACTGGACTCCCCCCTCTATCAACCATCGGTCGTAATCGACGGTTGGTCTGTGATCGATCGTGGGTCATGTTTCAAAAGGTCCATGATTGACTGTGGATCACGGTCCTCTTTGCGATGTCACAATATATAGATGATCTACATGTATAAAAAATCCTATATAGAATGCTATATATGCTTACATATATGCAGATATGCTGCATATATGTAAATAACGCCATATTTGAAGAAATCGAATCTCGAAGGACCACCCTAATATTAATTGAGACCTGAAATAACGACCACTCCAATATACATCTCATAAATACATATATATAAATAATAAATAAAAATTGAATCTCGAATGACCACCCAAATGTAAGTTGATATCTAAAATAACGACCACCCTAATGTATATCTTAAATTAAAATCTCTAATAATGACTACCGAAATATATATCATAATATACGTATATAAAATATTTAAAGAAATCGACTCTCGAAGGACCACCTTAGTGTATATCGCTAAATATAATTCTCATAGCTATAGATATACATCCCGTGTATAAGCGTTTCACAAATTTGGCCAATCAGGTGACGAAGAAATGTTGAAGAATTTTCACGATGATAGAATTGTTGAAAAATTCACCCGATATCATCATATCTCAGCATCATGTGGACGGATCAACATTAAAATAGTATCAATGGAAAGCTAATTTTTTCAAGATCACCATTGTTGGCAGATCTTAAAAAAGTTGTCGTGTTTTTTAATAATATTGGATTGAAATTCAAATCGGGTTCGGCGGGAGGCAAATTCGCGTATATAAAAGTGCGCGGCGATCTCGACTGGGATTCTCTCAGTTTTTTTTTAATACTTGGCGTCGAGACGCTGCCGCGTCTCTTGATAAATATGTATATAAATATTTGAAGAGATCAAATCGCTAATGACCACCCAATTGTAAGTTGATACCTGAAATAACGACCACCCTAATATACATCGTATAAGTACGTATATAAATTTAAAGAAAATTCGAATCTCGAACAATGATCACTCCAATGTAAATTCAGACCTAAAATGACGACCACTTTAATCTATATTGTATAAATACGTATGTGAATATTTAAAGAAATCGATTCTCACATGATCACCCTAATATAAATTGAGACCTGAAATAGCGGCCACTCTAATATACATCTTATAAATATATATATATATATATATATATATATATATAAATAATAAACAAAATTCGAATCGCGAAAGACCACCCAAATGTAAATTGATATGTGAAGCAACGACCACTCCAATCTATATAATTGAAATACGTCTATAAATATTGAAAGATATCGAATCTTAAAGGACCACCCTAATATAAATTGAGACCTGGAATAACGACCACTCTAATATAGATCTTATAAATACATATATGAGGGATTCTCCGTCAATTCAGCCACTTTTTTTCCGACCATTTCAGATCTGCCCCATAATTGGTTATATCAAAGTACTACTAAAAAGCATTCTATGTGAATTTTTTCAGATTTTTTAATTCAACATTTTAGAAAATACCATTTTTTTCCAAATGAATATATCTCGGAAACTTGAAGTAACTGAAAAAAAATGTCTCTACATAAAAGTTGTAGTCTTGTGTTATCTCTCGAGCGGATGACTTGAAATAATTTTTACGTTCCGGTAACGGTGATTTTTTACCAAAAAAAGTGATTAAATATTTTTTTGTTTCAAAAAGGCCATTTTTTTGGCTGAAAAAGTTACAGAGTCTTTAAGTATATCTGAGGATATCGCAAAAAAATCGCCAGAGTGGCACGGATCGAGGTTCTAGGGTAAAAAAATGAAACCACATAAATTAATTTTTTTTTCTACCGGAACCTCGTTAAGGGACAACACCACTGTGACCCCTTATTTTTTCACATTTATCAAGAACATAGGAATTTGGAAAAATATTGATTTTTAAAAAATAGGCACGCCTTTGAAATTAAAGAATGATTTTTGAGCTAAATTTCTCATCGAAAATAGGCTATAACTTTTATAATTATTGAGATTTCAAAAAAATCCTATGTACTTCTCTGGATAATCTACTTTTATTGATACAGTAAAAATTTGAAGTCGATCGGATAAAAATTGCTCGAGTTCTGCTGCGTGCCGCACTCAAAAAAGTGGTTTTGAGAAAAACGCGTTCAAAGTTTTAGGTTTGTTAATTTATGTTATAAATTGAATAAAAAATGATTTACCTTCAATCAGCGATGCCGGCACCATATAGCTGGCCTTGAAGAAGTAAATCGTTGTCTCCTGATTCTTTTCTCGAACTTGTTAAGGCTTTTCTCGCTTCTTTTGCAGCGTCTGTGAGCGAGCGCTCCGCGAGCTGGGTCCGCGCTGCGTCGGTCTCAACGCAAAAGTTGAAACAATTTGGGCCGATGGTTATCCCCAACGTCTCCAGTACTTTCATGAGACTTCTGAGGCCATCATTGAACACTAATACCGCGATATCAGTTGCAATATCAATTTTTTTGCTTCCGGACTGGCACTTGGGGGCTATTGCCCAAACTGATTTATTGTAGCTTTCGTTATTGTTTTGCGTATAGCCGCCCAAACAACGCTGCAGCAAATCGTCCCTGCTCAAATTTTCGAAGATTGGCTGAATTGCCTCCAATATTTTCTGAGAAAGAGGTGGTTTATGGCGCCCAGCTGCGCGGGACCCCGAGCGTCGCGGACCGCTGCACCGCTCTACAAAATATTCAATATCTACGAAAATAATTATTTTTTCAACCTGGGTTCAACGGCATTTCAATCTTAAAAGTATTTTAGTTTTTTTAAAATGGTTTTCAATAATCGATTTTTTGAAGCCGTCACAGTGGTGTTGTCCCTCAACATATCTCGAAAACTTGAAGTTACTGACAAAAAATGTCTGCACATAAAAGTTGTAGTTTTGTGTTAACTTTCGAGCGGAATATTTGAAATAATTTTTACGTTCTGGTAACCCTGATTTTTTACCAAAAAAGGGGGAAATTATTTTTTTATTCAAAAAGCCGTTTTTTTTTTGTTGAAAAAATTACTGTCTTCCTGTATATCTGACGATATAGCATAAAAATCGCCAGAGTGGCGCGGATCGAGGTTCTGGGGTAAAAAAAATGAAACCACACAAATTATTTTTTTTTCTACCGTGCCACTCTGGCGACTTATTTGTGATATCGTCAGATATACTGGAAGACTATAATTTTTTCAGCCAAATAAAAAGGGCTGTTTTTGAATAAAAAAATAATTTCCCCCTTTTTTGGTAAAAAATCAGCGTTACCGGAACGTAAAAATTATTTCAAATAATCTGCTCGAAAGCTAACACGAAACAACATAAAAGGTGTTCCGGTAGAGAAAAAATTAATTTGTGTGGTTTCATTTTTTTACCCTAGAACCTCGATCCGTGCCACTCGGGCGATTTTTTCGCGATATCGTCAGATATACTGGAAGACTCTGTAATTTTTTCAGCCAAAAAAAATGGCCTTTTTTGAATAAAAAAATAATTTTGCAGGTTTTTGGTAAAAAATCAGCGTTACCGGAACGTAAAAATTATTTCAAATATTCCGCTTGAATGCTAACACAAAACTACAACTTTTATGCGTAGACATTTTTTTTCAGTTACTTCAAGTTTCCGAAGAAAAAAAACTGCAATTTCTAAAATTTTGAATTAAAAAATCTGAAAAAATTCACATAGAATGCCTTTTAGTAGTACTTTGATATAATCAATAATGGGGCACATCTGAAATGGTCGAAAAAAATTGGCTGAATTGACAGAGAATCCCTCATATATAAATAATAAAGAAAATTCGAATCTTGAATGACCACCCTAATATAAATTCAGACCCAAAATAATGACCACCCTAATATACATCGTATAAATACTCGCACACACTTGCACACAATCACTCACACACACATACACTCTATTATATATAAAGAAATAACCACCACCCTGATATACATCGTATACATACTCGCACTCTCGCACACACACTCTTTCATCTATAAATATGGATTAAATATAGATAAAATATATATTCGCCGTGCACGACGCTAGCCATATGTATATTCGCCGCGCATGACGTCAGCGGCCGAAATATGATTCTCATAGCTATAGATATACATCCCGTGTATAAGTGTTTCAAAAATATGGCCAATCAGGTGACGAAGAAATGTTAAAGAATTTTCACGATGATAGAATTCGACAAAAATTCACCCGATATCATTATATCTCAGCATTATGTGGACGGATCAACATAAGAATGGTATCAATGGAAAGCTAATTTTTTTTTTTGAAATGACCATAGTTGTAAATGTTAAAAAAGTTGTCGTGTTTTTTAGTAATATCGAATTGAAATGTAAAAGGGGCGTGGTCTGAGGCATATTCGCGTATATAAGAGTGCGCGGCAGTCTTGACTGGGATTCTCTCAGTTTTTTTCAATACTTGGCGACGAAACTCTGCCGCGTCGCTTGATACTGGTATATACTGGTTTATACTTGTGTATAGCAGTATATACTTGTATATACCTGTTTATGCCTTTATATACCTGTATATACCAGTATACACCTGTCTATAGCAGTATACACTTGTATACCGGGTGTCCCATTTTAATCTTACAGTTGATTTATTTCGAAAAATATTGCTCCGATCAAAAATTGAGTGGGATGAAACTTTTAGGGTCCAGAGGGGGACGTTTAAAAAAAATTTTTGTTTTGGTCCAAAATTTAAAATGGCGGCCTTAAGATGGCTGACATGTTTTTTTAAAATGGAAACATGATTTTTTTTTCACCAAAATTTTTTCAGATTAAATCTAACATCTTTTGTGGGAACATTTTTTTGATACAGCCCATAATAGAGGGTGTCCCATCTTAATCTTACAGCTGAATTATCTTGAAAAATACTGCTCCGATAAAAAATTGAGTGGCATGAATCTTTTAGGGTTCAGAGGGGGACGTTCAAAAATTTTTTTTGTTTTGGTCCAAAATTAAAAATGACGCTGTTAAGATGGCTGACATGTTTTTTTTAAATGGAAACATGATTTTTTTTTACCAAAAAATTGTTCAGATCAAATCTAACATCTTTTGTAGGAATATTTTTTTTATAGCCCGGATATTTTAGACTAGATCACCATTTTTGACTATTTTAGCGTTATGCAGCATAATGACGAAGCCGAGGAGGTCTTCTAAATCCTCCTCGTGAATGTTTTCTGAAATCTTCTTAAAGGTGTTCGAAGATTCCACCATTTCACCATTCCACCATTCCACAATCATGGTTATCCCGGATAATACTAAAATAGTAAAAAATGGTGATCTCTTATGGACTGAATGAAAAAAATGTTCCAACAAAAGTTGTTAGTTTTGACTTAACACATTTTTTGGTGAAAAAAAAATCATGTTTTCATTGTTTGAAAAACCTTTCGGTCATCTTAACACCGCCCCTTTCAATTTTGGACCAAAACAAAAAATTTTTTTGAACGTCCCCTTCTGAACCCTAAAAGTTTCATTGCACTCAATTTTTGATCGGAGCAATATTTTTCGAAATATATCAACTGGAAGATTAAAATGGGACACCCGGTATATCTGTATATACCTATATATACATGTGTATACCAGTATACCTGTATATACCTGTGTATACCTGTATACACCTGTATATACCAGTATATACCAGTATATACCTGTATATATCTGTATATACCAGTATATACTTGTATATACCTGTATATATCTATATAAACCGATACACCTGTATATGCTTTGATATACCTGTATATACCATATATGCCTTCGATAACTTCTATATGCCAGTGTATACTTGTATAAACTGTTACGTGCGGTTTTTGATACCGTTGTAATTAATATTATTATTTAATTTGAATTATTATTATTTGAGCGAGTTTGTCAGGCCTCGGCGCTTGGGTTTCTGCCCTAGTTAAAGCGGCGTGACGCACCTCACCTGTAGTGTGTGTGGGTGTTGATCCGGACGTCGGCGCGTGTCTGTATCGTGTGATGTGGAATTAGACACTTGCTGGTTCAGCACTTTACAGTTTATTAAAGTTTATTCGGAAATACAACGATTATGAGGATTATATAAATATTGTAGCATTGATTCGGTAATGTTCGGAATGTAATTCTTTATATGTCTCGACACGTAATGCCGCTAAGGTAATTATCGCGAACAAGATATATAAAGAGACGTGAAGTGCCGCTAAGGTTAACTTACACGCATTGAGTTCTTATACGATTCACGATCACAATTATTTGCGGAAGGGCTCGTCAATCACACCCGCGAGAACCTAGGTACGCGAGCGGACTTGCCTCTAAGGAACGAGACCTCGACCGGTTGCTAAAAGCGTCGTATTAAGACTGAAGAATAATCGTTTTGGGGAGGTCCTTGATACTTAGGGCAAATCGTGGCGTGGGTCTCGTGGGGGTGTATTGAGAAATCATATTGAGAAATCAAAAAAGGGGTTTCTGCTGATTTTCGGTATATGGTTTGCTCGTGCGCTCGTTGCGACAGCGAGAGTTAAAGACCGCGGAGGAATCTGCTGACTCGAGTCTTGCATGATTCCTCGGCCTCGCGAAGGCGATGTCCCGTGTGGAATTTGATGTGCTCGTGTTTCTTAATATCTCATATGAGTGTTGGTCCGTAACAAAACCTATATACACCTGCGTATACCTGTATATACTTGTATATGCCTGGATATGCCTGTAAATACCAGTATATATTAGTATATACCTGTATATACTTGTATATGTCTGTATATGCCTGTAAATACCAGTATATACTTCTATAAACCTATATATGCCTGCGTATACCTGTATATACCTGTATATGACAGTATATACCAGTATATATACTTGTATATACCTTACACTTTCTTTTATCTATAAATATAGATAAAATATAGATAAATATATATTCGCCGTGCACGACGCTCATAGCTAGCTAGATGTATTTTCGCTGTGCATGACGTCACACAGTAGGAGAAAAGCCCAAAAACCTGGCCAAAACCTCAAATGACCTTTGACGGGAATGAAAATTGGCTTACAGGGGTTTTCAAGGTCGCTGATTACGGATCTGAAAGCCAAATTATCGTAAACAAAATGGCCGATCCAATATGGCTGACATGAATGTTAAAAAGTTGTCAGATGTCGACAAAAATTGGTATTTACGGGTTTTCAAGGTCGCTGATTACGAATCCGCAAGCCAAATTATCGTAAAAAAAATAGCCGATCCAATATGGCCGACATGAACGTTAAAAAGTTACCAGATGTTGACAAAAATTGGTATATACGGGTTTTCAAGGTCGCTGATTACCAATCCGATATCTATTGCTTATAACTTGCAACAAAGAGCTTACAGCAAATTGTTATAAGCAAAATGGCCGAGTATCCTGCTAAATAGATAAATTAATATATAAAAAAAAATCATCATAATAAAATAAACGTGAACAGTGTATTCTACGCAATTATTATTTTTATTTCCAAAATACATACGGAACGTTTCAAAAATAGAAAATTTTATTCTTAATCAAAATCGTAATCGGAGTCGGTGTCGGAGTCAGAATCATTATCCGAGTTTGTATCTATTACAACTGTGAGCTTGTTGCCACCTCGTTCTCATTTGATTGAAGAGTATCGAAAAAGTCTATTTCGAGTCCTCAGGCACTACAACTGTACGTCCGGTGCACGGACACCGGAAAAATCCGGTGCACGGAAAAAAATTCCTTTTTTTCTACCATAAATTCCATCAAGGAAGCGAATTTATCGGATAAATGCTCGCTGATTATCAGAAATACTTCTTTCCTTGTCAGCACCAATTCTTTGTAACCGGGTCCTGTAATAAAGACATAAAATTGTAGAAAATTGGTGTTAAAGGAAAAGATAAAATTTTCAATTAATACAATAACTTGAACAATGTACATTATTTTACCAAATAAATAACCGCAATAATTGAAATAATTTTAAAAAAATTAGACAGAAAATATTGACATGGATTTGGTTAAAAGAAAGCTTTGCTTACTATATAATATATATATATTCAAATATTTTATTTGAATGTTATAACATTTCATTCATATTTAAGAAATTTTTATGTGGTTGATTTTAATATGTATATATATGCATACGTATATATCATAATTAAATCACAGAAAATTTATATATATATATATATTATAGTGAAGGAAGAATCGGCTGCGATTCGGCCAGTGGGTCCAAATGACAGTGGACAATTTTTTTGGTATAACGTTTCGATCCTAATTCGGATCCTCTTCAGATTTATTATTAATCAAAGATACATCCATCTTTCTTAAAAACAATCCTCAATTAATCATTAGAAGAGCAGATAAAGGAAACTCAACTGTTATATTGGACAAACTAGACTACATCACTAAAACTGATAATCTACTTGCAGACGAAACCACATATAAAATCACAAATAAAAATCCACTTAACAAACTACAAAAAGGCGTAAACCAAATTCTTACGAGATGGAAAAATCTTAAAATAATAGATGAAACCACACAGAAACATTTAAAAGCAGAAAACTGTAATTTAGCACGATTATACTGCCTTCCAAAAATTCACAAACATAGCTATCCGCTACGTCCAATCGTATCTTCTATTAATAGTCCTACACATAAATTGGCCGAATTCATTCAAACTAAACTCTCAAAATTAATAGACACAACAAACTCACACGTTAAAGACAGTTTCTCATTTAAAAGATTGGTATCGAACATCTTTATACCCGATAACTACCAACTCATTTCCTTCGATGTCATCTCACTTTACACCAATGTACCTTTGGAATTAGTCATACAAAGCCTCCAAAAAAGATCAGATCTCTTCTCCGAAAAATTTCCACTAAACGAAGTAATAAAAACAATAGAATTCATAATGTTCTCAACCTACTTTACCTTTAACGACAAAATATATCAACAAATATTCGGCTTGCCAATGGGTTCACCGTTAGCCCCGATATTATCAAACATTGTAATGATCGACTTAGAAACCAACTGCTTAGAAAAACTGAAGTTCACGATACGAATCTACAAAAGATACGTAGACGATATTATTATGGCTCTGCCTACGGACAAAATAGATTCAACACTTAACATCTTTAACTCATACCACACTAAACTACAGTTCACAGTTGAAGTAGAAACAAACAACAAATTACCATTTCTAGACATCTTGCTAATCCACAAAAATAACTCAATAATCACAGACTGGTACAGAAAACCGACTTGGTCAGGTCGATTCATAAACTTCTTCTCTCACCACCCTCTTACGCAAAAAAAAGGAATTATCATGATGTTGGTAGACAGAGCGATAAAACTATCACACGCATCCTTCCACCAAAAAAACATTGAACTAATCAAAAACACAATGACACAAAACTGTTACCCAATCTCCTTCACAGAAAAAATAATAAACCAAAGGCTAAGATTAATTCATTCACAATCAAATAACGACAACGCATTCGACTCCTCCAGATCAATAAATTTACCCTATACTGAAAATATTCACCACCAACTAGTCCGCCTTTTTCGACAATTCAATATAACACTAGTCACTAACAACCAACACAACATTCACTCCATCACCGGTTCCACAAAAGATAAAATAGATAACATGGATAAATCAAACGTAGTTTACCAAATCGATTGTAATGATTGTGATGCATTGTACATAGGACAAACAAAAAGATACCTAAAAACGAGAATCAACGAACACAAAAATAGTTTAAAACACACTAACACAACAAATACAGCGTTAGCAAAACACGGAATAGAACTAAAACACAATTTTAAATTTGACGACGTTAAAATTTTAAATAATGAAAAATTGCTCAAAAAGCGATTAATTCTGGAAATGATACAAATTAAAGCACAGTTCAATCAATTAAAGCAATCAATTTTAGAACCGACATCGACAAACTAAGCAGCATATATAATTCAATAATTTAATAATACTCAAAATAATAACGGAAAAACCTCAAATTACCATCCATCAATTGAAAATTCATTACCAAATCTAACAGTTATCAATTTAAACCCGATCCAAAACCGGTTAACATAACCAGTCCGGCAAAAAAAATCACTAACGGCAAACTTCCCCAACCATGAAAAACCACCCCCACTTTTCAATACTCAATAACACTACCCCATTAATATAAATACCTCCCACTCGCCTCAATACTCAGTCGCTACTTAGCTCTCGAATCGCCATGTAATGAAAACTGTTAATTTTGATCACAAATAAATCTTGGAAATTATCAAACGTGAAATTCATAGGTAAATAACATATACACAAAAGTCTCAAAAAAAAAACATAAACTAAGCAATAAAATATCAAAATCCTCCCTCTCACAGACACCAAGGATCACAAAAAAATGACCCGTCTTTATACAATAAATTCATAATGAATATTATCCAAGATTCATTAAATGACCAAAAAAATTACCCGTACAAATTCAGGTCAGTCAGGACACATAACATTTAAGCCTATAATGTAAAACATATCATACAAAATAAGACAAAAAAAAAATGTAATTTTAGAAATAATAAATCTGAAGAGGATCCGAATTAGGATCGAAACGTTATACCAAAAAAATTGTCCACTGTCATTTGGACCCACTGGCCGAATCGCAGCCGATTCTTCCTTCACTATTGTCTCTCTACGGCCGCATACCTAAATCACCACTTATATATATATTATATATATATATATATATATATATATACATACATATATATTAAAATAATTTATTTCAAGCGTATAACAGCCGTCTTGTCCGTTATGATGCTACTTCACCCATTCTCAGGTAGAGGCGCAGAGGCTGCTCAATAGTGCCGCGTGCACGCTCGGCTACCGCACGATGCGAAAAAAATCATAACGGACAAGACGCACGTTTTCCGCAGGTAACTCTTGTAAATTTCGAAAGCTTATACATTAAACTAAAGGCCGAGACTAGGAGCTTTGCAAAATGTGACAAAATATATAACTTTTCGGACCGTTGAAAATATAAGTTTTCGAAATTATTCAATTTTATTTATGCCGAAGGCTATACTACATTTCAATCATTTATACATAAAGTTTAGATTCAACCGATGTAAAAATATGTTCTACATACCTCCAGAAGTCGTATCCATGTTGCAGAATTGAAATTAAACCCGTCACTTTAAAGTTATGGGTTTTTGAAGTCAGCGTTATTTTCGTCTGTTCAGCGCGTGACACGTACACTCTTCACGAACACTAACTGCCAACTGACGCTGCGGCGCAGGTATACACTTAAAGGGCTTTCCCTTCCACAATAGAATGCAGTTACTAGTCCTCTACCTGAATGACTACTCAACTGACCCTATTTCGAAAATTTATTTTTTGGGGTTTTGGCCAGGTTTTTGGGCTTTTCTCCTACTGTCCGTCAGCGGCCGAAATATGATTCTCATAGCTATAGATATACATCCCGTGTATAAGCGTTTCAAAAGTCTGGCCAATCAGGTGACGAAGAAATGTTGAAGAATTTTCACGATGATAGAATTCGAGAAAAATTCACCCGATATCATCATATCTCAGCATTATATGGACGGATCAACATAAAAATGGTATCAATGGAAAGCTAATTTTTTTTTAAGATCACCATAGTTTATGAATGTTAAAAAAGTTGTCGTGTTTTTTAGTAAAATCGAATTGAAATGTAAAAGGGGCGTAGTCCGAGGCAAATTCGCGTATATAAGAGTGCGCGGCAGTCTCGACTGAGACTCTCAGTTTTTTTTTAATACTTGGCTCAGAGACGCTGCCGCGCCTCTTGATAAACACACTAAACACTCCGACTTTCGGAATTTTTTTCTAAATAACGGTACTGTGGATCGTTTCGAAATTTCACATGCTAATTCGTAAACGGATTATGAATATCCACATAAAATTTTGAACTCGGTGACATCATATCGCCCTAGCCCCACAACAACCTTAATACTTGGCGTCGAGACGCTGCCGCGTCTCTTGATATATGTTAGTTCTGCAGTTATATGGTGTTCTTCATATCTTGCTCTAGTTTGCCATAATATGAGTTTTCTTTGAAAGAATAGTAAACAGATTGGGATTCAAGTCAAACATAAAATGAATTGTGTAGAATGAAGATTTATTTGGACTATATATGGATTTATTTGGACTATATGGATATATTTGGATTTAACTAGTTTATGGAATATGGGTTATCATTTATGTACTTGACTCGACTTATGTATACCGAATGTATGGAGTGTTAGTTGCGATACATTTGATATTTGACAGAAGCTCATAATCAATCGAATAAACTGTTTTTTTAATTGAATCAAATGAAAATTCTGTTAGTTTAAAAGTCGGTACAATTAGTAAGATTACACGGGAAGTTAAATAAATCGTAAATATGTGCCCCTAAAACGAATATGTAATTGTACAATACGAATATGTAATTGCTCCAATAGTATTTATAGTTAAATCACTCTCTAGCTTACATGAATGTTAAGAATATGATCTACCTACTATACCTTTTACATTTAGGAAACGTTCCCAATTAATTCAATAGAACACGTATTTAATTGAGTGAGATAAAAATTCTGTTAGTTTTAAAGTCGGTACAGTTAGTAAGATTACACTGAGAAAAAAAATTTGTTCACGCAAATAATTGCATTTTGTTGACGTTAAATTTAGTCATTTCAACAAAACATTGTTGCTGAAGACAAAATAGAAGTCTAATCAACAAAATATTAGATGTTAATCGAAATAAATCTGTTGACCATTTTATCTGATTTGAAGCAACTAAATCATTTAATTTCTGCAAGCAAGAATTCATTGTTACAAACATGATGTACATTTGAATTGATTTTTAGCAGCGGTTATACCATCCCAATCCTATTAAGTAAAAGTTTTGTTGTAGTGAACACCAATATTTGTTTGACAGGTTCGTAGATTAGACTATGGGAAACGAAAATCGTATCAGAAAATAGTGTAGTGACCTCAAAAAAATTTTTGTTAAACGAAATACATATGAAATTCTGTCAAATGATTAATGTGTTAGTCGAAACCATTATTTTGTTGGATAACTGTAATGAAATGACAGAATATTTGGTAACTCTAAATCAATATGAATTTGGACCTAAATGGTTGCGAACATGATACAATTGAAGGAAGGTTTGGGTAAGCTTTTCGTACGACATCAAAGTGAATGGATTTTACTCCTTCGAGCCAAGCAAATGTACAATCTTGATTGGACAATAATTCAGTCGTATGAACTAAATCATTTATTTGGAATTATTTATTTGTATCAATCGCACGGTGATCTAAATCAACCAAATGTGTTTGTATGAACAACATAACTTATGATTTGCATAAGCATAATTCGCTTTTTCTGACATGAGGACATGCAATTATTTTCAACCAGGGAAAACACTTCTATCACTGAATATGTATTTGCTTTTTTTCACCATAAATATGAAGCAAATATTTGTTTGATTCTTAGCAACGTTAAAGATGTCGTATTAGTGACTGCATACCACATTATATTTACACTCGGTAATTAATTGAATATACTATTGCGGCTGGCAAACGACATATTTCGATGATCCAATCGAGATGTCATTGGACTAATTGAGTAGACAGTTGTGTTAAAACCATAAGGGAATTAACATTGGTGTAAGAAAGGTTTCCCGGATGAGGGAGGGAATGCGAGGAGGGGTAATGTGAAAGGAGTGAAAACTCCTTCCCCTTAAGGTTATGCGAAGACCCTTCGTACTTAGCGTTGAACCTGGCAATTATGTTTGATTTGATTTGTGTTGGCCCTGAAAAGGGCCGGTGGGTTTCATAATTCGCCTAGTCTCGAGAGAGAACGAGGATTCGAGGTTAGGTGATCAAGGCCGTGCGATTTTTAATGCTCCTCACTGATGTGTCCGAAGAGGTTTTCGATGAGATCTTGGTTATGAGGAGAATATGCTCCTTTCAGAGTAGGCGGTGTTTTTTCCGTGGAGAGAGGTGCCACAGGGGAATGATTGGAGTAAACAAGAAATAACGATATAAAAGGATGACTTATTTTAATCAAAAAATACGAAATTATATACAGGTTAAGTAGGTTTTTGCAAAAAAAAAGGAAAGAACGTGACTGCGCTCCACAGATTCCTAGAAGAGGAATTTGAAACTTTGGATACGGTTTTCCTCCGGAGAGGAATCCCCTATATATGCGGCGCCACGTATAGGGGTGGTTTGGTAAATAGAATAACCTCTCTCGAGATTGAAGCTCCTTGCGGGACGCTCACCTTGCGGCAAGAAGATACCTCTCGGCAATCTTAGAGACCTCTCGGCTTCTGGATTCCTTTCGGAAACGGGGGATACCAAACCACGCTCCAGCACGCCTATTTAACTCTTCTTATCCGTCTATTCGCTTGTGGGATAGCTTGCTCAACCCGCTGGCCCTCTCGCGGCCAATCTTAGAACTGGCACGCTCGCCATCTCGCGGATTTTCATGGTACTACCAACGAAGATAGAGTCCCATAGAAGCGTAAAGCCTGTAGGGAGTTTGAAGCCAAAAAAGTTGGGGTGCTCGGACGAGCTATCACCCCAGTGGTAAGATGTCGCTAGCGTCGCACTGTACTTGTGTGCGCTCACATACAGTACGCACATGTGTACGTATTCGCCTGTGATCACCCCAACTTACGGGGCGGAGCCTACGAGTTGGGGTGATGATGCTTTCTCACTTGCTCCCGCTCAGCACAATATCACGCTTTCTCTCTCACCAGACCGAGAATCGACGCTGAGTGGGGGGGCTCTCACTAGTACACGATTACTCCTATCTTTTACTTCTCCCGCATCCATACACATTCATTATTCTTGACTACTGTTTGACAGTAGAGACTATAATGACAAAAAATAAAATTTATTAAATGAAGCATGTTGAATAAATAGAATGGAATTAAATTGTAATAATAGGGGAAAGGAGGGGGAGTAGTGTAGTACCCCCACTACACACAAGCTACCGCGGACACGAGATTCATAGGCGGAGCATCGTTTGTTTTACCGACAGTCGTCACAGTAGGTCAAGATCAGCGCCATCCCACGGCGGAATGAGGCGTGCAAAAATTGGCTTCAATCCGCCCGTAAGGAGTGTTCTTCTATGGGGCTCAATCTTCGTTGGTACTACGTACCCGCGCATCGGTAAGTATGTTTTGTTTACAAGTGAAAGTGACAGGTGTGTGTTTGCGCCGTGTAAATTAATAATTAACATTTTAAATAAGATAGTGCGCGCTTAATTAGTATATCTTAAAATAAATTATAAAGCGTTGAAAGTGCGTGGTCGCGTAAGAAACAAAAATACATGTTGTAATTTTCGCGTAATATAACCGTGTCACGCTCGCGTTGAACTAATAAAAATTAATATAATTATGTGGATGTGTTGTGTGTGTGTGTGTGTGTGTGTGTGTATCCTTTTTTATTCTTCGCGTCGCTATTTGTCGCGCGCGTTTCTTCTTTTTTTTTTCAGGTTCATCGGTGGAAGGCAAAGCCCTTCCGAAGAGGCAATATTTGGCTACGCAATAAAACTACTACGCAGGCAGTTTTCTCAGGTAAGTTTTAGATCATAAGAATGCATAAAATGGAATTATAGTAATTATCATAAAATATTAATTAATTTCCTTGATTTCAGGTACTGCGGCTTAGTCAAAGCCCCAACGGAGAGGAGATTTTCCCCTGCGGCGTAGGACGAAGCGACAGCGAAGAGATTTTCAAGACTATAGGTAAGTTTTTATCACTTCTAAGAATCTTTTCTATATCTTTCGAGATTATTTTAAAGAACTAATTTTAATATTTTCTCTTTTTGATTCAGAAAAAAAATAATAAATAAATAAATAAAAAATAAAAAGGATGTCGAGGCAACCTGGCCTGACGGGCCACAGTAGTTGATTAGATTCACATTTACTCGGTTCAATAAATTCTCAGTAGAATCAACTAAACATTTTGTCCACCATCTGCAACTTAGCCAATTTTGCATAATTTTGAATTATCGTACGCGTCCTATAAATAAATAATTCTAAACATCTCATTAGGTTTATCCGGCTGAGCTATTGTTCAACCAAAATTGTACATTTTTTTTACTCGAAGTCCATCTACTTTTATGCAGTACGGAAAGCTTAAACAAACCTACATTCAATTGAATCATGCTTGCAAAATATTTGGCTCAAAATTCATAATGATTTGACGTTACCAAATATTCTGTGGTTTCATTGGAGTTATCCAACAAAGTAATTGTTTCGACCAACCCATTGATGATTTGACAGAATGTCACACGCATTTCGTTTTACAAAATTTTTATTGTCGTCACTACACTATTTTATGACGCGATTTTCGGTTCCCGTCGTCTAATCTACGGACCTAACAAACATATGTTGGTGTTTACTGCAACAAAACTTTTACTTGATAGGACTAGATGGTGTAAACGCTCCTGAAAATAGATTGGAAGGTATGTCATGTTTATACAGTCCGACCTCCAGGTAAGAAACCCGGCGATAAGAAACTTTCCCCAGTTTCGCACTCGAGCGCTTCCCCCACTCCGACTCGAACTCCGAGCTCGAGAATTTTGTGCGTGGAACCTCTGGTTAAGAAACCAGCCTGGGAGAGTTTATTCGGGCAAAATATAGTGAAGGTCGTAGTGTAAATTGATGTGTGCGTGCGTGCGTGAGTATCCGTGTGTGAGTGTGTGAATCGTTCGAGCGGGTTTCTTATTGAGAGGATCGCATGCGGAAAAGAGTGAGAAAGATAGACAGAGGTAGTGAGCGCAGAGCGCGCGTCTGGTGGGGGTATGCGATATATAACAAAAACTCTTCCCCTTGGGGGCTTTTGGTTTCTTACCAGGAGGTCGGACTGTAATAATCAATTATTGCTTGGAACAATCAAATGATTCACTTGAATCAAATTAGGTAGAGTGGTCAACTGATTTAATTCGATTAACATGTCATATTTTGTTGATTGGACACCGATTTTGTCACAATTTTTCTTAAAATAATGAATTTGTTTGAAAGATAAGTTGAACAACAAAAATAAATGGTCTTTGAGCAATGGAAATGAATCGTTAATACCATTTTGGTAGGGAGATATTTTTCTGACACATGTCCCATAAATACAATATTTACATCAGAATATCATAAGTAGGCCCTGGTGTAGTCGATAGTGCGTTGGTGCTAGGTCATTAGGTAGGCTCGATAGGCAGGTAGGTTTCAAATCCCAGACTAGGCAGGTAAATATTCTTCGGTCCGCGTATATACAAGGAAAACTGACCAGATGAAAAAATTGATTAATTTTTAAACGAACTTTTTTTTAAATATTCAATTCATGTTCAATTCTAAGATACGCGTAAAAACAGAGGGTCGGGGGTTCGAATCCCAGTGGCGATACATTTTTTTTCTTCAAGTTTTGTATTTTGTTTTTCCTTTAGAAAGTACCAACCACGAATACGAGACTAATTTTTAAGGGGCTATACCAGTGTAACCCATGAAAAATTAGGCGATTTTCGGGAATTTTTGTAAAAGAAAGTACTCAATAGAATATTTTGAAGTTTTTTGGACATAATGAGGTATATTTTCAGCTATATTTTAAGATTTTTTTTTACAAAAATATTGAAAAATAACGGCGTTATATGCTGTCTTCGGAGGTGCCAAAAAAAAAGTTCCCCAACTGCTAACATGATTCCGGGCGAATGAGTAGCTGAAATAAAAAAATTCCAAAAGGTTATTAAAGTTGAAGGTATTTCCTATACAATAACCTACGATTTTTGAAAAATATTAAAAATTAACAAAATGGCGTAGTTCTGAAAAAAGTGTCGTTTTTTGGGGTAAAAAATGGTCGTTTTTTTAATGCCAAATTGACAATTTTCAACCAATCAAAAAGATCGTAGGTCATTGTATAGTAAATATATTCAAGAATACTCAGTTTCAATTTGAAGTCGATCGGTCAATTTCTCGTTGCGTTATGATGTCAGCAATTTTGAAAAACTTCGTTTCGAGAAAAACGCGTTTAAAGTTTCAACTATCGATTTTTGCTAGATAAAATTGTATTTACCATAAAAATTGCTAATCTGCTATGCCTGGCCCATACAATACACCTTCTTCTTCCTCGAAAAATGCCTGCTGAGAGGCTAATGCTTGTCTCCGGGCTGTTCGTTCCTCTTTTGAGGACGCCGCATGACGTATCTCCGCTTGCTTGATTCGGCTGTCATCTCTTTGAACTGCATATCCTTCCGCAATAGGGCCGACAACCACGCCCATTACTTCCATCATTTTTTAAATACTATAAAAACCATCATTAAATATTGAAACTGCTAGGAAATTAGCGAGCTCAATCGTTTTCATCCCGCTGTGAAGGTGCTTTGGAGCAAAGTGCCATAGCAATCCATTATAACTTTCGTTGTTGTTTTGTGTGTTTCCTCCTTTGCATCGCTCTAGAAATTCCCTTGAACTCAAATCAGTATAAATTGGTTTCAAAGCTTCCGTAACATCCTTATCAAGCGGTAAATAATCGTGCTTAAACTTTGATAAGTCCATTCCTTGAGCTTCCGCGCGACGATAGGAACACCAGCTATTCTCACCTACGGGGCAATTTTGATGGTTTGGATTTTTATCTAATGAATATAAGTGATGAAATGTTGCCCAAATTTCTTTGTACATTTTATCAACATTAACTTGATGCCTGGTAATTGCTAATCCGTAATATTTCTGTAATTTATTGATAACTTCATCAGTCAACTTCTTCGTATTCTTACTCCTTCCTCCTAATCCTTTAGTTTGTTTTTTTAGATTCTAATTTTTCTATATGTATATCATCGTATGGATTTAAATCCAATAAGCCTTTGTATGTGGCACTATCACCATCGCCAATGTAGCGCGTGTATTTCACTCCGTATTGATCGGTCGATCGGCTAAACATTTCTTTTACACTGTCAACTTCCATTTTTCCAGCCGATCCAAAATTTTACGATTGTATCGATAATTTTTTTACTATATTTACCCGCAAGAGTTGTAACACCGAAACGTGAAGTGTGGCCGCGTTTTTTCCATGTGCCATCTTCAGAAACTGTTGAGCAATCATCCGAACCTTCTTCCTGTAAAGTTTTTGCTTTTTCTTTGGTTATGGCTTTTTGTGTACTCCATTTATAAATGGTTTTAGCAGCTTTAGTTATATTTAACGCTCTAACTGTACACTCGGTTTCTTGAAGCACTTCATCCTGTATTATAATCAAGCAGGATCGAAAACAAATAAATAAAATGCTTCTGTCAAATAAGAGTGTAATCAAATTAACTAACGATCGTTCGAATGTTCCGAAATGATTGTTGAATAGAGCCATTAGTGATTTCACATGCCAACTACATATTTAGTTGTTTTTACCAGGATTTTCGTTTCGCCGCCCGTGACCACCGGATTTGTTTGATTTGATTAAAATTTTGTACATTCAAATGATTTTGTTTCTCAGAGTACACGGCAAGTTGAATAAATCGTAAATGTGTGCCCCTGAAACGAATATGCAATTGTACAATACGAATATGTAATTGCTCCAATTGTATTTATAGTTAAATCACTGTCTGGCTTGCATGAATGTTAAGAATATGATCTTCCTACTATTCCTTTTACATTTGGGAAAAGTTCACAATTGATCGAATCGTTTACTTCTTGTATTGAAAAAGAATAAAACCTACGATCAATTGAACTGAACATTTGTCTACTTTGAATCAATATTTAGTTCGGAGAAATTATTCGCTTACTTATTTCTTCTTTAAGTATGATTGAGTTGATTTTAATATTATAATGTATTAAAAATATATATTATTCCCCGTGCGTGAATTTTATTGAGGCCCCGACTAGCCCCGACCGGTTTTCCCTAACTTACTTCGGGCCCTTGACTGGAAGGCCAATAGGGCCCCTGAATGGACGGTCACGCTTTTTCGACAAGGGCCTTAGAAGGTTGCCAAATGAGGGCCTTTACAACCGCCTCACGTCTGCCATGTCGAATCCACGACAAGCCCTATAATAATAACAATATTATTATTATTATTATTATTATTATTAATTATTATATATTATAATAATACATTATTATTAATAATAATAATATATGATTAATAATTCTCCAAGAAAATTTTTACAAAAAAATAATATAAAGCAGAAAATTTCTATGTAGAAATCTTGCGGGTATGACTTTCCCTCGAGGCATGACTTCCTGAGAGGTCTGACTTGGCGGTGTCGAATACAACCCGTGCTCCCACTTCAGCTATGTAAGCATACTATTTGCATATTCCGTATACGAGGGAGCTCACGCCGTATGCGACATCTCAAGGCGAGTCTCGGAACTAACTCCCCGTGAAGCCCGATTAGGCCCTCAAAAGGTTGCCTCGTCAGTGCCATGTTTGAAATAATTAGGGCTCCGATACTTTCGCCCTGTTTAGGCCCAATATGGTTCTGTTGTAAGTATACCGACTTCTTTAAATATGGGTTGACCGATCGAAGCCCGACAAGGTCCTCAACGTTGCCTTAAATCAGCCATATTGTAAGTAAGCCTGGCAACCTTGGCATTGCCCTGTCACGGCCCAACCTCGCGGGGTTATGGCAATTCATAACAGGGCATCCAGATTTAAGCCCAACAAGGTCCTCAACGGGTTGCCTTAAGTCAGCTATATTGTAAGTGAGCCTGGAAACCTTGGCACTGCCATGTCGGGGCCTAACATACAAAAATCATGTTCATCAGAAAATCTTCGATTCTGATTAAATAAAAAAAATATACTGTTACTCCAATTATATATTCAACTATGTGAAATGTATATTCGGTCCACACAAATAGATTTTTGCTTGAGATACTATAATCTTTTGCTGATTTAACAAATGTCTTGTTGTTAAGATTATTTGTAGGGTTATTATAACTAAATATTCGTTGGTTCAAAACGATGATACAGTTTTTATAGCGAAAGATCAATTCACCAGAAAGAAATATTCGGTTGTTGTAGTACTATATTTATTCATTATGAACGTACATATTATTCTTACAATGGGTTATTCGATCATATATTCAATTCCGGCACCGCGGCAAGCGTAGTAGTCCTTCTCCTCAGTGGTAAAGAATCGGGATCGCACTGTACCTACAACAATCTATTTATTTGGGAAGCAGAACGTTTCGGCGCGGCCGTTTCGACGCGACCGTTTCGGCGCCAGTGGTTTCGGCGCTGGGATCTTTCGGCGCTGGGACGTTTCGGCGCGGCCGTTTAGGAACCAAGACGTTTCGGTGCCGGGATGTTTTGGCGCCGAGACGCTTCGGTGCCGAGACGTTTCGGCGCCAGGACGTTTCGGCGCCAAGATGTTTCGGCCCCAGGACGTTTCGGTGCCGAGATGTTTCAGCGCCAGGACGTTTTGGCGACGGGAGGCTTTTGCGCCGGGACCTTGCGGCACCAGGATGGTTTGGCATCAGAGTGGTTTGGTGCCCTGCAGCGTGGACTTGAGACATTTTTGGCTTGAAACATGGAGTGTTCCGAATGGCGTATTCAATACCCCTCAAATACACAGGGTGTTCTATTTTAATGTCGCAGCTGAATTATCTCGAAAAATACTGCTCCGATCAAAAATAAAGTGCAAAGAAACTTCTAGGGTTCAAAGAGGGACTTTGAAAATAAAAAGTTTTTTCGTGCAAAATTTAAAATATTGGCGTTAGTTAAAAATGCGAACACGACTTCTTTACCATAACATTTGTTAGGTTGAAACTAACAACTCTTGTAGGACCGTTTTTTCAATAAAATTGGATTTGGCTACGAGCTTTGTACGGATCTACAACTAGCCTATGCACGCCCACACCCCACGGCCGTGAGCACCCCATGAACGCACGCACCACACTCATTGCTTCTAATCAACCCAACAAATCTACGTATCCCATGGACGCACGCACCCCACGGACGCATGCACCCGACGGACGCACGCATTATACCCGATGCTTCTAACCCACCCTACAAATCTACGTATCCCATGGACGCACGCACCCCATGGACGCACGCACCCCACGGACGCACGCACCACACCCGATGCTTCTAACCCACCCTACAAATCCACGTATCCCATGGGCGCACGTACCCCACTGACGCACGCACCACACCTGATGCTTCTAACCCACCCCACAAATCCACGTATCCCATGGACGCACGCACCCCACTGACGCACGCACTACACCCGATGCTTCTAACCCACCCCACAAATCCACGTATACCATGGACACACGCAACTTACTGACGTACGCACCCCACCGACGCACGCACCACACCCGATGCTTCTAACCCACCCCACAAATCCACGTATTCCATGGACGCACGCATCCCACTGACGCACGCAACCCCCGGACGCACGCACCACACCCGATGCTTCTAACCCACCTCACAAATCCACGTATCATCATTGAGCGTCGAAACATTCCTACGCCGAAATGTCCTAGCGCCGAAGTGTCTCGGTGTCGAAACGTCTTGGTGCCGAAACGTCTCGGCGCCGAAACGTCCCCGCGCCAAGACGTCCTGGCGCGTAAACGTCTCGGTGCCAAAACTACCCGGCGCCGAAACGTCCCAGCGCCCAAACGGCTGCGCCGAAACTTCCTGGCGTCGAATCGTCCCGGCGCTGAAACATCTGGTGCCGAAACGTACTGCACCCGTAGAAGACCCAGTAAACACGTTTCATTACAGCAATGTAACCAGGAAGTTACAAGTGACATAACCGATGTTACACTTATGTTAGGTAACCGCTATGTAGCATGGAAGTAACATGTTTATGTCACATTTGTTATCTTCACGTTATGTACGTGCTATGTACCGATGTGACGTTACAGTCACATTACCAAAACGTGTAACCGCCATGTAACATGGCTATAACAATGTGCGTGTAACATTGGAAACAGGCTGGTAATGTAAATCTTATAGAACGTTGCTACATTGCAGTTCCATAACTAGCATTTGTAACGATTACGTAACATGCATGTAGTGTAATATACGTAACAATAGTCATGTGTAGGTTATACAAATGGTATGCAACGTGAAATATTGCAATTACATAATTCGCAATACACACGTTTTATTACAGCTATGTAACCAAGAAGTGGCAAGTGACATATCCGATGTAACATTTGTGTTACGTAACCACTATGTAAGATGAAAGCAACATATTCGTAACATTTGTTATCTTCACGTTATATACGTGCTATGTACCGATGTGACATTACAGTCGCATTACCAAAACGTGCAACCGTTATGTAACATGGGTATAACAATGTGCGTATAACATTGGAAACAGGCAGGTAATGTAAATGTTATGAAACGTTACTATATTGCAGTTCCATAACTAGCATTTGTAACGATTACGTAACATGCATGTAGCGTAATGTACGTAACAATAGTTATATGCAGCCTTTACAAATGTTATGCACCGTTAAGTATTGCAGATACATAATTTGCAGTACACACGTTTCATTACCAGGAAGTTACAAGTGACGTAACCTATGTTACATTTATGTTGCGTAACCACTATGTAAAATGAAAGTAACATATTCGTCACATTTGTTATCTTCACATTGTACACTACTGGAAAAAATTAAAGGATCAAAAAATTTTCCCAAATTCTTAGTGGTTTTTAACATTGCTGTATCTCAGTGAAAAATGGTCGTATCGAGGTCTAAAAAAGCATTTTCAAGCTTGAAGGTCTAGTTTTCAGATCTTTTAGCAAAAAAAAATTCGAAGCTACAGGTTTCACGCAATTATGAGAAATTCCAAGAAAAATTTTTTTGGCAAATTTGCATCGCTTTTGTTTTGGCTGTAATTTTTGGGAAAAAAATCTTCCAGCTAAAACATTATAAGGACCGGATAGCTTGTTTATTTAGCTTCAATTTGGTTCAAATTTTTAAATCACAGATTCAAATTTTTTTTTAAATTTTTTTCAATTTTTTTTTTCAAAAAAACTCAAGGATTATGTTTATTGCCCCTAAACACTTCAAAATCATTATTGAAAAGGAAACCAAAAATTTTTGAGCTTTTTTCACATTTTTATCGCAAACAGCGTTTAAATTTATGTAAGACTAAAGAAATCGATAAAATTAATAAAAATAAGAAAAATTCGAAAATTCTTCGAAATTTTTTTTTTCTGTACATTTAAACGCTGTTTGCGATAAAAATGTGAAAAAAGCCCAAAAAAAATTGTTTTTCACTTTAATAATGATCATGAAGTTTAGGGGCAGAAACATGATCCTTCAATTTTTTTCAAAAATTTGATTGCTTGAAACAAAAAAACCGTTCGATAGATTAAATTGAAACTTTACAGAGATTTTGTAGGTATATTGAGCTGTAAAAGTCACGCTCAACATTAGTCGTTTTGGCAATATTTTTAATTTGGCCGTTGATTTCCTGAAAAACCATAAAAAGCCCTTTTTCTCCTGTTTTTTCAAATTCATGGCAAGGATGGAAAACATTTTATTTCAAAAAAACATTGACAATTCTTGTAGAGCTTTGATTCAAGTTTGTGAAACGCCCCTTCTGATTTCTGTGCGATCATTGGTTGCTGAGATATCAATGGTCAAACAGAAAAGTGTCTTTTTTCGTAAAAGCTCGATATCTCAGCGAAAAATGATCGCAGCAAGGTCTCAAAAAAAGCAAATTGAAGCTAAATAAACAAGCTATCCGGTCCTTATGATGTTTTAGCTGGAAGATTTTTTTCCCAAAAATTACAGCCAAAACAAAAGCGATGCAAATTTGCAAAATTTTTTTTTCTTGGTATTTCTCACAATTGCGTGAAACCTGTAGCTTCGAATTTTTTTTTGCTAAAAGACCTGAAAACTAGAAACTTCAAGCTTCAAAATGCTTGTTTTAAGTCCTCGATACGACCATTTTTAACTGAGATACAGCATTGTTAAAAACCACTAAAAATTTGGGAAAATTTGTTGATCCTTTAATTTTTTCCACTAGTGTATATGTGCCATGAACCGTAGTGACGGTACAGTAATGTAACCAAAACGTGTAACCGTCATGTAACATTGCTATAACAATGTACGCATAACATTGGTAACAGGCAGGTAATGTAAATGTTATGAAACGGTACTTCGTCTGAGATCCGCCAGGTGGCGAGATCCGTCGCCGAGCTCTCGCGCCAGCGAAACGGCCACTGGGAACCGATAAAGTCCGGTGTATTATCGCTGTCGGCGTCCTCGATTAACATACAATCGTTGGAACATTACCCGCGTCCTGTGGTCACGCAGCCCTATAGGTTGCTATAGACTAAAGACTACATATTTTGGCCAGCTCACAAATAGTGAGCTGGTCAAAATATGTCACTTCGGTGACACAATCACTGCAATATTGCAGTAATATAACTGCAATATAATATAAATTACTGATCGTGAGTAGGGAATTGTAAATTACATGTAACATCTAGGTATTATTACCTGTTACAATCTGTAACATTACCGTACCATTGCCGGTACAGACCTGTGTTTTGGATAGCAACACATAATTGCAATATAACGGTTGCATTCGACGTTACATAACCTGTAGTACTTATTAGTGGGAAATCATAACTAACGTGGAACTTACATGTAACATCTGGTCAACATTACTTGTGTTAGATTCGGTTACATTGCCGTTACATTGCTGGTACAGGACTATGTTTCGGACAGCAACACATAACTGCAATATAACGGTTGCATTTGACGTTACATAACCTGTAGTACTTATGAGTGGGAAATCAGAACTAACGTGGAACTTACATGTCACATCTAGTCAACATTACTTGTGTTAGATTCGGTTACATTGCCGTTACTTTGCTGGTACAGGACCATGTTTTGGACAGCAACACATAACTGCAATATGACGGTTGCATTCGACGTTACATAACCTGTAGTACTTATGAGTGGGAAATCAGAACTAACGTGGAACTTACATGTAACATCTAGTCAACATTACTTGTTACATTGGGTTACACTCAGTTACATTGCCGTTACATTGCCGCTACCAAACTGTGTTTACTGAGGAAGTTCATAAGTTGTCGATAGCGTAATAGGTAGCGTGTTTGGTAGATAGGTAGGGTCGAGGGTTTGAATCCCGGTCAGACAGAAAAAGTGAATCAGAGAATTGGCGCAGGTTTTTCTTTTTTTCGATTTATCACTTTTTGGGGCCGGTAAACTATGCATATTAAATTATTTTGCAAAGGCCATATATTTTTTATAACATGTTTAGCAACAATTAATTACAATTACGGCTGCGTAATTTTCATGAGATAGACCTTAAAAATCAATGAAAATGTGAAAAGTACTACGGGTAGGCGTTTGAAATTCCAGAACCTGTTCATCAATTTTCACACACCGCTGCTTTGTATCTCTTAGAACTTGGTATATTAATCTTAATGTTCATTGTTGAACTATGAGAACCAAGATTCTTTTTTGAAAACACAGTTAATTGACTTTAATATACAATAGTATAGTATATACAATAATATAGTACAACAAAGTATATTGAATCTAATACTCTTGTAGTATTTTCGAAAGACTCTGCATGAATATTGAGAAAATATTAATTTTTTTTAATATATAGTATATTTAAATTTCAAAGCTACCTGTGCCTATTTTTCAAATTTTTTACAGTGTAAGAAGAGTGATTAAAAATGGTAATGTTCATTACTATCAGAGATGGGCAAATTTGTAATTACCCATTACCGAATACAAATGCTCGAAGTAATAAGTAATTAAATGAAATTTAATTATCCATTACTTTGAGCATTGCAATTAAATTTAATTTAATTACCTATTACTTCGAGCATTTCAATTTGTTCACGCCATAGGCCGTTTATCATTATCATTATTAATTAGTCATCCTCTGCATTTATGCGAGGTGTTTAAAGGAAAATCCATCGAGGAACGATTCAAATACGTTCAACAACAAAAACTATGCCACAACTGTTTATATGCAGGGCACCCGACAGACCAATGCCGAAGCAAGTACTCATGCTCCCACTGCAAGAAGCGACATCATACATTGTTGCATAACCCTAATATTAAAGGCAAAAATGAGAAGTTGGCATTCGCGCTGGGTGGTGGTACTATTCGGAAAACCACTCCGGTTGCCACTCAAAAAATGTAAGTGCCTTCACTTACGCAGCACACTTGAATTGAAGGGATAATGCACGAGGAACTCGTGGCGAAGAGGATTTGGTTCGCCCGAAGAAAAGAATTGAAACACAAGGGTGTTCTGCTTTATATAAAAACCTTGTTGTATTCCTACAGTCGCAAGAGTAACATGAAAGGTTGAGGTATCAACGCGCGAGTTATACAAGAACGCGAGTATCCCTTTATCACACTCTAACGACGTGTGTAGATGACTGTTGGTACTGTACTGACTCGAGAGTCGAGAGAATATAGAATACTCGCACACCCGAAGAGGTGTCGCACAAAATCAAAAAACTAATAATGATAATGATAAACGGCCTATGGCGTGAACACAATTAAATTAAATTTAATTGAAACGCTCAAAGTAATTAAATAAAAATGCTCAAAGTAATTAAATAAAGATGCTCAAAGTAATTAAATGAAAATGCTCAAAGTAATTAAATAAAAATGCTCAAAGTCATTAAATTTAATTAAAGTGCTTGAAGTAATTTAATTACAAAATGCTTTAAGGAATGAGTAATTAAACATGTAATTTGGTGACGAACGTCACCAAAACAGTGACAAATATCTAAAAAATGGATGGTTTGGCCAAATTTTTTAGGCCGAGTAATTTTTAAGGAGAGGGTCGTTGAAAATGCCTAAATCCGTCGGAATCCAACGAAATTTCTCTGTGCTTCGTCCGCCATCTTGAAAAACTGGTAATAACAAGTAATTGTCAATACCTCGGCTCCGACTGATCGGATTTTCGTTTTTTTTTTTAAATTTTGCATGGAAAAACTTTACAACCTTACAACTTTCATCTGAAGAATTCTGCGATACGTGTAAAAAAAAAATAACGATAAAAAAGTGCTACTAATTCATGCTTACGAATGTTTATTATCAATTATATTGGTACTTCCCCCCCCCCCCCCCTTTCAACTTAATCGAAATTTTTTCCAATAAAACTTGTAGAGGACTCAATTTCCAACAATTTTTGTATAAACAATTTTTCGATAACTCGAATATTACCTGAGATAGAAAGCGTCGAAGTTGGTTTTGTCCATTATAACTGAAAAGAATCCGAACACAACAGCGGACGAAGCAACTGTGTACTCGAGGATGAATTTATGATTGAATCTTTAAAGAAATTTTTTTTGTTAATTTTGATTATGTATATATGGGGTATTCCCGCTTAACGGGACCCCCTTTTAGGCCGACCTCTTTCGATTTTGTTGAAACTCGAGTATGTTTTAGTGTTGCCTGAAAGTATATTGTACACCAATTTTCAGATCTCTAACTATAATACTCTTTGGAATACACAAAAAGTTATATTTCAAACTTGTTGCGTATTCAGCGCTTCGGAGCTTTGGCACGGCGCGAAATAAAACCGAAAAAATTCTTTGACAATAGCTATCGATCGGAAATTTCCTGCGCTTTTCGAAAAAAAATATCAGCGATTCCGAAAAAAAAGAATTCATTTAAATTTCGGCTAAAAAACGAAAAAATTGATTTACAAAAAAAGAGCATAATTTAATTCGGCGGAACAATTTTTTTCATACTTTGTATATATCTGAGAAGTCACGATATAAATTTCAAGTTGGAACTCACATCCGTTTACTAATGCCAAGTCTTTTAGTAGGATAAAAATTCTTAAATATCGTGTTTTTCGTATTCAACAGTTCCCTGATGTATTATATAGCGTTTTTTTAACGAATTTTGAATTTAGTAAATTTATTAAATTAATTAAATTAAATTTATTAAATAATCAAATTCATCAAATTGCTGATATTTTTTTCGAAAAGCGCAGGAAATTTTCGATCGAAAGCTATTGTTAAAGAGTTTTTTCGATTTTATTTCACGCCGTGCCAAAGCTCCAAAGCGTTGAATACGCAAAAAATTTGAAATATAACTTTTGGTGTATTCCAAAGAGTATTATAGTATACACTGTTAAAAAAATTTATTTGAAACAAATAAAATTTATTTGATGCAATTAAATTAATTATTTGTATATGATCCCGTAATTCGTTATTGGGATGAAGGAAGTATATTTTTTATAGAAATATCATTCTTCAATGAGAGCAAATATGAAATCGTTTAAAACAATGCACAGTTACTATACGGGAATGTACGGGCTACTAAAATATCAAACCCACTTACTTCAGTCAAGTAAATTAAAATTCGAATCAAGCTTCCGACTACGTGGTTCCGAAAATTGAACTGTTTCATCCAACTCAATGATTGTTTGTACTCATACAGGTCATACTTTGGATTAATTAAATACTTTTCTTGAAACGATTACGAATTTTTGGTGCCGTGTATATTTCCATAGAAGTTAGAAAATGCTTTCTCTGGATCTAGAAAATGCTCATTTAAATGGAACATCCTATCAGTTTCTTCCAAACCCAAATCTATTGGTCCAATTAAATATTGTTTTAGAACACCCGTGCAGAATTCTTTATTTTCTCCATAATTTATCAGTTTTTATGATGAAAATCAGTTCCATATTCACAATTGATAGTTTCTAAGGGTCAAGTAACGAAAAAAAAATTCTAAGAAACAAAAAGTTTCGCCTCAGTGGGGTTTGAACCCGCGATCCTCGTTTTTACGCATATCCTCAAATTCAACATCGGACCCTAGAATATGTACGAGACCAGACTGGGATTTGAAACCTTCCTACCTATCGAGCCTAACCAACAACCTAAGACTGGGACGCTACCCACTACACCACCCACTACTTTTGATATACTGATGTAAATATCATATTTATAGAACACAGGCCGAGAAATAAATACGGACCAAAATAGTATTAAGAATTAATTTTCATTACCCGAAGGCCAATTTTTGGTTCAACTTGTCTTTTAACTTAATTTAAAAAAATCAAATATTGACTCAGATGAATAATAATAACAATAACAATATTATCAAAATAAGAATACCGTGTCATAATATAACATAATTTTTTCTTGTACCGGAAAAGTACACGGTAAGGTGAAAAACTTGAATTACTTGTTACAAAATTTTTTTGTTCATTCAATCACAAATTTTCCATATACACAGCTAATAACTCGAATTTGTATTAAATGAATTAAATATTGCGCTTACATACAATATTTTTACATACAATAATCAATTCAGATCAATAATATTGATTTTTAAAATGAAAAAAATCCTATCTTAATATTAAATCATTTTTATTTAGCTTGATAAAACAGAATGTTCCGATGGATCATTTGAAGTAGTTGAATCAAGTATTTTTTTTTGCGATCAAAGGATATCAAATCTTTGCATTTTTGCATCTTTGCATATTTTCTTGTACCAAAAATACACAATTGATGTAAAAAATGTAAATTACTTGGTTACAGTATTTTAGGTTTATCCAATCAAAAATATTACATATTCGCAACTAGTAATTCCGGTTGGTGTTAACCAAATAAAGTATAACGATAAAAAATATTAATTATTTCCAATTAATATTCGTGCCTTGCTGTTCGTAGAAATCCTGTATTCGAATGGAATAACTGTAACTATCAATACATTAGATTATTTGGACCAAACAACTGCTACCAAGAAAATAACTTACTGTGTGCAATTTCTGTTTTTATTCGATGCAAAGAAAAATCGATTTGTCTCAAAAAAATGCCACTCAAGTGATTTCGTTTATCTGGTTCAAATAAATTTTTTTAACGGTGTAGAGATCTGAAAATTGGTAGACACAACACTAAAAGAAAATCGAAAGAGGTCGGCCTAAAAAGGGGTCCCGTCGAGCGGGAATACCTCATATATTATTGTTTTTGCTTCTTCATAAAGGAAACGCTGTTTTCGTGAAAAAAAAATTTCGCGATTTTTATGCCAATATGTTGTAACACGAAATCGTGTACATATGGACAATTCGGAAATAATGTCGGTAGCGGGTCGGATAGCTCAGTTGGAAGAGCACTCGACCGGCAATCGAGAGGTCCCGGGTTCGAATCCCGGTCCCGTCCCTCCGCATTTTTTTCTGGATTGTCCATAACGCAAAAAGCGTTATAAGTGGCACCCGACAATGGGACATGGCCTCTGAATAACCACGGAAAATTAATTTCGTGGTTGCCGTGTAAAAAGAATCCAAGTCCCTGAGATCCATCTCCCACCTTTCTGCTAGCCAAGCTCCCCCACTCCTCCCTCAGGCCGACGCCTGTAGTACCCCTTCCCATACTTTATACCCCCCCTCAGACAATCCCAGTCTGTTGTACCCGTTGCGTTTGAGTTGAGTTTGCGATTGAGTTCGAGTGCGAGCCGCTAGATGGCGACTCGACTCTGGCAGGGGAGATTGTAACACGAGGGAGAGCAGTAGCCGTGTGGGTCGAGCGCGGGTTCGCAAGTTGCGGACCCGGGTTCGATCCCGGCGACACCGCTGAAAAAATGTATCGGGTTTTTTCAAGTGTTTTCGGCTGTAATCCCCGGTGGTTTGGACACCACCTTAAATAAGTTTGTCCCAATACCTCATTGCGATGGGTGGGAGTCGTCACACGGTTTCGGGGGTGGCATTCGCGCGGTCCTTATCGCGCTAATGTGTATCTCTTAACCGGGTGAACGACTCACTGAATCGCAATGGAGGAGGTAACTGCCTAACCATCCGTTGATAGTCGTGCGAGAGTCCTCTCGCGCTACTATCGGGGGAATTAGGTAAGTTACCGGCTGTATCGGTGGAGGTCTTCTGCAGTTTCCCTCCACCCACGGCAAAATTGCGATACAGCTTTGAGTTTCGATTAAATCAAAACGGGACTGCAGACCAACCTTGAAGTGAGGAAAAAAGCGGCTACATGGGCCAGTACCCGGGGCCACCCCAAAAGGGGGGAATTAAACTAAAAAAAAATAAAAAAAAAAAAAAAAAAAAAAAAAAAAGATTGTAACACGAAATCGTGTACATATGGATAATTCGGAAATAATGTCGGTAGCGGGTTGGATAGCTCAGTCGGAAGAGCACTCGACCGGCAATCGAGTGGTCCCGGGTTCGAATCCCGGTCCCGTCCCTCCGCATTTTTTTCTGAATTGTCCATAACGCAAAAAGCGTTATAATTTTCAAAATGTCCTAAAACATTGAGAAATCATGTTTAGAAAAAATGTCCTGATGGATGTGTGTGTGTGTGTGTGTGTGTGTGTCCTGAGTTTCAGATGTAAATCAAGAGACGCGTTAGCGTCTTGAGACAAGTATACATTTACGGCAAAATTCACGGACCTCGAGACGCGCCAAGTCTCTTATACGCCAAGCAACGTGAATAAGCCACAAATTTTAGTTTTCGTTAATCATATCTTATGAATTATCGAGTATTGGAGACGTTAATTATGCACATTAAAAAGATTTTTTTTTCTCTTTCGAATGGGACCAAAACCAAATCTGTAGCTATTGGCATCCCTAGCGGATTGGGTGACGATGTTTTCACCCTGAAAAACCACTGAATCACGGTGATTTTTTACGGTGACAAAGTGCCCACAAAATCACCGAGATCTTGGTGATTTTAAGGTGATTCCAACGTGATTCCACGGTGATTGTCACGGTGATTTTGTGACGTTGACAATCACCGTGAGAATCACCGTGGAATCACCTTGAAATCACCAAGATCTCGATGATTTTGTGGGCACTTTGTCACCGTAAAAAATCACCGTGATTCAGTGGTGACTTCATCCACTAGGGATAACGATGATATCGGCTTTTATATTTTCGTTTGAGGCCACATCTGCTTTGGGGTGATTTTTTTCTCCTCAGTGTTGCCAGAAGAAAATTTTGTTTCGTACTAGATGGCGCGACGAAAACGTAATAGAATGTACTAACTTTTCAACACATATATATATATATATATATATATATATATCGCAAAAGTGTTATAGTTAATGCACAAGTATGCCGCGCGCTGAGCGCTCCCTTGCTTTTATACGTGGATGGGGATGTGGCATTTAGGATATAAATGTATGAAATAACGCACTGATTATAATTTGTGTTGTACGAAGTTCTGAACATTGTATTCAGAATTACAATATTGAAAATATTGTATGTTGTAATGTTGTATCTAGTATCTATAAGTATCTATATTTTTTACGAAATTTCAATATACGTACCGCTTCACATTCGTATTTTTTTAAAATTAATATTTAATATCCATGAAACGTGTCGTATACTCGTATCTCGTATGTCGTGACCCGTGGGCTCTAAAAGAATAAGCCGGAAAATGGAATATGGATGCCGCGGAAACCACTATCCGTTCTTTCCGAAACAGTTATTCTTGTACAAAATAAAAACCAATAGTACAATTCGACGGCCGCGTAGAGAAACCGGCTATCTCAGGCTTCGCTCTAAAAACCGGCTATCTCGAGTTTTGCTTGAAAAACCGGCTATCTCACGTTTTGCTGGAAAAACCGGCTATCTCAGATTGTGCAGGCAAAACCGGCTATGTCAGATTTTGCTTGAAAAACCGGCTTTCTCAAGTTTCGCTTGAAAAACCAGCTATCTCAAGTTTTGCTTGAAAAACCGACTATGCCGGCCGTGCATTTTTTCCGCCATAAAATTCAGTTTGTAGCACTGTCAGCCTATATATTAGGAGTTCTTGCAGCTCAGGCGCTACGCGCCCTCGCGTTGTCCCAAACCCAAACCCGATCCCTCGATTATTGTACACGGTGGCGGCGGCGGCGGCAGCGGCGAAATTTTTAAATACTATAAAGACATTATATAATAAAAAGAAAGAAAAAGAATAAATAATACGCACTTCCAAGGGTTCGAGGGAAAGCAGGTTCTTATGAAAAATTCAACAACAATAAGCATGCTATGAACAACAACTATCAACATAAATATCACTGAAAAGTTATTTAAACAATTGTTTAAATAATTAATCATTCAACAATAAACATTTTTTTAAGACATTATTTTTTCATAAAAATTTCGACAATGCGGAGGAATCAGGCCCTTGTCGAGTAGCGATTGTAAATCTTTCTTTTTATTCACATCGAATTGTAGCTTATCACGATAAGCTCTTTTCAGCTCTGTGCTTCGACAGTTCGCAGTGCCCATTAGCACGGTTCGTAGTTCCTCTTGGTATCCATGCTTATAATGGATTTCTCCTTTCTTATCTATATTTATCTCCCTTGATTTGGATATTTTCAATTTAGTCAATTTCTTCTTTTCCGAGCGTTTCGAAAAATCGAACACCTCCGGCTGTTGGAGTTCGTGTACAGCGTAATGCGGCTCGGTCACTTTTGCACCACTCTTCTTGGGTGTATATTGATCGGTTCTTACAATTGATCTCTATCCGAGCATGCATCGAGTCGCCATTGTTCTGTGTGTGGCCCGTTTCCAAATATCTAAGTCGAAGCAGTGTATTGCAAAAATTAGAGCGAATCGACGATTTTGCGAAAAATTCGAATATTTTTTATAACATCTGAACCGTTCAACCAATATTTTTCGAATGCAATACAAATGATACACCTTTTATGATATTCTATTTATATTTTCAAAAATCAGCCGGAAATCTCAAAAATTTGCGGAAGTTAGAACAAGCACAGACATTTTCTTTCAATTTTAAATTACCATAAAATATTTGACTTATAATTTGTATTTCAATAATTGCCTATAATAATATAATCTAAAAGTTAATAACAAATTGTTTAAACATATAATTCATTCAACAATTTTTCGGTGAGGTCCCTTTTTTCTCATATGAATAAATGTGTGCATTTCTTAAATGCCTACGAATTTTTAGATAAATTTTCTCATATATTTGAAATTCCACTTGATTCGTGTGCGAAAGACACTCACAAAAAAAGTGGTTGAACAATTATTATACGTTTAGACAATTCGTTACTTACTTTTGAGTAATATTAATGTTGTTGTTATTGTTATTATTGAAGTACGGAAATTGCACTGAAAGATAATTTTTAGTGGGGACAACGTAGCTCGTATATTCTTAATGATGTTCTGGCTGTACAGTCCCAGACAAAAATTTTATTCAATGAGAATTTTCGTACTTCGTGACTCAATAAAAATTTAAAAAAATTCAACAACATGTGGCATGACATGAACAAAAATAATCAACAATAATATCGCCCAAAAGTTATTCACACATTGTTGAAACAAATAATTTTGCAATAACTTTCTGGTGACCTCTGCTTTTTTTGTACGAATCGAAAGTGTGCATTTTTCTGAACGTTCATGAATTTTTTCAGAATTTTCTTACCATTTTGAAATAAAAAAAAAATATTATGAAATATGAACAAAAAAATGTAAATTTAATATGTTTTCGTAGACAGTTCAATCATCGGTTCTGAAAAGTTTCAGAGACACTGAGCGAGAAATGGCATAAAAACAGTTATTGTAAAAATTTGAAAATTGGAATTTCAAAATGATAAAAAAGTTCTAAAAAATCTACGCGCGTTCAGAAAAATGCACACTTTTGATTCATAAAAGAAGAAAACAGAAGTCATCAGAAAGTTATTGCAAAATTATTTGTTTCAACAATTTGTCAATAACTTTTGGGCGATATTATTGTTGATTATTTTCGTTCATGTCATGCTAATATGTTGTTGATTTTTTTTCAGATTATTGAGTCACTAAGTACGAAAATTGTCATCGAATACAATTTTTGTCTGGGACTGTTCATCTACAACATCCTTAATAATGTGCTTTATGTGAAGTACCTGTGGGTAATTTGTATCTGAAAGTCCATAGCAGCTTTCACATACATGGAAAATAGAATTTGGTTTCTATTTTGTCCACCACAGTTGTCGCTATAAAATCGAAATTCCTTGGTTCCTGACTCAACTTTTGTTGCAATGAATTGCCAAATGCAGCTACTTATTTCATTGGCCCCTCTTTAAGCGATGGTTTCATTCCAGATGTAGCAGGTTCCCCTGTGATTTCCCATGTCAAACACCGTTAAATTATATATGGCAAGTTTTCTGGAATAGTACATCACGGATGTTTCTGACCTCGGTGTAGCTAGAACCTTTTGAAAAAAATATTCAGAGAGAAAATATTCAATTAAATACTCAGAGCTCACGCAAAGTTTTCATCGAGATAAAACAAATTTTAATATGGAAACGCGAAAAAATTCGCTTCAATTTTTGCAAATTTTGTAAGATATGGTGTATCTTACAAAATGGTCTTACAAAATGGTATGGTAGTCTGTACTTCCTCTTTACTTTCTAAAAATGTTGCAGAAATTACTAAAAAAATTCAAAATTTTACGAATTTGAGAAAAAAACACGTTGCAAATTGAAATTTGCAAATTGCTTCTTCAACATTTAGTACGACGCTCAAAGCTTCCTCTATGAGGAAGCCAAAATTAAAAATATAGTTTCTCATGGGGGAAGATTTGAGCATCATGCTAAATCTCGAGAAAGCAATTTGCAAATTTCAATTTGCAGCTTATTTCTTAAAATTATCCTTCTATTCAAATACGAATTTGGATCGTACTGCAAAGGAAGCATTCACTTCCATGGCGTGTACTGTACACATTCAATTTGTTTCCTCATTATTTTAAAAGCAAAGTGACTATAATAAATTCAATAATGTACTTTTTGAAGATCGAAACAAGCAGTGCACACTGTTGTGTCTTGTGTTGCGAATTCTTTGCCTTGGCGCATCAATTCGCGAGACGTTTTTTTATTATTCTGATGGACATCATAATCTTCCTGCTCTATCATTTTTTCGTCGGTCGAAAGGAACCGGAAATGCGTGTACTTTGCACATTGATCTTTTTTTGGTTTATGGAAGCTTAAATTGTATGTATTAAGGATGTCTCTGTAATGATGTGCCGTGGCGACAGTGGCATTTTCTTTAGCGAACATCCACTCAACGTAATGCCGATACATTTTTTCAACGTTAAGATCTTCGTTTAAGTACCTCTGACTCGTAGTTTCTCGTGTATAGTGTGACTCAACCCGTTCAAATGTATCGATGTGGTCACGAACTAATTGGATCACAGCATCCGGTATTTTTTTGGGTCTATTTCGATGAGACCCACGCTTGTTTGCCGATATAAAGTGTCCGTCTGTACAGTTGTTTTTTTTTTATTGTCGACAGTCAACAGCCAATGTCGTGAGATGCCTACAAAAATTTAATAGACAATATTTAACCATTTTTCATGATTGTTTTTGTTGTTACAATAACAGTTATAAATAAACAAATCACTAGCTAATATCATTTAAAAAATATCTCCTAGCCAATGAAAGTTCAATTTCGATCTCCTTATCAGAGAAGTTTTATTTTTTACAAACCCAATGTATTGACAAACATTGACCGGCAAACCTTGACTTGCTTCGTCGAGGTAGCAAGAAAAAACGTATGAGATCGATGTTTGCATTGCTCATTATTTTTCGCTTTAGATGTTTGTTCCTTCGTTGACGAGGTTTGCATATATCGGGCTACATAATCCTATTGGCGAGTATGGTCGCCCAGTGCCCAGAAAGATTGAAAATTTTTTGTTCTATCTTCTATGCTTATTTTTAATTGGCATTTGAACCGACAGGTTCTATCACTTCCAATACGAAATTTTTTCGCTGTAAAAGAATTTCCCATTCTGCAGACCCCAGCCTCGCCTGAGTTGCGTGCCTTTTTGGCAGCGTTGTCGATCCACTCATTCGGCTGGTTCCGACGTTTTCGCGACTTTGTCGGTTTTTTAGAAATGTGATCGCCCTCGCCATCATTGCAATCGATATTCCCAGACGATGATGGTTCACGGGACAAGTTTAATGAAGAGCGGTCGGGTGAAGCGGACAAGCTGCACGAATCTATATTTTTCCATCTTGTTTATTAACGGATTAATTCCAGTGTGATGGGTCGAAAAATAGCTGTTTTTCGCGATTGTTTTTTTTTTTTGTGAAAATAATTTAATCAGCTTGATATTTTTATGTCTCATTAAAACACTCTTTGAGAACAGGGGATGAATTTTTAAACGTTCATTTTAATTTTTTTACATTGTTTTTTTAACATTAAAAATTTCTTGTACAAAAAACAGGCCCTGACGGTGTGTTCGATTCCAGCCATAATTATTATCTGAGACGAAATTATAGAAAAAGATTACGACACTCATGCCAATTAATAATCTTTTTTAGAATTTTGTTTCAGATAATAACTACGGCTGAAATCGTGCGCACCGTTTGTTTTTCATAAGAAAATTTCAATGATAAAAAAAACTGAAATATACATTAGAAAAATTCATTCCCTGCTCTTCAAGAGTGTTTTTATAAAACATAGAAAGATCGGGCTAGTTAGCGTATTGTCACCGTTAAAAAAAAAAATTGATCAGTCATACTGGAATGATCCCTTAAGGGGTTACATCTAGTTGGCAGCCGAAAAAAAGTGTGCTGTTGTTATTTTTTTTTTTTTGAAAAATGGTTGCAGGTTTCGAACTTTTTATTTTTTTACAGTAATATTTTCTAGCGTCAGAGAATGGTATCCTAAAATTATGGTTGAATGGGAATTGACAAAAAATACCTTCCAGCGTTCCGTCAACATTGCTTGTTTTTTCTTTTTCAAGGGTTTCGTACGTTGCCGCATCACGATTATCATCGTTGAGGACCGTGGTAGGCGAAAGATTTATTCTTTCCGGACAGTTTCGATGTTCGTGATAAACATCGAAAACTGTATTTAATTTTATATATCAAAATTATCATATTATTTTATTAATTATTATCATATCAATTTTTTTTGTATCGTAATACATGTGCAGCTATGGGGAAAAATATTGCCCGAATATATAAATATAATTGCGGATGTACTCACAATCCATTATAAGCTTTTTAGTTTATAATTATAAGCTTTTTAGCTTTTTTCGTTATTATTAACTCAAACAGAAATATGGCTTATATCAGAAATATGACTTTTTGAGCTCCCAAAATTTCGTCTGATCCCTAATGTTTCTACACACGTTATGGTAGCTGCTGCTCTCCGGCACAAATGCGCAGTCTTTTATTTGAAAAAAAAGAACTATTGTTCGTTGGCATGGTGTTTTCCGTTCTGAACTCTCCTTTTTACGCACGATTATCATCATCCTGAACGATGATAATCGTGATCATGCGGCAACGTTCGAATCGCTTGACAAAGAAAAAACAAGCAATGTTACGAGAACGCTGGACGGTACTTGTAAATTGCCATTCAACCATAATTTCTGGATACCATTCTCTGACGCTAGAAATGATTAAAGGATGTGATAGAACTTGTCGGTTCAAGTGCCGATCAAAAATAAGCATAGAAGATCGAAGAAAATCTTTCAATTTTTCTGGGCACAGGGTGACCATGCCCACTAATGGCACTTAAATTGTGTAAATGGCGTTATGTAAAAATAAAACTTTTCTGATAAGGAGATCGAAATTGAACTTTCATTGGCTAGGAGACATATTTAAATCATATTAGCTACTGATTTTTTATCCATACAGGACATTGCACCAACATAAATAATAATGAAAAATGATTAATATTGTTTATAGAATTTTTGAAGGCATCTCACGACATTGGCTGTTGACTGTCGATAATTAAAATAACCTGCAAATTTCAATTTGCAAATTGCTTCCCCGAAATTTAGCATCATGGTCAAATCTTCCTCTATAACGGACTGTATTTTTTATTTTGGCTCCCTCATAGAGGAAGCTTTTGTACAGATTAATACATAATATCTTACTAAATTTGCAAAACTTGACGTTTTTCGACGAAAAAAAAAACTCAAATTTCCGACTTTAATGCACTTTTAACGTGTATTATAATGCGAAAAAAAGTTGTTGTAATGTATTAAAACACATTAATATCATCGAAAACGTTTTGTAAATGAAATAACAAACCCACTGGAAAAAAATATTGAAAATCGTCCATTTTTTGGCATAAAAAAGACAACATGCCCTTAAAAAATTTGTTAATAACTTTTAGATTGCATTATTGTTCAGTCTGTATTATTTATTCGACAGATTAAAGCATTTTTTTTGTCAGCGATACTGATAACACGGAGAATTTTGTATTATATATATAGGCTGACAGTGCTACTCACTAAATTTTATGACAGAAAAAATGCACGGCCGACATAGCCGCTTTTTCAAGTTTAGCTGGAGATAGCCGGTTCTTCAAGCAAAACTTGAGATAGGCGGTTTTTCCAGCAAAATCTGAGATAGCCGGTTTTTCAAGCAAAACTTGCGATAGCCGGTTTTTCAAGCAAAACGTGAGATAGCCGGTTTTTCAAGCAAAATCTGACAGCCAGTTTTTCCAGGAAAAATTGAGATAGCCGGTTTTTCAAGCAAAACTCGAGATAGCCGGTTTTTCGAGCGAAGCCTAAGATAGCCGGTTTTTCCACGCGGCCGTCGAATTATCCAACAAGTATCAGTGGAACACACTGAGCTATATATATACTGGAGGGTGCACCGCCTATCAAAATGTGTAAGTGGGAAGTCATTGTGAGATAAACTGCTTTTGAAGAGAGATAGACTGCTTTGGAGAAAGCGCCATCTTCGTCTATCATTCTGCGTTTTGACTGTATAGACAAGGACCGAACTTCCTCTAAAATGTTATCTCTCTGGCACAGAACTGGAGAGCCAGTGCCTCCTCCAGTTTGTATCTAGTTCAGTGATGGAACATGATTGGTCAAAACCGATATACCTATAAAGTGGCCAATTAAAAGAGGTTAAAGCCAGCCACAAAGGCTGTCGTCTTTAACGTGATGCGCGCGGCGATGCACAGCGCGCGCGGGTTAAAAGTGAAAGTGTTGAAACCACGATTCAACGAAATTGTAATAGATCGGCGGCCGGCGTAATAGGGTATTGAACTACCTAAAAATGTAATAGATTTATTACAATTGTAATAGACTGGCAACACTGCGTTCTCCTCTTACGATTTTTTCGCACAATTTCGTCTGCTACGCACGTCACGCCAACGAAGATAGAGTCCCATAGAAGCTCACTTCTTACGGGCGATTTGGAGCCACAAAAGTTGGGGGACTTGGTGCTCGTGTGCGCTCACGTACAGTACACATATTGTTGCGCACACACACTGTTGAAAAAATTTATTTGATCCAAATAAACCAAATTACTTGAGTGACATTTACTTGAGACAAATCGTTTTTTCTTTGCATTAAATAAAAACAGAAGTTGCGCTCAGTAAGTCATTTTCTTGGTAGCAGTTGTTTGGTCAAATCAATCTAATTCATTGACACTAGTTACAGTTATTTTATTCAAATGCAGGTTTTCTACGAACAGCAAGCCACAAATATTAGATGGAAATAATTAATATTTTTTATCGAAATACTTTATTTGATCAACACCAAACGGAGTTATTAGTTGCGCATATGTAATATTTTTAATTGGATAAGCCAAAAATACTGTAAGTAAGTAATTTACATTTTTTACATCAATTGTGTTTTTCTTTGGTACAAGAAATTATACCCAGATGTAAAGACTTGGTATCCTGGGATAACAAAAATAAATTACTTGATTCAACTACTTCGGATGATCCATCGGAACATTCTGTTTTATCAAGCCAAATAAAAATTATTTAATACTAAAATGGGATTTTTTCTTTTTTAATATTGGTATTATTTATCTGAAATGATTATTTTATGTGAGCATCATATTTTATTCATTTAACACAAATTGAAGTTATGAGCTGTGTATATGGAAAATTTGTGAGTGAATTAACCAAAAATTTTTGACGCAAGTAATTTAAGTTTTTCATCTTACCGTGTATTTTTCCGGTACAAGAAAAAATTATGTTATATTATGACACGGTATTCTAAAATCGAAAATAAAGATGATTCTTCTGTGGCTTCTGCGCAGAACGGGTTAAGTCCATTTTTTCGAAAAATGAGTTAACAACTAAAATCAATCAATTTATACTTTTCGTTTTTTTTATTTTTTTGTCATTTTATTTTAACATTTTTCTTTCTAAAAATTGTTTATTTGTTTAAACAATCTGTTATCGTTTATTTGTTTAAACAATTTGTTATTGCTTATTTGTTTAAACAATTTGTTATTGCTTATTTGTTTAAACAATTTGTTATTGCTTGTTTTTTAAACAATTTGTTATTGTTTTTTTAACAATTTTTTGAAATTATTTTTTAAACAATTGATTAAAACTGTCGTTTTAATCAATAACAAATTACTAAAACTACAAAGAATTGGTGAAATTTTAACCATTGTTCAAATGTATCGTTTATTTTTTATTAAAAATTTTTGATTTTTTTCTCATTTTATTTAAACATTTTTCTCTCCAAAAATTGTTTATTCGTTTAACCAACTTGTAATTGTTTATTTGTTTAAGCAATTTGTTATGGTTTATTTGTTTAAACAATTTGTTATTGTTTATTTGTTTAAATAATTTGTTATTGTTTATTTGTTCAAACAATTTGTTATTGTGTATTTGTTTGAACAATTTATTATTGATTAAAACGAAAGTTTTAATCAATAGCAATCTGATGATTTTGCATTTTTTGTATGTACGATATACACGAATTATAGCGAGCAGAGTGTTCGTGAAAAAAAGGTATTCACAAACAAAATAAATATTCCCTTGCCGGATAAAATTCGAATCTTCATAACCCTTAACATTTTTCAAGTGCATAGTAGTAGTCGATAGCGTAATAGGTAGCGTGTTAGGTAGGTACGATCGGCAGGGTCGAGGGTTCGATTCCCGGTCGGACAGAAAAATTAGATCGGAGAATTGGGGCAGATTTTTCATTTTTTTCTATTTATCACTTTTTGGGGCCGGTAAACTATGCATATTAAATTATTTTGCAAGGGCTATATATTTTTTATAACTTGTTTAGGGACAAATATCCAATACGCATTTTATTGAATCGATCATTTTTCCTGTTGATTGGACTAATTACCGGTTAGATACAACTATCTATATCAGTTAATGCAAAATATCATAATATTGATCTAAAACAATATGTAATTCGACCAATAGATTTGGATTTGGAAGAAACTGATGGGATGTTCCATTTAAATGAGCAGTTTCTAGATCAGAGAAAGCATTTTCTAACTTCTATGGAAACATAGCCGGCACCAAAAAAGTCGGAAGCTTTATTAAAATTTTGATTTACTTGTCTGAAGTAAATCGGTTTGATATTTCGGTCGCCCGTACACTCCCGTATAATAACTGTGCATTGTTTTAAAAGATTTCATATTTGATCTTATTGAACAAAGATATTTCTATCAAAAATATATTTACTTTATCCCAATAATGAATTAGCGGATTATATACAAATAATTTATTTACTTGCATCGAATAAATTTTATTTGTTTCAAATAAATTTTTTTAACAGTGCATATGCGTTCTGTACGTGAGTGCACACAAGCACAGGGCCTACTGTACGTGAGCGCACACAAGCATAGGCTCCCCCAACTTTTTGGCTTCAACCGGCCCGTAAGAAGTGAGCTTCTATGGAACTCTATCTTCGTTGGTCACGCGTAGCGTAGCAGACCGTCATGGCTGCGTTCGTTTGCACACTTATTACACGCTTGCAGTGATCTTCAGTCAGTTTGGCGAATAATAAGAAAAATGTCATTATTATTTTCCTACTAATCGATCATTCGTTTCAAATAATAACTAATTATTCGGATGAAAGTGATCAAGATTTATTAGATATAAATGAAGAAAGTGATGATGAAATGGATTTTGATATTCTGTGAAAAAAGAATACGTTTTATGCCAAGAGTCCAAAATTATGTTAAAGAGGTTATACCTAATTATACTGACAACTGACAACGAATTCCAATCGCATTTTAGATAATTATTATAAATCAGGAAAGTAAAGAATTATATTTTAGATATCCACCAGTATTGTTAATTTATACCACAAAAATTAAGTAACGAATTAATGAATTTGTGTGTGTATTATTATCAAATATTATTATTATAACAATTATTTGAATTGATTATAGGCTGAATCGGCTGACCTTATGGCATTATGTCCATGGCAGAATGAAAGAAATTCTATCCATATAAAACTTAATGATTCTTTCTGTTATCGACGGATGATTTGGTGTCTCAAATATAATTTGTGCAGTTCATCAGAAAAACAAAATTATAAATTTATAATTAGAATAAAAAAATTCTATCCCTATTAAATTTTATGATTCTTTCACTTATCGATGAATGTTTTAGTCTAAAATATAATTTGCGCAGTCCATCAAACAAACAAAATTATAAATTTATAATTAGAACAAGAAAATTCTATCCATATTCAAGTTTATAATTTTTTTTCTTATCGATGGATGATTTGGTGTCTAAAATATAATTTTGCTTGTCTGATGGGCTGCACAAATTATATTTTAGACACTGAATAATCCATCAATGAGAGAAAGATTCGTAAAATGTAATATGGATAGAATTTTCTTCATTGTGCAGTGGATATAATGCTTTTAATATTGAGGTTAGCAACTTTTTTTCTTCAGCTACTAACAACACGAATTAGATATTGGCTACAAAATCTTCCATTGATGAGTGAAAAAATTATAAACCTCATTAAGGATAGAATTTTGACCAGTGCTAAATTACATGAAAATATGAAATTATAAATAATATTGTATATAATTGAGTGAAATAATGGATTAATTATGTAAAATTAAAAAACCCAATGGAAACACTTTGCAAAAAGTGGACAAATCACCCCCAAAAACACCAAAAGTGGCGTGCAAAAATTGGAGACAAGTACATTTATGAAAGAATTTCTAGTTCAGTCTTCTTGCAAAAAGTTGTGGAATGAATAGACATGAAACTCACAACACGCATTGCCAAGCACATGTAGTTTCCCAATGTAACGTTAACTTTGCCATCAACATTTTTGGGGCGGAGTCGGAATAAAAATATCCAAAAAAATCTTGACGGTAAAAATTTAAAAAATAGTGAAGTCAAGTGAAAATTGTCAACAAAGAGAAATTATCAATAAAAAAAAATAATGAAAATAATAAAAAGTACTTGGCGAGTTTTTTTTTACTGAGCATATACTGACATTCGGGTGTTCACCTTTTCACTAAAAAACCGTTTTGACTTATCGTCCGTTAAAAACAAACTCGGCAAGTACTTTTTATTTTTTCGATTATTTTTTTTATTGACAATTTCTCTTTGTTGACAATTTTCACTTGACTTCACTATTTTTTAAATTTTTACCGTCAAGATTTTTTTGGATTTTTTTATTCCGTCTCCGCCCCAAAAATCTTGATGGCAACGTTAAGGTTACATTGGGAAATTACATGTGGCTTGGCAATGCGTATTGTGAGTTTCATGTCTATTCATTTCACAACTTTTTGTAAGGAGACTAAACTAGAAATACTTTCATAATGGACTTGTCTCCAATTTTTGCACATCATTTTTGGTGTTTTTGGGGGTGTAATTAATAACTCGAAAACGCTTCAAGATATGAAGCTAAAATTTGGCACACTTGTCGAGCATGAATTGGTCTTCATTATGAAAAAAAAATTGTTTTAATTATAACGGATGTTCAGATTTTATCGACTTTTTTCGTTTTGCAAGAATGGCGTAAACGCTTTAACCTCTGCAATTTTCAAGATATTGCACTCAAACTTTGTACAGAATTAGTATATAGTATTTTTTATTATAAATTATATTTTTTATTATATTAGTATTTTTGAAAAATAGCCTAAACGCTCTAACTTGTGCAATTTTTTAAGATATTTTACGGAAACTTTGCACAGAGCTAATATAGCTATCGAGGTTGTTCGCTATTGAATTTGGCAAAAATCCATAGAGGGATTAAAATTTTATGAAATTTTTAATTTTTTGAAAACTAGCGTAAACGCTCTGACTTGTGCAATTTTTGAGATATTGCACTGAAACTTCACACAGAGCTAATATAGCTATCGAGGATGTTCGTTATTAAATTTGGCGAAAATCGATCGAATGATTAAATTTTTATCAAATTTTTAATTTTTATAAAAGAAGCGTAAAAGCGTAAAAGCGTTTTGAAATATTTTAGATATTGCAATGAAATTTTGTGAAAAGCCAATATAGCTATCAATGTTATTCGCTATCGAATTTGGCGAAAATCAATCGAATTTGCACATTGATTACTAATATTTTTCAATAGTTAACAAAGCTTCCTTTATGAGGAAGCCAAATTTTATCGCCATACTGTGTGTTAAAGGAAGCTATGTGAACTATGGATTTTTTATAATTTTTTAATTTAACCCTTCACGGTCGCACTGTAATTTCGATGCTTCCGCGGTCTCACTGGGTCGTCTATATTTGCGTACAATTTTCGAAGCAGGGTTGAAATGCTTCAAAAAATCTCAAAGAATTCCTAATTCCTCCTCAATGTTTGTAGAATGTGAATAAATGTTTGTTAAAGCCCAAAAGCTATTCTTTTCACGCTGTAAATAGCTATCTGAGCAAAGAAATCCTCAAGGGAAATTTCGCGCTGGACATCAGCACCCCAGTGTCACCACGGAGGGTTAAATAGTTTATGTTTAAAGTTTAATATTGAAAATATTGAGATAATTTTTTTTTTCAATCATAAAATATTTTGAAAATATTTATAAATATTTAAGAGTTAAATAATAATTTTATTTTGCAAATATAATGTTTTTGATACGAAGTAAATTAAAAATAAAATTGGATTTTAACTATAATTTTAGAAGTTAGAAATTTCTACATATATGTTCATACTTTTTTTATTAATTTATATTTAATAATTAATAATTTAATAATTTATAATTGCAAATTTATATTTCAATTTTATTCTTCTCATTTACCTTTTTCTATACAATTTTATATAATAAGAATTTTCTTTTTTAATTTTTGATATTGATGTTATAATTATTTTTTTTTCTTCAATTCCATAATTTCATTTTATTCTAAACGAAATTAATTTTTAAGTAAAATCAATTAATTAATTTAATTTTGACTTGAAATATAGATGAATAATATCTCTTTTAATTAAAACAAAAAAATAGATAAATTATTGACAATAATTAAATTCAAATATCAATTTCAAATTAATAAAATAAGTATGAACAGACAGAAATATATAATTTCTAAAATTATGGTTGAAATCCATTTTTATTTTTAATTTATATTGTTTTAAAAAAATTATTTTTTCAATACAAAATTAATAATTTATTTTTAAATATTTATAATTATTTTCAAAATATTTAAAGATAAAAAAAATTATTTTAGTATTTTCAATATTAAACTTCAAACATGAGCTATTTAAATGAAACAATTATTAAAAAAACAATAATAAATATTGAATCAAAATTAACAAATAATTTTTTTGTTTAAGATTCAATCACAAGTTCACCCTCTAGTAGACAGCTGCTTTGTCCGCTATTGTGTTCGGATTCTTCTCCTTGTCAGTCATAATGAACAAAACCAACTTTAAAGTTTTCTATCTCAATTAGAGTTATCGCAAAATCGTTTATACAAAAATTTTTGGATATTGAGTCCTCTACAAGTTTAATTGGAATTTTGTTTTGATAAAATTAAAAGTAATTGAGGAAATCGTAAAAACCCGAAAAGGGTATTCGAGAAGCAATTGAATCTATCTACTCATTGCTTTAAGCATTTTGTAATTAAATTACTTCGAGCATTTTAGTTTAATTTGATTTAATTACTTTGAGCATTTAAGGGAAAGCAGTGGCCAAGTGGCTAGAGCGCGGGTCTCGTAATCCGCGGGACTCGGGTTCGAACCCCGGCGACACCGCTGAAAAATATTCCAATTTTTCAAGTGTTGTTTATCAGCTGCAATCCCGGTGGGTAGAGACCCCACCTTAAATAATGGAATCTCAAATACCTCATTGCGATGAGTGGATGGTTAATTGTACGGTTTAGGTGAGGCCTGCCGACGCGGTTCTTATCGCTCGGATGGTGGTTCACCTAACTGTGCAAGCGACTGGCTCACTGGATCACAATGGAGGAACCTAACCGACCGACGATAGTCGTGCTGGAGCGTGCTCGCATTGCTACCGACGGTCTCTTAGGTAGTTTACCGTCTGTATCAGTGAAGGTTTTTCTGCAGTTTTGCCTTCACTCTCGGCAGAATTGCGATACAGAATGGAAAAGATGTAGTGTGCAGGCTGCAGCACCGGCCTTACCAGGAAAGGGGGGGGGGTTAGTATAAAGCAAGGCTGTACGCTGGTAACAAACAAATTTTAAAAAATACTTTGAGCATTTTTATTAAATTTAATTTAATACTTTGAGCATTTTTATTAAACTTTATTTAATTACTTTAAGCATTTTTGGTTAATTACTTTGTTCATTTGAATTAAATTCAATTTAATTACCCATTACTTTAAGCATTTCAATTAAATTCAATTTAATTATCCATTACTTTGAGCATTTCAATTAAATCAAATTTAATAAAAATGCTGTAAGTAATGAGTAATTAAACACGTAATTTGATGACAAATGTATTTGCTGCTGCCCAATACTGATTACAATGTACATCTCATTTTACTCTTATAAGAGATCTCCTAGGCTGGGTGTTCTTATTGAGAGGTTCGCTCGCGAAAAACTCGAGCTCGGAGTTCGAGTCGCAGTGGGGGATGTGCTCGAGCAAGCAACTGGGGCAGCGTTCTTATTGCGGGCGTTCTTATTCAGAGGTTGGACTGTACTACAATCGCCTACGAACGATTTTGAATGAGAATCAACAACTAAATTTTTATTTTTTTTCTAAATCAGGTGCCGACATTTTGACGTGAATACGTCTATAAATTTGGGTGGGTAGTTAAAACAAGTACGCTTCGCGTACTCGTTGGGGGGCTCCGCCCCAAAAACCCCCCTTAACGTTTTGTTGGAGGGCTTTGCGCTCCGTATTCTTGACCATTATCTTCATTTATTCGGTATGTAAATACTATATTGTTTTTATGTTATTTAACATTGTTTTTGATAATATTGAGTCACATTTTTCATTCTCAATGGGGGCAATGAGTCATAAAGTGAAAGACCGAATTTTAAGAATTATATTAGTCGGCACTCATACCGTTATTTAAACTCTTTGATTCATTGTGAACATCGAGTAGTCGTATAAATTCTATTAATAAGTTGGTGATCGAATTTCAAGGATTATATTAGTAGGCCCTCACAACTTTAGATTATAAGGCTCATACATTTTGTTTTTGTGATATATTTTGAATGTTGGTTAACATGTCCCTTAGGGACGTTTTAATAGGCACTCACACCGTTATTTAAACTCTTTGATTTATTGTGAACATCGAGTAGTCGTATAAATTCTATTAATCATAATTAAAAAGACAGATTTGAATATAATCAATATGATCTAAAAGTATCTAAACAATCATATCATTTAAATGTTTTGATTGGGAAGTTATTTGAATCCCATTTTCAGTAAAATCTTAAAAATTTTGTTTGTTTACGTAGAATTTTATATATTTTTTTTAATCGAAGAGGTCCCATAGAAAGAAAATCCAACTTTTTAGCTTAAAACAGCCAAAAAGACAGTAACATTCTTTTTCCATATTTTTGACGACATTTGTAATAGCGAGAATTGAGTAGATTCGATCATGTGTGTGGCGCGGCGCGTGGCTGTGAGATAGCATAGGCTGCATTCGTCTTGAACTTTTTGAGTGCTGTGAGCGTCATATCCAGTAGCATTTTATATGCCGATGTATGGGTGAATCACGGTCGTACATACAGGTCTGGGAACTCCCGTGGTGGGGGTACGTTGCTTATTGATGCCAGATGTGTAGTTTATAAATTTGTCACTGTGATCGCTGCGATCGAAGGGTGAATTCTGACACGGGCGCACAGTGCTTGAGCGCAGCATAATCTTGCGTAGCCATTGGTCAAAATGAATTTCGCGCGTGGCACTGTGACGCGCGAAATTCAATTTGACCGCTCGAGCGCAGTGCGCCCGTGTCAGAATTCACCCTAAACTCTCTCTGGCGCAAGCACGGATGACGATGGGTGGGGGAAGTGAGATAGAGACAGCGCTATAGCCTAGCTTTTCAATCACTTGTTTTTAATATTATTGTAGACTATTATAACCCGCACTAAAACGCAAATGCTTATTTTCAAAAACCTCCGACTCCAAGCGGGTCTGAAAAACATGAGAGATTTCCAGTTAATTCAACAACATGTCGAATATCGAGCGCAAAACATTATCATTTGGCACCCGGAAAACCGACACCTTCGCATTATCGGCTTTGCGGCCGGTACTGCAATAAGGAACAGCGCACCGTCTTGACATTTTTGCCAAATTCAAAAAAATCTTTTCTTTTTATTAAATATAATTTGAATCACAACTGCAGCAAAACCAGCAAAACACAACGTATGAGAGCATAAAATCTGACACGGGGATTTTGAGGTTAAGCTTGAGAATACTCAGAAAGCGCATAGATCGCAGAGACGAGTAGTGACGAAAGAACGAACTATTCTCGTGCTTCGATAAGGAAGGTACCCCCACCCTCGAAATTCGGCCGAGTTCCCAGACCTGTATGTACGACCGTGGGGTGAATTCTGACACGGGCGCTCAAGCGCAGTCCGCCCGTTTCAGAATTCCCCCTATACGTGCTGTAAGCGTGTAAATAAAGCCGGAGGCACAATGACAAAAATAAGAAATAAGGAATAAAATCAGCCATCCGATTGGCGTAGTTTCCTAAAGTGCGCGGCGATTGGCTGATTCTTATTTCTTATTTCTTATTCTTGTCATTGTTTCTCGGGCTTAAGAACGGTCGTACATACAGGTCTGGAAACTCGAGCCAAATTCAGTGGTAGGGGTATGAACATTTTACGGGGTCGAATTTACTTCGCAGCACAACCGCAAGTCGTTGACATCAGTCAGTTCGCGTTTGAGCATAACCTACTCAACCGGAACGAAACCATGTGTGAGACAGAGACAGACAGATACCCTCCGGCCCTCCCCTAGGCGCATTACTAACCCGCAGCGGTTCTAGCGGCACCGGCGGGAACTAAAAGCGACCCCGTAAAACGTTCATACCCCCACCACTGGAGTTTCCAGACCTGTATGTACGACCGTGGGCTTAACCATTCAAGATAATGCAGCCAACATTTGCTTTCGTTTATTGATGATTTTTATCTGTCATCGTAATCACGGCCGTTTTATTGTTTACTTAAATTGTAATGTTGAAAAATATGACATATGACCGGTACTCTGGTGTAGTGGCTAGCGTGCTCGCCTCTAAACCAGAGCATCGGGAGGTCCTGGGTTCGATTCCCTGTGCCGTAGTTTCGTCGAGAAATAAAAATATGGGCGTGACAAGCTCCAGATATATTTATGTGGCATACACAAGTACTTGTACAGGTGTGAGTCACATGTATATAGCTGTAGTCCATGTTTACAATTTCTCGACGAAACGTGACGTAGCTCCGGCATCGGAAAGCGAACTCAGGACCGGCTATAGTGACAAAGGTTTTCCGCAGTTTCCCTGTGTCTATGGAAATTAATTTCCATAGCAAATGCGCTATAGAGGGGGAAGTCGGATGCGGCCGCATGGGGATCTGGTTACTGGTCCGGACCAGATCCTCAGGGGGGACTGGCTACTGACCCGGGCCGACCCTGTAATAGGCGAAAGCCTCTAGACGGGGGGAAATGCACAATAAAAAAAAAAATATATGACATGATTTTTTAAAGTGACAATTTGTGCAATTCGATCGAGTGTAGTGTGGTGTATTGTGTGGGAATGTTTTTTTTTTCATTAAGAAAATTGTGTATTTCAGGAACATAAGGTTATGTTTCATATAATTTTTTTCTTTGCATAAAAGTAATAATAATATTTGAAAAACCCAGTCGAGTACCGTCTTCCGTAGCGATCGGACGTGTTTCTACACAGCGGTGCTGTGCCGTGCTAGTGAGTTGTGCGTATGAACACAAAGCAGCCACGAACCAAGCGGCCCGATAAGCACGAAGGACCTCGATAATATAAACAAAATAAAGTGAAGTTACCGTCCGAACAATAGAGATCTCTGCATTCAGAGATCTCTCTACTCCCCACGATGTCGAACCCACAGAACAGCAAAACAAGTTACGCCTCAGCTACCCAGACTGATCAATTTCCCACCAAAGATCAAGCCATCGTAATCGATTCGTTGAATGGAGTTCCAATCAAGGATTACGTGAACGCTGTCGCATTACTAGTCAGCCCGTCGCAAATAAAATTTGTATCAAGAATCTCTAACAACCAGATTTGTGTATACCTGGGGAACAAAGCGACTGCTGACGAACTAGTTGACATACATAAGACGATCAAAGTAAACAACGTCTCTCTTACATTGAGACCACTGATATCAAGAAACAAGAGGATTATTCTTTCTAACGTCTGCCCTATCATTCCGCACTCAGTTATCGAAAAAATCCTGAAAAACTTAAAGATCGAAACGGCATCTGGCATAACGTTTATCAGAGCCGGCCTCTCGGACCCCGGATTCACGCATATCCTAAGTTTCCGACGCCAACTTTACATCCGTCCAGAAGATGAGCTAAACCTACCGGAATCTTTTCAAGTGAAATACGATAAAACTCAATACACGATTTACGTATCGACAGAATCCTTGTCATGTTTCTTGTGCAAAGCCGAAGGCCACTTAGCTCGCAAAAACGGGTCTAGATCCAAACCAGGCGAGGAATATCCCTCGCTTCCAGCCACGCTTACTAATACTACCAATCCCAGAAGGGCTCTTTCGACAAACTCCTCGACAGACGACGAAAAACCAAACTCTCAGAAACCCAACCCGAAAAAGAAAAAAACCGAAGTAAGTACCGCTAGTGCTACAAAAAACGCAACTCCCGGGCTCGAGGCGGTAGAAGAGATGATCGAAGGAAGCCCCATGGACTATCCGCTCAACTTTGTACAGTTTAAAAGTTTTCTCGAGAGAACTCACGGAGTGGCTAACCCAGTAGAGATAGCGCTAGACTACACGAAAGATATAGACTCCCTAATCACAATGATAACTAATGTTTATCCTTTCCTCACGGACAAAAGCATAAAAAATAGATGTACTCGCCTCACGAAAAAACTCGATCTCTACGCGGACACAAGGAGCTCCACCAGAGACCTCCTGTCCGAAAGTGAAGACATGACACAATGAGGGTTTTGCAGTGGAATCTAAACGGGTTTTATCCCCGATTGGAGCAACTGCAAATATTAATTAAAGAAACCCACCCTGAAATAATATCTCTCCAAGAATCCAACCTCAAAGAAAAACAAGTCGGTAAACTAAGAGGGTACAAAAGTGTGTTCAAAAACCGTCTTAATTGCACTCACGCCAGCGGAGGAGTAATCACGTACATCCTCGACCAAATGCCCGTCGATGAAGTTTTCCTCATCACTGACATCGAAGCTACAGCCGTCACGGTAAATCTGCTGAAAAAACTGACCATTTGCAACATCTACATTCCAAATAGTCAAGAATTCACCTTACTGGACCTATTGTCGCTGACCCAGCAATTACCAAAGCCGTTCCTGATCGTCGGAGATATTAACAGCCACAATCAATTATGGGGTTCAGTGAATAGAGACTTGCGAGGAAAACTGATTGAAAGATGGATCGAAAAAGACAATCTTGTTACCCTGAACGACGGACAGCCAACTCACTTCTCTATGGCCTCGGCCTCCCTCTCAGCTATATACATTAGTCTCTGTTCACCTGAAATCTCCCCTAAACTAGAATGGACCAGAATCACAGACCCGCACGATAGCGACCATTTTCCCATATTAATATCTGTTCTATCTGACTCTCGCTCAACAACTTTTCATACCGCCCCGCCTAAATGGAGGTTCAAAAACGCGAACTGGGAAGGCTACCACCTCGAAATCGACAATAAGATCGACAAACTAACTAAACCTGCGAGTGAAAATAAAGACTACATCGACAACATTACGAATGATCTCGTCTCTCTCATTATATCGGCAGCTGACACCAATATCCCGAAATCCTCTGGCAAATATCGTAAGCCCCAAGTACCATGGTGGAATGACAAATGTGCCGAAGCAACAAAAAAATCCAAACATGCCTTCAACAGATATAAAAGACACCTACATGCGGAAAACAAGATAACGTACAACAAACTCAGAGCTATTTCCAGAAGAACATCAAAGGAAAGTAAACGTGAATTATTCAGAGCAATTCTCTCGAATATAGGACCCAACTCCACTTTCTCTGAAGCATGCAACAAAATCAAAATTCTGTCCGGTACAAAATCATCACGCACCTCATCAGCCTTTCTGCTCCAAGATGGCACAACTACTTCTGACCCTCCGCAAATGGCAAACGAACTGGTTAAGAACTTCGCGAACAACTCTAGCAACAACAACTACGACCCTAAATTTCTGGAATTTAAAAGTAAATTTGAAGCTGGCAACCAAATCACCTATACTGAAACAGAAGATCCAATCAACGCTCCACTCCAGTTCTACGAGCTCGAATCAGTCCTTCGCATCTGCAAAAACTCCAGCGCTGGCCCTGACACCTACCGCAATCTGGTCTCAGATACATACTGGACCTGTTCAACTTGATCGGGACTAATTAAAGTCTTCCCATCCTCGCGTTTGGAAGCAATTATTATTCCCATAAACAAGCCCGGCAAAGATCCTTGTAACCCGAAAAATTACCGTCCCATCGCGCTAACTTGCACCCTATCCAAGTGGCTGGAAAAAATCGTGAATAAGAGACTCAGATGGAAGTTAGAAAAACTGAATTTCTTCTCGCCGGACCAAAGTGGATTCAGATATTTCCGCTCAACAATGCAACACCTAACAAATTTGGAATCACAGATATGTGGAGCTCTCCACTCTCATCAACACCTCATAGCTCTATCAATGGACATCGAGAAGGCCTTCGAAATGGTGTGGAAGCACCGATTTTAACGATTCTCAATAAACTCAACATTTCCGGCAGCTGTCTGGCATTTATCTCGAATTTCCTCAAGTCAAGAAAAATCCAAGTCGGTTACAAAAACGCTTTCTCCAAGATAATGCAAATCGACAATGGAGTCCCTCAAGGTTCTGTGATAAGTGTTACACTCTTCCTTGTTGCGATTAATGACATCACCTCGAACATTCCTCGTCCGGCAAAACCGCCACATAGAAAACCCAGTTAAACTTTACTTGAAAAACAAAGAACTCAACTCGGTAGTAAACACCACGATTCTCGGTTTGAAATTTGACCGCAAACTAACATGGAGACCGCACATAGAAAACCTCAAAATCAGCTGCAGAAGAAGAATAAATATCCTGAAAATGATCTCGTCAACGAAATGGGGAACTGACCAGGATATCCTCCTGGGAGCATACAGGGCCCTAATTAGAACTAAGCTGGACTACGGCTGCATCTTATACGGCTCTGCGAAAGCCGCGATCCTAGACCGTCTTAACCCGGTACAAACATCTCTCCGTCTTGCACTCGGGGCATTCAGATCGAGCCCAAACTCCAGTGTTTTAGCTGAATCAAACGAGCTTCCTCTTGATATCCGGAGATCTAAATTGAGCATCATCTACGTAATCTCCAGCAACTCGATTGAATCTGATCCACCAATCACTCTGCATCCAACATCACAAAGGGCACGTGCACAGTTCATGAAGTCCAATCTGCCGAAACCGCTCAAACTCAGAGCCGAACTCTTCGCCGAAAAGATGAACCTAGTTATTCCGACGACCGAAAAACGAGGATTGCACCCTATACCACCATGGGAGCCGCTTTCCCCAAGGGCAAACCTTGAATTAGCCGAAAACCAGAAAAGTTCTACCCCATCGCTTGTCTATCGTGCATTATACAACAGATTGAAACAAGACCTGTCGAACCACTTCCTGATCTACACTGATGGTTCCAAAATAGAAAAAAGCTCAGGATGTGATGTGGTCACCGAAGACTCTGAATCGCTCTACCGCCTTCCGGACTCATTCACGATTTTCAACTGCGAAGCGTTCGCTATTGAACAAGCTATTAACATCTGCGGACCGGGCCCCAATGACATCGCGATTCTCACAGACTCTTTGTCAACGCTTTTGGCCATCAAAAACAGATTTTCTGAAACACCCCGCATCCGAAGAATCCAACAACTCCTTCTAAATCTCCAATCAAAAATAAAAGTAGACCTTATCTGGTTACCAGCTCACCAAGGGATACAAGGTAACGAAAAAGCCGATAATGCAGCAAAAAACGCGACTAAAATTCCTCCTTCCAACGCCGAAATACCGATACCATTGCCAGAAGCAAAAAAATTTGTTCACAACGAAGCAACAAATCACTGGAACCAGCAAGCTCCACAAGCTGAGAGAAAATGTACACGTTAGTCCACCACGCATCAAGACATGTCGAAATAACCAAACGGTAATCACTCGATTGAGGATTGGACACACCCACGTTTCACACGCTCATCTTTTCTCAAGAACCCGCCCAACACAGTGTACTCAGTGCGGCGTCCCAATCACGGTCGAACATCTGCTTATTGACTGTCCGACCCTGTCCGATATAAGACGAAAAATACCGCTTCCTAACGATATAAAAAATTGCCTAGAGACTGAAGAACAATTATGAAAACCATTGAATTCCTCAAACAAATTAACATGTACAGTAGCATTTAAGTTTAATACGATGTAAGCTATTAAAGTGGTCGCTAAAAACCCAGCTCTTTATGCGACATTAAATAAAATCTTGAAAAAAAAAAAATTTGAAAAAAAATTAAATACATAGAAGTGTACTAATTATCAATCATTATATTTTAAAGAAAAATAACATTTTATCGAATAGTAAGAAATGTCTAAGATTTTTGTCCAATCAGTGTTTTTTTTCGCCAAACTTTTTAACGTTTGGCGAAAACGTTAAAAAGTTACAAATGAATAAAACAAAAATATTAAAAATTTGATGTTAAAATTGTTTAAATCGTTTTAAACTCTTGAAATAGTTGAAATGTATTAAAATGAAAGTACACGGTGAAAATTAAAAAAATTTGTTCACGCATCTTCGTGCAATGAGTGAAAAACTGAAAAATAAGTTATTTTCATTAAAACAAAATGGTTCAAAGAACTGTCAAGTCTCAAACTCTGCAGGACACTTCTTTATGATCCTATAAAGAAAGTCTATAAGTTACAAAAACATTGGTTCACAGGTTGCGGAGATCTGACTCAGGACAGACACAAAAATGGCCTTTTCGTTCAAAAATGGCTGTTTTTTTGGGAAATTTTATATTCAAAATTCTCTGAATGGATTGAGTCAAAAAAGGTTTTGAGATTATAGTAAAACAAAACTGTGCTATGAATTTGAACCGGATCCGTTCATGGGTTGCTGAGTTATGAGTGCAGACGGACGGCTCAGGTGACGGAAAATCCAAAAAATTTTGTTTTTGTATAATATGCCAACATATGTTGGTATAAAGTTTGTATGGTTATTTTTTATAAGAGATAGGTTTTTGGAAGGCAATACTAATAGTCACTCCTTAAATACAGAGTGAGTGCCTAAAAACTGATAACAAAAATATGGGTATACGGTTTGTATCATCTACATCCAAAATTTAATGACACCACGCGAAAGATAAAGGATCAAAGAATTCGTTACGCTGAGTTAGGACCGTGATGCATCGCCCTTGGTGGAGGGGGAAGCGCCGCAGTTTCGAGGTCGTTTTGCTGCGTCACATAATTTTTATTGACTATAAATTTTGACTCGAATAAGCTACGACGTTCGTTCGAGCCTCAATCGTCAGCCCTCGTCAAGTTTTCGGCGTCCAGGTCGACCGCTCGATAGTTTTCGGTGTCCAGGTCAACTTCTTCATAGTTTTCGTTGTCCAGGTGAATCGCTCCATAATTTTCGGTGTCCAATTCAACCGCTTCAAAGTTTTCGGTCTCCAGGTGGACCGTATCATAGCTTTCGCTGTCCAGATCAATATCTTCATAGTTTTCGGTGTCCAGATGGATCGCTTCATTATTTTCGGTGTCTAAATCACCGCCTTCATAGTTTTCGATGTCCAAGTCAACTGCTTCATAATTTTCTGTGTCGAGGTGGATCGCTCCATAGTCTCGGTGTCCAAGTCGACCGCTTCATAGTTTTCGGTTTCGAGGTGGATCGCTCCATAGTTTTCGGTGTCCAAGTCGACCGCTTCATAGTTTTCGATATGAAGCAGTCAACCTTGACACCGAAAACTATGAAGCGCATTTATTGCATAGGTAGTATAACTATGTATTAAAATAATCCCGAAAGTAAAGTAAGTAATCCCTGGGTATTAAGGGAGCTTTCCAGTGTGAAATTTTCAAAAAATCGATTTTTTTTGCTTTATCGAATAGTATACACTCTTCCGAATATTCTCTGAAATGTTCACGCCGAAATTCAGATTATTTCGGTTACTGTACAGCATTTCTTGGAAGAAGGCAACGGAGCGCTACAGCTGCCGCGTCGCACAGTAGGAGAAAAGCCCAAAAACCTGGCCAAAACCTCAAATGACCTTTGACGGGAATGAAAATTGGCTTACAGGGGTTTTCAAGGTCGCTGATTACGAATCTGAAAGCCAAATTATCGTAAACAAAATGGCCGATCCAATATGGCTGACATGAATGTTAAAAAGTTGCCAGATGTCGACAAAAATTGGTATTTACGGGTTTTCAAGGTCGCTGATTACGAATCCGCAAGCCAAATTATCGTAAAAAAAATGGCCGATCCAATATGGCCGACACGAACGTTAAAAAGTTACCAGATGTTGACAAAAATTGGTTTATACGGGTTTTCAAGGTCGCTGATTACCAATCCGATATCTATTGTTTATAACTTGCAACAAAGAGCTTACAGCAAATTGTTATAAACAAAATGGCCGAGTATCCTGCTAAATAGATAAATTAATATATATAAAAAAAATCATCATAATAAAATAAACGTGAACTTGGAAATTTTTTCTACCATAAATTCGATCAAGGAAGCGAATTTATCGGATAAATGCTTGCTGATTATCAGAAATACTTCTTTCCTTGTCAGCACCAATTCTTTGTAACCGGATCCTGTAATAAAGACAAAATTGTAGAAAATTGGTGTTAAAGGAAAAGATAAAATTTTCAATTAATACAATAACTTGAACAATGTACATTATTTTACTAAATAAATGACCGCAATAATTGAAATAATTTTAAAAAAATTAGACAGAAAATATTGACATGGATTTGGTTAAAAGAAAGCTTTGCTTACTATATAATATATATATATTCAAATATTTTATTTGAATGTTATAACATTTCATTCATATTTAAGAAATTTTTATGTGGTTGATTTTAATATGTATATATATATATATATATATATATATATATATATATGCATACGTATATATCATAATTAAATCACAGAAAATTTTTATATATATATATATATATATATATATATATATATATATATATATACACATACATATATATTAAAATAATTTATTTCAAGCGTATAACAGCCGTCTTGTCCGTTATGATGCTACTTCACCCATTCTCAGGTAGAGGCGCAGAGGCTGCTCAATAGTGCCGCGTGCACGCTTGGCTACCGCACGATGCGAAAAAAATCATAACGGACAAGACGCACGTTTTCCGCAGGTAACTCTTGTAAATTTCGAAAGCTTATACATTAAACTAAAGGCCGAGACTAGGAGCTTTGCAAAATGTGACAAAATATATAACTTTTCGGACCGTTGAAAATATAAGTTTTCAAAATTATTCAATTTTATTTATGCCGAAGGCTATACTACATTTCAATCATTTATACATAAAGTTTAGATTCAACCGATATAAAAATATGTTCTACATACCTCCAGAAGTCGTATCCATGTTGCAGAATTGAAATTAAACCCGTCACTTTAAAGTTATGGGTTTTTGAAGTCAGCGTTATTTTCGTCTGTTCAGCGCGTGACACGTACACTCTTCACGAACACTAACTGCCAACTGACGCTGCGGCGCAGGTATACACTTAAAGGGCTTTCCCTTCCACAATAGAATGCAGTTACTAGTGCTCTACCTGAATGACTACTCAACTGACCCTATTTCGAAAATTTATTTTTTGGGGTTTTGGCCAGGTTTTTGGGCTTTTCTCCTACTGTGCGTCGGCCGTCTGCCCGTGCGACCGTAAGTAAACGATTTACCTAAAATTTCCTCACTTGAAACTTTGAACGCGTTTTTCTCGAAACAGCATTTTTCAAAACGGTGTCCAACTTGGAGGGCAGAGTTTTAAAGCTATCGAGTTGAATTTTTTACACAATATTCTTAACGTCATTGTTTATCGTGCTATGGAAGCTTTTTTTTTTTGACATCTTCCTATTTGTTTGTAAAAAAAACTTCAAAAAAAAATGCTAAAATCGATACTTTTTGTTCAAACCGGCGCCATTTTTGCAAAAAAAAAAAAAAGCCTCCATAGCACGAAAGCCAATTATATACCGATCAATAATCTTTTTGTGTTTTTTGTTTCAGATCAAAATTGTGACCCCCAACGTGGACACCACATCCAAGTGCATTTTCTGCAACAATTGTTTCATCATTTTTATAGATAAATAAATGAATCGATCTTTAAAAAATTGTTTTGTATTCTTCAATACCCAATTAATATACAGAAAAAAAACCAGACCGATTAGATTATTTTTTCTTTAAAAAAAAAAAATCGCGAAAAACAGCGATTTTTCGGGCTGTCACACTGGAAAGCTCCCTTAAAAAAGCAGCACTTTTAATCCCTAGGTATTTGTTTCATTGCGATTTGTTTCATACTTTTCCTATCACAGACCTATCATTAATAAAGTTATAACCCAGTAATTATTTGGTAACTTGAATTCTTTCCTGAACCCGACGAAATAAAAATGTTGCCATTACAAACAATTCATGGAAATTCGAAGGACTTCTTAATGTTTAAAAATGATTATGACATAAATATAATACGCTCAAAGAAAATATAACCGGTTACGTACACGTATTCACGGAAAACACAATTCCGTGTCTACGACACAGCCACACCCCGATTTTTTGTTTTTTCATGTCCCCTTAATTTTTTTTGGACCGACTACACACGAAATTATTGTTATGTCAATCAACAACATACCAAATGGTACTAAAAAAAAATTAAGATCCGAGCACGTCGGGTGTTAAGTTCACAAAGGTCAACATTTCGCAGTTCTTATACTGACATTAACACGTTGCGCGCTACGTCAGTCCCTGGGAACTGACCGTAGACTTTTCGATAGTTTACTCGCTGCCACCTAAGCGACAAGTTCACTGGACTCCCGGTATAAGGCGGACGATGGGGGGTTTCCGCGTTAAACCGGGAGGAAGAACACCGGCAGGCCAGTGTATAGCAAAATCGGCGCCGCACTCAACGTGTTTATGGATAGGCAAACATGGTCAATTTCAGTGTTATTTTAATTAAACCTTATGTAAAAATATTGCTGTTAATTCGTAACGATAGCACAGGATATCCTGAAAGGATATTTTATGATAACATTGCATTGCTCACTTGCTTATCGCCAGAAAATCTCAGACAATTGCCGATTTATATCAAAGAAAAAACATTGCTCGTTGCATCAAAACTATTGAACAAATTTCGACATCTTTCCAGATCCAGCGATAAAAGCTCACGTGAGAAGGCTTTTGTCACCGGGACAACCGACTGGAGACTGCACGGAACCATCGGGCAAATCTTGCCGGCAGCAAGGAGACGGGGTCTATGATAATAATTCCAGCCTTCGACAAACGACTAATTACGAAAATAAAAAGAGCGTCAACAAAAAAGCAGGTTCGTCCGAATTGTCAGTTGGTGCGCCACAGGCATCTTTCGAAGCATCCCAGTATGCAAAAAGGAGCAACGGTTCGTACAGCGATGCTTCAGGTTCTTCCGAATTCGAGGCATTGCTACCGCAGATCGATAGCTTCAAAGAGGAAGAACGTGCACAATGGGAACCACTCTCTGGCGATAAGTTTAATCGACAGAAAAATACACCCAGGTAACCAACAATTTTTTTTTCATATTTACCATTGTACAACAAAGCAGTGATCCAAGAGAACCATTATCTTTACAGAGCTTTGATAAATTGAAAAATCAATATACTGTTTTTTTTAGAAATTTGTCCTTATTTTTATTCCATCGTTCGCAAAGTCTTAATTAGGATTACAAATTCATCAATTTCAAATGTCTTATAAAGTCAGTGAATGATAGAATAATAACGAGATAACTATGAAAAAATTTATATTTTAATCATTTATCGGAAAATTTAAGGGTGAACACCACTGTGACGGGACTAAAAATAACCGATTTTCGAGATTTTTTTTTGTAAGTAGGGATGATTATTTGAGTATCGGACAAAAAGCAATTTATCAAGGATATATTTAACTATGTTTATGCCATTTTTTATTGAAAAATATTACAAATTGTCAAAGTTATTAACATGAATGTAATGACATAATCAAAAAATACATAATCAAACTCCTCCTGGTGACAGCGATACAGCAATGGAAAATCATCTGAAATCAGAAACCCAAAATTTTTTTTAATCTACACAACCGTGACTATCGTTAAGCGTAGCCATTTTTAAATAATTTTTTTCTCGAAATGGCGCTGATTTGGAATTTTTATTCTTTTTTTGACCGTTTTGTTTAAATTTCAAAAGGTCTTAAAAAATAGTAATTTTGAACATTTTGAAAATTGGCTACGCACAACCTTACCCAATGCGATTACAAAAAATTACATCATTTTTTAAAAAATCGGTTCATTAGTGTTCCTGCAATCGATGACACCATCTTCAGAAAAGTCGTTTTGAGATATAAGCGTTTAAGGTTTTCATTGGATATTCGTTTACTCTGAATGTAATTATCTCTTAAACATTTATACTTACATTAAACTATTTATTCCCGAGCCATATGATGGCAGGTAGTCCCAAGGGGCTGCCTGCTCTTCCTTGGGGCTAGAGGCGCTAGCAGCGTATGCGTGTATTGTACACCAACGGCTCACTGATGTAACACATACGTGTTTTTCCGATCACAGCGCCTCTAGCCACAGTTCCTGTCCGAGAATAGTTGTCTCGGATCGAAGCATAGGAACTGTGCTTCTATGTATGTCTATGCCGGTTGTGGGGATTGATACCTGCCTGGGTGGGGTTCAAAATAGCGAACGATGAATATTTTGAAGGACCGAAATAGCGAAATTCTAATTAACGAAGGTTCAAGTTGTAGATGGATGTGTTAAGCGATAGCCTGCAATGTAGAAAATAAAAATAGCGAACACACCGACATTGAAATGAATTAATGTCGAAAATAAATACAAGACTTGACAAAATAGCGAAAAGTATAATATCGAATAATCGGTATAACGAACACTCAAAAAACTCGAGATACGTATTTTCGAATGGCCAATATTACGACTGCTTACAATTTCGAATACATAAAAACGAAAACCTAAAAGTTTGATCAATCGAAATGGCGAAAAGCCAAAAGCACGAACGGTCAGAATAGCGAAAACTTATAAAATGAAAAATTTTACTCGTAGAAAATTCTTTTTTACAATTTTTTTAAGAGATCTGACTTTTTGCTTCACTTCTTAGAAGGTTTAAAAAAGAATCTTTCAAGACAATAAAAAAATACATTTTTTGAAAATTCTGCAGTGGTGTTACCCCTTAATTACTCACTATTCAAGCTATTCACACTATTCACGAATCAAGCTGGCAGTTCGCTATTTTGGACTTTCGCTATTCTGTACATTTACTTTTTAACTCATTCGAAATATTTTATTTCGATGAATTTCTTTTCTATGAATTCCTTTTCGAGAAGTTAATTGTTCGCCTTTTCCTATTTCGATAATATCTACCTTCTACATCAGTAAAATCAATATATTGTCCATTCGAACTGCAGGCTGTCTGAATATGTATTTTCGAATAAATGCCCTTTCGAAAAAAACTGTCTTCGATGAAATGGTTATTCGCCATAGTAGTCTGTTGGCAATTCGAATTTCGAAGAATGCGTCTTTCGTTCATTTTATGTTCGCATTTTTGAAAATTCGGAATATTAGGTGTTCAATTTTTCAAAATTCGCTATTTTGAACCCCACCCACCTGCCTGAATACTGAACCTTTCTAACAATCTGACACTGACACGATCTACTTTTGGACTTGCGATGCTTAAATTACATTTGTGGTACATGGGTTATTAAATTCATTATTACACCCACGCGGAAGAAAAGTATATTCGTCATACATGAGACAAGTATGAATAATATATCTGAGATATATGACGAATATATATGGAATGCATCTCTCTTATAAGCTTATGCATATTAAATATATTGCTTTTATATTTTTGTATGTTAAATTATATACCTATATTACATTTCACATATATCTGTAATACATTTGTAGTACATAAAAATATAATATAGATACATATTTATATACCTTGAAATGTAAAAAGAACATATGATATATTCATGCACAATCTATATGAAAATATGAAATATACATTTTTATTATATAAATTTGATACTTTATATAATAAAATTACAGGTCCCTATCAATTCAACGACGTTTGTCGGTCACCCCTACGATTTTTTAAATATTTTAATATGGTATTATAAATGCAAAAAGGATTATCCATGTGAATTTTTAGCTCTTTATCTTAAACTATACCGAAGTTATTGATTTTTCAAAAAATATTTCTAAAATGATTATAACTTTTACAATAACCAAGATATTCTAATTTGTTAGGAGGTCGTTTTTTTTTTGTTTTTCAATGTAGTTTTTGAACAAAATATCGAGACCTGAGAAGATTTATTAAAAATGTTTTTTAGCTGTTTTAAGCTAAAAAATTGGATTTTCTTTCAATGGGACCCATTCCAATTTTTTCAAAAAAAATTATAAAATTCTACGTAAAAGGACAAAATTTTTGAGATTTTACCGAAGATGAGACTGATTTTACCTTTTTAGGCACTCATTTATGACAGAAAGTGCCTATTGCAATCACCTCGAAATCTGTGTCGGATGTCCGTCCAGACCCAGATCTCAGAAACCGGTGTACGGAATTCAATTTCTTTTGGAGGGTAGTTATGTATTGTTGTAATCTCTATGCCCAAGGAGTTTGAATTTAAACGGATCCCTAGTGGATGAAGTCACCACTGAATCACGGTGATTTTTTACGGTGACAAAGTGCCCACAAAATCACCGAGATCTTGGTGATTTTAAGGTGATTCCACGGTGATTCTCACGGTGATTGTCACCGTCACAAAATCACCGTGACAATCACCGTGGAATCACGTTGGAATCACCTTAAAATCACCAAGATCTCGGTGATTTTGTGGGCACTTTGTCACCGTAAAAAATCACCGTGATTCAGTGGTTTTTCAGGGTGAAAACATCGTCACCCAATCCGGTAGGGATATTGTAAAACAAAGATTTTTGAAAAAAATTGCAATTTTTGAGCAAAAAAAGACGTTTTATGATCATATGTAGTTGAAACTTGGAATTTCTCTAACGAATTTTTCTCTAACTCACAGAATGTGTGTATATGATTGTAAACAAATGTCTGACGAAGTATGAATCCAATCAGACACCATTAAGGTTGCAATTTTGGCAAAAAACACAATTTTAACCAAAAAATGCTATTTCTATCTATATGCACTTGGATCTCCGAAGTTCACGGACGAATTTTTCTCTAACTCACACAATGTCTGTATATAATTGTAAACAAATGTACCACGAAGTATGAATCCAATCAGACACCATTGAGCTTACAATTTTTGAAAAGAAAAGACGATTTTTAACGAAAAAACAGCTATTGCTGTCCATATGCACATGGATCTCCGAAGTTCACGGGCGAATTTTTCTCTAACTCACACGATGTCTGTATATTGTAAGCTAGTTTATTAATAAATAAATCATGTTTAGACAATATTTTAGAACATTTATTGAGATTTCAAAGAAAACAACATCTCTTGTTTAAGATCGGAGCAGAACTAACTCTCACGCTTGTTTTATCGTTCCTCACATATCTTAAAAATACAAATGACTCTCAACTTCTACAATTCGGCCGGCCTGATATAAGTCCGTCCCGGACTTCTCTTTTTTTTTTTTTTTAGTACAATTATTTCAACAATAAATCTTTTTTTTTTTTAGAATAAACAAATTAATTAACTAATTAACAAGCACATTGTTAGAGTATTGGGATATTAATTTCCGCATTTTTGTTCAATCAGTGTTTCGGCTGCTTGTTTGACACCATGGTCGTATATTTGCTGCTTCCCAAGTACCTTCGTGATGTTTGTGAGTGTTTTGAAAACCCTCTATGTCACTGACACAGTATCGATCGTGTTGGAGAACACGTGAGATAGTGTAAGGGCCTTTAAATTTCGGAATAAGTTTACGCGAGATACCCGGAGTGTTGTCGTAATTTCGTATCATCACCAGATCACCAACTCTGTATATATTAGGTTTTTTCCGTTTCTTATCATGATGCGTCTTATTCTGTATCTGCGATTTTTCGATGTTCTCCGCTGCTTTCTTCCTGATTGCTGTGAGGTCTCGATTTTCGTAATTTTTCTTTGAGTTGATTAACCGTGAAATCCATTTGATTAGCCATATTTCGACGCCACCACGTCAACAATAGCTGCTCTTTAATTCATGCATCTAAATCTCTTTTTGCAACGATACTGCGGGGCTACACCATGACCCGTCAAAATCTTGCTTCTTCCCCCGAAGCTTTTCCACCATTGCTTCTTTTATTCTTCGTCTCTTCGTTTGCTTCTTTTTATTCTTCACCAATTAGAGTTCATATCCCACTTCTGATTTTTTAAGCTAGTTTATTAATAAATAAATCATGTTTAGACAATATTTTAGAACATTTATTGAGATTTCAAAGAAAACAACATCTCTTGTTTAAGATTGGAGCGGAACTAACTCTCACGCTTGTTTTATCGTTCCTCACATATCTTAAAAATACAAATGACTCTCAACTTCTACAATATGATTGTAAACAAATGTCCCACGAAGTATTAATCCGATCAGAGACCATTGAGTTTACAATTTTTGCAAAGAAAGCACAATTTTTTACGAAAAAAAGCAATTTCTGTCCATATGCACTTGGATCTCCGAAGTTCACGGACGATTTTTTTTCTAACTTACAGAATTTCTGTATATGATTATGAACAAATGCCCCATGAAGTTTCAATCCAATTAGACACTGCTAAGTGAATAACTTTTGCACAAAAACAATATTTTTAACAAAAAAATACTATTTTTCTCACTGACAGAATTTCGATATGACTGTAAACAAGCACATATCACTCTCACCGCTTTCACGTAAAGCATAGACCGGCGCACGCGACGCATATATGTAATACTCCTATATTGCTAGCGGCCTATGCTTCCCTATAAGTGGTAGGTGAAACAAAAAAGAGAGACAGAACACTTAAACTGGGTCATACTGCGCACGCGCGACCCACTACGTAGGTATAATATATAAATGTTACTGGCCAGAGAGAGAGAAAACGATTTTGTCTGCACCGTAAAGTCCTCACAGAGTTTCGGCCAGCGCTAGCAATATTGGAGTATTACATTTATGACGCGCCGTCGCCACGTACGTCACGACGCTGCTACGCCACGTACAGAGTAAAAGAGGAACTAAACACGGCCTGAGCGCGCCAAATTCAAAACCCATATTTCGCTCTTATAAAAAGTACATGGTTCTTTTGTGTGCTTGCGCTCCATTGGCAATATGGCGATCACCCACGCGTTCCAAACGTGAAAAAACAGAATCTGAGCATTGATTTATAACCGAAAGCTTTTGTTTACTTATTATAAATGGACTAATAATCATTAAATGATTGAAGTGTTATGATAAATATGCCCATCTCAAATGTCACTAATATTCTTCATTACTGCCTAATATTGTGACAATTCTGTCAATATAATCTATCAAAACATTCAAATGATGTAATTGTTTCGATACTTTTATATCATATTGATTATATTCAAATCTGTCTTTTTAATTATGATTAATAGAATTTATACGACTACTCGATGTTCACAATGAATCAAAGAGTTGAAATAACGGTGTGAGTGCCTATTAAAACGTCCTTAAGGGCCATGTTAACTAACATTCAAAATATATCACAAAAACAAAATATATGATCATTATATTATGAAATTGTGAGTGCCTACTAATATAATTTTTAAAATTCGGTCATTAACTTTATGAATCATTGCCCCCATTGAGAATGAAAAATGTGACTCAATATTATGAAAAACAATGTTCAATAACATAAAAACAATATAGTATTTACATACCGAATAAATTAAGATAATGGTCAAGAATACGGAGCGCAAAGCCCCCCGACAAAACGTTAAGGGGGGTTTGGGGGGCGGAGCCCCCCAACCAGTACGCGAAGCGTACTTGTTTCTTTCTATGACTACAATAGTTGATTTCAATGATATTAAAATAAATAATTTAACTTCTCTTACATATTTCCTTTGTAAATTATAATAATTAACATTGAAAATTACAATTCAACTACGTTTGGCCCTTTATTCAATTTTTTTACATAAAAATTGTAATTCTGTACAATGAATAAGTGGACGACCCGAATCTAGTATTGCAAGTGGCCTGGCGTAGCTCAGTCGGAAGAGCACTCGACTGGCAATCGAGAGGTCGCGGGTTCGATTCTCGGTCCCCCAGTATTTCACATCGTTCCTCAAAACCCAAATTTTCCCGGTCATAACACATACATACACAAATTGTACATGTACTGATCGCATTATTTACGCCTATCATATTTTTTGTGACAATCGAGATCGATGTTAGTGGTCATAGATTAGGGCCTATTTTTGACTCAAGATATATATTATGTATTTCACATATATTATTATGAATATATGAAAAATATTGTTCATATATTTCAAATATATATTATATGTGAAATTATTATAAAAAATATATAAATAATGTATGTCAGATATATCTTAGATGTAAGATTAATATAAAAATTATATACAAATTATGTATGTTAGATCTATATGTGATATATATCGCATATATAGATAAGTTATTGTACAAACAAGTTAATGCATTCCAAGTATATTTCTTCATATATCTTTCATATAATGTTCATACATAATACGGCAGAAAGTTGGTTATTTCTCATATATTTCTCATATATTTGCGATACATGATTCATCCTTGGCATACATGAATTATATATTTCTCATACATATTTCATACATCAAAAATATATTTTCGCATATACTTTTTTCCGCGTGGGCATATTGAACAAATTTATTAACCCCTTGACTAGTGAGCCCGCCTTATGGCGGGCTGTCGGAAAAAATGCGTTATATACAAAATTTCTTAGAATTTCACAACTAAAATCAGTACTCGAGGGTTTTCGGGGTTGCTGATTACGAATCTGCACTCAAAATTGAGAAATTCAAGATGGCGGACGAAGAACGCAAAAAATCGTTTGACGAGAGCGAATGAGAAATAAATATGTATTCAATTTCTAAATTTTGAGTGCAGATTTGCAATCAGGAAAAGAAAAATCAAGAAAAAAATTGTCTACCAGTGAAGGGGTTAAAGGAGATTCGGAGTTGCACTGTAAAAAAATGTTATTAAATTTAATATACAAAAGTATATTAAATTTCAAAAACAAGTATATGAAATCGAAATTAATATACAAGGTATTGGAAAATTAACAACTTCATCTTCAATTTAATATTTGTATATTCGAATTAAAAGAGCGAGCATTGAAAATTAATATAACCGTAGATGAAAACAGTTTTTGTATACTTTTTCGCAATTTTCATATACATTATTGAAAATTAATACACTTCTTTCTTAAAATTGCAATCAACCATTGAAAATTCTTTTCGCTATTATAAGGGGGCGTCCATTAATCACGTGAGACTCACGATGGGAGGGGGGGGGGGGTACTTGAAAATATCACGATTGATCACATGGGGGGGGGGAGGTGGTCTTGGGCAATATCACGTGAATTTTTTTAGTGTTTTTTTCATAAAACTTAGCATACTTGGGATTTTTTTGTAACTTACAGACAAGCAATAAATTTATTTATGTTGATAGAATTAACGATTTTTCACGGTGAAAATTGTTAGGAAGTGTGAATTAGATTGAAAAATTCATTATTTTTGTTGCATTTAAGCGATGCGAATTTCAGCATCATATTTATTCTTACTAATTGTTGATAAAATATAATATATTATATGGGGCATTCCCTGTCAAATCGACCACTTTTAAACTCGACCCCTTTCGATTTGGCTGAAATTTTGTTTTCCTTTTCTACACGGAAAAAAAAGAACAGTTAATATTACAGGGGGGCCCAGTTCGCATTGGACTCGGGAGGTAAGAAACAGCGGAAATCACAGCATAAACTGGATATAAAATAGGGTGACATATTTAATTTTACAGTAGAACACAGTAATGTAGATCCGCTCCTACCAAAATGATGACTTTTCCTGTGACACACTGAGATTTTGACAGTGCACACTGGCTTAATTACAATTTGGTATGTGAATAATTCAGTGTCACCAGTAAAAAAAATTTACCGTGGAATTTACATAAGATCACTGATTTTTTTCCTGCACGTAACTGTATTGAACATCGGGTGATTCATTAAATTTTACAGTGAGACGCTGTCAATTCACTCTTTTTTCGACAGTTCATGACATTATCTGTGCACACTGAGGTTTTTACAGTGTACAATGGCTTATTTACAGGCTGGAGTTGTGGATAAACCAGTGTGCCCAGTAAAGAAATTTGACTGTAGAATTTACATGAAATCACTGAATTTGTTCCTGTATATAAACTGCAAGATACACAGTGTACACTGTATTGAATACAGAGTGAATCATCAAATTTTACAGTGTGGCGCAGTAAATTCTAGCGTGCACGTGCATTTTGTATATTTATATATATCTTTTTATTTTCGCGCCACTGGATTCAGACAGTCAAAATGACAGTGTGACGCTGTGAATTTTATCAAGTGTTTGATCGTAATGGTGGTAACAAAGGGCTTGTCTCGCGCGTGCCACCATGTCGTCAAGGGCTGTGGCAGTTAGTAGTGAGTGGTTCATCGGAGACGGAAAGAAAAAGGTTATTCTTGTTCAATCTAATTTAACCTAATGTACTTAAATGTATTAATCTGTAAAGTTTTTGCTTTTTATGTGTATGTGCATATGATCAAACGTGTCACGTGTGTGTTGGGCTTATCTTTTTTCATTTCTGCGTATTTTTGTGCATGTGTGATTCATGAATTATCAAAAATTATTTAAAAAAATACCATCGTAGTTATATTCAGCAGCTTGTCAAAATCGAACATGCAAATAACTTCTCGAGTTTTACTATCCTCACTTGATTTATCATTTCAACTAGGCTTCATTTCACGCTTGACATTGTCAATCGGAGGTCAATCGGTCGAGGTCTTTGAACAATCTTGAACATGGCAACTATCGACAATGTGCTCAATTCGGCGATGCCTCATTCGGTGGATTCACTGGGGGGGTTCACATAACTGGAGGGTTCACTTGGTCCACACTGTAAAGAGCAACGGTTGAAAACTGAAACTATATCAGTTGCTGCCGACTTTCTTCAACAGAGGATTTCACCATTGAAACACTTACGTGGGCACTGTCCATACAATAAACGCATTCATAGTATATAATACACATTAACACTGTAAACTTACGGATTTCATCAAGTTTATATTTCAGTGTTAAACTAAGTAATTTACTTCGGACTACACTGTATTTTGGATTATGCGTTCCAGTAAAAGAAACTGTGGGGTGGCTCCGGTCCAAAGAGGACAGTGCAGAAACTGTAATAATTCACTTTGAGCTCACTGCATTTTGAGCAGTTTATTTAAGTAAATATCGCTGTGCAATTCCTCGAGTCCAATGCGAACTGGGTAACCCCTGTATTTTTAACTGTTCCTTTTTTTCCGTGTACCCAATTAAAAACATTTTTCAGGAAATTTTCGAATTTTTGTATCCAACCCAAAAGAAAAAGCTTTTATTTTTTAAATTACTAGAACTGCTTCAAAATTGACCAATTGGGACGTTCGTTTTATTGAAAATTTTTGTTTTTAAATATACTTTCCAAAAAAAATACAAAAAAAATTAAATTACCCAATTAAAAAGATTTAATTAAAAATTAAAGAAAGCTTTGTTAACTATTGAAAAATATTAGTAATCAATGTGCAAATTCGATCAATTTTCGCCAAATTTGATCGCGAACAAACCTTGATAGCTACCTACAAGTATTGTACAAAGTTTCTGTGAAATATATTGAAAATTGTGTAGGTCAAGTGCTTGCGCTATTTTTCAAAAAATTCAAAATTTCATAAAATTTTAATCGCTCGATGGATTTTTTCCATATTTAATAGCGAACAACTTTGATAGCTATACAAGTTCTGTACAAAGTTTCAGTGAAATATATTGAAAATTGTGCAACGGGTGTTCAGATTTTATCGACTTTTTTCGTTTTTGCCAGAATGGCGTAAACGCTCTAGCCTCTGCAATTTTCAAGATATTGCACTCAAACTTTGTACAGAATGAATATAGCTATTAAGGTTGTTTGGTATTGAATTTGGCGACAATCCATCGAGGGGTTAAAATTTTATGAAATTTTGAATTTTTTGAAAAATCGCCTAAACGCACTAACTTGCGCAATTTTTAAGATATTGTACTGAAACTTTGCACAGAGGTAATATAGCTGTGAAGGTTGTTCGCTATTAAATTTGGCAAAAATCTATCGAGGGATTAAAATTTTATGAAATTTTGATTTTTTTTAAAAATAGCGTAAACGCTATTTTGCTATTTTTTTTACTCTGACTTGTGTAATTGTTAAGATACTGCACTGAAACTTTACTCAGTGCTAATATAGCTATCGAGGATGTTCGTTATTAAATTTGGCGAAAATCGATCGAATGCTTAAATTTTTATCAAGATTTTAATTTTTATAAAAGAAGCGTAAACGCTATAACTTTTGAAATTTTTTAGATATTGCAATGAAATTTTGTGAAGAGCTAGTATAGCTATCAATGTTATTCGCTATTAAATTTGACGAAAATCGATCGAATTTGCACATTGATTCCTAATATTTTTCAATAAATAACGAAGCTTCCTTTATGAGGAAGCCAAATTTGATCGCCATACTGTGTGTTACACACACACACACACACACACACACACACACACACACACACACACACACACACACACACACACACACATCCATCCGGACATTTTTTTCTAAATATGATTTCTCGATGTTTTAGGACATTTTGAACATATTAGCATAAGAATCGCGAAAAAAAAATTTTTCACGAAAACAAAGCTTCCTTTATGAGGAAGCAAAATAATGTGTAATGGATGCATGTTCCATTACAAATAAAAAAAATTTGCACATTGCTTCCTCATCTTTATCCATAGTTCACATAGCTTCTTTTAACACACGGTATGGCGATCAAATTTGGCTTCCCCATAAAGGAAGCTTTGTTAACTATTGAAAAATATTAGTAATCAATGTGCAAATTCGATCAATTTTCGCCAAATTTGATCGCGAACAAACCTCCATAGCTATACAAGTATTGTACAAAGTTTCTGTGAAATATATTGAAAATTGTGTAAGTTGCGCTATTTTTCAAAAAATTCAAAATTTCATAAAATTTTAATCCCTCGATGGATTTTTTCCAAATTTAATAGCGAACAACCTTGATAGCTATACAAGTTCTGTACAAAGTTTCAGTAAAATATATTGAAAATTGTGCAAGTTAGAGCGCTTGCGCTATTTTTCAAAAAAATCAAAATTTCATAAAATTTTAATCCCTCGATTATTTTTGCCAAATTTAATAGCGAACAACCCTCACAGCTATATTACCTCTGTGCAAAGTTTCAGTACAATATCTTAAAAATTGCGCAAGTTAGAGCGTTTAGGCGATTTTTCAAAAAATTTAAAATTTCATAAAATTTTAATCCCTCGATGGATTTTCGCCAAATTCAATACCAAACAACCTTAATAGCTATACTAATTCTGCACAAAGTTTGAGTGCAATATCTTGAAACTTGCAGAGGCTAGAGCGTTTACGCCATTCTGGCAAAAACGAAAAAAGTCGATGAAATCTGAACGCCCGTTATAATTAAAAAAAAAAAAATTTCACAACGAAGAGCAATTTGTGCTCGACAGTGTGCCAAATTTTAGCTTGATATCTCGAAGCGTTTTCGAGTTATTAATCATTTACATCTGAAACTCAGGATACATACATACTCACACACACACACACACACACACACACACACACACACACACACACACATCCATCCGGACATTTTTGCTACATATGATTTCTCGATGTTTTAAGAAATTTTGAACATATTGGCATAAGAATCGCGAAAAAAAAAATTTTCACGAAAACAAAGCTTCCTTTATGAGGAAGCAAAAAATTTTAAGATATTTAAATCTAAGAAATTTTTCACTTTTTTTTTAGAAAAATCATCGTTTTATCGGAGTTCGCCTTTTTTCATTCAAAAAATACTTGAATCAATTCCGGAAAAAATGCCACCCAACCTGGAATAGGTCAACATTTCCTTTTATTGTTTTCTAACGATGATTGAAAAAAAAAATTCCCAATTGGGCTTATTCCACAAAGTACCACTCTGAAAATTTTTGAGAATTCATGAAGGACCTCGGAATTTAAAAAATTGAGGAGAAATAAAAAATTGAAAGTGGTAATCGTCGATTGTTTTTTTTTTTTAGGTAAAAAAAAATAGAAGCAAAAGTCGAGCCACTCCAGGTTGGGCGGCTTTTTTTGTGGAATTGATCAAAGTATTTTTTGAGTGAAAAAAAAATTAAGAATGGCAAACTTCGATAAAAAGATGATTTTTCTCGAAAGAATGAAAAATTTCATAGATTTTAATATCTTAACATTTTTTTGATTTTTTTTCGGAAAGTACATTCAAAAATGAAAAAATTAAAAAAAAAAACGTCCCAATTAGTCAATTTTTGAAGAAGTTATAGTCATTTAAAAACGAAAGCTTTTTCTTTTGGGTTGGATAACAAAATTTGCAAATTTCCTGAAAAATGTTTTTAATTGGGTAGGAAAGGAAAACAAAATTTCAGCCAAATCGAAAGGGGTCGGATTTAAAAGTGGTCGATTTGAAATGGAATACCCCATATAGATTCTATAAAAGTTATTTCGTTCTTAAAATAAAATTGTTTGTATCCGGATCACGTTACTAATTGTAACATCCATAACTATCGCATTTTAATTTTTCGAAAATATATTTATCATTATTGTCATTAATAAAAAAAATCACGTGACAACGGCAGGGGGGGAGGGGTTCAACAAAACCTCACGGATGATCATGGAGGGGAGAAGAGGGGTCTAAAATGGATTAAAAATGCATCACGTGATTAATGGACGCCCCCTAATGAAATTTAATATACCGTACATGAACTTTCAATAAGAAGTATACGAAATCAAAATTAATATACATGGTATCGGAAAATTAACAATTTCATCTTAAATTGAATATTTGTGTATTAAAATGAAAAGATGAACGTTGAAAATTCAAATCCCCGTATATTAAAATGGTTTCTATAAATGCTTTTTCGCATTTTTGAGATACACGGAAAAAAAGGAACAGTTAAAAATACAGGGGTTACCCAGTTTGCATTGGACTCGAGGAATTGCACAGCGATATTTACTGAAATAAACTGCTCAAAATGCAGTGAGCTCAAAGTGAATTATTACAGTTTCTGCACTGTCCTCTTTGGACTGGAGCCACCCCACAGTTTCTTTTACTGGAATGCATAATCCAAAATACAGTGTAGTCCGAAGTAAATTATACAGTTTAACACTGAAATATAAACTTGATGAAATCCGTAAGTTTACAGTGTTAATGTGTATTATATACTATGAATGCGTTTATTGTATGGACAGTGCCCACGTAAGTGTTTCAATGGTGTAATCCTCTGTTGAAGAAAGTCGGCAGCAACTGATATAGTTTCAGTTTTCAACCGTTGCTTTTTACAGTGTGGACGAAGTGAACCCTCCAGTTTTGTGAACCCTCCAGTGAACCCACCGAATGAGGCATCGCCGAATTGAGCACATTGTCGATAGTTGCCATGTTCAAGATCGTTCAAAGACCTCGACCGATTGACCTCCGATTGACAATGTCGAGTTATATAGCATAAAGTGGATATAAAATAGGGTGACATATTTAATTTTACAGTAGAACACAGTAATGTAGATCCTCTCCTACCAAAATGATGACTTTTCCTGTGACACACTGAGATTTTGACAGTGCACACTGGCTTAATTACAATTTGGTATGTGAATAATTCAGTGTCACCAGTAAAAAAAAATAACTGTAGAATTTACATAAGATCACTGATTTCTTTCCTGCACGTAACTGTATTGAACATAGGGTGATTCATTAAATTTTACAGTGTGATGCTGTAAATTCACTCTTCTTTCGACAGTTCATGACATTATCTGTGCACACTGAGGTTTTTACAGTGTACAGTGCTCGCCATTAATGCCTATAAATCTTTGAAAGATTCTTTCGAAGATTCTTCGGAAGAATCTTGAAAAGATTCTTTTCCAGATTCTTTCAAAGATTTGCAGGCATTAATGGCCAGCACTGTACAATGGCTTATTTACAGGCTGGAGTTGTGGATAAACCAGTGTACCCAGTAAAGAAATTTGACTGTAGAATTTACATGAAATCACTGAATTTGTTCCTGTATACAAACTGCAAGATACACAGTGTACACTGTATTGAATACAGAGTTAATCATCAAATTTTACAGTGTGGCGCAGTAATTTCTAGCGTGCACGTGCATTTTGTATATTTATATATATCTTTTTATTTTCGCGCCACTGGATTCAGGCAGTTAAAATGACAGTGTGACGATGTGAGTTTTATCAAGTGCTTAATCGTAATGGTGGTAACAAAGGGCTTGTCTCGCGCGTGCCACCGTGTTGTCAAGCGCTGTGGCAGTTAGTAGTGAGTGGTTCATCGGAGACGGAAAGAAAAAGGTTGTGCTTGTTCAATCTAATTTAACCTAATGTACTTGAATGTATTAATCTGTACAGTTTTTGCTTTTTATGTGTATGTGCGTATGATCAAACGTGTCATGTGTGTATTGGGCTTATCTTTTTTCATTTCTGCGTATTTTTGTGCATGTGTGATTCACGAATTATCAAAAATTATTAAAAAAAATACCATCGTAGTTATATTCAGCAGCATCCTTGTCAAAAACGAACATGCAAATAACTTCTCGAGTTTTACTATCCTCATTCGATTTATCATTTCAACTAGGCTTCATTTCACGCTTGACATTGTCAATCGGTCGAGGTCTTTGAACGATCTTGAACATGGCAATTATCGACAATGCGCTCAATTCGGCGATGCCTCATTCGGTGGGTTCACTGGAGGGTTCACAAAACTGGAGGGTTCACTTGGTCCACACTGTAAAAAGCAACGGTTGAAAACTGAAACTATATCAGTTGCTGCCGACTTTCTTCAACAGAGGATTTCACCATTGAAACACTTACGTGGGCACTTTCCATCCAATAAACGCATTCATAGTATATAATACACATTAACACTGTAAACTTACGGATTTCACCAAGTTTATATTTCAGTGTTAAACTGTATAATTTACTTCGGACTACACTGTATTTTGGATTATGCGTTCCCGTAAAAGAAACTGTGGGGTGGCTCCAGTCCAAAGAGGACAGTGCAGAAACTGTAATAATTCACTTTGAGCTCACTGCATTTTGAGCAGTTTATTTCAGTAAATATCGCTGTGCAATTCCTCGAGTCCAATGCGAACTGGGTAACCCCTGTATTTTTAACTGTTCCTTTTTTTCCGTGTAAAACTCGAGAAGGTATTTGCATTGACAAGGATGCTGCTGAATATAACTACGATGGTATTTTTTTTATAATTTTTGATAATTCGTGAATCACACATGCACAAAAATACGCAGAAATGAAAAAATATCAGCCCAATACACACATGACACGTTTGATCATACGCACATACACATAAAAAGCAAAAACTGTACAGATTAATACATTTAAGTACATTAGGTTAAATTAGATTGAACAAGAACAACCTTTTTCTTTCCGTCTCCGATGAACCACACGGAAAAAAAGGAACAGTTAATATAACAGGGGGGCCCAGTTCGCATTGGATTCGAGGACAGAAATGATGACTTTTACAGTGTACACTGGCTCTTTTCCTGTATATACTGAGATTTTTCTTGTGCACACGGTGATATTTACAGTAAATACACTGTTAAAAAAATTTATTTGAAACAAACAAAATTTATTTGATGCAAGTAAATAAATTATTTGTATGTAATCCGCTAATTCGTTATTGGGATAAAGTAAATATATTTTTGATAGAAATATCTTTGTTCAATAAGATCAAATATGAAATCTTTTAAAACAATGCACAGTTATTATACGGGAGTGTACGGGCGACTGAAATATCAAACCGATTTACTTCAGTCAAGTAAATCAAAATTTTAATAAAGCTTCCGACTTTTTTGGTGCTGTCTATGTTTCCATAGAAGTTAGAAAATGCTTTCTCTGATCTAGAAACTGCTCATTTAAATGGAACATCCCATCAGTTTCTTCCAAATCCAAATCTATTGGTCGAATTACATATTGTTTTAGATCAATATTATGATATTTTGCATTAACTGATATAGATAGTTGTATCTAACCGGTAATTAGTCCAATCAACAGGAAAAATGATCGATTCAATAAAATGCGTATTGGATATTTGTCCCTAAACATGTTATAAAAAATATATAGCCCTTGCAAAATAATTTAATATGCATAGTTTACCGGCCCCAAAAAGTGATAAATAGAAAAAAATGAAAAATCTGCCCCAATTCTCCGATCTAATTTTTCTGTCCGACCGGGAATCGAACCCTCGACCCTGCCGATCGTACCTAATTACCTAACACGCTACCTATTACGCTATCGACTACTACTATGCACTTGAAAAAAGTTAAGGGTTATGAAGATTCGAATTTTATCCGGCAAGGGAATATTTATTTTGTTTGTGAATACCTTTTTTTCACGAACACTCTGCTCGCTATAATTCGTGTATATCGTACATACAAAAAATGCAAAATCATCAGATTGCTATTGATTAAAACTTTCGTTTTAATCAATAATAAATTGTTCAAACAAATACACAATAACAAATTGTTTGAACAAATAAACAATAACAAATTATTTAAACAAATAAACAATAACAAATTGTTTAAACAAATAAACCATAACAAATTGCTTAAACAAATAAACAATTACAAGTTGGTTAAACGAATAAAAAATTTTTGGAGAGAAAAATGTTTAAATAAAATGAGAAAAAAATCAAAAATTTTAAATAAAAAATAAACGATACATTTGAACAATGGTAAAAATTTCACCAATTCTTTGTAGTTTTAGTAATTTGTTATTGATTAAAACGACAGTTTTAATCAATTGTTTAAAAAATAATTTCAAAAAATTGTTAGAAAAAGAATAACAAATTGTTTAAAAAACAAGCAATAACAAATTGTTTAAACAAATAAGCAATAACAAATTGTTTAAACAAATGAGCAATAACAAATTGTTTGAACAAATAAACGATAACAGATTGTTTAAACAAATAAACAATTTTTAGAAAGAAAAATGTTAAAATAAAATGACAAAAAAATTTTAAAAAACGAAAAGTATAAATTGATTGATTTTAGTCGTTAACTCATTTTTCGAAAAAATGGACTCAACCCGTTCTGCGCAGAAGCCACAGAAGAATCATCTTTATTTTCGATTTTGGAATACCGTGTCATAATATAACATAATTTTTTCTTGTACCGGAAAAATACACGGTAAGATGAAAAACTTAAATTACTTGCGTCAAGAAGTTTTGGTCAATTCACTCACAAATTTTCCATATACACAGCTAATAACTTGAATTTGTGTTAAATGAATAAAATGTGATGCTCACATAAAATAATCATTTCAGATAAATAATACCGATATTAAAAAAGAAAAAATCCCATTTTAGTATTAAATAATTTTTATTTGGCTTGATAAAACAGAATGTTCCGATGGATCATCCGAAGTAGTTGAATCAAGTAATTTATTTTTGTTATCCCAGGATACCAAGTCTTTGCATCTGGGTATATTTTCTTGTACCAAAGAAAAACACAATTGATGTGAAAAATGTAAGTTACTTGCTTACAGTATTTTTGGCTTATCCAATTAAAAATATTACATATAAGCAACTAATAACTCCGTTTGGTGTTGATCAAATAAAGTATTTCGATAAAAAATATTAATCATTTCCATCTAATATTTGTGGCTCGCTGTTTGTAGAAAACCTGCATTTGAATAAAATAACTGTAACTAGTGTCAATGAATTATATTGATTTTACCAAACAACTGCTACCAAGAAAATGACTTACTGAGCGCAACTTCTGTTTTTATTTAATGCAAAGAAAAAACGATTTGTCTCAAGTAAATGTCACTCAAGTAATTTGATTTATTTGGATCAAATAAATTTTTTAACAGTGTACTATAAAAAGTACAGTAAATACTGTAAAAAGTACAGTAAATCCTGTAAAAGTCTCAGTATATACAGAAAAAAGCCAGTATACACTGTAAAAGTCATCATTTGATGTCCTCGAGTCCAATGCGAACAGGGCCCCGCTGTCATATTAACTGTTCCTTTTTTTCCGTGCACTCACTACTAACTGCCACAGCGCTTGACGACACGGTGGCACGCGCGAGACAGGCCCTTTGTTACCACCATTACGATTAAACACTTGATAAAATTCACAGCGTCACACTGTCATTTTGACTGTCTGAATCCAGTGGCGCGAAAATAAAAAGATATATATAAATATACAAAATGCACGTGCACGCTAGAAATTACTGCGCCACACTGTAAAATTTGATGATTCACTCTGTATTCAATACAGTGTACACTGTGTATCTTGCAATTTGTATACAGGAACAAATTCAGTGGTTTCATGTAAATTCTACAGTCAAATTTCTTTACTGGGCACACTGGTTTATCCACAACTCCAGCCTGTAAATAAGCCATTGTACACTGTAAAAACCTCAGTGTGCACAGATAATGTCATGAACTGTCGAAAGAAGAGTGAATTTACAGCGTCACACTGTAAAATTTAATGAATCACCCTATGTTCAATACAGTTACGTGCAGGAAAAAAATCAGTGATCTTATGTAAATTCTACAGTAAATTTGTTTTACTGGTGACACTGAATTATTCACATACCAAATTGTAATTAAGCCAGTGTGCACTGTCAAAGTCTCAGTGTGTCACAGGAAAAGTCATCATTTTGGTAGGAGAGGATCTACATTACTGTGTGCTACTGTAAAATTAAATATGTCACCCTATTTTGTATCCAGTGTATGCTGTGATTTTCGCTGTTTCTTACCTCCCGAGTCCACTGCGAACTGGGCCCCCCTGTAATATTAACTGCACTGTAAAAAAAAAAACAGTAAATTTAATGTACCGACGAACATGAAATTTACAGAAAGCGTACATTAAATGAGAATTAATGTACTTTGCACTAAAAATGCATGTACCAAACATTAAAATTACTGAATTTTGCTGTAAAATTACATCACTTGTTCCTCATGGACCTTTTCATGAACGAGTACATTAAATTTAATGAACTTTATTGAAAATTGCAAATGTGTCATGAAATTTAATGCAGAAATTCATTGAATTTCCATTATGAGTGTTGTATAATTTTCAAGCACAGGTTTTGAGATATTACTGTTAAAAACAAAAGTAAATTTAATGCTCTAAAGTACCTGCAATTTACAGAAAGCGTACATTAAATGAGAATTAATGTACCCTGCACTGAATATTCATGTACCAGACATTAAAATTACTGAATTTTGCTGTAAAATTACAGCACATGTTTCTCAATGGACCTTTTGATGAACAAGTACATTAAATTTAATAAACTTTTATTGAAAATTCCAGATGTGACATGAAATTTAATGCAGAAGTTCATTGAATTCAAATGATGGGTGTTGTATATAATTTTCAAGCATATAGATTTTGACATATTACTGTTAAAAAAGAAAGTTAAGGATTTTAACTTCCGATTTGGCATCAGGAGCTGCTACAACTTCCGAGTGCTAAGTTTCATCCGCATCAAGTCATTTTTGGATGTTCGGCCGCCATATTGGATGCGCCATTGTGAATTTCAGAATTTCCAGCTTAGACTTATAAACAGCGTCCGCAAGCCCCCCCCCCCCCCCCCCCGAGTACTAAGTCTCATACGGATTAAATAATTTTTACATTCTCGTCCGCCATATTGCAGGTGCCATTTTGAATTTAAGAATTTTCAATTTAGATTGGTGATCAATGATCCCAAAAACTCTCGATCGCCAAGTTTCATTGAAATGAAATCACTGCAGCTTTTTGATCCGCCATTTTGAGATTCAGAATTGTTCAGATTCATGATCATTAATCCACAAAACTCCCAATGACCGACTTCCATTGAAATCAGAACGTTTTTCAATTTCGATATGTCATATGGGATCCGCCATTTTGAATGGTATGAAGTTCGCTATTTTCAATTGAAATTCGAATTGGCGAATCCGAAAATCAATTTTCACGGACTATCACGCACATTCAAAAGTATACCATTATTTTTTTGGCACTCCAGTATTCATATGTCACATAAGTAAAGGAAGTTCACAAGTAGTCGGTAGCGTAATAGGTAGCGTGTTAGGTAGTTAAGTACGATAGGTAGGGTGTTGGGTAGGGTCGCAGGTTCGAGTCCTCGTCGAAGAGAGTGAAATTAGATCGTATAATTCGCGCAGATTTGATTTTTTTCTCTGTATCTCTTTTTGGGGCTGGTGAACTAGGCATATTGAATTATTTTCTAAAGGCTATATATTTTTTATAACATTCTTAACAATAATATATTCCAGCAAAGTTCAGTAAATTTCATGAACCCAATTTCTGTAAAACTAATAAACCCAGCAATATTTTTAATGTAACGTTACTTGAAAATTACAGCACTATGGTGTTTGAAATTTAATGAACGGTACATGCATGAAAACTTCCAGTGTACTTCTTCATTAATTTTCAGATACAGACTTTCGTAAAAATACGGCACACGTTCGGTAAATTTCATGTACACGTATTCATTAAATTTCAAGTACGGCATTTGTAAAAATAAAGAAACTATTGGCGAAATTTCCTAAGAAGGGTCACTGCAAAATTAATAAGCCCAGCATTATTTTTAATGTAACGCTGCTTCAAAATTACAGCATTGTAGTGCTGGAAATTTTATGAATGGTACATGAATAAAAACTTCATGTACATTTACATTACATTTCAATAAGTTTTTTTTTACAGTGTGTTCCGTTTTTTCCGTGTACGTTATTGGAAATTAATACACCTATTTTCCAAAATTACAATCAATGTCAGCGGCCGTCTTAGTTGACGCATCCCCCACTATGCGTCGCATGCGCTCGGACCTTTGTGCCCAAGCGAAATACACTGTTAAAAAAATTTATTTGATCCAAATAAACGAAATTACTTGAGTGGCATTTATTTGAGACAAATCGATTTTTCTTTGCATTGAATAAAAACAGAAATTGCGCTTAGTAAGTCATTTTCTTGGTAGCAGTCGTTTGGTCAAAATAATCTAATTCATTGATACTAGTTACAGTTATTTCATTCGAATACTGGATTCCTACGAACAGCAAGGCACAAATATTAATTGGAAATAATTAATATTTTTTATCGTAATACTTTATTTGGTCAACACCAACCGGAGTTATTGGTTGCGAATATGTAATATTTTTGATTGGATAAACCAAAAATACTGTAACCAAGTAATTTACATTTTTTACATCAATTGTGTTTTTCTTTGGTACAAGAAAATATATCCTGATGCAAAGATTTGATATCCTGGGATAACAAAAAAAAGAAATTCCTTGATTCAACTACTTCAAATGATCCATCGGAACATTCTGTTTTATCAAGCTAAATAAAAATTATTTAATATTAAAATCGGATTTTTATCATTTTAAAAATCAATATTACTTATCTGAATTGATTATTGAATGTGGCGCAATATTTAATTCATTTAACACAAGTTCGAGTTATTAGCTGTGTATATGGAAAATTTGTGATTGAATTAACCAAAATTTTTTGACGCAAGGAATTAGCTTTTTCACCTTACCGTGTATGTTTCCGGTACAAGACAAAATTATGTAATATTATGACACGGTATTCTTATTTTAGTATTATTATTATTGTTATTATTATTTATCTGATTTAATATTTGATTTTTTTAAATTAAGTTAAAAGACAAGTTGAATAAAAAAATGGCCTGCGGGTGATGAAAATAAATTCTTAATACTATTTTGGCACGTATTTATTTCTTGGCCTGTGTTCTATAAATATGATATTTACATCAGTAAACGATATGATATTTACATCAAAAACAGGCAGTGGTATAGTGGTTAGCGTCCCAGTCTTAGGTCGTTAGTTAGGCTCGATAGGTAGGAAGGTTTCAAATCCCAGTCTGGTCTCGTACATATTCTAGGGTCCGCGAATATGCAAGAAAACTAAATCAGGCGAAAAAGTCGATGAACTTTCAAACTATCTATTTTTTTTTTAATTTAATTCATGTTAAATTTAAGAATATGCGTAAAAACGAGGGTCGCGAGTTCAAACCCCACTGGGGGCAAAATTTTTTTTTTTCTTTAAATTTTTTTTTTCGTTACTTGACTCTTAGAAACTATCAATTATGAATATGGAACTGATAATCATCGTAAAAACTGATAAATATATGGAAAAAATAAATAATTCTGCACGGGTGGTCTAAAACAATATTTAATTGGACCAATAGATTTGAATTTAGAATAAACTGATGGGATGTCCCATTTATTGGTCTTGAGTAAAGTCGACTTCGAATTCGGCCAGATATTCCAAGGTGTTAGTGGAATGAATTATTCTTTGATTAACGTTTCGATCCTCTGTTTGGATCCTCTTCAGAAATATATTTGTTCTATAAAATTATTACAATGTGTTGAATAAATACAGTAACAATGAATAAATAAAGTCAAGTTAAATATAATTACTGATTTATGTTATATATAATTGTTCGGTAATCAATAGTTGTGTAATTTAATGTTTGTAGGTTATGTTTTGTGTCAAAAATATTATTTCTTTTCTAACCTCTTTTTGTGGGAAATTCTAGATCCAGAGAAAGAATTTTCTAACTTCTATGGAAACATACACGGCACCAAAAATTCGTAATCATTTCAAGAAAAGTATTTAATTAATCCAAAGTATGACCTGTATGAGTACAAACAATCATTGAGTTGGATGAAACAGTTCAATTTTCGGAACCACGTAGTCGGAAGCTTGATTCAAATTTTGATTTACTTGACTGAAGTAAATGGGTTTGATATTTACCCGTACATTCTCGTATAGTAACTATGCATTGTTTTAAACGATTTCATATTTGCTCTCATTGAAGAATGATATTTCTATCAAAAATATATTTACTTCATCCCAATAACGAATTACGCGATAATATACAAATAATTAATTTACTTACATCAAATAAATTTTATTTGTTTCAAATAATTTTTTTTAACAGGATAGTCATATGACGGTGTTATATACCGGACGGCCAGCGTGCCCAATATACTTACCTGGCGCAGAGGTTATACCGTGATTATTAAGGCGGTTCCTTCAGGGCGAAGCTCTTCCATTGCACTTTCGGTCGAGCTAACCGTTGCGAATATCCCTAATGTGAATATCTCGGGCGTACAATTTTAGTTGCACTGTAATAAATTTTTGTATTATATTTAATAAAAAAATATGAAGTTTTTATGCATATACAGTATACTAAATTTCATGTACAATGTGTACAGTAATATTCCAATATAAGTATATGAAAAATCAATTAACTTCTTTTAATTTTAATATACAAAAGAATATTAATTTTCATATCTTTTTTCATGATTCTGCTTTAAAAATCATACTATGTATTGGAATTTTAATATACGAACTTATATTAAAATTAAAAGAAGTTATTTGATTTTTCATATACTTGTATTGGAATATTACTATACACATGGATATAAAAATTAATATATTGTATATGCATAAAAACTTCATATTTTTTTATTAAGTTTAATACAACAATTTTTTACAGTGTGATAAATCATTCACGAATGATCAATATTCAGAGGCCGGCCCGCCCGCCGGTGGTGAGGGGGTGCCAAAAATGCAACGTGCAGTCGTCTTATAAATTCGTATAACAAAATTTCAAGCTTATCGAAATCTCGTTCAGACATAATTTTTTTCAGCCTTGAGGGATATTAAGGAGAGGGAGGCTTTCAATGCCAAAATAGCACTTCAATTGCATCTACAAAGTGACAAAAACTAAAGGTTTCACAACTACTTTTTCAATGACGTTTGAATTTGTATCGTTTCAATGCAACAAAAATGCTTTAATTTTTAAGAAAATTCATTCTTTCTAAAAAAAGTATATTAACTATTTGAGATATTAAATAGCAAAGAAAAGTGTAAATCTCACTAAAAATGAATTGAAAAAAAAAATTATTTTTGTTCCACTGCCAGGGCCGGCGGAAGACGTGTGGCGGGTGTGGACCATTCCCCACCCGAAAAATTTTGCATGTGGAAAATCCACACCCGAAATCGGGGAACAGCTTCTATATATATATAATATATACGATACGAAAAAATATACAAATATTTATATATATTTTTTTTAAAGCTCAGTTGGCTCGCCTCCTAGGGGGCCGGTGCCACTCTCATCTTCAATATTTCACATGATTCATTTGCTGTGAAATTGGAGATTGAAGAGCCGACATTACCGACGGCGTAAAATCCCTAAACGTCTTGAAGCGAACCCAGGCAATGATCATGTTTTCGAAAAACCGGAAGACATGTATCGCAAAAAATATTATGAAGTTTCCGATCAAACGAGTACGTCCCTAAAAAGTCGATTTGATCACGAATCGAATCACTTTTTTCAATCCTTGGAAGCTTTCGCTATCGGAGTCGTCGAGCCTGGAGACGTTAAAAAAATAATCGACTTGTACGACGGAGATTTCGATGAAGGGCGATTGGCGGAAGATCGTGCTTTGTTTTTAAACTTAATGAATAATCGAAAAAACGAATAGGCCGAAAACTTAAAGGATGTGGTAAAATTTCTCCAAACCGAAAAATGGAGCTTAGGTATTCTGCCTGAATACTCACGATTCATAAAATTATTGTTGACGATACCGGGTCAACATGCACAACCGAAAGATGTTTTTCAGTACTAAAACGTTTGAAAAACTATCTTCAGACAACGATGTCTCAACATCGGTTGAATGATATTGCCATGCTACATATTTACTCGGAAATGGCCGACGAAGTTGATGATAAAGCGTTGTTGAACGAGTTTACAAAGAAAAATTCGAAACGAAGTACTGTATTTGCACTTTCCGGTGAATAAATAAAAATTACTGGTAAAACTACTGGTAGTGAAAACTACCCCCCCCCCCCCCTCGCCACTTTTAGCTGCCCACCCGGGCAAAATCTGTTTCGCCGACACTGTCCACTGCAACGATGCAAACTTCAACATCGTCTTTTTAAATATAAAAGGATTTCATAAAAATGGTAATAAGAAAAAATATCTCTATTTTCGTCAAAGCGGTGATTTCTTAATGAGAAAGCAATAATCATATAAGTTTGCAATTCGTTCACGCCATTTTTATTTTTATTTGAGTTGTTCATCAGGCTTTCCCCATGAGGAAGTCACGATTGATGAACATACTCGCTCATAAAAGAGGATTATCAGACAATGAAGAAATCCTGTCGATCAGAAATTTGTTCATTGCTACCTAATTTTTTTCCATCGTTTACCAAACCTCTTTTATGAGCAGCTTCTTGAGCTCCTCTATGAGAGCTTCCTCATAAAGGCAGCTAAATAAGTGATAGAAACTACACACATTTTTTCATCGTTTTTAAATAATTTCTAAATATTATCAATGCTGAACGCCAACGTCGCTATTTTCAAGAAAAAATTCGTTCATATTTTGACAAAAAAACAAACTAAAAACTGAAAATAATCCTATGACAAGGACTAGATAATTATGTATACAATAAAAACCACAGAAAATTTGAAGAAAAACGCGTTACAGTGGTCATCGCGCTTCACGTGCATGTAAGCAATGAACACATGAACTCTTTGGGCTATAACTTTGCCATTTTTTCGAATGTTTACTTGAAATCTTCACTAGACGTTGTTAACATATCAAACTTTACGAAAATGTAAACATTGAAAAGTCGATTTTTCGTACCTTGCCAGGTGCGAAAATCGAATTTACGCCTACCCCTTAATCTATTTTATAAAGCCCTGAAAATGTTCCTTACATATTTTTTTTTATTAATTTTGCAATTTTCGTCAAAAAATGTTTGTCAATGATTGTGAATTTATTGTCAATACATAGACGGAAAAACGATGAAACCCATAAAGGCCCATGTTAATTTAGGAAATATATTTTTATTTATGTCTCACGAACAAGATATCCTCAGGTATTGAAATTTCAAGAGATGAATTTTGAGATATCGATAACTATGTTTTGATTTTTGTATTGATATCTGTTTGTTAATTCGTTCACCAGATGAACTTCCTTAAATTTAACCTCTTAAGCTAATCGTTACAAATTGAATATGAATCATTTTTATCACTCAGGGCAAAAGTACGATATGCAAGTGCAAAATTACGAAAAATCGAGCGATCATGATCAGTATTGAAAGATTTTTTAACTTCTCAAACTCGAACTCCTTAATCAATTTTTTTTTTAATTAAGCCAGAACTGGCCTTATTGTCGGGTTTTTATGCAAAAAAAATTTGAGCTTCATAACTGCACAATGAAAAAAATTGAAACACTCAAAAAAATTGAAACACTCAAATTAATAATTGTGCTGCAATTTCGACAAAATCCGTACTGAGTGAAGGAATATACACTACGCGTAACAATTAAGGGAGTAAGACAAATTTCCAAATTTTTCGGTGATTATCGACAGGCTGTATTTCAGTGAAAAATGGTCGTATCGAGGTAATAAAAAAAGGATTTTGAAGCTCCAAGATTTTAGTTTTCAGATCTTTCGGTCAAACATTTGTAGGAACTACGGTTCTTAAAAATTTTAAGAAATGACGCGAAAGAAAAATTTGGCAGAGTTTTTTCATTTTAATTTTCTGTCCACGGACGCGGAAGAATTTTTTCTAGCTAAACCAATACATGAACCAGGTAGCCTGTTTATCCAGCTTCAATTTGCTTTGTTTTATTTTTTCTCTACGTTCATTTCTCGCGGAGATATCCGACTCTGAATGAAAAAGGATCCTTTTGTCCTTAATCACTGATATCACTGCAATGGTCGTACAAAAATTAATCGGGCAGTTTCGGTAACTGTAATAAATTTCCTACAAGGTCCCTCCATGAGTTTGGGGAAATTTTTTTTTCTACCCTTAATATTCAGTTAAAAAGAGTACAAACAAGCACGCTTCGCGTACTTGTTTTTTTCAAAGGGTACATTGAAAAACAAACAAAAATGACATCCTAGCAAATTAGAATATCTTAATTATTGTGGAAGTTATGATTATTTTAAGAATATTTTTTCAAAAATGAATAACTTCGGTATGGTTTAAGATCGAGAGCTAAAAATGTACATGGGTGCTTCTTTTTGCATGTGTAATAACATATTAAAAAATAATGGAAAATCAAAGGGGGTCATCGACAAAACGTCGTTGAATTGACATGGGATGACTCATATACATGTATACATACGAATATTCGACTACAGTGGACGCTCCCACAACTTAACGCTCCGGGATCAGAAACGCTCCCATAACTTAACGTTCCCCTAATTCTCCCACTCTCGTGTTTCATCGCATACGTACTGCCTTTTTTATTGAAGCATGCGTAGAACAAGCGCGCGAAATTCAATCTGAAATTCGTACCTACGTGTTATAGTGTTATACATTTCAAAATCTGACAGCGATATATCTTGCAAATTTTTTGAAGTTTGACAAGAATTTTATGTTAATAACTAGATGAAAAGAATCGATCAGAAAATACATCTATCCGTTTGTTGGAACGCGCGAGATACATTTTTCTGGAAAATGTTATACAAAGTTGCATATATATATGGGGGAAAACGCCTGTTTTTTTCATGGCGTGACCCTGACCCCTTTTGATTTGGCTGAAACTTTGCTTATTTCATCGTCTGATCCCAAAAACAACTCTCAAATTTTATTAGATTTTTTGGAGCCACCATAGCGGAATACTAGACCATAGAATATTTTAACTTTGGAAAATATTTAATTTTCAATCGACGATATCTCTGTAGCGGTTGATCGTATCGAAAAGTATGTAGGGGGCTTTTATTTCCGTTTTGAGTCTATCTTTAAATAAAAAAATTGTCTGATTTTTTTAAAGCAAATTTAAGCAGTCAAAATAATTTTCAAAAATTAAGATCACGATACCCAAAAACTGCCCCCTTCGAATTTTAAACAAAAATTCTCAAAAATACTACAATTCATTACCAACATTTAAAAAAAAAACCGGGATAGTATTTTCAGCGGTTCGCGAGATATTAATTTTTTAGTATTTTATTTATTTGTTGATTATCAATTTTTGTCTATCTGTTAATTAATTTGAGCTTCGAATAGTGTAAAAAGAATAGTAAAACAGAATAATGTAAATCAATAACCCATATACATGTTTTGGTAGAATATATTTTACTCGTATATTCAATTTAATACAGTACTGAGCAATTGAAGTGGGATTTTTTTAAAAGCCTGTATTTTTGCAAAAAAAAATCGAATTTGGAAAAACCTCGATACATGGTAGATCGGAAATTTCATCAGCTTTCGATTGCGACCACGCTCGTCGCGATCGGTCAAGAATTGCGGGCGTGGGAGGCAAAAAGGTGGGGGAGTGCAAAATCGGGCCTCCCGCGAGTGTCGGGATTTTAGGGTTGCGAGTGCCCCAGAGGCTCTGTGCGGTATCAAACGAAAGGGTATCACTCAGAGATTAAAAAAAGTTTCATTAGAATCGAATCCCCCACCCCCCGAGGGAGGGGTGGTGCCAAAAGGGTGAAACGGTATGTTGGGCATAATGAGAAAAGGGTTCGTCCAATCGGGTTAATTTTTTTTCGAGAATCATTTTTTTTGAGTACTCCGTGACCCTGTGAAAAAAAACCTGAGAAAAACCGCCCCTGAAATGAAAATTCACGTGTCCCGCCGGAACACATTTTCATTCGCGAGGATTTTTTGCATCGAAAAACTCGAAAAATTTTTTTTTCAATTACGCCTCATTAAAAAGGACATTTCAACGAATGAAGTCGTATTTTTTTCATATTTTTCCTATGCCTGGTTCATCTCAACGAGGCATTTGAAAAACGCGTTGCGAATCGAGATTCTTTCGATGGTCGTGGCTTTCCACAATGGATGAGTACCACTGTTGAGGCTGTTTTCGATCAGTCGTATTCCCATCCCCACCATTTTTTCACGAGCCAATCAAAAGACTTCATGGGACTTAGAATATTTTCGATATCTCGTGTTCGTGCTGGAGCGCGTACCATGGAGAGAGACTCCCGTGTCGCTATCCAGAACTTGGAATATTTTTGCGACAAAATTTTGCTTCCTCCCGCCAATCGAGCGACTTTTTGGCGTATTTTGCGAAACTTTTAGTTTTATTAGGCGTAAAGTAACGAAGATTTATATGCAATAAATTACAATACATTTTTCAAACGTAGATTTATTTGCATGATGAAAAAATAAAGAAATTTGTTTTTCCCTGATTATTTTTCAGGTAAAAATGCATGATGGCATGATTATTGATTGTATTGTAAACAAGAATGTTCAAACGTTGAAAAACATTAGTGGCCCTGAAAAGGACCGTTTATTTTTTCTTTCTCGTTTTCATCGAGTTGATTTTCAAAATTTTCAATAACTCGGGGATCGAATTTTTCTATAAAAATGTTCGATATCTCGCGCGAAGTGGAAGAGAGTGCGAGCAAAAAATAATTCTCGCAGCACGAACCGTGCTCGTCTCGAAATTTCTTTTTTTTTTTATCTTTCATCGAGCATAGTTTTCCCAAGTACAAAATAATTTTTGGCACTGAAAAGAGCCATTGCATTTTATTAAATTCGATCGCGTCGATCCACAAAATCCGTAAAGTCGTCATCGCCGCTCTGAATGTGCTGAAAAAAACAAATTTGGAATACCTAAAAACATCCATTTTTGTCTGCAGACAGTTGTATTACGTTGAAAAATTTTGATGGCTCTGAAAAGGGCCGATTTTTATCTCGAGGCGTCGTCGCATAGAGTTGCAAGATGATCCATCGCTGATTCATTTCACGTAGAGTGGGGAGAGAGATGCGGACACGTCGGGCAGCGCGAGGCGACTGGAGCAAGAGCCATGCGCGCTACGGCTTTATATACACTAAAGCCAAGCGGTGGCGCATTCTGATTGGCCCGTGAAGCTAGGAGGGGGATGGCTGTGCGTAACGAGTCTCTGATTGGTCAGATGACAAGCTCCAGCATATATTTTGCCTATTCTTCCGAAATCAAAGATTTTTAAGGACTTAGCAAATTTTCGCGACCAAACTTTGCTTCCTCGCGCCAATCGAGCGACTTTGGCGTATTTCACGAAACTTTTCGTTCAATTGGCGAAAAGTAAAGAACAATTCTGTGCAATAAATTACAATATGTTTTTACAACGCAGATTTGCCTGTTCAAAAAATTGAAAAATTTCTTTTTTTCTTATTTTTTTTGCTCAAATTTTGTGATGGCATGATTAATTATTTTATTGCAAACAAGATTGTGCAAACATTGAAAAGAATTGGTAGCCCTGAAAAGGGCCGTTAATTTTTTCTTTTGTGTTTTCATTGAGTTCATTTGCAGAAAGTTCAATAACTCAGTGATTACATTTTTCGATACTTTTCCACTTCGTGGAAGGTATCGAAATAACTCGGTGATTGAACTTTTTGCAAATGAACTCAATGAAAACAACAAAGAAAAAATTAACGGCCCTCTTCAGGGCTACCAATTCTTTTCAACGTTTGCACATTCTTGTTTGCAATAAAATAAATAATCATGCCATCATAAAATTTGAGCAAAAAAATCAGAAAAAAGAAATTTTTCAATTTTTTGAACAGGCAAATCTACGTTGTAAAAACATATTGTAATTTATTGCACAGAATTGTTCTTTACTTTACGCCAATTGAACGAAAAGTTTTGTGAAATACGCCAAAGTCGCTCGATTGGCGCTGACCAATCAGAGGCTCGGTACGCACAGCCATCCCCCTCCTAGCTTCACGGGCCAATCAGAATGCGCCACCGCTTGGCTTTAGTGTATATAAAGTCGTAGCGCGCATGGCTCTTGCTCCAGTCGCCTCGCGCTGCCCGACGTGTCCGCATCTCTCTCCCCACTCTACGTGAAATGAATCAGCGATGGATCATCTTGCAACTCTATGCGACGACGCCTCGAGATAAAAATCGGCCCTTTTCAGAGCCATCAAAATTTTTCAACGTAATACAATTGTCTGCAGACAAAAATGGATGTTTTTAGGTATTCCAAATTTGTTTTTTTCAGCACATTCAGAGCGGCGATGACGACTTTACGGATTTTGTGGATCGACGCGATCGAATTTAATAAAATGCAATGGCTCTTTTCAGTGCCAAAAATTATTTTGTACTTGGGAAAACTCTATGCTCGATGAAAGATAAAAAAAAAAAAAAGAAATTTCGAGACGAGCACGGTTTGTGCTGCGAGAATTATTTTTTGCTCGCACTCTCTTCCACTTCGCTCGAGGTATCGAACATTTTTATAGAAAAATTCGATCCCCGAGTTATCGAAAATTTTGAAAATCAACTCGATGAAAACGAGAAAGAAAAAATAAACGGTCCTTTTCAGGGCTACTAATTTTTTTCAACGTTTGAACATTCTTGTTTGCAATACAATTAATAATCATGCCATCATGCATTTTTACCTGAAAAATAATCAGGGAAAAACAAATTTCTTTATTTTTTCATCATGCAAGTAAATCTACGTTTTAAAAATGTGTTGTAATTTATTGCATATAAATCTTCGTTACTTTACGCCTAATAAAACTAAAAGTTTCGCAAAATACGCCAAAAAGTCGCTCGATTGGCGGGAGGAAGCAAAATTTTGTCGCAAAAATATTCCAAGTTCTGGATAGCGACACGGGAGTCTCTCTCCATGGTACGCGCTCCAGCACGAACACGAGATATCGAAAATATTCTAAGTCCCATGAAGTCTTTTGATTGGCTCGTGAAAAAATGGTGGGGACGGGAATACGACTGATCGAAAACAGCCTCAACAGTGGTACTCATCCATTGTGGAAAGCCACGACCATCGAAAGAATCTCGATTCGCAACGCGTTTTTCAAATGCCTCGTTGGGATGAACCAGGCATAGGAAAATTATGAAAAAAATACGACTTCATTCGTTGAAATGTCCTTTTTAATGAGGCGTAATTGAAAAAATTTTTTGTCGAGTTTTTCGATGCAAAAAATGCTCGCGAATGAAAATGTGTTCCGGCGGGACACGTGAATTTCCATTTCAGGGGCGGTTTTTCTCAGATTTTTTTTCACAGGGTCACGGAGTACTCAAAAAAAATGATTCTCGAAAAAAAATTAACCCGATTGGACGAACCCTTTTCTCATTATGCCCAACATACCGTTTCACCCTTTTGGCACCACCCCTCCCTCGGGGGGTGGGGGATTCGATTCTAATAAAACTTTTTTTAATCTCTGAGTGATACCCTTTCGTTTGATACCGCACAGAGCCTCTGGGGCACTCGCAACCCTAAAATCCCGACACTCGCGGGAGACCTGATTTTGCACTCCCCCACCTTTTTGCCTCCCACGCCCGCAATTCTTGACCGATCGCGACGAACATGGTCGCAATCGAAAGCTGATGAAATTTTCTATCTACCATGTATCGAGGTTTTTCCAAATTCGATTTTTTTTTGCAAAAATACAGGCTCTCAAAAAAATCCCACTTCAATTGCTCAGTACTGTACTTGTATAAATCACTCGTTTAATTTTTTTATCAATTTCAATTTCTTATATGTTAAAAGTATTTTATACTCGTATACACGTTTTTCATTCTCGTTTTTTTCTCGGATATTTAATTTTTTTTAATTATGCTATGTATCTCGCTTTCGACAGAATTCGACCATCTTTTAACAACAATGTTGCCGTCGTGTAGCGGAATTATGCAGTGATGCTTCTGAGTATTTTTTATTGATCGGGCAATTTTGAATCGTCCATCCATTAAAAATTCCTTCGATTGTTCGTAATCACTCTTCTCACGGTAAAAAGACTTTCATCGCGAGCCAGCTTGCAACTTCCAGCAGACAAGCAAATTACAACACCTCGAGAGCTCTACGAATGGGCTTCAAAAAATGTACAGTCGATCAAAATTGTTTACCGTGAGAAGAGTGATTACGAACAATCGAAGGAATTTTTAATGGATGGACGATTCAAAATTGCCCGATCAATAAAAAATACTCAGAAGCATCACTGCATAATTCCGCTACACGACGGCAACATTGTTGTTAAAAGATGGTCGAATTCTGTCGAAAGCGAGATACATAGCATAATTTAAAAAAATTAAATATCCAAGAAAAAAACGAGAACGAAAAACGTGTATACGAGTATAAAATACTTTTAACACATAAGAAATTGAAATTGATAAAACAATTAAACGAGTGATTTATACAAGTATTAAATTGAATATACGAGTAAAATATGTTGTACCAAAACATGTGTATGGGTTATTGATTTACATTATTCTGTTTTACTATTCTTTTTACACTATTCGAAGCTCAAATTAATTAACAGATAGACAAAAATTGATAATCAACAAATAAATAAAATACTAAAAAATTAATATCTCGGGAACCGCTGAAAATACCATCTTGATTATTTTTTTTAAATGTTGGTAATGAATTGTAGTATTTTTGAGAATTTTCGTTTAAAATTCGAAGGGGGCAGTTTTTGGGTATCGTGATTTTAATTTTTGAAAATTATTTTGACTGCTTAAATTTGCTTTGAAAAAATCAAACAATTTTTTTATTTGAAGATAGACTCAAAACGGAAATAAAAGCCCCCTACATACTTTTCGATACGATCAACCGCTACAGAGATATCGTCGATTGAAAATTAAATATTTTCCAAAGTCAAAATATTCTATGGTCTAGTATTCCGCTATGGTGGCTCCAAAAAATCTAATAAAATTTAAGAGTTGTTTTTGGGATCAGACGATGAAATAAGCAAAGTTTCAGCCAAATCAAAAGGGGTCAAGGTCACGCCATGAAAAAAACAGGCGTTTTCCCCCATATATATATATATATATATATATATATATATATATATATATATATATATATACATCATACATGCAGATACATACGAATATTCTACAGAAATTTCGTTCTTTCTGGAAAATAAAAATTCCTGTTTTTTCGAGAGAATTACACTTAAAGTAATAGTAACGCTTAATAAATCGAACGTCATTGAAGAAAAACCTTGACAGTTGAAGTTATGTTGTACTGTGTCAAATTCACGGTCGTACATACAAGTTTTGCAGCGACGGTAGTGGGGGTATGTCATGTCACCCTTGTATGTCAAGTTTTTTATTCCGAATTACGCCGCAAGGTGCGCCTTCGTAGAGGGATGTGGTGTGCGACAAAGATAAAAATAGCCTTCTGTCTCTCCTGCTCTCTTAAACGTGCGCATGCGCCCAATGCGCCATCTCACTGACACCACACACTCACGCATAGAACGCAAGAGTGGGAGCACATCTGTAGAGATCAGGGGGGTGACACACCAATGCTATTCCTATACGGTGGAACGGTACGCCTGACAGTCTGTATTTTTCGTTAGGTTGCTGGCCTATACGCGGCACCACTAATCTTCTGCGCTGCCCCGCACATAAGAAGACTAGAATACTATAGTCTTCTTGTGTGCATTCTAGTCTAGTCTTCTTGCCCACAACCGCACACAAGATTAGTGACCCTGCTCGTTGGTCGATTGTCGAACTAAACATCAGCCGTAATTTGGGTACGGCTCAGCGAGCTGTGTGTCACCCCCCTGGTAGAGATCGTAGTCGGTCTCGTACGTTGAGCGTTTGAGTTGAAGCGTACATGAACGTAGGTTCGTTGGTCCAGTTCTCGTAAGTCGGTAAGGAAGAAAGGAATGTGGTAGGAGGTTGGTAAAGAAGATCCCTCTAGATATTCTTCAGCGAAAAATGTAGAGGAGGATCCTCTTAGCGTTTCGTCTCGGGTACAGTGCAGACTCATCAGTAGGGCTATGCAACTGTAGCCTGCCCCAGACGCGCCGGTGGTGGTAGAGTCTGGAAACTTGGTGTTGTTATATATAGGAAACGCTGGGTGCTGAGGCGTTTACGAGAAAGGACCAGCTACAATTGCAGATGCGCGCGCCACAGAACTCCTTCCCAGTAACGACGTTACGAGGACTCCTAGAAGGAGAGTGGGCGTGAAGGAGCGAATTGGAGCGAAGGAGCGGATGAGGCGTGCTCGTGAGAAGCGTGCGTCTCGTGCGGAGCAGTGTGCCTGTGCCGGTCCTGTACGTCCTTCGAGCTCGTACTCCGCTGCGTTGCTTTGAATTTTTTGTGATTGTACTGTCTGTCAATCACGTTGAGTTGCGTGTTCTTATCACGTCGGGGTCACCAGTGTAGAGATCGTAGTCGGTCTCGTACGTTGAGCGTTTGAGTTGAAGCGTACATGAACGTAAGTTCGTTGGTCCATTTTTCGTAAGTCGGTAAGGAAGAAAGGAATGTGGTAGGAGGTTGGTAAAGAAGATCCCTCTAGATATTCTTCAGCGAAAAATATAGCGGAGGATCCTCTTAGCGTTTCGTCTCGGGTACAGTGCAGACACATCAGTGGGTCTATGCAACTGTACCCTGCCCCAGACGCGCCAGTGGTGGTAGAGTCTGGAAGCTTGGTGTTGTTATATATAGGAAACGCTGGGTGCTGAGGCGTTTACAAGAAAGAACCAGGTACAATTGCGGATGCGCACGCCACACATCCCTCAGTGACGGCGATGCCTAGTGGCGACACGAGGATCGAAAAACGTGACCTACCAGAGTGCCTACCCCCACCATTGAAATTTCGCTTCGTTGCAAGACCTGTATCAGGGGGCTGACACTCCCGGATTTTCGTGTCCCCATTAGAGACTCCGCATAAACTAAACCACGCGGCGCTAGTAGTCACCTGCGAAACCCCTACTTCCCCCACTCCAGTCGCGCAGCGTCGACATCATCTGCTTAATTCGTCTGCATTCGACAGATTCTACGCGTTCGGATAATTCGTTTGTAATATTATAATTCAAAAGCATATGCGTATATGGGAAGGAAACAAATATTTACACTTATTTAAATATGATGTATTATATAACCGGTACTCTGGTGTAGTGGCTAGCGTGCTCGCCTCTAAACCAAAGCATCGGGAGGTCCTGGGTTCGATTCCCTGTGCCGTAGTTTTGTCGAGAAATAAAAATATGGGCGTGACAAGCTCCAGATATATATATGTGGCATACACAAGTGCTCGTACAGGTGTGAGTCACATGTATATAGCTGTAGTCCATGTTTACAATTTCTCGACGAAACGCGACGTAGCTCCGGCATCGGAAAGCGAACTCAGGACCGGCTATAGTGACACAGGTTTTCCGCAGTTTCCCTGTGTCTATGGAAATTAATTTCCATAGCAAATGCGCTATAGAGGGGGAAGTCGGATGCGGCCGCATGGGGATCTGGTTACTGATCCGGACCAGATCCTCAGGGGGGACTGGCTACTGACCCGGGCCGACCCTGTAATAGGCGAAAGCCTCTAGACGGGGGAAAATGCACAATAAATAAAAAAAAAATGTGATGTATTATACAAATATTTATTGAAACCCATAAGCAGATCACTTTTTTTGTTTCAATAATGGTCTAGTCACATCGAACAATGTTTGGAAATTTTTTTCTTGTCGAGATTGTTTTTTTGTTGTTCTGCATTTATTTTATCGCTGCACTCAAATTGTTTATTATTTCTTCACTTTGTGACACCACATTATGATTTTCTTATTAACAATAGATCGAGAAAACAAACAAAAATGTCCACTTGGTCCACCACGCGCACGCCGCGCGACGAAAAAGATGACGAAATAATACGGAGAAGCGCCGTAGGGGTTTTGCAGGTGACTACTAGCGCCGCATGGTGGATTAGTTTACGCGGCGTCACTAACGGGGACACGATATTGTTCAGAAATGTATCCCAGTGTCAGCCCCCTGACCTGTATGTACGACCGAGGTCAAATTTTTGCAGCTCAGCAGCTGAGTTTGGAGTGGAGAGAAAGCGTAATAAGGGTCGTTAAGTTATGGGAGCGTGTTGCCATGGTAACGTGTTAAGTTATGGTAGCTTCTAAGTTATGGGGAGTTAAGTTGTGGGGGCGTCCACTGTAATGCAGCCGATTGAAAACGCTATTGTATTCCAGCTTTGGCTGTCGCGGCGAGTGGTAGCGAGATAGCTGCCTTCGTCTTGAACGTTTTGAGCGCTGTGAGCGTCATATACAGTAGCATTTTATATGCCGATGTATATAGCTGTAAGCATGTAAAGCCGGAGCCACAATGACAAAAATAAGAAATCAGCTATCCGATTGTCGTAGTTTCTCTAAAGTGCGCAGCGATTGGCTGATTCTTATTCCTTTTTTTTTCTTATTCTGTCATCGTAATCACAACCGTTGGCCCGTTGGATGTTTACTTAAATTATAATGTTGAAATTATTTGTCCAATTAGTGTTTTTTTGGCGAATACGTTAAAAAGTTATTAATGAATAAAACAAAAATATTAAAGATTCTATGTTGAAATTGTTTAAATCATTTTAAACTCTTGAAATAGTTAAAATGTATCAAAATGAAAGTACATGGTAAAAATAAAAAAAATTCGTTCACGCATCTTCGTGCAATGAACGAAAAACTGAAAAAAAAGTTATTTTCATTAAAACAAAATAGTTCAAAGAACTGTAAAGACTTCAAACTCTACAGGACACTTCTTTATGATCTTATAAAGAAAGTCTATAAGTTAAAAAAATTTGGTTCACAGGTTGCAGACATCTGACTCCAGCTTACCAGGTGTGTAAGTATGAAACCGGAATTTCGAAAGTATGAAACCCATTTCCCCACCTTTTGTATCTTTCCCATGGCTTTTAACCGAAGGGAGATGGCTTCTCGGGTCACCTTTAACTGATCCGCCAGTTGTTGTTGTGTTTGAGCGTCGTCTTCGTCCAACAAGGCTTGCAGGTCAGCGTCTTCAAACGTTTTCGGTGGTCTTCCACGTTCTTCGTTCCTCACGTCAAAATCGCCACTTTTGAACCGTTTAAACCACTCGAAACACTGTGTTTTACCGAGAGCATGCTCACCAAACGCCTCCAGAAGCATTCGATGCGATTCGGCTGCGGTTTTCTTCAGATGAAAACAGAAAAGTAGGGCTGTCCGCAAATCGTAATTTGTTGGCACAAAACTCGACATGTTTATCTCTAATAAACTAATGCTACTGAATGAAACTCGTGTTATTGTGAGTTGGAAATCTTTGTCGGATATCAATACAATAACAAGACACCACTGACGTGATGTGTCGGTAACTGCATCGACATCTAGCGCCACCTATGGGCAAATTCCGGTTTCATACTTACACACCTGGTAAAATGTCCGATTGAATATTATCAACCAAGATAGAAATAATGCATAATTCTTATGATATCCTTTCAGACCTATCGCGATTTTCTTTGGTGGTGCATAAATATTGTTTCGTTTCGCATATAAACCAATGCTACCTGTTATAAATGTGAAGAACGGAATAGCTACTTTATGCATTCCTACACAACAAAAATACGTCCCAAGTACGTCTTTCGGATATCACGTCAATTGTCCCGTGATGGTAATGGGATGGTCCCATGGGATTCCCATGGGCTCTAAAGTGTCCGCAGTGATTACCGGAATGGGATCGTCCCATTGTCGTCCCGGGATGTCTTCGGGACGTCTCTTGGACTGTAAATACAGCAGAGTGGAGATATCGATGAGATATTATCGAGACTTCTTAAAGACGTCACCAAGGTATTCCAGAATTATCAGACACAGCAATGATACGTCCCAAGTAGGTCTTTTGGACATCACGTCAATTGACTCAATTGTCCCGTGATGGTAATGGGATGGTCCCATGGGATTCCCATGGGCTCTGAAATGTCCGCAGTGATTACCGCAATAGGATGGTTTTACTGCCGTCCCGGGATGTCTTTGGGATGTCTTCGGGACGTCTCTTAGACTGCCAACACGGCAGTGGATAATTATTTTTATTTCGATTTAATATTAATTAATTTCAATTGATTAATTAAATTTCAATAAAATGGGTACAGTACAGAGGGAGATAGCAAGTACTCCTTGTAATATGGCCTCTTATGAGGTCTGATTTCTTTCAGTGTCAAATGTCCGTGTTTACGCTCGGCTATATAAGTATTCTATTTGCATGATCCGTATGTGGGAGCCTTTGCCATCTCGCGGCGAGTCTGGAACTAACGCCGTGGAATGGCTGACCTCCTATAGACATCTCTAAGAGAGTCCGCTGGGATCGTCTACACACGGTTACGGCAGGATATCCTCAAGACATCCCATATTAATCTCGCGTAGAACAATGTTTTACCGGCACCTCCCAGAGATATCTCTATGAGAGTGCGCTGGGATCGTCAAAACACGGTTACGACAGGATATCCTCAAGACATCCTATATTAATCTCGCGTAGAACAATGTCTTACCGGTACCTCCCAGAGATATCTCTAAGAGAATACACTGGGATCGTCAAAACACGGATACGATAGGGTATTCTCAAGACATCCTATATTAATCTCTAGTAGACCAATGTCCTACTAGTACCTCCCACAGACATCTACAAGATAGTGCGGTACGATCGTCTACACGCGGTCACGGCAGGATATCCTAGAGACATCCTATATTAATCTCGGGTAGAACATAGTCCTACCAGTACCTCCCACAGACGTCTATAATAGAGTGCATTGAGATCGTCCAATTACGGTTGCGACAGGATATCCTCAAGATCTCGTATATTAATCTCGGGTAGAACGTAATCCTACCGGTACCTCTCAGAGACATCTCTAATAGAGTGCGCTGGGATCGTCTAAATACGGTTGCAACAGGATATCCTCAAGACATCCTATATTAATCTCGAGTAGACCAATGTCCTACTAGTACCTCCCATAGACATCTATAAGACAGTGCGGTACGATCGTCTACACACGGTAACAGCAGGATATCCACAAGACATCCCATATTGATCTCGGGTAGAACAATGTCCTACTGGTACCTCCCAGATACATCTATAAGAGAGTGCACTGGGATCGTCTAAACACGGTTGCGACAGGATATCCTCAAGACATCCTATATTAATCTCGAGTAGACCGATGTCTTACTAGTACCACCTCCCACAGACATCTACAAGTGAGTGCGGTACGATCGTCCGGAAACGGTGATGGCAGGATATCCTCAAGACATCTTATATTAATCTCGGGTGGAACAATGTCCTACCACTGCCTCCCACAGACGTCTATAAGAGAGTGCGTTGGGATCGTCTAATTACGGTTGCGACAGGATATCCTCAAGACATCTAATATTAACCCCGAGTAGAACAATATCTCACTGGTTCCTCCCATAGACGTTCATAAGACGTACTATCTTGGTAGGACACGAATGGGACTATCTCGGGATGGTCACGGGATCAATTTTGCTGTGTGGGTTTGAATAGATTTCTATGCAATATGTTCATCTCTATCAGATGCATATCATACCCACGGTTTAGTTTTATATGATTTCTTTTTTATTGCGAGTAGCAATGGAATTGCTACGCACGGCATGATTCTATCGTTTTTGTATCATTAGATTTTTTTTATTTTTCTGAATTATAGAGATACGATTATAATGTTAAAATTTAGTTAATTAATTAGTTAATTTATTTAAAACTCCAATCATATTCTATACGAAAAATGAGGTTTCATAAAAACGATTTGAAAAGAACGACATTTATTTGTATAATTCGTTTTCCATACGTCATGAGAATACTATTCTTTCAATTGTGCCTCATTGCACAGCCTGATATTATAACTGATATAGCTACTTGATGCAACAGATTTCTATGCAGTACCTTGAACTCTATCAGATGAATATCGTAGCCACGGTTTAGTTTTATTTGATTTCTTTATTATTGCGAGAGTACCAATGGAATCCTTTCGTCTTCGTATCATTGCAGGGCATGATTCCATTGTTTTTGTATCATTGGATTTTTTTTATTTTTCCAAATAATAGAGATACGATTATAATTTCCTATGCACTGTGGATCAATCAAATTGAATCTTACCCGGCACTTAAAATTCGAATCATGTTCTATACGAAAAATGAGGTTTCATAAAAACGATATGCAAAGAACGACATTTTTTCGTATAATTCGTTTTCCATACGTCATGAGAATACTATTCCTTCGTTTGTGTCTCAGTGCACAGCCTGATATTATAACATTTATACTATAAACGATGCGGAAATGATTTGGAAGAATATACATATACGGCGATGATGGTGAGTTTTTCATGATAAAACATACAATTTGTTGTAATGTGAAGTTCGTCATTGCTACTTTATGAATTTGAATAGATTTCTATGCGATACCTTAAACTCTATCAGATGAATATCGTAGCCACGGTTTAGTTTTATTTGATTTCTTTGTTATTTCGAGAGTATCAATGGAATCCTTTCGTCTTAGTCTCATTGCAGCGCATGATTCAATCGTTTTGGTATCATTATAGATTTTTTTCTTTTTCCGAATGATAGAAATACGGTTATGGTGCTAAAATTTCCTATGCCTTGTAGATATAAGAAATTAAATCTTATCCAGCATTTAAAACTCGAATCATATTCTATATTAAAAATGCGGTTTCATAAAAACGATGTGATAAGAACAATATTTATTTGTATAATTCGTTTTCCATACATCATGAGAATACTATTCTTTCGTTTGTACCCCATTACACAGCCTGATCTTATAAGTATACTGATGAGTATCTCTCAATGTAATACGTATCATTCCAGTTCAGCCTGCATTATTCATTATCAGTAGCATTTTATTGCGAATGTACGTATTACGTCATAAAGAGTACAGACAAGCATACTGTTGCAAATGAATCACTTTGAATGTCATTCGTATTATTGCAGTCGAAGTATGCGAATTTTCATATTTAACAAGTACGCTTCGCGTACTCGTTAGGGGGCTTCGCCCCCCAAACCCCCCCGCGCTTCGCGCTCCGTATTCTTGATCTCTGTCTGGATTTATTCCGTTGTGATCGAATATATTTTTAATGTTGGTTAACAGGTCCCCTGGGGACGTTTTAATAGGCACTCACACCGTAATTCAAACTCTTTGATTCATTGTGAACATCGATTAATTATTCTGATAAATTATATTAATCGTTATTAATGACAGATTTGAATATAATCAAAATATTATTCGATATAAAAGTACAGTGTAGGCTCCCACAGCTGAATCTCCCATGACTTGACCGCGCTCATAACTTAGCAACACGCTTCCATAACTTGACGACACCGATCACGCTTTCTCCCCACTCCAAACTTACACCGGGCAACATAACCTCAACTGTCAAATTTTGCTTGTCCATTACGTACGAAAATGAAGTGTTACACGGAAAAGAGGAACAGTTAATATTACAGGGGGGCCCAGTTCGCATTGGACTCGGGAGGTAAGAAACAGCGAAAATCACAGCATAAACTGGATATAAAATAGGGTGACATATTTAATTTTACAGTAGCACACAGTAATGTAGATCCTCTCCTACCAAAATGATGACTTTTCCTGTGACACACTGAGATTTTGACAGTGCACACTGGCTTAATTACAATTTGGTATGTGAATAATTCAGTGTCACCAGTAAAACAAATTTACTGTAGAATTTACATAAGATCGCTGAATTTGTTCCTGTATACAAACTGCAAGATACACAGTGTACACTGTATTGAATACAGAGTGAATCATCAAATTTTACAGTGTGGCGCAGTAATTTCTAGCGTGCACGTGCATTTTGTATATTTATATATATCTTTTTATTTTCGCGCCTCTGGATTCAGACAGTCAAAATGACAATGTGACGCTGTGAATTTTATCAAGTGTTTAATCGTAATGGTGGTAACAAAGAGCTTGTCTCGCGCGTGCCACCGTGTCGTCAAGCGCTGTAGCAGTTAGTAGTGAGTGGTTCATCGGAGACGGAAAGAAAAAGGTTGTTCTTGTTCAATCTAATTTAACCTAATGTACTTAAATGTATTAATCTGTACAGTTTTTGCTTTTTATGTGTATGCGCGTATGATCAAACGTGTCATGTGTGTATTGGGCTTATCTTTTTTCACTTCTGCGTATTTTTGTACATGTGTGATTCACGAATTATCAAAAATTATTAAAAAAAATACCATCGTAGTTATATTCAGCAGCATCCTTGTCAAAATTGAATATGCAAATAACTTCTCATGTTTTACTATCCTCACTTGATTTATCATTTCAACTAGGCTTCATTTCACGCTTGACATTGTCAATCGGAGGTCAATCGGTCGAGGTCTTTGAACGATCTTGAACATGGCAACTATCGACAATGTGCTCAATTCGGCGATGCCTCATTCGGTGGGTTCACTGGAGGGTTCACAAAACTGGAGGGTTCACTTGGTCCACACTGTAAAAAGCAACGGTTGAAAACTGAAACTATATCAGTTGCTGCCGACTTTCTTCAACAGAGGATTTCACCATTGAAACACTTACGTGGGCACTGTCCATACAATAAACGCATTCATAGTATATAATACACATTAACACTGTAAACTTACGAATTTCATCAAGTTTATATTTCAGTGTTAAACTGTATAATTTACTTCGGACTACACTGTATTTTGGATTATGCGTTCCAGTAAAAGAAACTGTGGCGTGGGCTCCAGTCCAAAGAGGACAGTGCAAAAACTGTAATAATTCACTTTGAGCTCACTGCATTTTGAGCAGTTTATTTCAGTAAATATCGCTGTGCAATTCCTCGAGTCCAATGCGAACTGGGTAACCCCTGTATTTTTAACTGTTCCTTTTTTTCCGTATACTATCAGTCGTTTTCTTGAAGAAACGGGAATTTTTATTTTCCCGAAAGAACAAAATTTCTATTTTTAGTAGAATATTCGTATGTATACTAGGGTGGGTCAAATAAAATGACTTTTTTTCCTCGATATAATGAAAAATGTGTTGATTGGCATCTCAAAAGAACCCTCTGCAAATATTAGCCCTTTATATTTAAATTAAGAGGTCCCTCATCGCAAATCTTTATTTCCCATTTAAATAACATAGGAAATTTTTTCTTTCAACTTTGGAATTTTATCAGACTTTGATAGTTGAGGTTAGGAGATTTTTTTAGCACATCCTTGTAGCTACAAAAAAGCTTTCTTGCGTCTCATCGATAAAACTAACCGTTCAGAAAATAATCGCTGCTGAAGCTTAACCTCTTGACTTGTGAGCCCGCCGTACGGCGGGCTGTCGGAAAAAATGCGTTATATATGAAATTTCTTAGAATTTAAGAACTAAAATCCATACTCGGGGGTTTTCGGGGTCGCTGATTACGAAGCTGCACTCAAAGTTTAGAAATTCAAGATGGCGGATCCAACATGGTGGACCAAAAATGCAAAAAATCATTTGACAGGAGCGAACATTAATACTCGGGGGTTTTTGGGGTCGCTAATTACGAATCTGCACTCCAAATTTAGAAATTCAAGATGGCGGATCCAATATGGCGGACCAAAAATGCAAAAAGTCATTTGACGAGAGCAAAAATTCGTACTTGGGGGTTTTTGAGGTCCCTGATTACGAATCAGAAAATAATCGGTTCTGGATTCGACTTACCTTGTTTTATGTACATAAATTTCAAATTTTTCAAAATGTTAGTTATTAATAAAAATAAATATATGTTACTAATTGTTTTCAAACAAATATGAGACATCTTTTTTTATCTTTATCATCATTTATCTTTAGTATCAACAAATGAATTACATTGTAGAATTAATTTCAAAAAACGAGTACCACGTTTTTTCTTTAGCTTAGAGTATTTTTATTACAATTAGGGAACTCAATTTTTTACCGTAATAATTTGAAGAGTATTGAAATCGATGTAAATTTACCCCTTCACTGGTAGATATTTTTTTTCTTACTATCAACTTGAAATTTGGTACTCGCATCTGCACTCCAAATTTATAAATTCTTCTTGCGTCTTGGTTGGCCATATTGGATCCACCATTTTGAATTTATAAATTGTGAGTGCAGATTCGTAATCAGGGACTTCAAAAACCGCGGAGCAAAAATTATTGCTCACATCAATTAACTTTTTGCATTTTTGTTCAGCCATATTGGATCCGCCATTTTGAAATTTCGAGTTTCAAGTGCAAATTCGTAATCAGGGACCTCGAAACCCCTCAGTACGAATTTTTGCTCTCGTCAAATGACTTTTTGCATTTTTGGTCCGCCAATATGGAACCACCATCTTGAATTTCTAAATTTGGAGTGCAGATTCGTAATTAGCGACCCCAAAAACCTCCGAGTACCAATGTTCGCTCCCGTAAAATGATTTTTTCCATTTTTGGTCTGCCATATTGGATCCGCCATCTTGAATTTCTAAACTTTGAGTGCAGATTCGTAATCAGCGACCCCGAAAGCTCCCGAGTATAGATTTTAGTTCTGAAATTCTAAGAAATTTCATATATAACGCATTTTTTTCGACAGCCCGCCGTACGGTGGGCTCACAAGTCAAGAGGTTAAGCTTCAGCAGCGATTATTATCTGAACGGTTAGTTTTATCGATTAGACACAAGAGAGCTTTTTTGTAGAGCATCAAATTTCCTACAAAGATGTGCTACAAAAACTCCTAACCTCAACTATCAAAGTCTGATAAAATTCCAAATTTGAAAGAAAAAATTTCCTATTTTATTTAAATGGGAAATAAAGATTTGCGATGAGGGACCTTTTAATTTAAGTATAAAGGGCTAATATTTGCAGAGGGTTCTTTTTGAGATTCCAAACAACACATTTTTCATTATATCGAGGAAAAAAAATAGTCATTTTATTTGACCCACCCTGTGACAACTATACATGCCATGTCAATTCAACGACGTTTTGTCGGTGACCTTCTTTGATTTTTTATTATTGTTTAATATGTTATTACACATGCAAAAAGAAGTGTCCATGTACATTTTTAGCTCTCTATCTTAAACCATACCGAAGTTATTGATTTTTGGAAAAATATTCTTAAAATAATCATAACTTCCTCAATAACCACGATATTCTAATTGCTTGGAGAAGTCATTTTTGTTTGTTGTTCACTGTACTCTTTGAAAAAAATATCAAAAATTAAGAAGAAAAAAAATTATTGTCTTTATGTCTGTTTTAAGCTAAAAAAATTGGATTTCCTCTGAACGGGACGCCTTCAAATTTTTTCAAGGAAAATTATAAAATTCTCCGTAAAAAAAGGAAATTTTTGAGATTTTACCGAAGATGGGATTCAAATAACTTCTCATATTAAAAAAATTGTTCGACTTTTTTTTCTCGTAATTTTGATCTTTTTTCCTTCCATGACTAAAATCGTTGATTTCAATGATGTTAAAATAAATAATTTTACTTCTCTCACATATTTCCTTTGTAAATTATAATCATTAACAATTGGAATTACAATTCAAGTACATTTTGCACTTTATTCAATTTCTTTGGATAAAAATTGTAATTCTTAATGCTAATATAATTTACAAAGGAACTATTGTAGTCATAGAAGGAAAAAAGATCAACACTACGAAGAAAAAAATCGATTTTTTTTAATAAGAAGTTATTTGAATCCCATTTTCAGTAAAATCTTAAAAAATTTGTTTGTTTACGTAGAATTTTATATATTTTTTTAATCGGAGAGGTCCCATAGAAAGATAATCCAATTTTTTAGCTTAAAACAGCCAAAAAGACATTAACATTTTTTTCCATATTTTTGTCGACAATTGTAATAGCGAGAATTGAGTAGATTTGATCATGTGTGTGGTGCGGCACGTGGCAGTGAGATAGCATAGGCTGCATTCGTCTTGAACGTTTTGAATGCTTTGAGCGTCATATCCAGTAGCATTTTACATGCCGATCTATGGGTGAATTCTGACACGGGCGCACTGCGCTTGAACGCTGCATAATCTGGCGTACCCATTGGTCAAATTGAATTTCGCGCGCCACAATGCCACGCCCGAAATTCATTTTGACCAATGGGTACGCCAGATTATGCAGCGCTCAAGCGCTGTCCGCCCGTTTCAGAATTCCCCCTATACGTTCTATAAGCGTGTAAATCAAGAAGTCTAGAATAAGGAGAAACAACTCGAGGAGTGGGGGTGGCACAAAATACGTCGCCAGCAGGCTACCCCACTCCTTGACCAGCACTATGCGCAGTGTCGCACTTTTATACTACCGCGCATACACGGGTCGGTTCGCGTATGCGCGGGTCTCGCGCGAGACAGAATGATGGCTTAAAGAGTGCGTGGTAGTGTACTACGCTTTCTCACGACTCGACAAGTAGCAGTTGTCTCTCCTTATTCTAGTCTTCTTGGTGTAAATAAAGCCGGAGACACAATGCCAAAAATAAGAAATAAGGAATAAGATCAGCCATCCGATTGGCGTAGTTTCTCTAAAGTGCGCGGCGATTGGCTGATTCCTATTCCTAATTTCTTATTCTTGTTATTGTGTCTCGGGCTTAAGCGTTCAAGATAATGCAGCCAACATTTGCTTTCGTTCATTGATGATTTTTATCTGTCATCGTAATCACGGCCGTTTTATTGCTTACTTAAATTATAATGTTGAAAAATATGATTTTTTAAAGTGACAATGTGTGCAATTCGATCGAGTGTAGTGTGGTGTATTGTGTGGGGATGTTTTACATAAGGTTATGTTTCATATAATTTTTTTCTTTGCATAAAAGTAATAATAATATTTGAAAAAAAAATTAAATACATAGAAGTGTACTAATTATCAATCATTATATTTTAAAGACAAATAAAATTTTATCGAATAGTAAGAAATGTCTAAGATTTTTGTCCAATCAGTGTTTTTTTTCGCCAAACTTTTTAACGTTTGGCGAAAACGTTAAAAAGTTCTAAATGAATAAAACAAAAATATTAAAAATTCGATGTTAAAATTGTTTAAATCATTTTAAACTCTTGAAATAGTTGAAATGTGTTAAAATGAAAGTACATGGTAAAAATTAAAAAAATTCGTTCACGCATCTTCGTGCAATGAGTGAAAAACTAAAAAAAAAAGTTATTTTCGTTAAAACAAAATGGTTCAAAGAACGGTCAAGTCTCAAACTCTACAGGACACTTCTTTATAATCCTATAAAGAAAGTCTATAAGTTACAAAAACATTGGTTCACAGGTTGCGTAGATCTGACTCTGGACGGACAAAACAATGGCTTTTTGGCTCAAAAATGACTGTTTTTTTTTTGGGAAATTTCATAGTCAACATTCTTTAAATGGATTGAGTCGAAAAAGGTTTTGAGATTATAGTAAAACAAAACTGTGCTATGAATTTGAACCGGATCCGTTCATGGGTTGCTGAGTTATGAGTGAGGACGGACGGCTCAGGGGACGGAAAATCCCAAATTTTTTGTTTTTGGATAATATCTCAAGAAATATCAATTTTCGCAAGTAGGTCTAAAGGACCTTTTCTGTAGGAAATTAAATTTCCAACAAAACTTTCCTTCGCAATTTTTCGATAAAGCTGATCATTTCAAAAATAACAGCAAAAAAACGAGAAGTGTGGGTCAAAATCAACTTTAGTGACTCGTACCATCTCACCAGTGTAAATTACACTTATGCTGCTCGGGACACTTTTGAAGAACGTTCAATTCTGCGTAAATTGCGACCAAGGACAATATGATAGCATAAAATGCCGCGGAGTTATAGCAATTTGAAGAAAAAAGTTTTTTATTTACGTGTATTTTAGATGGGGAATCTTTTCACGTGAAGGGCGAGTCCTTAATATTAATATTAAGGGCTGCAACTTTCAGGGTAGTTTCTTTCAGACATATGCAACAACATTTTAGGTGGGGAGTGAAAAAAATAAAAAAAGTAAAAAAAAATCGCCCTAATGTTGGTATAAAGTTTGTATGGTTGTTTTCATAAGAAATAGGTTTTTGGAAGGCAATACTAATAGGCACTTTTCATGTATGGTGAGTGCCTAAAAACCACCAAGCAAGGATTAATGTCGTTTTTTAATATGAAAATTCGCATACTTCGACTGCAATGATACGAATGACATTCAAAATGATTCATTTGCAACAGTATGCTTCACTGTACTCTTTATGACGTAATACATACATTCGCAATGAAATGCTACTGATAATGAATAATGCAGGCTGAACTGCAATGATACGTATACATTAAGAAATACTCATCAATATACTCATAAGATCAGGCTGGTAATGAGACACAAACGAAAGAATGGTATTCTCATGATGTAAGAAAAACGAATTATACAAGTACATACACCCCCGCTCAAAAGTTTGGATACACCTGTCGATATTTTTTGCCGCACTAAAAGTTGCATAACTCCGCCAAAAAAAAAGATAATCAAATTTTTAAAAAAGCGTTTTGAAGGGGAGGAAATCAGCTTCATTTCCCCTTTTTGAAAGATTTTTTACGATTTTTTTTCGACCCGTTATGAATTTTTGAACGTGTGACCGTTTTTTGGCTTTTTTTCGACCATCGCGAAATGGGCGCACAGCTTAAGGGCATTTTTTCGGCTTTTTCATCTGCGGGACATTTAAAAGGATACGCAAACACTTCATTTTTGTCCTTAAAATATTTTCGTACGATTTTTTCTTGCAAAGTTATTTCACTTTTGGCTAAAAAAGACAAATTTTGAAAGATGCAACGTAACTCGAAAACTATAGAGTTTGAAAGAAAATGTCAAGTACAAAAAAAGTAGCGTAGATATACGCGGAAACGTCTGGGATTATTTCAGAATTCTCCTATAAAAATTTTTTTTCTACTATTTTTGCTCGAAACTCGAAATCGTGTCTGATTGAAATTTCCGTACTTGGTGATACAATAAAAATCTGAAAAAATTCAGCAATATTTGGTATGCTATAGACAACAATTATTAATAATAATACTGCCCAAAAGTTATTGATAAATTGTTTAAACAATTTCTTAATGACTTTTGGCCAATATTATTATATTGATCAACAATAATCAATAATTAATATTGATCATTATCGTTCATAGCATGTCAAAAGTTGCTGAATTTTTTCAGATTTTTTTCAACATTTTTTCAATATGTTTTTTAGAAAAAGCTCGAAGACCTATTATAACATGTTGAAAACAATCTGAAAAAATTCAGCAACATTTGGCATGCTATGAACGATAATGATCAATATTAATTATTGATTATTGTTCATCAATATAATAATTGTTGGCCATAGCATACCAAATATTGTTGAATTTTTTCAGATTTTTATTGTATCACCAAGTACGGAAATTTCAATCAGACACGATTTCGAGTTTCGAGCAAAAATAGTAGAAAAAAAATTTTATAGGAGAATTCTGAAATAATCCCAGACGTTTCCGCGTATATCTACGCTACTTTTTTTGTACTTGACATTTTCTTTCAAACTCTATAGTTTTCGAGTTACGTTGCATCTTTCAAAATTTGTCTTTTTTAGCCAAAAGTGAAATAACTTTGCAAGAAAAAATCGTACAAAAATATTTTACGGACAAAAATGAAGTGTTTGCGTACCCTTTTAAATGTCCCGCAGATGAGAAAGCCGAAAAAAATGCTCTTAAGCTGTGCGCCCATTTCGCGATGGTCGAAAAAAAGCCAAAAAACGGTCACGTTCAAAAATTCAAACCGGGTCAAAAAAAAATCGTAAAAAATCGTTTAAAAAAGGGAAATGAAGCTGATTTCCTTCCCTTCAAAACGCTTTTTTAAAAATTTGATTATCTTTTTTTTTGGCAGAGTTATGCAACTTTTAGTGCGGCAAAAAATATCGACAGGTGTATCCAAACTTTTGAGCGGGGGTGTATCACTCTTATCACATCGTTTGTATGAAACCGCATTTTTCATATAGAATATAATTCGAGTTTTTTAAATGTCGGATAAGATTCAATTTAATATATCCATGGTGCATAGGAAATTTTAGTACCATAATTATATCTCTATTATTTGGAAAAAAAAATCTTATGATACAAAAACGATAGAATCATGACCTGCAATGAGACGAATACGGAAGGATTCCATTGGTACTCTCGCAATAATAAAGAAATCAAATAAAACTAAACCGTGGCTACGATATTCATCTGATAGAGTTTAAGGTACTGCATAGAAATCTATTCAAATTTATAAAGTAGCAATGACAAACTTCACATTACAATAGATGGTATGTTTGATCATGATAAACTCACCATCATCGCCGTATATGTATGCTTCGAAAGTCCATATCTTTATGACGCAGTACATACATTCGCAATGACATGCTGCTGATAATGAATAATACAGGCCGAACCGCAATGATACGTATCACATTGAGAAATACTCATCAGTATACACTGCGACCTCGATAATCGGAATCCATTGGGACCAGCTCTTGCAAGAAGTGGGGTTGCGCACATTGCACAGAACCGTCTCTGCGCTGCTGGTGGCTGATAGCGGCCTGACGCGATTGACTTGACGCTTCTCCCACTACGCTGCAATTGCAACGATCGAGGTACCGATTATCGAGGTCGCAGTGTACTTTACTGGATTCTTCATTACGTAGTACATAAATTCGTAATGAAATGTCTCTAGTAATAAATAATCTATGCCGAACTGCAATGAGACGTATCGCATTCAAAATGATTCATTTTCATTGAAATATCAGACGGTATTATTTATTTAGTATGACATATATTCGCAATGATATGCTACTACTAATAAATAATACAGGTTGAACTACACTGAGATGTATTAGGTTAGAAAATATATGTTTTCATGAAATCTTTATACGATAAATACTATTCATAGATGCATGATTAAACTTCATAATGATCGTATGAAGAATCTCAAATTCAACTGCATAAAAGCAGAGTGTACTGTAACGGGACGACCTGGGGCTTGCCAAGATCTCGACACTTCGTCTGAGATCCGTTAAGTGGCATCGGTCGAGGCGCGCTCTCGCGCTAGCGAGAGAGCCGCGGAGCACCGATAAAGTCCGGTGTATTACCAGCATCGGAGTCTTCAATTAACAATCAATTGTTGGAACATTTACTCGCGCTGTGTGGTCGCAAAGTCCCATGGATTATAGATTACATATTTTTATAAACTGATTAATTCGATATTTGAATAAATTGGAATTTATTAAAAAATTCAAATATCAAAACGTTTCAGTACTTCATACAATATTTGTATAGAACATGATAAGATTTGGTTCACATGGATAAGATCTTGATTGTGCAATATGTAAATCACGAGCACGAAAGGAAACGATACATGTTGTTTAGGTGCCACGGTATACGACGTAACACATTCGCGCATGTACATTAACATCAAACAAATACAATGAAAACGAAAGCTACAATTATACATAGCATATACAAATAAATTCACTCGCATAAACAACATATGTCGTATATCGCAAACCTATGCAATGGGGTGGTATCATTCATTCGCTATTAATTCGGATTGGAGCTCGATACTGTAAAGTCATCATGATCCGATACGATTTCCATCACATTAATTTGCAGCTGTTTACGAAATACAGGAATCAGAAACACGAAAGGAAACGAAATACATTTTTTTTCGTTTTCTATCGGACATTTTTAGCAGGGACTCTGGACGGACACAAAAATAGCTTTTTGGCTAAAAAATGGCTGTTTTTTGGCGAATTTCATATTCAACATTGTTTGAATGGATTGAGTCAAAAAAGGTTTTGAGATTATAGTAAAACAAAACTGTGCTATGAATTTGAACCGGATCCGTTCATGGATTGCTGAGTTATAAGCACATACAGACAGCCAACGTGACGGAAAATTCAAAATTTTTTGTTTTGGTATAATATGCCAACATATCGACGGCCGCGTGGAAAAACCGGCTATCTCAGATTGTGCAGGAAAAACCGGCTATGTCAGATTTTGCTTGAAAAACCGGCTTTCTCAAGTTTTGCTTGAAAAACCGGCTATCTTATATTTTGCTGGAAAAATCGGCTATCTCAAGTTTTGCTAGAGAAACCGGCTATCTCGAGCTAAACTTGAAAAACCGGCTATGTCGGCCGTGCATTTTTTCCGCCATAAAATTCAATTGGTAGCACTGTCAGCCTATATATATATATATATATATATATATATATATATATATATATATATATATATATATATATATTAGGAGTTCTTGCAGCTCAGGCGCTACGCGCCCTTGCGTTGTCCCAAACCCAAACCCCCAAACCCAAACCCGATCCCTCGATTATTGTATACGGTGGTGGCGGCGGCGACGGCGACGGCAGCGGCGAAATTTTTAAATACTATAAAGACATTATATAATAAAAAATTCTCTGGTTATCAGTATCGCTGATTAAAAAACTGCTTTAATCTGTCGAATAAATAATACACACTTCCAAGGGTTCGAGGAAAAGCAGATTCTTATGAAAAAATCAACAACAATAAGCATGCTATGAACAATAACTATCAACATAAATATCACTGAAAAGTTATTTAAACAATTGTTTAAATAATTAATCATTCAACAATAAACATTTTTTATGACATTATTTTTTCATAAAAATTTCGACAATGCGGAGGAATCAGGCCCTTGTCAAGTAGCGATTGTAGTTCCCAGTGCCCATTAGCACGGTTCGTAGTTCCTCTTGGTATCCATGCTTATAATGGATTTCTCTTTTCTTATCTATATTTATCTCCCTTAATTTCAGGGATTGAGAAGGAATCCTGAGCGAGTCAAGGAGCAGGTAAAATCCCCACTCTTCACGAGTTTTATTGCTCGAGGGAGCACGCTCGTAGGGAGCAGGTAGTCCAAAACTCACCGACCATTTAATCCTTGCGGGATGAAAACCATTCGAGAGAGGGGTGAATAAAACTCGGGCCGGGATCGCGCTCGTGAAGGGATCGACTACCTAATGATGGAAAGGTCCAATAACTCCCAAACGAAGAAATCGTGAAAAGAACGGAGAGTCAAAAGGATCGAATAATTTTACTCCTTCGAGGATTTAATACTTGCGGTCTCGAGAGGGTAAAACTCCTCGAGGAGCAGAACGTCAAACGAGGCAAGGGAGTATTACTCCTCGAGGAGTAAAACGTCACGAGAAGCGAAGAGGTTTTCATCCTTACCTGAGTTTTGTTCTCCATACTCTCAATAATTTACGACGAGAGATCTCACCGACTCTGTATAGCTATATGTATATCTATATATAATTATCCGGAGAGCACACACACACATATATATATATATATATATACACTACCGGCCAAAAGTTTGGGGACACCCGCCCCGATTTCGAGCCGCACAAAAAGTTTCACTGCTCTTTCAAAAATTGACATATCTCAATAGGTCAAGCGGCATTTTAAAGAGGACATTTTCAGCTTCATATTACCGTTTTTAAATTTTTTTTTCAATTTTTGTTTCAACCTGTAACACCCTCTCAAACATGGTCATTTTTCGGATTTTTTTTGGACGTTTTAATTTTGCTGCACAAGGCATGAAATTTTTTTCAAATTTTTTGTTGGATAAAAATCTTGAAGCAGGAAGTATAAGCTTCAATTTTGTTTTTTGAAAAGTTTCGTACGATTTTTTTTCGCGAAGATATTAAACTTTTCGCAAAAAACGACGAAATTTATAAAACGTAGCGTAACTCTCAAACTATTGGGTTTTCATAAAATCTTTAGGAGAGTAAAAAGTTGCGTACACTCATTTTGGATACGATGCAATTTTTTCAGAATTTATTTTTAACTTTTTTTTTTGAAATTTTTTTGTTGACAAAAATTTTCTTTTTTCCATTGTCTACACGTTTTCTTCATCAAAAAAGTTGCGTACACTTATTTTGGATACGATGGCATTTTTTCAGAATTTATTTTAAACATTTTTCTTTTGAAATTTTTTTCTTCAAACAAAATTTTTTTTTTTCATTGTCTACACGTTTTTTCCGTCGAAAAAGCCACCTCTTGCTGCAATCACTGCTTCAACGACTCATGGCATCCGATAAATTAATTTATCGATTTGTTCTTGCTGCAAACTGGACCAAGCTTTCTGCAACTTCTCCCACAAATCTCCGGAAGATGTTGGGCAATCACTCGTATTTTCCGGTCAAGCTCTTCCCATAAAAGCTCGATCGGGTTCAGGTCTGGGGATTGAGCCGGCCACACCATGTTCACGAGAATTTGTTTTTCCTCTTTCTTTTTTAGATAATTTTAGGAAAATACGTCAATTTTTGAAAGAGCAGTGACACTTTTTGTGCGGCTCGAAATCGGAGCGGGTGTCCCCAAACTTTTGGCCGGTAGTGTATATGGGGGAAAACGCCTGTTTTTTTCATGGCGTGACCCTGACCCCTTTTGATTTGGCTAAAACTTTGCTTATTTCATCGTCTGATCCCAAAAACAACTCTCAAATTTTATTAGATTTTTTGGAGCCACCATAGCGGAATACTAGACCATAGAATATTTTAACTTTGGAAAATATTTAATTTTCAATCGACGATATCTCTGTAGCGGTTGATCGTATCGAAAAGTATGTAGGAGGCTTTTATTTCCGTTTTGAGTCTATCTTCAAATAAAAAAATTGTCTGATTTTTTTAAAGCAAATTTAAGCAGTCAAAATAATTTTCAAAAATTAAAATCACGATACCCAAAAACTGCCCCCTTCGAATTTTAAACAAAAATTCTCAAAAATACTACAATTCATTACCAACATTTAAAAAAAAATCAGGATGGTATTTTCAGCGGTTCGCGAGATATTAATTTTTTAGTATTTTATTTATTTGTTGATTATCAATTTTTGTCTATCTGTTAATTAATTTGAGCTTCGAATAGTGTAAAAAGAATAGTAAAACAGAATAATGTAAATCAATAACCCATACACATGTTTTGGTAGAATATATTTTACAAGTATATTCAATTTAATACTTGTATAAATCACTCGTTTAATTTTTTTATCAATTTCAATTTCTTATATGTTAAAAGTATTTTACACTCGTATACACGTTTTTCATTCTCGTTTTTTTCGCGGATATTTAATTTTTTTAAATTATGCTATGTATCTCGCTTTCGACAGAATTCGACCATCTTTTAACAACAATGTTGCCGTCGTGTAGCGAATTATGCAGTGATGCTTCTGAGTATTTTTTATTGATCGGGCAATTTTGAATCGTCCATCCATTAAAAATTCCTTCGATTGTTCGTAATCACTCTTCTCACGGTAAAAAGACTTTCATCGCGAGCCAGCTTGCAACTTCCAGCAGACAAGCAAATTACAACACCTCGAGAGCTCTACGAATGGGCCTTAAAAAAATGTACAGTCGATCAAAATTGTTTGTATATATATATATATATATATATATATATATATATATATATATATACAGGTATATAGAGTACAGACATATGTCATTCCCTTATAAATTCAACGACGTTTTGTCGGTGACCCCCTTCGATTTTTTATATTTTTTAATATGTTATTATGCATGCAATAATAAGTTTTCATGTGAATTTTTAGCTCTCTATCCCAGAGTTATTGATCTTTAAAAAAATATTCTGAAAATAACCATAACTTATTCAATAGCCAAGATATTCTAATTGGTTAGGAGGTCATTTTTTTTTCAATGTACTTTCGGAACAAAATATCGAAAAAATATTCTTTCTTAATTTTTTTTTTTTTTTTTTGAAAAAAATATCAAATTCTACGTAAAAATCAAAATGTTTGAGATTTTACTGAAGAGAGGGTTCAAATAACTTCTGATTTAAAAAAAAATGTTTTCGATTTTTTGTTTTTCGTAATTTTGATTTTTTTTCTTCTATGACTACACTAGTTAATTTCAATTATGTTGAAATAAATAATTAACAAACAAATAATAAAAAATTAACATTAAGAATTACAATTCAAGTACGTTTTGCACTTTATTCAATTGAAAAAATAAAATTGTAATTCTTAATGTTAATTATTATAATTTAAGAAGGAAATATTTATATTGTTGGTTTGGATATGCGGCCGTATAGAGAAATGTTAAAGGAAGGAATCGGCTGCGATTCGACCAGTGGGTCCAAATAAAAATGGACAATTTTTCGTATAACGTTTCGATCCTTATTCGGATCCTCTTCAGATTTATTATTTCTAAAAATACATTCGTTTTTTGTCTCATTTTGTATAATAGTTTGATATGTTTTACATTATGAACTTGAGTGTTGTGTCATGACTGACCCGAATTTGTATGGGTAATTTTCGATCATTTGATGAATCTTGGACAATATACATTATAAATTTATTGTATCAAGACGGATCGTTTTTTTGTGATCCTTGATGTCTGCGAGAGAGAGGGTTTTGATATTTTAATGTTTAGTTAATGATTTTTGTGAGACATGTGTACGTGTTATTTACCTATGATTTTCATATTTGATATTTTCCAAGATTCATCTCTGATCAAATTTAACAATGTTCATTACATAATGTAATTAAACGGTCAAGATGTTTCGAGAGCTAAGTAGCGACTGAGTATTGAGGATGAAAGAGGAGCTATTTATGTTGTTGGGGTGATGCGATTGAGTATTGAATAGTGGGGGATGATTTTTACGGTTGGGGAAGTTGCCGTTAATTATTTTCGTATACCGGTTTCGTCATGGTGTCTGTTTTAAACCGATTTTAAATTTGTAACTGTTGGTTTGGTGATGATTTTTAAACTGATGGTTGTTAATTTATAGTTTTTCCGTTATTATTCAGAGTTTTGCTAAATTATTGAATTATATATGTTGCTTAGTTTGACAATGTCGGTTCTGAAATTGATCGCTTTGGAGTGTGCTTTTATCTGTATCATTTCAAGAATTAATCGCTTTTTTAGCCATTGTTCATTATTAAAAAATTTTACATCATCGAATTTAAAATTGTGTTTTCATTCAATTCCGTGTTTAGCTAACGCTGTATTCTGTGTGTTAGTGTGTTTTAGACTATTTTTGTGTTCATTGATTCTTGTTTTTAGATATCGTTTTGTTTGTCCTATGTACAATGCATCACAATCGTTACGATCGATTTGGTAAACTACGTTTGATTTGTTCATTTTGTCTATTTTGTCTTTGGTGGAACCGATGATAGAGTGAATATTGTGTTGGTTGTTGGTAACTAATGTTATATTGAATTGTCGAAAGAGACGGATTAGTTGGTGGTGAATATTTTCAGTATATGGAAAATTTATCAATCTAGAGGAGTCGAATGTGTTGCTCGTATTTGATTGTGCATTAATTATTGTCAGTCTTTGTCTTATTATCTTTTCTGTGAGAGAAATTGGATAGCAGTTTTGTGTCATTGTGTTTTTGATTAGTTCAATGTTTTTTTGATGGAAGGAAACATCCGATAGTTTTATTGCTCTATCCACCAACGTCATTATAATTCCTTTTTTTTTATTAAGAGGGCGGTGAGAGAAAAAGTTTATGAATCGACCTGACCAAGTAGGTTTTCTGTACCAGTCTGTAATTATTGAGTTATTTTTTCTGATTAATAAGATGTCTAGAAATGGTATTTTATTGTTTGTTTCTACTTCAATTGTGAACTGTAGTTTGGTGTCATATGAGTTAAAGAGATTGAGTGTTGAATCTATTTTGTTGGTCGGTAGAGCTATGATAATATCGTCTACGTATCTTTTATAGATTGGTATTATGAATTTTAGTTTTTCTAAGCAGTTTGTTTCTAAATCGATCATTACTATGTTTGATAATATTGGGGCTAACGGTGAACCCATTGGCAAACCAAATATTTGCTGATATATTTTGTCGTTAAAGGTGAAAAAGGTTGAGAACATTATGAATTCTATTGTTTTTATTATTTCGTTTAGTGGAAATTTTTCGGAGAAAAGATTTGATCGTTTTTGGAGGCTTTGTATGACCAATTCTAATGGCACGTTAGTGTAAAGTGAGACGACATCAAATGAAATTAGTTGGTAGTTATCAGGTATAAAGATGTTCGATACCAATTTTTTAACTGTGAAGCTGTCTTTGACGTATAAGTTTGTTGTGTCTATTAATTTTGAGAGTTTTGTTTGGATGAATTCAGCTAATTTATGTGTGGGGCTATTAATAGAGGATACTATTGAACGTAGCGGATAGTTATGTTTGTGAATTTTTGGAAGACAGTATAGTCGTGCTAAGTTACAGTTTTCTGCTTTTAAATGATTTTGTGTGGTTTCATCTATTATTTTGAGATTTTTCCATCTTGCGAGAATTTGGTTAACACCTTTTTATAGTCTGTTAAGTGGATTCGTATTTGTGATTTTATATGTCGTTTCGTCTGCAAGTAAGTTTTCGGTTTTGGTGATGTAGTTTTGTTTATCTAGTATAACGGTCGAGTTTCCTTTATCTGCTCTTGTAATTATTAATTGAGGGTTGTTTTTGAGGAAAGTAGATGTATCTTTGATAATTTTGTTGGTGTTAAAGAATGAGTTTGGAGTTTTGACTTTATCAATCAATTTGGTGAATATCTTTCTAATTTCTTCTTGTATTGGTTTTTCTAGTAAGTAATCTATTTTCGATTCAAATTCTGAGATGGTTTTATAGATATATGTTTTAATATCTGTTGGTTTCATGTATGGAAAGCAAAATTTTTCACCTAATGATAAAAAGGTTGATATGTGTGTTGGAATGTCTATGTTTGTTAGATTGATCAGCCATTCTTTAACTTTGTCGTTTGAGGTTGTTGATTCTATGTTAGTCATTGGGACATTTGTTACGTTATTGTTCGTGTTGTGTTGCGTAATGTTTAATGTCGCAGAATTAAAAAGGTTAATATGTGATGTCGGTTTTTGCCTTCTATGTTGATTTTGATCATTTATGTTTCCTTGATTTTGATTCGATTGTGAATTCTTAGGAATTCTTAGGAATTCGTCACAATTAAAAATGTCTTGATGGATATTTCGTGTCCTTTCATATCTGAGGTTATTCAATTTTTTTTGGTGTTTGTCAAAGAATTCTTTTGATATTTTGTTTAGTTTGATTTGTTCAAGTTTGAAGAATTTTTCGTTTATGTGTTTCGGAGTTTTAGTTTAATCATTTATTTTTGATGAAAATGGTCATTTTTAAAAAATTGGAAAAAAAAATTTCACAAAGTTTATGGAAAACTGCAACTTTTGGTCTGAAACATTTTTCTGTTTAATCGTATGCTTTCAAAATATAACGGTACTTAGAAAATTTTGACAAAATGTACACTACTCTTTTTTATATAATTAAAGTATTTGACAGAATTTCAATTTCTTTGAGAATGGACAACTTTTTGACCGATCGAAACCGCATGAAATGCCTCAAATATATATATTATATAGATATTTCGTCGCCACCGCCACCGCCACCGCCGTGTACAAGAATCGAGGAGTCAGGTTTGGGTTTGGGGTTTGGGTTTGGGGCGACACGCGGGCGCGTAGCGCCCGAGCCGAAAGTATCCCAAATATATGTTAGACTGATTCAAAAAAAGCGACTATTTTTAGTTTTTCGCAGTAACATATTAAATACTTGCGGGAAGGAGAAAACAGATGCCTGTTAAAATTAGAGCTCTTAATAAAAATATCTAGCGAGGGCACATCGCATATTTTGATTTCCCATTTAAATAACAGGAAAAGAAATTTCAAACTTTGAAATTTTGTATCTCGGCTTCAAGTCAATTTACCAGAATGAACGATACATAGTCTTGTAGAGAATTGAACGCTCTACAAAAAAGATCTCTTGTGATTCTTCGATAAACTCACTCCTTCAAAAGTTATACAGGGTTAAAGTTAAATTTAGAGTAAGAGTCACTTTTTCTTTTATTTTTCGGCAAGATCCGACTTGGAGCCGAGGTATGACATTTCGAAGTTAGAACATTTTTGTTCCTGTATTATTTAAATGGAAATTCGTGATGAGAGATCCCAAAATATTAATATTAAGAGCTTTGCTTATAAGATGTAGATATACGCCATTCATTCCTGTGCGCCCGTGTTTATGGATATAGGTATAGGTATAGTAACGATGACCATATGGAGAGCAAAATTCAGGTAAAGATGGAAACGTCTCGCCTCGTAAAAGGTTTCGATCCTCAGACTCAGTATACCTATATATATCTCTGTCTCGCTCTCTTTCTCTATTTTTCTCTCTCTTTCTCTCTCTCTCCATAAATATACATATATATCCACGTTTATTCCTGTGCGCCCTATGCTAATATATATATAGGCATAGGCATTGTAACGATGACCGTACGGAGATCGAAATTCACGTAAGGATCGAAACCGCCCGACTCGTGAGGAGTTATACTCCTCGAGTTTTACTCCTCGAGTTTTACTCCTCGAGTTTTACTCCTCGAGTTTTACTCCTCGGGACCATGCGCATTCGATCCTTGATGATCAACACGTTCTATGAGTTCCGACGGGACATCCCATCGACTCAGTATACCTATATACATCTCTCTGTATATGTATATTAGACTGATTCACAAAATAAGGCTATTTTTTTTCGAAATCCTCAATTAGCGGAGCTCCGAATGTTAACATTTAAAAGTCTCTCGGCGCAAATTTATATTTTAGATTTGAATGACACAGGAAAAAAAATTTCGAACTTTTAAATTTTTCACCTCGACTTTGTGTGAACTACTGTTGGTAATTTCTTTAAAAATCAGGTTATTTATAATAAAGCAATTCAAACTTTTTTTTCGAGAAAGACTTTTTTTCACGATATTTAGTAATCAGTTTTAACATTTTTCCGGAAACTAGAAAAAAGGGAAATTTACTTTAAATTTAATTTTAACTTTGCATAACTTTTGAAAGAGTGAGTTTTTCGAAAAATATTAAGAAACCTCTTTTGTAGAGCGTTCTATTTCCTACAAGAATACGTATCGCAGATTTTTGTACATTGACTTGAAGCCGAGGTATGACATTTCGAAGTTTAAACATTTTTTTTCCTGTATTATTTAAATGGAAATTGGTGATGACAGATCTCAAAACCTTAATATTAAGAGCTCTGCATATATATGTATATGTCGCATCGCAGTGAAAGTCGGGTTTTCCAACGACGCACTCGACCCTTTTTTTATTTTTATGGAGGGTTAAATGGCGAGCGTCGAGTGACGAACAACGACAAGGCGTTCGGGAAGGACCCACCCTATTGGTGGTGCGTGGTGTATGTACCACGAGTGTGTTGTATTGTGTAGAGGCCCAGGAAAAGTAGTGGGAGACTAAGAAGTCTAAAAGGGATGTGGGCATTCTTTCTCGGGTGATTGGGCAGAGAAGAACAATTTTTGAAAAGGGCTCTACACAGTACACCTCACTAGCACTGCTATCGGGTGACTTATTTTGTATATCGAAGCTCAAATAAATCGTGTAAGCCGTGCCACTGCGGCAGTCAGTGGAGCATTCAATTGTTTGTTAATTTTGAAAAGGATTATTAGCCTTATTTTATTCATTATTACTTTTTATATCTGACATATATATTCGCCCGTTTATTCGTGTGCGCCCCGTGTTCATGTATATAGGGATAGGTATAGTGACGATGAACATACGTAGAGAAAAATTCGGTTATCCTCAGACTTAGTATACCTATATATATCTCTGTCTCGCTCTCTTTCTCTATTTCTCTCGCTCGCTCGCTCTCTCTCTCTCTCTCTCTCTCTCTCCCTCTCTCTCTCTCTCTCTCCATACATATACCTATATATCCACGTTTATTCCTGTGCGCCCCATGCTAATATATATATATTGTTGTGATCGTGGGAATAATAAGTCACGATTTATAAAAACGGCACGAGATGGGCGATGGATTTATTGACAGCTGTCACAGCTGTGCTTTGCTTTACGTCTAATCCATGACTGTCATTTACATCATCGTTACCATGTACGTCTTCTGTCATGTATCCGTCAGTATTCTCTCGTCGTAGTCAGCTATGGAATCTAATGAAGTATTCCTACTGGTATAATCATAACAATATATAGGTGTAGGCATTGTAACGATGACCGTACGGAGATCGAAATTCAGGTAAGGATCGAAACCGCTCGACTCGTGAGGAGTTATACGCCTCGAGTTTTACTCCTCGAATTTTACTCCACGAGTTTCACTCCTCGAGACCATGCGCATTCGATTCTCGATGATCAACACGATATATTAGACTGATTCGATGAGTTCCCGTTGGAACTCATCGAATCAGTCTAATATATATATTAGGGATTCTCTCGGCTCGGGCGCTACGTGCCCGCGCGTCGCCCCAAACCCAAACCCCAAACCCAAACCTGACCCCTCGATTCTTGAACACGGCGGTGGCGGTGGCGGCCAAATATATATATAATATAGATATATATATGTGAGGCATTCCACACCAACTCAATGGTGTTTTCCCCTGACCCCCTGCGATTTGTTCCATTATTTTTTATGTTATTCAACTTATCGAAAAACGTACTCCCAATTTTTTTCAAATTTTTTGGACCAGCCGCCATCTAAAAAAAAATTGACGAAATCTGATTTTTGACGAAAAAAACGCCCATTTTTAAAAATCCCAAAAAAATCACAAAAATTCCGTGTCACAAAACATAGTGGAAGTATTTTTTTTCTGGGTTTTATTTCATTTTACAAGTTTGATAAAATTATTTTTTTATTTCGCACATTGACAACGTCACTCTTGGTAGCTTATGAACGTTGAAAAATTAATTTTTTCAGAATCTTATGAGATGTGTAGATGGATAAGAAACCAATTAAGAATTTTAAAACTCAAATCACAAATCCAAATCGAATCTATATGATATTGATGGTCTGAAGAAGAGCGCTTTATTTTGAAAAACTGGAAGAGATTAATTGTTACGAGTATTTTCAGTCCTGAATAGGGTCACAGTGCATTTCAAGTCGGAGACTTATACTGCAGTTTTATACACAAAGGCTTATACACAAAGATTTTGCCTTGTCAAAATTTCGTACTGCAAAAAATGGCCGGTAAAAGCAAGTTCGACGAGGCGTTGTCGGTCACAATGTAACACAACAGGTTCGGTGTACTCAAGTTTTTATATGAAATTCTTTAAAATAGCAGTGTGACAGAGTATTTACAATTACTATGTCATTACCCATACATGCCTCACGTAAAAATTCAAAGAATACAAAAATGTCGATCTACTTTTTCCTGCGTAAACCCAGAAAAAAAATACTTCCACTATGTTTTATGGCCCAAAGTTTTTGTTTTGTGACACAGAATTTTTGTGAATTTTTTGGGATTTTTAAAAATGGGCGTTTTTTTCGTCAAAATGAGATTTAGTCAATTTTTTTTTGAGATGGCGGATGGTCCAAAAAATTTGAAAAAAATTGGGAGTACGGTTTTTTTGTAGGTTGAATAACATAAAAAATAATGGAACAAATCGCAGGACGTCAGGGAAAAACACCATTGAGTTGGTGTGGAATGCCTCATATATATTTGAGGCATTTCATGCGGTTTCGATCGGTCAAAAAGTTGTCCACTCTCAAAGAAATTGAAATTCTGTTAAATACTTTAATTATATGAAAAAGAGTTGTGTACATTTTTTAAAAATTTCTTAAGCACCGTTATATTTTGAAAGCATACGATTAAACAGAAAAATGTTTCTGACCAAAAAGTTGCAGTTTTCCATAAACTTTGTGAAATTTTTTTTTTCTGATTTTTCGAGTTTAAAAATGACCATTTTCATCAAAAATAAATAATTAAACTTCTGTCGCATATAAATATTCCCTTCGTAAATTATAATAATTAACATTACGAATTACAATTTTATTTTTTCAATTGAATAAAGTGTAAAACGTACATGAATTGTAATTCTTATTGTTAATTTTTTATTATTTGTTTGTTAATTATTTATTTCAACATAATTGAAATTAACTATTATAGTCACTGAAGAAAAAAAAATCAAAATTACGAAAAACAAACGGTCGAAAACAATTTTTTTTAATAAGAAGTTATTTGAACCCTATCTTCAGTAAAATCTCAAAAATTTCGATTTTTACGTAGAATTTCAAATTTTTTTAACAACATTAAAAGAAAAAATTAAGAAAGAATATTCTTTCGATATTTTGTTCCAAAAGTACATTGAAAAAAAAAATGACCTAACCAATTAGAATATCTTGGCTATTGAATAAGTTATGGTTATTTTCAGAATATTTTTTTAAAGATCAATAACTCCGGGATAGAGAGCTAAAAAATTACATGGATACTTATTATTGCATGCATAATAACATATTAAAAAAATTTAAAAATCGAAGTGGAACACCGACAGAACGTAGTTGAATTTATAAGGGAATGACATATGTCTGTACTCTGTATACCTATATATATATCTATATATATGTGTGTGTGTGTGTGTGTGTGTGTGTGTGTGTGTGTGTGTGTGCGTGTGTGTGCTCTCCGGATAATTATATATAGATATACATATAGCTATACGGAGTCGGTGAGATTTCCCGTCGTAACTTATGGAGAGTACTGAGAACAAAACTCAGGTAAGGATGAAAACCTCTCCGCTTCTCGTGACGTTTTACTCCTCGAGGAGTAATACTCCCTTGCCTCGTTTGACGTTTTGCTCCTCGAGGAGTTATACTCGAAAAAATTCATGAACGTTCCGATCCTCATAGGATCGATGAGACGGACTCTGAGAAAGTAGTAACACTCGAAATGATTTAATCCCTACCCGAAGGCGTTTTACTCGCCTCCCGATTTAATCCTCTAATATGAACCCCCGTTCGACTCCCGAGCAGAGCGAAACTACCTGCGTCCCCTTTTTCTCACTCTCCGATTCCATCGTCCGGCAATAGCTCATTGCTCTCCTCGTGAGGCGAACTATCGTCGTTTACCTGCGGCCCGCTCGCTCGAGTATTCAATCCCGAAAGGAGGCAAACGTTTCCCTCTCAATTCCTGCTTAATTTAGATATTATCAATTTAGTCAATTTCTTCTTTTCCGAGCGTTTCGAAAAATCGAACACCTCCGGCTGTTGGAGTTCGTGTACAGCGTAATGCGGCTCGGTCACTTTCGCCTCACGGATCAAATTGCACCACTCTTCTTGGGTGTATATCGATCGGTTCTTACAATTGATCTCTATCCGAGCATGCATCCAGTCGCCATCGTTCTGTGTGTGGCCCATTTCCAAATATCTAAGCCGAAGCAGTGTATTGCAAAAATTAGAGCGAATCAACGATTTTGCCAAAGATTCGAATATTTATTATAACATCTGAACCGTTCAACCAATATTTTTCGAATGCAATACCAATGATACACCTTTTATGATATTCTATTTATATTTTAAAAAATCAGCCGGAAATCTCAAAAATTTGCGGAAGTTAGAACAAGCACAGACATTTTCTTTCAATTTTAAATTGCCATAAAATATTTAACTTATAATTTGTATTTCAATAATTGCCCATAATAATATAATCTAAAAGTTAATAACAAATTGTTTAAACATATAATTCATTCAACAATTTTTCAGTGAGTTCCCTTTTTTCTCATATGAATAAATGTGTGCATTTTTTAAATGCCTACGAATTTTTAAATAAATTTTTTCATATATTTGAAATTCTACTTGATTCGTGTGCGAAAAAAACTCACAAAAAAAATTGTTGAACAATTATTATACGTTTCGACAATTCGTTACTTACTTATTGGTATTATTAAAGTACGGAAATTGCACTGAAAGATAATTTTTAGTGGGGACAACGTAGCTCGTATATTCTTAATGATGTTCTGGCTGTACAGTCCCAGACAAAAATTTTATTCAATGAGAATTTTCGTACTTCGTGACTCAATAAAAATTTAAAAAAATTCAACAACATGTGGCATGACATAAACAAAAATAATCAACAATAATATCGCCCAAAAGTTATTCACACATTGTTGAAACAAATAATTTTGCAATAACCTTCTGGTGACCTCTGTTTTTTTTGTACGAATCGAAAGTGTGCATTTTTCTGAACGTTCATGAATTTTTTCGGAATTTTCTTATCATTTTGAAATTAAAAAAAAAATATTATGAAATATGAACAAAAAAATGTAAATGTAATATGTTTTCGTAGACAGTTCAATCATCGGTTCTGAAAAGTTTCAGAGACACTGAGCGAGAAATGGCATAAAAACAGTTATTGTAAAAATTTGAAAATTGGAATTTCAAAATGATAAGAAAGTTCTAAAAAATCCACGAGCGTTCAGAAAAATGCACACTTTTAATTCATAAAAGAAGAAAACAGAAGTCATCAGAAAGTTATTGCAAAATTATTTGTTTCAACAATTTGTCAATAACTTTTGGGCGACATTATTGTTGATTATTTTCATTCATGTCATGCTAAAATGTTGTTGATTTTTTTTTCAGATTATTGAGTCACTAAGTACGAAAATTGTCATCGAATACAATTTTTGTCTGGGACTGTTCATCTACAACATCCTTAATAATGTGCTTTATGTGAAGTACCTGTGGGTAATTTGTATCTGAAAGTCCATAGCAGCTTTCACATACATGGAAAACAGAATTTGGTTTCTATTTTGTGCACCACAGTTGTCGCTATAAAATCGAAATTCCTTGGTTCCTGACGCAACTTTTGTTGGAATGAATTGCCAAATGCAGCTACTTATTTCATTGGCCCCTCTTTAAGCGATGGTTTCATTCCAGATGTAGCAGGTTCCCCTGTGATTTCCCATGTCAAACACCGTTAAATTATATATGGCAAGTTTTCTGGAATAGTACATCACGGATGTTTCTGACCTCGGTGTAGCTAGAACCTTTTGAAAAAAATATTCAGAGAGAAAATATTCAATTAAATACTCAGAGCTCACGCAAAGTTTTCATCGAAATAAAAAAAATTTTAATATGGAAACGCGAAAAAATTCGCTTCAATTTTTGCAAATTTTGTAAGATATGGTGTATCTTACAAAATGGTTTTACAAAGTGGTATGGTAGTCTGTACTTCCTCTTTACTTTCTAAAAATGTTGCAGAAATTACTAAAAAAATTCAAAATTTTACAAATTTGAGAAAAAAAAACGTTGCAAATTGAAATTTGCAAATTGCTTCTTCAACATTTAGTACGACGCTCAAAGCTTCCTCTATGTGGAAGCCAAAATTAAAAATATAGTTTCTCATGGGGGAAGATTTGAGCATCATGCTAAATCTCGAGAAAGCAATTTGCAAATTTCAATTTGCAGCGTATTTCTTAAAATTATCCTTCTATTCAAATACGAATTTGGATCGTAGTGCAAAGGAAGCATTCACTTCCATGGCGTGTACTGTACACACTCGATTTGTTTCCTCATTATTTTAAAAGCAAAGTGACTATAATAAATTCAATAATGTACTTTTTGAAGATCGAAACTGTTGTGTCTTGTATTGCGAATTCTTTGTCTTGGCGCATCAATTCGCGAGACGTTTTTTTATTATTCTGATGGACATCATAATCTTTCTGCTCTATCATTTTTTCGTCGATCGAAAGGAACCGGAAATGCGTGTACTTTGCACATTGATCTTTTTTTGATTTATGGAAGCTCAAATTGTATGTATTAAAGATGTCTCTGTAATGATGTGCCATGGCGACAGTGGCATTTTCTTTAGCGGACATCCACTCAACGTATTGCCGATACATTTTTTCAACGTTAAGATCTTCGTTTAAGTACTTCCGACTCGTACTTTTTCATGTATAGTGTGACTCAACCCGTTCAAATGTATCAATGTGGTCACGAACTGATTGAGTCACAGCATCCGGTATTTTTTTGGGTCTATTTCGATGAGACCCACGCTTGTCTGCCGATATAAAGTGTCCGTCTGTACAGTTGTTTTTTTTATTGTCGACAGTCAACAGCCTATGTCGTGAGATGCCTACAAAAATTCAATAAACAATATTTAATCATTTTTCATGATTATTTTTGTTGTTACAATAACAGTTATAAATAAACAAATCACTAGCTAATATCATTTAAAAAATATCTCCTAGCCAATGAAAGTTCAATTTCGATCTCCTTATCAGAGAAGTTTTATGTTTTACAAGCCTAAGTATTGACAAACATTGTCCGGCAAGCCTTGACTTGCTTCGTCGAGGTAGCAAGAAAAAACGTATGAGATCGATGTTTGCATTGCTCATTATTTTTTGCTTTAGATGTTTGTTCCTTCGTTGACGAGGGTTGTATATATCGGGCTACATAATCCCATTGGCAAGTATGGTCGCCCAGTGTCCAGAAAGATTGAAAAAATTTTGTTTTATCTTCTATACTTATTTTTAATTGGCATTTGAACCGACAGGTTCTATCGAATCCAGTACGAAACTTTTTCGCTGTAAAAGAATTTCCCATTCTGGAGACCCCAGCCTCGCCTCAGCTGCGTGCCTTTTTGGCAGCGTTGTCGATCCACTCATTCGGCTGGTTCCGACGTTTTCGCGACTTTGTCGGTTTTTTAGAAATGTGATCGCCCTCGCCATTATTGCAATCGATATTCCCAGACAATGATGGTTCACGGGACAAGTTTAATGAAGAGCTATCGGGTAAAGCGGACAAGCTGCACAAATCTATATTTTTCCATCTTGTTTATTAAGGGATTAATTCCAGTGTGATGGATCGAAAAATAGCTGTTTTTCGCGATTGTTTTTTTTTCTGAAAATAATTTGATCAGCCTGATTTTTGTATGTCTCATTAAAACACTCTTTGAGAACAGGGAATGAATTTTTAAACGTTTATTTTAATTTTTTGACATTGTTTTTATGACATTAAAAATTTCTTGTGAAAAAAACAGGCCCTGACGGTGTGTTCGATTCCAGCTATAATTATTATCTGAGACGAAATTATAAAAAAAGATTACGACACTCATGCCAATTAATAATATTTTTTAGAATTTTGTTTCAGATAATAACTACGGCTGGAATCGTGCGCACCGTTTGTTTTTTATAAGAAAATTTCAATGATAAAAAAAACAACCCGGGAAAAAATAGTATATTACGATACGAGTGCGATGAAACTTTTTCAGACGAGTGTGAGTTTGCAGCATGAGCCGAAGGCGAATGTTGCAATCACACGAGTTGATAAAAAGTTTCTCGCCCTAGTATCGTACAAAATTTTATTGTACGAGTGCGCAAAGTGCCAGTTTGAGCACGCGCGCAAAGTGGCACTTTGCGCACGGAGTGCAATAAAATCATATTTGATCATATATAATCATATATGATCATATAGAGACAAATTTCGTTCAAGATCATGCATGACCAAGTCATATATGATTATATATGATTATATATGACCATTTTTTCCCGGCATACATGATCATACATGGGCATATACGATCAATCATGATGTCATATTAAAGCATATATAATCATATATGATTATATATGATCATATATGATTTTTTTTCCCGGGAATGTAAAAAAACTGAAATATACATTAGAAAATTCATTCCCTGCTCTTCAAGAGTGTTTTTATGAATTATAGAAAGATTGGGGTAATTTCGCCGTTAAAAAAAAGTTGATCAGTCATACTGGAATGATCCCTTAAGGGGTTACATCTAGTTGGCAGCCGAAAAAAGTGTGCTGTTGTGATTTTTTTTTGAATAATGGTTGCAGGTTTCGAACTTTTTCTTTTTTTACAGTAATATTTTCTAGCGTCAGAGAATGGTATCCTAAAATTATGGTTGAATGGGAATTGACAAAAAATACCTTTCAGCGTTCCGTCAACATTGCTTGTTTTTTTCTTTTTCAAGGGTTTCGTATGTTGCCGCATCACGATTATCATCGTTGAGGGCCGTGGTAGGCGAAAGATTTATTCTTTCCGGACAGTTGCGATGTTCGTGATAAACATCGAAAACTGTATTTAAATTTTATATATCAAAATTATCATATTATTTTATTAATTATTATCATATCAATTTTTTTTGTATCGTAATACATGTGCAGCTATGGGGAAAAATATTGCCCGAATATATAAATATAATTGCGGATGTACTCACAATCCATTATAAGCTTTTTAGTTTATAATTACAAGCTTTTTAGCTTTTTTCGTTATTATTAACTCAAACAGAAATATGGCTTATATCAGATATATGACTTTTTGAGCTCCCAAAATTTCGTCTGATCACTAACGTTTCTACAGAAGTTATGGTAGCTGCTGCTCTCTTGCACAAATGCGCAGTCTTTTATTTGAAAAAAAAGAACTATTGTTGGTTGGCATGGTGTTTTCCGTTCTGAACTCGTCTTTTTACGCACGATTATCATCATCCTGAACGATGATAATCGTGATCATGCGGCAACGTTCGAAGCGCTTGACAAAGAAAAAACAAGCAATGTTACGAGAACGCTGGACGGTACTTGTAAATTGCCATTCAACCATAATTTTTGGATACCATTCTCTGACGCTAGAAATGATTAAAGGATCGTTTCTGTGTGACTGATCGAAAAATATTTTTTGTTTCGTGATTTTTTTAAATGGTTAAAATACGCTAATTAGCCAGATTTTTTGATGTCTCATTGAAACACTCTTAAAGAGCAGGGAATACATTTTTTAATGTATATTTCAATTTTTTTACATTGTTTTTTTATCTTTGAAAATTTCTAATAAAAAACAAACGGTGTGCACGATTCCGGCCGTAATTATTATCTGAAATGAAATTCTAAAGATTATTATTTGGCATGAGTGTCGTAATCTTTTTTTAGAATTTCGTCTCAGATGATAATTTCGACTGGGATCGTACACACCGTCAGGACCAGTTTTTTTTACAAGACATTGTCAATGATAAAAAAAAAAACAATGTAAAAAAATAAAAATAAATGTTTAAAATGCGTTTCCTGTTCTCAAAGAGTTTTTTAATGAGATATACAAAAATCAAGCTGATTTGAGTATTTTATCAATAAAAAAAAAATCGCGAAAAACAGCTATTTTTCGATCCGACACACTGGAATGATCCCTTAATAAACAAGACGGAAAAATAGATTTATGCAGCTTGTCCGTTTCACCCGATGCCGCTTCATGGAACTTAAGAATCATCATTCTCTGAAAATAATGATGGCAATGATGGCGAGGGCAAAAAAAATTTAAAAAATTCAACAAAGTTGCGAAAGCGTCGGAACCAGCCGAATGAGTGGATCGACAACGCTGCCAAAAAGGCGCGTTGCGAGGCCGGGATCTCCAAAACGGGAAATTCTTTTGCAACGATAAAATTTCATACTGGTTGTGATAGAACTTGTCGGTTCAAGTGCCGATCAAAAATAAGCATAGAAGATCGAAAAAAACGTTTCAATTTTTCTGGGCACAGGGCGACCATGCCCACTAATGGCACTTGAATTGTGTAAATGTCATTATGTAAAAATAAAACTTTGCTGATAAGGAGCAATGAAATTGAACTTTCATTGGCTAGGAGACATATTTAAATCATATTAGTTACTGATTTTTTATTCATACATGACATTGCACCAACATAAATAATAATGAAAAATGATTAATATTGTTTATAGAATTTTTGTAGGCATCTCACGACATTGGCTGTTGACTGTGGATAATAAAAATACGCTGCAAATTTCAATTTGCAAATTGCTTCCCCGAAATTTAGCATGATGCTCAAATCTTCCTCCATAGCAGACTATATATTTTTTATTTCTGCTTCCTCGTAGAGGAAGCTTTTGTACAGATTAATACATAATATCTTACGAAATATGCAAAACTTGACGTTTTTCGACGAAAAAAAAACTCAAATTTCCGACTTTAATGCACTTTCAACGTGTATTATAGTGCGAAAAAAAGTTGTTGTAATGTATTAGAACACATTAATATCATCGAAAAAGTTTTGTAAACGAAATAACAAACCCACTGGAAAAAAATATTGAAAATCGTCCATTTTTTGGTATAAAAAAGACAACATGCCCTTAAAAAATTTGTTAATAACTTTTAGATTACATTATTATTGAGTCTGTATTATTTATTCGATAGATTAAAGCATTTTTTTTATCAGCGATACTGATAACACGGAGAATTTTGTATTATATATTGTAACACGAAATCGTGTACATATGGACAATTCGGAAATGATGTCGGTAGCGGGTCGGATCGCTCAGTTGGAAAAGCACTCGACCGGCAATCGAAAGGTCCCGGGTTAGAATTTCGGTCCCGTCCCTCCGCATTTTTCTCTGAATTGTCCATAACGCAAAAAGCGTTATAATATACAGGCTGACAGTGCTACCAACTGAATTTTATGGCAGAAAAAATCACGGCCGACATAGCCGGTTTTTCAAGTTTAGCTGGAGATGGCCGGTTCTTCAAGCAAAACTTGAGATAGCCGGTTTTTCCAGCAAAATCTGAGATAGCCGGTTTTTCAAGCAAAACTTGAGATAGCCGGTTTTTCAAGCAAAACTTGAGATAGCCGGTTTTTCAAGCAAAATCTAACTTAGCCGGTTTCTCTAGCAAAATCTGAGATAGTCGGTTTTTCCAGCAAAACTTGAGATAGCCGGTTTTTCAAGCAAAACTCGAGATAGCTGGTTTTTCGAGCGAAGCCTAAGATAGCCGGTTTTTCCACGCGGCCGTCGATATGTTGGTATAAAGTTTGTATGGTTGTTTTGATAAGTAATAGGTTTTCGGAAGGCAATACTAATAGGCAATTTTCATGTATGGTGAGTGCCTAAAAAGTGACTTTTTCACTTGTTTTTTTAAATCGAATGTAGCTTTGCTAATATTGATGGAAAGGGTGAGGTTTTAAGGAATTTTTACAGCTCAATGTACCTCCAATAACCTTGCAAATTTGCAGTTCGATTCATTGAACGGTTTTTCTCGATCGATTGATCAAAATTGAAAAAAAAAAATTAAAGGAGCAAGGTTTTTGTTTCTGAAGATCAGGTATTCTTCTTAGAAATGGAAAAAATTGATTTTTTTTTACTTTTTTTTACAATTCTACATCTGTTATAGGTTAAATTTGAGAATTTTTTTTTTTTAATTTTTGGATTTTTTTATTTATAGGAACGCTCGTGTTTTCAAAAATTTTACAAATCAATGTAACCTTAATGACCCTGTAAGTTTGCAGATCAATCCATTGAACGATTTTTCCAGACCGATGGATCATAATTTCAAAAAAAAAATAAAGGAGAAAGTTTTTTGTTCCTAAACATCAGGTAATCTTCTTCAAGATGGAAAAAATGATTTTTTTACTTTGCCATTCTGTATCTGTTATCGGTTAAGTTTTGAAAAAAACAAAAAATTTTATTTTTCAATTTGCTTGAAAATTTTTGAATTTTTTTTAAAATATTCAACCGATAACAAATGCAGAATTGTCAAAAAAAGTCGAAAAAAAATACATCTTTGAGGGATTTCATGTCAAAACAGCAGGTCAAAAAAAAACGATGTCTCCGATCATACTCTCGATATTTTCCAAATCGCTACCCCAAAATAAAATTATTTGTACGAGTTAGGATTTTTTGAAAACTGGGTACTTTTAACGACTCGAAAAAAAAACTTATTTGCTTTTGTGTATAACTCCGCCGGATTTTGAAATTCGAGAATTTCACTTCGAGAAATCGAACCTGTATTCAAAACCCTTCAAAATGAGTACAAAGTAACCTCATTTGGTGCATTTATGACGCTGCAATTCTGCAACTTTAGATCTAAAGTTGCAAAAAAAGCAATTATTCGTAACTATTATCATCATTTGATGGAGATGGATCTTGAGGAATTGTAAATAAATTGTTTTATAATCTTTCACGATTTAAACAGTCGTAACTTTAGACCTAAAGTTGCAGAAAAAGCAATTATTCGTAAATATTATCATCATTTGTTGTAGATGGATCTCAAAGAATTCTAAATAAATTGTTTTATAATTTTTTGAAACAATGATTATCGATTTTATTGACGAAATTCTCAGAAAACCTAAAGTCAAAATATGAAAGTCCCAAAATAGCTGGAATTTATTTCTGAAAAATGAAATTGATCAATAATTCAAAATATATTGGTCAGAACCAGTTCAAACTCCACAGAAATATAGATTCTTATCGTACAAATTTAATATGATTTATTGAGATTTAAAAAAAATGAGGTTTTTCAGTTATTCTTGATGTTCGAAAAAACGTGGTTTTACGATTATGGCGTCATAAATGCACCAAATGAGGTTAATTTGTGCTATTTTGAAGGGTTTTGGATACAGTTTCGATTTCTCGAAGTAAAATTCTCGAATTCCAAAATCTGGCGGAGTTATACACAAAAGCAAAAAAGTTGTTTTTGGAGTCGTTAAAAGTGCGCAATTTTCAAAAAATCATAACTCGTACAAATACTTTTATTTTGGGCTAGCGATTTAACAGCAATGTTTTCTCGTGATAGAGAACACAGGATAATACCGAGAGTATGATCGGAGACATTGATTATTTTGACCTGCTGGTTTGACGTGGAATCACTCTTTTTCAGTTTTAAAAAGATTATCCGATGTTCAGGAAACCTTGCTTCTTTAATTTTTTTTGAAATTTTGATCAATCGGTCTGGAAGAATCGTTCAATGGATTAATTTCCAAATTCACAGGGTTATTGGGGGTAGACGGAAAAAAAAATTGCAAAAATTTTCGTTCTCGCCATTTCTTAAAATTTTATAAGAACCGTAGCTCCTAAAAATATTTGACCAAAAGATCTGAAAACTAGAATCTTGGAGCTTCAGAATCTTTTTTTATGACCTCGATACGACCATTTTTCACTAAAATACAACCTGTCGAAAATCACCGAAAAATTTGGAAATTTGTCTTGCTCCTTTAATTGTTGCGCCTAGTGGAAATGCTCTACTTGAGTATCTAATTTCGACTCAATCGCTTGGCCAGCACATCTTTCGAGATTCATTTTTCGAGTGAGATTCGATCCTACACAATTCTCGTCCTACACAAGGGTCGTCCTACACAAAACGTCCTACACCATTATTTGATCGTCCCACACAAACTTACAGCCCAACATATTCGGCCTACATAATTATTTGAACGTCCTACACGAAATTATGGCTTAACATATTCGTCCTACACTAACTTATAGTCCAACATATTCATCCTACACAAACTTATAGTCAAACTTATTCGTCCTACACAATTATTTGACCGTCCTACACGAAATTATGGCTCAACATATTCGTCCTACACAATTTTATAGTCCAAATATATTCGTCCTACACAATTTTATAGTCCAAAATATTCGTCCTTCACAAACTTATAGTCCAACATATTCGTCCTACACAAACTTATAGCCCAAGATAATTGCCCTACACAATCATTTGAACCTTCTATAAGATCGTGTAGGACGTTCAAATGATAGTATAGGACAATTATCTTGGGCTATAAGTTTGTGTAGGACGATTATCTTGGGCTATAAGTTTGTGTAGGACGATAATCTTGGGCTATAAGTTTGGGTAGGACGAATATGTTGGACTATGAGTTTGTGTAGGACGAATGTGTTGGATTATAAGTTGGTGTAGGACAAATATGTTGAGCCATAATTTCGTGTAGGATGTTCAAATAATTATGTAGGACGAATATATTGGGCTGTAAGTTTGTGTAGGACGAATATGTTGGACTATAAGTTTGTGTAGGACGAATATGTTGAGCCATAATTTCGGGTAGGACGTTCAAATAATTGTGTGGGACGAATATGATGGGCTGTAAGTTTGTGTGCGACGATCAAATAATGGTGTAGGACGTTTTGTGTAGGACGACCCTTGTGTAGGACGAGAATAGTGTAGGATCGAACCTCACTCCATTTTTCGAGGCCAACACATCGAACGTACCCGCCAAGACATACGGCCGGACATTTTTTCTATACATGATTTCTCGTCGTTTTGAGACATTTTGAACATACTGGCATAATAATCGCATGAAAAAGATTTTCGTGAAATCAAAGCTAAACAAGTTCTCTTTATGATGGATCAATAGAATGAAAATGCAAGAAATAAAACGTAAAATTGAAAATATTATTACAGATTCGAGGCTTACATGATGACCGGCGATCTAATGTTGAATCTCTCGCGAACGCAACAGAGCACTGGCCTATTACCGAAGTATCAGAAAAAAGTCGACTCACTGAGATACAACAATCATCACACCAACAACTATCACAATCATCATAATAATCACTACCACCATCATCATCATCATCACCATCATCATAATTCAGTTCCGACGAGTCCGAACGAGATGTTGGGTCATTATCGGAGTTGCAAGGTTGCCACAACCGGTGGTTCGAATTCAGCAAGTACGTCGCCTGTTGGTATGAGTAAACGCGAGGCAATAACGTCACAGTGCGTGATAACCAGTGACAACAAAACTCCAAACACGAATTTCGGCTATTCGAGCGGTTTCGTTCGTACATCGAGATCCGAGGATCATTTGCAATTTCAAAAAGATCCATCGATGAGTGCTGTGGACATTGACATCGACGACGACGTTACGTCAAGTTTGAATACACTTTTGGATACTAGACCGGACAGCGGACAGGGTGTCTCGACCGAGCGCATCGTATGGACGTACAATGCACCGGTGAGCTCGCCATCTGCCTCCGAACGTACGTCATGCTGTCAAAACGGTAGTTCGTCACAATCGTCGAGTAGTTCGTCGACCGAGGGTACGAGTCCTCAGAGATCATTGTCCCCAGCTTCACCGACCTCCGTCTCGTCGTCGGTTATGTCTTCTAATTCCGGATCACGAAGGTTTCCATTACCATCGTCACAATTGCACACTGGGACCAGTGAAACAAACGCGACGAACAGTGGCTGTCAATTGACAACGATGATGACGACGACGCTAATGGCGGGTATAAGTAATTCTTCGAAAACAAATAATCAGGGAACGAATAATTACTTACCGACAAACGGCGATCTCAGCCAATCAGAGGCGATAAGCAACATGTCAAGTCCGGATTACAATGACGAGGAAACAATGGATATACTGAGCGCCCGTGACATTATGATGGTCAGTGATCCGAGTGATAGTGACTCGACGATACTGGCCAGTGAACCACCTCAGAGACGGATAAAGAAGAGTCACAATTACGGCAATAGTCAGGATACGAGCGAGCACAGGATAGTCATACAGGTAAAAGGACCGGAGAAGGATACCAACGCCAAAAACAGCACGAGCCCGAGACAAACGAGAAGACGAGGTGGTGGTGGTGGTCAATCGAATTCTTCAGAAATTAATCCACAAAATGCATACAAGAATCAACGAAATAACAATTCCACCGTGAGTTCAGGCGATCAGCCAGAATTTTGTGGTTATCAGGTACTCAGTAGTTTTCGTTTCTTATGTTTTAATTTCGAATCGCGTCGATCAAGCTTAGCACTTTGTTCAAATACATGCAATCTTGGGGACGCCCATGTAATGATCACATCCCGGTGTTTATTCAACTAGAGATTGCGTACACCCTACATCTCATAGATGTCGTATTTGCCACTCAATATTGTATACTGGTTCGATTTTCTGATTCAATCGGTTTTGTTACAATGACCCTTAGCCAAAAATAAATATAGGCTCTTTCAAAGACTCGCTAGATCCATTGTTCTTCTCAATAAAACATTAATTTATACGTACCTAAAGTTTCGAACCTTCATCTGAACGAAAAATCGATGAAGGTATTCCATCCGGCGCCATATTGTACGCTGTAGGCGCGCATGCTCGTGTGCACGCACGCGCTGTTCCGATCTCGACACGCTTGCGCACGCTCCTACGTACGTACGTCCGTTAAAGTGGTGCAAGGGGGTCACAACGCTATCTATCCCTGTACTGCAAAAGTGGCCCACTTTTTGCAACGGATTTTCAGTTCCTCTTGTTCCTCTACGTGGCGCTAGGAGCGGCCCAGGAGCCCAGGAGGGAGGCCCGGGCGCCAGGGAGAGGGATAGATAGCGATGTCACCTCCCTGCGCGGAGGAGAGAACTGACCCTCCACCCTGGCACTGAATGCGACGGGCGCCGCGGGCGGGTGGCTACTAGCGCCATGACTGACGAAATTTGCCTTAAAATAAGTGTTGCTATTTATGTGTAGATTCTAGCGGTCTGATGTCACCCCCCTGAAGTGGTGCAACCATCAATGGGGGAAGTCAAGATGTGGGAATGGTTGCTATGGTAACCCGATCAAGATGTGGGAGCGGTCAAGATTAGGGGGGTTAAGAAATGGGGACTTTGACTGTAGTAGTATTGGTATCCGTCTGGCATCTTCTACTCGTATCCGCACTTTTTCCCTCACCATGCGGCTTCTTCCCAACGACAATAATTTTTCCCCACCACCAAGATGGTAGAGAAGTTGGGTTAGGCTGGGACACGGTCTTACTTACAAGTCTTGCAACTCCCTTAGAATTCTGTGGTGGGGGTATGGTCACTGAGTAAGGTTGAATTTAGTTTCCAACATAGCCGCAACTCGGCGCCATTAGTGAGTTCGCAGTTTAATCTAACCTAAAAATTCGTTCTCCATTTTACTCAGTTTATCATTGCGACAGAAAAAAACAGCGCATAGTTTTTCGGAACGTGGTTTTTCGTTGCGTTGAAAGAAAAAAAAGACAAAGCTCACAGTTTTGCGCCGGACGGAACTGAAAGCGACATTGCAAGGAGGCCTACCCCACCACTGCAGTTGCAAGACCTGTATGTATGGCCGTGGGCTGGGACATCAGACGGGTACAAATGCTTTCTTTTCTGCTGGAAATACAAAATTCATTTTTAAAATGACTCACCGATAGACAGGTGATGGTGATGACGAGGGTGACACGCACACACACACACGCGCCCGCGAGCAAAGCACGGTCTTACATACAGGGTCGGAAACTCCCATTATTTTTTGATAGTGGAGGTAGGCCCTGATGTGGCGAAAATTTGCAACTACAGAGGTCGCTAGGGGCGCCACTGTCTTAAAGTAACTGCCGGCGAGACGTGGTGCGACGGCAGAGAGGCAGTGCTACAGTAGACGTTCAGATAACTTAACTCGACGGGACCGGAAACGTTCACATAACTCAATTTTCTCCTCATTCCCCTACTCACGGGTCTAAGCGCATGCGCACTACGCATACTCATAGATGTTTCGCAGTCGGTCGAAGGGTAGAAGTGGGGACAAAGAGTCGTACGGGGAGTTAAGATATGCAAATTAGTTGCCATGGTAACGAGTTAAGTTATTCGAGCGGTTAATTTATGCGAAGTTGAGTTATGTGAACATCTAGTATTGACAAAGATACAGTAGAGTCTTTGTCAATACTCCCCCGTTGCGCCACGTCTTGGCACAGTTACTATAAGACAGTGACGCTCCTAGCAGCAAATACAGTTCAGAATTTTCACCACCAATCGACCCCCCAGATCTGGTGGAGTTTCCAGACCTATATGTAAGACTGTGGAACAAACAAACAAACAACCAAACACACGCCCCGCTTGCCCCGACTTCCCTCCTCGCTGTTTCTTTCCCATCCTGGTGATCCAGAAAAATTATTATGGTGGGGGAATCCGCGTGGTTGGGTAGAAGAGAAGTGTAGATGCGGGTAGCGGGCGCCAGACAGTTACCAATACTACTAATATTCCTTTTACGAAAAGTTTGAAGACCTCGCCTATATACTTGTTGAATAATTTTTTCTAAATGATAACGGAAGTTTTATAAATTAATAGTGAGTTTTTGCAATTTGTCGAGAAAGAAATACATGTATCGATTTGTCGTTCAGCTCTACGTTCGGAATTTGAAGTCCATTAATTTTTGTGTATCATGGTTTTCGGGTAATTAACTAATTTTTCTTCCAACTTTAATAAACCAGCCTTGAATTTTAAGATTTAAGGTATAGAAACTATACTTCTTCCACATATTAACCATTAACTTCTTGTCGGCAATATTATCTATACATAGCCTCGTTTTAGAGTACTATTTCTAGAAAAACTGACCGGATAACCTTCCCGAAAGCGTACACCAAGTTTCGACCTGAAATTTAGCATACAATTTCCCTTCGATATTCTAAAAGATCCCCTAAAAGAATTTTTGGTGACTCGCGATAGTTGTCAAGATATCGATTATTGAACGTTATTTTTTCCCGCTCTCCCACTATGTCTATAGGTGTCGGGCTCGGCTATGACCATACCGATATATCTTGTCGCGTCCTCCTTTCGCTGTAAACACACAAACAAATATTATACACTCAGTCAAAAATTAAAGGAACAGAAAAATTTGCGAGATTTTTCAGCGATTTTGCAAAGGCTGTAACGTTGTTAATTTTGGTCGAATTTTTTTTTAAAAGCATTTTGAAGCTTGAATTTTCTAGTTTCGAAATCTTGGGTCAAAAAAAATTTTTGGGCCTCACCCTCGACGCAGCCGAAAAAAATATAACAGCAAAAATTTTCTTGAAATTTTTGCTTTTTTCATCGTTTAGCTGGATTCTTTGGCTTCAATTTGCTTTTTTTATATTTGTTCTACGTCCATTTTTCGTTGAAATATCGGCGATTGAACAAAAATTTGTCTTTTTTTTTAATACTTTCGATATCTCTGGAACTAGTACTATGGCTATAGGTGACAGAATCAGCTATAGATACACCTTAGGGTGAATCGAAAATTTTGCAAGCTGTTGGCTATCCTAAAAAATCAAAGATATCGTTGACATAAAGATCTCAGTGCAACGATTCGATTTTTTTACAATATATGGAGGGCGCGCGGGACGTTTAAAAACGCCATTCGTATATAACATTAAATGTGCTTTTTCACAGATAAACGGAAACCGATCGTTCAAAAAATTCTGAAATTTTTATATAAGGTGCTCAGATATGTACTCTTTCAAACCTATATTTACTGAACATTAACAAATGGTTTATATCTTCGAAAAAAAATCTCTGAAAATCAATATTTTCACTATTTTTCAATTAATTATATAATTAAGTATTGATTTTTGTCTTCTAAAACGTTTTTGTATTTCTTCCATCTTTTTTATGGTAAAACTTGGTATCAGTATTGGTTACAATGCGATAATTGTTAAAAAATCAATCTTTATTTTGGAAATTTTAATATTTTATTGATTTACACCAACTTTCCGTGAAATTCTTATGGCATCCCTCAAAAAATTTCATATAAAATTTCCATTTTCATAGAACATGAACGAATGGTTCATATTTTGGAAAAATGTTCCAAATATTTTTATCTGTTCCTCTTTTTAATTAATTTAATTTAATTTAATTTAAAATATTACAATAATCAATATTTACTGATATAATTAATTAAAAAATAGTGAAAATATTGATTTGCAGAGATTTTTTTCGAAGAAATAAACCATTTGTTAATGCCCAGTAAATATGGGTTCGGAAGAGTACATATCTTGGCACCGTATTTAAAAATTCAGAATTTTTTGAATAATCTGGTTCCGTTTATCAGTGATAAAGTGAATTTAACGCTAAAAATGGCGGTTTTAAACGTCTCGCGTGCCCTCTATATATTGTCAAAAAATCGAATCGTTGCACGGAGATCTTTATTTCAACGATGTCTTTGATTTTAGAGGATAGCCAACAGTTTGCAAAATTTTCGATTCACCCTAAGGTATTACCCATATAGTACCAGAGCCCACGACCAAAATTGTTGAGTCATCGCCGTACGGTTAAAACTTATAAAATCCATTGTTGGGATGAAAAAAAAAACCCAAAAATGCTAATAGCAGACGTGTAACCTGCTGCGTGTGACCTGAGTGCACTTTTGAAAAATGGAAAAAAGTCGCCAACATGTGTCATCGCGGTACATCTGATATCCGGTATGTAGTTGAATCATATTCCTGAGATATGAAACAGACCATTTTCAGAAGTCAAAAGTGTTGTTCATACCCAGTAGACGACTTTGAAAAAAAAATGACACAAAAAAAGTAAACATCGTAATACGTCTGAAAATGATGTTTATAAGTAAATTTTGGCCAGTTTATCCGAACAAATCAGTTTTCACAAGGGGAGTGCCAAGTATGATACACACCGATTTTGATGGGTCTCGGCTATATTGTAGGGGCACTCCCCCAGAGTACCACCCTAAAAAGATTCTTTCCAATGCGCCCTAGTTTTTGAGAAAAACGACGCCAAAGTTTCATGCGTAGCTTTTATGCCCGTAAAGTTTCCATATCGCCAAGTGAATGAGCGTAGCGCAGCGGAAAGGGGCTTGGCTGGCAACCCGGACGTCGAGGGGTTCGATTCCCTCTTGGAACTTTTTTATTCATTTTTTTTTTTCAATAGTTCGCAATTTTTATGATAATGATTGATTGCGCATACTTATTTGATTTTAGAATGAAATCATTTTTACGAACGCATGGAAAAATATAATTTGTTTATTACCAGTGTACAGCATTGCTTTATACTAATCCCCCCCCCCTTTCCTAGTAAGGCCGGGGCTGCAGCCCGCACCCTACACCTTTTCCATTCTGTATCGCAATTCTGCCGAGAGTGAAGGGAAAACTGCAGAAAAACCTTCACTGATACAGCCGGTAAACTCTACCTAAGCGCCCGTCGGTAGCAATGCGAGCACGCTCTAGCACGACTATCGTCGGTCGGTTAGGTAGTTACCTCCTTCATTGTGATCCAGTGAGCCAGTCGCTTGCACAGTTAGGTGAACCACCATCCGAGCGATAAGAACCGCGTCGGCAGGCATCACCGAAACTGTACAATTAACCGCCCACTCATCGCAATGAGGTCTTTAGGATTCCATTATTTTAAGGTAGGGTCCCAACCCACCGGGATTGCAGCTGATAAACACTTGAAAAATTGGAATATTTTTCAGCGGTGTCGCCGGGGTTCGAACCCGGGTCCCGCGGATTACGAGACCCGCGCTCTAGCCACTTGGCCACTGCTTTCCCTCATGGAAAAATATATTATTATATACTTGTATAGTTCGTTGAAATAAAATTATGATGAAATTAAAAAAAAAAATCCTAACGCTGAAATAAATAGTGAAGAAATAATTAACCATAACACAGTATTCGTTCATTATTTAATTTATTGCGTGACGTCATTTATTCGCTATCGCTGGCTTCAAAAGGTGTACAAAATTCTGGATGATAATTATTGCTTAAATATTACAAAATGAAATTTTACAGACAGTTTGCTAGTTGCGAAATATTATCTGCCAATCGCATTGAAAGTTTGCTTTGAAAAAAATAACATCACGCAATAAATTAAATAATGAACGAATACTGTGTTATAGTTAATTATTTCCTCACTATTTATTTTAGCGTTAGGATTAAGTTTTTTTAAATTTTATCATAATTTTATTTCAACGAACTATACAAGTATATAATAATATATTTTTCCATGCGTTCGTAAAAATGATTTCATTATAAAATCAAATAAGTATGCGCAATCAATCATTGTCATAAAAATTGCGAACTATTGAAAAAAATTTTAAAAAAAGTTCCAAGAGGGAATCGAACCCTCGACGTCCGGGTATCCAGCCGAGCACCTCGCCGCTGCGCTACGCTCATTCGCTTGGCGATGTGGAAACTTTACCGGCATAAAAGCTACGCATGAAACTTTGGCGTCGTTTTTCTCAAAAATCCCTTGGAAAAAATCCCTTTAGGGTGGTACTCTGGGGGAATGCCCGTACAATATAGCTGAGACCCAACAAAATCGGTGTGTATCATACTTGGCACTCGCCTTGTCAGACAAAAATCCTGCTGCGTTGCATTTGGGAAGAATTTTGAAAATGTAAATAAAAAATCTAATCGGTATCATCATCATACGTCTGCTAACTGGTCCACATGATGAAATAGGTTACCTAGATATCGAAAAAATTAATATCAGACGAATTAAGTGCTGCACCTAACTTATCAGACAAATTTCCGATGCTCAGAAATCATTGCGAAATCGTATTCAGCCGAATTGAAGTCCCCGTTGGAAATAAATGCATACAATTAATCGTAGGAGTTGAGTTAAATGAATTTTTGAAAAAATAACATAAAATGGAACTCATATTGCATGCAAAATATTATTTATTGAAAAATTTATGAAAAAATCATTTATCTGAATCTTTGTCGTCGTTGTCGTCGTCGTTGTTGAAATATTCTTTTACGTCGTCCACGTAGTCGAAGTTTTCTTCGATAACATAAAGATTATTGTTAAGATAATTTATTTTTTTACGAAAATTCGACAATGACAGTAATATTAACATTACCATTCGCGGATATCGATTCTTCCACCACGATGACATCGGTTTCGGGTAATTGCTTCCCCGAAAATACGAGCCGCGGCGTTTGCCGGGCGACTCCAAAACGTTCTTTTCATTTTTGCACTTATAAACAGCACTACTAACTTCTGCTAATCGTGTTTTTGTCATCTCGGGAGCTGTACAAAACTTTACAAAAAAATTAGAACCGGGCAGCTGTGTGCAAGTCGGCTCATTTTTTTTAACACTTGTTAAAATGCGCTCAGGTCAAACGCAGCACTCAGCATGTCTGAAAACTCATTTTTCCGTACTTCAATAACAAAATCTATGTACATTTTCAATAGCAGCAGTATCACGATACAACCATCGACCTTTTTTCTGCACAGCAGAAATGGGCCCGCACGCAGAGACAGCAGCTTTGATCGTTACTACCTACCTAGTTCGGTTCAGGGTCATCACGGCTAGTAACTTTATATGGTTTGGGCCGTACCACGATGACACATGGTTTTGGTCGTGAGCTCTCGTACTAATAGCTAATTCCGTCACCTTTAGCCATAGTAGGAGCGCAGGAAAGAAGTAACTTGCAAAAATCGATATCTCTAATCGCACGTCGACAATCCGTTTAGGGGATCTTTTAGGACATTAAAAGAAAGGTGTATACCAAATTTCAGATCGAAATTCGGTGTTCGCTTTTCGGAAGTAAACCCAACTGACCGTAGCGTGGGTTGTTATGTTTGAAATAATTAAATGATTTGTACCAAATGTACCCTGTGATAAATATGAGATTTTAACGCTAGGAGTTGAAGGAAAACGAGGATGAATTTGTACATGTTGGTGGTACATGCGATGAACAGAAGCACAGCGGAGTATCGCCACCTCAATCGGCGGACGAGGAAAGTGATATTGAAAGTTTACACAGCTTCCACTACAGTCCGAAAGCTGTCGATCTACCGTCGGCCGTAAGACTCGCCAAAAGACTGTATTCGTTGGACGGATTCAAAAAGTCCGATGTATCCAGACATCTGAGTAAAAAGTACGCACATGATTACATCTCATTTGCCATTTTCATATCAAGTTGAAGTTTGCATTATTGTAATGCAACAAAAATACGTTTTTTTCGTTGCGTTCTAGAGATACAAACTTCAACATTATATTTTCATTCAAACCGAATAATGCAATTTTTCATCCAATACGTCAATAGTCAGGAATTGGGAACAATCTGTATGTATATTCTTTATTCATTTTCAGCAACGATTTTAGCCGAGCTGTCGCTGAGGAATACCTGAGATATTTCAGTTTTGGGCGTGACACGCTGGACGTGGCACTAAGAAAGTTTCTTGCGCAGTTTTCTTTGACCGGTGAAACCCAGGAAAGGGAACGAGTTCTTGTACATTTCTCAAAGAGATATCTCGATTGTAATCCCGGCTCTTTCAATTCCCAGGGTATGTTCGCGCTCTCGAACGTGTAGATTTTTTTTAAATAAGCGAGACCTAATATCCTTTGTGTCTCTCTCAAACTTTAAACAAAAGTAAAATAAACACAGCATGAAAATAAATATGGCTGGTAATCAAATTAAATCATTCCAGATGCCGTTCATACGTTGACGTGTGCCATAATGCTGCTCAATACCGATCTCCATGGTCAGAATATCGGTAGAAAAATGTCATGCTCCGAATTCATCGAGAATCTATCGGAGCTCAACGACGGTGACAACTTCCCGAGAGAGGTCCTGAAACAGCTTTACACGGCCATAAAATCGTTTCCCCTCGAATGGGCATTGTGAGTTGAACATTATTAAAGCTTTCGTATGAAAATCAACAAATAAAAACGTGAACGGTATTTCACTTCATACTCGCATAAGAATTTTTTTTACGTTCATTATTCTCACATCAGTATGATTACTTTAGCACCTATCTTGACTTTCATTTAATCGTTCAATAACAATTGTTTATTTAACTAATATGTTATATCGCTGAATACAGGGACGAGGAGGGAGAGGACACAGTTTCGCAGGTTATTCAGCAGGGTGACGGGTCAGCTTCGTCGAGTGCGGGAAATCCGTTCCTCGATGTGCCAAACGTAACTGGTGCTACAGAGTTCAAGAAGGGTTACGTGATGCGAAAATCTTGTTACGATGCGAACGGAAAAAAAAGTAATCGACAAATTTCCTCACTGACATCCAGTTTCGAAACTAGATATATTCTTTTTTCATCTCTATTTTTATCATTTTAGCTCCGTTTGGAAAGAGAGGATGGAAAATGTATTATTGTACATTACGAGAACTTGTATTATATTTGCATAAAGACGAACATGGCTTCCGTAACGATAGTTTGCACAACGCCGTAAGGATACATCACGCTCTTGCGACGAAAGCATCTGATTACACTAAGAAGCAGCACGTGTTCAGATTGCAGACTGCCGATCAAGCAGAATATCTCTTCCAAACGAGGTAATAGCGCAATACCCAGCGTCTTAAAAAACAACGCAATTGAACTTGACTTAACTTAAACCCCAAACTGCGTTTTTATCTGCACTTGAAGAACCGAACGTTCTTCAACATTTTCCTGTAGGAGAAATCGACAAATGTATTTTTAACGCAAAATTAGATGTTGAATGCTTGGTTAATGATTCGAAAACATTGCTCCATTATTGAAAATATTGATTTAACAAGTGCCGTCGATTTTTTTAATTTTTTGCTCGAGTAATGCATTTGTAAATTATTCATTCGGCTGAATGTTCGGAACTTCAACAACTCGTTACTCCATTATTCCCGTTTTCCTTCTAATTTTTGTTAAATCAATGATACGTTACGCCTCATTTTCCCACGTATTTTCATTCGGTATACGTTAATGTATTCTGCCGTTTCAGTGATTCGAAAGAACTGCAATCTTGGATCGACACGATAAATTTCGTCTGTGCCAGTTTCTCGTGTCACCCTCTCGCAGGAGCGGTAGGTTCTCAACGAAAGTTTCAGCGGCCTTTGCTTCCCTGCAGTCACACCAAATTGACGCCTGTAAGCATCTCGCCTATTCTGCAGACATTAAAAACAAAGGAAAACAGAGAAAAAAATGTTACAGCTAGCAAGCCAAGCGCTCCTTTATTTTATTTCGTTCTTATGAAAATCTGCACACAATGTCGCACACGAATAGTTCAGTCTATAGACGTTGATCAAATGTGCTTCATTAGGCCGTGAATGATGCGTTAAGGAGTTTTATCCGCAAATAGCAGTGACTAGAATGTATAGAGTGCAACGCCTCCCATTAATTCTTTAATTGAGACAGTATTTTTAAGGACGCACGATTATTATGTTCCATTTTCGTGGATTAAAAAATATGAAAAATTAAAATTTTATTATTCTACTTTCTACCAATGGCTTGATTGAAATAACAGAAAATCTTTTTTGAAATGTTGATTCGTACAAATAAAATAACCATATAGTAATAGTCGTGCTTTCTTAAAACAATATGTATAATTGTTGTTTTTTATTCTGTATTTTTCATTCGTGTATTTCTTATTAGCGGGAGCAATTACGGGACCACGAAGAAAGAGTTAATAGACTGGAGGCAGAACTCGACGAGCACAGACGACATCCGCCTGAGAGGGGTGTCAAGGCTCTTACCGTTCAAAATTACAAGGAGAAAGATGTATACCTCCATTACGAGGTATGAAATATGGAAATGCGTTTGGATGTTTGGAAAAGTTGACAGTTTACTGCGATAGTAATTTGAAAAATATAGAAATTTTTTCTTAAAATTTAAATGTGTAAATATAAAATCAATTTCAAAGGAACAGTATTCAGAAGTAAATACATTACGCGCAACAATTAAGGAAGCAAGAAAAATTTATAAATTTTTCGGTGATTTTCGACAGGCTGTTTTTCAGTGAAAAATGGTCGTATCGAGGTCATAAAAAAAGGATTTTATATATCACTCAGTACAATAATGGACGCTTTTACGTCCGCACGCGGACGTGAAACCGTCCATATTGCACCTCGTGATATAAAATATCGTACATCACTCGGCGTAAAAACATTTTCTGACGAGTGTGAGTTTGCAAACTCTCACTCGTCAGAAAATGTTTTTACGTCCTCGTGATGTAATGTACTATTGAAGCCAAGATTCTATTTTTCAGATCTTTTGGCCAAAATTTTTTCAGAGCTACGGTTTTCACAAAATTTCAAGAAATAATGCGAAAGAATTGTTTTTTTCATTTTGATTTTTGGTCCACGAGCGCGGAAAAATCAGCTAAACCAATGCGTGGACCAGGTAGCCTATTTATCCAGCTTCTATTTGTTTTTTTTTTTTTTTTAATTTTTTCTCTACGTTGATTTCTCGCGGAGATATCCGACTTTTAATGAAAAAGGATCCTTTTGTCTTTAACCACTGATATCTCAACAACCAATGGTCGTACGGAAATTAATCGGGCATTTTCGAGAACTGGAATGAATTTCCTACAAGATTCCTTCAAGAGTTTTGGGAACAAATTTTTTTTTCTACCCTCAATATTCAGTTGATAAAAATACAAAAAAGTGACTTTTTCCCTTGTTTTAGTATATCGATTGCAGCTTTGCTAATATTGATGAGAAGGCTAATGTTTTCAGGAATTTTTACAGCTCATTGTACCCTCAATAACCCGGTAAGTTTGCAGATCGATCCATTGAACGGTTTTTCTCGACCGATTGATCAAGATTTAAAAAAATAATTAAAGGAGCGAGGTTTTTGTTTCTAAAGATCGGGTAATCGTCTTAAAAATGGAAAAATTGTTTTTTTTTACTTTTTTTATAATTTTACATCTGTCATGGGTTAAATGTGGAAATAAAAACAATTCAAAAAAATAGTATATTACGACCCAAGGCCCGAAAGTTGGATTTCCTGGCGTCCCTAGCGGATTGGGTAACGATGTTTTCACCCTGCAAAACCACTGAATCACGGTGATTTTTTACGGTGACAAAGTGCCCACAAAATCACCGAGATCTTGGTGATTTTAAGGTGATTCCAACGTGATTCCACGGTGATTGTCACGGTGATTTTGTGACGGTGACAATCACCGTGAGAATCACCTTAAAATCACCAAGATCTCGGTAATTTTATGGGCACTTTGTCACCGTAAAAAATCACCGTGATTCAGTGGTGACTTCATCCACTAGGGGTGTGTGATATGAAGGCCGAGGCGAAACCGAGGCCGTGGGTCGTATACTATTTTTCTTGATCCCCTAGCCGAAAGTACGTTCAATAATTAATTTTAATGTATAAAATACCGCAAGAGCATGACAGCTGACTTGCGTTCAGCCATATTTGTATATATATAGACTGATTTTACTTTTGCGGCCTGCGTCAGCGCGCCTACCGGCAATCTCGCGAAGTGTTGCGAAGACTGCGGGTTTTGGCTGGTCCGGGGGGCGGGAGGGCCCGCCCGACTTTTGCAAAACCGAGGCGAAGCCAAGGCTTTGCTGGTCGGGGCGGGCATTAAGAACATCAAAAAGTAAAAAAACACACACGAAAATTAACAGCGACAAGAGACGTTAACGCACAGAAAATGTCAAAACGTCAACACACGGGCGCAAATAACTGACTCGGCGAGTCGGGACGGAGAAACAAGGTGAGGGGGTGAGGCGAAGAAGCCCGAGAGAGTCCGATGCGACCCGAGCGTACCGTCTATCTCACTCTATGCTGGTCTCGGACCCTTCGGGCCAGTACAGGCATAATGCGTGCTAGTGTATGTGAGTATATCACCGGCCGCAAAAACCCCGTCAGAGCGCGCTGCCGTCAGGCGGCCACGGAACTTGCTCTTTCCTGTCTGAATTGCGGCCGGGAAGAGCAATTTCCGTGGCCTGACGACGACAGCGCGCTCTGACGGGATTTTTGCGGCTGGTGATATAAATATATATAGCACGCATTATGCGCTGAGCACGGTCGTACATACAGGTCTGGAAACTCGAGCCAAATTCAGTGGTGGGGGTATGAACGGTTTACGGGGTCGAATTTACTTCCCAGCACAGCCGCAACTTGTCGCCATCAGTCAGTTCGCGGTTGAGCATAACCTACTCACCCGGAACGAAACCATGTGTGAGGCAGAGACAGACGGATACCCTCCGTCCTCCCCCAAGCGCATTACTAACCCGCAGCGATTTTAGCGGCACCGGCGGGAATTAAAAGCGACCCCGTAAAACGTTCATACCCCTACCACTGGAGTTTCCAGACCTGTATGTACGACCATGGCGCTGAGGTAGCAGACGGTCCGCTCGGCTCGTTTCGGGCTCCCTCGGGCTTCTTCGCTCATTGGCTTTCCGTCCCGAGTCAATATATATACACAGCACGCATTATGCGCCGCGGTAGCAGACGGTCCACTCGGCTCATTTCGAGCTCTCTCGGGCTTCTTCGCTCATTTTCTTTCCCGTGTCAGTTTGCGCCCGTGTGTTGACGTTTTAGCGTGATCTGTGCGTTAACCTCTCTTATTGATGTTGATTTTCGTGCGTGTTTTTTCACCTTTTGGATATGTTTCTAATGCCCGCCTCTACCAGCAAAAACCTCGGCCTTGCAAAAGTCGGGCGGGCCTCCCCCGAACCTCGCTTCGCTACAGTACGTGAGATTGCCGGTAGGCGCGCTAACGCAGGCCACGAAAGGCCACAAATATGGCCGAACACAAGTCAGCTGTCATGCTCATGGCAGTATTTTATAGATTTTAATTAATTATTAAGCGTACTTTCGGCTAGGGGATCAAGAAAAATAGTATACGACCCACGGCCCAAATGCTGGATGCCCTGGCATGTGTGATATAAAGGCCGAGGCGAAGCCGAGGACACACATGCCAGGAAACACATGCCAGGAAATCCAACTTTCGGGCCTTGGGTCGTAATATACTATTTGAAATTTTTTTTTTTGTGGGATGGCTAACGTTTACAGGAATTTTTACAGCTCATTGTACCGGCAATAATCCTGTAAGTTTGCAGATCGATCCATTGAACGGTTTTTCTCGACCAATTGATCAAAATTTCGAAAAAAAATTAAAGGCGCAAGGTTTTTGTTGCTAAACATCGGGTAATCTTATTAAAAATGGAAAAATTCGACTTTTTTTTACAATTTTGCATCTGTTGTCGATTAAAATTAGAAATTTTTATTTATTTTATTTTAATTTTTCTTTCAAATTTAACCGATAACAGATGTGTAATTGTTAAAAAATCAGAAAAAATCAATTTTTCCATTTTTAAGAAGTTACCCGATGTTCAGAAAAACCTTGCTCCTTTAATTTTTTTGGAAATTTTGATCCATCGGTCTGGAAAAAACCGTTCAATCGTTCGATCTGCAAATTTACAGGGTTAGTGGAGGTACATTGAGCTGTAAAAATGTCTGAAAACATTAATATTAGCATCCCATCAATATTAGCCTTCCCATCAATATTAGCAAAGCTGCAATCGATTTACTAAAACAAGGGAAAAAGTCACTTTTTTGTATTTTTTTCAAGTGAGTATTAAGGGTAGACAAAAAAATGTTGTTCCCAAACTCTTGAAGGCATCTTGTAGAAAATTCATTCCAGGTTTCGAAACTGCCCGATTAATTTCTGTACGGCTATTGGTTGCTGAGATATCAGTGATTAAAGACAAAAGGATCCTTTTTTCATTAAAAATCGGATATCTCCACGAGAATTCAACGTAGAGAAAAATTAAAGAAAGGAAATTGAAGCTGGATAAACAGGCTACCTGGTCCAAGCATTGGTTTAGCTGGAAAGAAATTTCCGCGGCCGTGGACGAAAAATCAAAATGTAAAAAAAATTCTTTCACGCTATTTCTTGAAATTTTGAAAATGTTTTACCAAAAGATCTGAAAAATAGAATCTTGGAGCTTCAAAATCCTTTTTTTATGACCTCGATACGACCATTTTTCCCTTAAGGGCAGGCTAAAGACCCTCTCTCTCGCTCTCACACGGCCCCCATCATCCTTTCTCTCTCGCACTCGCACGAAAAATGTCGGTATTTAGCCTCCTCTTAAATGCAGCCTGTCGAAAATCACGGAAAAATTTGGAAATTTTTCTCGCTCCCCTAACTGTTGTACGTAGTGTATTAGGAGAAGTTAGTATAATATTGCCATAGTGATTAAAAAATATAAAAATTATCTCTTAAGATTTCAAAGGTAAAATTCCAAGATAAATTTTAAAGAGACTCTCCTTCGCTATCTCTGCACTATAAAAACCAAATTTTCATTTGAAATACTGAAAGAATGATATTGCAATACATCTGGAACATTGGCATTTAAGGGGAGTATAAGTTCAACATAACTTCAAAAAAATGTCAACACATTTTTCTCGGAGATAAGCTTGATGGAATAAAAAAAGAAGAGTGGAGCCGCCTGCGTAATTAATGTGTACTATTCTTTTTTTATCCATCAAGCTACCTCCGAGAAAAATGTGTTAAAAGTTTTAGCTCTATTTCCCTCGCACTCACGGGAGCGGAAAAGCGGGAGAGGGGGGGTTTACCCTCCCCTCAAATCTAGATAAGAAAATAAATATTCCTTGTGAGCAAACAGCTTCTTTTTCCTTTTTCTATACAATAAAATAACAATTTATTTATTTATTAAATTTCAAATCAAAACGTTGCGATTAATGGCAGACAGGGTTGCAAATAATGCATTACTTTTTTTAATGCATTTACACTTTCAATAAGCATGAACTCTTATTAATTAACTGAAATAATTTCCATTAACCATTATATGTTGATGTTCAATGGCAATGATTTCCATTAACCATTAACCATTAAATATTTTGTTTTCCTCGATTAGGTTTAACAGCTGTTAGTCTTTGTCAAAAAAGTAACTCTCCCAAAATTTGAGCTTTACAAAATTTTTTTTAGAGGTCGCTCAAATGACTTGATATTTTTTTTCGATTTTTACTAACGATCATGATATAGAAATTTCGATTTTTCCTTGTAGCAACAAAAAATAATAAAAATTAACCATTAACATTTAATGGTTAAGGGATATAATTTACATTAACCATTAACCATAAAATGTTAATGGTTAATCAAAATTATTTCCATTTGCCATTAGAAAAGTAATGATTAATGCATTACTTTTTCATTAAAAATTTCGCAACCCTGATGGCAGATAACTTTTATTTATTTATCGAATGATATTTGTGTTACAGTTGAAGAGGTACAAAACGTATTCGTATCTGTTGCGCTCGAGACTGGCATTCACGGAAGTCGAGCCATCCCTCGTTGGAAGTTGCATCGGCGAGGTCGACGAGGGTGGTAGCGGTCTCTTGAATCCCGATGTAGCTCTTGTACCACCTCCAGTTCCCGATCGACCAGCAACAAATAGGTACAGTTACAGGGCTGCAATTTACAGCCGTAATCTCCTGAATGATCAGGAATACAGCGATGACATTGGTTGACGTGTATAATCGGTGTATTTTCAGCATGTGTGGTCTAGTCTGACCTCTGCATACGTAGGCAGAAGCATCAGCTAGAATGTGAAGATTTTTATTCCCGGAAAATTAATAACAACAATAAATAATGAAACCTTGATGATTTTTTATAAAAATAAAAAAATAAGTTGGTTTCAAAGCTGCACAATTCGCAATTACATTTTTTCATTGTATTTCCCGGTGCACTGACATAATTTACCATGTAAAGTGTGTGTGTTTCTTTTAAAAATAATAGCTCAACCAACTTCAATGTTTTAATTTTACTTCAAACAAATTTTCATTTAAAAGATTTTTATTCCAATTCTACCCTTGTTTTTTTTCTTTTTTTGCCTCTGATGCTATTGTGTAGCGTTTGAAATATCTTTGAGAAATATCTGGTATGCTTTTTACATTTTATCTCCATCGTTTCATAAACGAAGAAAAAAAGCCGAAAATTTTTGATTAAGCTACTGTTGCATTCGCCTGCATATTCAGACGCCTAGTCCATTCGTGACCGAAAAGTAAAAAAAAAAAAAAACAACGTGAGATTGTACTTTTATCGTTACCGGGTCTTATTTATTAGGATAATGTAAATTAAAGTTTAAAAAGAACTTAAAACGACTGTACTCATCCTGGACTCCGACAAGAATAGCGAAAAAATGTCATTGAAATTTGTTCGGTGGTGATAGTCGTTTTTTTTTGCCGATGCTTTTTCGGCTGAAAAGTTAAGCATTGAACGAAAGAACAAATTAATCACGGCACATCCGTTGAACGTCCGTTGATAAACGAAGAAAACTCGAACACGGGTTGTTTGCGTACGTATTGGTTCATAAATACTAATAATAATAAATAGTGATAGCGAACGAAAAAAATATTGAATTGATATACGACGTGGTGCTGGTCTTTTTACAAGTATTGAATATACAAAGCTATGTATGTATCAAGTATAATTTTTTCAACTTCAACGTCTGGCTCATGCTTTTTTGGCATTCATTGTTAATCATTCAATAACCATAATCCAAAACATTACTAACTCTTATATATTATTGGTACAAGGTATAGAAAAAAAAGATCAATCGTCTTCTTCTCACCGCTCATCCTAATCCTTACTTTCAGAATCTCTAGGAATTGTCATTCGAGGCTTAGGCGTGTTGAATGTAATTTCGTTTTTTTTTCTTTGTGATCATGCTCAATCTCGAAATCGAGTAATTTTTTACATTTTTTCAATATCGCATCGATAGAATTAAGTTTTTGGCCATACCGAAAGTATAGTATGGTAATCGTCAATTAGTAGATTATTATGTCTGTGGCGGAGGAAAAGAATCGTTCAACGTAACAGTTACTCATACGATCCATTGCGTTTACAAAAGCGATTAGCTTCCGAGCATGCAAATGTTAAATGGGCAACTTTTGTACGATGATGAAGGAAAACGGACCAAAAATTGTTCTCCGTCGCGTAGTTAAGCTTATTAAAAAAAATATTAGTTTTAGAGGCGCAATTCGATTGAATATCTTTATTTAAGTAATTATAAAAATCGTCCATTTGTGGCCTGATATTGCGTGCTCTTTTATCAGGCTAAACATGTTCGCAAATTATACAGATAAACCAATAATGAAGCATACAACATTTAAGGGTAACTGTAAGAGCAAAATTTTCTAATCCAATGGTCAAAGAATCAGAGCTCTTTCACCTTCCTCTCGCTTAATACCGATTAAATTTTTTGGTTTCCGTAATTCGTAACATATTTTTATTGAGAACAAAACAAAAATTCACCATGAGCTTTTGAACATAAGGACTTTCCAAGATTGGATATAAAAGAACATTGCGTTGAATCTAGATTATTCTTTCTTATTCAGGCCATTGAGAAAATGACGTGTAAATGATTTTTAATTTCGTGATTTATTATTGTTGAATTTTTTTAATTTACACACACGAACATGTCTTTAGAAAAACTATTAATATTACACGAGTGTTCGTTCTCGATAATTTTATTCTAACATTTCCTTTTTAGGTAAATTTGACAAGTATTTTTATTTTTGAAAAATGAAAAAATATCGTTTCAAAAGATTCTTGCTATGTCACTATCGTGACGTTTACTAGTAGAAAGAGTGTTCTTCATTAAGATACTATAAACAAAATATCCGAACTGAGATCTAGATAGTAAAGTATAGCATTTTACAATAATCGTTTATAAACTTTGTTGAAGTATTAGGTAGTTCTGGTATTTGAACCAAAAAATATTCCAATGGCAAAGTGGATATTTGTACACGCACACACACACACGCGTGTATATGTATGTATGTATGTATGTATGTATGTATGTATGTATGTATGTATGTATGTATGTATGTATAAAATCAGTAACTGTCGTTTCGATTGACATGACTCGACTGAATTCTTAATTGCAGCAAGTGGAACGCGTCTGTTTCAACGATAAAATGTTGACCTGACGTAACGTTAACCCAAAAATCCTGAATAGTGTTGTCTATCTGGATCATTAGAAATTCAGAATATACCGTTGTAAGAATAACTAATTTACTTAGTTATCGCTTCGAAGGTAAAAAAATTGAGAATCAAAAGCTCAGCTTTCAGCTAATTTTTGTAGTTTTGAATTGCGAATTAGCGTGGTACCGGTATTCATTATTCCAATCCAGTTGAAAACATCAGTGATGTTAATTTTTTTGTTGTCTTGTTTTTAAAAATGTACAACGTATCGATTAATATACATTAATTGACTAGTCCAAATCCTGTCCAAGTTCCTGTAAGTCATACAATTTGCCATGATAAATAATCTATCTACATATATGATATATGATATATATATTGGGGCGATTTTTTTTCGACTTATTTTTTTTCTTCCACTCCCCACCCGTAATTTTGTTGTATATGTCTGAGAGAAAATTCTCTGAAAGTTACAGTCTTTAATATTAATATTAAGTACTTTCCCTTCGCGTGATAAGTTTTTCCATCTAAAATACACGTAAATGAAAATCTTTTTTCGTTAAAATTTTACCACTCCGCGGTTTTTTATGCTATCACATTGATTTTGGTCGCAATTTATGTAGAATCGAACGATCTTTAAAAGTGTCTTGAACAGTGTAAGTGTAACTTCCACTGGTGAGATGGTACGGGTCCCTAAAGTGGATTTTTACCCAAAATTCTCGATTTTTTGCTGTTATCTTCGAAATGATTAACTTAACCAAAAAATCTTAACAGGAAGTTTTGTTGGAAATTTAATTCCTACAAAAAAAGGTCCTGTAGACCTAACTGCTAAAATTAATATTTTTTGAGATATTGAACCTCAACTTATTTATGGTATAAAATTTGTATAAGTGAAGGGAGGAATCGGCTGCGATTCGGCCAGTGGTTCCACATAAAATTGGGCAATTTTTTGTATAACATTTCGATCCTTATTCGGATCTTCTTCAGATTTATTATTTCTAAAAATTACATTCATCTTAGTCTTATTTTGTATAATAGGTTTTGATATGTTTTGACATGGTTTACATTATAAGCTTATGTGTTGTGTGTCATGACTGACCTGTGTTTGTATGGATAATTTTCGATCATTTGATGAATCTTGGATGATATTCATTATGAATTTATTGTATTAAGACGGATCATTTTTTTGCGATCCTTGATGTCCGCGAGAGAGAGAGTTTTGATATTTCAGTGCTCAGTTAATGTTCTTTGTGAGAAGTTGTGTACATGTTATTGACCTATGATTTTCGTATTTCATATTTTGCCAGATTCATTTTTGATAAAAATTAACAATTTTCATTACATAATGTTGTTAAACGGTCAAGCTGTTTCGAGAGCCTAGTAGCGACTGAGTATTAAAGACGAGTGAGGATGTATTTATATTGTTGGGGCAGTAGGATCGAGTATTGAAGAGTGGGGGGTGTTTGTTACGGTTGAGGAAGTTACCGTTAATTATTTTTACGTGCCGGACGAATTGTGGTAACGAGTCTTGAACCGGTTTTGAATTGATAAATTTTAGATTTCGTAATGAGTTTTAAACCGATGGCTGGCAATTTAAGGTTTTTCAGTTATTATTCAAAGTTTTGTTGAATTATTAAATTATATATGCTGCTTAGTTTGTCGATGTCGGTTCTAAAATTAATCGCTTTGGAATGCGCTTTAATCTGTATCATTTCAAGAATTAATCGCTTTTTTAGCCATTTTTCATTATTTACAATTTTGACATCGTCAAATTTAAAATTGTGATTTAATTCGATTCCGTGTTTAGCTAACGCTGTATTCTGTGTGTTAGTGTGTTTTAGACTATTTTTGTGTTCGTTGATTCTGATTTTGAGATATCTTTTTGTTTGTCCTATGTACAATGCATCACAATCGTTACAATCGATTTGGTAAACTACGTTGGATTTATTCATCTTGTCTATTTTGTCTTTTGTGGAACCGATGATAGAGCGAATGTTGTGTTGGTTGTTGGTGACTAATGTTATAATATTGAATTGTCGAAAGAGACGGATTAGTTGGTGGTGAATATTTCCAGTATATGGTAAATTTATCAATCTAGAGGAGTCGAATGTGTTGTTTGTATTTGATAGTGACTGAATTAATGTTAGTCTTTGACTTATTATCTTTTCTGTGAAGGAAATTGAATAACAGTTTCGTGTCATTGTGTTTTTAATTAGTTCAATGTTTTTTTGGTAGAAGGAAACGTCAGATAGTTTTATCGTTCTATCTACTAACATCGTTATAATTCCTTTTTTTTTTACTAAGAGGGTGGTGAGAAAAGAAGTTTATGAATCGACCTGACCAGGTAGGTTTTCTGTACCAGTCGGTAATTATTGAGTTGTTTTTTCGGATTAGTAAGATGTCTAGAAATGGTATTTTGTTGTTTGTTTCTATTTCAACTGTGAACTGTAGTTTAGTGTGATACGAATTAAAGAGATTAAGTGTTGATTCTATTTTGTCCATGGGAAGAGCTATGATAATATCGTCTACGTATCTTTTATAAATTGGTATCGTGAACTTCAGTTTTTCAAGGCAGTTTGTTTCCAAATCGATCATTACAATGTTTGATAATATCGGGGCCAACGGTGAACCCATTGGTAAGCCAAATATTTGTTGATATATTTTATCATTATAGGTGAAGAAGGTTGAGAACATTATGAATTCTATTGTTTTTATTATTTCGTTTAGTGGAAATTTTTCTGAGAAAAGATTTGATCGTTTTTGAAGGCTTTGTATGATTAATTCTAAAGGCACATTAGTGTAAAGTGAGACGACATCAAAGGAAATGAGTTTGTAGTTATCAGATATAAAGATGTTTGATACCAATTTTTTAACTGTGAAGCTGTCTTGGACGTATGAGTTTATGGTGTCTATTAATTTTGAGTTTTGTTTGGATGAATTCGGCTAATTTATGTGTAGGGCTATTGACCGAAGATACTATTGGACGTAGCGGATAATTTTGTTTGTGAATTTTTGGAAGACAGTATAATCGTGCTAAGTTACAGTTACATCATCCTTGCAGCCTTCAAGAATTGAAAACGCAATAACATCGCCAAAACTCGTTACCACCAACAACTACGGTGTTTACTGAAATGCAGACAAGAAGGTCTAATACCTAAACACATTTATCCACAGAACATAAACAACATCCTAATTTTTAACAACAGAAATAAATTCAAACTCAAAACAGTCTTACACAAAACTTACAAATCTTTACTCAACATAGAGATCGATGACCTGAATTACAAAATTAAAATACTCAACAAAAAAAATTAAAAAAAACAGAATTAATCGCAAAAACTCCAAAACACATAAACGAAAAATTCTTCAAACTCGTACAAATCAAACTAAACAGAATATCAAAAGAATTCTTTGACAAACACCAAAAGAAATTGAGTAATCTCAGGTATGAAAGGGCACGAAATATCCATGAACACATTTTTAATTATGACGAATTCCTAAGAACAATCGCATCACAATCGAATCGAAATAAAGGAAACATAAACGATCAAAATCAACATACACGGGAAAAACGGACATCACATATTGATCTTTTTAATTCTGTGACATCAAACAATACTAAACACAACATAAGCAATAACATAATTAATGACCCATTAACTAACATAGAATCAACAATCTCAAACAACAAAGTTGAAGAATGGCTAATCAATCTAACAAACATAGCCATTCCAACACATATATCAACCTTTTTATCATGAGGTGAAAAATTTTGCTTTCCATAGATAAAACCAACAGATGTTAAAACATACATCTACAAAACCATCTCAGAATTTGAATCGAAAATAGATAGTTTACTAGAAAAACCAATACAAGATGAAATTAGAAAGAAATTCTCCAAATTGATTGATAAAGTAAAAACTTTAAACTCATTCTTTAACACCAAAAAATTATCAAAGATACATCTACTTTTCTCAAAAACAATCCTCAATCAATAATTACAAGAGCAGATAAAGGAAACTCAACCGTTATATTAGATAAACTTAAACACTTAGCAGACTACAAAAAGGCGTTAACCAAATTCTCACACGATGGAAACACCTCAAAATAATAGATGAAACTACACAGAATCATTTAAAAGCAGAAAACTGTAACTTAGCACGATTATGCTGTCTTCCAAAAATTCACAAACAAAATTACCCGCTACGTCCAATAGTATCTTCTATCAATAGCCCTACACATAAATTAGCCGAATTCATCCAAACAAAACTCTCAAAATTAATAGACACCACAAACTCATACGTCCAATACAGCTTCTCAGTTAAAAAATTGTTATCAAACATCTTTATACCCGACAACTACAAACTCATTTCCTTTGATGTCGTCTCACTTTACACTAATGTGCCTTTAGAATTAGTCATACAAAGCCTCCAAAAACGATCAAATCGTTGCTCAGAAAAATTTCCACTAAACGAAATAATAAAAACAATAGAATTCATAATGTTCTCAACCTTTAATACCTATAATGATAAAATATATCAACAAATATTTGGTTTACCAATGGGTTCACCGTTGGCCCCGATATTATCAAACATTGTAATGATCGATCTGGAAACAAATTGCCTCGAAAAACTGAAGTTCACGATACCAATCTATAAAAGATACGTAGACGATATTATCATAGCTCTTCCCATGGACAAAATAGAATCAACACTAAATCTCTTTAACTCGTATCACACTAAACTACAGTTCACAGTTGAAATAGAAACAAACAACAAAATACCATTTCTAGACATCTTACTAATCCGAAAAAACAACTCAATAATTACCGACTGGTACAGAAAACCTACTTGGTCAGGTCGATTCGTAAACTTCTTTTCTCACCACCCTCTTAGTAAAAAAAAAGGAATTATAACGATGTTAGTAGATAGAGCGATAAAACTATCAGACGTTTCCTTCCACCAAAAAACATTGAACTAATTAAAAACGCAATGACACAAAACTGTTATCCAATTTCCTTCACAGAAAAGATAATAAGACAAAGACTAACATTAATTCAGTCACAATCAAATACAAACAACACATTCGACTCCTCTAGATTGATAAATTTACCATATGCTGAAAATATTCACCACCAACTAATCCGTCTTTTTCGACAATTCAATATAACATTAGACACCAACAACCAACACAACATTCGCTCTACCATTGGTTCCACAAAAGACAAAATAGACAAGATGAATAAATCTAACGTAGTTTACCAAATCGATTGTAACGATTGTGATGCATTGTACATAGGACAAACAAAAAGATATCTCAAAACCAAAATCAACGAACACAAAAATAGTCTAAAACACACTAACACACAGAATACAGCGTTAGCTAAACACGGGATCGAATTAAATCACAATTTTAAATTTGACGATGTCAAAATTGTAAATAATGAAAAATGGCTAAAAAAGCGATTAATTCTTGAAATGATACAGATTAAAGCGCATTCCAAAGCGATTAATTTTAGAACCGACATTGAAAAACTAAGCAGCATATATAATTCAATAATTTAACAAAACTTTAAATAATAACTGAAAAATCTTAAATTGCTTACCATCTGTTTAGAACTCATTACCAAATCCAACAGTTATCAATTCAAAACCGGTTCAAGACTCGTTACCACAATTCGTCCGGCATGTAAAAATAATTAACGGCAACTTCCTCAACCGTAACAAATACCCCCACTCTTCAATACTCGATCCCACTGCCCCAACCTCCTCACTCGTCTCTAATACTCAGTCGCTACTAAGCTCGCGAAACATCTTGACCGTTTAACACATCGTGTACTGAAAATTGTCAATTTTGATCAAAAATGAATCTTGGAAAATATCAAATACGAAAATCATAGGTAAATAACATATGCACATCTTCTCACAAGGAACATTAACTAAGCACTAAAATATCAAAACCCTCTCTCTCGCAGACATCAAAGATCGCAAAAAAACGACCTGTCTTGATACAATAAATTCATAATGAATATCATCCAAGATTCATCAAATGATCAAAAATTACCCATACAAATTCAGGTCAGTCATGACACACAACACATAAACTTATAATGTAAACCATATCAAAATATATCAAAATCTATTTTACAAAATAAGACTAAGATGAATGTAATTTTTAGAAATAATAAATCTGAAGAGGATCCGAATAAGGATCGAAACGTTATACAAAAAATTGTCCAATTTTATTTGGTACCACTGGCCGAATCACAGCCGATTCCTCCCTTCACTAATTCTCTACACGACCGCATATCCAAACCAACACTTAAAATTTGTATAGTTTATCGAACCAAAAGTTTTAAATTTCTGATATTCCATATCATATCACCAGTAGTTATATGATATGGAATATCAACAAGTTGAAACTTTTGATTCGATAATCGATAAAAATTTTCATATGACAAATAAGTTAACCCTGATAGAAACTGTGCCGCACCGGCTCGTTGTGTCGCTACCATGCCGGCATCTGTATCATGCGTCCGTATGTGATGGCATGGTGGCAGCATGGCGTGTCGCACACCGTGGCGATATCGAGGGGACGCCATAGACCGAGCCTACTAAGAAATGCCACCAGCGCTCAAAGCCCCCAAATCGAAGATGCTTTCCGACGTTAATGCCCTATAGCGTTCAACACTCCGAGCCAATACCACTTTCGCCAAGGCACCTTTCTTCCCCCACCACCACGAACCAATGCTCCCCCGCACCAATGGCCCCACCGACGTTCAGCTCCGGAGCCTATTACCCCTCAAACGAACAACCACTTTTGGCGATAGTCCCCAAAAGCGTTAATCCCTACCACCCATCGCCTCTAACAATGTTCACGCCTAGCTTCGATAGTCTCGAAAGTCCAATGCGACGAAAACGGAATTGCCACCACTGTCGAACTGACGGACCAATGACAATCGTTTCAATCGTGTCAATGACCAATCGAAGTGTCCGAATAGTTCGACGATGGTGGCAATTCCGTTTTCGTCGCATTGCACTTTCGAACTATCGAAGCTAGGCGTGAACATTGTTAGAAGTGACGGGTGGTAGGGATTAACGCTTTTGGGGACTATCATCAAAAGTGGTTTTTCGTTTGAGGGCTAATAGGCTCTGGAGCCAACCGTTGGTGGAGGTATTGATGCGGGGGAGCATGGTTCGTGGTGGTAGGGGAAGAAAGGTGCCTTGGCGAAAGTGGCATTGGCTCGGAGTGTTGAACGCTATAGGGTATTAACGTCGGAAAGCATCTTCGATTTGGGGGCTTTGAGCGCTGGTGGCATTTTTAAGTAGGCTCGGTCTATGGCGTCCATATCGAGGCTGCACAGTGGCTGCACAGCGTGCACCCGCTACGCATGTCCGTTACTGTGCAATCTTTCTGTCGCCACCGTCACGCTGTACTGCCACCGTGCCGATACCTACCGACCGTACGGGACGGTACCGTGGCGACCCGTTTCGGAACATTTTTCTGTCTGGGAAGGTTCAATATCTCAAGAAATATTAATTTTAGCAATTAGGTCTAAGGGACTTTTTTGTAGGAAATTAGATTTCCAGAAAAATTTTCCTTTACATTTTTTCGATAAAGTCGATCATTTTGGAGATAACAGCGAAAAACGAGAATGCTGGGTATAAATCAACTTTAGTGACCTCCTACCATCTCACCAGTGTAAGTTACACTTACGCTGTCGAAGACACTTTCAAAGATCGTTCAATTTTGCATAAATTGCGACCAAAATCAATGCGGTAGCATAAAAAACCCTGGAGTGGTAAAATTTCGAAAAAAAAAGTTTTTGATTTACGTGTATTTTAGATGGAAAAACTGATCACTTGAAGGGAAAGTACTTAATATTAATATTTACGCTGTAGCTCTCAGGGAATTTTCTTTCAGACGTATGCAACAAAATTTCGGGTGGGGAGTGAAAGAAATAAAAAAAAGTCGAAAAAAATCACCCTTACATATATATATATAATTTGGTTCATTTTGGTTTTTCGTCATTTTTTTTAGTTAGGTATTTCAATCCTGTCTCCCAATTGTTATTACTAATATTTGTGTACATTCGGCAGAAATTTTTTATCTATTACAAAGTAGTATATATATATATATAGTTTATAGAAGGTTTCTTGGTCGTGTATATAAAATAGAAGAGGAGAATGAGGAGGAAAAGGCGGGAAGAGAGAATTAAAAAAACTGTAATATATGTGGATAACGATAATGATTATAAATCGTACAGCGGTAATGGCAATAAAAAAAATATCTCCAAATGATTATAATACGAAGAACTTTTATACTTAGCGTTCCCATTAGTGACATTCAAAATAATGCATCGAGTGTGTACCGAGGCCTCCTATAATTCAGTTTTTTTCGTTCACTTCTCGCGCACCTTTTCATTTTTTTCCGCACTTTTTTTATTTTTATCGAATTGCATGTTGCATGGTACTGAACGATCTGAATTTTTCAATCAGCTAACACGGCGCACTTATGCTCTGCACCTATCGCCAATATTACTCCTCTTAGGCCCAGTTCAGCAACCATCATTTGAACCTGGCTTAATTTTTCTTACATAGACATACGCTATGTAAAAAAAAATTAAACCAGGTTTAAATGATGGTTGTGGAACTGGGCCTTAATGTATAAAGAAAATAGGCTGTACTTCCGAATAGCTGTTACCTCCGATTTGGCTGAAATTTGGTACAGATGTTCCATTTCATTTCTAAAGATATCTCATAAAAGGATTTTCCCATAGTTTACGAGTAACTGAATTTTACAGTTCATTTTTTAACCCGTATATCTACCAGGTGTGTAAGTATGAAACCGGAATTTGCCCATAGGTGGCGCTAGATGTCGATGCAGTTACCGACACATCACATCAGCGGTGTCTTGTTATTGTATTGATATCCGACAAAGATTTCCAACTCACAATAACACGAGTTTCATTCAGTAGCATTATTAGTAGTTTATTAGAGATAAACATGTCGAGTTTTGTGCCAACAAATTACGATTTGCGGACAGCCCTACTTTTCTGTTTTCATCTGAAGAAAACCGCAGCCGAATCGCATCGAATGCTTCTGGAGGCGTTTGGTGAGCATGCTCTCGGTAAAACACAGTGTTTCGAGTGGTTTAAACGGTTCAAAAGTGGCGATTTTGACATGAGGAACGAAGAACGTGGAAGACTGTGTGTTTGGTGGGATCAGAAGGGCGTAATCTACTACGAGCTGCTGAAACCTGGGGAAACTGTCAATACTCAACGCTACCGACAACAAATGACCGATTTGGATCGAGTTTTGCGTGAAAAACGACCAGAATACCAACAAAGACAACACAAGGTGATTTTGCTGCATGACAATGCACCAGCACACAAAGCAAAACAGGTCCAGAAAACGATAGAGTCGTTCCGTTGGGAGATTCTTCAGCACGCGCCTTACTCACCAGACCTTGCCCCATTCGATTACTACTTGTTTGCATCGATGGGACACGCACTTGCTGAGCAGCGCTTTACTTCTTACGAAGATGTACGAAAATGGCTCGATGACTGGTTTGCCTCAAAAGAGCAACAGTTCTTTTGGCGCGGAATCCACAAATTGCCAGAAAGATGGGAAAAATGTATAGATAGCGACGGACAATACTTTGAATAAGTTACTTTGTATCATATCATTACAATAAACGTGTTTTTTCTGTACAAAAATTCCGGTTTCATACTTACACACCTGGTATATCGTTCGCTACGCCGCTCAATATCCCGACTCCTTGAACTTCACTGGTCAGGTAGTAGGAAAAAATACCCACGGAAAAAATACCCTTATCCATAATAGCTGTACTTCCGAATAGCTGTTACCTCTTAATTTTTTTTTTAAATAAAATAAAATGAAGGAATATAGCTATTAGAATAGATAGAATAGATTGCAGAGTTTCTATTGCTTTTTTTGGGTTTGATAAAAAAAAAAATTTTAATGATAGTAACTTGGTTTTTTATCAAACCTAAAAAAACGGCAGCAACTCTGCAACGGCGATATCTTTTCCAGTAGCTAAATTCCTCCATTTTATTTGATTAACAAAATTTAAAAAAATTTAAAAAGTTGGATAAAAACATTATGCGTCATACTAATATTGAATATGATGTTTTTTAACTGTAACAAACAAAAAAAAAATCAGCTCGATTCTGACAGGAGTGACACTTCCGAATATTTACCTTTTCCGTAATCTCGTAAATAATGGTAATGGAGTGGGGACATCGAGCGGCGCAGGGAACGGTATAGATATACTCGCGCGGGTTAAAAATTAAACTTTAAAATTCGATAATTCGTAAACTATGGGAGTGCGCCAAAAATCTTTTTAGGGGATGTCTTTATAAATGAAATGGAACATCTTTACTAAATTTAAGCCAAAACGAAGGTAACAGCATTCGGAAGTTTATCCAGAAAATATTCAAATGCAACAAGTTTTTTTTCATCATTTGTGGAATACGTTCGGAACTTCGCTATCACAGTTGTGATGGATTTCTAGACAAACAACAATTACAGCACTTATTCTGCGAGAGTTGATGAATGTACACTGTGACCTTGTTTTTATTAATTATGTAGTTTCTGACCAACCCTGTTGAAAAAGACCGATATGAACCGATAGAATTCTATAAATTCTCATTAATCTCTATTGGGATTTCGTGTGCATTTGTCCCTGATTCTGAGAGATTCTAACCGTTCTATCGGTCTTTTTCAAGAGTTATAGTTTTCTTCTGCACAACCGTTTGCGTGGTAATAATAATAGAGAATGTTGATTCTGTTGCATGCCACAGGGACAAACTGGAAACATCTTGAACGGCTGTCAGTATTGAGCTGCCAATTTTACACCGTGTGCTCTCCAATTAGTACTGCCCGCAGGAGCGCCCGCGCCGCATTCCGATGATGCATCCCTTCGTTATTCAAACGCATCGTACGTCTTGTTTATTTCGAAAGGATAGAAGAGAATTTAAATTTCTCAAAGATTCGAAAGAAAAAGAAAAAAGGAATGATACTGGAAGTTTTTCAGTGTTTCAAGGGATAGTCATGACAAAGAGATATTATTTAATTTTCACTGAGATTCGTGGATCAAAAAGACATGAAAATGGCCATAAAAAAAGATTGTCGATCTGGAAATAAAAATCTTCAAGAGATTTTTTCTCATTAGCCCACCGAATTACGAATACTTTCGAGAAAACTGTCTATAAAAGAAACGATAGCTATTTACATAAAGACTATTTAAAAAACATATACAAGCATTTTTTTTTTAAATTTTAGATTGTGAGCGAACATACGTTCTCTATTCAGCTAAGGAGTTGTGTATTAGCAACATCGTATTCTCCTTTGCGGCCTAGTTGATCTTTCGATAAAGACTAGGAAAAAATAGGTATTGAGCCTATAAATTTAGTGCTCGTGGAATTCTATTTAATTCCTTATGATGACCTAATTCAATGACAATTTCCTATTACAAGAGCAAACTGCAGACGTACCTCATTTAAGTACTTATAACGTCGAACGAACTTATCGTTAATGTTTTTAATATAAATTTTCCTTTGTTTTTTTTGTACACAAGTTAAAAAATTAATTTCTGAAGTATTTAAGAGTGTATAGCGTGGAAGTGCCAAAGACTTGCATTTAAAATGTATTAAATGATACGTATTGTACCTTTATATAAATTACTTTTTGTTACTCTCCTGCACTGGTGTATTGAAAACAAAAATTTGTATACATCATTTGTTTTGTAACTGGACGTGCGAGCCTGCGACTACTATGAAAAGAAAAAAAATGTTATCTTCGACAAAATCGTGCTCGATTTTTTTGTGCATTATTTATCCTGATATAATGTATATTTTCCATAAAAATACTCGGAGTTTCGTGAATATTTGGTAAATCGTATTGCTTGTAAATAGATATAAAGAAAAAAGAAAATCTCACGTTATAGAGATTATTATCCATAATTACTCATCAAAAGTGGACGACTCGAGGCAATTCCCTAGGGAAAGCGTGAGAAAAAGTGAGAACGAAAATGTCTCGAACGAAGAGGCTTGTTATTAATTATTATACATCGATCAATACCTTTGTAAATATCCATCTTATATTAAATGGAAAGAATATAATAATAATAATAATAAAACTCCAACTTGACTGAATATGTTCTCTCTTTGTTTCTTCATTAGTTTGCTTTTGCCATTCCGTACGTCCAGTGAACTTAATTAAAAAATGATTGGGAATAATAACTAATATGGGGATCAATAACTAGATAAAAATTATAGCTTAAAAAAACTTTAAAAAACACGCTTTAAAGGGAAACCGAACCAAAAAATAAAAAATAATTTTTATCTAAAAATAAATAATACAATTATTTTTATTGTAAAAAACGTGGGGTGCATGATATCAATTGTTATAAATATTTTATTCGTAGCTATTGAAAAAAGTGGCGTTATTGTAGACATATAGTAAAAAGCACCCCACGCTTTTTACAATAAAAATTATTGTATTATTCATTTTTTTTTTAATTATTTTTTACTTTTCAGTTCCGTTTTTTATAAAAGCGTGTTTTTTATTTGTTTTCAAGTATAGTTTTTAATATTTTACATCCACGAAACTCGTTACTCTTTTACTCTCGACTCAAACTGCGATCTCAGTCGAATTTTGGACGTTTTTTCATCGATCAATTTAGTCCATAGAGATATCAGGCTTTATTTGTCATTAACATCTATGCAATTTTTTCTTCTTCTCCTTCGTTCCTTTGTCTATCTGCCGTTCATCCAGGATTATCATTTTTTAATTGGTGTTGTTTTCCTTTTTTTTATGTTAAATTATTTACCGCTCGAATTATGTCATTCAAACTACTGACAGACATTTTTTTCGGTTATCCTAGTTTCGAATGAGAATGTTTTTGTTTCCGCCATGCCGCCATGTTTTTGTTTCCGATCGACTTTCGGGTTTTTATTTTTGTTTGGCTTTTCGGGTTTTTAACGGTCTCAACATTTATTTTAATTTATCCTGTTGATCGTGGTAAGGTCATTAGGACAAAGTTGTCATATTATTGCATTGTCATCGGTCCTTGATAAGTGTGCAAAGTTTCAGTTAAATCTGACGTTTTGAAGTGGGTGAAAATCTCGTTCAAAGATTCCGTTACAAACATACATACATGTATACATAGAGGTGAATCTAATAACTAATAAAAGCGTGTTAATCCTCTCATAAAAAAAGAGTTGTCACCGTTGTCACGAAATCTCGAAGTGCGAGTTATTTCTGAAGCTGCTATAGACGTGTTTTGTTTGGTTGTCGATGTGCGTATTTCAGATCGTAGAAAAGAGGAGGAAACAATTTCAACTCATTCGATCGCGATCCTGTCAGATAAATTTATTTAGAGACGCGATCGTGTCAGATTAAAACAGTTATAAAACAATTAAAGAAAAACCTGCGCGGTGACACTAGTATATCTAAAACATCCAGTGGACACCGTGTATTATAGATAACAAGATATCTTACTATCTCGTTGCAAAAAGCTTAGTCTATTTTGTTAGGATAGCAAAACAAAAAAACTCGGTTATGGTTTTTATCGATTTATTACTGTGTAATCAAATAGTTATTGTATACAACTCTACATTAGGTACTGTTATTTTACACAATCCTTTTGCTTCCTTTTCTTTCAGTGATTCAAAATAACATTGGACTTTTCTACCTATGTACAGACACAGTGCAATGTATAAGCAATAATATAATAATAATAATAATAATAATAATAATAATAATAATCAATAATTGTTCTATAATACAACGTGGCCGATCCCTCTCGACTGGCTCACCACTCTCAACATACAAAGATACAAACTCTTCTTGTGTACACACGATCCACTAATTTGTTTGCCGATTTATTCTTTAAATCTTTCGTCTCTCTGTCTCTGTCGCTTTTTATTTATTTTCCTTGCGACTGTCATAATATTTATACAACGCGATCGAAGTGTTTTTGTCTTCGCTCTTCGATTTATCTGTTTTCATTTCCTTGTCTTCTTTATCTGCTTCGTATTTCCCCGTTCGTAAAGTAAAACTAATATTGTACAACTTTGGAGGAATGTTGTGATGGCGTAGCACCAACTTCTCTATAAATCGATTAGTCAAACTGCAATGGCACTTTACAAATTAAATAATATGCCGATCATGTCAGCCTATATATATATATATATCCGCAGAATATATATATACATCCCGGGCATTTTGCGCGCGTACACCCACCCACCGACATTCACACGCACACTTACACATACATACACACACTCGCGCATACGCACGCATTGTATATATACTTTTGTTTTTTTCGTCTCAATGTAAAACCTACCCAATAACGTAGCAACAATAACAAGACTGGATCAAGCTTTTTAGTTCATCCACTTGCGGCAGTTAGGCGCGCCACATGCGCATGCTATCTTGTGCTGGTCGTCTTCTATGTCAAACTTGTAATCGTATGCCAGCTGCAAAGGAGAAATAATGCAATATATCAGAACTCAATTAAATCTGAATCTATCTTTATGACGGTCGAGGTCGTGTCCACCTTCAGGTGGACGCGCTTTGCCCTCGAAAACACGAATAGCGATTTTTATGAAATGGTAAAAATTGAGCGTGAATAAATTAACTCAGCAAGTGCTTAATTAAAGCAGAAAATGCAGCTGAGTTTGTGCACTTTCGATAATCTTTACAGTTTTTGAGAAATTATGAAATTCACGTGTATGCGTTTCAAATGATAAAAATAAACGGTTTTTTTTAAAACAAGTTTTTATTAGTTGTTAATAAAAAATAACAAAAAAGTTAAAAATAATTTGATTCCGATTGGATATATCATAATTATATATTTTCAAATCTTGAAACTTCATACCATGTATTAAATCTTTGTGTTCTTATCACAGTATCAAATAAAAGCGTGTTACATTTTAACAGCAAGAGAAAAAAAGAGGGTGTAACACACTTTTATTTGAAAACTTGATACTGTGATAAGTACACAAAGATTTAATATTTGGCATGAAGTTTCAAGGTATGAAAATATATAATTATGATATTTCCAATCAGAATAAAATTATTTTTAACTCTATATTTATTTTTTATTAACAACGAATAAAATATTTTTTAAGGGGGTCGAGTCAGCGTCAAAACGCTGATTTTTGAACATAAATATAAATGTTCGTTGAATAGGTGTAAACCTGACCAATGGTCCATCGTTTAACGTATCGAATGAAGAAATTTTTTACGCTAGTTAGAACCCTTAAGGTGTAGCAGTCCACTCATAAATCAATTTTTGAGTTTCACTACGCTGTGCACGATCCTGACCAAACCGCTTGATGGATCTTGTCCTACGACGTCTAAACTTCTTCGTAACACTTTTCCGGACTGCTTAACTGTGGCTCATTTTTTTTTTACCTTAATATAGAGTTACAGGCCACTTTTTGAATTTTCGAAACAAAAAATGGGTCAAATATTCAAAAAATGGCCTGTAACTCCATAATAATGTGTTAGACAAAATTGTTTCACACCATTGATTTGAAAAAAAATTTTACAAAATTTATGCAAACGAATTTTTTCACAAAATTTTTTGGAAAAGACTGTTGCGCAACATTTTTGTAGAGAAATGTTGCAAATCCATTGCTTAAGACCATTTTGTGAACAAAATTTTGCGAAACAATTTTTTTACAAAAAATTTGCAAATTTTTTGTGATAATATTGCATTGTCATTCGATTTACATATGCATGGAAAATTTTAACTCAATCGGAAACCGGGAAATGAGTCAAATTTAACTTCAAATCGAATTCAACTTGAAATCAAATCATATTTAAATTATAAGATTTGATTACAGACACCGCGACAGATGAAACTAAATGAAAGTTTGTAACAAAAAAAACTCACCTCTTCACCACGTGAGATTCTTCGCTTCGCAAAGATAATTATTCGAAGATCTCGTTCAACTTCGACGATCTCGGCGACGCAATTTGGATTACAGGAATGATTGATGTAACGTGCGAGCCCACCGCTCAATGTCGCATCCACCACCCTTTCCTCATCCAAACGGAACATGTAGATACCACGATTCTGTACAAATTTTTTTTTTATTAATCCTCTGTAGCCATACGGGTGCAAATCGGGCAGGTCGTAAATTTGTGTGATAATGTACTTCAACAGTTTGCCTAATAAAATATTTGAATACCCAGAAAAATTTTACCCCAAAATCAGCCACATAGAATCGGTAATGAAACGAAATAGTGAAAACCCTGTTTGCACCCATATGGCCGTCGCGTTATTGGTAAAAGTTATGGCCATAGGGGGTAAAGAACCGGTGTCAATAATTAATTTTTAGAAAAGCATTAATTTTTTGTCTTGGTTTCCTATAAATATCGTTGTTTTTCGAGTAAAGAGTTCAACAAAAATCAGTATAATTTATTAAGCTCGGAAAATCATTATTTGTTCTTACTTTCCTATGAATATTGGTGCTTATTCAATAAAAAATTTAAGAAGAATCAACGACAATCATTAAATTCAGAAAAATAGAATTTTTTGTCTTGCTCTCCTATAAATTGTTTGTTGAGTATAGAATTTAACAAGGAACAGTGTCGATCATTGATTTCAGAAAAACAATTATTTTTGTATTGCTCTATCATCATCGTTGTTTATTCGGCCATTAATACACCTAGTCAAGCAATTAAAGGAACAACAAAATTTTCGAGATTTTTCAGCGTCTTTCCAAAGGCTGTCTTTGTTAATTTTGGTCGTAACATTTTTTTAAATAAAGCATTTTGAAGCTTGAATCTTCTAGTTTTGGAATCTTGAGTCAAACAAATTTTATGGGCATCACCCTTGACGCAGTCGAAAGAAATATCACGGTAAAAATTTTCGAGAAATTTTTGCTTTTTTTCAAAACAGTCGATGGGCTCCAAAAAATGTTTGCGAGCTTAACCAATCTATGGATCGTTTAGCTGAATTCTTTGGCTTCAATTTGCTTTTTTTAATTTTTGGTCTACGACCGTTTTTCGCTGAGACATCGGCGATTAAACAATAATTCGTCTTTTTTTTTTTAAATTTTCGATATCTCTGGAACTAATAATCGTACAGCGAGTAAACGATGGGTTTCGGAAACTTGAATCTACTCTCTATAAGTGTCTGTTATGTCATAAACGAAAAAATGTTATTTGCATGCTTAATTTTGACTTGAAAAAGTCCAAAAAATTAGCTTTTTTTCTTGTTTCAGAAAATCTACCACAACTTTCCAGATATTGCCAAAAATACAAATGTTTTAAGGTTCTGTTTTAGCTCAATACATACCTAAAAACCATGTCAATTTTCAACATAATCGGTCGAGCCGTTTTTTGTGACCGAGTCGTCAAACTTGGGTTTAATGAGCGTGAAATGAGTCTCAAATTTGGGTTTAATGAGCGTGAAAACTAAAAAAAAATCCACATTTCGAAAAAAAAAAAAAAAATTCAAAATTAAAAATTTTTTTTAGCTTTCACGCTCTCTAAATGCAAATTTAAGAGGAAAAAAAAGAAAACTTTTTTCAAAAAATTTTAACACCATTAATTGGTCATTAAGGATCAATAAACGTGTTCCTTCAATTTTTCTAAAAGTATGATGAATCGGTTACAAAAAACGGCTCGACCGATTGTTTTGAAAATTGGCATGGTTTTTAGGTATGTATTGAGGTAAAAAAGGACCTTAAAACATTGGTATTTTTCGCAATATCTGCAAAGTTGTGGTAGATTTTCTAAAACAAGAAAAAAAGCTAATTTTTTGGACTTTTTCAAGTCAAAATTAAGCATGGAAACAATTTTTTTCGTTTATGACAATAACAGACACTTATAGAGGGTAGATTCAAGTTTCCTAAACCCACCGTTTACTCGCTGTACAATCATTAGTTCCAGAAATATCGAAAATTTAAAAAAAAGACGGGTTTTTATTTAATCGCCGATATCTCAGCGAAAAACGGTCGTAGAACAAAAATAAAAAAAAAAGCAAATTGAAGCCAAAGAATTCAGCTAAGCGACTCATAGATTGGTTAAGCTCGGAAATTTTTTTTGGAGCCCATCGACTGTTTTAAAAGAACAAAAAATGTCGAGAAAATTTTTACTGTGATATTTCTTTCGACTGCGTCAAGGGCGATACCCACAAATAGTATATTACGACCCAAGGCCCGAAAGTTGGATTTCCTGGCGTGTGTGATATGAAGGCCGAGGGCGAAGCCGAGGCCTTCATATCACGCACGTCAGGGCATCCAGCATTCGGGCCGTGGGTCGTATACTATTTTTCTTGATCCCCTAGCCGAAAGTACGTTCAATAATTAATTTTAATGTATAAAATACCGCAAGAGCATGACAGCTGACTTGCGTTCAGCCATATTTGTATATATATATATATATATATAGACTGATTTTACTTTTGCCAACGAATTCAGACGTACATAGAAGCACAGTTCCTATACCTTCGGACGAACTGGGGTACACTATGCTATTGGGGTATACTTTGTATCCCATTAGCATAGTGTACCCCAGTTCGTCCGAAGGTAAAGGAACTGTGCTTCTATATACGTCTGAATTCGTTGCTTTTGCGGCCTGCGTCAGCGCGCCTACCGGCAATCTTGCGAAGTGTTGCGAAGACTGTGGGTTTTGGCCGGTCCAGGGGGCGGGAGGGCCCGCCCGACTTTTGCAAAACCGAGGCGAAGCCGAGGTTTTGCTGGTCGGGGCAGGCATTAAAAACATCAAAAAGTAAAAAAACACGCACGAAAATTAACAGCGATAAGAGAGGTTAACGCACAGAAAATGCCAAAACGTCAACACACGGGCGCAAACTGACTCGGTGAGTCGGGACGGAGAAACAAGGTGAGGGAGTGAGGTGAGAAGCCCGAGAGAGTCCGATGCGACCCGAGCGTACCGTCTATCTCACTCTATGCTGGTCTCGGACCCTTCGGGCCAGTACAGGCATAATGCGTGCTAGTGTATGTGAGTATATCACCGGCCGCAAAAACCCCGTCAGAGCGCGCTGCCGTCAGGCGGCCACGGAACTTGCTCTTCCCTGTCTGAATTGCAGCCGGGAAGTGCGTACTTTCGGCTAGGGGAGCAAGAAAATACGTTTTTCCGTGAAAGACATTTTTTTCGTTACCTCAACTTTATCGATGTTTTTAAATAATTTAACATTATATTTTGGTTTAAAAAACTTTAAGACATTTTTTCGCGATTCTTCAACAGTATCTAGATATTTTTTTAGAATTTTTAGAGCTTATGATTGAAGCAGGCTATTACTTTTTCGGAGCCTGCGTGAAATTCACCCAGTGTGACCGTTATGCGATTCTACCCAAGTGTTACCTATTAGGGATAATCAGATGGCGGAGGGTAGGGAAACTAAACGGTTTTCGAGTTATTAAAATCGGGTGATGAAAACGGATTTTTCGAAAACGTAACCATTTTCGTCAATACTTTAAGAAACTTTTCTACAGACAAAATTCCATGATGATTCGTAAAAAGGTTGCTGAATTTTCGTGGCTATTCATGTTATCGCGCAGAAACTAAAGCAAAGAAAACGATGAAAAAAATTGTCAATTAAACGAATCCCAAATAACGAACAATGGGAACAAGGAATCTTACTCACCCTAGCTTCGTATTGCTTTTCCCTCGTCTCAGCGAGCTCGGTTCGTATTATCTCACCGATATACTCGATGACCATAGTGTGTTTTTCAAGATCACGTGCCGCATAAAGTCCCAATCCTTGAATCTTTGATCTCGCGAGATAAACATTGTTGCGCCATTCTTGCTTCATCTTCTTATACTGGGAGCTTTTCGAGTGAACAAATTGTTTCGAATACGGGCATGCGACTTCACCGGCGACCGTCGCCGTCGGTACAAATGTCGCTCGTGCCGACGACGCGGTTCTCTGCGTGTGAGGTCTCTTCCAAGGCAATTGGTTTCTCAAGCGGGCTTCGGTTCTCGCGCTGCCGGTTGGATTTATCGCAAGTGGAAGTTCGAGCAACGGATTACGTCCATACTTGAAACGATAATCCGTGAGTGTCTCGATACCCGGAAGACTCTCGAGTACGCGCACCACCGCGGGTTCCGTCAGTCCAAAAAGATCCTCCCCCGAAACATAACGGGAAAACAATTGAACGCTGCGAGTTGTCCGTCGTAATTCAGCGAGCGGCTCGAGTATACGGCACCAAACTGCTCGTGGCGTTGCATCGCGCAATTCAACGTCCTCTTGCGATGGCTCTTGAACGAGAACGCGAAATTCCGGACGTCCAGAAACATCGTGTATCGAGCATACATAACGACAGCGCTTGTTAGGTCGTCGCATGCTCCAATAAAATCTCACGATTTTATAACCAACCGGATATATGTAATTTGGCGTGTGAAAATTTGCCAATTGATGCGGTAATAGTTGACCAACACTGAGAAATATCAAGCTACCGACGCGCAACAAATGATTGTGCTCCGAATGATGCATCACCGCGGCCACTTGGCGATTCTCGTCACGATTTACGTAAACACGACGATACACGGAAAGCGTTGTCAGCTCGTTATCTTTCTCATTTTTTTGGATATGTTGGGAGCAGTAAGTACTCTGAAAGTATGAGTAATTCACATTTTCATCAGTTTTATCAGTCGTGAAGTTAAAAGTTGAAGGAAGTGTCGATTTGCTTTTTAACGGATAATAAGAAGCTCAAACTAACGTTTTACGTAGATTTGTTAAAAAAGTTTTTTTTTCCATTATATACCTATGTTCTCGTGGAAATAAGGCTTTTTCAGAATGAGAGGAATTAAGAATAAATTACCCAACATTGCTTTGACCGAATTGTTCAAATACTCCGTTTTTCCTAGTCGGAATTCAGATACCGCAGGATCAAACTCAGTGAACTCTGACGACAAATATTCTTTTGTCGAAATATCAGATAATCGATTAAAAAACGGTTTATGTAATATGATACGAAAAAATACGACAATGAAAATGTAATGATATGAAAAAAATACAAAACAAAAAATAAACATATTTTGAAGGGCCAATAACTCTTCTTACTTTAAGTTGATTGAGGCTTGTTCTGATCAATCGATACGTCACGACTTAAAATTTTACGGTGAATTCATTTTGATATCTCGAATATTGTCCCGGCGGAATCGCTTGAAAAATGCAGAAAAACCGATCTAAAACAATATGCCCACCAAAATGTGACTGATTTTTTTCGATTTGGAATGAATTTTCGATCATGGTAAACATCCTTGTTTGCTCAAAGTCCAACAACTCGTTGGTTAAAAAGCGTGAAAGCATGGAATAATCGAGTTCTTTAAATTCTTTAACTAATATTGGAAATTGGTCAGGTATCACGAACGTCATTTGAAAATAATTTTAAAAAACCAGTACACTTTCAAGCTTGCGGATTTCAGAAAGCGAAGAAAAAAAAGTACTCTCCGCTTGATTTTAAAAAATTGTGAATTTAGAAATTCATGGATAACGTCCCAAATGACCCTACTATATGAGCACTTTCTTGAGCTTCTTGATAATGAGTATTATGACGAGGAGCTCAATCATAAAAAATTGTTAACGAACGATAAAAATAAATTAAAAAGATTACTTTTTCTACGTAAATTTCTACATTTCATAATTTTTTCATTACTCTTGAAAAATATCAAAATTTTATGAGCACCGAACGTTGCGATTGGTTCATGCCAAATTCCATAGTCATGCAGAACATTTGTGCAGAAAATTAGCACACCTGTAGTTTAATAGCTACAAAATTACGAAAATTGGAGCGTTTGCAAACGTTTTTTGATTGTTTCGAAATTTCTCAAAAATTGATTTCCTTGAGAGATTTTTTTTTAATTTAATGCTAACCATTCTTGGCACTTGATGCATTTGGGCAATAAATCGAGATTTATAGTCGCAATAATACGAAAGTTAGAGGCTTCCCGAGCATTTGTTTATTATTTGAAAAATCTTAGTAAAAAGAACTCTTGAAACGATTCTTTCCCAATTCAATGTCAACCGTCTTTATTGCTAAGCGTATCTGTACTAAAAATCAAAACTTGATAATGTCGAACCTACGAAAGTTAGAACACTCAAAAGAATGTTGCACAAAGTTAAGAGTGCCGCCTAATTGTTAATTGTATTGCAATTTCGACAAATTCCGCACGAAGTGCAAGAAGATGAATGGTCTACTGGTATACCAAATATTGCCTTGAACGCTTAAGATGTTCTCCAGATATATCCATTTGAATTTTTCGAGGCACACGCATCCACGCGCTTCCGGAAAATGACTATAAATGTTATCAACGTTTGCGGATATTTCGAACATACTGGCAAAAAATCGCAAAAGCACAGCTTGCTTTGCGAGGGAACAAGACTTATAGCCGTCGACTGCAAACTATGCATCCTACCTTGTTCTTGTAAAAAACACAGCCATCCTTGACAGCGCAACCGAGATGATAAACGTTGGTGCAACGATTTTTGAAACACTTCACCGTAGCTCCCGGTTGTTCACACACGAGGCAATTTAGAACGAGACTGTGCTGCAAAGCCGTATCCAAATTCATCAGCGCACCGTTCACGGTCTCGTAAACGTCCTCGGACCAAAGTGCACAATTCAGATGAACCCACTTGTCAACGTCGAAATTTAATAGTCTCGCCGGACCATTGGCTGCCCCGTCACCTTGACTCTGACAGAACATGCAGCGACGGCTGTCATCCGTTTTGGCTGGTATTACGGTGACTCCCATGCGAAACAACAACTGTGAACATAGTACAAAATGTATTCAACACCACACGATGTGGATAGTTTGATAATTTGATACAAATAAAAACCGCATGTCTGTTTTTTAAATGTTTCTTGCATTCCAGTGACGAATATATTGTTTGATAAATTGACGTTAACAGAAGAAAAAGAGTTCGAAGGTTTACCTCCGTGACCTCACGATCAGTCGGTTTTTTGTATTTATTCGGTGGCTGTATTACACCGAGTGACCATGTTTTGTATCTAAGACCCCGCCAAACTTTAGCGGGTGGCGGTGGATCGGTGCCTTCGCTATCGTTTTCCTCCGAGGCAGCATGTTTTTTCGGCCTTTTCTCATCAATTTGTAAGTCCTCGGTTATCTCGTTCATATCCAAATCCTCTGTTTCAGTCTTAATTTTTATCTCCGTGCTAATATCCATATCCATGTCCTCGGCGTTGTCTATTACGTCGTCAGGTTCTTTTTTGGCCGGTAGTTTTGGCTGGAGAACTTGCTTCTTCAACGTGTCGTCCAGCAATTTTTCTTCGGCTTTTTGACACAAGTGATCCACAATTGTTGCAGCCTGCGCGAAATAAGAATCCCATCAGTATTGTCACTGGGTATAACGAGCGATTTCCAAATACGCAGTTACTCCTTTTGGATTAAAAAACAAAATTGTATGAGATACATGTTAAATATTTGTCTCTCACCATGCCGTGCGTATTCGTTGGTGTTCTGTGCATCAGAGCGAATTGCATGTAACAAGCCGCTGAACAGAAGCATAATTCGTCACCAGGTTCTGCCTCTTCTTTGCTAAGAAACGGCAAATCCGATACTCTTTTGCGGATGAGACTGCTGAGTATAACGACGTCGCAGTGACGACAGAATTTTGCTGCACCGTTCAATATACTCTGAATGTCGATAGGTGCTATGAATAGAAACGAGCGATATGAAAAATAATCAGGGGAAAACAGAAAAAACAAATTTGTCGAAAGAATTAAGAAAAAAAATCGGTTAAATCGCTATTATTGTTTTTTCCGGGACGACGGTCAAAATTGTCTGGAACGAAAGCACCGTTTTCGAGTTTATCTTTATAAATTTGCCGATGCTTCAGCAATTTCCTTTATCTAATTTCACGTTCTTGAATTATTTTATTCATTTTTTCCTAATCGAACATTTGGCATTTTGCCTATTTTATTAGTACGTTAAGGGGAAGTTACCGTTCATGACGATGAAAAATTCGATTTTTTTTTACATAATTTGTATCCCTAAAGTTTTCAATAGAACACGTAGGTAAAAGGATATTTTCATATCTAAAGTAAATTGTCAAAGATTTTTTATAATGTTAAGCTTAAATGCGTTTTTCTGGAAATAGCATTTACCAACGCGCCGAGCGCTCTACAGCTTCAACCGATGAACCGATTCACATGAATCACTGCGCAATTAAAAGGAAATTCAATTTCCGAGGCCGTCAGAAAGCGATTTTTGTCAAACTTTGATTGAAAAATAGTTTTTCCGTCCGTTGAAGCAAAAAAAACGGCAAAAAATTGGGATTTTTTTCAGACGCCTGGAATTTCGTTATGCAGAGGTTTTTTTGAAAACGAAAATCGACAAGGGCCCCCAAATTTAATCTAGGTTATAAACTTTCAATCTGTTTTTGTTCCGGATGAACTGGTAGAGCTGGAGCAGAACTGGAGCGCCCCGTGCATGCCTTTATTTGACGGGAGCTGGAGCCGTCATTTTGGATTTTTTTAAAAATAGATATAATTGCAAATCAACTCTCCATTGACAGAAAAATAAAATACCTTAAAACACATTTCGAAAAGTACCTATTTGATATTTAAAAAAAAATCTCAAAGTTCATGCATTTTTCATGCCTCTCAACAGCAACCTCCCCTTAATGGACGGTATACACACCCACCTCCTTCTTTTCCATCCTTCCCCTTGGTCCGGTAAAGACCTAATTTTTGACTAGGTGGGGTAGTTGTGCGCTCGACAATCTGATATCTAGGAGGTTGAGCTATGTTCAGAATATTGGCCAAGTCTTTAAGTACTCCGATTATATCGTCTGCGGCCTGGCTGTTTAGAGTTAGCGTAACGGTGACATTTCCGGTATCGCGCAACGGCAAAGGCGGTGATTTTCCCAATCTACAATCATGTTTTTTTTTTTATAAAAATGAATTTGAGTATCAATTAATTGCGACGCCAAATATGAGTCGAAAGAAAAACATATTTTTTTAGTAATTTACAATATTTCTCTGACAAAAAGTCAACTTCCAAGGTAATCTGAAACTGACAACTAACCTTGAAGCACCTAAATTTTCCTTGTCTTGCTTAGCCGTGTCCTTGAGGTATCCGGGCTTAAGCCTTATTGGTATTGGCGAGATAATAGGTATTACCGGCGAGACTCTTTTCAACCAGTCGGTCTCCTCGTCCGATTCCTCGTCGATCAATCTCAGACCGGGAAATTTGTGTCTGCACTCTGGTATCACGCATTCGGGTGATGATGAACTGACGATTGTATCGGGTGTGTCGGTATCGCGATTCATCGACAACGAATTTTCTTTTTTGTCGTCTGTCGTAAAAAAATTCATTGTAATGCATATTCGACAAATAACTTTGTTGCCTTGTTAAATGTTCAAATAAAAAATGTTCATTTTTGAAAAATTCTAGAGCGCTGTTTTTGTATTCAATTTTTTATCTAAGAATTATCCAGAATTTATATTAAGTTGTGAATTCCGAAACTTCAAAATTATGAATTATTCATGGAAAAACTGAACGGAAAGAAATGCTTCTCTGAAATTCGACGTAAAAAAGTTCGACATTAAATTAATAGTTTCAAGTGTTTTTCTACATAAAGAACCAGATATAGATATTTGAAGAAGCGAGTTTTGAAACTTAGCATTGTCTGGAGTAGCATGAGGCGCTCTAGCTTTTGTGAGAAAGGTTTCGCAATGCAATCGAATATATGATAGAGATTGATCACATTGCAACGGAATTTTCAATCGTAGATTCGATAATACTTACAATCCTCAAGCTTAAGAGGTGGAAATTCTTGATCGTAAAAGCCCCTCTGGGTCGAAGTGGGTTGTTGAGGTGGGGATGGTTCTAGCTCGCCAAAAGGCTGTGAATTGTAGTGATCGGAAATTCCTAGAAGCGTGGCGGCACCGTAAAGACCGGTAAGATCGCCGGTTCTCGTATTGTAATCCTTCTGCGTGCCAATTTTACCAAGTTCACCGGATCCGAAAATCGGACATACGCCGTAATTTCTGCCCAAAAGAGGTTCCAAAACTGTCATTGGTGGAAGCTGTCGCAGTTGTATCATTAGATTGTCAATGAACGTGTCGTAATCTTCGTCCATTCGCGATACCTTTCGCGAACGTTTTTTCTGAGGTGGCGCGGTAGCATCCTTACCCTGGCTTTGTCGACGCTTTTGCTGGTACTGACGTCGCTTTAATTTTTTGAGATCTTCAAAGGAAAATAATTTCGATTAAAAAATAAAGTACAACGATTGTAAATCAAATCAAACGCATTCAACTGAACAAAAAATCTAGAAATGTAATTCATTACCGAAGTATCGAAAGGTCCTGTGAGTGCTTGATAAATTATTTTTGACATTTCTTTGGTTCTCCAAAAGAAAGTATTTGCAAGTATAGTCGGGATGTTTTAAATTTTCCATTGAAGCAATACATATTTGTAGACTTTTTCCATTCGGCAGTTCGAAGAGTCAAGAACTTGATCGAAAACCGTGTGCATTTTTAAACGAGGAAAATCATGAAAAAAGCACGAGGTGAAAATAACTCACCAGTTTTGTCGTCAATGGAGCCGTCGATGAGCTCTTCTTTGGCAGTAAGAAAGTCTTTGGTATCGGATAACTGGGTAGGAGGATTGTTAATAGATAGAACTTCGTCGATGATTTCCTTTTTAACTTCCACTAAAGGCACTGTGTTTTGCGAAATTGTACCCTGTGGTAGGTGAGCTTGATGATCCATATTCTGGGCCATCGTGTGAGGCACTGACGGTTGTATTGTATTTGTAACTTGATGCTGCTGTTGAATCTGTTGTGATTGTAGTTGCTGCGATTGCTGCAAAACGTTAGTTTTCTGGAGAGCTTGTTGCTGTTGAATCTGAATAATTTGCTGCTGCGAAGTTTGCGGAGGCGTCGTCGTTCTGGTGGGGCCGATCGAGACGGGAATACTCGTGCCTGACAATTGCGTATTGCTCGAAACTTGTGCAACAGGCTGAACAACTTTGGTCATTGGAATTGTGGCTACACTTGGTTTGCCCTGTGGTACTGTCAAACGTGGGTAAACCGTTGTCATTGTGGTCGGCACTCTTTGTTGTTGCTGTTGATGAGTATGTTCCCGCGCTTGTCCCAAATTCCCCATTATATTTTCGGACTTTATTGACGCTTGTGACTGGGAACAAGGAATCTCCGTCATTGCCGCAGATTGGTCAATTTTATCGGGCAACGTGGGGACTTTGACACTCGACAAAGACGTTTGTGATGTTGGAATCGTTAAAACGGCCGTTTTCGTTTGTTGCAAGCCTGCTTGACTCTGTCCGGAATTATCCAACGTCGTTCGTTGATTCAGTAAAGCCGTTTGATCCGACGAGCTTGTCGATGATGACATTGTTGTCACTGTTGTCATGTTTGCCGCTTCTGTCGTTGCCATAGTTGCTGTGGTTGTTATTGCTGCTTTCGTTGCTGTCGTTGTTGTCGCCGCCGTCATCGTTGTCGTCGCCGCCATCGTCGGCGTCGCTGTCGTTATTGGCGCCGTCGCCGTCGTAGTCACCATCGACGACGTCGTTGTGCTCGCTGTTGTCATCGTCATTATCGTTGTTTTCGTTGTTTCGTCCTTAACAGGCGGACTCAGAGTCTTCGCTCGCACCGAAGATTGCGATACAAATGAAGTTTCACGCGTTAGAATTTGTTGTTTAACCGTTGTCGTGGATTTTACGCTAGTAGTTTCATTCAACAGTGGCGGTAAGAGGGACGATGGTGTTGGCGGTACGGGTCTCGCCAATTGCGCTTCGAGAGACGGTATCAGAGGCAAACTCGGACCACTCTGAGTCGGACAAGACGCGATGCCCGTTGTGGCGCAAGCCGTATTCTGTAGTAATTGCTTCAACAAAACATTTTGCGATTCTTCGACTCTGTGAGACGAATTTGACAATGGTATTTTTCCAATCTCATTGCTGGTCCTCGTCATGCTGATCATCTGCTTCTCCGTACTCGTCGATGATTTGGCGACATCATCGCAGTCCTTGTGAGTTGTACTCTGTATGACACGTTGTTGTTGTTGTTGTTCATGTTCGTTGTTGGTCTTGTTGTTGTCGATTGGCAACGTTGATTTGTAAGCGGTCAAGCCTGTCGTTAGTTGAGTATGCAAAAGCGTTGAAGCTTTGGACAATGTCGATTGTAATATACTCGTAGTTACGTTCACGGTATTAACTGTTGTCGGCGGAGAAATAATCGTTCTCGAGGATTGCGACGATGACATTGCCGTCGACGACGTACAGTTACCGATAATACGTGATGGCAATGAAGAACCGCTCGTGCTAACTTGCAATATTGATTGTAAATTTTGTCCACGTTGCATCGAAGATGATGGTAAAACGGAACTGAGAAGATTACTCGTTTGCGTTAATACGGTATTAGCACGGTTGCCCGCTATAGTTGGTTTCGCCGAATTCGTACCGGCGAGCATAGCATTTAGCATGGCGTTTGAAGTTATGGAAATTCCATAACTGTCGGAATTACGTGACAACGACGACGACGACGATGATGACGACGACGATGACGAGGATGTTATGGAACCGCTCGATTGAACATTTCCAATTGGATATTGTTCCGAGCTCGTTGTTTGTCCCGGTAGCGACGATACGATGTTCGACGATGTATTCGCGACATCTTTGCATCCTTGAAAACCATAAGATGTACCCATTGACGATGTATTTTCAATCAATGCTTTGTTCGAGCCAGAGGTCAATGCGTTCGACAAAGGCAATGTCGAAATTTGGGCACGATAATTTGCAATTGTTTGAGAATTATTGTTGTTCGTCGAATTTGACGTTGTGCTTGATACCACGGAGGCATTCGATAACTTTGAATTCGTGAATGATGCTGATACCATTGTTATCAATGAATTTTGCGACGATGTTGTATAATTTTGCGTATTGTTGCTTTGCAATGATGACAATAGCGTTCGCAATTGGTGGGAAACGTTCGCCACGTTTGACGTTAATTCCGTCGGTTTTGATATCGGCGAAAGATGCGGCACTTTTGTCGTGATGTTCCCGCTGGTTGTGCTTGTTTTTTGCATTTGTGCCGTCGTAACGATACTCTGCGCCGATGACGCCTGTTGCGATAAAATCGGACTCTTTCGCGTTGGTTCTGTTGCAAATAATTTTTGATTTTTTTGTAGTTTTCGATCATTTTGTGGAGTCAAATGTTGCTGCTCATTATCGGTCGTACCTTGCTCGAGATCCATTAACGAATCTTGAAGTATGTTCAACGGCAGTGTGTCTAACGGTGTTGCAGGATCATAAATCGTACAGGGCTTTCGATTTCTTTCTTCCTGCAACATATTACTGTTCGCCATTTCCGGTTTCGACGATATTATATTGTGCAATAAATCAAGGATATCGTCAGACGATTCGTCCATAAGATTCTTCTCGTTCCTGTCATCGTTGTAAGATTTTTCCACATCCACTTTTTTATCATCCGACTTTTCCCTTAGTGAACCACCAATTGCGTTACTCTCGGAGATTTCTATTGTTTTCGGCGTATTTTTATCCTTGATCTTTGGAATATCCGACATTTTTGGAATCGTACCGCTGTTGTCTTTCGCTTCATTCGTCATTACAGTTTCGCTGTCGTTTTCCAATATATTTACCAACGAAATAGCATCGGCGACCGGTGACATTCTCTTGATTCTCGTTACATCGGTTTCACTATTTTCACATGTTTTCTCGCCATTTATCATGTTTTCCGCCGGATTGTGTATAGCTTCGAGCATGCTTTCAAGCTCGTCGGTCGCATTGAGAGGATCCGATTTCTTTTCATCCTCGATTCGTGAAAATTCGCTCTCAGGTGTCTCCGTATCCGACAACTGATTATCGAGTGATATGTTTTTGGAAGATTCGACGATCATCGAGTTTTCCTCGTTCCGCGCTCCATCGACGATATCTTTGTCACTCGTCGTTTCTTTCGGACTCTCGAGCGCACTGTTCTTTTCTATTATCGACGAATTCTCATCGAACGTCGGCGATGAAACGACAAGAACCGTTTTCGGCGTTGTCGGACTAATCAAGCCCGTCTGCGTGTTGATCGGCGATTGTGTTTGGTTCTCTGACAAGTCCCTTAATTCTATTTCGTCAGATGGTTCTTTGGAAAACTCGCCCACGCTCGGTCGCGTTGAGATAGACTTTATCTCCACCGACGCATCTACCATCGGTGAAGCTTTCGCCGTTGTTGGGACGATAGTTTCCGTCTTTGTCGCCACGTCGATCGAATTACCAATTTTCACATTAATCGACTTGTTGTCCAGGGTCAACGGTTTGTTCATGATTTTATCATCGATTGCGATGATCGATGTATGCTCCGAAATCGAAAAATTTAGGTTTGGAAACTCCGTTTCTGTCGTCGTAACGATTTCCTTGACCACATCGACAATTGTTTTTGACACCGTTGTTCTCTCGATATTATCGACGTGGTCAACGATCTCGCACTCGTTCGAACTTGTTTCTATCACCGTTGGACTTTTCGCCGATTTTTTAATCGTCGAACATTCAACGATCGCCTCGTGTAAATTCGTCAGTGAAATTTCACCGTGTTGCAATTTTTCGGAAAATACAAAATCGTCCGATTTGACGTCATTTTTCTCGTCATCATTGATTTCCTTTGACTCTTGTTGTTCGTTCTCATTGTCACGACTCTGATCTCCAGTATCCAGCCCTTTGGCACGCTCAACGTCCGAACTCTCGCGAAATTTCAGTCTCTCAATATCGTTCGCGGCGCACGTGTTCGTATGTTGTGAGATAACCGGTGATTTTGCACTCTGTTCGATATGAATATCGTCGGACTCATTGTCGAGCGACCCCATGAGTTCGCGATCAGGCGAATGATCCATAAAACGTCCAGGAGACGTGTCGACGAGTAATTCCTCTTGATCAGGCGAATCGGGTGTATCGGTCATGGCGACGAGTCTCTTGCCACTCGGTAAACTCCTAACGATGTCCAGTCTCAAGGATTTTTTATTTCTCATCTGGCACATGTCTTCATCGCTGAGACTTTGCTCGTCCAGATTGACATCAGCCTCCTCGATTTCTAATATCTGTACCAAATCGTGAGTCTCGTTCGTATTATCAACGAGCGCGTGACTCAACGAATCGTTACTGTCGACTGACAAATCAACGACCATATCCGACTCGAATAATACATATTCCTCTTGTATATCAGGCTCGAGCGAAGCGGATATAACGTCGACCAATTCAGACCCACCGAATTCCTCGATTACCGTTATATCGTCATTATCCCGTTGAGCGGTCGAGCTCAGGGTAACTTCCTCGTTGACTATGGTCTTGTCATCGTCATAATCCGTGGTATCGGGTATCGATTCAATCTTGTCGGATAGACTATTGAGCGTCAGCGTAGCCGGTGTGTCGACCAATGACGATGTCCCACTCGGAACTTTGGACTCGATAGTCGTCGGTGGTGTTTGCGGCGGTGTGTGAGAATCATCGTCGAAATCATTGTAATCCGCGCAGACCAATGAATTAATCTTCGACTGTGATATACCAGTTTTACGATGCACGACACTTGATGTATTTGGTTTTTCCTGTTCTCCACTATTAGCGTGTGACTCGACGGTTTTACCCTTGCTCGATTCAGCCTTTGTCGACCACATTGGCGAGCCCCCACGCAAGCCAAGCTTGATAAACCCGAATCTACCGAAATTCGGTATCATCGGCATAGTGTTGAGCGGATTATGAGGATTACCGCCACCTCTGTTGGCGTGCTCGACACTCGACGTCGTTTGCGTCGTCGTCGGTGTGGTCGCCATCGTCGGTGTCGATGAATTCTGCTCAAGCTCGTTGCCGTGATTCCCAGTTGTATTCTGTCCCCCGTACACTACGTGACCCGAGTGTTGCGGTGTGTGAGGTGTTCTCGGTGTGCCCGGATTCTCGACACTCTGCGGACGATCGGGCATAGCTGGACTATTGCCGCTCGATGCCCGGCGTTGTATTTGCATCGGTGAACCGCCTACCATCGGGCTTCGTGGCATCGGTGAGCTCGGTGTCTGCGACTGTGGCGGATGATTTATGTTGTTCAATTGATGCTGCAACATCGGTGACGTTGAGGGATGCGTACGTGACATTGGGCTCAACGGTGGTTGATACTGGGACGTTAGCATCGGTGAACTTGGTGTATGATGGATACGCCCGCTCATCGGGCTCGGAGGTTGTGAATTTTGGCTCAATTGTTGTTGCAGCATGGGCGAGCCCATTGTCTGCTGTTGGATCATTGGACTACGAGGCATCGGCGAACTCGGCGGTTGTCCGTAATTCGTTTGTTGGATCTGTTGCTGATGAAGCTGCGGACTCGGTGAACTTGCCGGTTGTGAGACCATAGGTGAATTCGGTGGTTTTTGCATCATCAATTGCTGCTGTTGTTGCTGTTGTTGCATCTGCAAGAATTGTTGTCGCTGCTGTTGCTGCGCCATCGCCTGTTGTTGTTGTTGTTGTTGTTGTTGTTGAACGAGTTGCTGTTGAACCTGTTGTTGTTGTTGTTGTTGTTGTTGTTGTTGAGCGAGCAACTGTTGCCGCGCCTGTACCATTTGCAACGTTCGTTGATTGATAACGGCCTGATTGTTGTCGACAGCGCCGACCTCGTGTTGCTGTTGTATCATCTGTTGTCGTTGCAGCATCGCCTGATGCTGCTGCTGTGTTAATATCGGGGTCTGTTGCACAATCTGAGGACTGCCGAGCGGCGAACGTTGACCGTAACCGATGCCGCTCTGTAGTTGCATCCTCGTGGGACGTTGTCCAGGATCAATGAGTGCCGGTGGACGAGCGAAACGCTGCTGAAGATTGTGCATGCGCGCGCTCTGATCGCCTATTATCTGCTGATTCATTCGAACTTCTGGAACAAAAGCGCCTGGGCTCGTCGCCATACGATTGCCGATAACGGCACGATGCTGAGGCGATGTCATGCGGGTTGCGGTGGGACCGCAAATTCCGGGTGATGGCATCGCACCGGGACTGAAGGGACTCTCGTCACCTTGAGAATGCGGTGTACCGATTCGAGGCGACGCTTGCATACTGTGCGGCGACATTGTGCCGGTATTCGTCGATTGCGGATTACCTGGACTATGTTGCAATAACGGTGTATTCGGACTGTGCTGTATGATCGTCGATGTCACTGGCGAATGCTGTATCATGTTTGATGTAACGCTACCTGGTCCTGGACTGTGTGAGACGAGACCCGCCGGACTGTGCATCGGCGATGAATGCTGCGACGGCGACATCAACGGTGAACAAGGCTCACTCGATTGCGATTGCGGTTGTCTCTGCTGTTGTTTGCCACGATATTCTTGTATAAGCATACCATGCTGACGCGTTTGCTTTCTACTCACGTCCAACTGTTTCTGCAAGATCGCCTGCTCGGTCGATATACGCTGCAATTCCACCGCGTCGTTGTCCGTCAATTCATTTCCGGATTTGCGAAGTTGCCGTTGCTTGCTGTTTAGAGACTATTTTTTTTTGTTAAGAAGATAAAATGTTTTAATCTTGTGTTCAAATGGTTTTTTCATTATATTTTCAATTTTTTCAGCGAGAAAGCTCAGCAGCAAAAACCTACCTTTCTGACCTTACGCAATTTTTGCACCTCAGTCTCATAATACTTCAACTGTTGGGACAATATCTGATGCTGATGATTCAACCATTGCTCGTACTGTAACTGCATCTGACGATCTTGCTCAGTAACTACCGTCTCGGGAGGTGTCGGAGGTGCGGGTAATTGCGGAATGTTGAATGTCGCGATTCTCGCTGAAATTTCAAATAAATTCGTCTATAATTTTTCATTTGGAATTATAATTAACAAATTGCTAAACGATCGAGAACCGCAGCTGTTTTGCATGTTGTACAGGTAGTGGACAGAAAAAAAATAAACGTATAAAATAATTTAGTCCCATTAGTTAAGTTATCATAGTTATAACTTAGTCCAGCGCTTCATTTATAAATTCAATCTGAAGAAACCCGTTCTAAAAACCGTCGAAGAATCACATTTTCCTCAAACCACCGAACTTGTATGTTGATAGATAAAATGAAAAAGATTCTTGTTATCAAATTTCGCAAAAACCGCTAAATGTGTGCTGATTTACGGCGATTTTGAAATTTTCGAAAAACAATCATGATCGCTCTAACTTCTAAAAATGTTACGATATCGGAGTAATAAAAAATGTATACATGTAGTTTGAGGAATAAAGATTAATTGAATTTCTCTTTAAATGCTTACGGGGCTTGAATTTGATAAAGCTTTACCTTACGCGAATGTCGTGGTGTCGTTTATAATTTGTAGATGAAAAGACCAGAAAATAAAGGCATTGCTCTATTGCACGCAAATTTCGCGATATAAAGGAACACATTAATAACTCAGATAATTTAGAGATTGTAAAATTTATGTAGAACAAATTTTGAGATATCAGGTTAAAAATTTATACTGATAGAATTAGTGATAAAAAATAAAAATGGTTGGTATTGAATTTAGCGAAAATTGCTTGCAGGGTGCGTGATTGATAAAATTTTGAATTTTTTACTAAAAGCGCGTGATCGCTCTATCTTGCGTATACAGTGGCGTGTCAAAGTTTCGGGCCACCCCATTTTTTTCTATTATTTGATGAAATATTTAGTTTTTCCACTTATTTATTAAATCAAATATTCCATAGAGTTACAATGTAGATAGCAGGCTAAAAAAAATTTTTTTTTGCATGACCTATCATTTTATTACTGTGCGGAAACGAGTTTCGACGGTGTGCAAAATTATTGGGCCGCTATGTTGCTGTTGCTCCAACGCTCGGTTCGTTCACATTTTCTTCCGAATTCGTTTCAAGATATGCTTTATAAATGAGAATTGGACTTTTTTCTGTCAAGATGGCGAAACACACGTATATTCAGATCCGCGGTCTCACGGTAAAACTTTCTTCAGAAGAAAACAGTTCTCGCGATATTGCGACGACTTTATCAATCGGTAAAAGTACCATTAATCGTATTCTTGCAAAATATAAATTGAAAAAATCATTGGCTGATGAAAATCGGAGTGGTAGACCGCGAATAACTACCGAACATGTCAATAAGATTATCAAAAGAATGTATACGGTTTTTCCGACGACTCAAAGTTCCAATTATTCGGAAGTGACGGTCGGAAGTACGTAAGACGCCCATCTGGTACTAGGTATAACGTGAGATGTCAAATTCCTACCGTAAAACACGGTGGTGGGAATATTAAATGTTGGGGAGCATTTTCTTATGTCGGCGTTAGTCTGCGTCTAGTGTAGAATTTTCTTTAATACCAAAAAGTGCGTCTCTTGGACTGGCCGTTGCAATCACCGGACTTGAATCCGATTGAATATTTGTGTCAAGACTTCAAACATCGTGTTGGAACGGAAAGTCACTCAAACAAGACGAAATTGTGGAAGCATTTGCGTGATGAGTGAGAAAAATGGTCACAAGAACGAATATCGCAATTAATCACGTCCATGCCTCGTTGCTGCGATGCTGTTATCGCTGCGAAGGGAATGACAACAAAGTACTAACTCAAATGAAGAAGGTCGAAGCATGTTTTCTCATTTCTAAAATTTGTTGGTTTTTTCACCGGCAATAATATGTGGCCTGATACTTTTGCGCATTCATGAATTAAAAATGTTTAAACGATCAATTCTCGGAGAACAGTATCACTGTTTACAATTTATTGTTTTCAAATATAAGTCAGTACAACTTGTTGTTGATTTATATTTTCCCACGATTGTATTTCGATGCAATATGGACGAAAAATAGTGTGGCCCAAGACTTTTGCACGCCACCGTATGTCGTGAAATCAGTCTCCAAACTTGTGTATCCAATTTTGCAAAAATCACTTGAGCTGTGCAGGTTCTATGGAATTTTAAAATTTCCAAAAAAAGAAGCTCAATATCTCTAACTTCCGAAAATTTTGCAATATCAAGTCAAAAAAATATATTATGTGCTGATCGTTTGCGTGAGGAAGATATTAATTATTAAATCTCGCGAAAATCGCTTACGGAGCAAAAGTTTTAAGCCTTTTTGCAAAAGCTCCCTCTATGAGAGAGTCGAAACTGTGAAAACGGCTTGCCCATAGAGGAGGATTTGCTAATGCGTAAAAAAGATAAGGAGGCGATGTGTACATTTCGAAATTGCCAGTTTTTGAGTACTATTCCCGTATTTACAATGTTACTCCCATGAGAAAGTCGAAACTGAAAAAGTTACTTGCTTATAGAGGACGATATGAAAATACGAAAAAATTATGAGAAAAATAGGATCTTCTAGAATAGAATACTGCCTTAGTCACCTTCAGGCGGGGTTTGTGTAGCTATTGGTTGCCGCGGTGATTGTCCCGGTTGTTTGGCAGCATCCGGAATACCCTGTGACCAATTTGAGCCCGGTGCGGATGGCGGTCTCGGAGTGCAGGATGGTCGTATAACGGGTACACCGCTTGGCATACCCTGAGGTGGCGATCCAAGTGGCGCTGAGCCAAGAACGTCGGCTCTCAATCTCTCGAATTCGCTGTCACTGAGCAAAGCTCCGCTCGGGGTATTCGTGTCAACCTGCTGCTGTTGCTGCTGCTGTTGTTTCTCTTGTTCTCGCTTCTCTTGTTCCAACAAATCCTCCAGCAGCAGCGGTTGCTCCTGTGAACACGACTGCTGACAGTTAAGGTCATTTTCAACTGAATCGAGCAATTAACGCGATATCGATACTCAAATTTCGTTCGTTTGTGACAAATTCGTCGTTACTATCCTCTCTACTTGACATAAGGAATGACGAATTTTCCCAGTATATTAATAAGCTTTTCGACATACTTTTACGAAAAATAAATCAAGAGAGTAATGTACAGAAATCATGCAAGAGTGTTACTTTGATTCTAGAGCCGTCGATCGCTGATAATATTGAAAAAATATATATTTTCTCGTGGCCATGATGAGCGCGAAAAGTTTCCTTATCTTCGTTGTTAACTGGCAAATCGAAGACTCTGGAAGCTAAGCTGATGAAATAAATAATTGCCGCTGCAACCAGAAACATTGAGATCTAATTTTGTCTATGTTTATTCTGTTTTATAATGTTCTTTCGACGAATAAAATTATAGCAAATGATTGTAATATAGACTGGTGAAGTTTTTTTTTTAACTCAGTGCCAACGTCACGGGTACCGTTGAAACCTTTTGCTCTATGTGCTGTAAATGCCCCAAAGACTTGCTCACCTGCAGAAGCAAAGGTCTCCGGTGAAGATGCGGCGATATCGAGGGGGCACCTCCGTTAAGAACGATAGGGGCTATTGGTGGTACGGCCACCGGCACGGACTGACCTATATGGACCAGGGCTCGCGTCATACCTCGCCCACCTGGGCACATCCCCATCTAGACATGCACCAACACCAAATGCATTGCAAACACCCAGGCAAAAAAAAACACCATTTTACTCAGCCAATACGAATCAATGATTTTCAATCGCTCATCTACGCCTACTTCGATGATGAATCATTTTCGCTTTTCTTTCGAAACTTTATAGTTTATGCAATATAAAATTTGTACGTCGAACCGTATCGTAGAGACTTTAATTCTCGAGTTACGGAAATGATTGGACGAAAAATCAATTCTTTTTCATCGTAGCAAAACCAGGAAAAATAAGATTTGTATATTTTTGCTTCCCCGTCAAGGAACCTTTGTTTACGCGAAAGTTTTTTTTCGACATTATTTATGTCGGCATGTTCAAAATTTCGCAAAAGATTGATAACCCACTTTTAGAAGAAAAAAGTTCGAGTGTATGCGTGCGCACGTGCGCGTGTGTGTCTGTGTGTGTGCGCGTGTGTGCTGTCTTCAACACATTCGAATGGATGCATGTCTCAAGCAATCGCGTTTAAGTTTGGAGCACTGGTAGACTCAGTACTATTTTTGTCGAAGATGGTAAACAATTATCATCTTGGTGGGGCTTTAAAATTTTCGTAAAACGTCTACGGCTGCTCTATCATAAGTAAGTTCGCAGTTACTAAACGTAATGTTTGGTGTAGGTATATTTTATAATAAAGACGGTTGGAATTGAATTTGGAAAGAATTGCTTCAGGCATTGGTGTAAAAAAAAATATATGTAATTTTTCGAAAATGTTCGTAAACACAATAACTCGTAATTTACAAAAATCCATCTGGATTTATTTTGCAAGATAGCACTGAGAAACGCGAATAATAATTATCGAATTGTGAAAGAATCGCTCGAGGAATTGCTTTCAACAAATTTCGAAATTTTCATCAGTTTGAGTTAAAATTTGTTGCCCAAATGTACCACATGACTATGGAAGTTGGTATTGGAGTTGGAAAGAACCTCTTACAGGGTTTGGGGTTGATCAAATTTCGAAAGTTTTTAAAAGTAATGAAACCCTTGCGCAGATCAAAAATTTGGATATAGCTTCCTGATGTATTTCCATCGTTCGTCAAGCTTCTTCCATGAAGAAGCCAACAGATAAAAGAAAAATTCAATGAACTGCTCATAACGAAGGCATGGCGGACGATGGAGAACAGTGAGGAAGCCATTAAAATTTTGTGGAGAATACGATCATTAATAATACTTTTATTAAATTATTTATGTTCATTTAATGTCAATGCATCCATCCACTGAAGATGCGATGAATGAAGGATAAGTTTGCAAGTTTTTGTAAAATCAAGATATTTGCTACTCCTGTTTATCTCTGAAAGTTAATTTCAAATCTCTCGGAACACTGGTATTACCAATTTCGCAAAATTGACGTTTGAACAATCGTGTTAATCGATAGATTATAATTGAATAGCAACGCATGCCTCTCTTGTTATAAGAAGTAAAATCATGTCAATTTCGTTAGTCGACTTGTTAATTTTAAAAAATTATATTTTAAAAAATCCAACACCGAGCCAAATATTACCGCAAACATTTTAGTTAACGACGTGGAAAATGGTGAAATCTAATATTGATTGATAGTCAGCAATATCGAACGAATTGTTAAAGAATACGAATTCGAAAGCGATGCATAAATCTCGAAGAGACGTTTATCAGCGTAACTATTGAAATATTATTACAAACCTGTATGGGTCCAGGATAAGGCGGCGGAGGTCCTGGGTAAGGAGGTGGCGGTGGCGGTGGTGCTAGAGGCATTCTCGGTCCTACCATGTGATTTACCGAGACGACTCGACCGGTGACTCCTTGGATACCGGTTACACGCATACCCAGTCTCTGCTGATGGGGAGCTATAAAACAAAAAGTTTTACGGTGAGAAACTTTTTTTTTCCTTAAGATAACTATTTGAGAATGTTTTAAAAAAAAAATGCGCATAAAAAAGACTCTTCACATTTATTTTCATTCCATTTTCTGTTGACTTTAATTTGATGTGAAGAAGTCATCGTCTACATCTGCCTTATCTAGCTGCGTTCATCCTTTTACCATCCTCGTAAACGCTGCTTCCTGAATAACAAAATTTAGTTTTTCTTCAAAAACCCAATTTTTTTACCGTACATGTGTCCAAAAAGAACATGGCAGTAATTTAAAACGGTAGAATCAATCAAGCTGAAGTTTTTCAGGAAAATGAAGCTATCGATGTGTACATTTCAGTTCGCCTCATTTTTCACCACAACATTTTATCTACCAATTTAATTTTGTCAACAAAAACATTATTGATTGAAAAAGAATCCATAGAATAGAATCTTGATCTCCATTTTATTCCATTTCCATAATTCGGGTTAATTATACCTCCTACAAAATGAGCCAGAATGAGCGAGCGAACGATTTTGATCTTTTGTTTTTGCTTTTTAGTTACTTATCGTTAATCCAGGACATCATGACCGTGATCGATATCTAAATTTAGAACAAAGTCGAACAATTAGCTGAAAATGATACGACAATGTTATAATTTCACATAAAACGAAAAAAAAGAGCATTGCGGTTTGGTGTGGAATTTCCGGAGTAATCGCATATGCTGCAAGTTTATGCATTAATTGTAACAAACCAAATTAACCCGCCACTATTGAAAATGAAAAAATGGTTGTATACCAGGTACCTCGATTTCGGAATATTACGAATATTCTAAATCACGGCATGTGCGTGTTCCAGAAATAGCGATTGTTATCATTGATGTAATTGTCATATTACATGCGCGTTCGAACTTGAACAGGTGTGATGGTGCAGATCAGCAATTACGCAAGCGACGCATCATCGGCCTCGCGGTCAATCACTGCCGAGTCAGCAGTTTTACAAAATAAGAGAATCTCGTAATTCGTGTTATCTTGACCGAATTACGAATATAAATACTAATATCTTTTTACCAAGAAATAATTGATAAATAATAAATATGACGTCAATGCGAACTCTTGTATATAACGGACCAGAGAGCAGGTACAAGACAGTTTCGACTCAGATTGCCAACCTGCACGACTGGTTCGGCGAGGTGAGCATTCAGAGTATAGGTAACTGAATTTTGGCGATACAATTTTGGTGGCAGTGATTGGATACCAGAGTGAATAAACGAACCTCGTAAAGAGAATTAATATCGTGGAATAGCGAATAATCAAGTGAAGGAATTCCCGTACTCGAAAAGTTCCAAGTACGGATGCCACCTGCATCATTGGAATCGGGTGAAGAAGAGGCTCTTAAAGGCGAAAAGAGTTCAAAAGGAACCGACGACGATACTTCTAAGTTCAACACACGATCAGAGAATCGTAAAGAACGTGCCAATAACCAAGAAAATTGGCCGTAGGACTAGTCAAGAGTGCCGAGGATAAGCTGCAGCATCCTCGAAGGACGTCGCTAGGCTAGAGCACGTCAAGCAGTTTGGAAGGACCTCGCCAGGATAGACCACGTCAAGCAGTGTTGAAGGATCGCTCGAGATGTAGAAAACAAGCGCACTAGTGAACGCTCGCAGAGGAAACGCTTTTCGACAGAAGATGAGCTCGAAGGACTCAACGAAAGCGTCTTCGAGGCTAGACCAGGGATGGCAGCCATCGAGCCAAGAAGCACATCGCCAAGCAAAAATCCGGACCCTCAAGCGGATGACAATCAAATCGAGAACTTAAGATCGCAACTATACGACCTCAATGCCACACGAAGGGCGAATATCAACAGCTGGTACACCAAAAATCTGGATACCACGAACGCTTTTGGAAACTACAGCTTACAGAACGGAATGCCAAGGGTTTTCCTGCCACAGGCAGCTGCAAATCGGACCTCCTCGGCGTGAGAACGCAGAACTTGAGCATCTTAGGGCATCCGACGCCGAAATGGAAGGACGAATAAACGCCGCAGAAAGGACCTTAGAAAGGATGCTGGATGCGATAGATCAGCGAAACGGAAAGGAAGGTCTCGAAATACTACCACCGAGGCCACCACCCTAAAACCCTTCAAGCTGAAGACGGACAGAAGAAGAACCTAGAAGAAACCTAAACGAGAAACCAGATGACCTCAAACTGGGGACGGCTCTCAAAAACATAAAGTGCTTCAATGGAAATAATCCGGGGATACCCTTTGACATCGTCCGTTAGAGTAGCTAACTGAATTTTAGCGATACAACAATCTTCAGCGTTGCCTACTAAGTGCTCCATGGTTGTTCCTTCACAGATGTTGATTGCTTGTGACGCTATTTGAGTCTCTATTTTGAAGTTTTTCCAATAACGATGCATCTCTCGCTGAGTGTCAACGAACCGGTGCCGTGTAGAATTTCTTGCTTCGTACGCTTGCTTGCTACGTATAACCATCGGCCTTGCTGCTTTAGGTTAAAGATGAGTGTGTGCGACAATTTTATCACGCGCTTTAAACACTGCCACCTTTTCGTGTCTGTGCCTGTCTGTGCCGTCTGTCGCTTGTACCATGTTGTGCACGAGAAAGTGCAACTCTCTCACACGATCGGCCAGTACTCCGTCGGTACAATAGCATTCTTAATATTTTCGGTATGCCTTATTTTCAAATAGGCACGAAAAAGCTGCATCAACAATACCGCTGGACGGATTTTGCTCTACAACGTCTCCTTTTCTTCGTAACGCTTTTTCCAACGAGATGAACGCGGCACATTTTCATTAAAGTCAAAATTGTGACCAGCACAATGCCTGGAAAATTCAAAATAGGCTAACAATTTCAAAACAGGCCTGCAACTCTGAAATAAAGGGCTAAAAAAAAATGTGCCGCATACATCCAATGGGGAAAAGTGCCACGAAGAAAATGAGAAGAAAATGAAAAACGACATTGAAGCTTATACTCCCCCTCACAAGTTTTTCAGGTGAAAAACGGTGTAAACAAAATTTCATTGGCCTTGCGCCAAAATTCCAACGCCAAAAAAAAACAAAAAACGACTATGTTTCAAAGGGCGTACAGGGGTAAAAAAAATCGAAAATTTTTTTGAATAAAGCGAAATGAAGCTAAATATGTCCCATCTGAAACGTCGGTTGTTTAATTGAAATATCTTCATTTTTGAAAGAGCAGTGAAACTTTTTGTGCGGCGCAGAGTCAGTGCGAGTGTTTCCAAACTTTTTAGCGGGAGTGTAATTCATACACCTGAATATTATGAAAAGAATATCTTACCTTGTATGTGGGGTGGCTGTAGGCGTTGTTGATGTCCTGGAAAGGTCGGAGGATAACTGACTGTAACAGTATTCGTGGAAGTGACCACACCGATAGCTCCATCAGGCGATAATAGCCGAGTTCCCGGTAGCATTGGCCTTCCCATCGCGGCCGCCTGTTGAACATGCTGATGCATCTGTTGTTGTACCGCCATAGCTTGTGGATGACTTGGTTGCAATAACGGAACTTGTTGCTGCTGCTGTTGCTGCTGTTGTTGAGGCTGGGAGGTCGGTGTTTGCACCGGCGGCATAGGTTGTGCCTGCGGTGGTTGTATATTCGGCGCTTCGGGTGGCCCCGTGATATTACTCTGCGAATTAGCCTCATTGATTTCATTGTGCGCCGTCGTAGAGCCGCCAAGATCCTCGCTCTTCACTTCCTCCTCCTTCACCTCCTTTTTCTGCTTATCATCTTTCGTCTCGACCTCCACTTGTTCCAAATCCAGATCCAAAATATTCGTTTTCTCACCACCGGTTATATTGTCCAATTCGGGATCAGCGTATTCGAGAATATTAAAATCCGCTCCCATTTCGGCTGTAGAAAGGATCAAAGAAGATGTTAGAAAACGATTGGTAAGAAACGTGAAAAAATCGATTTTATGAAAAATGAAAATGAAAAATAATCACCAAGTAACTCGTCGTCATCATCGCCCAAATCTCCTAGAATTGCACTAACTCCCTCGACCTCCACCATCGGTGCTCCTTCTTGTTCAAGCTTCTCAAGCTCAGCTGTCACATTGTCGGGTATTTCTGACGCCTCGGACGACACGGCGTTGGTGTCACTGACCGAAGTTGGAATGAGAGGCGGACGAATAATTCCCGGTGAGCTCAACATTCTCACATTTTGATTAGTCAACTCTGGACCACCACGCACTATTCTTTGGCCCATATTCTGTCCTTGATTAGGATCTAAAGGTTTTAAAACATTAGGGTACCTTATATTCCGTAATTATCATAATTATGTAAGAAAATGATATAAATCATTATTCACCAGAAAATCTTTGTTGCTGCAGAATGTCATATTGTTCTGTCAATGAATTTCTAGGATTGGCCATACGTTGCTGCATCCCCTGTTGATTCTGTAAGTGTTGTTGTTGCTGCTGCTGTTGTTGCTTTTGTTTTTGTTGCTGCTGCTGTTGTTGCTGCTGCTGCTGTTGTTGTTGTTGTTGTTGTTGTTGCTGTTGTTGTTGCTGTTGTTGTTGTTGTTGTTGTTGTTGTTGTTGTTGCTGCTGCTGATGCTGTTGCGATATACCAACTGATACCGCCGGTCTTTGGTAGAGTATTCGGGTCCTCGGATCTATTCCTTGAAGCCTCGAATCGATGTTTCCTGCTGCGATATGTCTCGAATTTAGTCCTGAGCAGATACACCGTTTGTTAATATAAAAAATCACCGGAAACATGATTATCGTGGATTTAGGAAAGAGTTTAACTCAATATATGAGATAGAATGAAAAATTTTACCCAGAGTGTTTCTTATGAGCGTGTTTGGCTGAATTCCTGGCATCGGCATACGCGGTCTGCCGATTCCCGGTGGAAGAGGATGACGAAACGTACCCTCGAAGGCATTACCCGGTGGCTGAACGTGCTGAGCAAGCTGCACGTGACCCGTCTCAAATTGCTGCTGCCCCGTTTCAGCAGGATTTGGTCCATCTTCGCGGCAATTAAAAAAAAATTAATAGAGCGAAAGAGAAGGTGAAATTGACTTAAATAAAGGGCAAGAAAACAATTAATATGCGTTAAGGGGGTGTGTCCCGAATTAAAATTTCAAAAAAATCCTATTTCAATTGTTTAAATCGATAGATAAACTATCTAAGAATATGTTTACAAAGTAAGAGAGGCCAATTCTAAATATTTCAAAGAATCTAAAGACGGGAGCAGACCAGCGTCGAGCAGGTATGCGAGCGCTCGCCACTCCGAGTTTTTATTAAAAATTCAAAATTTACAGCTCGTAGGCTCGATCAACGTACAGCTCGTAGACTCGATCAAATGCATAAAAATGGGGCTTTTGAAGAAGGACTGCTGTATGGACCAGGAATAGCTGATTAGCAGATTATCAGCGTAAGTAACTAAAAATTCATATTTTTTCCTATTGAAAACTTTGAAACGCTTTTTCTCCAGTTTTTATTTTCACGATTTTTTTAAATTGTTGGACGTGATAGCTAAAAAAATATACGACCTATTCAATTGAACCAAAATTTTTTTGAATTCAGTATTAAATTCTCTTGTAAGTGAACTAAAAAAGTTCGCCAACAAGTTTATTCAAATAATTGTTATAGCACCTTAAAGTTGAATTTTTTTTAAAACACATTTTTTTTGCAAACCCACCCAAATTTGTTATTACACATTTTTTTCTACATTTTTTCAGTTCACCCAGAAGAAATTTTTTTAATAAAGTTAATCCTTTTTTGGTTTTTTTGTTTCAATAAAAAATTACGAGGCGGATCATTTCCACCGATTGAAGACAACAGCGACCTGACGCCCATGAAATAGGCTTAGAAATCTATTACAATTGTTTTTTTTAGTGTACACATTTTTTTTTGTATTCGCTAAATATGTATAAAACCATACCTGAAAATTCAATACCTTCATTAATTTTTTTCCCTCCTAAAAAAAATCACAAAAAAACCAGATTTAGAACATTCTAATCCAGGACACCCCCTTAAGTTCCACCAAAGCCGAACATTTGTATTCTTCGATCGTTTTCATAAAGCCAAATTATCAAGTGAAAACAAAAATACACGCGCGAAAAAAAGTTTGAACCGATTTGAAACTATGATTACCTTGACTCCAGTCACCGATCAACGGTTCCATTTTTCTCGTGAGCTGCTGACGCTGCAGAAGATCGCGCAATTGCTGATTGACCTCGGGTTGCTGATTAAAGATCTCGGGAGGCGGTGGATCCTGTCGGGACTCGGGTCTCGGTGACGTGTAACTGGGTGCGGGCGAGGGTGTCTGTGGTTGATTGCTATAAGGATCAGGAGTACGAGATGGGGCGTAAACGTGAGTGGAAGAACGCGGAGTTGGAGGATTGAATACGGGTCTCGGGGTGCCAGGTGGCTGAGAAAAAACATCGTTACGCGGTGACGTTGAATAAGTCGGTGTACCAGACAACATTGATCTTGGTGTTTGCGAGCTGCTCGGTTGATAAGCCTCACTGCCACTGTCGAAACGTTGGAAATGGGATTCTTGCTGGGACTGCGAGGCTGCCGGTGATTGTGGGAAATCATGCGGCGATTGAGGTGCCTGAGGTGAAAATGGCGATGGCGGCTGGGCAAACGTATTTGGCAAACCCGGCCTTGGTGCAGAGTTTGCCGGACGCGCGACTATCCCGCATTGTTGCTGTTGCGGCAAGCGTGGAATACCCTGAAGAGGACTTTGAGGTGCAACGCCACGTGTTACTTTCATCGGAGGCGCGGCGAATGTACCACGTGAACCAGACGATGGCGAAGCCATCGGCGCCATGAGATTTCCGTCCTTCAAAATGAATCGTATGAAGATTTCATAATGGTTATTTTATCAAGAAGCTTTATATCCACGTAGTAGGCTCCAAAAAATGAAATTTTAAGTGTAATTTGATAGTGTCAACCACTACGATTGATGTAAATATTTTAAATATCGATAACTCGAAAATGAATAAAGTTACGTATACTTAAGGGGGGGCTAAATAACGACATTTGCACTTCGAAAATGGATTCCAAATATGCTCTGGCACGAATAGATGAAAATCAATAAAGTTTTGACAGTATCATCAGAATTATGGCACGAATGGAGCCCCACTAAATTTTTTTCTTTATACCTCGGTCGAAAGTACGTACATCCGGCATCAATTTCGATGCAGAAGGACCGAGATTATGTCCTTTCGGCCGATACACGGCATCCCTAATGAGAGAAGCTGTCGAGTCAACACTGTAACGCTCCGTGATACGCGCCTCGCGAATTTACCGCGTAAAGCAGCACCAACCGGGGAGAGATACCGCGCGCGATTCGAAAGATTTAAAAGAGCAGAGAATTTTGATCGCGAGAGGACGAGCTGACTGCCGTAGACGGCTTACTGTAAAATAGCGATACGATAATGTAGAATATGCATGGAAATATACGCGTATATATATATATGTAATTCATAACTACATTTAGTATTTGGACGAAATACGACGATCAACGCTTGATTGTATACGTTTTAAGAAATACAGCAACGCAAGATGTTTTTGTAAATAGAAATGCGAGACGAGAGAATTTTCGAGTACCCTGCTGGCTGCAAAAAACGCACTTTCCCATGAATCGGAAAGTCGAGTGGTCAGCATATGACAAACAAATGCGAAGAAACTCGACGTGTGCGAGCTCGGAAAATCCGAGAAAGATTTATAATAATCCTAGCAGAAACGCGTCTGCTTTCCTTCAATTTTTTCTATCGACCCTTTTTTTTTGCCTGCATAACTCGAAGAGTGCTGGGCGACACGTTGTCGCCAGAGGCCTCTTGATAAGTCGTAAAACTCGAGACCAAGGGAGAAAGTTGTAAAAACGCGTAGTTTTCGCCCACGGAGTGGAAGGGATGAGCGAGCACGGACCACCCTTGCGTAGAGGGAAGAGTCCGCGCGGACTTCGTGTTAGCTTGGGGTTGATTGGTCGACGCGCTGGGCCTAAGGGGTGGAATAGTGGGAGTATTCGGGACTTAGAATCTTTGCAGCAGCCAGCAGAGTAGTCAGAATTATTCGAGCCGCGAAACGAACAAGTCGACTTTTGACGAGTCTTCTTCTAGAATCGCAAACCGAGAATTTCTTAATCATATTTTGGTTGTTTTTGGGAATTGTACCTTAATACGTTTTCGTGTGTTTTGTTTGCATTTGGGATTTGAATCAGATTACGACTTTAACAATAAAAAATTATAGTTTAACCCGGTAATTTTTCGTGTTCGATTTCGTTATCTTTCACGATATTTTCAGCAAGAGTTTACTCGCGCGAGGTGAGTTTCATCTCTTCGATCCGGAGACGAATCCCACGGACTACGTTGGTAGTCGCACTCTCGTGTGATCCATTGCGCGTTTGAATTTCGCGCGTTCGACGCTCTCGGAGCGTCACAACACCTTACATCTACCGCCATCTTCCGTGTCTTTGACGTAACTTACCGTAGTAGGTCTCTGTTTTACCATGAGATCACCTGAAGCGCGGCGATCGCCGCGTCTCTCGTCATAACGTTGAGTTTTCGCCATTGTGTTAACACGCAAAAACTTTTCTTTCGTAAATATAGCGAAATTTCGCGTATTTTATCTTGCTTAGTGCAACGATTTATCGTGATTTGAGTCATATTTGAGTAGCTCGTCTCAGGAAGTGAAGAGACAAGCAAGACGAGTGTGCGGCCGTCGTCGAGTCCGAAATAATACCGACAGTGACGAGGGGGCAGGCGGGGGCAACCTCACCCCGGCTAGAAGGCGGCGAGAAAGCTAATCCGAGGAGCTTCAGCATCTCAGAAACTAGCTGATGAATCTTCACAGCAAGCAGAGAGAGGCGATATTATCTAGCCTCCAAAGATTTAATTCCACAGAGGGGAAAAAAAGTTAGAGTGCGTCAGGGCCAGCCTGTCCAACGCTGTCTTGGAACACAGGAAAATGTTAAAGGAGAATCTACAGGTTTTAGCCGAATAGTGCAGGTAGTGTGCAGTAAGAAAGCTGAATGCATCGAGGCGAGAGGGGACAATCCCAACAAGTACGTCCAGGTGACTACTAAGAAGACTCCACCGAGCTCGAAATTTCTTTTCGGTAAGGAAAATTTGGCTTCATTGGTACAATCACTAGGGGCAGCTCAGGCTTTCCTGAAGACCCCAGCCTATGCGACGTCAAAGTAGCCACAAAATAAGAGAGCGCCTCCAGAAAAGTATGGCAAGTCGAACTTTCTTAATCCCACCAAGGCAGGGACTGCAGTCGTTAAATAAAGATCATTAAACTAATTTAGACTCTCGACAAATGTTTCGAACATAATACGTGTTTTCCGAAACACAAATCCAAAACACTTGCATTCAAATCGTTCACCAAGCGCGCACACATATGCGCTTTAAACATATACATATATAGTAAAAGGGCGATAGTAGCGCCACGAATGGCGCGAACTTGCGGGAGTTATGCGAACTAGGGTTTTTCATTCTACATTCAAGAATCAATAAAAACATTTACAGTTGTGCTCATCGCAAAAAGTTAAAACAATAACATCCTTTTGTTTATTTATAATTAATGATGAAGTAATTATTATTTGGACGATATTGCTGCAAAGAAGCAATTATTTCAGGATGAAGGCAAAGACGGAATTTCTGGGGCCTGGCACCTCGGATTCCTTTCGTAAGAAGCTCGTCAAGGGACTCCTACAATATTAAAAATCATTTCAGGGTGCTGCATTCCCCTGAGATCAAGCTTGCTCTAGCGGCCAATTGGGGATACAAGGCTACAAGGTATTTTAGAGGGCTCCAGGGCACCAGGTCCGAGTTTCATCTTAAAGATGTTTTTGGTAAGGAAGATCGACGGTGAAGTGAGACCAATGTTCGATGAGCGTCATCTCAACAGGTACGCAAAAAGACTACGGTTCAAACTTATCTCGCATATCCAAGTTCCGGAGTTCCTTCGAGCAGGAGATTGGATGTTGAGAATCGATATGTCTCAGGCATACCTTCGTATCCTGATGGCACTATCGCCCCGTTGCTTCCATCGCCTCATTTACGGCAAGGGGCTATTGCAGATGACGAGCCTAACCTCTCATCCGCGCTCTACACTTTCGCGACAGTAACGAATTGGATTGCGGAAATCCTTCGGTCCCATGGTATGAGGATGATGGTTTTCCTAAACGATTTCTTGATCATATCGCCAGACGAGAACAGGCCAAAATAGCGGTGAAGCTGTTAAAAACCTTAGGTTGCCAGCTAAATTATCACAAACCATTCTAGAACCCTGCCAGCAGATCGAATTCCGCGGGATTGTATAGGAAACGAAACACGAGATCAGATCTAAGATGAGTTGCACTCTAGAGCAGACGGTCTCCTGGATCATCTCAATTTTGTGACCTTCGTCACATTCAGAGGGCGTTTTCATCGTCAATACCTGCAGAGGGTATGTGCTTATTTCAGGCAGGATCGCCCTCTCGAGAGGCGTCCATTAGACCGCCGGATAAAAGAGGAATTGGATTGGTGGCACGAAGCAGTAGCCTCAACTACGGCTCTGCACAAGATTGCAGTCACAAGCTTTCTGACTCTGGGTGGGGAGCCCAGTTGGACGGGACTCACATGTCCGGGTCATGTTCCAAGACATTACAAGCGTGGTACTGTATCAAGAAGGAAATATTTGCAGGCATGTAGCAATCCAACAGCGAGCACATCTTCTCAAAGATGCTCACATTCTCCTTCAGTTGGACAACCGAACAGTAGTATCATATATCCAAAGGAAGGGAGGCCCGAGGTCTCTCGAAACTAATATTATTTGATTTGAAACTAATTTATTCAGGACATTCAGAATGCGCTTGTAAAATTTCAAATCTATTGACCATTCGGTTCTCGAGATATTTACAATTGTAATCGGCGTTTTTAACACGCTTTGCATAGGGTACGTACTACCTTAACGTACTAGCTGCTCCTCTTGGTCGACAAGCGGTACTTGATCTTGTCAGCATTTTACCTACCAGACAGATACAACGGTATCGCAGACCGCATCTCACGGAAAGGTCCGCGTCCCGAGTAGCATCTCTTACTAGCTTTCTGTAAAAAGAGAAATCTTCAGAATGTGGGGCACGCCGGAAATGGACATGTTCGGGTCAGCCAGAGGTCAGCGGTTCTCAAGACTTACGTCTCTCTCGATTGCAAAGATCGACTAGCCTGCTTCACAGATGCCTTCAGCAAATCATGGAATTACAAGCTAGCTTGGGGCTTTTTCTACCTCCCAATCTAATACCCAGAGTTCTGGCCCATCTCAACAGACGCCGAGAGCAGTTTCTGGTAATAGCCTCCAAGTTGGATCAGACATTTTGGACGGCAGATTTAGTCATTCGCAGCTTAGAACCTCCAACGATAATCAAAGATCTCGAAAGCGTTCTGGTGGACCTATCGACCGGCCACACACCCCTGCAGATAGACAAACTTACACTGCAAGCGTGGAGAATCGGGGGTGGGAACACCTTGTAAGTGACTGGTCTTCACTAGGAAATAGACCTGGTAAAAGGGATTCGCAGACGGCTCGATTGGTGTCAAATCACAGGAGTGAGCCCAGCTTCTCCGAGTGGTGATGAATTTGCAAGATTCTTAGCTAATCTCTTTACTAGAAAAAAAAACCATCTTATAACACCATTTTGCTGCATAAATCCGTAATCACAACTTTCTGCGCTGGAAAGACTCCTCTAGATCTAGCATATCGGTCTTCAGGGTGAAGAAAGTACTGAAGGGAATCTCCATCGCAAGCCCGAAGGAGATTAGGACTCCGATATGGGAGGTTCAAGTCCTGTTCGACTGGCTGATGACAGAAACAGCCGATCTATCGTTTTTCGAGGTATCAAGGAGGACGGCCTCACTACTCCTACTAGCTTCGGGTTAACATATCTATGACGTGACACTTTTGAAAATTTGAAACCTCGGAGAGATTGTCCTATGGCCAGCCTTTGGCTCTGATAATGACAGGACAAACTTCAGACAATCAGGTTGGAAAATTTCAAGACACCCCAAGATTTGGGTGTGTCCAGTAACATGGGTCAGAGAGCTACAGAAGAAGTATAAAAAAAAAATCAGGTCGGCGTCTAGAACAGTTAGTGCATGCTAAATTAGTTCATCTCTGAGGGCGGCAGGCTTGGATACCTCGCTAGGCAGCGTCTGGGTGGCAGTTGCCTCACGAGGGTGGCTAGACAATTTGTCACTACAAGACATTCTAGCGATCGAGGGAACTGGAGGTGCTTAGAGACCTTCAGAAATCATTATTGCCGACAAGGGGGCATAACGAATCAGAAGGGTTCCAGGCTGCTCTTCGATAACTTCAAGCCAGTCTGACAGATAGTTTTCTGACCAAAGCTTCATCACTCTGGAGTAAATATGCAGGTAAATAATTAAAGACATAACATAAAGGCTTTCGAACGATCCAGAGATCTCGACCAGCAGTCGAAATATTGTATTCATGGAAAATAATAATAATAATAATAATAATAATAATGAGAATAAATCATAGCTCATCACAATACAAGCCTTTTTCAGCATCACATAGCGTTGAGAGATCACCAGTAGAAAACAAACACGTCTCTCATTAGGGATGCCGTGTATCGGCCGAAAGGACATAATGCTAGTGTTTTGAACTCCAACAAAACACGGATTATGTCTGAAGCCGATACACGGCATCCCGGTGGAGTTCTTACTGGATGAGAGCCGCTATGACGAGAGACGCGGCGATCGCCGCGCTTCAGGTGATCTCATGGTAAAACAGAGACCTACTACGGTAAGTTACTTCAAAGACACGGAAGATGGCGGTAGATGTAAGGTGTTGACTCGACAGCTTCTCTCATTAGGGATGCCGTGTATCGGCTTCAGACATAATCCGTGTTTTGTTGGAGTTCAAAACACTAGCATTATTGCATTGGTAAAACAACGGAGTGGCGGCGGGAGCAAAAACTTTTCACGCACAGCTGTACGTGAGACTCTCGCAACTGTCACCGGTGACTGTTTCTAACCATTTTTTTCTCTGACGTCAAAGCTGCTCTTTCGTTAGTTAGAATCAGTGTTGTGAGGAAATAGTATAATACGATGCTAGTGCGATGAAACTTTTTCTGACGAGTGTGAGTTTGCAGCATGAGCCGAAGGCGAATGTCGCAATCACACGAGTTGAGAAAAAGTTTCTCGCACTAGTATCGTACGAAATTTTATTGTACGAGTGCGCAAAGTGGCACTTTGTGCACGGAATGCAATAATAGTATATTGTGCAACTAGTGCTACAACGCCGCACGAGTTGCACATACTATTTTTTATTGCGAATGCGGAATAAATCCTAATATAAAATTGCCCCGGCGGGGGGGGCGGGGGCGAAGCCCCGGTGGGAGGTTGGGGGGGCAAAGCCCCCCCCACCGACCAAGAATAATAACTAAAAAGTCAAGAAATATACAGGAATCTCAGAGAGCAGTGGCCAAGTGGCTCGAGCACGGGTCTCGTAATCCGCGGGACCCAGGTTCGAACCCCGGCGACACCGCTAAAAAATATTCCAATTTTTCAAGTGCCCTACCAGGACGAACGACAGTAAACGACACTCGTTCGTCTTGTGAAACGACGGTAATGACGGGTTCCGACGCTCCGGACCGTCGGGAACCGTCGTTTCACAAGACAAACGACGTTCCTACTGTCGTTCGGGTCGGTAGGGTGTTGTTTATCAGCTGCAATCCCGGTGAGTTGGGAACCCACCTTAAATAATGGAATCCCCAAGACCTCATGGCGATGAGTGGGCGGTTAATTGTACGGTTTCGGTGAGGCCTGCCGACGCGGTTCTTATCGCTCGAATGGTGGTTCACCTAATTGTGCAAGCGACTGGCTCACTGGATCACAATGGAGGAGGTAACTACCTAACCAACCGACGGTAGTCGTGCTGGAGCGTGCTCGCAGTGCTACCGACGGTCTCTTAGGTAGATTACCGTCTGTATCAGTGAAGGTTTTTCTGCAGTTTTCCCTTCACTCTCTGCAGAATTGCGATACAGAATGGAAAAGATGTAGGGTGCGGGCTGCAGCCCCGGCCTTGCCAGGAAAGGGGGGGGGGTTAGTATAAAGCAAGGCTGTACGCTGGCAACAAACAATATACAGGAAACTTAGTTAAGGAACAATGAAAATAATTTTATTTTGAACAAGAACAAGAACAGCAACAGGAAATAATTATTTTTACTCTCATTTAAGTGAACTGTAAGGTTTGGACAGTTTGTGAATGTAATATTCAGATTCATGGCGTTTTTGATGAACTCAAGTTCGCCAAGTTCACTAGAGTATGTCAAAAGAATTGGTTCAGAAAAACTTCCAACAGTTTGATTTTTTCGCCATTCGATGAACTTCTTGTACGCTGCTTCATATTTTGTTCTCGATACTTGAGGAATTAAATTATTAATGACCTCATTGACTTTTTCAAGTATTTCCGGTGGTATGTTTTCGTTGCCAGAGCTTTCATCAGTTTCCGGTATTACTATCGATTCCGAATTCATTTGAACAATTTTTGGGAGTTTGTATTATCCGTATACTTTAATACTGTTTTATAAATTACACGATCTGTCACGTCAACCTCAATTCAGTTTTAATATTTCGGTTGCGTTTTTGTTTTCGTTGAATTTCACCAACGTTATTCTTTTATTTAATTTCGGCAGTGTGTTTTATCTGTACTTGCGTGCGCAAAGAATAATATGCGTGCGCAAAGTAAACTTTGCGCACTCAAATAACCGTTCAATAAATGAAAAACCTACATCGCAATTATAAAGTGGGCAAAAAGCTACTTTTCAACCGTAACAGCGGGCGTAAAGATACCGCTTTTCCCGCATGAATAATAAAATAATATATTACGATACTAGTGCGATGAAACTTTTTCTGACGAGTGTGACGAGTGTTTGCAGCATGAGCCGAAGGCGAATGTTGCAATCATACGAGTTGAGAAAAAGTTTCTCGCACTAGTATCGTACGAAATTTTATTGTACGAGTGCATAATAGTATATTGTGCAACTAGTGCGGCAAGTTGTCGATTGCCCACGAAAGCGAAGTTGAGCGCACTCGCTTCGCTCGTGCGCTCATTCGCTTGAGGGGGCAATTGACAACGCCGCACGAGTTACACATACTATTTTTTATTGCGAATGTGGAATAAATCCCAATAGAAAATTGTCCTGGTGGGGGGGGGGGCGGGGGCGAAGCCCCAGTGGGGGTTCAGGGGCGAACCCCCGGTGGGGTCCAGGGGCGAAGCCCCGGTGGGGGGTTGGGGGGGCGAAGCCCCCCCACAGACTAAAAATAAAAACTAAAAAGTTAAGAAATATACAGGAAACTTAGTTAAGGAACAATGAAAAACAATTTTATTTTGAACAAGAACAAGAACCGCATGAGTAATAAGATAGTATGCGATTTGTCACGTCAACCTCAATTCAGTTTTAATATTTCAGTTGCGTTTTTGTTTTTGTTGAATTTCACCGACGTTATTCTTTTATTTCATTTCGGCACTGAATTTGCGTGCGCAAAGAATAATAATAATAATAATAATAATAATAATAATTTGCGTGCGCAAAGTAAACTTTGCGCACTCAAATTATAAAATGGGCAAAAAGCTACTTTTCAACCGCAACAGCGGGCGTAAAGATACCGCTTTTCCCGCATGAGTAATAAAAAATAATGAACCACACGGTCTCAAGTGACGAATCCATGTACGAGGAAGAGATATTCAGAGATTTCGATGCAGAGGCGGAATTGATCATACAGACGGAAAGGTTACCGAAAAAGTCTGCTGATCGATACAAGCTTGTCTACAAGAATTATAAAAAAAGGCAGATGGAGCATGAAAGTTCTCTGTCAAGCTCGGAAGAAACGAATTTGATCGTCTATTTTAAAGATTTAACAAAAAAGCTGAAACCATCAACTCTATGGAGCATTTGGTCGATGTTGAGAAAAACATTGAATACAAAAGACAACATTGACATTAACAGATTTCAAAAATTAAAAAATTTGCAATGAAATCCTCCATGAAAAATATAACAATTGTATCGTTCCTTTATTTGTACTATTTCCGTTATTTATAACCTGAAATCAAAAAATGGTATAAGTTTGAACTCATTATTGTTGTTTTTATTTCACTCTAATTATATTTGCTTTTTTTTGTATTGATGCCTGCCCCCGACCAGCCGGCACTCGCTTCGCTCGTGCCGCAAATGTCGGGGCAGGCATCAAAACATGAATCTATCGTACTTAATTGTACTTTATTACCGTACTTTCGACCGGCTAAAAAGAAAAATAGTATACACCACACGGGCAGAAGTTTGAGAGCCCTGAACTGCGCAACATGATGGCCCTCGGCTTCGCCTCGGGCATCATGATGCGCAGTGCAGGAATTCAAACTTTCTGCCCTTACGGTGTAATATACTATTTCGAAGAATTAAAAAAAAATTACAGATCCGATTATCATCAAGAATCTGTAATTGAAAATATTTAAAATTTGTTTATTACCAGTGTACAGCATTGCTTTATACTAATACCCCCCCTCCCCTTTCCTAGTAAGGCCGGGGCTGCAGCCCGCACTCTACACCTTTTCCATTCTGTATCGCAATTCTGCCGAGAGTGAAGGGAAAACTGCAGAAAAACTTTCACTGATACAGACGGTAAACTCTACCTAAGCGCCCGTCGGTAGCAATGCGAGCCCGCTCTAGCACGACTATCGTCGGTCGGTTAGGTAGTTACCTCCTCCATTGCGATCCAGTGAGCCAGTCGCTTGCACAGTTAGGTGAACCACCATCCGAGCGATAAGAACCGCGTCGGCCGGCCTCACCGAAACCGTACAATTAACCGCCCACTCATCGCAATGAGGTCTTTGGGATTCCATTATTTTAAGGTGGGGTACCAACCCACCGGGATTGCAGCTGATAAACACTTGAAAAATTGGAATATTTTTCAGCGGTGTCGCCGGGGTTCGAACCCGGGTCCCGCGGATTACGAGACCCGCGCTCTAGCCACTTGGCCACTGCTCTCCCTAGTAATTGAAAATATTAAATTATGTTTCTACTGCATTTCGGCTAAAACCAAAAGTGGGGCTCCATGACGAACACCAAAGTACGAATATCGATACGTCTTGGACATTATTTTATGAAAAAACCGCAACGTAAGTTTGGAATCCAAATCAAGAGAAAAATGTTGATAAATTTAGTGTTTCATCGAAAAATGAAATGGCGAAATCGAGTTCACACAAATGCGAAAGAGGGCAGAACCATGGAATTTTGTCTGAATATGAATATGAATAAATATTATTCTCATCAGACTTCTATCCAAACTGTCTGAGCTGTGAGTGGCAATCAACGAAAACGTTAATTTATGTCTCGCACATTTTGCAATCCATTTATCATTAATTCATAAATTTCATTGATATTCATCCACCGGTATCGGAAAAAGTTTGGACAGCGATTTTGAGTTGATAATATAGGGCTTCAGAAATAATGTCAGTATTTAGCCTCCCCTTAAGGGGAGATATACACCTAGCATGGTCGAAAAAATCGATTTTTCTTTTTCTTCTATTTTCTTGAAGCTTTAGGTCTCAAGCTTACAGCCGAGGTTACAGCCAAGAGAGTGAACCGTCTCCGAGAGCGCACCGTGCCACCCCGCGGAATTTATTCATTCCCAAATTTTCAAACGCGTTTTTCTCAAAACCTCGTTTTTTAAATCGGCACCCAAAATTTTCTCGAAAATCAATGAACCGATTGCCTCGAATTTTTTTGTAGTTATTCTGTACATCATTTTCTAGTACTTGCCATAGGATTTTTTTTAGTTTAGTTTTTCTTTTATAGGCAAAATAATAACCAATTTTTGGTCGAAAAATCGCTGTTTTGTTCAAACGTCCGCCATTCAGTCATAAATCGATATTTTCAAAATCGGCTATGGCAAGTACTAGATTATAGTATATAATTTAATAATCTTTTTGGTTTTTTTGTTTCCGATGATTTTTGAAGAAACGCCAGTGGGTACTGTTTACCCGGATTTTTTTACGGCGCTCCGAAGATTATGCAACGACCTCGTCAATCTTTTTGTTTTAATAACAAAAATTGAACATATTTTTAAATGTGTATACGTTTAGATAAAAAAAACTCCTAATCTGAAATTTCAAATAGTTTTCCTTAAAAAAATTCACAAAAATGATATTTTTTCCGGCTTTTAGGTGTATATCTGCCCTTAAGAACAGTGAAATGGAGTTGTTTCTTTAATTTTCGTACCTGCGACGTGGAAACTTGTAACTGAGTCGTGACACCAGTTGAATTTTCGGTATTCAATTGTGGTGTTCCGTCATCGTTGATTTGCCTGTGAACCTTGGCTATCGCTAGAAAATTGAAATGAAATTTCACAGATTTATAAATCATACTTTGGAGCAGTTGTGATATTTTTAAAATCTCCTACTACAATACGATTAATGAGATCAGCATTAGTACAGATTTGCAAAAAATATACTTTATAATTGCAAATATTCGCAATCGCATCAATTTTTATAAAACAATTTTTCAGTTTCAAACTCTATTCAATTTTTTAAAAACAATTGCGCCAATTATTTAAATACCATAGCAAAGTAAATTTTGGATTTATTACTTTTGCCAACTTATGTGAGATTATTGAATTTCAATTCAATCCTTTTTTTTATACAGCATTAAATAGATAAATGATTATTACATAAGAATTAATCATTTTTCACGATTTCATTAAAGTGAGGCTAAGCTCCTGCCACCTCCCTTTCGCTCTTGTGAGTGTGACAGAGATAGCCTATAGGGGTCGTGTGAGCGCGAGAGAGAGGTTCATTAGCCTGGTCTAAAGACAAAGATGATTAATTTCCAACGTACCATGAACACGTTGCTCGTGAATGGATTGTTGCTGATGTTGGGCCTGCTGTTGGCGCTGTGCCTGTAGCTGTTTCCACTGCCTTTCCTGTTCCGCCTCCCTCGTCGAACGATCGCGATTCGACAGACGATCTTGATCCTATTGTAACATCAGCCAATTACATCGAAAATTCGATTCTCATACCTCGGGTTCATTACATCCCTTACACAAAAAAGAAATCGCCAACATGATCGAGCGATAGATTTTTATTTTTTTTTTTAATACTTTTTGTTGGTCACACAACGTTAATCCGGGACGTAATGACCGCGACTGGCATTGAAATTTTAAACAAATCTGGACAAGGCTTCATAGACAATCAGCCAAAAATTATACACCAATGGTAAACATTCACACAAAACAGAAAAAAGAGCATTATGGTATTTTTTTCTTTCCGTTCCCAAAATAAAATGTAACGAGGTTCCGGAGTAATCGGACACTCTTCACGCTTGTGCATTAATTTAAACAGAGTGAATAAACCAGCCACCGTTAAAAATGTAAAACAAAAACGGAGATTAAGAAAAATTCATAACATTTACGCCTTTACGCAACGATTTTGTTCACAACTGGAATTACAGCCGCTACACCGAAGTAACGACAAAGAAATATAAAATAAAAAAGCAATACGTGCACATTATCGAAATTGACGGCGATGCTGCGATATCGAAAACAAAAATCTTTATCCTCGTAATATCTTAAATTTGCTGAATTTTGTTTTTCTCTTGCATTTTGCATTTATTAATTCTCTTTCTCGCGTAAAATATCTCTAATTCCTGAAAACTTGGAAGTGACGAAGTAAATGTTGAAGGCTTCAACATTGGATTGTGAATATTCGATTGAATCAGAAAGCGTACTAAGAGGATAGAAAAAGACGAAAACTAATTTTTAAAAAACAAAAAAAAATGGCAATTCCACTAATTTTGAAAACAACAGCAGGCATACTAGCAACGTTACGGTACGAATCTACAACCACCCACAATAATCATGATAACAACAATAATAATAATAAACGAATTATGACAAAAAAGAATCTTATAAAAGCAACGATGTTAGTAATGGAGAGGGTGAGGGATTCCGAATTGTACGAGGATCGAGATTGATTGAGACATCGGTAAAAAGGATCGGACGATATGAAAAAACAAAACAATGAATCAGAATTTTCTACGAGACATTTGTACCATGCCAGCAACGAAATATCATGGCCTATCAATAGAATGTCAAGATGATCATTCTTATTCCAAAATAAATAAGAAAATATACCGAACGACTTCTGATTAATATCGAACATTGTATAACAACAATCACCCATTTAAAAAAAAAGGGCACTTTCAAGAATAAGAAGAAAAGTGGAATTCTGTCGAAACGGAAAAAAACTCGGCCATTCCAAATGATAGATAATATAACATCAAGAAAACAAAATCGGGATACTACGACGTGAGAACATCGATTTTATATTTTCGGGTTAATGAAAAAGAATTAAAAATGACATGAAATATATTCATCCAACGGTCGAGCCCTCTCCGTTCTATACGGTACTTTTTCAGTCACATATTTCGATAGAATTTTTCGTCAAGTCTAACGAACCATTTTGCTACCTAAATTTTAAAAAAAAGTTCACACGTCTTTTCGGACGAATAATTCCCTATAACAAAATCGTTTTTCCATAAAAATTTAATGGCCCATAGGCTTATTGAACGATGAAAATGTCGGCATATTTTGAGAAAAAATTCCAAGAACAGTAACGTATAAGAGGAAAACAAACGTTTGGACTTATCGACATTTAACGACTGCTATAAATGAAAGGGCTCGAGTTTCGATCTATGTGTTTTAATTTTAATCGACTCACAATTTTAAACCACAACCTTTGACATGAAAATACTCTTCGCGAGTAAACATCGAACAATCCGAAAAATGCGCGTTCGCGGGAGATGAAGCTTGAAGAGGATTCATAAAAGTAATTTAAAAAATAAAAAAAAAAATAAACAAATGAAGTGACAGATTGAAAAACGAATAATGTATCAACATATATGAAAAAGAAAGAAGAAAAGATAAAATGTCGTTCGGATACGCGGTCACAAGGCAAGACACTAGAGGCACAGAGATAGATGGCTCACCATAGCCGGGGACTGTACAGGTACAGTGTGAATAATTGCAGTGGGTGGCGGATCGTAGTGCTCCTGGCTGAGGGATGGGAGGGTGCGCATTATTTCGGATGGGGTGAGCACTCTAATTTGATGATCTATTGAGGAAAGTTGTCGCGCATTGTTCGTCGTTATGATCAACGAAGTTGATGACGAATTTGGCGACGATTGGGACAAGCACGTACCTCCGTTTACGATATTGTTATTGCACGTATTTATAATGCTCGTTAATTGTGAGGATAATTGTGGATTGCGTTGAGTAACGGACGATGATGGTTGACGCTGACCATCGACAACGATCATCGTGTTGCAGTAAGTCAATGTCGAAGAAGTCGAGGTGAAAGGAGTAGTGGTGTTGGAATAAGAAATAGAATTCGAAGAAGTGGATGAAGAAGAAGATGATGAAGAAGAAGAAGGAGAGAAGGAGGACGATGAGGAAGAGGAAGAAGAGGAGGAAGATATTGATGAAGAAGAAGCATTTGTCGTTGTGCAATTATTGGACGCCGGCGAGTGTGTTAGTGTACCATTGACAGCCGTTACGTTTGCGTAATCTTGGTGCGTTATGCCGTTAATGATGTAATTATTTGTGGAATTTACGGAATTTGGCCGTGGTGAAGAGGAGGATGAGGTTGTTGAGGATGACGTTGGACTTGGGGAATTAGATGTTAGCTGCCTCGGCGGCGGTGGTCCCTGTACCGCACACACCTCCGCTAGATGACCACCGATCGTCGCGACGACCCCGCTCGTCGTTATTCCGGCTGCTAATCCGCTCGTACCAGCGGCTATCGTCGAACCACTCATCGGTATTCCCGTCTTCTCCTGAATCGTTTTATCGGCACCCTGTACAGAGCCCAAAAGTCCAATGTGCTTTTGACCCACTGACATGGATAATACCGGAGTAACCTGAGCCGATGTCATGGCTGTGTTGATGGGTTTCGTCATGATGGTGGGTGAGCTTGTTGCTGTTACTTGGGTCGTGCTTGGTATATCCTTGGGTATCTGTCGGTTTCAATGGAACTCAACGTTCACACATTTCTTTCTCTTTTCATTTTTGGTTTTTTTTGCATTGTTTGCGTCGTTCGGAGCCAATTTATTTATTCGTTTTCAGGACGTTAAGGGTTTTGTCAACAATTTGTTTTTTTTTTACTGAGAGAGAAAAAGTTGGGGTAAAAAGGTTCATTAAAGGCTCTACCGAATTGTTTTCCTCTGCGAGATTATCTCGTGAGGGGGGGGGGGGGGGATTGAGGACTATCAAAACAGAGGCAAGAATTCCAAAATACATGAAAAAACAATGGGAATACTTCTCACACAAAAATTGGTGTTTATTCAATGAGCAGCTTTTTCTAGTGATCGAAATGGTATATCAAGGCATTTCATCTTTTGAGCAAAACAGTTTTTTTTTTCAAACTATATGAAATATTATGTGGAGTGAGGCTTTGAGAAATATAATTTCATAATTTTATATCTGTTTACGGAAAATCACAATCCGAAGATGTTGGTATTAATTTTGTTTTTGGTTTGCAAGGAAACGAGCAATGTTCAATTACTTTTCATTCTTTTATTGTCACTCGATTGAAAGTAAGATAATTATACAGTTTGATGGCTTTTCTGAATTTTCGTAATTCCAGTAATTTGTTTCCGTAATACTACGTTTTTTGCAAAAAAACACACACAAAAAAAGTATTAAATCTAAAAAATGCCATACATTGTTGTATTTTTTCAAAGCTGTCTTCTGGTATCGATATGATGTGTGATGTTTCTTAACTAGTTTTGTTATGGTGGCGCATGATGTTTTTTGCCCTTAAATATATAATATACATATATGTTATGTATGAGATTCTGTGGTGTATTGCTGTTTGATAACGCTGCGTGCTATATTCTATCTTTAGCTGCTATATTCTATCTTTAGCTGGATTTTAGCTAAAGGTAATACAAACCTTATGGTAGATCTTAGCCTGCGGCGTTCTCAAACAGGATAACATGATAGAATCTTTGGTTTCGTGTGTATCCATATAATATGTGTATATATACATATATTTTTTCAGAAAATTTATCAATAAACAAATAAATAAAATTCGGAAAAGTCATCAAACTATATCATTACAAAAAAAGTAATATGTATATTTAAAAAAAAAATTATGTTTATTAGTTGCCAAGGCATTTTTTTAACGAAAATTATGCAACGAAATGCAATGTCGATTGAGAAAAAAAATGTAAATGCAAAAATGGAATTCCCTTACATTTACTTTGACATTTTTAATTCGGACACTGCGTTACTCGATAAAATTTCATGATATATGATGATAGGGAAGGGTAGCTCTGTTCAGGAACACTTATCGAAGACAATGATTGGCGTTTGTTTGTCGTCAATTAACACCGTGAAGATCATGTTAAATATTGATACTCGGGATGCCCGAAATTTTCTGAACAATGTTCCGTTATTTGGAAAGAGTTCTAGCGGTTAAAATTAATTGGCAAAATATTTATCTTCGTCTATGAGTATCCAAGATTTACGGGATGCAATGTGATGAAATTTTGGTGCATTCAAAATCAAATTGAAGATCATAATATGCCAATCATCATATAAAGATAAGAAATACCTTATCCGAAAAAAAATGTAAATTTCAGACCAGTATAACAAACGCTGACCCCAGTGAAAAAACAGCCCACAGCTCCGGACAGAAAACCCCATACATATTTGGTATTCTCGTAATATTCGCACGAGAATGTGGTTAATAGATAGCAAAGTTCATCCAATCGGATGTATATATTGCAAAATGGGATGATTAACGCGGCATAACAATGTCACCAATCACGGAATATAATTCGATATGAGCGGAGAAATATTCGCTGAACAAAAGTGTCCCTGAAACTGGGCCAGGGTACTTAAAAAAAAACCAGCCATTTTATATTTAAAAAGAAAATACATTGACTAATTGCTAGACGGAGCACAATGAGACACAAAAAAGGGGGCGAGCTGTTAGTTCGACTTATGTGTTAGCACAAGAAACTTTCGTATAGAGATGAACTACATATTTTGCAGTATGAATGATTAAAAATCATAATCAGTTCGCATATATATATATATTATATATGTACGAATGTAAAATTGCGATTGTAATCCTTTTTGTCGGTATTGCCCTGACGGACAACGGAAAATAAAATACATTGCTTACCGGTTGTGTCTTTTTAATACGAATTGCAGCTCGGTTGTCACGAGCCTGAGTCAGATAAGGTGCTTTTTTTTCGTTCGGCAAGGCACGCCACTTTTTCAATATTTGCTTGCATCTCTCGGACCAAGCTGAAGAAAAAGTAGATTGATTAACACAAACGTCTGATATTTATCCAAACTACATCATGAATTCTTGTATAAATTTATCAACAATTGCCACTATCATCCGAAAATATTAATAATTTTTTAGCCGATGTAAAAAAGTTTGAAATAAGAGAAATTTGAGAGAAATTTACCGGGATAGTCGGATTTCCATTCTGGATGATTGATGTTTGCGTAGAGAACCGACGATATCGTTGCGTTGGTGCCCAAAGCCTCGTCGGCTTCCATTTTAAGATTACTCCTTTGATTGTATGATATTGTAGTTCCACCGGAAGTCCCAGATCCTTCGTCCTCGGGATTTACCCACGGACTCGGTGGTTCCGAAAATGCGGGGCTGAACTGTGGGCTGCTGTGACATTAAAACGTTAATCGTGAATTTATATCCATGCAAAATGACAACACAACGGTCATTCGCTGTCTCAACTTACTTGCTGTACTCGGAATGATATGGTGAAGGCGGTGGAAAGCTCATCGGTGAGTTGAGATTCGATTGGCCAACCGATGGTAAAGAGCCCGGTCCTTGTGGTCTTCCTAATGGCAAACCACTTTGCATGGCTGCTGAAGAAATGCAAGGTAGAAATTTTATCATAAAAAGGAAATGACTTTCAATTCATCATTGGGTAAGCTTTGTTTTCACAGGGTGTTTTTCTAGAATACAGGGTTACCAGCGTTTCAGAGGGTCAAAAATAGTAGAATAGTTACTCACTTTCCCAGAAATAGTGACATAATAGTGACATTTTCCCAACCAATTTAGGAACTTTTGTGAAAGCTAGTCATATTTTTTTCAACAGTTCAGAGCTCATGTGCAGTATTTTCATCAGAAATTTGTAGGATATGGGAAGTAAATGAAGCACAAGACAAGACGACTTGAAAGTAACCTTTTTTTTTCTTTTTCCTTCACATTTGTCATTTTAGTGATACCATATGAAAGAAAATGTATTGTACGACACATTCACCATAGATTTATAACAATCTAAGGACAAACTAGATTTCTCTCACCATACACACCGTGTTCTTTTTTATATGCCTTTTTTAAATAGGTGGTTCTACCCATTAATACGAACAATTTTTTCTATGGGGACTCCTCTGAAATTGTGAAAAAAAAATTTCAGGTGTTTCATACATTTTAGATCGACTAGGTATCACATTTAGTATGAAACAGCTGAAAGTTTTTACACGATTTCAGAAGAAACCCCATAGAAAAAGTTGTTTGTATTGATGGGTAGAACCACCTCTTTGGAAAAAGGCATTTCAAAACGAACACGGTGTATTGAAATATATATTTTTTATTTTTTTCTTGCTTTTTCTCATGAATTCATTTTTTTTTTTACAAAAACTCTGCATGATTTGTAATCAGTGGTAAATTTCCCATCGAAATAACGTTTCAAAACGATAAAAATAAAAAAAAAAATTACTCATTCATAGGCAACTTTTCGGAAATCTCAAAATAGCGAAATTTCAAGTGTTCATAACATAAATTTTTGAAAGCCCATGTCTTCGAAAATTTGCAAAAATCGATTATCAAACTTTCAAAATCTGCCAAAAATTGAAAAATGATCCGAATTGGATGAACCAAGTGGCATTTTGAAGCTTTGACGATCTCGAAAAGAATGAGTTTAAGGGGAAGCCAGAATTTTATCTAGAAAAAAAGCGACAGCCATTTTCGGGAACAGATCCAATTTTTGCCAAAATGCGAAAAAACAATGTTTCCAATTATTTTCTGTTAAAACGTTATATCGATGTATTTTTCCCCCTGAACACGAATTAACCAATCATTTTCCCAAAAAATCAAAATTTCTAAGAAATTTTATCAAAAACCTTTTTCGTTCAATTTTTGCCCCATTTTCAAAATCCTCAACATCGCGAAATTTCTTGTGCTCATAACTTTACTTCAGATTAGCCGATTCCAAAATTTCAGGTAGAACCACCTTTAAAAAAAATGCATATCAAAAAGAACACCTTGTATTGAAAGAGATTCCGCGCGGGACAAATTTGTTCCCTACGCGAGTTCACCGTAGTAAGCGAGTCGAGATACAAATTTGTCCCCTATTCTAAGGGGCACCTCTATTCTAACCACTTCTGAGCTCTGAAATAGTGACAATAATGACAAAATTTCGAAAATAGTGAGAAAAGTGATACGATTTTAAAATAGTGAAAAATAGTGACAATTGTGACTGACTGTCAACCCTGAAAATATCAAAAATTGTCGGGGAACACACATTTTTGAAAAGTTCCTAGGTGAATGTATGGGTATGTGATAAAACTTTGATAAAACTAAAAAGATAAAACGAACTTTGGAGTTGCCCTGAACGCACAGGGTAAAATTTTCTACGCCAGTACAAAAGAGGGAAAGGGAGAGATAAATTAATCGCATATTTGTAATCTCCTTGATTTTTTTCACGTAGGAAGATCTATTGTTCGTCCCTGCACACCATGATTTATTTTCTCTAACCAATTTAGAAATTGTCCGACTGAATTTATTTCCTAAATTTCTCTTTAAATCCGTAAGTTAAATTCAATTCATCTCGTTGTGACGTCAAATGATATTGAAGTTTGCAACGTTTCAACGATTTTTCACATCGAGAACACATAATTGAGGGTAATGAATTTGAGGAAAAAATCCATTTTCGTTGCATTACAAAGATGCAAATTTCAATGTCACGAAGACAAGGTGTCGTGTAACTCACCTGGATGAGGCGAAGGTGATACGAGAGGTGTTGTGACAGCGGTCGTGTGGGACGGTTGAGTTTGCATCTGAAAAATTGGCGATTCCTGTGACTCTTGTGACTCATCAGTGAGAACACCCTTGAATATTTCTTCTACGTCCTTGCTGTCCATATTCGGTAAACCGGTATCGCGTACCATAGACTCGAGGTTAAAATGAGGGCTGAGTATATCGGTGAGTTCGTCTTTGCTCGGACCGGGCGGATCGTTCAATTCTTCGACCACCTCGCTCGCTTTAGCCAACTCTTCGTCCTGTTCGTTCATAATTGTATTTACGAGATCGCTATCGAGTAAATCCGAGGCCATTGGCAATATATCACCAAGTGCTTCGGTGTCGCTGCCCTCATCGTCCATTATTTCTTCTCTCTTGATATTCGTAGTCTCGTTCCGCAGTTTTTCATCACCCTTCTCATTATCGATATCACTTTTGTTCTTCACTTGCTCGATCGCCTTGAGCTCGTCCTGTGACAGTTGTATCGTATTGACGTTCGACGACATATTTTTCTCGTCTTCAGAATCGCTGCTGCTTTTTATATCCTTGTCTTTGGTCGTGTCCATAAGATCTTTCCCGAAAAATGCTTCTTGCATATACTGCGGGAAGCACTCCGATAATTTGGTCTTTGGTTTTCTTCTCTGTACCTTTCTCCGTGGTTTTTCCTCGTTTATCGTCAGCGTCGTACCGTCGATGCTCGGTTTAACTTCACCCTCAACGATCTCGTCGTCCTTTTCTTTTCTCGTGCCTCTGAGTCTAACGAGAAAACCACCGATCCCGAGTTTCTGCAAATTTCTCTGCCTCTTGCGTCTCAGCACGGGCACACCATTTTCCGTCGTATAGATACTGAAACCGTCCGGAGGGGGTTGATCGCCGCGCGGTGTCCATACCATGCCCTCCTTCAATATTTCACAACCGGTCTCGTCCTTGACGTCCAATAAATCCAATTTACAATTTTCTTCCAACGAATTGTCCAAACTTCCGCCCGCAACGACGGACTCTATGGTCGCCATTATATCTGCCTCTTTGTCAACCGGAGGCAATAATTTTCGTCTCTTCTTTCGCGTCTGTTGCTGCTCGAATGCTAATGATTTGATGTGACTCATACCAGCCTCGGATAGATAAACACCGTCGATGAGATACTGTTGGAGCGTTGGTTTGTAGAGTTCCGGGCTCGGACTCACTGTTGCCGGTGGTGGTGTCGCCAAGGGGATTTGAGCGCTGTATTTAGGTTGCGGTTTTGGCAAATTGCACACCAAGTGCGGCGGCGGTACGTCCCGTGGACGACAGAGAATACAATTGTAACCTTCTTCGGCACATTTTTCCGCATCAGCCTCGGTGTTGATGTGATCGCAAGCGCAATGCAACCATCTCTCGCACTGTATGCACTGTATTATGAGATCGCCCTCGTTGTAAGATTCCTGGCACGAAGTGCAAGCCGTGTGCGAGGCGCACGGACCGCACTGCGTGTAATTCTTCTGCCAGCTGCTGTTGAAGCCCGGATCGTTGGAGCCGCATGTCTGACAATGGGCGCACCATTTGCACTTCCACGTACCGTGCGGCACGTAATCCAACGGTGGATCCATGCAATAAATGTGATAGCTAATATCGCAATCGTCGCACAGTATCAAACGTCCCTCGTCGTTTCGCTCGCCGCAACCCTCGCAGACTGTACAGTCTAAGCAGCGCCAGCCTTTCTGCAATATTACCTTTGTTACCTTGACATTGGCACAATACGGGTGATAACACTGGCCACACTGCGCACAAGCTATCAGACAGCCCTCCTGATCGGTGCCGATCGCGCCGCACATCACGCATATATCCTGCGTTAGAACGAATTTGTCCTTTGCCGAACAAAGAACCAAACGATTTTCAACCCCTGGCTCGTCTTCCTTCGAGAACGAGTCGGAAATTGGACGCTGAAAAATAAGTTTCTATTTTTTTTATTCTCGACACTTGAATTTTTTAATCATTTTTTAATCTTTACGTACTTCAAGTTCCGAACATTCAGCTAATGGAAAATGAACAAATTTACTACTCTATCGAAAAATCGAAAGCCCCCGACAATGCTTGGTAAAAGATTCTTCAAACTTCGTTCATGATTTAAAAAAAAAACACCCTTTGCAAAGGATCATGACAGTCGTCTTTCCATTTAGCTGAACGTCCGGTACCCCGAATATATGGAATTTGGGCCTGAACTTTTTTATTGTTTCTCAAATCTATTTTCTAAAAACTGGTACGTTTAGCAATTTGAGTTTCCTTAAAAATCTTTTTTCAAGCAGCATCAAAAAATAAGATTCTTATTTGCATGGCCTGCGATTAGGCAGCGTTATTCCCATGCAATCATTGATGGCTGTAAGATTTTTGATAATTATCGAGTAGATTTGAGAAGTTTGATTCATTAGATTTTTGGATAGCGTGTCGAACGAGTACGTTATTCGTAACCACAGGTGAAAACTTTCGTATTTTATCAATGAAAAAAAAAGATGTTGCAAGTTTTTTGCAGAATCTACAAAAAACATAGTTATGGTATCGTAAAATTCAAATTTTTCGGTAGTTGGGGTTAACTTAATCGAACCAACCCTCAAATCCTCACACTAAAGAGGCTCTAATAGAAAATTAACCGGAAAACCCAAAAGACGTACTAATTTTTTGAAATTTTGAAAGTTGATTGGCCATAATTCTCAACGACTTGATAAAATGGAGTTTTTTTAATTTACCAATCATTTTCTCTCAAAATCTTTAAGTTTTCAATGGCACATACACTACTCGCAAAAATTAAGGGAGAAACAAAAACCTTGCTCCTTTAATTTTTTTGGAAATTTTGATCAATTCGTCTGGAAAAACCGTTTAATGGGTCGATCTACAAATTGACAGAGTTATTGAGGGTAAATTGAGCTGTAAAATTTCCTTAAAACATTAGCCTTCCCATTAATATTAGCAAAGCTGCAGTCGATTTACCAAATCAAGGGAAAAATAAACTTTTTTGTACTATTTTCAACTGAATATTGAAAGTAGAAAAAAAATTCCCAAAACTCTTGAAGGAATCTTGTAGAAAATTTATTCCAGCTTCCGAAACTGCCCAATTTATTCCTATACGACCATTGATTGCTGAGATATCAGTAGTTAAAGACAAAAGAATTCTTTTTCATTCAAAGTCGGATATCTCCGTGAGAAATCAACGTGGAAAAAAAATGAAAAAAGGAAATTGAATCGGGATAAACAGGTTACCTGTTTCATGTATTGGTTTAGCTGGAAAAAAAATTTCCAAGCCCGTGGCTAAAAATAAAAAGGTAAAAAAATTTAACCAAGAGATCTGAAAACTAGAATCTTGGAGCTTCAAAACCTTTTCTTTATGAGCTCGATACGACCATTTTTTACTGAAATACAGCCTGGCGAAAATTAAAAAAAAAATTTGAAAATTTTTTTTTGCTCCCTTAATTTTTGCGAGTAGTGTGGTTTCTATGGATATTGGTATTATCCGATGATACAGCGCAGTTTATAGGGAAGCCTCGGATGAGTCGTGAGCCTCACTTAATGAAAGCATGGATAAGCGAATTTTTACTGTACAAATTTTGACTCGACAACTCAAACCATTTTCGAATTATAAAAAGATTGATATGCATCACATATATGATCATCTCATGAGTTTTTCTAGGCATACTATCTTCACATTTCGAACCGATTTTTATTCAAATATTAGATTGAAGTTCGCACTGTTGGATCACAACGGAAATAATTTTTGTCGTAATTTTCAGCATTGCTCACGTGTTTTTTGCGCATTTAGATCCTCAGATGGTTACATACAAAAAAACAATCGGTTCTTGGTATTTCCAATGTTTTTACTTTGAGAGGATTTTTAAAATTCGGTGAATTCATGTAAAAACGTATTTTTGTTACATTACAACGATGGAAACTTCAACGTCACATTGACATGCCGTAAAAGATAAACGCGGAAAGCAATATGCCTGTACGAGTGAGCATAAGTATAGTCACCTGCAAACCAACACCGGGCACACCAAATATTCCTCTCATCTTCGCCTTTGGACCTCTCTTCCGTCCAAACTCGTTCATCTTCTGTCGTTTCTGATAGCCCAATTTGCCGACACCTTTCGGCCGTCCAACAACTCCACCACCACCGAGTCCGAGTCTCTTCTTCGCGATTTTCGAAGCGCAAAAAGGTTTTCCTTTGCCAAGACCGATCGAGAATATCGAATCTTCCGGTGCACCGGTATAATCGAATTCTGAGGAATCACCATCGCCGTAAAGGCTCTCCTGCGATGCCGTGAGACTCGAATCACCGCCGTAATCATCGACATTGTCCTTGCGCTTGGACAACGCCATGCTTTTGCAATGCAGGCAAACATAATCGTAATCCGTTTTCGTGTCTTTGCGATGCTGATAAGTCGCCGGATCGGCCTCAGGATCGCATGTTCCGTGAACAAATTTTTTGCATCCACTGCACTGCACCATTTCACGATACGCCGCTGCTCGATACGCCTTCCGACACAGCGGACACGAGAAACCCTTGTTTCTCTGCTGATAGCAAGAGTCGCAAACGGTGTAATGCGAGTGCCATCGCGATGACAAACCGGCCCCGGGTGTACGTGAACCGCAATCGGTGCATACGCGACAACACTTGCATTTCCAGCCGTATTTTGGTATGGAAGTTACGATTGGACGCAAACAGCCTGGATGATACGCCTTGTCGCACTGTTCGCAAAGCATCACCTTCGATACATCCTCCGGTTGACGGCAAACTTGACACAAGCGACAGGTATTGCACTGCCAGCCGGCTCTGACACCGGGCAAGAGTGCAAGACCCACGCAACTACCGTGATAATGATGACCGCACAATGAACACATTACTAAATTCGACACATCGCCCATGCCATAACAGTGCATACAAGTGACGTCACCGTTCACTGAAAAATATGAACAAATATATATCGTCACGGAAAATTAAGAACAAAAACGACTTTTCTTGAGCAATCTATTCCTAAAGTAATTTTTCCATATCCAAAATGGTGATAGGGTGGAATCCCATAAATCTCAACTAACTCTGACCAGGGTTGCGAAACTTTTAATGAAAAAGTAATGCATCAATCATTACTTTTTTAATAGCTAACGGAAATAATTTTCATTAACCATTAATCATTAAATATTAATGATTAAGGAGGTTCGGTGGTGACTAAGCTAGTCAGCTATGCGTCTAGTTTGTACTGCAAGACCGCTGCATTTTAGATCAGTAGATATGGTCTATTTTTCGAGAAATATTTTTTACGCATTAAATTTCTGGATTCCTTTTATTTTTACGATTTCGATAGAAACGTAATAATGTACGGCTTGACTTCAGTAGTATGTCGTATCTTCGACGTTTGGCGTCGTCGCATTTTTCATGACTAAATTGCGTTACTGTCCCATCATGTAAATTCCTACAGCACGTTCGTCTATCTGGGATATATATATACTGGCAGAAAAATTGAGGTGCCTTCGTTATTAAAAAAATAATAAAAAAATTTACGGCTTGACACATCCATATTTTTATCTCGAGTAGAAAATGTCCAATACGAAATTCAAATTTTCGCGGGTATGCGGCGTTGCCACACCTCAAGCAAGATGGTTGTCCTCACGTCACGGATGCTCCACGAATATTTTTGACATTTTGGACTTTATATTTGCAAATTTATTATTTATTACGCGATAAACTCACTAATTGAAGGTGTCTTTTTGATCGCAAAGATTCAACGAATACAACCGTTAGTTTTCTTTACGCGTATCTTGGCTCCAAGTAGCATCAAAAAATCGATTTCTGAGTGGGAAACGAGATTTTGTCGCTTACGTGTAGTAAATTCACTGACTTCAATAATTAATATCTTGGAAACTATGCGATACATCTCGTGCAAACTTCGCAGTTGCATGTATGAAGGTTTCGACAATCCTATAAAAAAAAGTTGGATTTTTATCTTGGAGTCGCTACGATCACCGAATCTCCTTAATGAAACTAATGTGCACTAACCAATAACATTAAATGATTAATGGAAATAATTTCCATTAATCAATAAATGTTAATGGTTAATGGAAGTTATTTTCAATTATCAATAAGAGTTAATGGTTAATGAAAATTGTCTCCATTATCCATTACGTGTTGATGGTTAATGGAAATTATCTCCATTATCCATTACGTGTTGATGATTAATGAAAATAATTTCCGTTGATCATTTGATGTTAGTGGCTAATAGAACTTATTTCCATTAACTGTTGACTCTTAATGTAATTAAAATGGTCGTAATCGATTATTCAGCTATTCTTAGCGGTTTTGGTTCCAACCTCGGTTGGTACCTTTGGGTCATCTTGACCCAGAATAAAACCAACTACCATTTGAATTAAATTCAATGTCAATGGTTAATGGCAATAATTTCCGTTAACCATTAGTATTATGGTTAATTGTAATAATTTTCATTAACCAATAACATTAAATGGTTCATGCAAATTATTTTCATTAACTATTAAACTTAAATGGTTAATGAAGATAATTTTCATTAACCATTAACTCTTGTATTTTTTTTTATTCGTATAGCCATTCTTGCCCGATCAGGCTTAAGAACATTACATAACTTCCTCCTCCTTCTCTTCCATTTTCAGCATAAAATTCTAGTACTGTACAAACATTTTACTTATTCTAATTTTGCAATGTTGCATTTTGCATTTTCTCCCATTCTCTTCCTCTGTCGCTTGAAGTATTTAACTCCTCATCACGTCTTCTCTGAATTCCTCTTCTTCTTTTTGTGTCGCTGCTCGCTCGAACCTTCTACTGTATATTCGCATAACATCGGCTCAATCTTCCCTGTCAGCATCCATTTCTGCTGCTCGTCTCGACCTTTTCCTCTTCTAATTCATAGTTCTTCAAGTCTTTTTACTAAATCTTTATCGACTCTCTTTTTAAATTCTGGACAGTTCCATATGTGCTCTAGATCCTCCCTTTCAGCACCACACATCCTGCATCTTACGTCGCTGTACCCCTTATTTCCTGCCCTTCCGACATTTCCGCACCGCATTCTGGCCCATTGCTCCTTATCCGCCATGCTTATATTCTTCTCCTCCCAATACTCTTCTGGTCCTGGCGTGAACTTCCATTTCTTATAATCTGGGCAATACGTCGATTTCTCAATTCGGTTTCAGTCCTCCTGAATAGTCTGGTCCGCTATTGTCGTACATCCTTCCTCGAGCTTGATTGGCAGCCACCTGAGATTGCCCCCCTCTCGCATTTCTCTCAATGTTGCTCTGCCCCCCTCTCTGTTCAGAGCGATCTCCACCTCCCTTCCTTATTTTGAAGCATTTCCATTGCTCCAATTTCTCAGTTCTTTCAAGCACACCTTCAGCTATCTTTCCTCCTCCATTTTCAGTACGTTTATTAAATATTTCGAAGCTCTCCTTCTTGCCTCAACTTCCAATTTGTTCGTTCCTGCCTCCATGCACCAGATATATGCTGGGGTACATTTGTTTAGGCCCATCATCACCTTGACATATCTTCCTGTCATTTTCTCGATCTCCGGTCTTTCGCGCCAGCCCCATACTTCCACCCCGTACATCAGTATCGTTCTTACCAATGTGTTCATCAAATAACTCCTCCTTCTCAAACTTTTTATATTCGCCCTTCTCATGATACCCCATACCGCATTGGTAGCTAGTTGCCCTTTACCCGCCAAAGGCCATAGCCGGCTAAGTAGGGATGAGCGGCCCCCACGCGCATTCGTTCCAAATTTTGGCCAAAAGTTGCGTTTGATGGATTACAAACTCAACCCAAATTTCAACCATGTAGCTGCACTAAGAACAAACATAAAAATGCAACTAGTATTTTTGGAGAAGATTTTTTTTCTCAGGATCTATTAAACCGATTTTCATGAAAAAAAATATATGTTGTTAATATATTCAAGGCCATTTACAGAAAAAATCAAGAACCCAATCCCACGAGCGTAACTACCCGAAAAAAATTATTTTAGTTTTCGTGTTTTTTTGTCAGTTACTCGCTCACGAAATACAATTACCATTTTTGTTATTAAACAATCGGACCTCTTTTTATAACATATAATTTTTCCAAGTCGTGCGAAGAGATGGAGCATAGTTAAAAAAAATAAAATACACTATTTTGCAATTTTTTTTTGTTTTCGATGTCATACCAACTACAAAAAAAATCCGTACAGTTATTATCAAGCGCAGTAGAGTTTCCTTGTCAGTTTTATCGAAAACTTTACCACAAAAGCATGAAGCTTTACGCGAAGCTTTTCTATGATAGTATATCCCCGTTTTCGGCTACCTGGCAACGTCCGGCAATCGCAAGACGCGACGCACTGCAATTAAGAGGATGTGAAAGACCTGTATTACCATCGTTGCAGACTCGAATTTTCGAACAAATGCCGTTTCCAAATTTTTCAACCAAATGGGCTGAAAATTTAGGATGTCATTACGGTAATAGTATTCTAGGGTCTAAAACTCAGAAAATTTCGATAGCGTAAAAAAAATACAGTTTTCTTATCAGGTGGAATCTGTAATGCAGAAATGGATTTCCCGATGTTTACATTGTACAATTGCGAATATTCTCAGTTTTAGGCTCTAGAGCAAAGAATAACGCAGATACTGGGCACTTCAAAATTGCTGTACGTGACAAATTGCAGAAATGGCATTTGTTCGAAAATTGTATAGTAAATGCCGATGAATAGAGCTATATTTATGTGCTTATACATATAGCTATGAGCATATATAGATATATCACTAAACGGATAACGGGATCAGATTTTCATACCCTGCCATCTAGCGGTGGCGCGCGTCGCGAAAATTCTCACTACTTTACCGACGTCATCTGAGTTCTTCTGTAAAGTGGAGAGAATTTTCGTGACGCACGCGACCGCTGGACGGCAGGGTATGAAAATCCGATCTTGTTATCCGTTTAGTGATATATCTATATATGCTCATAGCACATAAATAAAGCACATAAATATAGCTCTATTCATCGGCATTTACTATACAATTTTCGAACAGATGCCATTTCTGCAATTTGTCACGTACAGCAATTTTGAAGTGCCCAGTATCTGCGTTTTTCTTTGCTCTAGAGCCTAAAACTGAGAATATTCGTAATTGAACAATGCAAACATCGGGGAAATGCATTTCTGCATTACAGATTCCACCTGATAATAAAACTGTAATTTGTTTTTACACTATCGAAATTTTCTGAGTTTTAGGCCCTGGAATACTATTACCGTAATGACATCCTAAATTTTCAGCCCATTTGGTTGAATAATTTGGGAATGGCATTTGTTCGAAAATTCGAGTCTGCAACGATGGTAATACAGGTCTTTCACATCCTCTTAAATGCAGCGCGTCGCGTCTTGCGATTGCCGGACGCTCCCGAGTAGCCGAAAACGGGGATAAACTATCATACAAATGCTTTGCGTAAAGCTTCATGCTTTTGTGGTAAAGTTTTCGATAAAACTGACAAGGAAACTCTACTGCGCTCGATAATAACTGTACGGAATTTTTTTTGTAGTTGTCATGACATCGAAAACAAAAAGAATGTGCAAAAAAAGTGTATTTTATTTTTTTTAACTATGCTCCACCTCTTCGATGGACCTGGAAAAATTATATGTTATAGAAAGAGGTCCGATTATTTAATACAAAAAAAACTGGTAATTGTATTTCGTGAGTGAGTAACCGAAAAAAAATCACGAAAACTAAAATAATTTTTTTCGAGTTTTTCGAGTTTCTTGATTTTTTCTGTAAATGGCCTTGAATATATTAACAACATATATTTTTTTCATGAAAATCGGTTTAATAGATCCTAAGAAAAAAAAATCTTCTCCAAAAATACTAGTTGTATTTTTATGTTTGTTCGTAGTGCAGCTACATGGTTGAAATTTGGGGTGAGTTTGTAATCCATCAAACGCAACTTTTGGCCAAAATTTGGAACGAATGCGTGTGGGGGCCGCTCACCTCTACTTAGCCGGCTATGGCCTTTGTCAGATGCTTTGTATAGGAATTCCTCGTCGTGAAAGTAAATCCCAAGTACTTGTAGCTCCCGACCTCTTCGATTCTGCTTCTTCCATAAACCCAGACCTCGCTTACTCTTCTCCTTCCTCCACTCCTGAACACCATCACTTTTGTTTTGGCTACATTCACTTGCATCCGATTTCTTTCCACATATCTTGATAAAGCTCGCAGCAATCCCCTCAGCCCCTCCACATCCTCTGCCACCATAGCCATCGTCCGCAAACTTCAACGCAAATATTTTCGTATTTCCCACTACAATTCCTCCTTCGTTTCTCCTTTTCCATTCCGCATTCAGGTCGTCCAAAAATATATTAAACAAGGTCGGACTGAGTGGGCATCATTGCCGCACCCCTCTCTCCTCGGCTCGAATTTTTCCGTGCACCCTTCCTGCGTGATTACTTCATTCGTCGTTCTCCTATAAATGCTCCGAACCATGTTGACCATCCTTTCTCGAATTCCCAATCTCTCCATTTTCTCTATCAATAGCTCCTCATCTACCATATCGAAGGCGGCCTTAAAGTCCACAAACGCGGTATAAAGCTTCCCTTTCTTCTCCTTAAACTTTTTCTCTATTAGCGAGTTGAATACGAATATGTGGTCTCTCGTTGATCTCTTCACCCTGAATCCATTTTGGCTTTCCCCCAATTTCTTGTTGACCTCCAGCCATCCTCTCACCCTGTTCGGCATGGTAGCCGTCAATATTTTATACCCCACATTGAGTAAAGAGACTCCATGGTAGTTAGCTGCGTCTTTTTTATCTCCTGCCTTAAAAATCGGATAAATTCGAGCCACCTCCCAATTTTTGCGTATTTTCCCTTGTATCCAAAACTTATTAAGGATCCCCTGCGGAACACGCAATAAGTCCCCTCCCAGTGCCGTCAGGAACTCCAATCTTATCCCATCCACGCCCGGAGCTTTCTTGCCCTTCATATGCTTCATCACTTTAATCATCTCGTTTAGTTCGATTTCTTTATTCAGCGCTAGTAGACCCTCCTCCTCGTCATTCCCCTCTTCGTGCTGTACCGGCCACTCCTCCACTACTTCTCCACCGGCTACTGTCCCTCCTCCCAGTAACCTCTCAAAGTGCTTTCGCCATTCCTCTTTCGTAATGCACACCGCGGTAGATTTTTTCTTCGCTCTAAAGGATCTAATTGCTTCCCAAAAGTCTTTAAAATTTGCACTCCCTTCAACTCTTGCCCACTTTTCTTCCTTCCAGTTCTGTTGTTTTCTTTTATATAGTCCTCTTAGTTCCTTTTTTTCTTTGATTATCCTTCTCTGATCTGCATCTTTCGTAGTTTTTAGAAACTTGCATAATTTCCGAAGCCCTTCCCTCCTTTTGCTTTTGCATTCTTGATCGAACCAACCAACCCCCCTTTTTCCCCTTTTTCTCTACCATACCCACTCCCTCCGCGGCCGCTTTGATTACTTCGATCAAATTCTGTAATCTTTTTTCCGCGTTCCCTTGATTCTTCTCTTCCGTCCACAATTCCTGGACCAATTTCGTATAATCCTCCGCCTTATCCTCCCTCCATATCATCTTTTTCTCTTCTTCCAAATCATTCGTCCCTCGTTTAGTCTTGTCCCCTTTGGCGTCAAATCGTACTGCAAACTGCAACAGGTAGATGGTCCGATTCTGTTCTCGCAACGACTTCCATACTGCTCATGCTTAATTTCCCCTCCTCCAACTCTTTTATTATTACATAGTCCAAGACCGAACTTCCTCTGGGTCCAACGTACGTCAGCTTCCCTTCCTTGTCTCCAACCGCCCTCCCGTTCATAATTGTTAGACCGAATTCGTCGCAAAGAGCCGAAAGTTTCCTTCCTTTCGAGTTTAAGCATTTGTCCTCCGAGTTTCTTTTCCATTCCTCTTCGACCAGTCTATCCACTCTGGCTTGTTCTGTCCCAATTCTCGCATTCCAGTCCCCTACGATTAAGAGATTATCCCCCTTCTCCATATTTCCGTATATTGTTTCCAGCTTTCTCCTTCTATCATTCCTGATATGCATAGACCATATTCCCATTCTTTCACCTTCATCCCCTTGATATTCTTCTTTATCCCAACAATCTGCCCTCCACTTGCTCTCCCTTTCGTCTTGTCCCTAATTGCCGCTTTGGCTGTCCATACGAAACTGTTGCTCAGCCTGCTTATAAATCGCTCTGTGTCGCTCTGCTCGATCCATGTTTCTTGCAACACCACTAATGAATAGTCCTCCAAGAAATTTGCTGCTTCCCCCAATCTTCCAACTCCTGCTGTATTCCATACCACCATACTCCATTTCCGCGGCTCTCTACGGTTCAGTCCCGAAAATTTGGTATATCCAGTTGGTTCAGCCTCTCATTTCACCCCCAGCATTTTCCGTTTACTATCAACTTCATGTACCCTCGTTTCACCCAATCTCCCTTTGCCTCTTCTCCTTTCACCTGCTGCTATATTTTTTGATGAATTTCTCTTTCTGTTCTCATGAGGTCATCATCCACGAATATTTTGGTACCCTTCAGCGCAGCTCTGCTTCTCATTATTGAGGGTCCTTCCTAAGCCTATAGCTTTCTTAACGTGGACTCTCACTTGCAGCAATCGCTCGAAGAACTCTTCAACCTCCCCTTTCAAATTCACCCCTCTGAACGCTGCCCCTCGTATTATTATATTCGATCTTCTTAACTGTCTTTCCATTCTCTCCATTTTATTCTCTATCGACGCCAAAGCCTTATCCGCTGTTTCCGTGTTTTTTTCCGCGGCTATCTTTTTTACTTTCTCCTCGATCTTTCTCATCTATCTCTCTTCGTTTTGTGCCTCAGGGATAATGACGCTGTCGCCGATTATTCTGCTTCGCACTTCTTCCTCGATCCATCCTTTGACTCTTTCCTCCTCGAGCCCCTGCTGTTTCTCGACTTGCTCCTCTAAAAGTGCTACCCTTGCCTGCATTAGCTATTTTTCGATTCTCCACTCCTTAACCGTCTTTTCCATTTCTTTTTTCATTTGCATTAATTCATCCTGGATCATTTGCTTGAGAGCTTAATGCTTCTTATCTCCTGCTTCACATCCTCCATTCCTCGGAATATCTTGCTCTCCAGTCCCACAAACATCTGCCCAATTCCTCTATTCATCTGCTGGAATTTTCGGTCTAACTTGAGTCCTTCTTTTACGTCCGTGGCCTTTCCGATGACGTCAGTTTTAGCTCTTGAGCATTCGCGTAGAATGGAGCCGTCCTGGATGTTTACCTCTTTTCCTGGCGAGCTATTCTTCACCTTCCCTGAAGTAGGCGACCTCCGCACCGTTCCTCGCTTTGCGAATGCAAATGCTTCCATTTGCTGTCGTTGTTTCTCACTCCCAAACCACCTCGGCTTATTTTTCGACCCACTTGGTCTTCCGATTTTTTTCTTCCCACTCTCCTCGCCCCGAACGTAGTCGTCTCCCTTTTCAGACTCGTACGCCATCTCTGAGTCGCAACCCGAAGCTTGTCCGCCCTCGGACGCTTCGCTCTCGATAACCCCCTCCGCCCTACCATAGTCTTTATCTTCGCACTTTTCAACTCAAAATTCCATATGCACTTTAATGCACATGTTTTCCGAGTTACACCGGTTAAAGAAACCGGTGTTTCATCACACCACTCGCTCCCCTTTTCTTCCCCTACACACTGCTGCTCTCGTTAAAAATATCCTCTCCCTTAATAACCCCTTTCTCTTAGATATAAAATCGAGCCTCGACACTATTGACTATACCCGGAACGCGTCCCAGGCGGGAATCTTTTAACTCTTGCATATTAATGGTTATTGAAAATGTAAACGTATTTAAAAAAAAGTAATGCGTTATTTGCAACCCTGACTCTAACATTAAATACTTTTTTTAAATTTCAGTATAACATTGAAAGTAATCTAGTGTAAAAAGACGCGCACTTGACGATTACCAATGAGATTGTCGATAAAATGTCTACCATGTCTAATTTAAGTGAAACTATTATTTATTTTTTCCACAAATAAAAATGTTTTTAAAAAAACATACCAAACATTGGTCATTAATATTTTTTTTAGTGACTTAATTATCTCTCCCAGAAAAAACCCCACTTCTTTTCAGCGTTGCATGAGATAGCGCTTTTTATATTACCGCTTGAATTTTTTTTTTTCAATACCACAAAGAAAGTTTGTGAGAGATTCATCCATGATAAATAAATTATCGATGAATCGAAATACTTACTCAGTAGAGGAACCTGACCGAGATGTTGACTACAAAACAGCGCAAGAGTTTTGGTATCTTGAAAACAGCTCGATGCAGCTGCGCACGGTAAATGGAAGTAACGATTGCACGATCCCACCTGACAAGTCATAAAAGAATATGCGTTAGATGATGATAAAGTTTTACGAACAAGTCATTCACTGTAAAATTTGTTAACGATAATGAGCGACTTGCGTACTTTGCAAGGGATTCCCGCCCCATAATGAGAACAATAAGCGCAGCGACGGGACGAGGCTTGCACCATCGCTGAGCTCAATGCCTCGGTCAATAATTCTTGATTACTACACGTCCAAACTGCGCACGATTGATGAATATAATAATGACCGCTCGACTCGAACAGTGTTCCCACTTCTGGTTCCTCTGAATATCCTACTATGGTTAACTCTTCCACCGGCTCCGTGAAATTCGTTAGACTAGGGTTCCTGAAAGGACAATAACCACGTAACCATTAAAACAAAAAACACTTGGGTTTTTTTTGCACGATTCGAATTATCCAATGAGAATCGCGTATGATTCTCGTACATTCGAGTTCGATGTTTGCGTGATTTATCAAAGGATAATTTATATGTTCGATAAAAATCTTACCTGCATTTGGCCAAGCTCTTTTGCCGGCGACACGTAACGGCCCCGGGTCCGGCGGTTCGTGCGCTCTTATCACCAGTGGAAGACACATCAACTAGGGACATTTCTACGGCCTCGTCGCGATTGACAGTTTTCTCAGGAACGAAACCATCCGGACACAACAGTCTCACTAGTTCACCTTGACCCAATTGGCTCCTCTCACCCAAATTGCAAAATCCGCACACCTTGCCTGGCCTGGTAATGAATAATCAGTGCCTTTTATCGTAATTATCGAAATAAAATGAAAATCAATGGAATTAACGGATCAGGCCTGGCTAAAAAATTTGAAAATTTGTTTCCGACGTTTTAAAATTGCTTGAAACATGCCGAGATTGTATCCAAATTTGAAGTCGATCCGATCAGAATAAATAGCATTATTGCGACTTAAAGTTCGGTGTATTAGCCGTCTGAAAACTTGTCGTGAAATTGAAAACGCAGTTTCTCAAAACGACTCTTCCAAAATCCACAATATTTGTAAATTTTCCAAGCAGCTTTTTGCAATATTCGATCTCAACATTTTATAGTAAAAAAAAAAATATGAAAGATACCTCTTCAAAACGTAGATAATTTTTTTTTAATCTCTCAAGTTTCCTTACTAAAAAATTCCCAAACTGTAATCTCACAATTTCAAAACGAGATTGGTATAAAATTGGCATAAAATTGGTATAAAATCATGAATCGAATAGAAAAAAAGGGAAAAATAAAACGTACCATTGCTCCGGAAAATACGGTGGTTCTTCCGGTGCAGGCATCGATCTATCGACCCCGGAAGATTCACCATCGCCACTTTGATCATCCCCCAGTCGCAATGGACTCTGCGATTCCGAGTGAGTATCGTCGTCTTTGCTTTTTGTACGACGTGGCATACCCCTCGAATATCCGAGCCTGAAACATTTATACCTTCATTCATACAAAATTATTCTCTTGAAAAAACAAAGGAGAAAAAATGGAATGTACAAAGATTGTAATAATTCATTACCCTTTGCCTCTGTTCGAGCCTCTGCCGAAAGCACGACGGTTACTGCTTCCACGAGTGTATCCCAGAGGTCGGTCCTTCCTCGGTCTTCCAGGACCTCGCCTTATGTTTGGCTTACCACCGGGAAGTGGAAATTTTTGATACGGCAGAGGATCGTGGAATGCTTCGTCCGGGGTGACTAAGAACATACCAGGTTATTATTATTTTATATTATTACATAAATCGAAATATTTATGTAGTTTTTTTCCTTAAGCAGGAATATACACCTGGAAGCGAAAAAAAATCATAATTTTCGAATATTTTTTTCCAGAGAAACTATTGGAATGATCAGAACGGGGTTTTCCTTAGTTAAAAATATACACTTTCAAGAATATTTTCAATTTTTTTCTTTTTAAAAATGTTACAAATTCACGGAGTACTTGAGTCGTCTAAGGAGTGTCGTAAAAAAATCTGCCATGCGGTACCCAGTGGCATTTCGTCAAAAATCATGTAAAAGAAAAAACCAACACAGGATACTAAAATAGATACTATTATCTTGTCTTTGTCATAGCCGATTTAAACAATGTCGATTATTGACAAAATGGCGGACGCTTGAACTTAGCGTAGTTATTTTCAAGAAAAAATTTGTTCTTATTTTGGCAAAAAAAAAAAACTAAAAATCGGAAACAAAAAATCTTATAACTAAGACTAGATAATTATGTATACAATAACCACAACAAATTTGAAGATAATCGATTCAGTGGTTTTCGAGATATTTCAGGTATCAGTTAGAAAAACGTTGTTTTGAGAAAAACGCGTTATGGTAGTCATCTTCACGTGCAAGTGCGCAACATACGCATATACTCTTTGGGCTATAACTTTGTCGTTTTTTTGGAATGTTTACTTGAAATTTTAAGAACTCAAACTTTGAGAAAATGTAAAAATTAAAAAGTCGATTTTTCGGACCCTGCCAGGTGTATATTCCCCCTTAATTCTATCGACCGAGCACGATAATCACCATTTTCAGGAGTAGGAGCGGCGCCAATAAGTTGATCTGAATTCGCCGGTGATACTGGTATACCCGAGGTCTCGTCGTCGTCGTCATCCCCATCGGAAGCCTCGTCCAGCTCCATTTCTTCGTCGCCTTCAAGACGCTCCTCATCGTCCATGATACTTTTGTACTAAATTCGCCTTTGCACCTATTTTTTCAATTTTTCAAACAATTAAACAAAAAATTTGGTACGACTATTTTTAGCGAAATTTAATTATTTTTGTATTACTGATTTCTTTCGAAATGCACAGTTTTTGGAAATTGTTTATTGTTAAATACGGAGGTTCTCGAAAATCGATGAGTTAGTTCGGGAACCGGAGGATCGTGACTGAAATTTATGCAACTAGCAACATAGTGGTGGATTTAGAGTTTAGTTAGGGAGCTGGGTGCCATTATGGTATATGATTTATTCGTCTTTCATATCGATAGGGATGAAAGTTTGTGTCAATACAAATCGATTTAGTCCAGTAAATGAAAGTTCTATGTCGCTGCGTTTTTGAGTTACAACGCTTCAAAAATGTAAAAAAAAGAAAAGTACTAAATCATGTGTTCGTGTCTGCCTCTGAAGATGCTGTTCACAATCCTTCTGAAAACAAGGCAAATCGAACTGGTAGACGTGCAGGGCTCTGTTTTATCAGAGGGGGTAGTTGTAAAAATGTAAAAAAAAAAGCTATACTAAATCATTTGTTCGTCGTTCTCGTTGCGTCCATTCGATTCATTAGGACTCCCCAAATACAAACAAAAAGTTGGCAGACATATAGGGCACTGATTTTGAGATGTACAATTTTTTAAAATTCACGCAGAATCACGGGAAAGCGGGTATTACGCTGATGATTATTATTATTAATAGTTTAAGAATTATTATATTATTTAGTGATTTTTATTGAATAAACTTAACTGTTAATTCATTTAAAAGTTTGAAAAACGCAAAAAACCACAACTTATTATTTTTCAAAGAGTTTTCCGTAGAGTTTAAAAAAAAAAAAAATATTAAAATGGTCTGCTTTTGAAAAATCAGAGGTCTGGACGTCTGCCTCTTCGATTTTCATCCTTTTAAGAGCGGGGTAAAGTATTCAAAAAAAAAATTTTTCATTTTTTTCAATTTTTTAAACGAATGCATAATATCTCAAGAATATTGTGTTAAAATTTCAAGTCGATCGGAGTAAGATTGACGAAGTTATGAGTATTTGTGCGTCTATTGCTCCATGCCAGGTTTTATACCTGGGCGGCAGCTGCGCGGCGCGCTATTGTTTTTTCATCATTTTGTTAATAACATTTTGGAATTATTATTATGCATAATTAATCTTTTGAGTACCTTTAATATGCATGAATTTTCTCATATTTTTATGCAATCGAGAAGTGTTCTCAAACTTATGTGCAATGAGCGCTAAGCGACCAAACTCTTCTGCGTTTTTCAAACCGTTTTTCTGAGACTTGTCATATTTGAAGTCCGTATGCACGATAACTCAAAATCTACTGGACCAATCGCTTTGAAATTTTGCACAGTACTTCTTTACATAATTCACCAGGTATTGTCGAGAGTTTTTTTGTTTTTTTTTAAATAATTACTAATTTTTCAACAACAAATTAACCGATTTTTTTTTAGCGAAAATCGGGTTTTTGGCTTCCAAGTGCTACGAAAAATCGAAAAATCGAAAAAAAAATCCTCCCGTCATTACCTCGAGAAACATCTCCTTTAACAAATGCATTTTGATTTTTTTGTTTCAGATGATTCTGTTGCAAGTTATGGTGTACACCGCAAACCAACTTTTTTTCGAGGTGCCTCCGGGGTTTAATTTTCACTCGCTCAATTTTGAATATTTTGCAATGCAAATTTAGGAGAATGTTGTTCAAATGTTACTTTATTATATGTAAATTTTTCAATAAACGAACACTATCCGTTACGCCAAAAAAAAATCTTAAAAACATGCCTTTTTTCGCCGAATTAACTTTACCCCGCCCTTAAGGATGATTCCGACCATCAGTCCAAGAGGCAGACACGAACAAATGATTTAGCACACATTTTTGAAGCGCTGTCAATTGATAACGCAGCGCTACCATGGTGGCAGGCTATTTTTCTGTGGTCCTTTACATTGTCATTAATGGAACAATTCAGGTCTGCCAAGCGAACATTTCATATACCCGTTTTTAAATCATAAAATTAAAAAAAAAAAAATTACCAAAAAAGTCAGAGGTCTGGACGTCTGCCTCTTCGATGTTTATCGTTGCGAGGATGATTCTTACCATCAGTCCAAGAGGCAGACACGAACAAATGATTTAGCACGCCATTTTTTTTGTACATTTGTCAAAGTGCTGTCAATTGACAACGCGGGGCTGTCATGGTGGCAGACGCGGTCCTTAATGTTTTTTATGGTACAAATATCGATATTAATGTCTGCCACATGAACAAATCATATCGAAATTTTGGCACCCAGCTCTCTAGCTAGTTCTGAACATTGAGCTGAATGGAAAATTGACAAATAGATGCATTGAACAAAAAATTGAAAGTTCTACTAATATTTGGTGATTCGTTCTTAATTTTTTTTTCCATTATTCACTAAAAATTATTTACCAATAATCGACAAGGGTCTATCATTTTTCGGTTAAAGTTGATTGTTAATTTTGTTACGACTGGCCGCGAAAGCCTTAAAACTATAAATTAAAATATTTTTGCAATTCTTCCATTGTTTTGACAAATTTTTACCTAGCAGATTTGGGAACCGCAATAAAAACTCCAAAAAGTATAGGTCCCAGTTACTTCGGATAGCCATACGAACCAAAAATAGAACCACAAACCAAATTACTTTTAAAAAAACTACAAAAAGCGCGATAATTTCCTTTCATTTTCGTCGTTTTGCGCTTGTGTTTCATTTTTGAAAAATTGTTTTCAATCTTTTGGATAGGTCAATGGCACAATTATCATGAAATGCATTGCTTTAAAAAACGAAAGATTTTTAAAATAACGAAAACGAAGCTTCTCAAAGCTTACATGCTATAAATCAGACATTTTCCCTTGTTAATAATTGCGAAGTGGCTATTCACCCGAATCCGTGTATACACGGTACCGTGCGTGCACACGGAAAATCTAGGTATTCGTCCAAATCGGTGTACACACGGTACCGTGCACGCACACGGGAAATCTCCGTGCTTTAGCTACTATATAGAAGAGATATCCCCAATGCAAAGTTTCTGTTGTTTTTTGGGTTTGATAAAAAAAAAGAAATTGAATTTAGCTATTAGAATAGATATCCCCGTTGCAGAGTTCTGTCGTTTCTTTGGTTTTGATAAAAAAAAAAAAGAAATTGAATTTAGCTACTAGAATAGACATCCCCGTTGCAGAGTTTCTGAGGTTTTGGTGCTGTTTGAAACCTCACCTGCAGAGTTTCTTGGAATGAAATGGAAGATATGCATTTTCCCATAACTTTATAGTAACTGCATGTGAGGTTTCACGAAATGGCTCCGGACACCAATCCGTCGCTGTGGCACGGTAAGTCGACGCCAAATCGACGTCACGTCGACGGCAATAAAGAATAACTAGGCGAATTGCCGTCGCTCGAAAAAGTTACTAGGTGTGTTATCGAAGAACGCTGAAATACGCTGAAACATACTTTCCATCGATATACAAGAAATATCGACGGCAAAACAGTTTTTTGCCGTCTTCTGCAGAAGACGAGCACCGGTAATTCGTTATTAATTCAGAATTAATATAATTGAACAATTGCTCTCACAGCAATCGCAGGATCTTTAGATTGAACAGCTTCAGTATTTTGATTCCTCAATGCGATATTAAAGATGTTCACATCCTCGGTTCTGCAAGCAGAACCGAGTTGCCGCCAGAACTCTAGATCTAGGCCGTGTGATCCCCGTTGCATAGTAAGTATAAAAAAAGACCCGTTGCAGAGTTTCACGCAGACGAATTCCCTAAGTAACTTCCTGAACAGTCCAGGAAAATACCACAGAACATATATATATATGAATGTATATCCATATCTGTATAGGAACTCTGCATGTGACGGTTCATTTTGAATTAATAACGAATTACCATCGCTCGTCTTGTGCAGACACGGCAAAAAACTGTCTTATACCGTCGATATTTCTTGTGTATCGACGGCAAGTATCTCGGTCTGGTCCGCCATCGACGGTACATCGACGGCACATCTAGTAACTTTTTCGGGCGACGGCAATTCGCCTAGTTATTCTTTATTGCCGTCGATTTGCCGTATATCGACGGATTGGTGTCCGGAGCCCTGTCCGAGGCTTCAAACAGGATGAAAACCGCAGAAACATGGACACACGCATCCCATGGACGCATGCACTCTATGGACGCACTCACCACACCCGATGCTCCAAACGCACCCCACAAATCCACGTATCCCATGGCCACACGCACCCCATGGAATTTCAAAAGACCTTATTGATGACAAAGAGCTCCGTCACGATAAAAGGGTTCACCGCGTGTCACATAACACATTTACAGTACTGGCGAATTTTCCTCGTCTGCACACGGTACAGTGTTGACACGGATCCGTATCTACACGATACTACACGGTACCGTGCAAGTACCGTGTACAGACGGATTGGAGAAAAAAATAGGAGGGGGAAATTTTCCGCGTGTACGTACGGTACCGTGCATAATACACGGATTCAGGCGAATAGCAACAGTCTAATAATTGAATATTTAAAAACATGTGAGAAACAATAATTCATACTCTCTTTTGGTAAAATGTCAATGTATATCTTGGGCATGCGACAGATTTAATTGTCAATCATTGTAACATTTGACGTCTATGCGTTGTTGCGAATAGAAATTTTTGATCGCCAGACATAAAGGTTCAAGAATCCTGGGATTGAAATCTATAAAACTTTCAGATTAAAGGTCAATTTTCATTCCGAACCACTGTCCAATTATTCACTACAAAACGACCAAATTTTATTAACATTCCAAAAACTTTAATGGTTTAATTAAAGATTGTTTCATCATCGATTTATCCAATATAATTTTTGATTTGTTTAATCAGTGACAATGAAATTTGTTGAGTGTGGAGAGCCAAACTCACAGTCCGTGTGGATCATTTCAGGACATTTTGTTTCAAGATTCTTATTGCAATTCAACTTTGGAACAATAATGAGGGTTAGATCGTTAGAATGCACTGAAGTTTTTTACTTTTTTTAGTTTTACTCTTTTTAACTGCATGAAGTTATCCTTGACTTTAGAAAAAAAAATCTTTATATCACTCAGTACAATAATGGACGATTTTACGTCCGCAAGCGGACGTGAAAACGTACATATTGCACCTCGTGATATAAAATATCGTACATCACTCGGCGTAAAAACATTATCTGACGAGTGTGAGTGTGCAATCACACGAGTGATGTAATGTACTATTGTTTCGAAAAAAATTTTGTTACTCTGCTATTTTTTTCCATTCTTTTGCCATTCAATTACAAAACCTCAGATATTCTGGACTAGTATTTGAGGAAATTTTTCACACAATGGATTTTTTCCCCAGATTTTTACTGGCACACTTGCCTCGTTGGAAGTGTAGAATACAGCAAAAGCCGGAAGAATCGCTCAAATGAGGAAAACTTTAATACTAAAAATGACCATGTACTCGAAGATCCGAAAATTCAGCTGAATGAAAAATCAAGAAATGAATTTTTTAACGCAAAAAAAAAATTTTAAAATCCATCCAATACATGGTTAATTTTTCTTGAAAGTTCCTTTATCATTTCAAAGAATTATTCACTGAATACTGTAAGGGTTTTTTTTTCGATTTTTCGTTAAAATAACGCATATGTAGATCGTTCATTCAATTAAACTTTTGAAACTTCTAGTTTGTAAATGACCATAAATCCAATAACAATGCGCCTTGAGTCCGCAGTTTAACGAAAATTTTAAAGAACAGGGTTCTGACAAATATTTTGGTTTGATGCAAGATTATAACGCGATTCCAAAAAAGCAACACAAACAGATGAAAAATGATTACCCAATTATTAACCATTCAAACAAAAGCGAGATTTTAGAGTAATTATACTGTTTTTCCTTCTCCGTAAAAGAAGTTGGATTTCATAACAAAATATTTTAAAGCAGGTATGTTCAAATTTCCTGTAATGTCGCGAGTTCATATTAAGAAAAAATGTCCTTACGTATGAGTTTTTAATTTTGATTGTACTACAACAATGCAAATTTCAAACGCATGCCAACAATAGAACGCGATGCTGAACTTTGCATCAGTGCAATGCAACGAAAAACAGTTTTTTCAATTCATTTTTAGTGAGACTTACGGTTTACTTGTGTTTTCAACGTCCCAAGTTTTACAAATAAAAAAAATAACGTGTGACGAACGAGTGCTCCATTACAAATTACAATTGAAAAAAAGTAATTTGTAGTGGAGAATATTTCATTACAAATTAGTGTGTTTCTACGACAATTTGGAGCAGGTACTGTTTGCTCAGAAGTAAGTCTATTAATTTTTCAATGAAAATAATTTGTATGTATCAAGGTTTTGTTAACTTTACTATCACAGTGGTGTATGGACAGTGATTTTTTGGAGTAATTTCTACTCCAGTCTTGTAAAAATTACAATTCAGGAAAAACTTATGTGTCAGTATATTTTATCTTAATATACACTGTTCATACATTTACCACTATGATAGTAAAGTTGACAAAAACTTGATACGAAGAAATGATTTTCATTGAAAAATTAACAGACTTACCTTTGAGCAAAATAGTACCTGCTCCAAATTGTATCTGGAAAAACAGTAGGTCAAAAATATTCGAATGTTGGCGATTGATTCCGAATACCAGTGACATGCTCAAACAATATTACAGTGAGACCCCACTTGCTTTTCTTCCATCTCAATTTGTTTCGAGCGAAATAAAATAATGAAACAGCAATGTGCAAGTTTCTCATGAAAGCACAGCAATTTTTCTATTTGTAATGGAATATTCTCCACTACAAATTACTTTTTTTTCAATTGTAATTTTTAACGGAGTACTCATCCATTACACATTACTTTTTTTATTTGTAATGGAACATGCGTTCATTACACATTCCTTTGTATTTTGTAATAGTACACTTGTCCATTTCACATTATGCAGCGTAATGGGTAATGAATACAGTAATGTATTATCAAAATAATGCCTTATTTACAACTCTGCTTACGATAGAGGAGCTCAAGTTGATGAAGTAAAGCTTGGCAATGGAAAAGAATAAAAAAGAAATTGCTTGGGAAAGATGAATTTTATCAAAATATAAACTATTACCATTGCATTAGAACAACGCAAACTTCAACATCATAATTAAACTACCTTACAATGGAAGAGCTAAAGTTGATAAAGTAAAGCTTGGCAATGGAAAAGAATAAAATAGTACATTACGATACGAGTGCGATGAAACTTCTTCTTACGAGTGTGAGTTTGCAGCATGAGCCAAAGGCGAATGTTGCAATCACACGAGTTGCAAAAAAGTTTTTCGCATGACTTTTGTACAAAATTTTATTGCACACGTGCGTAAAGTGGGCACTTTACGTACAGAGTAAAATAAAAGAAATTGCTTGGGAAAGATGAATTTTTATCAAAATATAAACTATTAACATTGCATTAGAACGATGCAAACTTCAACATCATGATTAAACTACCTTACGATAGAGGAGCTGGAGTTGATAAAGTAAAACTTGGCAATGGAAAAGAATAAAAAAGTAATGGGCAAATTTTCTAATTTGGACAATTTTTTTTTTTCATTTTTTTCGTACTCACTCGGTGCCCGCCCGCCCTCGGGCGAGCGGCTACCCTCCCCCACGACGTATGTCTAGGAGACGTACGTGATTTTGTTTCTTTCTTTTTTTAGGTCGAATGATCATTCGTTTCCGCGACGTTTTTACTATTCGGAGTCCTCACGTGTGAAACAGGAAAGGTAAAAGTCAGAAGGAAAAACAGGGAAACGGCGGTAAATAAATGATCGCGAATAGGTACGAGGGTCGAGGAGGAGCGGAAAATCGGGAAGAGCGGCGGAGAGGCAAAAAGGATAAGGGGGTGAGAAGGGGAACCCCCTCAGTCCTCTGGCACTCGGCGGGTGCCGCGAGAGATCGTGGCAGGATGGCGTGCCGCGCTCGTCGATCCCCCGCGCTCGACCCACTCGGGAGCAATATTCACGATGTACGCTGGTGTACACCACTGTGTATCCGCATGTAAACCACTTCACCACTCCTTAGCCGTGATAAAAACATCGTCGCACTAATTTTAACATTCGAGGAAAATACATTTTTTACTTTCTTTTTTTTTTAAATTCGTAATGACCGAGGAGTATGAATTTCTGGAGGTTTGAGGGGTTGGATGAAAAACTGGCGGTGGATAACGAACTTTCATGAGTTGGGGGTTTTGTTGGCACACGGAGGGACTCTGCTACGACAGAAACGCCATTGCTCTCTCTCTCTCTATCCCTTCCTCACGCACACATACACGCACACGTGCGCGCGCGCGCGCCCACAGTGCACACACCAAGCATGCACGCATACACACACGGACTCGCACTCTTTGGTGTCGGGGAATTTTGTAGGCTATAAACACGCACACATACCCCGTAACGACGCGTTTGCGAACCGTTTTTCTTTCTCGTATCGAGTCCTCACGGATAAACCTGATTCACGTACCTCACGATTATTCAATTGAATCCCGTTAAAAATTCCATCGCGCTATTGTATCCTGATTTGTCGTGCGCAAAGGCGAATTTTTCACAGTCGATACGAGTAAACATCTTGTAGCAACAGAAAAAAATGTCACAAGCTACGAGAACGGAAGAGTATGCGACGCGCGAAACACTAGGGTCACGGAGGTTCAGGGTTGCCAGCATAGACCTTATACTCCTGGACCGCGCATTCCCTGAGTGCATTCCATTATTCGCTTGAAGTGCTTGAAGCGTGATATGCAGCGTTCCATTAACCCAACAGCTTGCTTCAAGCACGGATTTCGTGACAAAGTGGGAGTAACGTTGGGTTATGGAGGGAGGTAATTTTGGAGAGTGGGGACGCTTCAAATGCCTCACCTCGAGAGGTGAGGCATTTGAAGCGTCCCCACTTTTTCTACTCCCACCATCGCTCAATTCCTGATAACGGGCGGGAGATTTCAAACTACAAAAACATGGAATGAGCATGACGAATGCCATAATGATAACCATAATTCAACAATAATTGTACAAATGAAATACGCGTAATTATATTCTTTGATATGGTAATTATATCGCGTTTTGAGTACACGAAATATATGTGGTCCTTATTTAGCACTCGGACGGTTTTTTTAGCAGACCCTCCCCAAATCGACTCCAAATAATTCAAAAACAACATCCTAATTTTTTCAGATATTTATCTAGACTCTAACCCTATCTATTATATAATATAAATAATTATATTAATAATAATAACCATTATTATATAATAATTATATTAAAAATTACAAATTATTTCCATATGCTACGGGCTTCGAGAACCGGGCGCATAACAAAAGGGCGAGGAAATTGCTATGAGTAATGGAATATCCATACTTTCACTACGCTGTCACACGTTTTTCCAGGTTATGTATTACCGGGTAATTATAAGCGACCACACGGCAGACGCCACTGCGCGCGCTAACAAATGCGTGCTACGAAGGCGTTCCATTATTGCTCTAGCCAGTGCTGCCACAGCGTTGCTTCGAATATTGGAACAGTCTGTGAACCTTGGTGAATCGAAACGCGCTTCAAGCACTTCAAGCCGATAGTGGAATGCACTCCCTTGACACATAACGTAATACTGAATCTTCATTTAAAAAAAGATAACCGATATAAGAATGTATTGTTTATATGAAAGGTTTGCAAACTGAAGTGCGTATACATATAATTGATCGTAGTTTAATTTTTGTATGAAAATACATGAGTTTCCTCTATAAATGTATACACGAATAATAAATATTATTTTTAAAGTATGCTATCCAAAATACGGTTACATAAAATAGTTCAATTCCAAACATATATGATATATGTTAAGAATTGAACTATTTTATGTATTCGTATTTTAGATAGCACACTTTATTGTCTCCCGCCTGTCCCATATAACGTATAAAAACGATATCTTTAAGATATCATTCATTGGTGTCTTTAAGATGCCGTTTTGTTAACCTTTCTTGGATATCTTAAAGGCATCCGTTTGATGCCTACAATATTCGGTTAATTGCATGCCTCTAAAATGTCATCTTTTGGCTATGACAATTCGATAACTTTACGTTATCGTATCGGCAACTACTGGAGGTTGACTATATGCTGACAATTTGGTATCCGCTATAAGTTATCTAATAGTTAACTTTCGGTCGTCTATAAGATAACCGCCGAGCGGACATTAGTGACACTATTTGGCATCCAAAGGACATCTTTTTGGACAACTAAAAAGTTATCCGAAAATGTTATGGTTGTCCTTTTGATGTCTTTTAGATAACATATTGCTACCTGGGTCTGTCACGTAATTCAGCGGTAACTTTGAACTTGTACAACATCGATGTCTTTTGGATAGCGCGAATTCGTTGCTGGTTAAGAGCAAAAGCTCACCTTATGGATTTTTCGGGTTTTAAGGATTTCGCGAATAAATTATGAAGTGGTTTGTGATCAAAAGTCTGAATTTATTCGTTGAGATTGATAGAAGATCGTTTTAAATAAAAGTTACTACGTTTTGCAAGTTATAAAGATTCAGTCGTATTTTCAGAGAATAAGTGATCGCGACCAAAGTCAAAATCGAAGTGCATTTTGTGCAGCGAGATTCTTGAGCTCGCAGGCTCCTCGCACGTTCGAAGCGTACTCCCACGCGCTGCGTATCGACCAATCGACGATCGTGCTTGGTCCGTACAAAGCAAGCTTTGTACGTAGGCCCAAGCTTTCTTCCACGCGTACTCACGCACACACACGACACACCCACACGCTGGTCATACGATACTCTTATATACTCAGATGTGTATAGTCTTTTAGCGTTTTCTTTTGGGTGCACTGGCTTGCACTGAGTGCGCACTGGTGGCAGTCAGTGCGTGCATGTTGCCCTGCGTCAGTGCAGAAAAGCCCCAATGGAACACGCCTACCTTTATGACCTTTAGCGACATCTGTCGTTACCCGACAGCCAATCGTACAAAAGATTCTGGGGAATGCCCAAATTCGTTATCACCTGTAGCGACATCTGCCGGCACCCGGCAGCCAATCGTACGAAAGATTCTGGGGAATGCCCAGCTTGCGATTGGTTATCGGATACCGACAAATGTCGTGCACTGGAGTGACACCGACTCGCCGTTTCAGGGCAATATTTTATGCACTCAGTGCAAGATTCTTGCACCGAAATTACCAACAGAACACGCTCGCCAAACGAGTGCGCACTCAGTGCACACTCAGTGCAACGAACAGAAAACGCTATTTGAGAAGGACCATGGGTTACGATATTTACTATTGAGATTTATATTCTAAACTTCTTTGGTTTCTATTGCAGTTTGTGTTATGAGAGTTATTGCGACTTTTACGAGTAATTTATATTCCAGTTTTATATTTGTAAATGTCACGTGATACTTTGAATAATGAGTTCTATTTCGTGAATAAAGACCTTTTGAGTAGAAGAATAATGAACAATGCTCTTTTGTCAATTCATATTTAAAAGAAAGCGTTAATATACGTAAAATGCAAGTATGAGAAAATGCATAAACGTGTGTCGTTAAATTCTGTATAACGTAGTAAAATATGTTATATTCGCTTTACGTAAAATGTTATATTTAACCGTTCCCTACCCTAGTGGATGAAGTCACCACTGAATCACGGTGATTTTTTACGGTGACAAAGTGCCCACAAAATCACCGAGATCTTTGTGATTTTAAGGTGATTCCAACGTGATTCCACCGTGACAATCACCGTGGAATCACGTTGGAATCACCTTAAAATCACCAAGATCTCGGTGATTTTGTGGGCACTTTGTCACCGTAAAAAATCACCGTGATTCAGTGGTTTTTCAGGGTGAAAACATCGTCACCCAATCCCAATCCGCTAGGGAACCTCACACCTTAAATCTGCGGCAACGGTGAACGGCTTGCGTGCATGATATTTTCGATTTTTGTGAGTTTTGTGGTTTTTTGTGACAAGAAATAAACCTCAATAATAATTATTAATGTTAATTGCTGTATTCCTATCTTTTATTAGTTTGGAAGGATTTATGCATATTTTCATATGAGAAAATAGGTTAGGATTTCATGCGCAGGGTGCTTGCCCAGTACAGGACCCCGCTAGTAGCGTGGCCACGGTCGTACATACAGGTCTTGCAACGAAGCCAAATTTTGGTGGTGGGGGAACGTCGCCTTAGCGTCCACGAATTAGTGCGTGGTGACGCCACAGCGAGTCGCTAGTGTAGGGGTATTTTATGTGAAACATGACCTCACACCTTAAATCTGCGGCAACGGTGAACGGCTTGCGTGCATGATATTTTCGATTTTTGTGAGTTGTGTGGTTTTTTGTGACAAGAAATAATAATTATTAATGTTAATTGCTTCATTCCTATCTTTTATTAGTTTGGAAGGATTTATGCATATTTTCATATGAGAGAATAGGTTAGAATTTCATGCGCAGCGCGCTTGCCCAGTACAGGACCCCGCTAGTAGCACGGCCCTTGCGGCGAGAAGTCGAGGTAAAAAGTGGACGCTAAGGCGACGTTCCCCCACCACCGTCGTTGCAAGACCTGTATGTACGACCGTGAGCGTGGCCCTTGCGGCGAGAAGTCGAGGTAAAAAGGGGACGCTAAGGCGACGTTCCCCCACCACCGTCGTTGCAAGACCTGTATGTACGACCAGTGATGCAAAATGACCGTCATTTTGAGTTCGCGTCAGTCACGCGTCACCTGACCGTCACGTGACCGTCACGTGACGTCATTTTCGTTCTACATAATTTTCTACGTGAAAATGACGGTCATTTTTACTTTCGTCATCTGACAAGACAAGCCTGACAGGGACTTCTATCTAGATGGAAAATGACCGTCACGATTTTTTCGGTCATTTTTTTCGGTCACAACACTTTTAGATTTCATGATAATTGTGAAATTAATTATTTTCATCGTGATTGTTTGAGTAAATTGGGAATTACAATATTAAGAACATTGGAATAAAGGAAGACAGGAATTTTTAATATTTTTTAAATTATAAACGTCGTATTATTATTTTTATTTTCTTCCGAATGGCGGCGGTGTTTGCAGTGTGTGCGCATGCGCAAATATGATATCGGGTGGTCAGTCATTTTCGTCATTTTTGCATCCGTCATGTGACGGTTCTGTTACGGTCACGTGACGGTCACACGACGGTCACGTTACAGCTTCACATCACTGTGTACGACCGTGGTCTGCACTGTACCCGAGACGAAACGCTAAGAAGATCCTCTATATTTTTCGCTGAAGAATCGCTAGAGGGATCCTCTTTACCAACCATGACGCTTCAACTCAAACGCAAAAACGTACCAGACCAACTCCGATCTCTACAAATGTAGCCAACCTGACGGTTTCCCAAAGTACTATTTGGCGTAAAAAAGTCACTGGAAGTCGTCAACTTAAGCGGTAGGGTGCCATCTTCGCCCGGGGCATCTTCGCCCGTCATGTTCGCCCGAAAGTCACTAGACTTCGATTCCTCGAAACTGGGTTACTGGCACGACCGCTACGTGTCTCTGCAAGCATATTCTGGGCTTTGAGAGATTGAATACGTGATGTGAACCCGTTCATTAAAAAACGAATTAAATGCCAAGAGCCTTGAAGAGAATGGCGCAGGTCCTCAACAGATGGCGAGCCAAACCTGTCAAACTAGCACGCTATGAAAAATAATCCGGAGTTCCGGAGTTCTTTGGTAAATAATGCACTTTGAGGTTATCGCGCGCACTGTACGCGACAATTAATCGTGAAATCAAGTACTTAATCAATTGATAATTAAATCAGTAATAATTAAATAATTGCGTGACAATGAATGTTAACAGACACACGATCTCTATATTGTTATTATAAAATGCTTGAAAACGAGTTTAAGATTTTTTTTGTAATTATCAATGAAATAAATGTATCTCGCTGCTGCATTACTACGTTTCTGTGCTCCGTTAATATTAAATTGTTATTCTTAATATTAAATTTTTTAAAGTAATGAAACTGTTTATTATAATTGTCGATGAAATAAAACTCGCCGCTGTATTTCTGTGTTCTGCACATTTATTATTTACGTTATTAAAACCAAAAATGTTTCTACATTATTCGCTGATACACCTTTGTCAATGGCACCTAAAATTCGACTAATTATATACATAGAGACATATTTAGACTATACACATTTTCATTGTTATCATCATTATCATCGTCATCATCATTATGATCGTTATCATCTTTATTATCATTATCATCGTCACCATCATTATTATCGTTATCATCATTATCATCGGTGATAAACAAATTAGAGAAAAAAAATCAAATTACTCGTTCGAAATCGTCGCGTTGTGGCATGTAACCGAGTTTGGTAGCTTCCTCCGGTGTAATGTCCAAAGGCGGTAGCCTCGAGGTGAGATCCGGCGATAGCGGACCATGATCGGAGCTCGTTTGATCGGTGAGATTTGGTCTGTAGCTTTCTGTTGGTGGCCACGTGTGGTTTCCGATATTTCCATCGAGATATCTGACGATGTACTCCTCTTTCGCCTCTGTAAAAAAAAGAACATAAATAGACATTAAAATGAGGCGTTAGATTATATAGAATTGTGGGTACGAATTATTTGACGTGAAACTTGAAAATCTAATTTGTTCCCAATAAGATTCGAAATTAAATAAATGACGAACCTTCAGGGGTTCTTTCTTCGATATGTTTGCTGATATCCTCCCAATTGCGAAAGCCAAATTGTTCGATGGCGTCGAGTAATCTGAGATGTTTTCTGGCTATCCAATTGCCTCTTCCATTGAATATGCTAATTGTTCCAGAGTCCTGTGAAAATGAAATTGCGTAAATTAATTTTTCAATTATGGATATTTTTATTTTTTTCAAAATTCTTAATTTTTCTTTTTTTCAAGCAAAAACATCTGAAAACAATTGTGTCCTGAGTTTAAAATTTTCGAGATTCCATAAGGGATATTATGATTTCTTTTTATTTTATAATTTCATTTTTGTAATTCATCATTATCGAAATCAGTTTTTTTTTCATCGAATCACGAAAAAAGTGGCAGAATGGAAGAGAAACGTACCATAAATTGAGAGGGATGATCATTTTTGTGTTGTCCAATTTCAGCACCTGCCGAAAACACTGCGAAAGGAAAAATATCGTTAATCAGATATAGCAGAAACATTGCGCCTTAAAAAATGTCCATCGATATTCCTTGCATTCGAAGCTACATATAGTTTTATATAATCAGGCCACAGTTTTGTCAAATAATCCATGATTACTTGTAAATAAACATTGTAATTTTGTAATCCATAAAAGAACATTCACAGCGATAATAAAGATGAACATGACCTCAAAATCTTTCAAATTCATTTAAATATAATTGAAAAATGGCTTGATGGAATAAACAGTAAATAGTTGTCCAACAAATAAGCAAAGGCAAACCCCCTATTCTATTTTTATTTCATTAAGTTGTTTTTAGGAAAAATCAGCTAGCAATTTGGGCAATAAAGAAAATCCTTGTATAATGTGTATTCTAAAATTCACGTACAATTATCGAATTTATTAATGGATACACTGTCGAAATAGTAAAAACGTCAATTTTACGCCTACAAAATTCACCAATGAAGTATCGCAGTGCATTTTTTAATACGCAGTCAGGATTTACAAAAAATAGATTTTTTGTACATTTTAGTTTCGTAATGTACAGATATTTAAGTGTATAAACAGAAAATCAAGATTTCTCAAAAACGGCATAACAGATTAGACTCAATTCTTACACAAGCTCTATAAATATATTTCGAAGTAATTAATAGGAGGTTTTCTTTCACTGATAAATATTTTTCATTTTATAAACAATTTAAGGCAAATATTTTTATCAAAAATCACATTTTTTTTTCCGAAGCCAACATTATGTTAAAAATTAATATTTTGCTTATTCCTTTGAATAAATACTACATTATACCTCTTATCAAAGGAATCTTTTTTTTTCTTTTATTCTAGATTATCCAATCCAGAGATATCGTGCTCACCACAGGGGAGTTTTTTTTACAGGACCTCGGTCGCGAAACTTATGCACGGCTCCTTGAGGGAAAACCGAACCCAACTTTTCCTCTTGAAGTTAATATAATGAAAACAAGCGAGACTGATGTTGTAACTGTGCAATTCCATTGAACCACCGAGAACAGTGTCGTTTGTCGGTAAGGAAAACCTCAGGCTGCCCAATTGTAGACTGGCCACTTGTGCCAAAACACGCCGGTCCATGGTCCTTTGTAAAAAGAAATAAAAAGTGATTAATATCACACTGCAATTGAATATACTTTCTCATATTTCCTCATATTTTTGGCATTTTTTGTACCCACATGCACACACGTTTCGGAGAAATATTTTCTACACATTTCGAAATATGAGGATCAGAATTATATTTGAAAAAGAAAAAGTGAGTTTTACCCTCCACGGTTGATCTTTTATTTCGCTGTGTCTCCTTGAAGCTACTGCTATTGGCACGCTGATGTCTCGGTTGCAATGAACTGAAAACTCGCTTGATACTTCTGAATTGTTGACTGCAGAACTCGTCGAATTTGTAAAACATTTTTAGCAAATCGGGAGGCGTTGATTTCCTTATCATTATTGGTCCCAGCCGAGATCACCGTCTATGAATATGATTGCAGGTCGTCTTGTAGTCATAAATTCGTCACCGCTGTTTGTACGATTGATCTTCCATTCGTCGCGCAAGGTTACATCAAGGGACGATACACTCTTGACATGAGAACTTTCATTCCCATATAGACCCATAATTCGAGAGCGAATAGTTTACAGGCCGAGCGGGTGATCAGGTTTGGTACCGGGTTCTTCGCGGATATGTACGAAAATCATGAGAAATTATTTAATTTTGAGCTTACTCATGAGTTTTAATGATACGAGAAAGGCGTGTCACGCAATTTGGGAATAAAACTCGCAAAATTGTGAGGAAAAGGAATGAGATACGTACTGTAAGTGTCGATTTTAATGAGTTCAATAGTACCACTGGCTATTCCACTTTCGGTATCGATACTGAAGCCACCGAGTCCAATGCCGATGTCCAAATTTTTGTGTCCCGTGCAGTCTACCGTCAGAACGAAAATCTTTCGTCACCACAACGCGACGATTTCGAACGAGTAATTTGATTTTTTTTCTCTAATTTGTTTATCACCGATGATAATGATGATAACGTTAATAATGATGGTAACGATGATAATGATAATAACGATGATAACGATCATAATGATGATGACGATGATAATGATGATAACGATGAAAATGTGTATAGTCTAAATATGTCTCTATGTATATAAATAGTCGAATTTTAGGTGCCATTGACAAAGGTGTATCAGCGAATAATGTAGAAACATTTTTGGTTTTAATAACGTAAATAATAAATGTGCAGAACACAGAAATACAGCGGCGAGTTTTATTTCATCGACAATTATAATAAACAGTTTCATTACTTTAAAAAATTTAATATTAAGAATAACAATTTAATATTCACGGAGCACAGAAACGTAGTAATGCAGCAGCGAGATACATTTATTTCATTGATAATTACAAAAAAAATCTTAAACTCGTTTTCAAGCATTTTATAATAACAATATAGAGATCGTGTGTCTGTTAACATTCATTGTCACGCAATTATTTAATTATTACTGATTTAATTATTAATTGATTAAGTACTTGATTTCACGATTAATTGTCGCGTACAGTGCGCGCGATAACCTCAAAGTGCATTATTTACCTTCTTCTTCTTCTTCTGATTGGGGCTGGCTCTGGATCACGGTCGTACATACAGGTCTTGAAACGAAGCCAAATTTTGGTGGTGGGGGATGTTCTCTTAATGTCCACGAATTAGTGCGTGGTAACGATACTACGAGTCGCTAGTGTAGGGGTGCTTTATAGGAAACATAACCTCACACCTTAAATCGGCAACGGCTGCGTGCGTGATTTTGTGCGATTTTTGAGTTTTGTAACCTCAGTATCGTTCTGTGACAAAAAATGATGATTTTAACACGACGACGAAGATTTGCGTCATTCCATAGAGAAAATAGGTTAGGATAGCATGCGCAGGGCGCATGCCCAGACCAGAACCCCGCTAGCAGCGCGGCTCTTTTACGGCGAAAAGCCAAGGTAAAAAGTGGACGCTAACGGAACATCCCCCACCACCGTCGTTTCAAGACCTGTATGTACGACCGTGCTCTGGATGTTGCACATAAGCAGCGTTTCCATCATAGAGGTATTATACGTAGAGGAGGTGAGCCCGCCAGAAACGCGTTATAATGGTAGAAAGAGAAAGAGCATAGGAATAGTATTCGCTTCCTTGTCTGATGACGCATGCGCAGTAAACGATTCGCCTCCGGTATTGTACTGACCCTTCCGCATTCGACTGTCAAAATTTTGTGGTAATGTATATTGTGTAGCTGTTTTTGTAAAATAATATCATTTTCGCAGCATTTGAAAGTAATCGTCTTTTTTTTCTGCGTTCAACTTCAACAGTGTCATGAAATGCAGATTCATCGAAGTGGTCACTGCATATCATAGGCCTTTTCATCATGTGACGTGCGCAAGCGCAGCCGCCATATTGAAAGGGCGGTAATACAAAAGTTTCGTACAGTTTTGCTTGTTAATGGCTGGGAGAGCCGGATATCTACACAAAAAAATTAATTATTCGAACAAATTGTTGATGGTGCTTTACCAGTTCACAATTCAGTGGAAGCACATAATTGTGAACAATTAAAAAAATGAACCGATTGAGCATAACCTCTGTCACTTCGACCACATTTTTTCACCCGCAATTCACATTTTGCACATTTTGGACATGTTTTAATATGTAGTACTTTGCTCGATGATTTTATAATGTTTTTGCGATATTGAAGGCAAGGCTTTGGATAATTTTTGAGGTTATGTACTCTACATAGTCCATAACAACACTCTTTCGTTGTTTCTTTTCGTGAAGGTAATGTAATAATAATCGATTGAAAAATTTTGTTTTCTCAATTAGGACACTTATTATTTTATTTATTGCTTACTTTTTTTGAATAAATGTACTATTATTTGATGTTAATTTTAATTATTTGTATTCGGGTATTTTAACATGCTTGTTTACAAAAAAGTGTACGAAAAAGATGGCTGAAACTGACGCATGCGCATAAAAAAAATTGTGATGAAAAGGTCTATTGCAGTTTTACAGACCACTGTCGAGCCAATTGCATCCAGCCATTCTTTCTTTAACTTCTCATCGTTTGGAAATCTGTTTTTATTAGAATTAATATATATCGAGATCAACAAATAGAAATAATATCACCGGTAGTTTGGAGAATTAACACACAATGTTTTTATCCACTTACTTGTGAAAGCTACGACCCTCGTTGAGGAAAGTCGATTCCTTTTTGCACAAAATGCACGCAATCACCATCTTAGTTTTTTATATTTTATTTTTTATAATATCGAAAATAAACATAAGTGAAAAATTTGCACGCGCGTGAACGAACTGAAGCGAAATAATAGGTTAGAACATTTCGTATTGCGGCGTCAACGGACGGCGCACAGCATGTTGCCATTGCGCATGCGGCAAGACAAGGACAGTGCCACTATTTCTAGTTTCTGTCTCTCTTTACCGTGATACGCTTCCACTTACAGGCAGTCCTATGGCTCACCTCCTCTAGTTATAATACCTCTATGGTTTCCATACGGCCATGTACTAAAATTTCTTATAGATCTGAAACAGAAAGGGCGGACAGCGGCACAGTCGCCTAGGCGACTGTGGCGCTCTCCTCCAAAAGACGTACGAAGCTTGGGCGAGCTGAGAGCTCGACACCTGTATGGCAGGTGGGAATTTTGAGGGTAAAAAGACTAGAAACGATGTACAATGCAAAGAAAGATTACGGATAGAAGTTAGATAGACAAATTGTTTGACTTGATAAATTGCATAATTGGTTTGATAATGCGCATGCTAGGATTAGCGATAAGAGATTCGATATTGTAAGGAGGAAAAATTTTAAGAGAAATAAGAGATCGAATGAGATGAGGGCGATGGGTGTCAAAGAGAGGGCAAGCCCAAAAGATGTGATTAAGATCCTCCGACTCGTAACCGCACGAGCAGGACGGCGAAGACGTGTAATTCTTCCTGTAAAGACTAGCCTGTAGATTGTAATGATTAGCGCGCATTCTGCAAAAAGTAACTAAAGAGTTCCGGTCCAGGTTCTTCTTATCATGGAACCAGGGCTTAGAAGAAGGATTGTGAAAGTTATTAATGTAAAAGGTGCCTTTTTGCTCGCCATAGCGGCTCAAAAAGCGAGAAGTTGTTTTTTCTGAGTGTGATCGGGCTAGAGGAAAGAATTCAGATGAGGGAAGAGATGTTTCAAAGGAGCCGCCAGTTGAGATAGCTGATTTTGCAAGAGAGTCTACTGATTCATTTCCTGAGATTCCGATATGGCTCGGAATCCAGATTAAGTTAATTTTTAAATTGAGTTTAACGGCTTCGTTTAGAGCCTTGTAAATTTCGATTGTGAAGGGTGAAGAATAACTTGATGATGAGAGGGTGAGGAGAGAGTGAAGGTTGCTGAGCGAGTCTGTGAAAATGTGAGAAGAAGGTATTTTATTAGAAACAATGATATTGATTGTGTGGAGGATGGCTAAGGCTTCGGCTGAAAATATTGAGGCATGCGATAAAATGCGATATTTAAGCGAGATGGAAAGAGAGGGGCAAAAAATGGCGAAGCCGACATATTTGAAAGGCTCCACTTTAGAACCATCGGTGAAGAAATGGGTCGAGTCAGATGACCCGAATAAGGAGAGGAATTCAGAGTTGGGTGCAAGTGAAGCCTGCAATGAACGCCCGGTGTCAATGTCTATAAACGGAAGAGAAAGATAAGATGAAGGAGGAATTTCATAAATCAACGGAAAAGCATGTGAAACAATACTTGGTTTGAGGTGAAGAAATTTGCGATACGCTTTAATAAGAGGAAGGCGAGTGACTAACGAAGGTGAGTTGAGTAAGTTACGCGATCTAAGGGTGAGAATAATGGAAGGGATAGAATAGAGTAAAGGATGCTCAGAGAAGGAAAAAGTCTTCAGGAGAAATTTATCGCTGAGCTGTTGGAACCGGGCTGAGAGGAGCGGTTCGCATGATTCGGCAAGTACTATGTTATTAGGAGTAGAATTTCGGAGACCAAGAGAGAGTCTTATGGCTTTTCGCTGAATGACTTCTAATTTTTTAAGCAAGGGGTGGTTACTAATGGGAATAACTATAGAGCCATACTCCATTGAGCTGCGGATGAGGGCTCTGTAAATGGAGAGAAGTGAAGATGGGTCAGCGCCCCACCAAGTACTACGTAGGCATTTAATAATGTTTAATAGGTTTTTACATTTTGAAATTAAGGAAAGTAAGTGAGGTTTCCAAGAAAGACGGTAGTCAAGTGTAATTCCTAAGAATTTAGCCTGAGTAGAGCCTACAACGCAAGTCGAATCAATTACAACCGTGGGTGAGAGAGGGTCAAAGCGCCTGAGGGAAAATACAACTAGTTTAGATTTGGAGGGCTCTATACAGAGACCTCTCTTGTGCAGATAAGAAGAGACTCCGTTGAGGCTATGTTGTATCGATGAAATAGAGTCTTCAAGGTAGTCCGATTTAGAGAAGATAGCGACATCGTCCGCGAATTGGAGACATCGGCTGTCTAAGTGAAGATGGTTTTCTAAATTGTTGGTGTATAGAATGTAGAGAAGTGGACTGAGGATGCACCCCTGCGGGACACCCTTATAAGCATGGAAAGGGCCGTGTATTCGACCTGCAATTTTGAACGAGATTGTACGAAAAGAAATAAGATTATAAATGAATTTACAGAAAGACCAGGGCAGGCCCAAGTCCTTAAGGTAGTTAATAAGAATACCCGGATCAACGTTATCAAAAGCGCTGGAGATGTCAAGAAAAATGCAGGCCGTGAATTGATTGTCGACAAAGCTATTGTAAATTTCCGTTGTAAGAATGGAGAGATTGTCGTTACACGATCTTGCTTTGCGGAAGCCGAATTGAGAGGGTGAAAGAAGCAAGTTGCTTTCCAACCATTGAATAAGCCGAGATTGGATAAGCCTTTCCATGAGTTTAAGGAGACAAGAAGCTAGAGATATCGGACGAAATTTACCTGCGGTAGATTTGGGAATGAAGAAAATTAAAAATTCGCGCCAAGTGTCCGGAAAAAGGCCCTTTTGTAAAAAGCTGTTAAAGGTGTCCAGCAAGAGCTTGAGGATAGGGTCAGGTAAGTTAGAGATGATGGAGAAATCTATTTTATCGACACCCGGGGCCGATTTACAATTACTTCTGCGAATAGCGGACTGCAGTTCTTCAAATAAGAAGGGAGAATCGAGGTGGGGATTATTTGAGAATGCGGTTGAAGGTGGAAAACTAGGGAAAAAACAGGAAGGGGGACAAATGTTAGGGATAAGTTTGGTTATTTTATCCTGGGAGTCGGTATTGCTGGCGAAGCCAGTTGGATCGAAAAGGTTCCTGTTACGAAAAGATTTAATTTTGGACCAAACTTTGTTGGAAGGAGATCTAAAGTCTATAGATTTAGTAAAATTAATCCAAGATTCTTTTTTAGCTTTTTTAAAGGTTTTTTTTGCTATTGCATCTAGTTTCTTAGCCTGAGTTAAGTTACTTAGGTTTGCAAGACGTCTAAATACGGCCCAAGCACGTTTACGATCTTGGTGAACCGTTTCGCATTCTGAATTCCACCAAACCGCTGGGTGGGATTTAAGAGGCCGAGATTTGTGATTAGGAGTTGGACAGGAAGTAGTGATTGAAGAATCAATTGCCTGTACTATGTTATTGTATTGAGTAAGAGAGCAAGGGTCCGGTAGTAAAGGAGCCTTAGAGATGAGAGATTTTTTGAATTGTACCCAGTCGATTTTTTTAAGGGAATAGCGATGTGAAGAGAGCGAGATGGTGGAGAGAGTAATGCCGATAGAGATGGTGATTGGAAAATGGTCGCTAAGAAGGGAGTCAGAGCCGACCTCCCATGTGCAAAAAGGAACCAAGTGTGAGGAGATTAAGGACAGGTCAATAGCGGATGGTGTAGTGTTGAGGTTGGGAGGATCATACGTGGCTGTGCCGTCATTTAGACAGGAAAGTTCAAAGTCGATGAGTGAGTCTGAGAGAGAGGTGCCGGAGGTGCAGTCCGAACGACAGCCCCAAGAAGAGTGATGGCAGTTAAAATCGCCCGCGATGAGAATATTTTCGTTAGGTGAAAGAGAATTGAAAAGTCGGTGCCATGTAGGAATGTGTATGTTAGAGTTAGGAGTTTTGTACAAAGCAACTATAGTCAAAGGGCCTAGAGAGGTAGGAATCGCGATAGAAAGAGTCTCAAGAACATGCGGTACATGTAGTGTAGAGGTGATTAATTTGAACGGTATGTCACGCTTAAGACAGATGGCAAGGCCACCGTGTTGTTTACGAGATCTATTTTTGACAATGACGTGAAAGCCATTTAGTTTAGGTGGATTTGGGGAATAGAGCCAAGTTTCACATAGGATGATAATGTCAAATTGATCCCTAGCGGATTGGGTGACGATGTTTCCACCCTGAAAAACCACTGAATCACGGTGATTTTTTACGGTGACAAAGTGCCCACGAAATCACCGAGATCTTGGTGATTTTAAGGTGATTCCAACGTGATTCCACGGTGATTGTCACGGTGATTTTGTGACGGTGACAATCACCGTGAGAATCACCGTGGAATCACCTTAAAATCACCAAGATCTCGGTGATTTTGTGGGCACTTTGTCACCGTAAAAAATCACCGTGATTCAGTGGTGACTTCATCCACTAGGGATTAGCAATGTTCAATAGAAGACCTTGTTTGTTGTGGAACCCTCGGCAGTTCCACTGAAGAATTTTTAGTTTTTTAATAAGAGCCATTTTGGAGCTGGATAGAAGCAAGAAGGGCGTTCAGAGCTGTAACGATGGGGGTGATTTGTTCAGAAAGGCCGAGTGAGCTGAGAATTGGTGAGATCAGTTGTGTGATGAGCGGAATAAGCGTGGGGATGAGGCTGGGATTTAGCATTTGCTGCGGAGGCGATTTGTCACGCACTGCTACGGAGTGTGCGCCTTGCTGAAGGGCAAAGCCGTTGTGAGCGGGTGAGGGTGTGTGACCGTGAGGCGCGAGGAGCAAACTTGCGTGTGCTGTACGAGTCGATACGGTTGAGTTGGATGTGATGATCTGGGGTCTGATGTTTTTGCGCGAAGCGCGTGGCTGAGAGGAATGGGTGAGAGTGTCCGAAAGTTGATGGTTTTGATGATGTTGTGTAGTTTGTTGCTGACGCTGTTGTTGTAGCTGCTGATGTTGTTGCTGCTGTTGTTGTGAGCGGAGGTGTTGTTGATGGAGTGAAGCTGAAACCGCAGTGGGCGCGGATGACGTGATGTTTGTAGGCTGAGGAACAGGAAGCGCTGGATAATGGATGCTCGTGCGAGGAGGCGGAATAGCCGAACGAGGAACTGAGTTGGCGATGAGCTGCCTTGCTTCGGTGTGAGAGATGTTTCTTTCTGCTGCAGTTTCTCTGATGGCTTTTTCGTGTAGAAAGGCCGGGCAGGATTTGCTGGTGGGGAGATGTTTTTCCTTGCAGTTTGCACAGCACGGAGGGCCGTCCTTGTTCGGACAGGCCTCGCCGTCCGCGTGTTTCCTGCCTCCGCAGCGAATGCATTTGGGTTTGCTTTTGCATTGATTGGAAACGTGGTGGAAAATAAAGCAGTTGAAGCACATTTTCACCGGACTGTGCCAAGGATCCACTGGATGGCGAACTTGGAAAAGCGAGACGAAATCAGGGCGCAAGCGGCCTTCGAATTTAAGATACACGGTTTGTGTAGGAATCAACTTGGACTCTGCGCCATCCGTCACTTTGCGGTTTTGACGTCGAGCCGTGAGGATAGGTGCAGGTGAGTCGGAGTGGAGGATAAGCTCCTCAACAGTAATATCCAGGGGAACTCCTCTTATGAGGCCCTCGCAAGTAACGAAAGAGTCGGGAATGAAAGCTACGAGGTTTTCCGCAGAGAGAACGGAAAGAGAAATCAACTCGTTAGCCACTTTGGCGTTGGCGAGAACCACGGAACACTGGTGTTTGCCAGAGTTAAACACATCGATGATTTGATTCTTGTTGTAGCGACTGAGGAGGATCCTGCCGACACGAGTGGCGTTCATTCGAAGTGTTTTAGCATCAAAACTGCGTGGTTGAAAGAGAACCACGAAGGGACCGGAACTCTTCAGCGAATATCGGTTCTTAGTAAGACGAACAGGTAGCTCGTTCTGCGCGGGTGAATCGTCGTTCTTCTTATCGGAGACTTGAATTTTTTCTGCAACAGGAGTTTTCGACGGGGCATTCTTCTTCAAATTTCCGTTTTCGCCCTCGTGCTCGAGTGCACGTTTGCGATTGAGGCCAAGAGCCTCGTTGCGGAGGTCGTCGACCTGCGAGGAATAATCCATATCGCTATAATTGTAGGCGTCATTGGCGTCCGAATAGGACAGATCATCGATTGAGGAGCTGGTCGACTCGGAAGCCTTCCCCTGAGCCTGAAGAGAAAAAGCCATGTCTCGCCGGACGGCTGAGACAGGCTGAGATTAGAATACTATGGCAAGAAGTGAGGTTAGAAACAGAAAGAAAAGTGAAAAGAACTTATATTCGCTTATTTTTAGAAGAAAGTTAACACTTTGCGAAATAAAATATGCAAGACGAGGTTTGAGACCTCCTTGCGAATAACACACGATTGGAAACAACACACAAAACGATCAAATGAGAAACTCCGATTGTAAGAGGCGTCTGAACGTGGCCGTGGTAAAACCGGAACTCCGCATTATTTACCAAAGAACTCCGGAACTCCGGATTATTTTTCATAGCGTGCTAGTTTGACAGGTTTGGCTCGCCATCTGTTGAGGACCTGCGCCATTCTCTTCAAGGCTCTTGGCATTTAATTCGTTTTTCACATCACGTATTCAATCTCTCAAAGCCCAGAATATGCTTGCAGAGACACGTAGCGGTCGTGCCAGTAACCCAGTTTCGAGGAATCGAAGTCTAGTGACTTTCGGGCGAACATGACTCGGGCGAAGATGCCCCGGGCGAAGATGGCACCCTACCACTTAAGCACTTGAAGTCGGTAGGACCTCCGTGAACTTGGCCGGACAACTTGCGTTTTATTAATTGACTTTTTTTATATCGTTAGGTGGTCGTTAGGTAGTGTTAGGTAGCCTAATTAAAACGTTAGGTAGTCAATAGTTTTTTTAAAAATAAATAATTTAAAATGTATGTGAAGTTGGCCGACTCAATTTTTTCCCCCCCTATTTACCTTTTCAAGATGCTTAAACGATGCGTAATCGTTAGGTGGTCATGAATATATAAATTAAAACGTTAGGTAGTCAACCAAATCCTTGCAAAATCCAAAAAACAATTTTGAGATCTTGCATGCGCAAACGCCTAATGCGTCACCTGTCAAGTTGCAAACAAGAATCAAGATGGCTTCCGCATTCCATGCGCGGCCAATAATAATACAGCTTTTCCGTTGTATTAGGCGGCCCGGGCGGCCCGCTCACCATGCAAGAAGCAAGAAGATTAGAAATAATAGTCTTCTTGCCGCTGACGAAGCACGTCCGGGTGATTAGGACCGTCTATATCCTTTAAATGATGTAGACGATCACACGAGGCATTTAAAAATCCGTCAGATAATTTCTAGTGAAAGTGTCTGGAAAAGTATTTGAGGTTAGGTCAATTCCAAATTTGGCCAATTACCTCTTCTTTTCGGTATTCATTATTTTTTTTATTCATTCTCTTCCGTCGATTATGAATTTTGTTGTTGTGCTCAGATACGTCAGCTGTAAGGAGCGGTCAATTCAAACATGCAGAGATCGTGGAAAAGATTGTTAATGGGAAGTTGACCATCACAGTGCCAACGGCGTTGCTGCCGGATAGCCATGTGGCAAATGTTTCACTCCAAAATGGTTCATTTATTTTAAGAGACCTTCACCACGTAGCAGTTATACTTCGATGCATAGTATACAGAGCATCTACGAGAGCTTCAAAGATCTGTAAGTATTATTTATGTACATTCAATTTTAAGACCAGAATACCACCTTAACGCGTGTCTCAAATTTGTGAAAGTTTTAAATGGAAAATACATGTAATTTTTTTAACCAATCCTTTTTTTCATAACTCATTTTCTTATAACTATCAATCGATTTTACAATTACAAAACGCGCTAGCCTCAAAAAGTTCAAATGTCTGTAGCTATATTTGATTTTTAATTAATTTTGATATTTTTTTAAAAATAGCGTACATATTCTAGCTTCGGCTATTTGCGAGATATTTGTACTAAAACTTCATGCACATTCAAAATAATTATCAATGTTGTTCGTTATTGAATTTGGCAAAAAGCAAATTTGCACATTGATTAAACATGTGTGTTAAAAAGAATTGAATAAAATTAAAACCCCATAGTTACCAAAAATGATATTGTTCATTACAGTTGGAGCCAAAATTGCGAATGGGCATCGGGAGTGGAAAATGGCTGGTCAATGGTCGTGAGAGTGGTGGTGCGACTTTATATAGGTAAGGGACGGTCTCGATGTATAACGCACAATCTCGAATGGAGAATACCCATACCGCTCGACGGTTATCGTGACAAAGTTTTTTACGTATGGTTTGACGTGCCTCTCAGCTATCTCGGTTAAACGAAACGCTACACCAAGGATTACAAATTATAGTGAAAGCCAAAGGACGCCATTGTCAGCCTTTACCAATTCATGGCAAAGGACAATGTTCCGTTTCATGCAATTATGTTTCCGGCTTCTCTCCTCACAGCCAATCAGGGTCACATCCTAGTCAATCGCATAATGGCTATCGGTGATTGAATGTTTGAATTTGTTTTCTTCGATTTTTAATGTAAATTCCGGTCTTTTCTTTTTGTTCTCTTTAATCGACGAAGCTTGTTCTTTTATTCACAGAATATCTGACTTACGAGGACACAACATTTTCAAAATCACGGGCTATCCGTGTATTTGGAACGGACGGACGTGACATTGGCTTACCAGCTGACGCTTGGCGATTTTATCTCACTTAGTTTCGACCCGAGAGTCAAGATTCGAATTTCAACTGGGTCGATCTTGGGTCGAAAAACAACAGCGTGTTGCTCATCAATATTGGCAATTTCGTCAACAGGTAAATTTTCATATCCCTATAGATGAAGTTTTGTTGGGTCAAACCTATTTCCCTCAATTACGCGTTGATATCTTCGAATTCTTGAGAAATGTCATATTTTTCGTACTTTACCATCAGCGTAGCTTTCTCAATGATGAAGCGACGATTGAGAAAATTAATTCAGAAACAAATGTTCAATATTGTACGATCGATATATTTTTAGGCTTTCTGAAACCAAAATCTTATAAAGTTCATCACTAACGAATGATCGATAATTGCTATTTACAGAGCTCTGACGTTCGCTGAGAAGAATTTCGAGAGTAAAATACGGCTGATGGAACCCCACGATGAGGATCTCACGTTTTTGGCACTGGTTCAGTGTGAATCAGTCATGTCAAAGATACTGATATTCAGTCTCAGTGGCCCCGGGTCGGGGTCAAAGGCGGCGAGAATGACAAGTGAGCTTTGTTAATCTTAATCTGATATCCTTTTTCGTCCTGACTCGAATTTACACCGTGATTTTCGTCTCGCCTTTTTATCCAGAAAAATCGCCGGTAACGTTGTGGGAATCTGCGCGAATATCGCGTGTCTCTTAGCGTCGCTGCTCGAGCCATTCATGCCAAATATCTCGCGTCAATTGCGAGCACAATTGGGTCTCGATGGAATACGTTACAGTTACGTGCCCCATCTTATTTTCTTTATTTTATCGGGTGGTCCAAAAATCGGCAAACCATCGTCGTTATTCGTGAAAATTGAGAACAGTCGGGTGGAGAGCCTGAGAAAAAAAAATGCCTGAAAGCAGAATTCGAATGGATCGGAGAAAAATAAAAACGTTGATGTTATCGGTGACGTTGGAACTCTTGAGGGCGTGTTGCAAAGCAGGTGCGTGAAATAAATATTATTTCACTTTCTCAGAAAGTTTCCGATTCTATTTGCCGTTTGAGATTGGTCGATGGACAAGGAATGGACGATTTCGGATTTCAATGTGGATTTATGATCTGAAACGACTGATTTTTCAGTCGAGGTCAATTATCTAAGAAAAGAAAAAAACGTGCAAATTAGAATTTAAGCAATGATATTTTTTTTTACACTCAATTTCGCGAGCATCGCTCGAAGAGTCACGATTTTATAAAGTTTTCAATGTTTCTAAAGAAAAAGTCAGAATTGTTAAATTTCTATAAAATATAATGATCGTTCCAGTTTACGTAATTTTCGTGATACCGTTCGATTGCATTGAAAACTTGATTATTGAGTGTGACCCATCGGGGGTGGCCATGCTTTTTTAAACCGATTTCGAGGGCGATTTTGACTGAAGTTAAGTACGTATCGCGAAGGATTTTTTCCGCTCTCTTTGAAAAAAAATATGGCATAATTATCCGATTCGTAGTTTTTGCTGTGGAATTTTTTTTTTTCGAAAAAAAATTAAAAACGCATTTCAAAAATATATTATTAAAGTTAATATTTTTCCGAACCCAGATCACTCGTACTAAAGTGCTTTACATATTTTTTTCGCAGTGAAAAAAAATATCAAACTTCATTAAAAATGATGAATTTCGTCGAACGAAGGTGCCGCGTGAAGTGCGCCGCGCTATTGTCCCGTCAGTTGGTCTGAGCTCACGGCTGTCGAGTGCGCTGCCATCGAAGATCGAAGTGACCAAATGTCATTTTCGATGACATTTCGGAATCACTTCAGACGAAAAATTCTTATGACAGGGGGATGACAATACCGCGAGTCAATTCAAGACTTGCAAAGTCTCGTCAAGACAAAATTTTTGAGATGGTAAAAATTTTTGAAAATAACGTCGAAATTTTTTACGTTCCATAATTTCATACGTAAATTCGATTGCATTAAATATGCAAAAATCGCTCGATCAGAGCGACATTTGGCATTAAAGAGTTTTTGCGGTCACCAATTACGAATTAATTGCAATGCAATTTTCGAAATTCAACATGGCGGACCAAAAATACAAAAAAATTGCTTGGTGAAAGCGAAAGTTGGTTTCCACGGGTTTTTGGGGTCGCTGATTACGAATTTGCAATGCAAATTTAGAAATTCAAAATGGCGGATCAAATATGGCTGACTGGAAATGCAAAAAAACGCTTGATCTGAGTGAAAATTGGTATCCAATGGTTTTTGGTGTCGCTCATTACGAATTTGCAATGCACATTTAAAAATTCAAGATAGCGGATCCAATATGGCGGGCCAGAAATTCAAAAAATAGCTTGATCCGAGTGAAAGCTTGTATCCATAGGTTTTTGGGGTCGCTGATCATGGATTTTCAATATCAATTTCGAAATTCAAGATGGCGGACCAGAAATGCAAAAAATTGTTTCATCAAGGCGAAAGTTGGTATCCAGACGTTTTTGGGGTCGCTCATTACGAATTTGCAATGCAAATTTCGAAATACGAGATGGCAGATCCAACATGGTGGACAGGAAATGCGAAAAAAAAGCTTCATCGAGGCAAAAGTTGGTATCCAAGCGATTTTGGGGTGGCTGATTACGAATTTGCAACGCAAATTCAGAAATTCAAGATGGCGAACGAGAAATGTAGAAAAATTACTCAATGAGGGCGAAAGTCGGTAATAAAGGATTTTTGGGGTCGCTGATTACGAATTTGCGATGCAAATTTCTAAATTCAAGATGGCGGATCCAGTATGGCGAACCGAAAATGCAAAAATTCACTTGATCTGGCCAAAATTCAGTATTCGAGAGTTCTTGGGGTCGCTAATTACCAATTTCCAATGCGAATTTCGAAATTCAAAATGGCGGATGCACTATGGCGGAGCGAAAATGCAAAAAATCGCTTGACTAAAGTGAAAGTTGGTATTCGAGGGTTTTTGAGGTTAAGTGACCTTAAAAACCCTCGAATACCAACTTTTACTTAAAACAAGCGATTGTTTGCATTTCCGCTCCACCATAGTACATCCGCCATTTCGAATCTGTACTGAAAATTCAGAAAATCAAGATAGCGGATCAAAAATGCAAAAGATCGCTTGATCCAAACGACAGTTGGTATCGTACAGTTTCGGGGTCGCTGATTACGAATTTGCAATGCAAAAGTCGAAATTTAGGATAGCGGGTCCAATATGGCGAACCGTAAATGCAAAAAATAGCTTCATCTAAGTGAAAATTGGTATTCGAGAGTTTCGGGGTCGCTGATAACGAATTTGCGATACAAATTTCGAAATTCAAGATGGTGGACCAAAAATTTTGAAAATTGCTTCAAAAAAGTGTCTGCTGGTATCCAAGGGTTTTTGGGGTCGCTGATTACGGATTTGCATTTAAAATTTAGAAATTCAAGATGGCGGACACAAAATGCCAAAAATCGATTCATGAGGGCAAAAGTTGTTATCCACTCAGTATCAACTTAATGTTAACTTGATGTCAACTTAATGTCAGCTTGATATCACCTCCACATGAACTTATTACGATCTTGAGATCAACGTAATCTCAACCTGATATGGATACATTAGGATATGGCAAAAAAAATGCATACACTGATTCATATTCTTATGTGACGAATTGATTGATCTATATTATAACTATGATGATGGTACAAGAAGGGCTTTATTTTTGCCAAACTCATTTTCCCATACAGCCGCTAAAACAAGGTTTTTCATTTTTCTGAGAACAAAGTCTTCGCGACTAAACAATTCTCGTATTTCTCAGTTAGCTGAGACTTGCTTCGATTAGATAGGGATAATCCAAGCCGCATACAGCGACGCGCAAGCATCACGCTAAGATCTTATTTTCTGATACTTACTTTCCCATACAGCCACTGAAAAACGACTTTGGATTTTTGTGAGTTCAGCGACTACTTAATTTTCTATTCGAAAAAACTTTATATTAGACTCCCCGCGTAGAGCGATAGACTGAATAGACTCATGAAATGTACTTGTCTCCAGTTTTTGCGTACACCACTTTTGGAGTTTTTGGGGTATCACGGGAGTAAAGGAACTAGGGGACCAACGTAAATAGGGTTGTAGAGCGTCACAAGCCGACCAAAATGCTTTTTTAAATTTTTGTTTCCGAGTGAAATTGACCAAGATATCATTGGCCAAAGTTTGGCTGACAATACGGTTAGGGCCGATTATACGATGGATGTACTGTGCATTGTTTCGCCACATCGACAGATGACAATCGAACGGATGACAAGCTTCTTCGGTTCAAAGCTAGCTGTGAACGAGAGAGCGGACACAGGCATCCTTGCTGTGCGAAAGCTTTCGATCAGCTCATAATGGCATCTCTGTCGATAGATTGTTTTCATGTAAGCGCGGTCCCAATGTCATTTCTGTACGTTGGACATAACCGCGTGACGTGTAAATGACTTCTTTGATTACTATTCGGTTGGATGAAAATGCAAATGATATTGTGTTCGCGTGTGCCTTGCGCTAATGTGTTTCGTGATGATTTTAATTTTTAGGTGCATCGCGATACTTGTTTGGCATTATAAAATAATTCTGTGATTGTAAATAAATACGAAAACCATTCCTGACATGAAAAAATAAAATAAAAAATATACTATTCAACTTGGCAAGACTTGTTGCAAGAATCTCGGTGAGAGTCTCAGCGATGTCTTGAATAGCCACGTTTCTAAAACTTTCTCCAGACTCTTGCCGAGACTTTTGCTGAGACTCTTGGTGAGACACTCAGACTCGTTGCGAGGTTTTTTGAGAGTTTTTATGGAAATCCGCCAAGATAAAATTATTGAGTTTTTTTTCTTCATTTTGCAAATGTAATCTGTTAGTTCTAGGTAAGAGTCTGGTGAAGGTCTTGAAAACGGGCCTATGCCAGACATCGCCGAGGCTCTCGTCAAGACTCTTACCGAGATTCTTGCCAAGACTCTTGCAAAAAGTCTTGCCGAGTCTAATTTTTTCTGCGTACTCTTACACCCACTAATTCCGGGACGTCTACCCCCCTTACAGGGATAAGATTGAAATTTCGACAAGATTTATATCGTTGGGCAAATCGTGTTGAACAATATTCTGGAAAGATCGATCTCGATTCCGTCTCTGCAGAAATTTTCGATACAGCCGCGACTATGGTTATCGACCAAGACGACTTCATAATCGTCCAACCCCGTTATGGAGATGGAATCGAAATACTGCAAATGTTATCTCATAGGGTACACCGTGTGAGACAATTTTTTCAAATATTCGATCCCGATTTCGTCACTGTATGCTCTGCAGAATTTTTCGATACGGGCTTGACCAAGACTACTTCGGGATCGTTCATCCCCCCCCCCCCCGCCATTATGGGGATGAAATCAAAAGTCTTGCGAATTTTATCTCGTTAGGTACACCTTGTGAAATAATATTTTCGAATTTTCAATCCCGATTTCGTCACGGTATGTTCTGCGGAAATAATCGGCACGGGCTCGACCAAGACTAATTCTGGATCGGCCATCCCCCTTATGGGGATGGAATCAAAATTTCTGCAAATGTTTCGATACAGACTAAACCAATACTACTTCCGAATCACTCACGGCGCCCCCCTGGTAGGGATGAAATCGAAATTTCAACCATTTTTACATCTTTGGGCACACCGTGTGAGACATTATTTTCGACTTTCCGATCCTGATTTCGTCACTGTATACTCTGCAGAATTATTCGGTACTGTCTTGAGCAAGAATACTTCCAGGTTGTTTATCCTGGTTTAATCCCCTTATTGGTATGAAATCGAAATTCGTGGAAATTTTATCTCGTTGGGTACTCTGTGTGAGATAATATTTTCGAATTTTTATTCCCGATTTCGTCACGAGATGCTCTGCAGAATTTTTCGATACGGGCTCGACCAAGACTACTTCCGAATCGTCTATCTCCCTTATGGGGATGAAATCGAAATTCCCGCAAATTTCATCTCGTTCGGTGAACTGTGTGTGATGATATTTTCGAATTGTAATTCCCGATTTCTTCACGAGATGCTCTGCAGAATTTTTCGACACGGGCTCGATCAAGACTACTTCCGACTCGTCCATCCCCCTTATTGGAATGAAACTGAAATTCTTGCAAATTTTATCTCGCTGGGTACACCGTGTGAGATAATATGTTAACAGTTTTATTCCCGATTTCGTCACGAGATGCTCTCAAGAATTTTTCGACACGGGCTCGACCAAGACTACTTCCGAATCGTCCATCCCCCTTATGGGGATGAAATCGAAATTCCCGCAAATTTTATCTCGTCGGGTACAGCGTGTGAGATAATATTTTTGAATTTTTTATCCCGAATTCGTCATGGTATGCCCTGCAGAATTTATCAACACGGGCTCGGGCAACACCACTTCCGGTTCGTCCATCTCGCTTATGGGGATGAAATCGAAATTTATACAAATTTTATCTCGCTGGTCACACCGTGTGAGATAATATCATTAAATTTTCAATCCCTATCCCGCCGTGGTATGCTCTGCAGAAACCCAACTCGATAAAATTTTCAAGAATTTCGATTTCATGCCCATGAGGTGGGTAAACGATCCGGAAGTATCTTGGTCAAGCCCGTACCGAAAAAATCTGCAGAGGATACAGGTGCGGAATCAAGATTGAAAACTCGAAAACAATGTCTCACACGGTGTGCCCAAAGACATCAAATCAGTAGAAATTTCGATTTCATCCACATAAGGGTGGGGGGGGGGGCGGGGTGGGGGCGTCGACGATCCGGAAGTAGTCTTGGTCTAGCCTGTATTAAAAAATTCTCCAGAGCATGCAGTGATTAAATCGGGATCGAAACTTGGAAAATATTCTCACACGACGTACCCAACGAGATAAAATTAGCAGGAATGTCGATTTTATCCCCATAAGGTGGATGGACGATCTAAAAGTAGGCTTGGTCGAGCCTATGTCGAAAAATTCTGCAGAACATACAGTGACGAAATCGGGATAGAAAATTCGAAAATAATATCTTACACGGTGTACTTAATGAGATAGAATTTCCAAGAGATTCGATTTCATCCCTATAGGGGCAGGGGGGTGGTAATGATGTGGAATTAGTCTTGGTCGAGTCTGTATTGAAAAATTCTGTAGAGAATACCGTGACAAAATCGGGATTAAAAATTCGAAAATATTATCTCACACGCTGTACCCAATGAGATAAAATTTGCAAGAATTTCGATTTCATCCCCATAAGCGGGATGGACGAACTGGAAGTAGTCTTGGTCGAGCCCGTGTCGATAAATTCTGCAGAGCATACCGTGACGGAATCGAGATTGAAAATATAAAAATATTATGTCACACGGTGTGACCAACGAGATAAAATTTGTAGAAATTTTGTCGATAAATGTTCCGTGTCGATAAATTTTGTAGAGCATACTGTGACAGAATCGGAATTGAAAATTTGAATATATTATCTCACATGGTGTGACTAAGGAGCTAAAATTTGCAGGAATCTCTATTTCATCCCCATAAGGAGGATGGGTGATTCGAAAGTAGTCTTTGTCGAGCCCATGTCAAAAAATTTTGCCGAACATCTCGTGACGAAATCGGGAATAAAAATTCGAGAATATTATCTTACACAGTTTACACAACGAGATAAAATTTACAAGAATTTCGATTTTATACCCATAAGGGGGGGGGGGGGGGGTGAACAATCCGGAAGTCGTCTTGGTCGAGCCGTTACCGAAAAATTCTGCACAGCCTACAGTGAATAAATCGAAATCAAAATTTTAGGATTATTATCTCACACGGTTTACCCAACAAGATAAAATGTGCAGGAGTTTTAATTAAATCCTCATAAGGGGGATGGACGATTCGGAAGTCGTCTTGGTCGAGCCCGGGTCGAAAAATTCAGCAGAGCATCTTATGACGAAATCGGAAATAAAAATTCTAAAATATTATCTCACTTAGTGTACCCAACGAGATAAAATGAACAAGAATTTCGATTTCATGCCCATAAGGGGGGTAACGATCGGGAAGTAGATTTGGTCAAGTCCGTACCGAAAAAATCTGCGGAGGATACAGGTACGAAATCAAGGTCGAAAACTCGAAAGTAATGTCTCACATAGTGTGCCCAACGACATCAAATTAGTAGAAATTTAGATTTCATCCCCATAAGTGTGGGGGGGGGGGGAGTGAGGGGCGTGAACGATCCGGAAGTCGTCTTGGTCGAGCCTGTATCGAAAAATTCTACAGAGCATACAGTGAGTAAATTGAGATCGAAAATTCGAAAATATTATCTCACACGATGTACCTAACAAAATAAAATTTGCAGGAATTTCGATTTCATCCCCATAAGGGAGGTGGACGATCTGGAAGTAGGCTTGGTCGAGCCTGTGTCGATAAATTCTGCAGAATATACAGTGATGAAATCAGGATAGAAAATTCGAGAATTCGAGAAAATTCGAGAATAATAATAAGGTGTACTTAATGAGATAGAATTTCTATTTCATCCCTATAGAGGAAGTAACGATCTGGAATTAGTCTTGATCGAGCCTGCATTGAAAAATTCTGTAGGGCATACCGTGACAAAATCGGAATTAAAAATTGAAAAATATTATCTCACACGCTGTACCCAATGAGATAAAATTTGCAGAAATTTCAATTTCATTCCAGTAAGGGGGATGGACGATTCGGAAGTAGTCTTCGTCGAGCCCGTGTCGAAAAACTCTGCAGAGCATCTCGTGACGAAATCGGGAATAAAAATTCGGAAATATCATCTCACACAGTTTACCCAACGAGATAAATTTTGCAGGAATTTTGATTTCATCCCCATAAGGAGGGGTGAACAATCCAGAAGTAGTCTTGGTCGAGCCTTTACCGAAAAATTCAGCAGAGCCTACAGTGAATAAATCGAGATCGAAATTTTGAAAATATTATCTTGTCTTGGTCGAGCCCGTGTCGAAAAATTCTGCACAGAATTTTATGACGAAATCGGAAATAAAAGTTCGAAAATATTATCTCACACAGTGTACCCAACGAGATGAAATTTTCAAGAACTTCGATTTCATGCCCATAAGGGGGGTGAACGATCTGGAAATAGTCTTGGTCAAGCCCGTACCGAAAAAATCTGCAGAGGATACAGGTACGAAATTAAAATCGAAATCTCGAAAATAATGTCTCACACAGTGTGCCGAAAGACTTCAAATTAGTAGAATTTTAAATTTCATCCACATAAGGGCGGGGGGGGGGGGTAGAGGGCGTCAACGATCCGGAAGTAGTCTTGGTCTAGCCTGTATTGAAAAATTCTACAGAGCATACAGTGATAAAATCGGGATCAAAAATTCAAAAATATTATCTCACACGATGTACCGAACGAGATAAAATTTGCAGGAATTTCGATTTTATCCTCATAAGGGGGATGGACGATCTGGAAGTAGGCTTGGTCGAGCCTGTGTCGAAAAATTCTGCAGAAGATACATTGACGGAATCGGGATGGAAAATTCGAGAATGATATCTCACACGGTGCACCTAACGAGATAGAATTTCCAAGAGATTCAATTTCATCCCTATAGGGGCAGGGGGCGGTAATGATTTGGAATTAGTCTTGGTCGAGCCTGTATTGAAAAATTCTGTAGAGCACACCGTAACAAAATCGGGATCAAAAACTCGAAAATATTATCTCACACGCTGTACCCAACGAGATAAAATGTGCAGGAATTTCGATTCCGTCTCCATAAGCGGGTTCGACGATTCGGAAGTAGTCTTGGTTTAGCCTGTATTGAAAAATTCTGCAGAGCATACAGTAATTAAGTCGTAATCGAAAATTCGAATATATTATCTCACACGATGTACCCAACGAGATGAAATTAGCAGGAATTTTAATTTTATCCCCATAAGCGGGCTGGACGAACCGGAAGTAGTCTTGGTCGAGCCTGTGTCGATAAATTCTGCAGAGCAGACCGTGACGGAATCGGGATTGAGAATATAAAAATATTATCTCACACGGTGTGACTAACGAGATAAAATTTGTAGAAATTTCGATTTATTCCCCATAAGCGAGATGGACGAACCGGAAGTGGACTTGCCCGAGACTGTGTCGATAAATTCTGCAGAACATCTCGTAACGAAATCGGGGATAAAAATTCGAGAATATTATCTCACACAGTGTACCCAACGAGAAAACTGTACAAGAATTTCGATTTCATACTTATAAGGAGGGGTGAACAATCCGGAAGTAGTCTTGGTCGAGCCCGTACTGAAAAATTCTGCAGACCATACAGTGACGAAATCGGGATCAAATATTTGAAAAATTTTCTCACACGGTGTACCCTACGAGATAACATTTGCAGTATTTCGATTCCATCTCCATAACGGGGTTGGACGATTATGAAGTCGTCTTGGTCGATAACCATAGACGCGGCTGTATCGAAAATTTCTGCAGAGACGGAATCGAGGTCGATCTTTCCAGAATATTGTTTAACACGGTTTGCCCAACGATATAAATCTTGTCGACATTTCAATCTTATCCCTGTAAGGGGGGTAGACGTCCCGGAATTAGTGGGTGTAAGAGTACGCAGAAAAAATTAGACTTGGCAAGACTTTTTGCAAGAGTCTTGCAAAAACCAGGATAAACAACCTGGAAGTATTCTTGCTCAAGACAGTACCGAATAATTCTGCAGAGGATACAGTGACGAAATCAGGATCGGAAAGTCGAAAATAATGTCTCACACGGTGTGCCCAAAGATGTAAAAATGGTTAAAATTTCGATTTCATCCCTACCAGGGGGGCGCCGTGAGTGATTCGGAAGTAGTATTGGTTTAGTCTGTATCGAAACATTTGCAGAAATTTTGATTCCATCCCCATAAGGGGGATGGCCGATTCAGAATTAGTCTTGGTCGAGCCCGTGCCGATTATTTCCGCAGAACATACCGGGATGAAATCGGGATTGAAAATTCGAAAATATTATTTCACAAGGTGTACCTAACGAGATAAAATTCGCAAGACTTTTGATTTCATCCCCATAATGGCGGGGGGGGGATGAACGATCCAGAAGTAGTCTTGGTCAAGCCCGTATCGAAAAATTCTGCAGAGCATACAGTGACGAAATCGGGATCGAATATTTGAAAAAATTGTCTCACACGGTGTACCCTATGAGATAACATTTGCAGTATTTCGATTCCATCTCCATAACGGGGTTGGACGATTATGAAGTCGTCTTGGTCGATAACCATGGTCGCGGCTGTATCGAAAATTTCTGCAGAGACGGAATCGAGATCGATCTTTCCAGAATATTGTTTAACACGATTTGCCCAACGATATAAATCTTGTCGAAATTTCAATCTTATCCCTGTAAGGGGGGTAGACGTCCCGGAATTAGTGGGTGTAAGAGTACGCAGAAAAAATTAGACTCGGCAAGACTTTTTGCAAGAGTCTTGGCAAGAATCTCGGTAAGAGTCTTGACGAGAGCCTCGGCGATGTCTGGCATAGGCCCGTTTTCAAGACCTTCACCAGACTCTTACCTAGAACAAACAGATTACATTTGCAAAATGAAGAAAAAAAACTCAATAATTTTATCTTGGCGGATTTCCATAAAAACTCTCAAAAAACCTCGCAACGAGTCTGAGTGTCTCACCAAGAGTCTCAGCAAAAGTCTCGGCAAGAGTCTGGAGAAAGTTTTAGAAACGTGGCTATTCAAGACATCGCTGAGACTCTCACCGAGATTCTTGCAACAAGTCTTGCCAAGTTGAATAGTATATTTTTTATTTTATTTTTTCATGTCAGGAATGGTTTTCGTATTTATTTACAATCACAGAATTATTTTATAATGCCAAACAAGTATCGCGATGCACCTAAAAATTAAAATCATCACGAAACACATTAGCGCAAGGCACACGCGGACACAATATCATTTGCATTTTCATCCAACCGAATAGTAATCAAAGAAGTCATTTACACGTCACGCGGTTATGTCCAACGTACAGAAATGACATTGGGACCGCGCTTACATGAAAACAATCTATCGACAGAGATGCCATTATGAGCTGATCGAAAGCTTTCGCACAGCAAGGATGGCTGTGTCCGCTCTCTCGTTCACAGCTAGCTTTGAACCGAAGAAGCTTGTCATCCGTTCGATTGTCATCTGTCGATGTGGCGAAACAATGCACAGTACATCCATCGTATAATCGGCCCTAACCGTATTGTCAGCCAAACTTTGGCCAATGATATCTTGGTCAATTTCACTCGGAAACAAAAATTTAAAAAAGCATTTTGGTCGGCTTGTGACGCTCTACAACCCTATTTACGTTGGTCCCCTAGTTCCTTTACTCCCGTGATACCCCAAAAACTCCAAAAGTGGTGTACGCAAAAACTGGAGACAAGTACATTTCATGAGTCTATTCAGTCTATCGCTCTACGCGGGGAGTCTAATATAAAGTTTTTTCGAATAGAAAATTAAGTAGTCGCTGAACTCACAAAAATCCAAAGTCGTTTTTCAGTGGCTGTATGGGAAAGTAAGTATCAGAAAATAAGATCTTAGCGTGATGCTTGCGCGTCGCTGTATGCGGCTTGGATTATCCCTATCTAATCGAAGCAAGTCTCAGCTAACTGAGAAATACGAGAATCGTTTAGTCGCGAAGACTTTGTTCTCAGAAAAATGAAAAACCTTGTTTTAGCGGCTGTATGGGAAAATGAGTTTGGCAAAAATAAAGCCCTTCTTGTACCATCATCATAGTTATAATATAGATCAATCAATTCGTCACATAAGAATATGAATCAGTGTATGCATTTTTTTTGCCATATCCTAATGTATCCATATCAGGTTGAGATTACGTTGATCTCAAGTTCGTAATAAGTTCATGTGGAGGTGATATCAAGCTGACATTAAGTTGACATCAAGTTAACATTAAGTTGATACTGAGTGGATAACAACTTTTGCCCTCATGAATCGATTTTTGGCATTTTGTGTCCGCCATCTTGAATTTCTGAATTTTAAATGCAAATCCGTAATCAGCGACCCCAAAAACCCTTGGATACCAGCAGACACTTTTTTGAAGCAATTTTCAAAATTTTTGGTCCACCATCTTGAATTTCGAAATTTGTATCGCAAATTCGTTATCAGCGACCCCGAAACTCTCGAATACCAATTTTCACTTAGATGAAGCTATTTTTTGCATTTACGGTTCGCCATATTGGACCCGCTATCCTAAATTTCGACTTTTGCATTGCAAATTCGTAATCAGCGACCCCGAAACTGTACGATACCAACTGTCGTTTGGATCAAGCGATCTTTTGCATTTTTGATCCGCTATCTTGATTTTCTGAATTTTCAGTACAGATTCGAAATGGCGGATGTACTATGGTGGAGCGGAAATGCAAACAATCGCTTGTTTTAAGTAAAAGTTGGTATTCGAGGGTTTTTAAGGTCACTTAACCTCAAAAACCCTCGAATACCAACTTTCACTTTAGTCAAGCGATTTTTTGCATTTTCGCTCCGCCATAGTGCATCCGCCATTTTGAATTTCGAAATTCGCATTGGAAATTGGTAATTAGCGACCCCAAGAACTCTCGAATACTGAATTTTGGCCAGATCAAGTGAGTTTTTGCATTTTCGGTTCGCCATACTGGATCCGCCATCTTGAATTTAGAAATTTGCATCGCAAATTCGTAATCAGCGACCCCAAAAATCCTTTATTACCGACTTTCGCCCTTATTGAGTAATTTTTCTACATTTCTCGTTCGCCATCTTGAATTTCTGAATTTGCGTTGCAAATTCGTAATCAGCCACCCCAAAATCGCTTGGATACCAACTTTTGCCTCGATGAAGCTTTTTTTCGCATTTCCTGTCCACCATGTTGGATCTGCCATCTCGTATTTCGAAATTTGCATTGCAAATTCGTAATGAGCGACCCCAAAAACGTCTGGATACCAACTTTCGCCTTGATGAAACAATTTTTTGCATTTCTGGTCCGCCATCTTGAATTTCGAAATTGATATTGAAAATCCGTGATCAGCGACCCCAAAAATCTATGGATACAAGCTTTCACTCGGATCAAGCTATTTTTTGAATTTCTGGCCCGCCATATTGGATCCGCCATCTTGAATTTTTAAATGTGCATTGCAAATTCGTAATGAGCGACACCAAAAACCATTGGATACCAATTTTCACTCAGATCAAGCGTTTTTTTGCATTTCCAGTCAGCCATATTTGATCCGCCATTTTGAATTTCTAAATTTGCATTGCAAATTCGTAATCAGCGACCCCAAAAACCCGTGGAAACCAACTTTCGCTTTCACCAAGCAATTTTTTTGTATTTTTGGTCCGCCATGTTGAATTTCGAAAATTGCATTGCAATTAATTCGTAATTGGTGACCGCAAAAACTCTTTAATGCCAAATGTCGCTCTGATCGAGCGATTTTTGCATATTTAATGCAATCGAATTTACGTATGAAATTATGGAACGTAAAAAATTTCGACGTTATTTTCAAAAATTTTTACCATCTCAAAAATTTTGTCTTGACGAGACTTTGCAAGTCTTGAATTGACTCGCGGTATTGTCATCCCCCTGTCATAAGAATTTTTCGTCTGAAGTGATTCCGAAATGTCATCGAAAATGACATTTGGTCACTTCGATCTTCGATGGCAGCGCACTCGATAGCCGTGAGCTCAGACCAACTGACGGGACAATAGCGCGGCGCACTTCACGCGGCACCTTCGTTCGACGAAATTCATCATTTTTAATGAAGTTTGATATTTTTTTTCACTGCGAAAAAAATATGTAAAGCACTTTAGTACGAGTGATCTGGGTTCGGAAAAATATTAACTTTAATAATATATTTTTGAAATGCGTTTTTAATTTTTTTTCGAAAAAAAAAAAATTCCACAGCAAAAACTACGAATCGGATAATTATGCCATATTTTTTTTCAAAGAGAGCGGAAAAAATCCTTCGCCATACGTACTTAACTTCAGTCAAAATCGCCCTCGAAATCGGTTTAAAAAAGCATGGCCACCCCCGATGGGTCACACTGTATACATTTTTTTCCACTATGGCATGATGATCGAATTTCAATTAGGCAATTGCCCGTTTGCAGGCTCTGTTGGTCAGAGATCAAAGCAAAGCAAGACAAGAGCGTGTGGCAGCCTGAGGTGCAAATATTATTAAAGTTCAAGAAATAATTGGCCGTACTGCAAGCATCGGGCGACGGAAAAGCGTCCGAGTCTACGGGAAATTCGTCACCAAGAGGCGAAGTCAAAGTTGGTATCGCGGAATTGAAAGCGGCGATTGCCAAACAGAGGAATCTTGTGCGAAAGCGCGAAGGAACAAAAAAGAGTTTGGCAACCGCAAGTCGAGTTGCTTTTGGAATTGAAAAATAACAATTCAGCGTTCTCGGTGGTGGAGCTTCGGATCGTCGATGAGGAAAAATTAAAGAAGAAGAGATAAATTCGCAACGCATTTTTTTCATTTCTCATTATTCCAATGGAATGTCGTGAATTGTTCGTACTGACAGCAATGCTTTTTTGGACGAGCAATAATTTATCCGTAGCTCCTGAATGACGATCGAAAAATATGTATATTTGATCGAGCATCCGCTATCGTCGATATACACCGAAATTTGATTTATAGTTGCATAAATAAAACAACAACAATGTAATTCGATGAATGACTAGCACAACCATTTTATTCATATATTTTTAATCCTGCACATTACGGAATAAAGTGAGGTGAATAGAGTGACAATAAACATGGTGATGAAATCTTTCATGTCAGTCCCGAATGACAAAAAAAAGCGACACGTTCATTTTTTTTTCATTTTCTTTGTTTTTTCTAAACTCACGAATAAAAATTCACCGTTTCATTTACATAAGCTCGAGTCATACGAATGTCGCATTGCGCGTTTAAAATACTTTTTGTCTTGCATAGATGAATTTTGTTTTTCCGATGAATCTGAGTAGTGACCAAGCAATAGAAAAAAACAGATACATACAATATCGCTCGAAAACATAGATATGGAACAAGTTAAAATATATCTCGTATATACAACTTTACGTAACTTCTTTATCACTCACAACCAGCAAGAATATGATTTTCAATTCTACCAACGGAACCATAATGACATAAAAAAAGGGGCACCTCCATTTTTCGTTTTTTTTTGTTTTTTCTAAGCTCACGAATAAAAATTCGACGTTTCATTTACATAAACTCAAGTCATACGAATGTCGCATTGGACATTTAAAATACTTTTTTTCTTACACAGATGAATTTCGTTTATCCGATTAATCGGAGTAGCGATCAAGCAATACAAGAAAAAGACACATACAATATCGCTTGAAAATATCGATATGGAACAAGTTAAATTATATCTCATATATACAGCTTTACTTAACTTTTTCGTCACTCAGCAAGAATATCATTTTCAATTTTAAATTAACGTAAAATAAAATATGCGTCGCTTAAATTATTAACGCTTTAATCGTGAGCATCTTGCTCCATTGCACGAACGTATGTAATGAGCTTCATCGAATATGTTTGCGCTCACCAAGAATATCATTTTCGATTTTTAATTAATATTTAAAAAAAACTGTGTTCCGGTTTTCTTAATATCGTGAGCATCTTGCTCCATTGCAAGAACGCATGTAATGAGCTTCGTCTAATATTTTTATCGCTCACCAAGAATATCATTTTTTATTTTTAATTAACGTTAAAAAACTGCTCCGGTTTTCTTAATATCGTGAGCATCTTACTCCATTGCACGAACATATATAACGAGATGAGGCTCGATACCCTGTTCCGAAGGCCACTTCTCTTTTTTTCTCCATATGTCGTTATACCATTCCCAAGCACCACTAGTTCGTCGGCAGTGTGCGGTGAAGTGTTCGCCTTCGAAAGCCACTACTCCAGCTAGACTGAAAATTCAATATTCATAAAAAATATTAAAATAAAGGAGATTATACGAAGATATTATTTATTTTATTTATTTCACTTAATTATTAATATAATTTTTTTTAATAAATAATCTCACCGGTATTCAATGTACATTTCATCACTTTGACGGAGTCGAAGTTCCATTGGCAATTGTGTTAATTTGCATTTCAATCCGTTGAGCGCAATCCCAGTCTGAGTAGTTGATCGAATATCTAACTCGATAAATAGATGAAACGACGCAATGCTATGCAGTCTGTATACTCCATTGCAATTTTGATTGCGACATGTTACATTGAAAATGCATTCGTGGAATTCCAACGCTTTTTCCAATAAACCGAAACCTTCTTTTTGAATGATTCTATGGTTCGGTGCGATCAACGCATATGCATATTCTCTACCGACACACCCTGAACATTTCTCTTGCTTATAAACACTAGGAGCCGATCGGAATATATTTTCAACGACATTTCCGATACTAGTCATCGCGTCAATTGTGTATGATAAAATTCGATTCTCTGTCTCCAAATCAGGAGTCACAGGACACCAAGTTTTCAATATAGCGGCTCTTTCGCAAAGTACATCGGAGTTTACTCCTTTATTCAATATCTTTAAAACCAGTTTTGCCGTGGGATTGTTAGATTTTCGAAGGTTGACGGCATAATGTTGATAATCTGTTGCTGCCGTCATCAAGATCTGGACAATTGAGTCAAATCCACATGTATTTCTTACAAAATATGTATTGCCGTCGATCTTCAATGCTTCGTGACACTGATTTCCATTCTTAAGTAGGAAAATCCGATTTTCTTCGAGAGAAGATTTTGTTGCCGAATTTCCGGAAACGATCCAAAGTGTTAAGTTTTAGATTTACTTGCATTTTTCGTTTGTCCTTCGTTCGAGTATATCAAATCATCCGGTTTCACTGGCGTAATATCGATCGGTGTACTTGGTGACGTGTTTGAATTCTTGGTGTACGTGTGATCGTTTAAGTTTTGTGTGCTAGAAAATAATTCGGTATTTTCTTCCCAAGCGGTCTCTTCGATGATATCTTCTGAAACGTCGAAATGAGTGGTTTTCGTATCGGCTGCCAGGGGAATCATATCGCTCAAGGATGAAGGACAATGTCCCAAGTTCAGTTCAACGTTCTTCACAACCGATTCATCTTCGCTTGGAGTATTATCTGGAAGAAACCTTTTTTCAGCTTCGTTTTTCCAATTTTCTTGAGTCCACATGTCTGAATCGTTATGAATCACTTGAGCATCGACATCGAGATCGGAAGAATCTTCATCAACCACATTTTTTATTCCCGTTGCTATTTTTGCCGATATACCAGCCACGTGACCTGTGGTTATGGCGTTAATAATCTTCGACGAGAAGAGCAACGTTTCTCCGTTCAAAGCAAGAGCGTGGATTCTTAAAAATTTATCGGCGCGCAATGGTGGTGGGAATCGTCGCAGCATATGTGTTTTCACCTCGTTAAAATATCCTTCGACGTAGGCAGACATTGCGTGAGAAGCATTGTTCGGCGCAGAAACAGCAGTCCATAATGGATATTCTTTCATCAATTGTGATGGATTTTGAATGAAATCCGGAAGATAAAAGGGGTTAAGATTTTTCCCTGTAGATCGCTGCACTTTGGCCTTCCACAATTGTCGCCTAACCCATCGGACTATCGGCTCACCAGTCTTCGGGTCTTTGTCCCATTCCGCCACAACCTTGGGGTTTTTCAAAGTTATAGCTTTTGAATCGAGTGGATTTTCCGAGTAATCTTTGATTCCCGTTGTTTCCAATTCGGCCTGATATTTTTTTTTTTTCAATTTCGATTTCCAGCTTTTCCTGCTCGTCTTCACCTCGGAAAGAAATATAATCCTCCAACATTTCCCTGGCGCTTTTTGCCGTTTGTACCGGAAGACCAGCGATTTCAATTTCAGCATCGTCGTAAGTGTGCAGTCCCACCACACAAACGAGAAGGAAAATCTCTTCGAGCTGGGTGTGTGTTCGACATACCACCATCAACGATACGCATCGGACGAAGAATTCTTTAATGCAGACATGATTCGATTTCTCGAAGCATTTCCATCTAGTAACGAGGTTAATCAGATCCCTACCAGGACGAACGACAGTAACCAACGTCGTTTGTCTTAAATTCCGACGGTTGAGTGATGAATTCCGACGGTTGGACCGCCGGGAACTGTCGGAATTTAAGACAAACGACTGTCGGTTACTGTCGTTCGTCCTGGTAGGGATGTGCTACATCTACTCGGACGAGCGTTGCAGGTTTGTTTGTTTCATTGCACCGACCCATTGCAATGGAGAAACACGTATTGACATACTGTTTGGTTGACTGGCTGTTCAATGCTGTACACAAAGCCAATAGAAGTGTACGCGAATAATCACATACGGCCGATTTTGGTCTTGTAGCTCCCATTCGTAGCCATTGCCACAGCCATAATACGACAAATTCTGTCTCCTGTGTCTCCGAAAGTATTTGATGCACAGCCAAAGTTTTTTTTTCGAAGTTAATAACAATCGAATAAAGAAAAATATGTGCGCCTTTTGTGCCATCTGGTCGGTCCAATTTTTTTACAAGACTGCCAGTCGCGTCCAAACTAATGGTCGTAAAGTTATTTCGCAAGCGGCAATACTCCTTGTACGCATTCATTTGAGCAGAACAATAAATCGTAAGAAATGGCATAGAACTAACCTGCCGGATTATGCCATTAAATTCTTTCGTTTGTGATAACTGCTAGATTGCTCTGATTATATCGCGTGCGTCCTCGCGTTTTACACCAATTTTTGCGTTGACACCTTCCATTTTTGCTTGACGACATACGGCGTCGTTCGGAATACAAGGGGGCTCGATGTCTCCGGGTTTCATCATTTCACAAGCTTTCCGTTTTCTCCACGCAGCACAACCTTCTCCTATAACATTTCGTCTCGTACTATTTTTCTTAGCTCTCCATTAACTGGTCGCTTTACGCTATTATGGGTTGTATATCGAGTGTCTCGTGTTCTGACTTTCATAGTAAACCCTTTATTGTCCCGTTGTACTTCGGCTGTACCAATGAAAGGGTTCAAGCACTCCTTGTCAGAACAGATCCCTTCAATTTTTAAGTTATACGTTCTGTTATCCGTTGCCAGAGTTACATCTGCCCGTTTGAACATAATCGCGCAGGGCAGACGATATTGTTTCCAAAACGCCTCATACACGACATTTGTCCAAACTTTTCGCGTCAATATCGGTTTTTCACGATCTTTGTATTTAATCGTACTTCTTGGCTTGATCTTTTCCCATTCTTCTTCATTAAAGAACAAGTCGAATGTCTCCATTTTCCCTTTATCGGTTGGATCTTCAAAACTCGAATTTGTATTATTATTTATTGTATTATTATTTATTGTCAAATCCTCCTCGAAGCTCAAGTCATATGGAGGCATTTCGGGCGCACCGATTTCTACCCCCATATCTTCACGAGCAATCGACAGAATCGAGTGACGATCTTCCCGTACATATGTATATACGTTATGAGCACTCCATTTTCCTTGTAGCGCTGCACTTATATCTCGCCATACCTGAGAGGTGTAAGGCGGCAGATCGTTCGTAACGAAGTATTGCATATATGCCTTGATCGCAGTTACGGCGTCAGTGGAGAACTTGCATGTTTTTTTTAAATTTTTTTATTCGAAAGTAGGTTAAAAAATAATGTATTTCCCAAGACAGTTTTTTTTTAAAGGAATATTGACGCTGCAAAAAAATATTCTTTGACTCTAATTTTTCTCGAAAAATTTGAATTGGCAACCATATTGTTGTACCCAACTATCAGCGCCGCCAGTGTCGTGTCCGGGAACCACGTCTCATTGTAAACAGTTTCTGCTCTCGGTGACGGAAAAATCTAACCTATAACTTACGTATAACCTACAGTATAATATTCTTCAATATTATTATTTACGTCAAAAGTATCACAGAAAAAATATAAATTGACAAAGCAATTATGGATTCATTCACCCCGCAACCAAACTTGGATTGGTTTATGTCTTGTTTTGTACCATCGTGCAAAAACACAACAAGTACTACACCAGAAAAGATATTTGTCCATGTGCCAAATAATCCAGTGAAAAGAAAGGTTTGGTGCGCGGCTGTTGGTTTTGAGAAAAATAAAAAAATAAAAAGAAATAGTTATTGTTGCGAAGATCATCTTGAGGTAAGTCCTTTCTTATACATTTAAAGAGAAAATAATATCAGAGCAGCGTTGCAAAAATATTATTCTTTACAGCTCGAAAATGATTTAAAAAACTACGATGAATATAAACGGTTTGGAGGAAGAAAAATGCTCAAAGAGGATGTTGTTCCCCGTTTCAATTTGAATATTCCATCCGATGCAGCTCATAGTTCAATGAACACACCCAATCAGTTTGAGATTCAAAACCATGGAGATTGTTTGACGAGTGCCGAAAGTGAAGAGTGCAATGCATCGAGTACTTCCAATTCTAATCTACGCAATACATTGCAATATGCAAGTAAGCCTGTACAAGTCAAGCCAAGCACATCGAACAAATGGTCACAAACCATCACTCAAAATGGAGAAAAAGGTTCGCAAGCTGTTCCTGAATCTAGCAGTGTCTGTGTCGGCTGTAATTTGGATGTAGCTATTTTGGAAAAGAAATTGGAAAAATTACAGATGAACAATGTGCTTGCTGAAAACATGAATATTGATTCATCTTTTAGTACGCTCGATACAAATTCACCTTACAAGATGAGTTGCAGTAAATCATCGGGTATTAGCAGCGAAGAGAGGAAGTTGAGGGATGAAATGTTGGCCAATGTCGTGTACGAAAGTTCTACGAAGAGGTTAATTGAGACCAATCCTTTGTTGTATTTAGGTATACGCAAAGAATCAATATATATTATAGACTTATTACATGAAGAATGTGGTATCAGTGTTCGCGATATCTGCTTGACGCTGAAGAAAGTACGGCTGAATCTACCATTCTCCGTACTAGGATATGAATTTGGCTTGTCGGAACCTCAAGCGAGCAGAATTTTCAAGAAGAGTTTGACGCTCATTGCTACACAGTTGAAACAACTTATTGTTTGGCCAAGCAAGCAGCAAATAATCTTAAACCTTCCCTAGTGGATGAAGTCACCACTGAATCACGGTGATTTTTTACGGTGACAAAGTGCCCACAAAATCACCGAGATCTTGGTGATTTTAAGGTGATTCCAACGTGATTCCACGGTGATTGTCACCGTCACAAAATCACTGTGACAATCACCGTGGAATCACGTTAGAATCACCTTAAAATCACCAAGATCTCGGTGATTTTGTGGGCACTTTGTCACCGTAAAAAATCACCGTGATTCAGTGGTTTTTCAGGGTGAAAACATCGTCACCCAATCCGCTAGGGTTCCGATACAGTTTCGGTGTAGGTATAGTGACATCGAAAGCATCATAGACTGTTTCGAAATAGAAATTGAAAAGCCATCGGATGCATATAATCAAGCATTGACTTGGTCGGATTATAAAAAATGTAACATGGCCAAGTATTTAATATCAGTGACTCCTGATGGACTTATAAATTTCTTATCAGACGGAGTGTGTGGAAGATGCACGGATATGTCGATCGTGGAAAATTGTAGCTACTTGGAAGTTTTACCGGAGAATGTAAAAGTCATGGCGGACCGAGGCTTTAAACAGCTAGATGTACAGCTTGGAAAAAAAAAATGCACTTTAATCAGACCTCCGTCTGTGAGTCAAAACACAAAAAGTACCAGAAGTGAGGTTAAGCTGACCAAACAAATTGCCAGTCTCAGAATACACGTGGAAAGAGTTATTAGTCGCATAAGACATTTTAAATTTGTTGACATTCATACACGTATAGACAATAAACTGGTAGAGTGCTTAGATTCTGCTGTATTTGTCGCTGCAGCCTTAGTGAATATGCAAACTGAAATAATAAAGCAAATGTAAAATTAAGTAACATGATGTATGAAAAATGATTTAATATTATAATATTGTGAAAGAAGTATTTTTGTACACTTTTTAAAAATAAATTATTATTTTTTTTATTCAAAATGTTTTTTATCAAAAAATTTATTACAAAAATTCCATAAGTATTCATGAGATTATTTATTTTTGTAATAATACTAAAAACGAAATCAGCGCATTAGTTTTGGGAATATTGCTTTGCTCCAAAAAGCACTCGCTCTCTTCATCGTTGCCTTAATAAAGTTTTCATCATAATTTTCTATTATAATAACAACATTTCCATTGAGCTCGAATTCTGGATCTGCAATGCAAAACTATCCTTTACTCTTCTCATAAAAAAGCATTTGCAGCTGAATCTGGGCCTTGAACTTCTTTTGAATTTTACCATCTTTATGGTAATGTTCTGTAGACTTGAAACTCATCGGACACTTTACTTCGATAACACCATCATCACAAATACCATCCGGAGAAGCACCGAACTCAGGAAATTTGGCACTCAGTAGAAGCCCACACTTCTCAACATTTTTTTTCCAACGATTCGCCACTTTTTGAAGCACTTTATGTTCTAACATTCTTCCTCTCTGCATTGCAACAGTATCAAAATTTTGTGCACCCAAGATTTTTTCCACTAAAGCTCCATCATTTGTTTCGCAATGTGCAGCTTCGTAAACCACTGATGCAGTAATACGACCGTAGCGCAGTTCAAACCAACTGCGGTCTGCACTCTGATCTTTCGTAGTAGAGCATGCTGCTGCGCAAGCTTCACTGGTCAATTTTCTGGCAACATAATCCAGGAACGATTTTACGTTGAGTTTGTCTCCATCGTATATTGAAGCATTATGATGCATCGACAATCCCTGGAGCGAACTTTTGTTGAAAAAATTGATCAAATGACTTTCAGTGTCAAGTTTTCCGACGTTCAATATTCTTTGAAGAAATGTCCCCTGTCAATTATCATTCCGGTCACCTGGAGTCGCAGATCCTGATGGTTGAATATCCGGAAGCTTTTTATATTTAATATTGGTACCAACTTCGGATAGTTTTGGCTTTTTCCAATAGCACGATATGGATGTGCACGCAGGTTCTTCTGTGCGACGATGAAGCCATGCTAATAAAGCTACAGCATGTTTGCAACCACCTACAAATATTAACATATTATTTCAGAATATATTTTATGTACATACAAGGGTGATGATTCCTTCAGCTTATAATATATTATAAATTTACCCATTGACGCAGCGCAGTCATCACAAGCAACACTTATCACAACGTTGTCTTCTTCATCAATTACTGCTCTGACAGTATAATTTTTATTTCTTATCCTGTGTTCCGGACATATTTTCGCTTCCACTGTACACGTATTTTTCTCTCTTAATACTTGCACGTATCCGATAGCTTCATTTCCATAATTAGGTCGCATAGATCTATGGGCAATAGACAATATTTTTTAGTAATATGTAATGATAAAATTCATTTTTATACTGTTCATAGCTAAGGAGTATACATACCTTTGCGTTTTGACGTTACGCGTCTCAGGTCCAGAAAAACAATCACTATTTGAAATAAACTTCGAAAGCATTTCCAGATCTACGGAAGATAAATTCGCGGAAGTGCCTTTTACGAATTGTCGGAATTGTTCTTTCAGTTAATTCATATTTTTAGCAAGTGTACGAATCAGTTTTATATTTGCTCGTTATATTTTTTACAGGTTATACGTGTGTTAGAGGTTAGATTTTTCGCGTCACCGGGAACCAAAACTGTTTATAATGGGACGTAGTTCCCGGACGCGACACTGGCGGCGCTGATAGTTGGGTACAACAATATGGTTGCCAATTCAAATTTTTCGAGAAAAATTAGAGTCAAAGAATATTTGTTTGCAGCGTTAATATTACTTAAAAAAAAACTGTCTTGGGAAATACATTATTTTTTATCCTACTTTCGAGTCCCATAGATGAAAATACAGATTTCAGATGCATGCAAGTTCTCCGTTGGCGAAACAGACGGAGGCCGTGGCATTGCATCCGATATTTTTCTGAAAAAAAATGATGCATATATTTTAGGGTGGTCGTTACTTAGGGCTCGGACGAATTTTTTATCAGACGCCCCCCAAATCGACTCCAAATAATTAAAAAACGATACCCTATTTTTTCAGATTCTAATCTAGACTCTAACCCCTCCCGAAAAGCGGGTAGATTTCCTCATTTGAAATACACGTGTGTATTTCAAATGGGAAAATCTACCCCTTTTTCGGGAGAAGTTAGAGTCTAGATAAAAATCTGAAAAAATTAGGGTATTCTTGCGCGCCTAGAAAATCAGCCTAGTTTTGTATTTTCTATGGGAATAGAGGACAAATCTTTAGAATTTATATGCGATAACAATCCGTTTGAAAAAATGGAAACACAGAGAGTTCAGCGATGAAACCAAATTAACCTATCAAACTTCAATGTTTGATGTCGAACAAAGAACCATACATTTTTTAGTTCTATCAAAGAGTGTATGATATTATTTTTTGTAAAAAGATACACATTTGAAGAAAAAGTTCACTCTTAAAAGTAGAATTGTATTTAACACAAGAAATAATGGTACGAAATAAAAATTTACCCACGGTTTTTTAAACGAAAAATTAATGATCGAAAAACGTGCTGGAAATCGAATTTGCGCGAAAGATCTGTAGTCATGAAAGAAATATTTGTTATTTCAAGGCCTTATTTTGAAGGGCTGAAACTTGATGAGCGAATTTTGGAACAAATAACCCGGTGATTACTTACTGAAAGTATGAAAAAAAGTACACGAAATATCAGATGTCGTTTCACTTCACGAAAGAATGATAAACACGCGGTGGAACAAAGAATGCAACAATGTAGTAGATCCGTATGACTGTCAAGGTAGTGGCAGCGGCTCGAGACTCGTTCGCGATGTTTTTGTGCGTCAATACAGAATTGCAGCCAAAAGTGGTTGGGAGCTTGACTTTTAACAGTCTTACCTTTTCTAGGAAAATAAATAAAAATCACGCTTGGAAGTTTTCTTTCGCGCACTTGAGAGAAACTGAAACCTGTGGCCCTGCTTATACGGCATCTAATTCCCGCGACTTCCTCATAATTTATTGAAATATTTACCTACTCATAACAACGTTAGTAAAAGTTTATGTATTTTTATATAGACATCAAAGTACTCGTATCAAAAACAAATTTCGTGTAGACCGGGCAAAAAAAAGTTGAACTTTTGTTCTCGCCAAAATTGAGAGTAGTGAAATTCTTTTATTATTGATTTTTCAGAAATGGGCTGGTAACCCTAGTCGGCCGGTAACCCCTGTCAGTAACAAAAACTGTAATAAAATTTTTCCGAAGACGTCAGATTGAGATTTTTTGAAGAATCTTATCAATTTTTCGAAAAATCCTATCAACTACGTTTATCGATTTTACAATTCGGAATATATTGCTTTCTTTTCCCAAAATCTGAAGGTATACACCAGAAATTCGGGAAACCAGATTTAGAGTAGAAATAACGTACTCGTAAAGGTTCCACAAGTTCTCAATAAACTAAGGTAAATTGTTAAAATATAGTATTCACCTTGTAGTAGACAACCGGCAGGTGAGGGCTTGAGCCGGTAATATAACCGAGTTTCCGTGTATGTGGGTACGAGACATCCATTGAATACCGGTGCCGTCATACGATGTTTCGAAACTTGATAAGCCTCTGCGTGTATCGAAATTTTGTCACCGCCGGTTATACAATCAGTGACGAATTTCCCGTCAAACGATCTATCAGGCAAAAAACGACATGGATGGGGATGCTGAGTTTGACAATGTCCAGCCATTATGCACCTCTGGGATGAGAAATAATAACCCTTGATGTTTCCAACGTGTTGCATCTGCGATATGAATAAAAAATATTAATACAAATTTTACAGATACAAAATGTGTAAAGTATAAAATACTACTGATAATATTAATTTTAAACAATTATGTCCAAAACATTCCCAGAACGACAAAAGAAAAAAAAATTTAGTGCATTTTTTAAATAAAAAAAATAAAATATTATCAGGGTTCTTTTTTTAAACTTACGATCAAAATAGTTTGTTCTGATTTGTTTTACAATTTTCGGGAATTTCCCTTAGGGTCTACTTGGGAAATCTGTCAATAAGTTAGAAACTTTTCAAACGCAATATGGAGCACCTCTAAAAACGTAACAAAATATTGACCACTCTGTATTTTCTGCTACTTTAGCCTTATACAAGGTTCTAGATGCATGCATACAAGAAAAAAAGATAACATTAATGGAGCAATTATGATAATACTCACAGTTCCTCAGTTTATGTCATCTCAATGAGATCAGTGAAGATTCATCCGACTCTTTACAAGTATGGGCTATTGAGTCAATGATAGAATCGCGCTCATCGGACAAAAGAATAATCACGTTCAGTACACTCCTGAAAGTATTTATATATTTATTTAAAGCAAGAAATTACTTTCATTACGAAAAAATTAATTTCTCCTTGGTATTATTCATTTCAAGATACGGAACAATATTATTTTGACACGTTCACATCAAAATTTGATCTAGCCCTAGTGGATGAAGTCACCACTGAATCACGGTGATTTTTTACGGTGACAAAGTGCCCACAAAATCACCGAGATCTTGGTGATTTTAAGGTGATTCCACGGTGATTCTCACGGTGAATGTCACCGTCACAAAATCACCGTGACAATCACCGTGGAATGACGTTGGAATCACCTTAAAATCACCAAGATCTCGGTGATTTTGTAGGCACTTTGTCACCGTAAAAAATCACCGTGATTCAGTGGTTTTTCAGGGTGAAAACATCGTCACCCAATCCGCTAGGGAGGTGTTTCAGTAATAAGATTGAAGTACTTTGCACTCGTCCTATGTACTTTGTAATTTGAGTAATTGACTGGTGCGAAATTGTTTGTCCACCATAATCATTCCGTGCAAAGTTTCACAACAACTTTCAAATAAGTCATAACTATCTTGAAATAATACGCGGGAGTCAATCCATTACTGAGATTTTGAAAATTGTTCCTAGTTAATGTAGAAATAATGTTTAACCACAAATTTACAGAAAAATAACTCAGTTTACTTCATTTAATTTACAGGCATATTTTTCCACAGATTTTGTGAAGTAAAATTTGTAAATGTACTTCGATGTAGAAAAGTGAGGGCTTATTCTGTTTCTCAGTAGATCCTCTATGAATTCGCTGAGAATTAGTTATAAGAATAATCACCATTTACAAATTAGTTATTTATTTATTTTTAAAAAACAGAACTATGAGGTTACAAAACTTTTCTTTTGATTGTAAAAGATCTGAACTTAAGAAATTATTTGGTGATTTCGCAACACAGATTTCGACAAATAAAAGGCACTCTCACTCATTAGAATCAAACTGAAATTTCAATTTGAATTTTACAAAAACTGTGTTGAAATATGCCTATGCATTTATTACAATAAACTCAATTATTATACTGCAAAGTCATTGTTGTACATCTTTTTCCTCAATCGCAATGCTTTGATCGAGATTGACCTTAGATCATGCTAATTTCTTCGTTGAAACATGCACAAGCAATTTTCAAATATTTGTACTTTGTCGAGTCGACTGTATTGCAAGGGGTATTTTAAAGGAGGAAAATAATTTTGCAACACCTAAATGAACTTTCGTCAATACTGACCTGTGGTAGCCTGTAAAAAGCAGTTATGCCGATCCGTATACTATGAGAAACGGGAGAAAGAATCTTGTATTTTCCATATAGATAACCGATACACTGATGTCCCGTTATATACCAATAAATCAAGAATCTTTTGACAACACTGGCATGCTCAAAGACTATGTTGTTGATGTGCCGATAAGACAATTTCAAGCATCGTAGCGTTAGACCGGCACTTGCTGTATATTTTACTCGACCTTGTTTAATGTACCTTGTAATCACGTTTTATAGGAGGATTAGTGACCTCAAGTTGTGGGAAGTTTCATCTGCAACAAACATTTAAGGTGTAAGTTACAATTTTGAAACTAATTTTCTGACATCTTTTCTTTTTACGAAATTTTGCGCAATCACCAAGAAATAAGAGCAAAAAATCCGTTCTCGGTTATTTACACAAAGTTTATGATGAAGCAATATGATGGCACTGGAACGACACAGTGGCAGCCAAGCGTAACGCTCGCTGCCACCGTGCCATCATGTATGTCTGCATGTGACGCCACATTGGCGATACAACGTGCAGGCCAGCTGGTGACCACATTGGAACTGCACAGTATCTGCACGGTGAGCAGTAATTTTTGGAGCTGCACGGTGTGTTGTCCTCGTCTCGTTAGATGACGATCCGATGGAGACATGGCGGACCATGTGACGCCCCTGGGCTATCCTCATGCCATCACTCACCGGTTTCAGGGCACATTCTTCCATTCTTCCAGTTGTTTCAGATTGGTGTGAAAACACAGATACTAAATATTCTGCTTTCTGAAATATACGCTTAATGGCTCCAGAAGTGAAAAACGGTCACACCAGTTGTACACCCTATATGTGTAACAGAAGATTAAAAAATGTGTGAAAAATGTTACGATCGAAATATCATGTCGATAACAAAGAATGCTAATGCCCGTTTTGCTTTCTTTAAGAAATATTTGCATAAATTCTTAAGCTCAGGAAACTTTGCTTATTCGAGTACGTGGAATCGGAGCAGGTGTTCGAGCAATGTGACGAACTTTCCTATCTTGGCAAAGCAAAACGTTCAATATCTTCGATTCCTCTATGTTAAATAGAAAAAAGCACGTTCACATGGCAAAATAAAACCATCGTAATTATATAATTTTAATTTTACTATGAAAGCGTCGAACTGAAGTTTAAATACCGATTACCTGTTTCGCATGTGAGGGAACCATCCGCAAACACCTAACCTGCACCTATACAGTCTTCCATATAGCATTCCATAGTCTTCTTGGAAGCTGCACTTGGAAGCAGTGTTGCCAGAAAGGAAAATCGTTCCGTACCGTCAGCGCCACAAAAACGTACTGAAACGGACGAAAACGTACTTAAGCGCCATATATATATACATATATAGCATACCCAAGCTTAATGACCTTCAGTCGGTAAGATAGGGTTCGGACTCTTACCTTCCGTCGGTAAGGTAGGGATCGCGAAAAAATGCACACATACCAATACAATCAGTATAAAACAATACAAAATGTATATTTAATTCGTTATGCGCGGACTTCGGATGACCCGATTGGATGCGCCATGTGCGGTCATGGCATATTCTGGCACGGTAAGGATATAGATTTGTTTTTTTGTGAGATTTCAAAACGTACTGAATTGGCCAGCGTCGTACTAACGTACTGAAACACGTCAAAACGTACTGAATTCAGTACTAATGTACTGAACTGGCAACACTGCTTGGAAGCAGCGATTTAATCAATACGACCGAACATATATTATGTAATCGAAAAATTTGTCGCGTGCGTTCGTGAAACCGTCAAATCGCCATCGATACCTATGCTGACCGCTGTATTCATTGCTCGACCAATGAGAGCTGCTGCCTCTTGAATCCCGACAGCGATTGCATGGTTATCGGCTGACGGCGGGGCTGCAGACTACCTATAACAACTTGGATTCGAGGGGCAGCAGCTCTCATTCATGCATGCAAGATCTCAAAATTGTTTTTTGGATTTTGCAAGGATTTGGTTGACTACCTAACGTTTTAATTTGTATATTCATGACCACCTAACGATTACGCATCGTTTAAGCATCTTGAAAAGGTAAATAGGGGGGAAAAAATTGAGTCGGCCAACTTCACATACATTACATTATTTATTTTTAAAAAAACTATTGACTACCTAACGTTTTAATTAGGCTACCTAACACTACCTGATGACCACCTAACGATATAAAAAAAGTATGTACGACCGTGGTTGAAAGGAAAGCGCGTAACCGGCGTAACGTCCAAAATCCAAAACGAATACGGCTTTGGCATCATTTGGCCAACGAATTCAGACGTATATAGAAGCACAGTTCCTATACATTCGGACGAACTGGGGTCAGGGTTGCCAGATGTTATCTGACTCTTCCCGCCTCTAGAGTGCGTGGAGGTAGCCCAAAAACCGCGCCAAATTTATGATTATTCAAAATACGACTGCATCAATTCAACTTAAGTGTATGTGTATTAAAGAGACACTTATTTTATTTTTTTCGCTCCAATGTCATTCAAGTTCAAAGTCAAACTCGTCAAAGTTAACAATTCCAAAAAATAATTCGAATATGACGATTCTAAAAAAAAAAAATTTTTGGGTGCTATTGCTTACGCGACCATTTAAGAATACCTGTCTTGATTGTTGATCAATAACAACTCTTATTATATCTCCATTACTATCTCTAATCATTCAAAACAGAATTTTTTACTCTTCTAAAACTCGGCATTCTTGGGCATACGGTAATAAAAAATCGAAATTTCTAATAATAGTATATAAAAAAACCGAGAAATAGTATTAAAAAATCACCGCTCTCATTCATTTAACGAACAAAATAATCACTTTTTAACGCAGGTCCTTGTAACCACTTGCTTTGAAACTTTTTTGTGTACTTTACCCACGTTCCCATGATGCGCACTCACTACCTGTTCTTACTCTCACTATCAGCAACTATATGTTCTATGTTTATCGACTATAACTCACTATCAAACTATTCAGAAAAAGACGGGCAACTAGCGACCGGTGTGAACCTGAACCCAAACAATGAGAAATATAAGAGAAAGGTTGTGCAGTGCGTGCACGGTCGTACATACAGGTCTTGCAACGAAGCCAAATTTTGGTGGTGGGGGAACGTCGCCTTAGCGTCCACGAATTAGTGCGTGGTGACGCCACAGCGAGTCACTAGTGTAGGAGTATTTTATGTGAAACATAACCTCACACCTTAAATCTGCGGCAACGGTGAACTGGCTTGCGTGCATGATATTTTCGATTTTTGTGAGTTTTGTGGTTTTTTGTGACAACAAATAAACCTCAATAATAATTATTAATGTTAATTGCTGTATTCCTATCTTTTATTAGTTTGGAAGGATTTATGCATATTTTCATATGAGAAAATAGGTTACGATTTCATGCGCAGGGCGCTTGCTCAGTACAGGACCCCGCTAGTAGCGTGGCCCTTGTGGCGAGAAGTCGAGGTAAAAAGTGGACGCTAAGGCGACGTTCCCCCACCACTAGGCGTAGGCGAAGGCGATCGCAGCGCCCGTGCCCACAGCTAGAACCACAGACTCTTGTTCCTCGTTTGGCCACCCGTGCTGGAACGTTCTGAGCGTTGTCATCGCTAATGGAACCCGCCAAATTCAGTTTATGATGGGGAAAACACACTACAAAAAAATAATCCCGAGGTTGCTAATGAAAATTTTAAATAGCCCAGAATGCGGAAAACCGCAAAACGTAAATATTGCCCGCACGCTGAGCTCACTAAATAGCCCAATTTGCGGGAAATAGCCCAATCTGGCAGCCCTGACTGGGGTACAGGCGTTAGTTCTGTACCCCAGTGGCTAGAGGCGCTAACAGCGTATGCGTGTATTGTACACCAATGGCTCACTGATGTAACACATACATGTTTTTCCGATCACAGCGCCTCTAGCGACAGTACCTGTCCGAGAATACTTGTCTCGGATCGAAGCATAAGAACTGTGCTTCTATGTACGTCTGAATTCGTTGATTTGGCATTTCGGTTTGGCGCGTTTTTTGCTCGAACCTCAAACCTTTCGAAAACAATAAACAGCGTTCTTTCCAAATTCCAATGCAATATAAGCAATGTCGGTAAGCGGTGATAATTTGCGCCGGTCCTCTAGGATAGTAGCACGAGTACGAGAAACGAGCGACAGCGAAGAATGCACCACACCGATAAAGAATAAACGAGGTATTTCCATTAATGTTCGATTTTTCGTGCGAATCTTGAGTTCGCAATGCAGACGCTTAACCTCTATTTTGATAACTCCTCATCACGTCATTTTACTTACGAATTATCGAAATTCTCATAGTTCTCTATTTTATTGACGCAGTAATAACACCGTTATTATTTTATAATTCTATCGAATATTCTCTTGAAAGACACTCCTGGAAGACACAGACGTCACCATTCTTCAAGCACCGATGATGATTCAGTGGCAAATGGATTGTACAACCCAGCCTTGGAAAAAGAGCTAGAGACTATTCACGAAAATATTCAAAGACCGAAAGGTGCCGAATAAATTAATTTAACGCTTTTCAGAATTAGAATGCTTTTTAATTTTTCAAGATCTTTGTAGGGCAGACCAGGGACAATTGTGACAATTTCTCTTTTGGCTTATCCTCGGTTCAAAGTAAAATGCTAACGTAAATGGTGCGTATACCCTTGTATAGAGCATTTAATGCTCAACAAAATGGTTCTATGTTGAAGTCTAACTAGAATAGAAAAAAAGTATGGCGATTTATAAAAAGTGTAAGAAATTGTTACAATTGACCCCTATCTTGGAGCGGTTGTAACAGTCAATGGGGACAGTTGTAACATGAGATTTTAAGACAAAATTATATTCTTTATTGTGGTTGGTATTAAATAATTTTACTACCAATATTATATAATATTATTACAACATTATCACAGGCATGTAGATTATGGCCACAATGATAAAATTGAGATTTTATCATTGTGGCTCAACACATGGAAATAGTCGCATCGAATTGGTAATAAACATGAAGTAATGAAATAAAGTCTCAAACACACCAAACTTGTCGAAGAAACATGACATTTCCTGAAGTTACGTGCCGCAGTTGCCTGTATAGATTTTCCATTTTTGATCAGTTCATACGCTTCTTCGTACATTGACAGGTCAGTACAGGCTCGTTGCGGGATTCTTGCGCGTTGCAGAGGCATTTTTGCACACAGAAACTTAGAAAAAAAAGGTCTGTTTGACGTTACATTCAATGTTTAGATGTGAAGTTCTCATGACAACTGATCCCGGAAAGACTGTTACAATTGAGCCCAGATGTTTTTTTCTACTTCAAAGTTAAAATTCGGTTAATTGTCTCAAGCTGAAGGCTGTAAAGACCACGAAAGCTGACACAAAAGTATCTAAGGAAGCTTATGAAAAAAGAATATTGACTACATGGGCATTCCACGCCAAATCCGCCACTTTTGAACCCGTCCCCTTTCGATTTGGCTGAAAGTTTTATTTATCCTTTTCTACCCTATGAAAAACGTGTTTCAGAATTTTTTCAAATTTTGTTACCGAACCATACAAAAGTTATGAATATTTGAAAAAAATTGCTTTTTTTTTTAAATAGCTATAACTTTTTCAAAATTTGACTTATCGGAACGTTTTTTTGTCAAAATTTTTGTTTTTAAATGTACTTTTTGAAAAAAAATACAAAAAACTTATTCAAAGCTTCTATTTTTTATTTTAATTTTTCGAAAAAAATCAAATTTTTTCGATAATTACCAGTTTCAATTTTTGTTTTTATTTTTATTTTTCAAATTTGGAAGTTCTCTCCTCAAAAAATCTCCTCAAACACCCGCAAAAATTTTCAGAACGGTGTTGTGAGAAATAAAGCTAGTTAAACATTTTTTTTTTTCAACTGGAAAAAAAATAGAAATAAAAAAAAACCACTCTGAAAAAATTTTAAGATTTGCAGAAAATATCAGAGTTTAATATAATAAAAAGAAAAAAAAAGAAAAAATGGTAATCTTCGAGAAATTTTTGATTTTTTCCAAAAATCTATAAAAAAAACGATGAAGATGGGTTTCAATAATTTTTTTGTATTTTTTTTCAAAAAGTACATCTAAAAACGAAAATTTTCAAAGAAAAAACGTTTCGATAATTCAAATTTTACAAAAGTTATAACTATTTAAAAAAAAAGCAATTTTTTTTAAATTCATAACTTGATTTTTGTTGGGTGATAAAATTCTGAGAAATGTTTTTCATAGGGTAGAATAGGATAAAAAACTATCAGCTAAATCGAAAGGGGTCACAGAAATCGAGATATTCGTGTTTATCGAAAGCCGCAAAAGTTTACTATGGGCTTGAGAATACCAATACACCTCTCTGATCAAGTCTGCTTGGTGTGCCTACTATAGTTTGGGAGATATTTGCTATGTTACAGCTGACCTTTGTTACAATGGAATTACTTGGTAATATTAATTCTGTGTATTCTAGAATTATTCGACGAAGAAGATATCAGTGCTAATCAAATATACGGCTTTCGAACACCCTTGAAGAAAAGTTCAATGGTTCAAAAAGCGATGGCGTGTCGAACTCCATCTACGACTTGCGTGTCAGAAAAATTGCCCGTTCTAAAGATTTCTCTGAAAAGAGACGAATCTTTGTCACCCAAAAGTAAGGACACGAAAAGGCAAATTGGAAATGGTTGATCCTGTTTTATTAACACAATTCATTAAGTTTCCAGAAAACAAAATTGACATGCAAAAAAACAATAGCTCAATTTTTGCGATTCAAGGAACTCCTCTACATCGAAGACGAGCCGTTACCGATTTGATGACCAGTGAAAGTGAAAGTGTGTCTGAAGAAAGCGAATTTGTACCTTCGGACGATGATAGGAGCACCAGTGATGATATTGAAATTTCCGATGATGACGATGGAGACAATAATGACAAAGATGAAAAAGCAAGAGGAGGTCCAGGTTTTCAAGTTCGAAAATTTTCGATTCCCGCTACACCATCGACGAAACGCATTAAAACGAAAAAATCAATCCCGTATTCCGATTTTGTGAGTTTTTTATAAAATTTTTACTCCCGGCCATCCCTCGTAAACTGGGAACAATCTTCGTCTATACTAATCTTGAAAATTTGTTTTTTTTTCTTCCATCTTCTTAACTCGAAGCATTTGAAAACCGATGAATATTTCGAGTCGCAGTTGGAGAAAATTTTAACATCCGATCGGACACTCGCAAGACTGAAAAATCCTCGATTGCACGAAGATAAGTTCCAAGAATTGTTGGAGAATCAGAGTCACGTCTCGAGAACTCACACAGAAGCCATATGCAAATTGACAGATAATTATCGAAATCAATTTCCAATGTGGTGCCTCATAATGGAGTTAGTACCTTCCGTTTCTATGGACAATTTTTCCCAAAATAAGACAGCGATAATCTTTTTTTTTCTCAAAAATCTTACAGAAATGGAATTGAAAAGAAAAAGGGAAACTACGGAGCAATAGTTCAGCTTTCGATATGAATGTTTTACTTAGATCTAAATTTTTACAGAGAGGGTTTTAGCTTGCTGCTACATGGTTTCGGATCCAAAAGGAATTTGATCAATGATTTTCACCGCGAGATGATCGCAGAACATCCGACCTTGGTTGTAAATGGATTTTTTCCGAGTTTAAGCACAAAGGATGTGAGTACCGTTTTAATAAAACTGTGAATTATACATTCAAGGGAAGATGAAAGAAATTTCGATGTTGAAATTATTTGCTTTTCATCTTCAAAAGATTCTCGACGGTATCCTGACGGAATTGCTGGAACTTGACAGTCCGACGAATCCCAACGAGGCATTCAATCTCATCGAAGAGACTCTGAGAAAGAATCCTGAGGATCGCCTTTACTTATTGATACACAATATCGACGGTGCGCCGTTGCGCTCTCATAAAGCTCAGGATACGATCTCTCGTTTGGCTGCTATACCAAATGTTCATCTTCTTGCATCAGTGGATCACATAAATGCGCCACTGTGTAAGGGAAAACAAATTTTCATCTAAATTCGGCGTAAATGTTTGTTTCTGGATAACAATTGAAATAATAATACCGTTCACTTAAGGGGACCGAGTCAGCGTAAAAACGCCGATTTTAAAACATAAATATAAATGTTCGTTGAATACGAGTAAACCCAAACAAAAACCTGACCAACGGTCCATAATTTGACGTATCAAATGAAGAAATTTTTGACGCTAGTTGGAACCCTGAAGGGGAGGCTAAATACCGACATGCGCACCTCGAAAATGGATTCCAAACTTGCTTTTTTAGGTCCTCACTATGGAGGTACAGGTCACTTTTTGAATGTTTGATACAAAAAATGGGTGAAAAATTCAAAAAGTGGCCTGTAACTTCATGATAAGATCCTAAAAAAAATGCGCCACACTTAAGCAGTCCGGAAAAGTGTTACGAAGAAAATGAGACGTCGTAGGATAAGATCCGTCGAACGATTTGGTCAGGATCGTGCACAGTGTAGTGAAACTCAAAAATTGATTCATGAGAGAACCGCTGCATCTTAAGAGTTCTAAGTAGCGTCAAAAATTTCTTCATTCGATAAGTCAAATGATGGACCATTGGTCAGGCTTACACGTAATCAACGAACATCTATATTTAAGTTCAAAAATCGGCGTTTTGTCGCTCACTCGACCCCCTCAAGATTATGTGGAATACACATGTAAGATGCTATAGAAATTGCTGCAACATTTAGAATAATTGTTACGTATATCTATCGACTGAAAAAAATAGAAATTTTCCGGAATGAAGTCCCTTGTCGAGTTTACACGATTTTTTTCAAGTCATGATCAATTTCGCTGATTTTTATCGACTTGATTCGAAATTTCGACACAATATTTCTTATGTTCTATATTCTGAAAATCATACAATACACAAATTCCGGATCTTTGAAAAATGTAATGCTTGACTCTTCAACTAGTAATTTCTAAATCTTTGCTTTTTCTATCTTGAAAATTGGCACCCAAGTGTGAAAATTTTCGTGAAAATGTATGAATTTATTTCTTTTCACAATATGCAGTATGGGACAACGTCAAGCGTTCTCGTTACAATTTTTATTGGTTCGATGCAACGACTATGCTTCCTTACGAGGCCGAGACCTCATACGAGAGTTCACTTTTGGTTCAGCGCAGTGGTGCTCTCGCTCTTTCGTCCCTTCATAATGTTTTCCAATCGCTGACTACGAATACCAAAGCGATTTATATATTACTCGTCAAGCATCAGCTGGAGAATGGAAAGAGTCAGAATTATCCCGGTGAGTTAAGAGCGAAAATCGATTACAGAGAAATCTATTGCAGCTGCAAATTTTCAAGCCCAGTATTTTACATTAAGGTGAATATTTTTTAAAGTGCAAAAAAAAATTTGCACCTTCTTGACTGAATTATATTTCCGCTCAATCTGAAAACTCCTTTGAATTGAATTAAATTAAATTAAATCAATTGAACTAAATTGAATTTGAATTAAAAACTATTACATTTACTTCATACACGATTTTTTAACCACATTTTTTTCTTAAGGTATGCTGTTCAAGGATCTTTACCGAGGTGCTCGAGAAGGTTTTCTCGTGAGTTCAGATTTGGCCCTCAGAGCTCAACTCACAGAATTCGTAGATCACAAATTGGTTAAAATGAAAAGAAACGTCGATGGCGCCGAGTATCTCCAAATTCCACTGGATAACGCTCTCCTGCAACTGTTTCTCGATCAGCAGGCTGAACATTAGCAAGACTTATTCCTGTTTAAATATTATAATTATTATATGACTTAAAAGCCACATTTATTAATCTTTTTTTTACCTATTTTGCAACTATCTAATAAATTGTTTTCTCTTTTTGATCAATCTCCGAGTTAGTTTGTCACATTCAACGTCAAATCCATTCGTTAGATGAGTGTAGCTAATTCTGTATCTTACCTCGGATATTTTGAAAAAAGAACGTTGAAACGGCGAAGTGTTGAATTTTGCATCTTTGAAACGCATCACAAACAGTTTTTCCGTTTTTAATTTCGGTATTGCTCTAACGTTTCTTGAAAACACATTCTCAAGAGGGATGAATTTAAGAAGAAGCCTACTTTCGTTGCACTACGACGATACAAATTTCAACGTCATGAAAGAGCGGCCCCAAGTTTAACTTTTCATTCCAGGTCATGAAAATTAATTTCATTTGAAACGAATATCCGAAGCATACCGAATCATGGATTTTTCAAGGATGTTTTTTGCACGGAGTAAATGCTTTCCAGCATATCGCACGTTCAAAATAGTTTCCACCAACAGATACGGAGTAAGCATGCCGTTTATGCGAACGTTTCCCTATGAGCGTTAACTATCGAACTCTCAGTGCAGAAACGACCACGTTCACAAACAGTCTAGGAACGATGCCTGTCCTTCTCCGGTGAGTTTTATTATAAGTATACGGATTACTCATCGACGAGATTATTCCTGCATAGCGTTTATATAGTGTGATTCATAATTGATGGCGAGTGTAATGGTGCGCGATTGCAAATGATTTGCGAGCAAAGTTGTCAAACCGTTTTTTTTTCATCCGCATTATCTTTTTATTGAGCGGTCATTGAGCGAAAAACGTTATGCTTCGAGCGATCAATAAGGAGGAACTCTTCGTGCTGAAAGTCATCCGATGATTGCGACATAATCGGAAGTGGCGACGTTGGGACTGGAATAACAGGAAAGAAAAAACATTGACGACAGCATCGAACTTGTCAGAAAAACATTATCAAAGATATTCTTCAATACGATCTTGAGGATGTCGGCCGCAGATTATAGAAGATATCAACGATTATAATTTACTATCGTGTCAAAAGACGTGTCATATTTCATCAGTTGACAGAGTAGTTTGTGAAAAAAGTTTCAATCCATCACAAAAATTGATATTGTTTTCGGCTGATACTGATTGATGGTCACATTGATTTCGGTAACAGGAAAATGTGGAATCGGGAGACGTTATTGCTCAGAAGTTGTTTTATTTTTCAAATTACCGATTGATATTGTGAATCATTTTTTTTCTTATTTTATATATGATAATTGAAACTCAATTGATCAAATATCGTGTTATAATGTAACGACTTTTTTGCAGACCAAAGAATATTCATAATCTTAACGGAATTATCCAATAGTCATCTGCCATGGCAAAGTTACATACATAGTAATTTCGATAATAGAAAAAATGTTGGATCAAGTGACATTAACGTGCAGAAATTGTTTTATTTTTCTGAGTAAAAGATTCAAATAGTAGTAAAAGTCCAAAGTCTCATTTATATGGATTTCGATTATAGAAACATATTGGATTGATCCGTATAGAGAACTTGCATGCATTTGAAATCTGTACTTTAATCTATGGGACTCGAAAGTAGGATAAAAAATAATGTATTTCCCAAGACAGTTTTTTTTTAAAAGTAATATTAACGCTGTAACAAAATATTCTTTGACTCTAATTTTTCTCGAAAAATTTGAATTGGAGTGAGTGAGTGAGTGAGTGAGTGAGTGAGTGAGTGAGTGAGTGAGTGAGTGAGTGAGTGAGTGAGTGAGTGAGTGAGTGAGTGAGTGAGTGAGTGAGTGAGTGAGTGAGTGAGTGAGTGAGTGAGTGAGTGAGTGAGTGAGTGAGTGAGTGAGTGAGTGAGTGAGTGAGTGAGTGAGTGAGTGAGTGAGTGAGTGAGTGAGTGAGTGAGTGAGTGAGTGAGTGAGTGAGTGAGTGAGTGAGTGAGTGAGTGAGTGAAAGAGTGAGTGAGTGAGTGAGTGAGAGTGAGTGAGTGAGAGAGAGTGAGAGAGAGTGAGAGAGAGTGAGAGAGAGTGAGAGAGAGTGAGAGAGAGTGAGAGAGAGTGAGAGAGAGTGAGAGAGAGTGATTGATTGATTGATTGATTGCTTTATTATGCCCTAGTTCGACTATGGGGCAAATCGTGATACATAATTAAAGTACAATGTTTGCTCTCTACACATTTTACAGTTGTTAGCAGTACCATTAATTATTAAGTATACAATATGTTACATCAGATAGCGTTTTCACTAGTACTACATTCTAGGTTGCTTATATAACTTAAAATCCTAAGAAAATAATAATAAATTGAAAATATGTCGAAAATACATTGCTGCACAAGTACATGCTACAGTGCGCAGTGTTAACTGCAGCTTAGTGTTGGATACTAAATATCTGAGTGGTCCGAAAGCTCGACAGTTCGAAGATACTCGAACATTCTTGTTTTAAAGATTTCAATACTCGGTGCGGAGACCACATGCGTTGGCAAGCTATGCCATAGGTATGTTGAGGAAATGCTAAATGAGTTTTTGTACGTTTCTGTTCTATAATATGGAATATAAAAAGTTGGAATAGGGTGTCTTGCAGCCCTATTTTCATTAACAGCATTAACAGTGAGTAGTCGCCGGATGTATTCAGGAGCCATGCCGTGGAGTATGTTATATATTGAAATACCTTGAAAATAAATACGACGATTCTTAACTGACAACCAATTTAGCCTATGACGATAGGGCGTTATGTGAACATCTCTACGCAAGTCAAAGATGAATCGTATACAAGAGTTTATAAGGCGTTGAAGTTTAACATCTAGTTCGTTTGACACGATGTTGTAGACGACACAGCAATAGTCTAGGTGTGGAAATATTAGCGTTGAAATAAGTTTAATACGCAAATTGACAGGTAAAGAATTTCGATTAAACTTTAATTTGTGGAGGGTCGCATAAACTTTTCGTGAGATATGCGAGACGTGCCTATTCCAAGTTAAATTAGATGAGAAAATAACCCCTACATTCTTTACTTCGCTTACGTATGGTAATGGAGTATTATTCAGCGAGATAAACGGCAGCTCAGTAAGATTCAGACGGGTAATACGAGCGTTGCTTCCAACTATCATGATCTGAGATTTAGCTATATTTAACTTAAGTTTATTGGTAAGAGAAAATTCATAGACTGCATTAACATCGTTACTAATCATAGTGAGAGCGTGGTTAAGTTCATGGGGATAGCAACTAAGATAGATTTGGGTATCATCCGCGAATACCATATGCTCAGCAAATCGAATTCCAGCACTGATATCATTAATGAATAGCGAAAAAAACAGAGGACCCAATACCGAGGTACGAGAACGTCCATTTTAGTGTCAACTCAGAAAAGCCAATGCGTTTGAGTTTAGTAAGGAGAAGCAAATGAGATACTGTGTCAAATGCTTTAGTAAAATCAAACATGACAAGGATGGTTAATTTTCGCTCGTCGATAGCCTGTCTCATATAATCACTGATTTTGACAAGGGCTGTTTGCGTACTGAATCCTCGCCGATACGCTGATTGCCTATTATCAAAAATATCATTGTCTTCAATAAAATTAGTAATTTGCTTGTGAATTATTCGTTCAAATATTTTGGAGGCAACTGACAAATTGGCAATAGGACGAGTATCCGACGGCGATTTAGGCTGCGAGATTTTAGACAGTGGTCGAAGAAATGCTCGTTTCCATGCTGAGGGAAAACAGCAATTCGTAATGGACGAATTGAAAATGTCAGTCAAGTGTGTGGCTGTCACACTAGATGCCTTATTAAGTCCGAAAGCCGAGATGCCGTCAGGGCCAGACGTTAGAGAGGGTGATAACAGGTTGATGGCATTTTGTACTTCAGGGATTGAGATTAGGGACAAAGCGAGAGTAGGTCGTTGAGATTCAGTACCGGAGAGTAAGCTATTGAATACATTAGTTGATAGTGCATCATCGGTGCTTGAAACTGTAGCATAGTAGGTATTAAGACATTCAGGTGAGAAAAAGTGAAGAGGCGAATTTAACTTTGCTTTAACTAGACCGAGGTTTGTTAATTCTCTCCACATAAGAGTTGCATCATGTATGGACTGTAGCCTTTGTAATTGGTATTGGGACTTAGCATTCCGAATATCCTCAGTAATCAGATCTCTACAGTGCCTATAAAGTGCAAAACCTAAAAGGCTGTTCGCACGCTTTGCTCTTTTGTACAAGGTCGAACATTGTTTCGAGCGTGCTTTAAGTTCCCGTGTGAGCCAGGGAGATGGGGGTTTGTTTGTGGTAAAGCGTCGAAGCGGTGCATGAGTATCAAGTGCAGTTGCAAGTAGTTGTGAAAATCTATCGACTCTGGCATCAATGTCAAAATAGGTAGATTCAGAATAATCGTTCGTTAAAAAATTATTTACCATATTTGAGTAGATTTGATCGTTAAAACTGGTCATGCTGCGACGCCAGACGGTACGCGAATTATCAAATAAATGTTCAACCGCATAGCATAATTCGAGTAAATCGTGACCATTTATAAACGGAACCTCGGATTTTGTAAACGAAACTATTTTATCAGGATCATCAACAATAAATAAATCGATCAGTGAGTCACAAGTTGCAGTATGAAACGTTGCGCCGGATTGAACAAGGTGGTACGAAGATGAAAAGATGAATTCCTCAAGATAACATGCCTCAGGGTTATTCGCAAGAATGTTACAATTTAGATCGCCAGCTAGAT